>OY821518.1:41560145-42821395 GCA_963682025.1 Cordilura impudica | reverse complement strand
TTGCCTTTATCCGATCGATCTGAAACTTGGTCGATAGACTTGACATAGTCACGCATAGTCACGGAGTGATCTAAATGTCATTTTCCTTCATCCGATCGATCTGAGACTTGGTCGATAGACTTGCTCTGAAAAAAGATTAACTTTTACATATTCACGCATAGTCACGCATGGTCACGCACAGTCATGGAGAGGGTTAATACCCCATTTCACTTCATCCAGTGAATCTGAAACTTGGTTGATATACTTCAGTGAAAAAAGATTAACTTTGACATAGTCACGCACAGTCGCGCATAGTCACGCATAGTCTCATAAGGAAAGAAAGAGTTTTAATAAAAACTTTGTTTTTATTGGTTAGTTTATTTAGTTTTCATTTTTTATTTTTAATTTCTTCATTTTTTATTTTAATTTTTTTTTATTTTTTATTTTTTATTTTTCATTTTTTATTTTTCATTTTTCATTTTTAATTTTTCGTTTTTCATTTTTCGTTCTTCAATTTTTAATTTTTTTTTTTTTAATTTTTTATCTTTCATTTTTCATGTTATATTTTTCTTTTTTATTTTTCATTTTTTTTTTCATTTTTAGTTTTAGTTTTTCATTTTTTGTTCTTCAATTTATACCCTATACCACTATGTGGTTTGGGTATAATGACTTTGTGCTGCTGTTTGTAACTACCAAAAATATTTGACCTAGACCCATCTTTTATTATACCGATCGAATCAGAATCACTATCTGATTTGATTTAACGATGTCCGTCCGTCCATCCGTCCGTCCGTCCGTCTGTGTGTCCATGTAGCTTGTAATCCAACTGCAGGTCGCAAATATGAATATGTTTCGATGAAATTTGGTGTATAAGCTTCTATCGGCCAAAGGATGAAAGCTGTTGAAATTGGTGAAAATCGGTCCATGTTCAGACCTAGCCCCCATACAAATGACCCCTATAAAATCAACATAAATTGCCATAAGATCCAAATTATCATATAAATCTTAGTCAAATTGTGTTTCTTACATTCATTAATCCGTAGTCCAAAAATTATCCCTATGGAACAACTCTTAGTCATAGGCCCCATATAGAGCTGCTTCCCGATCTTCACTTAAATATATCAAAAAACAAAAATAATGCACGGATTCTTTTCAAATTTTGTTTGTATATATTTTTGCAAAATACAAGAGATTTTACCAAACATGGTCAGGATCAGTCCTTTTTTGGGCCTAGTCCCCATATAGATATAACATCCGATATGAACTTTTTCCTATCTGCAGCCAAAAAAATTAATAAAAATCCCACTCAATTTTGGTTTATGCTTATTTTCTATATACAGTTAGTTGGGCCTGAGAGATAGGGTCTCTAAACGCATGGTATAGGGTATCGTATAGTCGGTCTTTTCTTACTTGTTTATTATTAATCTTTTATTCATTTTTAATTTTTCATTTTTTACTTTTCATTTTTTATTTTTCATTTTTATTTTTCAGTTTTCGTTTTTCATTTTTCGTCATTCATTTTTAATTTTTTATTTTTATTTTTCTATTTTTAATTTTTTATTTTTTTCATGTTTTATTTTTCATTTTTTATTTTTTATTTTGCATTTTTTATTTTTCATTTTCAAACAGGTTATTACATATCATAATTTTTCACCAGTACAATCATAAGTCACACCGATTTTGTTGTACGGCTCACATGTTAAGGTGTTTTTGTGATTGTATTGTGAAATAGAAATTTACCCCCTGCGCGTATAGATGTTTACACATTAAAAATTGATTTGAGACCACAGTGCAACACGAGAGTCTCCGCTAGACGTATAAGCAATAAACTTTTTTTGAAACCAACTTCTAAAAAACTGTTACTATAACACAAATAATAACTAACACACTTTCATACATATATCTCTTTTAACTTAAAAAGAGAATTTAAACTAAGCAAAAGTTAGTTATTAACAAACTGAGAAAAATAGTAAATAACCGATATTAAAAAAACGTTTCTTTTTTTTCAACTGATAAGAAGTTCAAACCTTTGTAGTCGAAATGAAAGCAACATTAAAGAAATATTGACAGTCAGATATCGACACTAACAGTGGCAACAAGTTATTTCTTTAAAATTTAATAAAATATTATTAACCGATAATATACAGAAGTGAAAATAAGAAAAAAAAAGTTATGCTATTTATTAGAGGAAATTTCATATATGTGATTTTAATCAGTTTAATTGCCGTGCAGTTTTCATATACTGTGGAAGGTTTGTTTTTTGATAAAAATTTTAGAGTAATACAAAATAAAAATTTAAAAATATTTCATATCTTTCATTTAAGCCTTAAATTGTGTTCAATGTGGTGGTGATGGACAATCAGCTTGTGGGAAGACGCTGACTGCAACAGAGTGCAAAGCAGCAGGTGAAAATGATAAATGTTTTACAAAAGTTGGTAAGTCAAAGAAGCCATTGCAACTGTATATGTATTGATTTAATCAATAATTTTTTTCCATGACTAATCCTTTAAAATTTATTATATTTAATCACTGAAATTATATATATTTAAGCAACAAAAAAAAACAATATTAATATAAAGTTCAGTTGTCGACAAATATATTGGTTAAGGTTGAATTTAATTTCATTAGAACTTCATTCTTATCTCCTATCTATATATGTGTATTGTTGGTTTTGTATATACAAAATTTATTGAAAAGATAAGTTGTGAAATTGTCTTTTATTGTTCCCAAATCAATATTGAATTACTTATAAATTCCATATTGTTCTAATAGTAATGCATAATTTGCATTAAAGTCTTAAAAACATATTAATTTTGTAGAAAACCTAAATAAATATTCAAATAAATAATTAGTTTTTTACTCGATTAAGGATCATGCATAATTTATAATAATAGAAAAGATAAATCGTTATATTTGACAACTATAAAATGTTTTTCATACTACAAGACCTGCAGTTGATATGGTTATGCTAAAAATTCTAAAAATTAGAAAGAAAACAAGTAAGAAAATTATAGTCGGTCTAGACCGACTATACGATACCCTATACCATGCGTTTAGAGACACTATCTCTCCGGCCCAACTAACTGGATATAGAAAATAAGCATAAACCAAATTTGAGTGGGATTTTTATTAATTTTTTCGGCTGCAGATATGAAAAATTTCATATATGGGGACTAGGCCCAAAAATGGACCGATCCTGACCAAATTTGGTAAAGTCTATTGTATTTTGCAAGAATATATACAAACAAAATTTGAGAAGAATCAGTGCAATATTTTTGTTTTTTGATAGATTTAAGTGAAGATCGGGAAGCAGCTCTATATGGGGCCTATGACTAAGAGTTGTCCAATAGGGATCATTTTTGGACTTCTGATTAATGGATGTAATATATACATACAAACCCAATTTGACTAGGATTTGTATGATAATTTGGATCTTATGGCAATATATGTTGATTTCATAGGGGTCATTTGTATGGAGGCTAGGTCTGACCATGGACCGATTCTCACCAATTTCAATAGCGTTCATCCCATGACCGGTAAGAGATCAAATACCAAATGTCGTCAAAATATATTCATATTTGCGACCTGGAGTTTGATTACAAGCTTTACATGGACACACAGACGGACGGACGGACGGACGGACATCGTTAAATCGAATCAGATAGTGATTCTGATTCGATCGGTATAATTAAAGATGGGTGTAGGTCAAATATTTTTGGTTGTTACAAACAGCAGCACAAAGTCATTATACCCAAACCACATAGTGGTATAGGGTACAAAAACTCAGTTTGTTCGTATCGAGAGTTAACAAAAACAATTATTATTCTTTCTGATGTTTGAGCTAAATAGTTGATTAAGCACGAGTTGAAGTAATGGGCAAAAATGTGTCTTTTCTTTTAGTAGAAATTATATAAATGCACTCGCAGCGCCGTACTATGGCAAGTTCAACAATTGCAATCACATTGGGCCACCTGTTTTTGAGGGGCCCCCAAATAGTAAATATATTAGAAAAACTTCTCCAGTTGCAAAAAAAAATACCACGAATAGAAAAAAAAAAACAGAGACGAAAATTCAAAATTCGTTTATCTTTCAAAAAAATTTAGTTGGCTACGATTTACTTTGAAAATAATTTACCTTATAATTCATTTGTTTTTTGCTTCAAATTGTTTTCTTATGTCTTTTTATAGCGTCTTATTAGTGAAAAGTACTATAAATTCGAAGTTATCATCAAAAATACGTTTTATTTTAATCGTTGGGGACAACTAGTGAATTTTCGCATATCATAATGTACGATATTATTAATAGTTTAATTTTTTTATGTCTACCGTTAATATTTGTGCAGATATTACATATTAATTTATACTAGCAGATTCCAGCACCCGAAATTCGAGTGCAATTTCTAGGCAGCTTTATTTTTCAACTTAGCCAATTCACAAACCAACAATTTTATGATTTATTATTATTGTGAATAGATAACAAACTCATTAACAAATTTAATAAAATACACATAGCATATTTATAACTTTAAGTATGTGTTAGTAGCAACTTTAAATGCAATTTACTCAAAATAAAGGAAAAATTTTAAAAATCTGTAGGTCTGGTGAACAGCTAAAAAAATATACGTTTCAAATAATATACGTTTGAATAAAATCGGGATAAAACGGTGGTACAAAACATCGGTAACAAAAAATCGCCTAGCCTTTTAATATTATAGATATAAGTAGCAAACAAAATCAATGGGAGCGTTGGCGTGGCATGGTTTTAGAAAGTTTAAATAACTTTGGCTTATAACTTGTTGTTTTAAGTTTCAAACACGACCCTAAATTTTCATTTGTTAGTTGGCTTCTTACTTTAGTTTTAATTATATTCATGCAAAAGAACGCTTGCTCGCATATGTCAATCCGAATATAGTCAGTACTCCAAATGCCAACTTCTTCACCTCACTGTAGTAATCTGGAATATTACACCTTGCGTCGAATATAAGTGTCTCAAGTCGCGGCTGTCCACTTTTGTTGCGTTACGTAAATACATTTCTGGACCTCCAACTCTTCCAACCTGCTTTTCAATTCTGTAAATTTTCCACTCCACAAAGCTTCACTTTTTAAATCGATCAATTGCATTTCTAGAGATCCAGTATCAACTCCAAATGGCTCAATGTGGATTTCGTTACTACTTGCGTTGAGAGGATTTACTATGAATGCTAGAGTGGTTTTATTGGTTTTGAATTGCTCAAATCTGTCATCAAATTCATCTTTAACTCTTTTATACCTATGCTGAAGTAATTCGCGTCAACAGGTGCACTGGTTGTATCGCGAAATTGCTTCGGAAATTGAAAATGAAGTAATTTACCGCCCTAAACATCTTATGAAAAACAATTAATTTTTCTTCAAAACAAACCAATTTATGTAGGAGGCCATCGGATGCACTCGAAATAGCATACGATTGGGCACAACTGAGGGGATTGAATGTGAACCCGGAAAAGACTGCCTATTTACTAGGAAAGCGAGAATAGTCGAATTCGATGAACCCCGCTTCCAGGGCAAAACGATTAGAATCACACAAACGGTGAAATACCTTGGGGGTGATTCTCGACAAAAAGCTCGCTTGGAAGGACCATATTGGGTCGCGAAAGCTCACCGGATATGGGCCATTTGCAGAAGAGCCATAAGTTCAAAATGGGGTTCAAACCCGAGGATGACGCATTGGTTATAGACAAGCGTTGTTAGACCAATTCTAACTTACGCATCCGTAGTCATGTGGACATCAATGAAGAGGAAATGCTATATTGAACCATTCCAAAAGATACAACGCCTCTGCTGCATAGGAATCAGCGGTGCAATACGGACTACATCTACTAGGGCTTTAGAGATGATTCTATCTATACACCCGATCGAGATTAGAATTAAATATGAGGCAGCTCTGGCCATGTTACGACTAATGTTACCGACCATATGACCAGACACCAAACAATATTGGACCAGATACCGAATTCAACACAGTGGATTTTAGCTGTGATAGAATCGCGGAAGTGTCGACAAACATACCCTGCAGTATAAGGATACCTGACACGGAAAGCTGGTTGTACGGAAATATTCTACAAAACCTTCCAGGGTCACACTACTACACAGACAGATCTAGTCTGCATGGTAGGACTGGCATAGGTTTCTATGATGAAGACTGTTCTAATGGTATACCTACGCATTCCGGACCAAAACTCTGTCTTTCAGGCCGAAGTGGCTGCGATAACGGAATGCATAAGATCTATTGACGCACGGGCAATCCCAAGCCCCGGAGACGTGAAAATATTTTCGGACAGTCTAGCGGCTATCAGGGCGATATCGTCGGACTAAACTAGATCAAGGACTGTCCTCAGATGTAAGGAAGAAATTGCAAACTTCACTACAAGAGGTAGACTTGAAATCATTTGGATCCCAGGACGCAATGGTTTAATGGGAAACAAGATTGCAGACGAACTGGCCAGGAAGGGTTCTCTTCTAGAGGGAGTCAATTTGGAAAACCCAATACCTTTCCAGGCTCTCAAATTGAAACTATCGGAGTGGGCAACTAGTTCACATACTTCAATTTGGGAGGAAACTGACGTGGGTAAGCCTACGAAGATACTATGGGGCTCTGCAAACACTTCGAAGACTAAGGAAATCCTTAGCCTAAATAGAAGGGAACTGAGTAGGATTATTGGCATCCTCACTGGACACTCTGAACTAAGGGCTCATCTATACCGTATAGGACGGGCAGAAACGGCCACATGCAGAGCTTGTGGAGAGGATGACGAGACCCTAGAACACTACCTTTGTTACTGTCCTGCATTTGCCGGAACAAGGGTCAGATATTTATCCAATGACATCATACCAGGCCTAGCGGCTCTTAGGGGGATAAACTGGAAAGCACTCAGGAGATTTGCTAACGAGACCGAATTCCTAAGTTAAATAAGGAGTAGATTACCGGATGAGCACGAGGATGTAGAGCGCACAACAAGCCGACTTTCTGGCTTAAGTATCCGGGTAAAACGGATATGAGCTATGTGTATACATGGCTCCTCTTTTTCAACCTAACCTAACCTAACCAATTCTTCTACCAAAACATAGTCTGGGTTTCCATTTCTTTGCAGTTTTCGATTCAGCTTATTTGATTTCGCTGTGATATCACCATAAAGTAAAATTTTTATAACCATTTCTCGTTCTCTAATTCAGGGTGATTAATGCTTTTTCATTTAGGAATGTATTTATTGCATTCAAGCACAAAGCAAAACGTTTCACCACCTTACCTTTGGAAAGCCATCGCACTTTATTGTGGAGAAGGAAGTCGGAATACTAATTCTACATTTCGTTTAAGAGTTCTTTAAACTGAAGATGGTAGAGTGTTTTGACAAGATGGTGTTAAAAATCTTGATTACCAAATTGGTGGCCTCAACTATTTCGGCCGGAAATTTTTGGGCACAAAGCGCTTCTTGGTATATTATGCAGTGAAACGTAAGAATTTCGTGCTTTGTTTTGCTTTGAAAAATCGATGTTGGCCCTTTATCTTTTCCTGTTATACTTCTGGCTCCAGCAGTTGCTATTGAAACGATTTTATTTAAATGGATCTTATTGTCTTCAAGGCATGTTTGCACGGCATTCGCTATATCTTCCTCTATAGTTTGTTCCGAGAGCTTTAGCAATACTAGAAGTTATACTTTTGGACCTTGGGAAGACATAAGCATCCGACGATGGCGCCATTCGATAATTTTCGACAGACTGACGACAGTGACCACGCGTGCCACTGGGGAGGGGTGCGGTGAAAAGCGAGTACAAGTGGCTGAATCGGTGCCTAATTAGTTAGATTCAGAATGATTTTTAAATGTTTGTTTTTTATTAATAAAATAATACTAGCAGATTCCAGCCCTCGAAACTCAAGCTTAAATTCTAGGAAATTTTATGTTTTCATTAAATAAAGACCCTAAAAGTATGCTAATGAATTATAGCCAATTCACAAATCAACAAAAAAAACAAACTCATTTTTATTACAAACACATTTTAGTAGCAACTTTAAATGCAATTTACTCAAAATAAAGGGAAAAAATTAAAAATCTGTAAGTCCAAAATTATATACGCTTGGTCAAAATCGGGACAAAACGATAGTACAATAATCAGTCACAAGAAATCGCCTAGCATATTAATATTATAGATTTGCGTATGGAAATAAAGAGCCGCATATTCACATCTAAAGAGACGCAAGTGGCTCGCGAGCCGCATGTTGCGACCCCTGGACTCTAGCGATTATAATTTTCTTACTTGTTTATGAACTGTGTTACTTCAAAATAATGTTTAAAATTAACATGTAAATATTTTAAAACTGTTTCAAAATGTTCATATATATGCTTTCATGTTTTTAATCTAATCCATTTAAACTAATCTATTAATCTATTAGCCATGGCTTATTTGAATAGCTCTTTAATAATGTTGATCAAAATATTATTGTGCAGGAAAAAATGTAAAAAAATGTCAAAGTTGAAAACCAGTAAGAAAATCATTGTCGGTCTGGAGAAACTATACGATACCCTATACCAGCCATGGCTAAACTTTTCGACTGACGGGCCATTATCACATTAGAAAATTACTCGGGGGCCAAAAAATTTTTTTTCTGAAAAGCTGAAATAAAGTTAATTAAAATTTTTAGTAACTTAATAGTCAAATTTAATAGAAAATCTTTAATTAATGTGATAAAAATAGTTGTTTAGAATTAGTGCTTAATTTTTCAATATCTGGATCAAAATTACTTGTTGAAATTCTTAGTATTGCATACAAATGGTCATCAGTTATCCTAGAACATTCTATTATAGGGAATGTTTGTTCTTTATTTAGAATACGATAAAAATTTAGTAAGTTGTCCATTTGATGATTAAGTAAATCTTGCATAGACACATCACTTGTAAATCAATAATTCCAGCTAAATATCACTTGAAGCACTCTCGACATAAGTAACAAATGAATTGCGAATAATTGACAGATCATTTTAAATTATGCGAAAACAATCAAATCTTCGATTAAATTCATTTGTTAAAGCAGGAACATTGTCAGCAAAAGGCTTAACTTTTTCTTGAGAGACATCCTGAAATCTTTTAACCATAGGAAAATGATTAAAATTTTTTTCCAATAAATTCCGTTCAAAAAGTCTTAATTTTATCTTGAAAAAATTTAAGCTTTGTATCATAGTTTGAGCATAAATATTTTTGCCTTGCAAAACTTTATTTAATTCATTAAAATGGACATGATGAATCATTAACTCAGGAAAGTCTTTTTTTTCGTGTAATATTAAAAAGATTATAACTTCCTCTTTAAGATCCCATACCCGTCACAGAACTTTACCTAAGCTTAACCATCGCACATAGTTGTGGTATTATACATCTGAGTATTCAGCGTCGAGCTCTTCAAGCAAAGATATAAATTGTGTGTGTCTTAAACCTCTTGATCGAAGAAAGTTTACCAGTTTAATTATAACCTTAGTTACGTGCTCAATTTTCAATACATTTTTACACCATGAGTGTTGATGTATAATTCAGAGAGTCACAATAAGCTGTTTATTTGGATCAGTCATGTGAACCTTGTCTTGAACTCTTTTCAGCAGGCGGATATTGAGCCCGTTAAGTTTGAGGATCCATCGGTAGTCACATTAACACGATTTTCCCATTTAATAATATTTTTCACAAGACATTTTTCAACTTCGTTAAAAAGTTCTACACCGGTGGTTTTATTTTTCATTGCAGCCATGGATAACAGCTCCTGTGTAATTTCATAGTCCTCATTAATTGACCGAACAAAAATCAGTAGTTGTGCAGTATATTTTATATCGCAGCTCTCGTCTAAAGCTATAGCACAGTATGGTCTATTTGTATTTTCTAATTTTTCTGACAGCTGCTCATTTAGTTATTTTCTTTGAGTTCCTAATTTTTATACTCTTTTTGCTCCAAGTTGCAAATTTTAATATTCTTTTTGTGTAATTCCATTCCAACTTCCAAGTTCCGAAATTTTAGTTCCGTTTAGTTCCAATTTTTTTTTTTTTTTTAGTTTCAAGTATTTATTTTCTTTTTGTACCCCAAGTTTCGGTTTCAAGTTCAATATTGATGCAATTCAAAAAACACCTCTCAATGATACTATTGCTAATATTAGGGAGTTTTAATGTTTTTCTATAAATTGTACTAGAAGTTTTGGGAAAAAAAAATTATTTTTTTTCTGTTTTGTAAAATAAAAAAAAATAAAATTTAGAATTTTTATTAACTAAGCCCATATTAACTATGTTTTTTTATTATACACAGCGGGCCATACAAAATATGTTGGCGGGCCGTAGTTTGGACATGGCTTCCCCATACTATGCGTTTAGAGAAAAGGTCTCAGGACTAACTAATTGCATAGAGATAATAAGCGTGAACAAAATTTGGGAGGAATTCTCATTAATTTTTTTTCCTTCTGATATGAAAAAGTTCATATCGGATACTATTTCTATATAGAGACTAGCTCGAAAAATGGACCGATCCTGATCGTATTCGGTAAAGTCATTTATTTTTTGTAAAAACATATACAAAACAAATCTGAGAAAAATCCGTGCAATATTTTTGTTTTCTGATAGATTTAAGTAAAGACCGGGAAGTAGCTTTATATGGGGGCTATGATTAAGAATGGTCCTACGGGATTTATTTTTAGAATACTGATAAACGGGTGTAATAAACACACATAAACCAAATTTCACCAAGATCTACATGACAATTTGGATCTTATGGCAATGTAAGTCAATCTTATAGGTATCATTTGCATGAGGACTAGGTCTAAAAATACTTTTTTCGCCCTATGGTCAATAAAAGCTTATATACCAAATTTCATCAAAATATATTCATATTTGTGAACTGTAGTTTGATTACAAGGCTTACATATGACATCGCTAAATCAACTCAGAAAATGATTCTATATATTAGGAGAATGTACATTCACAGTACTAAAACCTTATTTCCGATAATAAATATAAATTGAGATTAACTGGAATTTTTTCTTTATTTCATAATATTTAATTTAAGTATTATATATAAAGATATTTTTTTTTAAAGCTAAAATCTAGCCAACTTTTGTCATTCTTTGTTTTAGCTGCAAATGGAGTTGTTTCCAGAGGATGTCTGGCTTCGGCTGATACCACCTGTACAACGGCCAACAATTGTAAAAGTTCTGCTGGTGACGGAAATGCACTACTTGTATGTAAGACGTGTGACACAACTGATGCCGATTGTTCTCAAACCGATATGACCAGTAATGCAAATAAATACATACAATTTTGTGACGTTGGGCAAACGCAATGTCGAGTTAATGTTAACAACAAAAGTGTCGAAAGGGGTTGTGCCACCGCCGCTGAAATAACAGCTTGTACAGATGCGCAAACCTGTAAAGTTTGCGATACAGATTTTTGTAATACCGGCATCTTTCCAACGAATCGTCGTTATTGCTATCAATGTAACGGCTCGACCTGCAATGATGTTACTGCGAACCAAAAATCCGTACCGTGTATCAATTATGTTGCCGACGATAAATGTTACACCATAGGTGAAAGCGCAACTACCATGAAACGTGGATGCCAATCGGATGACTCCAGTAATACTAATCCCAATGAATGTTTAGCTACAAAAGATGGCTGTCTATTTTGCTCGACAGATAACTGTAACAATCTTAAATATGAACGAGAACAAACGCGTAAATGTTACCAGTGTACTGGAAATGCAACCGCAACGGATTGTTTCAAGGAACAAACTGGTGGGGACTACAAGGATTGTCAGAAACAAATAGCCTACAATGCCGCAGATTTCTGTTATATGCATACAGTTGGTGATACCATCCAGCGTGGCTGTTTACATGATAATACCGAACTGAGTGTAGACAAGTGTACGGATGATGATGTTTGCACTAAATGCTCTGATGCAGATGGTTGTAATAGCAAAGCAGTATCAACGGAATTCACCTGTATACGTTGTCGTAGTGATGAGGAGGTTAAATGTTGGAACGATGCTAGTTCTTTGACTGGTGGCAAATGTCGTACGGGCGACAGTTCGGCTAGTGAGGGATGTTTCCATGGAATTTGGAGTAAGTTACATTACAACAATTAAATATTAAATCTTTATACTATAAGAAATCGTTGGTGCGTTTGATGGTAACGAATGATCTCTAAAATCATAGAAGCCATTGAACTAAGATTTAAACCATAGCTATTTTATTTTATTTTAGACTTGATGGTTTTAGTAGGCGTGGCATCTCCCATAAAAAGTAAATATTTCTCGTAATTAGAGTACTATAATAGCGAGATCCGAGATCCGAGATCGGGATCGGTTAGTTAAAAATAAAATCAGTAGTGCATTTATTTGTCAAGAATGATCTATGGAACCATAAGAGCTAAAAATAAAAAATTAAAAATAATAATCTGTTCCATAAAAACAAATTTTTTATTAAAACTCTTTCTTTCCTTATGCATATGAGTTTTGAATATCTCCATGACTGAGCGTGACTGTGTGTGACTATCTTAAAATTAATCTATGGCCACAATAAGTCTATGGACAAAGTTTCAGATCCATCGGAAGAGGGGAAGTGGGGTTTTAACCTCTCCGCGACTGTGCATGACTATGCGTGACTGTGCATGACTATGTCAAAGTTAATCTTTTTTCACAGCAAGTCTATGACCAAGTTTCGGATCGATCGGATAAGGGGAAATGGGTTTTAAAGAGAAGTTGGCAACCCTTGAACATGAACGTATTTTTTTGCAGTGTTTAAGTTGTGGATAAAAAATTTATTGAATTTCTGTTAAAGATACTGTATAACACAAAACAAAAATTGGTGAACATATAAGGAAGATCAGCTAACATATAAATAAATAACAATATGCCTAAAAATCGTCGCAGTCTTGCAAAGAAAAACATTGTAAATTGTGTTAAGTGCGAACGTGAGATCAAATAGGAATCTGATGATTTTATACAATGTGACAAATGTATCAAAAGCTTTCACTCTCAATGTTCTGGTTTGAGTAGAAGAGCTTTTGAGTTATTGATAAAAAACGAAGATGAAGTATATATCTGTCATATTTGCAAAGAAGGAGGGGGTAAAATACAAGGTTCAGAAAATACACACATGAAACACACAATGTTCTGTTCAAAAGCAGCCAACACATATCTTTATTTTCATATCAATTATGTGCGTTTCTAAATTTTCTACGGTGCCCAACACAACCATGACTGTGTTCGTTTTAATATTTCGTTATTTACACGAAAATTTTTGTATCACATACTTTTTGTTTCAATCACACATAAAGCACACATTTTTGAGTGTTGCTTTATTTGAAGTTCATGTTCTGGTACGTGTACTGAAAAAAAACACAGAAAATGTACAATAAACAGGTTCGAGTTCAGTTATATTTTAAGTCGTGTTGTGGCTCGTGTAGTAAGAAAAAACAGAACATGTACAATAAACAGGTTCGAGTTCAGTTATATTTTAAACACGAGTTCGAGTTAGTTATATTTTAAACACGACTTAAAATATAACTGAACTCGAATTTGTTTATTGTACATGTTCTGTTTTTTCTTACTACACGAGCCACAACACGACTTAAAATATAACTGAACTCGAACCTGTTTATTGTACATGTTCTGTGTTTTTTTTTAGTACACGTACCAGAACATGAACTTCAAATAAAGCAACACTCAAAAATGTGTGCTTTATGTGTGATTGAAACAAAAAGTATGTGATAAAAAATGTTCGTGTAAATAACGAAATATTAAAACGAACACAGTCATGGTTGTGTTGCGCACCGAAGAAAATGTAAAAACAAACATAATTGGTATGAAAATAAAAATATGTGTGTGTTGGTCTAAAGGTGCTATTACACGAAGTGTTTTTTACATATGTACTGTCACTTTTTTTATCCATATGAAATTCCTCATGTCTGTCAAAAATTGTCTGTTACATACGATTCATAATTTTTGCTATCACACGTGCATAACCGTATGACATAACCTCTAAATGTAAACAACAGCTGATTTATTTTGTGAATTTACAAAAATTTATTGTTAAAAAAAGGTTATAAGCCCAATTCTCAATAACAATTCCCTGGGAATTTTTTCCCTATTCCCTGTTCCCCTATTCTTAATAAAATCTCCCCGGGAATTTTTTCTCTTTTCCCTTTACCCTTATTCTTAAAGAACTTCGAAAATGGGAATCTCATCCCCGGGAAAAAAAGTAGCTATTCTGAATGTCAATAAAAGGGAGAATAATTTGGGAATAATTCCGCCAAAAAATTGAGAGGGAGTGCTGCGAAAAATGTAAGTATTTAATATTTTTATGAATATTAGTAATATATATCATTTAAAATTTTGTATAATAATATTATTATGGCATTACTGTTGCTTTCAGGTCAAAAGCAACAAAAAAAAAAAAAACAAATTCATGTTCTTTTGAACACAATGCAAGCCAACCCTGATGTTGCATGCGGGATGTTCAAAGGAAGCAAGGAGGAGCTAAGTCGGGTATGGCGCAATTTGGAGTGGAAATTAAACTCAGCAGGCAATTCAAGTGGGTTGCTGGCATCACGAAGCTTTCTTCTTGCCATGCTTTGCTCCGTCTTGTCCTGCTGCTGCTCTTCTGCTTCAGCTACCATCAGAAACGCTACACTGAACATTTTTTGTATTTATTTTAATTTATTACAGATTTTAAAAAAAGTTTTAGTATTAATTTCCACAAAAATTTTTAAATTTGTAAACAAAACAAAACAACTGAAGCAAAACAGCTGTCTTCGAATAATCGAAATTCTCTCCCATATTATTCTTCTCCCCGCCTGTTTAGAATAGGAGGATTTATTCTCGGGAAAAATTAATTCCCCGGGAACTCATTTTCCTGGGAATATTTAGAATTGGGCTATATTTTTTAATTGTTAATTAATACTAAACAATTTATTTTTTTTTCAATATTAATCTTTAAAATTTACTCTGTTTTTCTTTCGCCACAAGCAGTGTTGTATTTTCATATGTTTGTCATGCAAAAATAGAACCTGTTCTAATTGAAAAATGTACATGTGACTTTCCTCATGTATTGTACATAACCAATGTTTCATATGTATCACACGATGTGTACAACTTTTGTTGTGGGAAAATTTGACAGTACATATGTATAAAACACATCATGTAATAGCACCTTAAGTTATGTTTGTTTACATATATGTACGAGTTTTTTATTCAGTGTGTGTTTTTTTCTGAACTCTGGTAAAATAAGAAAAGAGCTTAATGTAATAAAAACAGAGTTGAAAAAACTGGAGAAACTGGAAAACTTGATCACCTGACCGAATCAATTAAGTTTATGTCAGCCAAATTTTTAAAGATGTAGCTGAAAATAAAAAGAAAATATCAGAAGTAGAAAAAGAAAATAAAAAATTGAAATCCGAAATTCATAATCTAAAATCTTCTGTCAAAGCATTAAATAATTATCGAGTCAAAAATGACTGCATCATAAAAGGTTTGGAAGTAAGTGAAGGTGTTAAAGCTGTTGATGCTGTTATTGGCTTCTCTAAGGATGTTGGAGTAGTAATAGATCCATGTGCTGTAGTAGATGCATATTTTATGAAGAATTACAATAACAAAACCGACAATAAAAAGACCGTGGTAGTGAAATTTGCTTCAAAAATAAACAAGGATAAACTGATGTCTTCGAAATCTAAGTTGAAAGATAAACAGGTTCAAGTTCAGTTATATTTTAAGTCGTGTTTAAAATTTATTTTAAGTCGTGTTTAAAATTTATTTTAAGTCGTGTTTAAAATATAACTGAACTCGAACCTGTTTATTGTACATGTTCTGTTTTTTCTTACTACACGAGCCACAACACGACTTAAAATATAACTGAACTCGAACCGGTTTATTGTACATGTTCTGTTTTTTTTTTCAGTGCACGTACCAGAACATGAACTTCAAATAAAGCAACACTCAAAAATGTGTGCTTTATGTGTGATTGAAACAAAAAGTACGTGATACAAAAATGTTCGTGTAAATAACGAAATATTAAAACGAACACAGTCATGGTTGTGTTGGGCACCGAAGAAAATTTACAAACAAACATAATTGATATGAAAATAAAAATATGTGTGTGTTGGTCTAAGTTATGTTTGTTTACATATATGTACGAGTTTTTTATTCAGTGTGTGTTTTTTTCTGAACTCTGGTTTCTTCCTCTTAAGTAAGCAGTATTTATTATAAAATGTTTAGTATTAAATTAATTTTAAAATTTTTATGATTCAAAATCAATATTTTAGAGTTTTTGCAAAATTTATTGATTATCTGTGTAATTTGAAATGTAATAATTTAAATATAATAAGTTTTAACATCAGAAGTGCTTCATCTCTCAGTAAATTCAATCAATTTAAATCGTTAATATCAAGTTTTCCTAAATTACCAGATGTAATAGCAGTACAAGAAACATGGTTTGACAAAAAAATCACACAAATTTACAATATTCCTGGATTTCAGAGTGTACATTGTTGCCGAGATGATGGTTATGGTGGTACTTCATTGTATATAAATCAGAACTTAAATTTTTCTATTGAAATTTGTCGAAGTAACAAGTTTTTTAAGTGTTTGGTTGTTAATTTGAGTAATTTCAAAGTTGATAACAAACTATTGAGAATTATTTCTTTTTATCGGTCCCAAAAATGCAATATAAACGATTTTATAAATGATTTTGATGAAATTTTAAATCTATATTTGCAAAATCCCATTATTATCGTTGGTGGCTCCAACATTGACCTCTATCAAAATCCTCATTATGTTGAACTATTAGCAATATTTCAAAATTATGATTGTAACAACGCTCACAATATGATAACGAGACCCATTAGTAAAACTTGCATAGATCATGTTTTTAGCAATTTTTCTGAGAGAATTTTTGTGGACTCGACAGAATGTGACTTGTCAGATCACAATATATTCAGTTGCAAATTTAAAAACGAAAATCATATGGAATATTCAAAAACTTATTGTGACTATGATAAAGCTAGACAGTATTTGCAAAATAATTTGCAAATTTTTCGTCATTAAATGTTTCATATCTGTCAAATACGTTGATTACCTGCATGGAAGCTGCTATAAAACACTCACAAAAAGGGAAAAACAATTAAGATTTGAAATTACATCATGGGTTAACCAAAATCTTCAGGAATTAATACTATTAAAAGAAAAGTTGTTAAAGAAAAGAAGAAAAACAAGAAATAAGCAGAATATTGAGAAAACGTTAAAAAGAATAAGTAAAGTTATTAAAGTTGCATATAAAAAATGTAGAGATAACTATTATATTGAAAACTTAGCTAGGATGGGAAATGATCCCAAAAAGAGTTGGCATTTCATAAATAATACTCTTGGTAGATCAAAAAGAACCTAAATGATTCTCAAGGATAAAGAATTTTGGATGATGAAATTAAGGTAAACTGTTTCAATAACTTCTTTCTTAATACTATAGAGGATCTTAAGCAACAAATTGAAATCTGCCCTGGTGACTCGTTTAACTCGCTTCGTACACTTTCACAACTACAATACCATTTTTCTTAAAATAATGTAAATATGAATAATATTTCTGAAGTAATATTGAACATGAAGGCCAACAAAAGTCCTGGTAATGACAATATATCGCCTAAATTTGTCAAGGAGTGTAAAGATGAAATTATGTCAATATTAGTGGATATTTTCAAGAATATGATTAATACTTCAGTATACCCGGATATATTGAAAATACATAAAATAGTTCCTATACCAAAGGAAATTAATGCAACTGAAGTTGGAAAATATCGTCCTATATCTGTTCATTCTACAATTGACAAAATTTTTGAAAAACTGCTGTATGATAGACTTTTACACTTCTTGGAAGAGAATAAACTTTTATATAAGTATCAATTTGGTTTTCGAAGAGGTTGTTGTACTGAAGACGCTGTGTTAAATGTTGTTAAATTTGTTTGTAATGGATTAGATGAAGGATTTGTCGGGATTGCTGGAATCTTTTTCGATTTTGCAAAGGCGTTTGATCTGGTCGATCATAAAATTTTATTGCAAAAATTACCATTTTACGGTATCCAAGGCCGTGAACTTGATCTGTTCCAAAGTTACTTTTCCAACAGGAAGCAATATGTTCAAATAAATAACTCTAAAAGTCTCATTGGTTCTGTGAAATATGGAGTCCCTCAGGGGAGTGGTTTCGGTCCACTCCTTTTTTCAATTTATTTGAATGACTTAAAAAATCTTGGTTTAACTGGTCAATTATATATGTTTGCGGATGACGTATGCTTATTGTATCCTTACAAGTATGACTTAGTTTTGAAAACTTACATTGAAAGAGATGCAGCATTAATTTTTGAAAATGAAAAGTTAAATCGTTTAGTGCTGAACTCGAAGAAAACAAAACTTATTCGCTTTAAACCACAGTCACTGCATCATGACAACAATTTTTCGGTATATGTAGATGGTGAAACTATAAATGAAATACATTCAACTAAGTATTTGGGAATCCCTTTGCAAAGTAACTTGTGTTGGGATTTACATATAACTGAGATGAAAAAGAAAATAGCGCCTGCAATTAGTATTTTGTACAAATTTAAACATAAACTAAATGAGAAAGTAAAATTAATGATATATCAATCCTTAATACATTCGCATCTGAATTATTTGGCGAGCGTCTATGCATATAACAAAAGCAACAACCATTTGAAATCTTTACAACGTATGCAAAATAAGGCGTTAAAGTCTATATACAAATTATCAGTTACATAAGTAAAACGATTTTACCTATTTATGGGTTACATGAGTACAATATTTTAACATTTGTCCTTAAATGTCTCCATAATATTGGCCATTGTACCATTTATTTTCTACAAAATCAAACATATGTCAACACTCGAAATAGCTCAAATTTAAGAACTCGAAGATGCAGATTGGAAAAAACAAAACAACGTATTGACTACACTGGTGGTATCAAATATAATGGTTTAACAGATGAGTTAAAATCTCTTAACAGAATTTCGATGATCGATCGGATAAGGGAAAATTGGTTTTAAATTAGTCCGTGACTGTGCGTGACTATGTGTGACTGTGCGTGACTATGTCGAAGTTGATCTTTCTTTACAGCAAGTATATGTACCAAGTTTCAGATCGAACGGATGAGGGGAAATGACATTTAGATGACTCCGCGACTGTGCGTGACTGTGTGTGACTGCCCCAAAATTAATCTGCAGTCACAACAAGACTATGGACCAAGTTTCAGATCAATTGGATAAGGGGGTTGCCCCACGACAGACAGAGAGATTGAGTTAAAAGAAAGAGTTTAAAAATTAAAAATTTTAAATTAAAAATTAAAAATAAAAAACAAGTAAGAAAATTATAGTCGGTCTAGACCGACTATACGATACCCTATACCATGCGTTTAGAGACCCTATCTCTTAGGCCCAACTAACTGGATATAGAAAATAAGCATAAACCATATTTGAGTGGGATTTTTATTAGTTTTTTGGGCTGCAGATATGATAAATTGCATATCAGATGCTATATCTATATGGGGATTAGGTCCAAATGGATCGAATCTGGTCATGTTTGCAAAAATATATACAAACAAAATTTGAGAAGAATCAGTGCAATATTTTTGTTTTTTGATAAATTTAAGTGAAGATCGGGAAGCAGCTCTATATGGGGCCTATGACTAAGAGTTGTCCCATAGAGATCATTTTTGGACTACTCATTAATGGATGTAATAAACGCATAGAAATCCAATTTGAGTAAGATCTATATGACAATTTGGATCTTATGGAAATTTATGTCTATTTCATAGAGGTCATTTGTATGGGGGCTAGGTCTGAACATGGACCGATTCTCACCAATTTCAACAGCGTTCAACCTACGGCCGATAAAAGCGCAAATACCAAATTTCATCAAAATATGTTCATATTTGCTACCTGCAGTTTGATTACAAGGTTTACATGGACACACAGACGGACGGACGGACAGACGGACAGACATCGTTAAATCGAATCAGATAGTGATTCTGATTCGATCGGTATAATAAAAGATGGGTCTAGGTCAAATATTTTTGGTAGTCACAAACAGCAGCACAAAGTCATTATACCCAAACCGGATAGTGGTATAGGGTATAAATATATCGGATTTGAAGAAAATATCAAAAGATGTAAAGCCGTAAACCTAATCTGGACTACTACCTTTCAAATGAAAACGGTTTGGGTCACATAGGTTGGACAGTTTCAGAATCTATAAAAGGCAAACAAATATTTTTTTTTATTTTATTTATATAGATTTAATATTTAGTTTCTAAGGGGGGTGCAACGCCCACTGGTCCGGTACCCTTCATTTTTTATGACAGTACTCACATTAATAACTCATAAACTCAGACAAAGTTCCAAGGCTTTCACTATTACACTACTCCCGGTATACATACGACATTATATATTTACTTTGCATAGGGGTTTCCACGCCCACTAATCTGATCCCGCCCATTTATTTTCCGAGTACCAACGTTGATAAAAAATTAACTCACACTAAGTCCCAAGACTTTATATATTATACTAGTCTAGATATATGACAATAAATACTTACTTTATATGGGAGGTGCCGCGCCTATTGGCCCGATTCCACCCTTTTTTCGCAACTATTCAAATCAGTCTAATATGTACATTAGAGTGGCCCTTAAAAAATGAAATGCGATTTTATTTCTGTACACTTTGTTGGTGTTTTTTCAATAAATCAGTTTCTAAGCGTAAGAGTCAATCATCTTCGAGTCTTTTTTTAATCGCGCATGCGATTAATCAGTTTTTGATTATCAAAAGTGGTCGAAGAAGACTCAGTAAAGTGATTTTTGTTAAAACAATCTTCCAAATGCTAATTGGGTAGCAACTTTAAATGCAATTTATTCAAAACAAAGGAAAAAAAATTAAAAATCTGTATATCAGGGGAACAACTAAAAAGAAATACCTTTCAAATAATATACGTCTGGTCAAAAGCGGGATAAAACGGTAGAATAAAAAATTGTTAACAAAAAATCGCCTAGCCTATTGTAAACTATACTTTTTGTGATAATGTGTATTTATGGCAACCTTGTTATGAAAATGTAATATAAGGATAGTGGCAGCCTTGACAAGTCAGCCAACTTCACTATATCCTAAAACACAAAAGAGAAAAGACACAACGAGATAAAAAATCGAAAAAAAATAAATTCTATTAAAAAAATCGACATCTTTTATTAGTTTTTAATATCAGGTGTGGGGTAGTATCCCAAAATATGTCCCATACACGCGAAACATACGTAAAGCTTCTAACTGAGGCTGGAATAGAAATTCCGCACACTGCTACGCTATCGCAACTTAAGCGCATGGCAATTAAGGTGATTGGAGACAAGAATCCGAACAACGATTATGGCGAGGTTATTTCAAACGATGAATGTAATACCACTGCCATGCCGGTCCATCTTGATAATCATACCAAGATGATTGCTGCAGATGACGCTTTAGATATGAATGCTGCCGCTGCCGTTGCCGAGCCAAATTCCGTTGATGTTTCCGATGCCGCTGCCGCTACTGATGTTCTGAGCACTGCCGAAATCAATGCCGTAGCCAACGTTGTTAATGTTGCCGACATCGATGCTGTTGAAAATTCCGCTCCTTCTGTTATGACTGCCACCATTAGGGCAGATGAGGAGTTATCATTATTACGAAAAAAATTGGAAATAATGACGGTAACAGAAACAACTACAGTGACATTGAGCATGCACTAACAAAATTCAGTGGGGATGAAGTTATACAATCAGTCCGTCATTTTTTGAGAGACTTCGAAGAAATTATGAATACCATAGATGCTGATGAGCGCTTCCGTTTCTTAAGCTTGCGTCGATCTCTTACCGGCACGGCGCGGGTGTTTTTGTCTACAACATCAGCTTTAACGTACGAACAATTACGTAAACAACTCATCGCTGAATTTGATCAATGTGATTTTTCATACATTTTCAACTGTTAGGCTACATCTTTTTCGTGTTTTCGTATTTCAAATATATTTTTGTCAAAATATTATACCACTTGATATACGTTCTCAATCCTGGAAATTAAGGTTAAATTGAAATACTATAAATTATCCCCCTTTAAGGTCAAAGGTCAAATTTAAGGATATTTATATTTTTTTTTTTTAAAATAAAATATCGGAATAATATATATTTGTGGAAGGATTTCGATAAAACTTGTTGATAATATTTTTATAATTCCAAAAAATAATATTCTGGACTTATTTTCTGAAATTAACCCGTGGGATACTCTTGATGTCAAATTGACTCTATATAAAAATCTATAAATATTTTCTTCATCAGGATTTTTTTTTTTTTTAAATAAAACAAATTTTTAAAATTTTATAAAATTCCTTAAATTTATTCGTTATTTTATGAAAATATTTAGATTAATTAGTTTTTATATTTAATACAGTATTAACAAATTTGTATATCGAGGGCTTATATTCAAAAAGTGCTATCTGCATTAGTAATAACTAACAGATTCCAGCCCTCGAAATTCGAGCGCAAATTCTAGGAAATTTTATTTTTTCATTAAATAAAGACCCTAAAAGTATGCTAATCAGTTATAGCCAATTCACAAATCAACACAAAAAACAAACTCATTTTTATTACAAACACATTAACAAATCTAATAAACACACACATAGCATTGTATAATTTTATGTATGTGTTAGTAGCAACTTTAAATACAATTTACTCAAAATAAAGGGAAAAATTTTAAAATTTGTAAATCTGCAAAACGGCTAAAAAGAAATACCTTTCAAATAATATACGTTTGGTCAAAATCGGGATAAAACGATAGAATAAAACATCGGTCACAAGAAATCGCCTAGCCTATTAATATTATAGATTTTAAATAGAGCGTGTAAAACTAATTTATTAATAAGATCTGAAAGTATTTGTAGATTGATTTGCCACAATATCTATTAAGAAGTAGTCGTACTAATCATGTATGATATCAATATTAATACTATATTTGATAGTTATATCAGAGAATAGTTTGAAATCAAAAATTAATATTGCTGTCAAATGTAAATAGCACTTTTGAATATAAGCCCTCGATATATTTTTTATGAATATAATAATTCTGAAAAAAAAATTAGAACTATGACGCATATTGAGTACCCCATGGGTTAATTTCAGAAAATAAGTCCAGAATATTATTTTTTGGAATCATCAAAATATTATCAACAAGTTTTAGCGAAATCCTTCCACAAATATATATTATATAGATATTTTGTTTTCAGAAAATGATAATATCCTTAAATATGACTTTCGACCTTAAAGGGGGACAATTTATAGTGTTTCAATTTAACCTTAATTTCCAGGATTGAGAACTTATATCAAGTAGTATAATATTTTGACAAAATATATTTGAAATATGAAAGCACCAAAAAGATGTAGCCTAAGAGTTGAAAAAGTATTAAAAATCACCTTTTTTTCAAATCCGCTGAAATAAAAACGCTGCCCTCGCCAAATTAAGAGCATGATAGCTACAATATTTGGCTTTTTTAATTAGATATATTTTGTTAATAAGACCTTAAAGTCCAATTGTTGATTTCGGAAAATTTCTTGAACAAAATTTTTGAAAACGTAAAATTGGAGATTTTGAAATAGTGCTAAAAAATACGTACCGTTTTGACATTAATTTAGAATGGCACAACAATATGCGGGATGCAAATACTTTACATTAGATCATCTTAGGATCAGAAGAATGCAAAAATATTGTTATTGTAAATTATTTCAATGTCTTTCAAAACGTCAGCTCGATTTTCTTAATCCAGTGGTCTGCGACGCATTTAATGCCTGGGGAACTTGATATAACTTGGCTGTTTTTCAACGGATAATAGAAAGATAATTTACTCTAGATTATGGTTTATTAATTAATTTAATTGAAACGCAATTATTAATATCAAAATTTTTGTGAAAAAAAATTTTTTTTTTTTTGATAATTTTTACATATAAATTCATATTTGAACTTTGAACTCAATGCGCGTCCAGAAAGCATTGTTCGATTTGGTTCAAGTTTTGCGCACTCAAGTTTTAGACCCAGTGTCTCAATAATCCGACCCGTACACCTCAAAATTCGATCAAAAATCTTTTTTCATACAAACCGCTGTCACTCTAATATTTATATATAACTAGCAGAGCCCAGTCCTCGAAATTCGGGTGCAAATTCTAGGAAATTTTATTTTTTCATTTTATAAATTATTTTATAAGACCCTAATCAATTTTAGCCAATACACAATTCAAAACTTTTTAAATATCGATGGCGTTATCTGCAATATTAATAGGCTAGGCGATTTTTTGACACCGATGTTTTGTGCAAATTCTAGGAAATTTTATTTTTTCATTTTATAAATTATTTTATAAGACCCTAATCAATTTTAGCCAATACACAATTCAAAACTTTTTAAATATCGATGGCGTTATCTGTAATATTAATAGGCTAGGCGATTTTTTGACACCGATGTTTTGTTCTACCATTTTATCCCGATTTTGACCAATTGTATATTATTTGAAAGGTATTTCTTTTTAGCGGGTTTGCAGATTTACAGATTTCTTACTTTTCCCTTTATTTTGAGTAAATTGCATTTAAAGTTGCTATTAACACATACATAAAATTATACAATGCTGTGTGTGTGTTTATTAAATTTGTTAATGTGTTCGTAATAAAAATGAGTTTGTTTTTTATGTTGATTTGTGAATTAGCTATAATTGATTAGCATATCTTTAGGGTCTTTATTTAATGAAAAAATAAAAATTCCTAGAATTAGCACTCGAATTTCGAGGGCTGGAATCTGCTAAATTTCTTAAATGTTTTATGAACAAAATTATTTTTCAATTCAACACAAGACTTTTATACAATTTTTTGCAAACAGATTAACATATTTAATAAATACACACACAGTATTATAAAATTTTATGTATGTGTGAGAAGCAACTTTAAATGTACTCCAAAAAAAATGTAAAAGTCTGTAGGTCTGGTGGACAGCTAAAAAGAAATACCTTTCAAATGAGGTATGTGTGGTCAAAGTCGGGGTGAAAGTGACAAAGTTACATCGGTCACAAGAAATCGCCTTGCCTATTAATATTATAGATTTATTATTTTCGATTTTTACATATATAAAATTTTCTATCTTTATCATTTTTATGATTGATTTAGAAATTAATCAAGCTTAAGATGAAATGTTTGTACTTGAAATAAAGCAAAAACATTGGCCGATTTGTTTCAAAACTTGATATATTATCTGTAAGACTGGTTAACAGCTGTTTCGGATCCTCACCAATCCTCATCAGTAACCAAAAGCAGCAAATAGTTTGTTTGGTAAAAAGTTGAATTCATATACCTTTGCTATGAAACCAACCTAAGGAGAATCCAATAATAAACATGACCTTGTCTACAAATAGAACTGTTTCGCGTTCTTTGCACCCGATTCTCTCTTCCAAACTACTAATTTCTTTGTTCTATCATCTTTAGTTAGAAATGATGGGCTCATGCTTCTAAAAGGGGGATAATCCTGTCTTATGTTTCGATATGATATATATAAGAGATTCAAATTATTTAATTTAGAAATAATATAGATTCAGCTTTAAATCTAAAATTTTATTTGGTATATACAAGTTCCAGCCTGAACTGAAACTTAATTGTTGAGAAAATCTCCTAGAATATTTAAATTATTAACTATTTCAAATAGAAAATCTTATTCCATTAGAAATATTCTAGATTGAAATTTATAAGAAAGTTATTTTTATATATTTTTAAATTATAACTTACCTTCTTTTTTTTTTTGACAGATGGAGTCGCCATTCGTGGTTGTATTATTGATGCCGATGAACGAACACAGTATGTCTGCAAAGATGCCAAAAATAACCAATGTCACATGTGCAATAAAAAAGACTGCAACATAGCAAAATCCTCTGGTACCAATACAATTCATATGTATTTCGGTTTGTGGCTAATGATTTTAACAACTTTATGGTATTTTAAGTAAATTATTATTTTTTTTTTAATTTTATTAAAAACAGAAAAAAATGTGTTACACTTAATATTGATTGTTTTCAATAAATATATTTCTAATTTAAATTATAATAACTTAAACAACTGCTAGTATTTTTTTCAATAAAATGAGAGAGCAACCATTGAACAGCAGCATTAAGTAGACATTCAATTGATTTTGGACAGCAGTGCTGGGTGCCAGTTTATTATTGCAGCCATTTTTGTAGCACAACAAACAAAGTTTATCATTTGTAATGCAATATCTGAGATCCTCTGCCGGCAAGTCTTCCACACAACCACGCATTGTCATATTGTTATCGGCTAAGAAGAAATAAAATTGAATACAACAAACCAAATTAGTGTTTTTTGCGATTTTGGAAAATTTTTAATGTAACGAAAATTTTTATAAAGAAAAAGAAAATGGGAAGAGAAGAAAATATAAAAAATAGACGGACATCACTACAACAACTTATGGAAACTTACTAGTGTACAAGAGATGGTTAACTGCCCATAAGACAAACTTACTAAAATTATTTGTTTAACCCCTTGGCGACTCGTATGTCCCATTTTAATTTTTTGTTATTATTGGCATATTTTCTAAAATGACTTTTTCCAAACTGATTTGCGTCGGTAGAGAAGAGTTGTAGCTTTTAGATTATGCTATTTATTTGGACCAGTGTTGCCTTAAAATAAACTAAATATGTTTTTTTCGTCAGTGGAACATATACGACCCATGACTTTCTTCATGACGTCTTAGTAGTTGAAAATATATCTTTAACAAAACTTTTTTTTAAAAATGTTGGATCAATAGCAACGAGTCCACAAAATAATTACAAAATTTCTACCAGTTTAAGTGTGGCCGTCATACAATTTTATAATCGTGCTGGACCGAGCATACGGTACCCTTGGAAAATAGTATAGGATTCCATATTGGATGAGGTCATTAATTCATATTTAGTTTGTGTTCTTTGTGTAGTGGTTCTTAGGCATCTCCTGATCAATAAAAAGCAACAATATTGGTGACATATGATGGTGCTTCGCCAAAATATTTTTTTAACTAA
Source organism: Cordilura impudica (assembly GCA_963682025.1). Classification (NCBI taxonomy): domain Eukaryota; kingdom Metazoa; phylum Arthropoda; class Insecta; order Diptera; family Scathophagidae; genus Cordilura; species Cordilura impudica. The sequence goes on along the minus strand of OY821518.1, from coordinate 42,794,258 downwards.
TATACAGTGCGTGAGAACACATTGGAAACTTTTACAAAATTCTGAATTTGTTACAAAAAATACAATTTAGAAAAATAGATAAACGAAATATAGTAATTTCGAAGCTTCTGTACCAGAGTTGATTGAAACATTAAAGATAAAAGATGGTATGAAAGACAAGTAAGAAAATTATAGTCGGTCTAGACCGACTATACGATACCCTATACCATGAGTTTAGAAACCCTATCTCTTAGGCCCATCTAACTGGACATAGAAAATAAGCAAAAACCAAATTTGAGTGGGATTTTTATTAATTTTTTTGGCTGCAGATATGAAAAAGTTCATATCGGATGCTATATCTATATGGGGACTAGGTCCAAAAATGGACCGATCCTGATCATGTTTGGAAAAGTCTCTTGTATTTTGCAAAAATATATACAAACCAAATCTGAGAAGAATCAGTGCAATATTTTTGTTTTTTAATAGATTTAAGTGAAGATCGGGAAGCAGTCCTAAATGGGGCCAAAGGCATCATTTTTGGACTACTCATTGATGGATGTAATGAACGCATATAAACCCAATTTGAGTAAGATCTATATGACAATTTGGATCTTATGGCAATTTATGTCGATTTCATAGGGGTAATTTGTATGGGGGCTAGGTCTGAACATGGACCGATTCTCACCAATTTCAATAGCGTTCATCCCATGGCCGATAAAAGCTTATATACCAAAATTCATCAAAATATATTCATATTTGCGACCTGCAGTTTGATTACAAGCTTTACATGGACACACAGACGGATGGACGGACGGACGGACGGACGGACGGACGGACATTGTTAAATCAACTCAAAAAATGATTCTGATTCGATCGGTATAATTAAAGGTCAAATATTTTTGGTTGTTACAAACAGCAGCACAAAGTCATTATACCCAAACCACATAGTGGTATAGGGTATAAAAAATGTATAAAATCTTAATCTTTGTTTAAATATTTACATTTTCTGACGTTTTCTTTCAACTGTTTTTTAAACGCAATTATATTTTTCAATGTTTTAATCGTGTAATTAATTATTATAAAATAATGGCAAGAATAAAGTTTTGTGAAGAGACAAACACCAGAATAATAGATGATCTGCTGATCTTTAGCAAAAGAAAATTTATGACATTATATAAAAACAAGTAAGAAAATTATAGTCGGTCTAGACCGACTATATGATACCCTATACCATGGATTAGAGACCCTATCTTTCGGTCCAACTACTTCGATATAGAAAATAAGCATAAACCAAATTTGATTGCGATTTTTATTAATTTTTTTGGCTGCAGATATGAAAAAGTTCATATCGGATGCTATATCTATAAAGGGACTAGGTCCAAAAATGGACCGATCCTGATCATGTTTGGTAAAGTCTCTTGTATTTTGCAAAAATAAGTACAAACAAAATTTGAGAAGAATCAGTGCAATATTTTTGTTTTTTAATAAATTTAAGTGAAGATCGGGAAGCAGCTCTATATGGGGTCAAAGGGATCATTTTTGCACTACTCATTAGTGGATGTAATGAACGCATACAAACCCAATTTGAGTAAGATCTATATGACAATTTGGATCTTATGGCAATTTATGTCGATTTCATATGGGTAATTTGTATGGGGGCTAGGTCTGAACATGGACCGATTCTCACCAATTTCAATAGCGTTCATCCCATGGCCGATGAAAGCTTATATACCAAATTTCATCAAAATATATTCATATTTGCGACCTGCAGTTTGATTACAAGCTTTACATGGACACACAGACGGACGGACGGACGGACGGACGGACGGACGGACGGACGGACGGACGGACGGACATTGTTAAATCAACTCAGAAAGTGATTCTGATTCGATCGGTATAATTAAAGATGGGTCTAGGTCAAATAATTTTGGTTGTTACAAACAGCAGCACAAAGTCATTATACCCAAACCACATAGTGGTATAGGGTATAATGAATCGTGGTTTGTTCGTCCGCTTAAAACTTGAAAACTACAGGACCAAAAGGGATACTTTCTTCTGCGAGTATGTTTGTAACTGCCACGCGAAGGTTTAGGAAAAAAGAAAAGTACAAAAAGTCTCAACAGGTGGCGCTGAACGCTGTTATTACATTTTAACATCATACATATTGAGTACTATGAGAGGGAGAGTTTTGCAAATTTGGGTGAGGCCATCTAATATTAATAATGGTCGGCATCGGATAAGTGGGCGTGGTACCTCCCATACAAAATTAATTTTTAACATCATATATCTTGAGTACTGTTGTAGGGAAAGCTTTGCAACTTTGTATGAGGTCATCTATTATTGCTGTGAGTTGCTGTGAGTAGCCGTTGTAAAAATGAGCGGTATCGAAAAAGTGGGCGAGGCACCTACAAAACAAATTAATTACTCAATATCAGACTCAATATCATGGGAGAGCTTTGATACGTTATGTGATATCATCCGTTATTAGTGTAAGTAGACCTGACGAAAATAGACTGGATCGTATAAGTGGGCGAGCATAACGATAGGGAGAGCTTTGCAAGTTTGTGTAAGTTCATCTATTATTTCTGTGATTAGCCTGTCACCTCCCGTATAAAACAAATTTTCAAATAAATAAAAGTATCTTGAATAATGTAAAAGGGAAAGTGAAGATAATTTGAGTGATTTCATACGTTATTAGTGTGAGTAGCCGTGCAGGAACTCATGAACAACAATACAAAGCACCTACAGTTAGTGATATATCTATTCTTGTTGTTTTCGCAAATTTGGAATCGCGTGATATAGTCATAAAAGGCCAAACTAAAAACGCACTACAGCGAATAAGTGAGACACATCGGTCGTATGATGCACAATAATATCCGCTTATGTTCTGCCTTGGAGAAGGCGGATATCACTTCAATTACAATCAAAACACATCTTTGATTTTCACGTATATACATACATGTTGTAAATTTTAAGGGGTCGATACAAATAATAAGGTAAGTCCCATGAACTTTGACAATCACCTACTGATATGTCGACGATTGTTCAACAATCTGCTGTTAATATGTACGTTAAGGCTGATACATAACGACTCAATTATATTCGATTCAATCAGGCCAAGTTGCGATCTGAAGAATATATTCAATTGCGAGATGCGGTTAAAAGAGAAGCAGATACTATAAATGTTGGTCGTCTCACAATTTTGCCATCGACATACATTGGAAGTCCGAGACACATGCACGAGTAAACAGGATGCGATGACTTACGTGCGAAATTATGGACGGCCGGATTTATTTGTGACGTTTACTTGCAATCAATAATGGCCAGAGATTACGCAGTTATTGCAACCCAGTCAATCACCAAGCGATCGTCACGATATTACAGCACGAGTGTTTGAACAGAAACTGAGATGCTTGATGGCATTAATTGTGAAACAACGCGTATACCGTACTGTTCGATGCTGGATGTATTCAGTTGAGTGGTAGAAAAGAGGTTTGCCACACGCACACATTCTTCTTTAGATGGTGGACAAAATTAAACCAGACCAAATTGATGACATCATTTCCGCAGAAATTTCTGACCTTGAGATAGATCCAGAGTGCACGAAGTAGTGAAGACTAATATGCTGCACGGACCATGCGGACAACACAATCCCATTTCGGTTTGCATGTCCGACAAAAAAATGCACAAAACGCTGTCCACATGCTTCTATTTCGGAAACTTAAAATGGAAAGTATGGATATCCACTTTATCGGCCAGTTGACAATGGAAGAATATCGCGGTTGACAACACATGGTTCGTGCCATATTTGCCAATATTGTCTAAGGCATTTAAAACACATATCAAAGAAATCATCTATGAAAAAAGTGTTGCAAAATTTTAAATTGCTCATATGGAATGAGTGCACGATGGCGCATAAACGATCATTAGAAGCACTGGATCAAACGTTGAAAGATTTGTGTAACAATAATCTTAGAATTGGTGGTGTGATGATAATGTTGGTTGGAGACTGCAGGCAAACACTTACTGTGATTCCCAAATCAACAGCAGATAAATTAAACGCATGCCTGAAGTAATCGTTCTTATGGCGATACGTAAAAGTCGTTCCATTGACTATAAATATGCGACTGCTCCTGCAACAGGATAGAACCGCAGAAGCTTTCTCCAAAGAACTGAGAGAATTGGAAATGGACAAATTTTGGTAGATACTTCCAGTGGTTTAATGTCAATTATACCTGCCAATTGCCAATTCACTTCAACGAAAAATGAACTCATCTCTAAAGTTTATCCCAAAAAAATTTTTTTAACTATGATTGGTTGAGTGCGTGCACAATTTTAGCAGCAAAAAATATTGATATCAATTATTTGAATTGGACGATCGAATTCCTGGCAAATTGCATAAAAATCGATCGATCGCATTGAAAACGAATGGAATGCCGCCTCGTCATTTGCACCTTAAAGTTGGATCTGTCATTCTTATGCTATGAAATCTTCATGCCCCGAAACTATGCAATGGAACTCGACTAATTGTGATGAAATTAATGGGTAATGTGATAGTGGCAAGGATTTTGAAAGGGCGGTTCAAGGGAGAGGAATGCTTAATCCGCGAATTTTCTTGACTTCAACCGATTTGACGTCCCAGTTCAAACGTGTTCAGTTCCCAGTGAAACTTGCATTTGTGATGACAATAAACAAGTCACAAGGACAGTCCCTGGAAGTGTGCGGCATAAATCTGGAAATGGCATGCTTTTCACACGGCCAGCTATATGTTGCGTGTTCCCGAGTTGGGAAACCGTCCTCACTATTCAGTTACACTCCGGAGCAGAAAACAAAAAAATATTGCGTATCGTTGATTCCAATCATTGTTCTATTCTTTTTTTTTAATTCTTGATTTTATTCTATTTTCGCCAAATGTTGGGCGGGACGAAGACCGCCGGGTCAGCTATCCGTTTAATTATAAGATATTGAATACAACTGAATTCGAAAAGTGTTTTATTCAAATTATATCATAACGTCATCTGTCAACGGTCGATAACTTTCGATTAAAAAAAAAAATTCGAAATTAATTCAATCAAAAAATCTTTTTTGGACAAAACAAAGTTTACCGGGTCAGCTAGTATTCTATAAATAAATCCATAATTTCAAAAATTATCAAGAAATATCGTGAAATAGGTAAACGGTGACGACTCAGGGCGTGTAAAAAGAGTCAAAGACAGGATGATTTGATACCAAGAGAGTTTAAAAAATTTCCAAAAGTGCTACCTAAAGAGTTCATTAACAATCTGAAGCTCAAAATGTGTGCTTGTATTGTTTCCCGACGAGCAAGTGAGGTTGATCTTGGTTGTTATCGTCCTGTGAAGGAACCACTGATATCAGAATACATGAACTGGTGAAGACAAAATTGAACTATTGTTCTCTTTTTGGATAAGTCCAAGTTTTATATAAGAGGCCATGACCACGTTGACCATCGGGAAAAGATCAAACACAAAATATACAATTAAAACTATTGAGTTTGGCGGTGGCAATATTATGGTATGGGGTTGCTTTTCGGGCCATGGAATGGGTTCAATTAATGGAATTGGATACAGACAAATTATAATTACGTAATGTAATTACGAAAGTTGTAACCTACAATCAAATGCATTTAGGATTTTTGAATGGCCAGGCCAATCACCAGATCTCAATCCCATAGAAAATCTGTGTAAATCGAAAACAACGGACACGAAATTAACAAACAAGACAGATGACATATACATAGGTGGTCAATTCAGAGCTGCAACCAATTTCAATGGATATCATCAACAATTTAAATAACTCCATGCCTCGGCATTGTGTTCTAAAAAATAATGGATACCCAACAAAATATTGAAACCAAAAATAGAAGGAAAGTATTCAATTATTTTATGGTTAAGGTTTCCAAGTTTCGTCAACAGGATAAAAATTAATGCTTTTAAGTTTTAATATTTTTTTCTGAAGTTAAGCTATTTTATCTTAATAATTTTTTAATTTTTAAATAAATAAAACATACAAATTTTGACCGTTCAAGTCGTCAAAAATATATTTTGTTAAAAGTTTCCATTATATTGTCTCTCGCTGTATATACGTTGGAATTATTTTTGCAGGAGTGTTGATGGCCTGCAGCAACTTGATTTAAATATAGTTGTACCCATACGTTCTTCCCAAACTTACATAAACTTACCCAACAGCGTTTCGTACTCGAAAATTTTTTAAGTAAGACGGATTATGATAGAGTAAAGGCCTGCTTAGCCACGCGTAACGGTAACGGTGCAAATCAGCTGATTCAACCTGTCTTATGAAAAACACATGCTAGTCCTAACCCAACTTAAGGCCTAGTTAACCACTCGTTGTTAAAATGTATCCCTACCGTAAATGTAACGTTGGCATTTAGTGGAATTATAGAATGTAAAAAACGAACCAACATGTTAGTGTGTAAAATTAACCAAAATTTATCAGCTCTTCACAAATGTCACGTACAAACGTAGCAAAAATTTATTTTCAATAGATTGGGACATTCCGGTTACGTGACAGTTGAATTCGGTAACTGATCTAAATGCTTTTCATGTAACAGAAAAAAACAGCTGACACGTTTGGTTACGGTCACGTGTGGCTAACTAATCCTTTAAGCTAAACGTATCGTATAGTAAGCTTTGGTTGACTTTAGATTTTTGCTACGTTTGTACGTAACATTTTGCGAACAGCTGATAAAGTTTGGTTAAGGTACTATTACACGATGTGTTTTTACATATGTACTGTCACTTTTTTATCCATACGAAATTCCTCATGTCTGTCAAAATTGTCTTTTACGTACGATTCATAATTTGTGAATTTACAAAAATTTATTGTTAAAAAAAAATTTATGTATTTTTTAATTGTTAATTAATATTAAACAATTTATTTTTCTTTCAATATTAATCTTTATAATTTACTCTGTTTTTCTTTTGCCACAAGCAGTGTTGTATTTTCATATGTTTGTACATGTACATGTGACTGTACAACTTTTGTTGTGAAAAAATTTGACCTTTAATTTCACACAACAACATGCTGGTTTGTCAACGTTACGATACGATATGGTTACGTTTTAACAACGTGTTTCCCTCTTTCCAGAACTTGCGCAAACTTTTTCTTCGGGTAAATTGATTAAAATGTTAAACTATCAGCTGTTAAAACAAATCAGGTGTTTTAAGTTAATGTGAAAAATTTAGTATTAAAACTAAAAAATGTATTTCCTTTTTTTTAAGTATTATTTATTTTATGTATTTATGTAAAAATTTCTGAATTTTGGAATATAATCGAAAAGCTATCAAAAAAAAAAAAATGGTTTAAAAGGTATCAAAAAACAAATAAATTTTTTTCTACAATTTTTGTTCTGCATTCACCAGTAAGAATATTTTTTAATTTGTGAACTTTTTTCTATCTGAGAGAGAATTTTCTGTTTGCTCTAATATTACCAGCTTTATTCGAGAGTTAAAGGAACTAACTTAAAATTTCGTAAACGCAAAACATTATCCGATTCCGTCAGTTTAAATTGGGGTTGTTTCGAAAACTTAATTCTGACACAAAATGGTTTAATGGACGAAAAGAATGCAGATATATAAAAGTTCATATTTGATTTGAATAATACGTACATATACTTTATAGTGACTAGATCTAAAACTATCTGATCATGACCATATTTTTCTTTTCAAAGATAATTCTAGCTCCAGCCTTTCATTTACTAGATCTTTTGTCATGGCTAAAGTAAAAAAAGGAGCTTTTAAAATGTTATGTTTGACTCAATTACTAGGATAAAGTTAATTTCCTCTAATTTATCAACATACAACATTATTAAAAAACTATTGAAATAGGGAAGAATACCAGAAATAGTGGATGTGAACATGTGTTCCTTATACAGTATTTCAGGAACTTTCATTAAAAAAATATGTAATTGTTGAAAACTATGAGAACATCTTACCTTTATATAACGTATAACATCCACTATGTTTTCCCTTATCTCCCGTATTAGATTTGGGGCAATTTTCTTGTTGTGCAACCGTAGTGTAGCATTTGGCATCATCAATGCTGGAGCAATGATAACATGTTGCAGTCGAATCATCTATAGCATTTGTAGAGTTTACATTTTTGGCATCATTATCCGTATTTGTAACAGATTCTTCTACCTCTTTAGCAGGTTCATCGTTTGGCATATCCTGCTCATTGTTAGTCTCTACTGGTTGCGGCTCAGCGGCCGTTTCTACTTTTTCTTCCTCAGCAACTGGTTCGGATGTAGGTTCATCTTCTTTAGGTCCATCTTCAGCTGCTGCTTCCAGTTCTGATTCAGGCTCAGCAGCTGGTTTCTGTTCAGCATCCGGTTCAGTGTCAGGAAGTTCCACATTTTCTTCTTCCTGTTTTGGTTCTTCCTCTGCAGTTGCTTCCGGTTCGGATTCTAATTCATTTTCTGTTTCTTCTTTTTCTACTACCTCTGGCTCTGACTCCGCCTCTGGTTCGGGCTCGGGATCAGGCTCTGGCTCGGGCTCAGGCTCTGGCTCGGGCTCGGGCTCAGCCTCAGGTTCTTCTTCTTGTTTTTCTAGTTTCGGACCTGGTTTATGTTCAACAATCTCAATATCATTTAATGTTAAATGTTCATTTTTCGAGTCAACATCTACCGAGCCTATTTTTATATTACTTTTATTCTCTGATAATGTCTGATATTGCTTCGACATTTGTACAACAATCGGTAGGGGTGTCATTATCGTAGCAGTTAATTCATGAGATGTTTCTTCTAAAATTGTAGAAAATATGAGAAAAAAATTTTATATTTTTAATTTTCTTCTTCAGATTCTGTTCGTCTTCATTAATAAATAATGAAAAGTTAATAAGAAAAGTTTAAAAGTTATGCCAAACTTGTATGGAGCCTAGAATATAATTGTTTTAAATAAGAATTAATACTACTTAGCGAAATTAAATTAAAATCATTAAGTAAGTAATAAAAGTAAAATTAAATTCTGCTGGTAGGATCGCCATCAAGTGGAATTAGTTTCTGTTAATAAATTTCTCTATACCTGGCACACCAAAGTTATTGAGCCAAGAAAAGATCTTTAAAATTTGACAAAACTTAAAAAGCCAATTTGTTACCTTTTATCACTCTGTCACTGAAACTGTGTTGGAAATATTTCGAATTTTTATTAATTTAAAATACTGGAAACCAATCAAACAACAGTCATTGCAAATTCAAACAATGGTAATCATTTATCATTATGAGTTTTCAGATTATTATTTATAGGAAAAGTCCTGAACACGTTTCCTACTTGAAAGCGATGAAAAATTCAGCGTCTGTTTCCTATTTTCTATTTTCAAGAAGTTAAAATTAAAGAAGTAAGAAGTTATAGTCGGTCTAGACCGACTATACGATACCCTATACCGTGGTTTAGAGACCCTATCTCTTCGGTCCAACTAATTCGAAATAGAAAATAAGCATAAACCAAATTTGAGTGGCATTGTTATTAATTTTTTTGCCTGCAGATATGAAAAAGTTCATATCGGATGCTATATTTATATGGGGACTAGGTCGAAATATGGACCGATCCTGACCATATTTGGCAAAGTCACTTATATTTTCAATAAATATATACAAACCAAATTTGAGAAAAATCTGTGCAATATTTTTGTTTTTTAATAGATTTAAGTGAAGATCGGGAAGCAGCTCTATATGCCGCCTATGACTAAGAATTGTCCTACAGGAATTATTTTTGGACTACTGATTAGTGGATATAATAAATACATACAAACCCAATTTAACTGATATTTATATAATAATTTGGATCTTATGGCAATTTAAGTCGATTTCATAGGGGTCATTTGTATGGGGACTAGGTCTGAAGATGGACCGAATTTCACCAATTTCAATAGCGTTCATCCCATGGCCGATAGAAGCTTATATACCAAATTTCATCGAAATATATTCATATTTGCCACCTGTAGTTTGATTACAAGGTTTACATGGACACACAGACGGACGGACGGACGGACGGACGGACGGACATTGCTAAATCGACTCAGAAAGTGATTCTGAGTCGATTCGATCGATATAATAAGCGATGGATCTAGGTCAAATATTTTTGGTAGTTGCAAACAGCAGCACAAAGTCATTATACCCAAACCACATGGTGGTATAGGGTATAAAAAATCAAATATGGCGAAATGAAATCCCAAAGTAGAAGCAAATCTATAAATGTTATCGATTTTAGTAATTTTATGGCATTTATTCGAATCTTCGAACACTTAAAAGTAGGTCAGATAGGAACAAAATTTCACAATGTTTCCTTAAACAGCCTCGATTCGTAATAATCCACTTGGATTTTAAAATAAACAAGTAAATTATAGTCGATCTATACCGAGTGGCAGCTCAGGAAGTGATCGGTATAGTATAAGATGGATCTAGGCTAAATAATTTGGTAGTTACAAACATCAACACAAACTCATTATACCCTTACGTGGTCCTACGTCATATTGACATTGACGATTTTGGGGAGTGTCGGAGTCCAGTTTATTTCCTAATAAATGTAAGGTTTGGGGACAATCGGATAAAGAAAAGTCGGGCCGGAAATCGATTGAAAATTTAAAGTGTGGTTATATGGGAAAATATGACTTTTTTAAAGATTTTACGAAAATTTCGTTCTACAGTTTAATTTTTTACGAAGATGTGCTATATGAATCGATTTCAGTATTAAGTAACCTTTTCAAAAAGCTATATAACTTCAAAATCAATTAAAAACTCGCCAGAAAATAGGAAATGCCCAGACCAGTTTTGTGCCAAAAAACACTATGTCATGAAATTTTCAACTTTGAGAAATTTATTATCCTTGTTCTTGTAAACAGCTAAGAAGACTCACGACCTCCGACCCTTCGGGGCAGGTGGACACCGGGCAATGGTATTATAACAACCGTTAAAATACTAGCTAATGTGAGCAACGTGGAAAGTCAACGGCGAAGAAGTGATTGATGTATCACATCTAAGGCGAATGAACCAACCACCCCACCGCTGCGTCTGTCTCATATTGGGCGGCAGCAAACAGCGTCTGTGCTCCAGAGGAGCGGCTGAATACACAGAAGGAAAACTATAAACCCTTCAGAAGGCAACGGGAAACCACTGAAGTAATGTCCCTTGAAAACCATACAATGAACAATATCAATAACGTACGGCCCTCAATCCCCGGAAACACGAGGGTGCTAAGAATCCCCGGAGGTAAAACAAAACAAAAGCTCAATATCGGTACATGGAATGTAAGAAGTCTTTATGAAACTGGAAAACTAGCTAATACCATAGCCGAAATGAACAGGCTCAAAATTGACATACTCGGTGTAAGTGAAACGTGGTGGCCAGATAGTGGAGAATTTGCTGCCCAAAATACGAAAATGTACTATTCAGGCAACCTTAATAATAACCACAGAAATGGCGTGGGAATTATCGTAAAAAATAACATAGCGAAATGCGTATCCGGATTTATCCCAAAATCAGACAGAGTTATGCTTATAAAGCTAGACGCCAGACCAATAAATATAAATATTATTCAAATATATGCACCTACTGCTGATAAAAGTGACGAAGAAATTGAAGTATTTTATGATGAAATTAAAGATGTTATGAAAATGACGAAACCTCACGAGATAACCATCATTCAAGGAGATTTCAACGCAAAAGTAGGAGAAGATAAAGTACCTGGTACAACAGGAAACTACGGATTAGGAGAAAGAAATGAAAGAGGCGACAGACTAATCCAATTCTGTCAGGAATACAAAATGACAATAACTAACACACTGTTCTGCCTTCCGCTAAGACGACTCTATACCTGGAAATCCCCACAGGATAGAAGAGGTAACATTGTGAGGAATTAAGTTGATTACATACTTATAAATAAACGCTATTGCTCAACTATAGCAAAAACTTCAACGTACCCAGGGGCGGACGTACCATCGGACCACAATCTCCTAATGGCAACCTTGTACCTAAAACTCTCCTTAACCAAAAGGAGAAAGGTACGCAGGAAACTAGATAAGGGAAAACTCGAAGTACCCGCTATTCGAACAAATGTAAAGGAGCGAATAAATCGAGAACTAAATAATGTTAGTAGAGAAGAGACTGAAAATGTATGGAGTTCTGTTAAAAACACATTAAAATCAATAGCAGACAATACACTGGGAAACAGCGAAAGAGCTCAAAGAAAAGAATGGATGACAATGGAAATATTAAAACTAATGAAAGAACGTAGCAAATACAAAAACTCAAATTATGAGCTATATTATGAATTAATTAGGGAGATTCAAACGGCAATATGGATAGCAAAGAACGAACACCTAAATAGAACATGCCAGGAGATCGAGAGATTACAATACTTGCATGACGACTTTAATCTCCACAAAAAACTAAAAGAAGCCGCAGGGATATACCGCAAATCAACCACAGTTGTACTATACAACAACAACAACGAAGCTGTTTTCGATATGACAGAAAAGAAGACTATATGGACTGAATATATTAGACAAATGTTTACTGATAGAACCCGATCAAATTATGAAGCGCAGATGCAACAACCACTAACAGGATCTTTTATCACTAAAACGGAGGTGGAATCTGCAGTAAGGTCTATAAGAGACAAAAAAGCCTCTGGTCCTGATGAAATTCCTCCTGAAATATTGAAGTTGATAGACGACGACAATATCCAACTATTAATAGATTTGTTTAACTCCATCTATGATACGGGTCAATACCCACAAGATTGGCTTAGATCAACATTTATAACCATTCCTAAGAAAAAAACACCCGAAATATTTTAATGATTATAGGCTTATCAGCCTAATGAGCCATGCCCTAAAAATATTCCTCAGAATATGCACTCCAGAATTTATGAAAAATGCGAGAAGGCAATGGGCGCATCTCAGTTTGGCTTTAAAGAAGGAATGGACACCCGCGAAGCACTATTTTCTATACAGATATTGGTTCAGAAATGCAGAAATGTACAGAAGGATGTTTTCTTGTGCTTTATTGATTACGAAAAAGCTTTGGACACAGTGCGACATTATAAAATGATGGAAATTCTTATGTCCATAGGTATAGATGACAAGGAAATTCGATGCATTAGGAGCCTGTATTGGCATCAAACAGCGCAAGTAGATATCAACGGTGAGCTGACGGAAAATATAATAATTTCCAAAGGAGTCAGACAAGGCTGTATATTGTCTCCATTATTATTCAATATCTACTCCGAAAAAATATTTCATGAATCCATCAGCAACGTTCGATAGGGCATATATATAAACGGCACATTTCTTAACAATATTAGATATGCTGATGACACTACTTTACTAGCTGATAGGATAGTATGTCGGGGCTTCAAGATCTAGTGGACAAACTGACGACATGCAGTGAAGCATACGGTCTGAAGATTAATATACGAAAAACAAAATACATGATCATTAGCAGAAAAAATAACCACAAGATAACCAGCTTAAAAATACAGGACTCCTACGTCGACAGAGTACATAGTTTTAAATATCTCGACGTTACGCTGAATGACAAATGGGATGGTTCAAATGAAATAAGATACCGTATCGAAATGGCAAGAGACGCATTTTTTAAATATAAAAAAGTTTTCACCAGCCATGACAATAATCTTGAAACGAAGTTAAGATTTATCAAGTCATATGTATGGTCAGTCCTGCAATATGCGATGGGGGCATGGACCATTAAAGCAGTGGACATAAAGAGACTGGAGGCCTTCGAAATGTGGATTTATCGAAGGATACTCAAAATACCATGGACCCATTTTATATCGAATAGTGAAGTTTTAAGAAAAGTTCACCGCGTAAGAGAACTTGTCCCCACTATAAAGAGACGAAAGACAGCATATTTAGGCCATATTATGAGAAACCCAAAATATAAGATGCTACAAGTTATTACGAGAGCAAATATTAAAGGAATATCCACTAGAGGCAGAAAGGAAACAACATGGCTTCAAAATATTCAGGCGTGGACGGGTATCCGAGATGTAGGAAATCTTCTAAGCGAGGCGAGAAATAGAGACGGTTATGCTGAAATTTTAAAAACCTTATGAATTTATTGAAATGTAATTGTATTGGTCACTAACATTCGAAAAGCGAATAGGCAAATAAAGAAGAAGAAGTTATGAGCACTCAGATATGAAGTATTGGGTACGTTCGTAAATACAGTAGTTATGCATCACTGCAGCATAATAAAAGTAAAACGTTCAAAAAAGCATCACTTGGCAGCACTGATTTCCGTCAAATGTTTTTTTATGCAAACAATTGACAGTGCTGCCGCAAATTTTTGCAACTATGGCATCATTTTAATTACTGATGCAATAGAGCGCGAAGTTGAAAAAAAATTAAACATTGGTGCAGAATGGAAGAGTAAGTAGTACATTATAAAAAAATTGTTAATACAAATTTAAATAATATCGTTTTGTTATTTCAAAGTAATTTTGTATTTTAGGAATCCACCTTTTTTCGTTTTTATTGATTTTTAATAACCAAAAGTCGTGTCATCTTTCTTTTAATTCTGTTTTTATTATAAGTTAACAAAAAATTGTCATTTTCAGAATCAAGATTTTCAATATTTGTTAATGTTGATGGACATGTTTTTTATCTTTTGCAAAACGTTCTAAAAAGCAAACTCTGTGCAATTGTTAAGCAGTAACAAAGCATCTGCAACAACTGATCACGCATCAGCAACAAAACTTGGCATAACTGCCGCAGTGATGCACAAATTTTCTGCATTTACGAATGTAGCCATTGCTTTATTACCACGTTGTTAACCTATTGCGCAATGAGACCGCTATACTTTTGAAAACTCCTTTTTCAAGTTTAAAAAAATTTTCTTTAACAAAATTTTAAAAAAATGGTTCTGGCATCTTAAGTTTTGTTAAATACATTTAGAGATTAACTGTATGTATTTTTAGGTAAATCCCGTTGCCAGAGTTTTTTTACAAGGATTTATTTTTTGTGGATTTCGAAAAAAAAATTTGATTTTTGTGAAATATTCAGTAAATGTACTCTTTCTAAATACTTTGTATCAAAAATTAATTAGTTTTCTACTTATAACAAAAAATTTTGGACCTATTCCCCTAATAAAAATAACATCATATATGAACTTTTTCATATATGCACGTCACAAATTGATAACAATAATACGAAAATTTTGATTATGCTTATTTTCCATAATATCCATCATTGCCTCACAAAAGTTCATCTTCAAAAAATCGAACAGTGGAAGGAAATGGGTTAAAGAAATTCGTTTACATATGTAAGGGGTTTTTATATAAGTCATTCTTTTAACATATATAATTTTTTAATAATTTAATTACATTTTTTTTTCTGTGTACTTAAACAAGTAGCATTAACTTAATTGCCGTATTATTAAAATAATAAAATTTACTTAGTGTTAAGTTACCTACATATATAATTATAATCGAATGTACGTGGCGAATAACGCGATTTTGTCTGCTTTCGTGAAAAAAACCTTTGACATTTTCCATGTTTAATAACTTTTTTTAATTTATGTTTATAAAACTGTTAATATAGAACAAAAAACTGAAAAGTATATTAATGTAAAGTAACAGAAGCCCTTCTTTCACTAAAAAATCATGTGAGTCCGATCACAAGGGAGATGTGTAAACATCTAGTAATTAAATATTTTTTATGTCACTTTTTTAAAATCAAACAGAAAACGTCATCTATGTATCACTTATAGCAAACAACTGCATGGACTGTGGTTATACTTATGGGGTTGTTGAATTATGTATATGGTATACGTATACGTTTATATTGTGAAATTTTTGTCTTTTTACAACAAAAGGTTTTTGAATTAACTGAAACAATTTTATATCATAATTTTTTCACCAATTCAATCATAAGTCACACCGATTAGTCTTACGGCTCAATGTTACGCTGTTTATACCCTATACCACTATGTGGTTTGGGTATAATGACTTTGTGCTGCTGTTTGTAACTACCAAAAATATTTGACCTAGACCCATCTTTTATTATACCGATCGAATCAGAATCACTTTCTGATTCGATTTAACGA
The DNA here is from genome assembly GCA_963682025.1 of Cordilura impudica. NCBI lineage: Eukaryota > Metazoa > Arthropoda > Insecta > Diptera > Scathophagidae > Cordilura > Cordilura impudica. The sequence goes on along the minus strand of OY821518.1, from coordinate 42,778,180 downwards.
TGTCCGTCCGTCTGTGTGTCCATGTAAAGCTTGTATTCAAACTGCAGGTCGCAAATATGAATATATTTCGATGAAATTTGGTATATAAGCTTCTATCGGCTATAGGATGAATACTGTTGAAATTGGTGAGAATCGGTCCATTTTCCGACCTAGCCCCCATACAAATGTCCCCTATGAAATCGACATAAATTGCCATAAGATCCAAATTAGCATATAAATCTTAGTCAAATTGGGTTTGTATGTATATATTACTTCCATTAATCAGTAGTCCAAAAATGATCCCTATTGGATAACTCTTAGTCATAGGCCCCATATAGAGCTGCTTCCCGATCTTGACTTAAATCTATAAAAAAAAACAAAAATATTGCACTGATTCTTCTCAAATTTTGTTTGTATATATTTTTGCAAAATACAAGAGACTTTACCAAACATGGTCAGGATCGGTCCATTTTGGGGCCTAGTCCCCGTATAGATATAAGATCCGATATGAACTTTTTCATATCTGCAGCCAAAAAAATTAATAACAAGTAAGAAAATTATAGTCGGTCGAGACCGACTATATGATACCCTATACCATGCGTTTAGAGACCCTATCTCCAAATTTGAGTGCGATTTTTATTAATTTTTTTTGGCTGCAGATATGAAAAAGTTCATATCGGATGCTATATCTGTATGGGGACTAGGCCCAAAAATGGTACTATCTTGACTGTGTTTGGTAAAGTCTCTTGTATTTTGCAAATATATATACAAACAAAATTTGAGAAGAATCAGTGTAATATTTTTGTTTTTTGATAGATTTAAGTGAAGATCGGGAATCAGCTCTATATGGGACCTATGAGTTAGAGTTGTCGCAGGGATCATTTTTAGACTACTCATTAATGGATGTAATAAATGCATACAAACCCAATTTGAGTAAGATCTATATGACAATTTGGATCTTATGGCAATTTATGTTGATTTTATATGGGAAATTGGTATCGGGGCTAGGTCGGAACATGGACCGATTCTCACCACTTTCAATAGCGTTCATCCTAAGGCCAGTGAAAGCTTGAATACCAAATTTCATCAAAATATGTTCATATTTGCGACCTGCAGTTTGATGACAAGGTTTACTTGGACACACAGACGGACGGACACACGGACGGACATCGTTAAATCGAATCAGATAGTGATTCTGATTCGATCGGTATAATAAAAGATGGGTCTAGGTCAAATATTTTTGGTAGTTACAAACAGCAGCACAAAGTCATTATACCTAAACCACGTAGTGGTATAGGGTATAAAAATCAATGTGAGTCAATTCACAGGGGAGATGTGTAAACAACTACCCCTTTTCCAGTTGTATTTCAGAAAGTATCAAATGTATTTCAGAAAATATCAAATATATTTCAGAATGAATCAAATATATTTCAGAAAACATCAAATATATTTCAGAATTTATCAAATGTATTTCAGAAAATATCAATTGAATTTCAGAAAATGTCGAAATTCAGAATTAAAACGTAGTTTACCCTACAATACCGAAAAGATATTATTATTTCTATTAGTGATTTGGAGTCGCAGAAAATGTTTAGCAATATTTGGACTTCTTTGTTATGCACTTGAAAATAAACTATCAAGGGCGGCCTTTTAATCGAAAGAAGATGAGGACTTTTGTTAATCAGCTACAATATAAACTCCAGGATAGAATTTTGACCGATTTTGAAGTCATCATTTTGAAAAAAGCACGTTTATATCGTCACCTAAAATGCAAAAGGCCGTAACTAACAAAAAGTTCAAAATTGACTTTTTGTATTGCAATTACGGCCTTTTATTTAAAAACTACTATCTTACCATAAATTTGTTTTCATAAATAAAAGTCCATCTTTATTTTTCAGCTTGAATCTAAAATTTGGGTATTACGTTTAAAGTAGTTTTTTTTTATGATGTTTTTTGCTTCTCCTGTAAAAAAAATAAAAATATTAGTTACGGCCTTTTGCATTTTAGGTGACGATATGTAGTTTTCAAAAAATATTACAAACCCAGTGTAATACTTTAAAAAATATATTTTTATATAGCGTTCTGACTATTTTTCTGAGACTCAATTGATATTTTCTGAAATTCAATTGATACTTTCTGAAAGTCAATTGATGTTTTCTGAAATACAATTGATACTTTCTGAAACACAATTGATATTTTCTGAAATCAATTGATGTTTTCTGAAACACATTTGATACTTTGTGAAATTCAATTCATGTTTTCTAAAAGTAAATTGATACTTTTGAAAATCAATTGATGTTTTCTGAAATACAATTGATACCTTCTGAAATACAATTGATATTTTCTGAAATCAATTGATGTTTTCTGAAACACAATTGATACTTTGTGAAATTCAATTGATGATTTCTGAAATACAATTGAAAAAGTTTTAGTAATTGAAAAGACACCTAAGTTTATTTTCGACTTCTTCAAAGTTTTCCTAGTATTTAGCTTTTTAAACTCACAGCACACCTAGTGGTTCTGCTTACTAAAAAAGTTCTGGCAATAGCGAATACAGTCGAACTTCCATAACTCGAACTTCTCTAACTCGAATTTTCTCTAACTCGAACTAATTATGTTGGCAGTAGCGTTCAGAGAATAAATAACATGCAGTTCTGCTTCCGTAACTCGAACTTCCACAACTCGAAGTTCTCCATAAATCGAACGAAATACATACGTACTAATTCTATAACTCGAATTTTTTTGCTTGGTTTACTGGTTTATTGATTTTGCTTTTTTGTTTTGCATGCAGTTCTTCTTCCGTAAAACATTTCTTTTTTTGAACTCTTAAAGTGGAATATGAATTCATATAGCCCGAAAGAATTTTGAGAATTTTGTCAGCTTTTTCCACGACAGTGCGGGGTCGCTGAAATCGACTTCATCCAAAAGATGAGGTTAAAAAACATTTATATTCCAAAAAAATTATCTGCCGCAAAAATTATTTTTGCAAGGACACTTTGATAACTTTAAAACTAAGAATTAAGTATTTCCCCAGTTCAAACATCGAATTCTCGAAAAATTGTCGTAATTGTATACGTGAGTTAGGTGCGTTAGATTTGAAATATCAGCAGACAGATTTTGAATTTAACAATGAAAGAAATCAAGCTTTCTGATCTTGAAATACTAATCGAATAAACACGAAACGCGGATGATAAAATATTTACATTAGTTTAATAATTTCCTTAGATATACTTTAATCTATCTATAATATTAATAGGCTAGTCGATTTCTTGTGACCGATGTTTTGTTCTACCATTTTATCCCGATTTTGACCAAACGTATATTATTTGAAAGGTATTTCTTTGCAGATTTACAGATTTTTAATTTTTTCCTTTATTTTGAGTAAATTGCGTTTAGTAACACATACATAAAATTATACATATGCAATATGTGTTTTATTAAATTTGTTAATGTATAATAATAATAAACCATAAAAGTATTGGTTTGTGGATTGTCTAAGTTGAAAAATAAAGCTGCCTAGATATTGCACTCGAATGTCGAGGGTGGAATCTACTAGTATAATTTAAGATACCAGATTAAATAATCAATCAATAAATAAAATTATTAGTTAATTCGAAAATAAACATAAACATATTTCACTCTTCATCAAAATAAAATTGTAGCACAGAACTACACATACAGGTCTTCGAAATACCTATGAATATTTTGGTACAAGTCCCATGTTCAGGGGGAATCCAATACAGCGAAAAATGATGTTGTTTTAGTTTTTTATTTTTTATTTTACTTATTTTTTTCTGAAGTGACAAAATACAGAAAGGTATATTAAAGATCTCACTAATTTAATTTTACGCACAATTATTGCATATTTCTCGTATTATTAAGGTTTGAACTTCCCCTTAAACTATTAAATTATTCTGCTAATTAATTTTTTTCAGTACACTAATACTCTTCAGCAGTGATTTTTCTGGTTTTGTAGAAATAAAGCACAAGAGAATTTTTTTTTTAAATCGATTTCAAAAATATCTGGAAAAATTCTCAAGAATTTTTAGGCTATATAAATTTATATTCCGCTTTAAGAGTTGCAAAAATAAAAAAATAACGTTTTTCGTGGAACATCTCAGTGCATTTTCTTGGTATATTTGCATGTTAAAGATAACACAAGGGAACAAAATTGAACTTTTTTGGTGTTGACTGGAACTTTATTGCAATTTTTTACTAATTTGAGGTCGCTGATTTCAAATCTAATCTCCATCGTATTTTTGACTTTGTTAAAAATTTTTTACTTTTTTCAAAACTTCAACGATAACTCTGAAACTACTGGGCAAATTTAAAACCAATGTAAGCAACGGCTTAAAGATAATATTATCGACGAGTTTTGGATTTTTTAACTGAATATGGTGAACCGTTTTCAAGTTATTCCAATGTATGTAGTAGAAGTGCCTTAATTTTAGACATAACGGTATATCGCGAAAAGCCGAGCTGATAGAAAAAACCATGAATTCAGCGCCCCAGATAACCTTAAAAACAATATTCAGTTCTTAATCAACAAAAACCTGCAAAGTTCTCTTTTTAGATCGTAATAGCCAATTTCAATATGATATCAAATAAATATTAACGAATATACTCATACCATTAGTTGCTGAGGCTGCACCAATTTCCAACATCGTAATGAGAGAACAGAATATAAAACTTTTAATCCAATGCATTTTTATCGAATTCGATTGTATTTTAAAAAGTTTATAAAACACTTCAACTCAATGGGGCTGATCACAGATAATTTAAATATCACAAAATATTTATATTTATGTTTAAACATGAATTTTGTAAATGGTTCAGCTCTTAAAATTTAAAAAAAAAACTGAATCTTATATATTAAAAGAATTTATGAAAACTAAAGTCAGTCCGTCTGGCCGTTCTATCTGGCCGATTTCCTTCATTTTTTTTTAAATGAAAGGTATTTAGACACAGATACATATGTCATCAAGCATTGGAATTTACTCAACTCCCACATTACTCAAGTTATACTTTTTTCAAGATTTTTTCAATATTTTCCTTCACTCAAGCCTCTATAACTAGAGTTCTAATTAACGTAGGCTGTTGACAGAAGTCTAAGAACACTCAGTGGATAAAGCTCTTTCTTTTGAGCTAAAATTTTTTGGGTTTGAGGAAAGTTATGCGTGGACAATCAACTTTACTTTTACTGTAAGTTAACTTCTCTTGTCATATTTTGGCATTACTGTACGTTAACTTCTCTTGGCCAATTAATATAATATAATATAATACTGCGGAGCAGCAGGGGTCCTCTAGTATCTCTTAAAATTATTGACTTTTTGATGCAACTTTTTTTCTAAAATTGCACAGGGTCACAAAACTTTATAAAACATCAATATGAAGATCTTTGGCGCGTTGAATGTTAATATGAGCTCTGTAGTTTTCCACCACCTCAGTCCGCTAATACATATTTTTCACCTAAACTTCGATAAGACATTCCCTTCATTACAATCTTCGGATGTTTTCAGACATCTTATTTGCTCTAGGACATACCTATCATCCGTTGAAATTTCTTATGAGAATTTTGTATGAGAAATTCCATTTTTTTCACATTACGTTTCTTTTTATAGAATGCGTCTTGTAGAATGGCCTTATCTTTTAAATATATTCAAAAAAAATAATAATTGTTCCCTGAGAGCAGAGTTTACTTCCCAAAAGTTTTTAAATCAATATCTGAATGTAAAAATGAAAACTTTATAGTTTCTTTTGGAAAGGATTTAAAATAATTTGTAAAACCGAGTAATTTTAGCGGACATTTTATCAAAGAAGAATGAATATGTATATATATAAAAAAAATCAAAAACTGTTTTATACAAAAAAAGTGTACAAATGCAACAACAACAAAAATCATGTCCGATCGCAGGGGAGATGTGTAAACATCTAGTAATTAAAGATTTTTTATAGCACTTTCTCAAAATCAAACAGCAAGCGTCATCTATGTATCACTTATAGCAATCAACTGTAGGGGATCTGTTAATATAAAAATATTTAATATTTTAACCGGTTAATTTTTAATTTTTCGTTTTTTTATTTTTAATTTTTTGGTTTTCATATTTCGTTTTTCATTTTTATTTATTAATTTTTTTTTTTTTAATTTTTAATTTTTTATTTTTCATTTTTTATTTTTAATTTTTAATTTTTTATTTTTTAATTTTAATTTTTCATTTTTTATTTTTCATTTTTAATTTTTTTTCTTCATTTTTCATTTTTCATTTTCCAATTTTTATTTTTCTTTTTTCATTTTTCGTTTTTTATTATTCATTTTTTAATTTTTCAATTTTCATTTTTTATTTTTCGTTTTTTTATTTTTCATTTTGTATATTTAATTTTTTATTTTTCATATTTTATTTTTCATTTTTTATTTTTCATTTTTATTTTTTTATTTTTCATTATTCATTTTTAATTTTAGTTTTTCATTTTTCATGTTTCATTTATCATTTTTTAATTTTCATTTTTCCTTTTTATTTTTTTTTTTTCATTTTTTATTTTTCATTTTTCATTTGTTATTTTTCATTTTTATCCTTAATTTTTTATTTTTCATTTTAAATTTTTTTTTCATTTTTCATTTTTTATTTTTGATTTTTCGTTTTTCATTTTTAATTTTTTATTTTTCATTTTTCATTTTTCATTTTTAATTTTTTATTTTTTATTTTTCAATTTTGTTTTTCATTTTTTATTTAATATTTTTCATTTTTTTATATTTCATTTTTTATTTTTAATTTTTAATTTTTTATTTTTCATTTTTCGTTTTTCTTTTTTCATTTTTCGTTTTTCATTTTTCATTTTTTATTTTTCATTTTTCATTTTTAATTTTTTATTTTTCATTTTTCATTTGTTATTTTTCATTTTTCATTTTTCATTATTCATTATTCATTATTCATTATTCATTATTCATTATTCATTATTCATTATTCATTATTCATTATTCATTATTCATTATTCATTATTCATTATTCATTATTCATTATTCATTATTCATTATTCATTATTCATTATTCATTATTCATTATTCATTATTCATTATTCATTATTCATTATTCATTATTCATTATTCATTATTCATTATTCATTATTCATTATTCATTATTCATTATTCATTATTCATTATTCATTATTCATTATTCATTATTCATTATTCATTATTCATTATTCGTTATTCATTATTCATTATTCATTATTCATTATTCATTATTCATTATTCATTATTCATTATTCATTATTCATTATTCATTATTCATTATTCATTATTCATTATTCATTATTCATTATTCATTATTCATTATTCATTATTCATTTTTAATTTTTCGTTTTTCATTTTTTATTTTTCATTTTTTATTTTTCATGTTTCATTTTTTATTTTTCATTTTTTTTTTTTCATTTTTTATTTTTCATTTTTTTTTTCATTTTTTATTTTTCATTTTTAATTTTTAATTTTTAATTTTTTATTTTTCATTTTTCATTTTTTATTTTTCATTTATCATTTTTAATTTTTCATGTTTAATTTTTCATTTTTTATTTTTCGTTTTTCATTTCTCATTTTTTATTTTTCATTTTTAATTTTTAATTTTTTATTTTTCATTTTTCATTTTTAATTTTTAATTTTTAATTTTTAATTTTTAATTTTTAATTTTTAATTTTTAATTTTTAATTTTTAATTTTTAATTTTTAATTTTTAATTTTTAATTTTTAATTTTTAATTTTTAATTTTTAATTTTTAATTTTTAATTTTTAATTTTTAATTTTTAATTTTTAATTTTTAATTTTTAATTTTTAATTTTTAATTTTTAATTTTTAATTTTTAATTTTTAATTTTTAATTTTTAATTTTTAATTTTTAATTTTTAATTTTTAATTTTTAATTTTTAATTTTTAATTTTTAATTTTTAATTTTTAATTTTTAATTTTTCATTTTTCATTTTTTATTTTTCATTTTTAATTTTTAATTTTTCATTTTTTATTTTTCATTTTTAATTTTTTATTTTTCATTTTTCGTTTTTAATTTTTCATTTTTTATTTTTCATTTTTCATTTTTCATTTTTCATTTTTCATTTTTAATTTTTTATTTTTCATTTTTTGTTTTTCATTTTTTATTTCATATTTTTCTTTTTTTTATTTTTCATTTTACATTTTTCATTTTTTATTTTTCATTTTTCATTTTTCGTTTTTCTTTTTGCATTTTTCGTTTTTCATTTTTCATTTTTTATTTTTCATTTTTCATTTTTAATTTTTTATTTTTCATTTTAAATTTTTTATTTTTCATTCTTCATTATTCATTATTCATTTTTAATTTTTCGTTTTTCATCTTTTATTTTTCACGTTTCATTTTTTATTTTTCATTTTTTTTTTTTCATTTTTTATTTTTAATTTTTAATTTTTAATTTTTAATTTTTGATTTTTCATTTTTCATTTTTATTTTTTAATTTTTCATTTTTTGTTTTTAATTTTTAATTTTTAATTTTTAATTTTTCATTTCCTTTTTCATTTTGTATTTTTCATTTTTCATTTTTAATTTTTTATTTTTCATTCATTTTTTATTTTTTTTTTTTTTTTCATTTTTTATTTTCCATTTTTAATTTTCAAACAGGTTATCCTAATATCATAATTTTTTTTCACCAATACAATCACATTTTGTCTTACGACTCACATGTTACGCTGTATAGATGTTTACACATCAAAAAGTTTGTACATTTTTAGGTTAGAATTTCTAGAAAACTTGAGCAGGCCAAAAACCTTTAGAAAGGTATACTCTGGTCCCAGGGTCTAAAAAATGTGGACCTGTGTTATTACGCAAAAACTGCACCAGAAAAGCAAATGGATTAAGAGATATTTGGAGATTTTTCAAAAAAAAATCTAGCAATTGTTTAAATTTTTTCCATTCAAATTTAGAAATTTTTGTTAGAAAAAAATATGCCTCTTTTTGACATTTTATGATGAATTAAGTTTTGGTTATTTTTGCATTAGTTTTTTTTTTGAGTCTGCTGAATATATTGAATTTTAATAACTGAGCCCTTTTCAAAATTCACGATTCTTTTGTTTTTAACGTTTGAAGGATGATATGCTTATAACACTCTAATATCGTGAGAACATTTACACGTTCCAAACTATTAATATACTTATATATATAGTTTAATTTTCAATTCAACTGAATACAAAATTTTGTCTTCCATGCACTTGAACGTTTGAAGTCAAACTGGTTGTATTATTTTAAAATTCACCAACAAACACCTGACCAACAAATAAATCGATATTTGAAAAATGTTGAATCTTTTTTATTAATGCTATATACTTACATATATGTATGTCTGTTCTTAAAAAAAAAAACAAGCAAATTAAAAACTAAAATAAAAACTATGTCCACATGAATTGTTTTGCATGACATTGTCTCCATAGTATAATTCGAGTACACATAGATATTTATTCGTGACAGTGACTCACTTTTAATGTAAAGTAATGTAAGATTCGAATACCTTAACGGCAGACGGAGTGTTGTCTTAATCGTTTTAATTAAATATGCTGCGATGACAGCTGCCAATCTTATTTTACCACAAGATATATTTATGCTCTCATTTGTAAAAAAAAAACTAACTACTGCAAGCTGTACTCACATTGTGTGGAAAACATCTGCAATTTCTTGCAGCAAGTTCGTTGAAATAACTTCTACAAACTACTTCTGGAAGCAGACTTCCGCAAGTTTCGATTTGAGTGGAAACACTTCAGCAAATACTTGCAGAAGTTCTTCCGCAAGTGACTTGCTAGTGGACACACGGCTTAAGGATCTATTTTCGGGCTACTTATTTATGTGTATAAGAAACACACATAAACCATACATTACGTTGACTCATAATAATTATGGAAGGAAAGTCTTTTTTACAAACACTCCTTAATATAAATTTTGGCATTTATAAAGCCCCAGCTTTAGCAACATATAAATTTTGACCCGGAAGCTTCAAAAAATCTGCCACTACATACGTTTCGTCTTCCATTACGAGGAGTTTTTTATGAACATGATTTCAATTTCTAATCTGTGTTTTTAGCACTAAATTTTTTTGCAGCGTTGCTGTCTGGAACTTTTTGTCTATTTTCAAACCTGCAATGGGTTTAACTTTTTGGACCACATAGACCGAAGAGGGCTGCTTTTCTACCGGATGCGTTGGGTTCTTTTTTTAATATGCTTTCTATTTTCCTGGCCTTAAAAACAATCTTTCTATCCGAACCAGGTTACCTATCGATGTCCAAGTACTATCTGGTACTTTCAAATAACATTGGAAACATTTTGACAGTAGACCTTTGATCGTTCGCCAACTTTTTGGATTTTGTTGAAAATTTTAAATAATTTTATCACGTACTTTTATTTCATCACTCATTTTAATCAAACTAACAACAAATGGGTTGTCATTAAACATACTAACTGGTGTATTTTTCAAAGATAAATTAAAAAAAAAAAATTTAAATAATCCTTGCGAAAAAAGTTAAGAGGAAAAACGTGTGTATTGAGGCCAGATCGAATACTATACATATTGGTACCTTTCGTTCCCATTGGTGCAAGGAAATGTTTCAAATTGGTGCAAGGCTCTTTATTTCATTTCAGGTTTTGCCTACTCTCGAAGCTTCTAAGTCTCTTCTTCTACTGTCTTGTGGGTTCCAGTCTTTAGCATTAGCGGTGGCATCATTTGGAGATGTTGATTTTAATGTAGGTGGAGATGACTGCTGATTTCCACACTGTGCCTAGTTGGCCGAATGCTTGTCGGGCTTTCATACTGCGATTCAATACATCGTCAGAAGATCCTCCGGTTGTTGTTATGATACTACCCAGTAGCAAAAGAGATTAACATCCTGGATTTGGATGGAGAATAGCCTGTTGCATGTGGAATTTATTCTCCTGCCCTTCGCTTTAGGAATATTTATTCTGTCTGAGGCCTGCCTTTGCAGCTTCTGTGTCTAACATTTTGAGGCTTTCTAACATATCGGACTGACTATGTGTTATAAGGCATATGTAGTCGGCATAGTCAAGATCGGCCAAACGTGCTTGCAGTCCCCACGTTATGCGTTTGTTGATGGCCGTTGCATTTCTCATAACGATGTCTAGCACAACGTTAAAAAGTAACGGTGATAATATGCAGCCTTGTCGAACACCCGCTTTAACAGAAACATTTTCGCTTATAGAATTTCGGTGTAGTATACGACAATTTGCGTTTCTGTATAACTCCTGGATAATCTCTATTATTTTCCTAGGAACGCCTTTACAGGTCAGTGCTTTCCAAATGTCATTGTGTGAAAGTGTGTCAAAAGCTTTTTCGAAATCGATAAAGACCAGGAAAAGGGGCAATCTTCATTCGAATGACTGCTCAATTATAATGCAGAGGCTGTTAATACGATTTAAGCAAGACTTCTGAGATCTAAAACCCGCCTGTACACAACGAAACTCTTTGTAAATGGTGTCAGAAAGTCTTCTATTGATAATGTTAGCGATTATCTTGTTTATCATGCTTAGAAGTGTAATTCGCCTCCAGTTTCTGCACTCTGTGAGATCCCCTTTTTTCGGTAAGTTGATGATCAAGCCCTCTTTCAATTCGTCGGAAAGCATATTGGAAGGCACTTGTTTGGGGGTTTGCTTTTAACAGCTCAGGATTGATATTTCAGGATTGATGTTCCCTGGAGCCTTGTGGTTTTTTTAGGGCAACTACAGCGTCAACTATTTCTGCTATTTTAGGGGTAGTTATCGGTCCTCTCGGTATGGGTAGTGCAATTGTATATTGGGTGGTGCAATTGCATGTCCACTAATAGCATGTTGGTATAATGATGTGTCCAAATTTGAAACTGTGTATTTTTTGAGATGATGAGATCGCCGTTGCTGTTTCGTAATGGTTTTGACTAAGTGAAGTTTTTATTAGAAAGTTTTTTGATTGTTTTATATAAGTCGCGTGTTCTACCTTACTGGGCTGCAGTCTGTGGCAAGGTTTTCTGCCCATTTACGTTTGTCTCTACGCGCGCTACGCTTAACTTCTCTTCTGCTAAGTTTCTCAAGACCAAACTTCTTCAAAATATAAAATTATTTGCGACCTGTATTTTGATTACAAGGTTTACAGGAACACACAGACAAGCTACCAGACTGATCGACAGACAGACGAAAAGACTCAGAAAGTAATTCTGATACACCGCCTTATACTGTATTGGTTCTTCGAAACTTTTACGCACAAAATTCGCCTAATATAGTTCCACGTATTTGACAGATTTAACAATAAACTCAAAATACTACTCCGGGGACACTAATTTGAATCGATTGATGAGAAAAAATGCGAATTGCTATGCGCCTTGAAGGCCATTCCTTAACAACTATTGGAGCATTGGAAAAATAACATTAATATATTGTAACGAATGGGAATTGCTTTGAAGGTGATGAAATTGATTTGAAAGAATAAATAAGGATTATTCACCTTTTTAATTTGAACACAATATTATATTGAAGAAATGTTAGCGGATTGAAACAGTTTCCATAGAGATGCATTTTAATAGGCATCCGTCCGTCTGTCTGTGCCACTTTATAAATGAGTTGAACTTTAACAATTCTAAGACGCAGATAATTACAGTTGCCTTGGTAAATTTGTATCAGTCGGTTAATGAACAGTCTAACTAAAATAATGTACCTCCAAGATCATTATACCCTATACCAGTATGTGGTTTGGGTATAATGACTTTGTGCTGCTGTTTGTAACAACCAAAAATATTTGACCTAGACCCATCTTTAATTATACCGATCGAATCAGAATCACTTTCTGAGTTGATTTAACAATGTCCGTCCGTCCGTCCGTCCGTCCGTCCGTCCGTCTGTGTGTCCATGTAAAGCTTGTAATCAAACTGCAGGTCGCAAATATGAATATATTTTGATGAAATTTGGTATATGAGCTTTTATCGGCCATGGGATGAACGCTATTGAAATTGGTGAGAATCGGTCCATGTTCAGACCTAGCCCCCATACAAAGTACCCATATGAAATCGACATAAATTGCCATAAGATCCAAATTGTCATATAGATCTTACTCAAATTGGGTTTGTATGCGTTCATTACATCCACTAATGAGTAGTCCAAAAATGATCCCTTTGACCCCATATAGAGCTGCTTCCCGATCTTCACTTAAATCTATTAAAAAACAAAAATATTGCACTGATTCTTCTCAAATTTTGTTTGTACATATTTTTGCAAAATACAAGAGACTTTAGCAAACATGATCAGGATCGGTCCATTTTTGGACCTAGTCCCTTTATAGATATAGCATCCGATATGAACTTTTTCATATCTGCAGCCAAAAAAATTAATAAAAATCCCACTCAAATTTGGTTTTTGCTTATTTTCAATGTCCAGTTAGTTGGGCCTAAGAGATAGGGTTTCTAAACGCATGGTATAGGGTATCGTATAGTCGGTCTAGACCGACTATAATTTTCTTACTTGTTTTTATATATAATTGATATACATATAACCGCAGCCATCTCGTAGTCTGTTAAATCTGTCTAGAAACATAAATCAGATATGATGATTTAAGAGTAGAATTAAGGATATTACTTACCCTATAAATAGTACCTGGTCTATATCCTAAATATACGTATATATGACACCACTGTTCCTGAATACCGTGACACACAATCACACTTGTAACACGATATGTGTGTTCCACAAAACGAGTAGTTTTAATATTTAATTATGTGAAATTTAAACAGGACATGACAATTTCATTTAACTCATATTTGCTTGTATGCGTGCAAAAGACAATGAAATGGCGACAGTTTTACAAATTTTGATATTCTATGTTAAGAGATGTGTGGCTGACATGAAAATCGATTCATGTAAGTCACTCGTAATTGTGATAGATATATAAAATATTAAAAACAAAAATTTGATGTTAATTTTTTTTATATATATTTCTGTGACAATTTACAACAATGCCGTGCTGAAAGCAGTTCTAGTGAATGAAATTCTAATTTCTTCTTAAAGGAATTCATGGACTAATGCGGAATACGATCTTTCATGGTGCTTTCAGAAGTAAAAAATTGTGCTTAAATTCTTTTGATTTTAATATAGAATTTTTATTTTAAAATATTTTATTGCAATTTAAATATCTTGTGACAAAGTAGTTCCTAATTATACTATAAGCCCGTCTGGAAGAGCTTAAAATTATTTTTATACCAAAAATGTCTATTTTTTACGATTTATTATATTTTATTATAGAAATTGTTGGTCTGCACTAGCTGAAGTTCTGTTTAAGAAACCATAAACAAATTAGAATCATAACTCTTAAAGATATTGCATAAAATATTAAAGAAAATTACTTTTTTCCCATGTAAGTAATTGTACCCTATACTAGGAAGAATGAAAATTACAATTTACAAAATTTCAACACAAAATTTTTTCTTGCCAATAGTACTCGCATAAATAATTTTTTTGATAAAAAAAACTAGTCTATTTATTCATAAGAACTATCTTAAATGATTTTTTACATACTGAGATTATATGTGTTTTAGCTAAAGTTCACAACAAATCCATGTACATTATTTGCTCATACATTCCGCCTAACTCTCCGCTTTCGGTTTATGAGGATCATCTGAAAGCTGTTGATTTAATCCAAAATTATATAAAACCATCTGATTTATTAATGTTTATTGGAGATTTTAACATGCCGTCTACATCGGGGAAAGCTGATCCTAAAACCAATTATTTAGTTCCATCTCATTCTTCCGATTCTTCAGCTGCATTTATTCATGGTTTATTGGAAAATTGTCTTTTCCAAGTCAGCTCCGTCACAAATGCATTTGGTAGACTGTTCGACCTTATTTTCGTTAATGAACCTAATGACTTTTCAATATTGCGGCATAGCCCTATTTCTAATCCGGAAGATATATGCCATCCAACACTTGAGATATCTTGCTTTTGTTCCTATCCTCTTCAAAAAAAAAGTTTACTCACAGCGATAAAATCTTTTGTTTTAATAAAACAAATTACCAAGATTTACAACCCCATCTATTGACTCCATCAAATTGACTGGATAAGTATGTTATCTCGTTGCAATGATAACTTGGACTTGTGTTTGCATACATTTTATCATCACCTTTTTGAATGTTTCTCGGCATCTGTACCTAAAATGTTACCTCCTAAATTGAATGGTCCTCCTTGGAATACAAAATATCTATCTCAACTTAAAAATAAGAAAAACAAAATGTACAAAAATTATAAAAAATATGGAACATTGAATAGATTATATGAAATATTCGTTATCAAGATCGGAATTTATTATTGCTAATCAATTAGCCTATAATAACTATTTAATTAAAGTAAGGAATAATTTAAAAAATAATCCAAAATCATTTTATAAATTTATTAATTCTAAAAGACGTACTGCGGACTTTCCTTCGGTTATGAAGTACGGTGATTTAGAATCTTCAGATGATAACTCCATAAGTAATATGTTTGCAGACTTTTTTGCATCAACTTATTCTTCGACAGTATTTAATAGCAATAATCCATACATAATATCGGAATCTTCAATTATTAATATACCATCCATCAATCAACATACAGTTCTGAATGCTGAATGAATTGAAATTGTCGGATGCTGCTGGTCCTGACGTATATTCCTTTGACTTATATGTTTAACATATCCCTTAAATTGGGTTACTTTCCTCCCATTTGGAAAGAATCATTTATTATTCCCTTCTTTAAGTCTGGATCTAAAGCTGGTATTTCGAATTATAGAGGTATTGCTAAATTAAGTGCTATTCCAAAACTATTTGAAAAACTTATATCTGTGGTTTTCTGGAATAACCGCGTATGTCCATTTTTGTCAGTTTCGAGTTAACGATGCCAAATATATTAATTTTTAACGCTCTTTACACGTGTTTAATTAAAAAAAAAAATATTGACTATTTCTGAGTTTCTTTTTAAATAACGACGTAACTTAAATGTTTATAAAATTAATTTGCAGCACTATCGACGTATGTCAACCTACTTTGATCGCTGACAAATTAAAATCTCAGAAAACGACACATAGCGACATACGTTGTTATTAATGAATAAATGCAAAATAATTTTGGATTATTTTTCAGTTTATAACCACTTATAAAAACTTGTGTGTTTATTTCTGTTATTTTTTGCCACTATATTCTTGATACGTTGTTTTATTCTCACCCTAAGTCCCGTTAACTTTTTGTTGACGAACAAAAAAATCAATTTTTCAAGCAACAGCATCTTATGTCTACATGGGTGGTTGCATTGGAAGTTTTCTTTTTCAAAGAAAACGACGTTTGTTGACATAAGTTGTTTTATCTGCACACACTTATTATGTTATTTATATATTGGTTTTCGTCCTTCTCTAGGATCTATTCCTCTGAAGATTTTTGACTCAAAATTTTATATAAAGTATTTATTGCCCATATCTACAGGACTGTTAAATAAAAAGCTCTAAAAACTTTATATCGAGCCCATAATTTCAAATATAACGTTTTTTGGCTCCCCTGAACATTTTGATATTATGACATACGCGGTTATTCTAGAAAACCACAGATATATGACACGTTGTCACATCATGTGTCCTCTATCATATCTCCAACGCAACATGGATTCTGCAAATCACGCTCTACAATAACAAATCTTTTGGAGCTTACAACTTTGGTAAATGATGGTTTATTAATATGAAACAAACAGATGTTATTTATAATGATTTTAGCAAGGCATTTGATAAAGTAAATCATGATCTATTGTTGTTTAAGCTTGACCGTATGGGCTTTGGTATATTGCTGATAAAATGCTTGGATCATATTTAAAAGACAGAACACAATGTATTAAGTTTCGTAACTCGTATTCCAACAACATAAAAGTATTATCTGGTGTACCTCAAGGTAGTCACTTGGGACCTCTTTTATTTACGCTATTTATCAATGATCTTCCTTCTGTAATTAAACACTCAACTACATTAATGTATGCAGGCGATGTAAAGCCAATTTTTACCCTCAACAATCTTGATCAACAATCACTTTTACAGAATGATATTGATCGTTTAACTACTTGGTGTAATATTATTCTAATGGACCTAAATATCAAAAAATGCAAATATATGATTTTTACAAGATCAATTCCAATTAATGGTCGGTATATCATGAATAATGCTGTGCTTGATTTAGTAGATTCATTCAACGACCTTGGCGTACTTCTGGATAAAAAATTAGACTTTATAAGTCATATTTCGCTAATAATAAATAAAGCTACTGGTATACTTGGCTTCATTAAACGGTGGGCTAAAGAGTTTTCGGAACCGTATACGACAAAACAATGGTTTACTACCTTGGTAAGACATTACTGGAATATGGGTCTGTAGTCTGGGATCCGCAATATCATATACACTCGGACAAAATTGATTCAGTTCAAAAACAATTTTTGTTATTTGGTCTTCGTGGTTTGGGCTGGGATCCTAATATGAGGTTGCCATCTTATGAAAATCGTCTGTCTCTAATTAAGCTTCCTACATTGAAAAGTCGCAGACATATGCTTAATGTTATTTTCCTGTTAAAACTGTTAAATGGTAGTCTTAAATCCGAATTTCTTGTCAACAAAATAAATATAAATATTCCTTTTCGATCATCAAGAAATTATAACGTTCTAACTATCAAATATACGCACGAACTATGCTAATTTTAATCCACTTCGTGATGAGTTTAATATGCTGTATCAGTTTATTGATTTTAATAAAAGTTTGAATATTGTAGTCTAGACCGACTATACGATACCCTATACCATGCGTTTAGAGACCCTATCTCTCAAGCCCAGCAAACTGAACATATAAAATAAGCATAAACCAAATTTGAGTGGGATTTTTATTAATTTTTTTGGCTGCAGATATAAAAAAGTCCATATCGGATGCTATATCTATATGGGGACTACGCCCAAAAATGGACCGATCCAGACCATGTTTGGGAAGGTCTCTTGTATTTTGCAAAAATATATACAACCAAAATTTGAGAAGAATGAGTGCAATATTTTTGTTTTTTGATAGATTTAAGTGAAGATCGGGAAGCAGCTCTATATGGGGCCTATGACTTACAGTTGTCCCATAGGGATCATTTTTGGACTACTGATTAATGGATGTAATAAACACATACAAACCCAATTTGACTAAGATTTATATGATAATTTGGATCTTATGGATATATAAGTCGATTTCATAGGGGTCATTTGTATGGGGGCTAGGTCTGAACATGGACCGATTCTCACCAATTTCAACAGCGTTCATCCTACGGTCGATAAAAGCTTATAAAAGCCAAATTTGAGTGGCATTGTTATTAATTTTTTTGCTGCAAATATGAAAAAGTTCATATCGGGTGCTATATTTATATGGGGACTAGGTCGAAAAATGGACTGATCATGACCATATTTGGTAAAGTCACTTATATTTCGAAAAAATATATACAAACCATATTTAAGAAAAATCTGTGGAATATATTTGTTTTTTGATAGATTTAAGTGAAGATCGGGAAGCAGCTTATATGGGACCTATGACTAAGAATTGTTCTATAGGTATTATTTTTGGACTGCTGATTAATGGATATAATAAACACATACAAATCCAATTTGACTAAGATCTATATTATAATTTGGATCTTATGGCATTTCTTGTCGGTTTCATAAGGGTCATTTGTATGGGGGCTAGGTCTGAACATGGACCGAATTTCACCAATTTCAATAGCGTTCATTCTATGGCCGATAAAAGCTTATATAACAAATTTCATCAAAATATATTCATATTTGCGACTTGTAGTTTGATTACAAACTTTACATGGACACACAGAGGGACGGACGGACGGATATTGCTAAATCGACTCAGAAAGTGATTCAGAGTCGATCGGTATAATAAAAGATGGGTCTAGGTCAAATATTTTTGGTAGTTACAAACAGCAGCACAAAGTCATTATACCCAAACCACATAGTGGTATATATATATTCATATATAAGTAGCAAACAAATTCAATGGGAGCGTTAGCTTTGCATGGTTTTCGAAAGTTTGGATAAATTTGGCTCGGAACTTATTGCTTCCAGTTTCAAGCGCGACTCTAAATTTTCATTTGTCAGTTGGCTTCCTGCTTTAGTTTTATTTATATTCATGCAAGAGAACGCTTGCTCGCACGAATATGCCGATCAGAAGTTAGTCAGCATTTCAAATGCCAACTTCTTATCCTCACTGTAGCAATCTGGAAGACTATTCCATGTGTCAAATATAAGTGCCTCAACTCATGGCATTTCCTTTAAAGCTGCCCACTTTTGTTGCATTACGTACATGCATTTCTGGACCTCAAACTCTTCCAACTTGCTTTTCAACTCTGAAAATTTTCCATTCCACAAAGCTTTCCTTTTTAAATCGATCAATTGCATTGCTAGAGATCCAGTATCAATTCAATGTTGAGAGAATTAACTATGAATGCTAAAGAGGTTTTGTTGGTTTTGAATTGCTCAGATCTGTCATCGAATTCATCTTTATTTTTTTTTATAACAGTTTTAGATTCAGCTCATTTAATTTCGCTGTGGTATCCACCATAAAGTAACATTTTTGCAACCATTAGTCATTCACTAATTCAGGGTGATTATTGCCTTTTTCATTAAGAAACTAGAGACCCGAGCTGCTCCGCAGCATTATATTATATAGCAGATTCCAGCCCTCTAAATTCGAGTGCAAATTCTAGGAAATTTTATTTTTTCATTAAATAAAGACCCTAAAGATAAGCTAATCTTTTACAGCCAATTCACAAATCAACACAAGAAAACAAACTCATTTTTATTACAAACACATTAACAAATTTAATAAACACACACATAGCATTGTATAATTTTAAATGCAATTTACTCAAAAAGAAGGAAAAAAATTAAAAATCTGTAAATCTGCAAATCGGCTAAAAAGAAATACCTTTCAAATAATATACGTTTGGTCAAAATCGGGATAAAATGGTAGAACAAAACATCGGCCACAAGAAATCGCCTTGCCTATTAATATTATAGATTATATTAATTTTTATGAGGAGCCGTGAGTGTTCTTAGGCTTGTGTCAACAGCCTACCCTACGTGAATTAGAGCTCTAGTTATAGAGGTTTGAGTAAGGAAAATATTGAAAAAATCTTGAAAAAATTGAATACAAGGTTGATTGTAAAGAAAGAGCTTGATCCACTGAGTGTTCTTCGTCTTGTTTCAACAGCCTACGTTAATTAGAACTGCAGTTATAGAGGTTTGAGTGAAGGAAAATATTGAAAAAAATCGTCAAAAAACCGCGTTTGAGTATAACTTGAGTAAGGTGGGAGTTGAGTAAATTTCAATGATTGATGACATATCTGTGTCTAACTACCTTTCATTAAAAAAAAATGAAGGAAATCGGCCGGATAGAATGGCCAGGAAGACTCGGATTAGTTTTCATAAATTTTTTTAATATATGATGATGTATTTATTTCATTCAAGCACAAAGCAAAACGTTTCAACACCTCATCTTTGGAAAGCCATCGCACTTTATTGTGAAGAAGGAGGTGGGAGTACTAAGTCTCCATTTCGTTTAATTACCAACTATTCGGCCGGAAATGTTGGGGCGCAAAGCGCTTCTTGGTGTATTATGCAGTGAAACGTAAGAATTTCGTGGCTTATTTTGCTCTGAAGAATCGTTTTTGCCCCTTTATACTTCATATACTACTGTCATCAGTTGCTATTGAAACGATCTTATTGTCTTCAAAGCATTTGCGTGGCATTCGCTATATCTGCCCCTCTAGTTTGCCCCGAAAGCGGTAGCAATCTTAAAAGTTCATCTTTTGGACCTTGGCAAGACATATACCTGACAAAATGGGGCAACTTGTGCCGTGTCTTTTATGTCGCAAGACTCATCTATAGCAAGTGATAAGGCAGAAGAAAATAAATAATATTTGCGTATGAAACTAAAGAGCCACAGCTTAACATCCAAAGAGCCGCATGTGGCCCGTTACCCGCAGGTTGCCGACTCCTGCTCTGTACCGCTATGGGGTTTAGGGATAATCACTTTCTGGTATATGTAAACTTTGTAATCCAACTACAGGTTGCAAATATGAATATATTTTGATGAAATTTAATATAAGCTTCTATCTACCATAAGATGAACGCTATTGAAATTTGTGAAAATCGGTGTGTGTTCAGACCTAGTCACCATACAAATAACCCCTATTAGATCGACTTAAATTGTCATAATATCCAAATTATCATATAGATCTCGGTTAAATTGGGGTTGTGTATTTTTTTACATCCAATTATCAGTAGTCCAAAAATAAAACCTACCGAATAATTCTAAATCATAGCCCCCATATAAAACTAATTCCCGATCTTCACTTAAATATATCAAAAAACAAAAAAGATTTTTCTTAAATTTAGTTTGTATATGTTTTTGCAAAATTTAAGTGACTTTACCAAATATGGTCAGGATCGGTCCATTTTTCGACCTAGTCCCCATATAAAAATAGCATCCGATATGAACTTTTTCATAACTGAGGCCAACAAAATTAATAACAACGCCACTCAAATTTGGTTTATGCTTATTTTTTGTATCCAATTAGTTGAACCTAAGAGGGTCTCTATCGTATAGTCGGTCTGAACCGACTATAATTTTCTTACTTATTTTTTATTGACAAGTTATTTACTTTGTTGAGTATTAATAAATTAGCATTAATAAATTATTCTATACATTATTAATTATTTATCACGTTTCCAGAAAGACCTGGTCCCCATATAATAAATCCATAAGACATTCGCACTCAAATTACTCATTGTCCATTAATTACCTCAAGTAGCTTTCTTATTCAATTGCCATTTAACTTGTAAATGTTTTGGTAAATTTCGGCTGTGAGAACCCTTAATATTTAAAAAATAAATAAATTCTATCTAGTGCACATTTTAGATTGTTCTAAGCGCTATAAACAATATATATAAATATATTGTATTCAGTAATTTAACGAATACCATTGACTCGACACACAAAGAACTAATTAAAAAAAATATTTTAAAAAAGTGATAATGAAATTTATTAATTCAAGGAATTTTTCAATAATAACATGTTTTACTTATTTATTAACTAAATGTTGGTATAATTTACAACTGTTTTAAAAAAAATATTTTCTTCTAATATAAATTAATTTTTTTCTGTTTGTTTTCTCCTTCTTTTCTGATATTATCAGTTGTGTGTGACGCTATTGTTTGTTATAGTTGTAATTCTATATCATTAGAGGCATGTGCAACAACTTTAAATGAAACGGAGTTGCCATTTGGAGATTGTACTTCATCGTCACTGCAATGTGTCATGTCCATTGGTAAGTCCAAAAAGCTTTTCATTACATTCATTACGATCCTATTCGTTTTTAACATTACTGAAATGCGTTTTTCTTCAAACGTGTCAAGTGTTTTTATCTGTCTTTTAATAAACAATCAGACATTAACGCATTTGAGGAGCTATCACGAATTTATTATAAAATTATTATCTGTAAGTTGTTTATTATCTTTTATTTACTTAACCACAAATCGTATGAATCAGTCTTATCGACTTAAATATACATGCATTATTCTTTTTAATACCCTAAACCGGTCTGTAATCAGAGTATTACGAGTTTTTAATTACAAAAATACATTTATTATCGGACAAAACCAACTAAGAAAATTATAGTCTCTCTGGACTAACTAACCATGAGTTACAAGAAATGGTCTTAAATCCAACTTTGCTGAGGTCCTGATTGGATACACTCATACACTCAATCAAACAGTTTTCAGTACAGTTAATTTCAAATGAAAATTCAATTGTCTTCCGAAGAAACTTTTTCATTAATTCTTCAAAATTAATTTTTGTCGCCAGAAATTAATAATAAAAAAATTTTTATACACTCCTGATGAAGTTGAAAACCCGTCAACGAAACGTAGAGTGGAGATGAAATAAATTTTGTTTTAATTTATTTTATTTAAAACTTATAAGCTGACCATCATAGCCCAAAAGAAGTAACATAAACTCAAGAAAACTGGTCATAAAACAATTTATTAATTACTGTGTTTAACGCATTTGTTCGGTGTAGTTAGTTTATTTCAGTTATTTAAAATTACTAGCAGATTCCAGCCCTCGAAATTCGAGCGCAAATTCTAGGAAATTTTATTTTTTTATTAAATAAGGACCCTAAAAGTATGCTAATCAATTAAAGCCAATTCACAAATCGACACAAAAAAGCAAACTCATTTTTATTACAAACACATTAACAAATTTAATAAGCACACACATAGCATTGTATAATTTTATGTATGTGTTAGTAGCAACTTTAAATGCAATTTACTCAAAACAAAGGAAAAAATTTAAAAATCTGTAAATTTGTAAATTTGTAAATCGGCTAAAAATAAATAACTTTCAAATAATATATGCTTGGCCAAAATCGGGATAAAACGGTAGAACAAAACATCAGTCACAAGAAATCGCCTAGCCTATTAATATTATAGATACTTTAAAATTAATCATCAACGTTTTTTAGCTCTATTTTCCATTATGTTATTCTCTCTATCTTATTCTCTTGCATTAAAATGTTTACGAGGGCGGCTCAATAAGTCCGTGACTTTTAGAATGAAACACATTTTTTTTTTGGCAAAAAAGAATTATTTTTCAACATGATCTCCTTTTAGCTGAATAGTCCAACGTTTCTCCAATTTTTGTATCCCTTCCAAAAAATAGGATTTTTCGAGGTCCATAAAATAAGAATTTTTGATCAATAATTTCATCGTTGGAGCTAAATCTCTTTCCACCGAGCATTTTCTTTAGGTTTGGAAATAGGAAATAGTGACTGGGAACTAAATCCGGAGAATATGGCGGATGAGGTACCAATTCGTAGCCCAATTCATGGAATTTTGAAGTTCTCACACGATTACTTTTATGATCAATTAAGAGCAAATGCGGCACCCATCTTGCAGGCAGCTTTCTTAAACTCAACTGATCATTTAAAATCGAAACCACACTGTAATATGAAATGCTTATGGCATCAACAATCTCACGCACTTTTACTCTTCGATCGGCGAACACCATATCGTGGATTTTTCAAAATTATCGGGTGTATTGACCTCAATTGGCCGTCCAGAACGTTCAGCGTCATTTGTATTTGTGCGACCACAACGAAAGTCAGTAAACCACTTTTTTACCAAGCTTTTCCTTGGTTTGATTCAGTTTTTTTTTGCAAAAAAAAATAATGTTTAATGAGCACTCGAAATTCACTTTTTTCCATTAAAAAAAAACACGAGGTTGTATGTTTTGAACAGCTGTCAAATGCAAAGTAAATGACGGAAAATTTTACAGTAGTATATTAGCAGGTGGTACTTGATGGGAGCAGTGTTGCATTTCATATAACTACGAGAGAAGTTCGAAAAGTCACGGACTTATTGATCCGCCCTCGTAAATACAATTATATTTCAATTCAAATAATGTATACTAGCAGATTCCAGCCCTCGAAAATCGGGTGCAAATCTATGAAATTTTATTTTTTGATTAAATAAAAACCCTGAAAGTATGCTAATCAATTATAGCCAATTGACATATCAACACAAAAAACAAACTCAGTTTTATTACAAATACATTAAAAAATTTAATAAACACACACAAAGCATTGTATAATTTTATGTATAGGTTAGTAGCAACTGTAAATGCAATTTAATCAAAACAAAAGAAAAAATTTAAAAATTTGTAAATCTGCAAAACGGCTAAAAATAAATAGCTTTCAAATAATATACGTTTGGTCAAAATCGGGATAAAATGGTAGAACACAACATCGGTCACAAGAAATCGCCTAGACTATTAATATTATAGATGAATTTGAGCAACGATTTGTAGTTTAAGTTTCGTTGGTAAATAAAAACGTTTTTTGTTATTGTTATGTATTGTTGATCTGTATTGGAATAATTAGTCATTTCTTGTTCGGTTTAAGATCATGTATATATTTTTCTAATGAAAGAAAGATAATAATTTTTGTAATGTAAGAGAAATATTAGAAAAAAATTGAAGACAGCGCTAGATGGAGTAGCTACTTTCGAACAAAGCGACTTGTTCATCGTCAGCATCCTTCTGCCTATTACTTCAACTCATGCTTAATCAACTATTTAACTCAACATTTGAAAGAAAAGAACATGAGAAATGTTTTTCTTTTTATATACGAGAGTGTGTATGAACAAGCTGAGCTTTTCTAATTTTTAGCTTTCTCTACATTAACATAGCCAGATCAATTACAAGTCTTGTAATATGAACAGCTCTTTGTTTTTGCCATTGTCCATTAGATGGAACTGTTATGGCATGTGAAATCTTAACAGATTACACAAATGCATTGTACCTCATGTGTTGTATGTTATTGTTATGTATTGTTGATCTGTATTGGAATAATTAGTCATTTATTGTTCGGTTTAAGATCATGTATATATTTTTCTAATGAAAGAAAGATAATAATTTTTGTAATGTAAGAGAAATATTAGAAAAAAATTGAAGACAGCGCTAGATGGAGTAGCTACTTTCGAACAAAGCGACTTGTTCATCGTCAGCATCCTTCTGCCTATTACTTCAACTCATGCTTAATCAACTATTTAACTCAACATTTGAAAGAAAAGAACATGAGAAATGTTTTTCTTTTTATATACGAGAGTGTGTATGAACAAGCTGAGCTTTTCTAATTTTTAGCTTTCTCGTTTGTTAAATCTTTTGACTGTATTTTGTTGTTTAAAAATAAATTAAGAAGAAGTAAGGTCTAGACCGACTGTACAATACCCTATACCATGCGTTTAGAGACCCTATATCTTATGTCCAACTAACTATATATAGAAAATAAGCATAAATTGAGTGGCACTGTTATTAAGTTTTTTTGTCTTTGAATGCGAAAAAGTTCATATCGGATGCTATATTTATATGGAGACTAGGCCGAAGAAAGGCCCTGTCCTGACCATATTTGGTAAGGTCACTTATTTGTTGCAAAAATTTATAAAAACTAAATTTGGGTTAAATATGTGCAACATTTTTTGTTTTTTGATAGATTAAGTGAAGATCGAGAAGTAGCTTTATATAAATATTATGACTAAGAATTTTTCTATAGGGTTTAGTTTTGAACTACTGATTAATGGATGTACTAAAGACATACAAACCCAATTTGACGGAGATCTATATTATAATTTGGATCCTATGGCAATTTAAGTTGATCTCACACGGTCCATTGTATGATGACTAGATCTGAACATGAAATAATTTTCACCAATTTCAACAGGTTCATGCTTTGCCAATAGAAGCTTATGTGCCAAATTTCATCAAAATATATTCGTATTTGCGACCTGTAGTTTGATTACAAGGTTTACTTGCACATATAGGCAGAAGGATGGACGGACATCGCTAAATAAACTCAGAAAGTGATCGGTATAATAAAAGATGGGTCTAGGTCAAAAAGTATTTTTGGTTACAAACAGCAGCACAAAGTCATTATACCCTGACCACATAGTGGCATATGAAGAGTTTGTAAGTGCCAAAAATATTCGACCTACCGATCGACTCATAATAATTATCTCAGAATAATTTTCTGAGTCGATTTAGCAATGTCCGTGCGTCAGTGTGTCCATATAAACCTTGCATACAAACTACAGGTCACAAATATGGATATATTTTGATATGTAAGCTTTACTTAGCTATACTTAGGTTTTACCGACTATGCAATATTTTTGTTTTTTAATAGATTGAAGTTTAGAACGGGTATCAGCTTTTTATGGGGACTATTGCTAAAAATTATCATATAGGGTATATTTTTCGACAACTAATTAATGGGTGTAATAAACGAACATATACCATTGAAAAATATCGATATGATAATAATATACAAATAACCCCTATGAGATCTATTGAATTGTTGTATGATCAAGATTATCATATATAGCTCCATGCATCTAATTAGAAACACAATGCTTATATGGAAGCTTCAAGCAATTACAAAAAATGTACTAAGATTTTGGTACAATTCATTCTAGTTTAGTTATTTCAACTCCTTATCCTGGAAAATAAATAATAATTAAATCAAATAAATTAATATTAAGAAAGTTGTGACCATTATTTTCATACATATATGATCTGTATCAGTCCAGCTCATAATTGATGGCACATCATAACTTTTATAAAAAAAAATCATGTGAGTCCGATCGCAGGGGAGATGTGCAAACATCTAGTAATTAAAGATTTTTTTATAGCACTTTCTTAAAATTAAACAGAAAGCGTATCACTTATAGCAATCAGCTGCAGGCGCTCTCTTAATATAAAAATATTTATTATTATTTATTATTTTAACCGGGTTATTTTTAATTTTTCGTTTTTCATTTTTCGTTTTTCATTATTTATTTTTCATTTTTTAATTTTAATTTTTCATTTTTTATATTTCATTTTTAATTTTTTATTATTCATTTTTAGTTTTTGTTTTCCAATTTTTATTTTTCTCTTTTTATTTTTCATTTTTATACCCTATACCACTATGTGGTTTGGTTATAATGACTTTGTGCTGCTGTTTGTAACAACCAAAAATATTTGACCTAGACCCATCTTTAATTATACCGATCGAATCAGAATCGCTTTCTGAGTTGATTTAACAATGTCCGTCCGTCCGTCCGTCCGTCCGTCTGTGTGTCCATGTAAACCTTGTAATCAAACTGCAGGTCGCACATATGAATATATTTTGATGAAATTTGGTATATAAGCTTTTATCTGCCGTGGGATGAACGCTATTGAAATTGGTGAGAATCGGTCCATGTTCAGACCTAGCCCCCATACAAATTACCCCTATGAAATCGACATAAATTGTCATAAGATCCAAATTGTCACATAGATCTTACTCAAATTGGGTTTATATGCGTTCATTACATCCACTAATGAGTAGTCCAAAAATGATCCCTTTGGCCCCATATAGAGCTGCTTCCCGATCTTCACTTAAATCTATTAAAAAACAAAAATATTGCACTGATTCTTCCCAAATTTTGTTTGTATATATTTTTGCAAAATACAAGAGACTTTACCAAACATGATCAGGATCGGTCCATTTTTGGACCTAGTCCCCATATAAATATAGCATCCGATATGAACTTTTTCATATCTGCAGCCAAAAAAATTAATAAAAATCCCACTCAAATTTGGTTTTTGCTTATTTTCTATGTCCAGTTAGTTGGGCCTAAGAGATAGGGTTTCTAAACGCATGGTATAGGGTATCGTATAGTCGGTCTAGACCGACTATAATTTTCTTACTTGTTTATATTTCATTTTTTATTTTTCAATTTTCATTTTTTATTTTTCATTTTTTATTTTTAATTTTTCATTTTTCATTTTTTATTTTTCATTACTCATTTTAAATTTTAGGTTTTCATTTTTCATTTCTTATTTTTCATGTTTCATGTTTCATTTTATATTTTAAATTTTTAGTTTTAATTTTTTATTATTCATTTTTTATTTTTTATTTTCATTTTTCCTTTTTATTTTTTTTTTAATTTTTTATTTTTAATTTTTTATTTTCCATTTTTTATTTTTTACTTTTTTTTATTTTTCGAATTTTTCATTTATCATTTCTATTTTTAATTTTTCATTTTTCGTTTTTCATTTTTCATTTTTTATTTTTCATTTTTCGTTTTTCATTTTTCATATTTCATTTTTAATTTTTTATTTTTCATTTTTAGTTTTTCGTTTTTCATTTTTAATTTTTTTTTTTTTTCATTTTTCATCTTTCATTTTTTATTTTTCATTTTTTTTTCATTTTTTATTTTTCATTTTTAATTTTCAAACAGGTTATCATACTATCATAATTTTTTCATCAATACAATCACATTTTGTCTTACGACTCACATGTTACGCTATTTTTGAAATTTACTGCGCGTATAGATGTTTACACATCAAAACAAATATTTATTTAAAAAAAAAATTAATATTTTGTTGCGAATCTTTTGTTATCGATAACTGATTTACATCTGCGAGGCATTGAAGCCAACAAATTTTCATATACGCTATATGTGGTGATTTCCCAAGCCCTTTTGTTTCGGTGTAAGGATTATCAAAATTGCTTTAATAATCTTACTGTTGTTTTTACAAATTTTATAACAAAAAATTCTCAATCGGTTTGAGATCAAGCTTACCTGAAGGCCAATCAATAACAGCAATTGTTTATAAACCATTGCTTGGCGTGTAGAGCAGTGTGCTTCAGATCATTATATTGCTAAAATATCCATGTTACCGTCATATTTACGATAACATAAGGCATCATTGTATGGATTTAAACTTGTTAATATTAAAACTTGTTAATAAAACATTCAATTTTGTGCATTGGTACAATTCCACTTGACGATATAACACCCCAAAGAATGATGGAGGGTCATGCTTGCTTCAATGTGCCGTGTACTTTGGATCAAATTTTTGGAATTTGGACGGCGAACATATTTTTTCCCATCGGTGTAGATCCATTTAATTTTTGTTTAGTCAGAAAACAGTTCTCTGTTCCATTCCACAGCGTTCCAATAGTAGTACTTTCCTGCAAACTCAATTCTCTTCTTTCGATTGCGCTCAGACAATAGCGGGAAATTCTTCCACAGAGTCCAACTTCTCGTAATCGTCGTTTTACTGTATCTACAAATGAATTTGCCGCATTTTCACCAAAGACTGTAATCCGAATCTAATTTTCGGATTTATGTGATTTTTTTTCTACTCGCGGACAATTTTTGTGTCTTCTCGAGCTGTTGTTATTCCGCTTTTTTGGTTACGGGCCATCTTCTCACGTTGCTTATCATGGTTTTAGGAACTTTTAAGGCTGCTGCGATGTCCCGGTAAGTTTTTCCATTCTGATGTATTTGTACAATAATCTTCTGAATAATGACACTGACTGACACTGAAAAACACTCCATGTAATCACAAGCAATTAAATATATATCACTGCTTCTAATTTAGTGCCCGATTAATTAATATATTACAAAAATTTAAAAAAAATATTGCATACATTTTTCTAAAATTTCGCTTAAATATTTATTTGAGTAAAATAAGTCACTTTTTTAAATGCGGTCATTGTCAGGTGCATTTTTCGACTTAGTCCCCATATTTGCAGGCCCCAAATTCATAACAAAGTCACTCAAATTTGGTTTCTGCTTGTTTTCTATATTCAATTATGGGTTCAGCGAATTTGGTACTAACACCCTTTCTTGAAATTCATGGTATAGGTTATTGTATAGTCGGTCTAAACCGAGCATAATTGTCATACTTGTTAATATTAATTGTGATTCCATTTACTTGTAGCCGATTTACCACTCTAATTCGAGGACATATACATTTTACCAAAAAAACTTGTATGAAATAATTTTTGTTAATTTTTATCGGTCCAGTTATAAGTTTGGTTTCATATGAATTTACGTCTAGTTAAAAAAAAAACAGGTAAGAAAATTATAGCCTATAACATGCGCTTTGAGACCCTACCTCTTAGGTACAACTAATTAGAAAGAGAAAATAAGCATAATCCAAATTTGAGTGGCATTGTTGTTAATTTTTTTGCCTTCGGATATGAAAAAGTTCATATCGGATGCTATACTTATATGGGGACTAGGTCGAAAAATGGACCGATCCCGACCATATTTGGTAAGGTCATTTATTTTTGCAAATATATATATAACCAAATTTGAGAAAAATCTTTGCAATATTTTTCTTTTAATACATTTAAGTAAAGATCGGGAATCCGCTTCAATTGTTCTATATAAATGGATATAATAAACATACACAAACCCAATTTGACTGAGATCTATAAGAGAGTTTGGATATTATGGCAATTTCAGACGATCTCATAGGGGTCATTTGTATGGGAACTAGATCTGAACATAAACCGATTTTCATCAATTTCCACAGCGTTCATCCTATAGTCGATAGTAGCTTATATACTAATGCAGTTTTCTTTTCTGACAAAAAATGTCGTCCTTTTTTGCCCTTTTTTCGAAAAGTGTATTTTTTATATATTCTGAATTAAGAGCAACCTTATCTTATATATCAGTCGAAAGGTCTCAAAGTCGAGCCCTCACAAATCACAAAAAATTCGAGCCATTGACTTCTTTCAGGTCATAGTGGGAGAATATTTCCCCATTGTTCCCCTTTTTTGAATATCTTCACCCTATAACTTCCAAGAGGATAATAATAAAATTTTTTTTGTATATATGAACACAGCACTTTGAGACCTTTCGATTGATGTATAATACAAGGTTGCTCTTAATTCAGAATATATAAAAAATACACTTTTCCAAAAAAGGGCAAAAAAAGGGCGACATTTTTTGTCAGAAAAGAAAACGGCATAAATTTCATCAAAATGTCTTCATATTTACTACTTGTGTTTGATTACAAGGTTTACATGGACACACAAACGGACGGACGGATGGATGGACATCGTTAAATCGAATCAGAAAGTGATTCTGAAATGCTTCAAAAATAAGCTGCGTAACCGCTTAAAGTTTTTTTTTTTTCAGTTTATTTATAAACATCAAATATAACGGAATGGTTCGCAAATTAAAGGAATCAGAACTTTTAAAAATTGAATTACTTCATTCAATCAGTGATCATCATTGAGCAGAGACGTCAAATTCAAGTTTCAGAAATGAAAGACTAATGCGACGTTTAATATTGTCTCGCAAGGTTTCTTTAAGCAACTGCTTATAGTATATGTGTGGCCTATTTTGATCAATAGGTAATTGTTTCACATACGTAAATAAAATTTATTGTAAGGCATTTCACTAAGATGTGTTCCGCGAGCGAGTCGCGTCCGCTTCCGCGCGTTTGGCAACTTATTTTATTCGCCAAAATATATTTTTCAGATCATTGCGATATTTTAGCTGAGCTGTGTTCCGCGAGCGCGTCGCTTCTCGCGCCTCGCGCTTTGCGCCGCTTCCTCGCAGCTACTGCAGCACGGGTTAATTTATTTTAATTCCTAAAACATATTTTTTAGAGCATTGCGATATTTTAGCTGAGCTGTGTTCCGAAAGCGTGTCGCGTCCGCGTCCGCATTCGCGCGCCGCGCGCCGCTTCCGCGCGTTTGGCAGCCACACCTGTGCTGCCGCGCAGCTGTTGCCAACTTATTTTAATTGTCAAAATATATTTTTCAGATCATTCCGATATTCTAGCTAAGCTGTATTCCCCGTGTGCGTAGCTTCCGCGTAACGAAGTGATGCTATTGAAAAGAATACTCATTTTAAATGCATCTATTGTAGGACATATATTGAGAGCAGTATGCAAATGTTCACTAAAATAAATATTTAACAAAATTCATTAAATAAAAATATGTAAAAATTTAAGAATGAATTTGGGGAGTAAGTTCATTTTTTATTTCGATTAAAAAAAAATTGGGAATTTGTTCATTTCTTTTGGGTACCTTTTTTTAAGTTTGGGGAATTTGTTCACCGTGTAGTTATTTCCGTATAAACCAAATTTCAGAGAAATATACCACACAACAAAATATGAATTTTATATGAAAATTGGGCGTAAAAGTAGGCGTGGTCGGTACAAATCATATGGCGACCTTCCCTGGAATATGTACTAAATTTCGGAGAAAGCCATTGAAAAATAAAAGTTTGTATAGCAATCAAATAAAGAAACAAATAAAAGGAAAAAAATAAGTTTTATATACATAGAAGTTGGCGCAAAGTAGGCATGGCCTGTAAGAAGCATATGGTGACCTTCCCTGTAGTATAGAGGTCGTGTGACCAAATTTTAGACATCCTTGAAAAATAAAAATTCCTATAGTGAACAAATATACCAAAAAACAGAAAATTAATTTTGTATAAAAAGTGGGCGTAGAAGTAGGCGTGGCCTGCAAGAATCATATGGCGACCTCTCTGGAGTACAGAGATCGTGTGTAGCAAAATTCAGAGAAATCCGTTGAAAAATAATAATTTGTATAGCGACAAATATACCAAAAAGCAGAAAATGAATTGTATATAAAAAGTGGATGTAAAAGTAGGCGTGGTCGATAAAAAGTACATGGTGACTTTAGCTGGAGTACAGGGATCGTGTGTACCGAATTTCAGAGAAATCTGTTAACAAATAAAAATTTGTATAGTGAACAAATATGAATAAAACAGAAAATGAATTTTACATAAAAAGTGGGCGTAAAAGTAGGCGTGGCCGGTAAAAAGTATATGGCGACCTTTCCTGGGGTATAGAGATCGTGTGTACAAAATTTCAGGAAAATCCGTTGATAAATATAAATTTGTATAGCGGTCAAACAAACAAACAAATAAACAAACAAACAAACAGAAAATGAATTTTATATATATATAGATTTTAATTTTTAATTTTTCATTTTGTATTTTTCATTTTTTATTTTTGATTTTTGATTTTTGATTTTTGATTTTTGATTTTTTATTTTATATTTTATATTTTATATTTTTTTTTTTATTTTTTATTTTTTATTTTTCATTTTTTGTTTTTCATTTTTTTTTTTTATTTTTAATTTCTTATTTTTCATTTTTCATTTTTATTTTTCATTTTTCATTTTTTATTTTTCATTTTGCATTTTCAAACAGGTTATTACATATCATCTATTTTTCACCAATACAATCATATCACACCAATACAATC
This sequence comes from Cordilura impudica, assembly GCA_963682025.1. Lineage (NCBI taxonomy): Eukaryota > Metazoa > Arthropoda > Insecta > Diptera > Scathophagidae > Cordilura > Cordilura impudica. Next base: position 42,744,516 of record OY821518.1, on the reverse strand, counting down.
ATGTTACGCTGTTTTTGTGATTGTATTGTATTGAAATAGAAATTTACCCCCCTGCGCGTATCGATGTTTACACATCAAAAATAAAATTTCCTAGAATTTGCGCTCGAATTTCGAGGGCTGGAATCTGCTAGTAGGTTATAATTAAAGTAATTAGTGTAATATAATTTGCGCCAGACGTTATGAAGGTAAAAATTTCTCACCTCAAAGTTTTCTTTATCTTAAAAAAATGTTTCGAGTACCTGTTGCAGTCTCCAGTTTTTACCACTTTCACAACTTTGTACTACAATATTTCAACAATATAAACTTCTTGCTAAATATACAACAAATAACGTTTAAAATTTTCAAATTTGAAAGAAGAAATAAAGTTACTACATTTACCTATTTCCCGTTTTTTTTTTTTACTTTTTGTTTTGCTTTTATGAGTAGATAAACCTTCTACATAAATCTCTTTTACTACTTTTACTATACAAAAAAATACTCGCACATAACTAATAACATAAATGCTTTGTTTAGTTAAAATTTTTTTGGTCAATGACCTTTGTTGTACTTTTATCATTTAATAATATTGTTGGTTGTCATGATATTATTGCTAATCTTCAAAAAAAAAATGATTTCAATTGCATGTCAATTGCCACTAATGATTATAATAAAAAGAAAATTATTTTCTAGAAATAAAATTATTTATTTTGCAGAAATGTAGTCCGATACTAATCAGTAAATGTGTTCAGTTATCAAAAGCTAAACAAATATTCATAAATTAAATTCTAGTTAGATGTTCATCTATTTTTTTTTACTTAGGAATAGGTTTAAGTTTATATCAAAAAAAGGGTCACTTAATATTCATTTAAGGAAATAACGGGTTGCTGCTTTAGTACTTAAAAATTTCCCAAAAAATTTTAATTTCACACTTTTTCAAAACTTTATAATAATGTTAATGTTATTTTATTTATGTTATTCCTTTCATTAGTTGATTCTATAACATATCGAGGTTGTTCAAGTTCAACGCCCACAATTGGGGCAACATATAAAAAATCGTGCGGTGAAAATCTATGCAACAAAGGTGTCTATCCACCCGGAAGATTGAAATGCTATCAATGCAATGGTATTGGCTGTGAGGCGAAAACCATAGGAAAACCTCATCCCTGTCTTTACCATCAAGAAGAAGACGAATGCTATACAGATATTCGCTCTGAAAATGAAGTCTTTCGTGGTTGTCGATCTGATGTTAACCACACAGTATTGTCAGATTCCATATATTGTGACTATAACGGTTGCAATAATGCTCCAGCCATGACGAAATTAAAATGTGCCCAATGTGATTCTCAGGTAATACGAGGATGTAAAATGGATCTGATGCAGGCAAAAAATATATCGCAATATGAAACGTGTGAAATGAATGTGAAAATCAATGAAAACAATGCATGTTTCATTTATCATAATTTAGATCATGTTATTCGGGGTTGTTCAGATCTAATGGACGAAGAAGTGAAGAATACTCCTGATCGTGTTTTAATGTGTAGTGGACCCGATTATTGTAACTCGGGAAATTTAGCAACACAACAATGTCTGCAGTGCAATTCTGAAACGGGTGATGAAAATTGCCGTTTTAACTCGACCGGTGTTAAAACTTCATACTGTTCGTCCCCAGAGGTGTCATCATGTTTTGCCGTGGAATATAATAACTGGCATGTGCAGCGAGGTTGTGGTGTTCCACCGGCCAGACTGGATATTAATCGAGAATATGAATGTGATTCAACCGCAGATTGTAATGTAACACCCTTTACACGTTGCTACAAGTGTTCCAGTGAGATTAATACCAATTGTGCTGCCTGGGAAAGACCAGGATATTTAGAAATTGAAGAATGCCAACAACCAGGTGCGAATTGTTTAATCGCCACTTACCCGGATGGTATTACCAAAAGAGGGTGCGAAAGTAATCAACTTAATTGTAGTCAAACTTATGCGGCTCACTGTCATTTATGCCAGGGTAGTTTCTGCAATAGTGGTTCATTCCCACCCGAACGTTTACAGTGTTATCAATGTGGTACTTTGCTAAACGATTGTGCGGAAATATCCAAAAAAGATCCCTTACCTTGTCCTTTAAGTTATTTGGAACCAACAGACATTGGCAAGCAGTCGTGTTTTGAATATTTTAACACTAGATTGCATCATGTGGTAAGAGGATGTTCTTCCAATGGTCTCGCTTATTACAACTGTATGTTGCAGTCACAGGCTTCGTGCCAATTATGTTTTACAAATGGTTGTAACGCTGAATTAAATGAAGAGTTCGAACTGAATTATTTAATAAAATATAAATTGTACTGATAATGTTATCAAGATGGATGTTTTCAATTATTTATAATATACTAGCAGAGCCCAGCCCTCGAAATTCGAGTGCAAGTTCTAGGAAATTTTATTTTTTCATTTAACACTCTGCAGCTGACGTCGTAGTCTGACAGATACCGCAAAAACAAAATTTTTGCGTACCTTCGTACAACTACAGGTTACGACCTCTGCTCGTTATCGTTTCTGTTTATGTTTCTACGTTGATCAGTGTGAAAAGAGCGGCCGTGGTCAACGCACGTGTGCAGTTGCGCGGTAAGGTGTCTGTAATACCCACACGTCAGCATTAGTGTAAGTATCTAGCATACCACCACATCAATATTATTGTCAAATTCCATAGTGTCTACAAGACCTCACGTCAGTAATATCTTAAAATTACCATAGTGTCTTTCAGACCTCACGATAGTAAAATTGTATATTAACTGTTATTATTATGTATATTTTTGCAGGCACTAGACTGAGACAAAATGATTTCCATCAAAAGAACTTTAGCCGGAACTTTTAAAAGCAGTGAGCACCAAATAATTCGTTGGCTCTAGGAAATTGAAGAAGAAGGAGATTTCAGCAACGACAATGTTACAAAAGACCTAAATTTTGAGCCAGAACAAATTATATTTAATAGCGACGAAATTTGTTTGGAAGCGGATGTTCAAGAGGAAAATAGTGTAGTTCGAATCTAATTCTCTTTATGAACGGTCGTGTAAATAATTAAAGCGCTTAGAGTACAACTATTTAAAATTAACAACAAGTGTATATTTTTGTTTTTGCAATTGCCTATTCTTGATCTCATTTGAACTCACGTGGTAGTCAATTCAGCTTAAAACAGGAATAAAAATTTAGCGATCTTCATCAAAAAGAAAGCTTGTGAACAAGAAGATGACAAAACTTCCTCCGGGTTTTGTTAACCCGAGCATTGCGTCAACTTCAAGCAACAGATTTAGCCTGCTTGCTGGCCTCAATGATATGGACGTAACTCCCGTATCAAATATTAACGATGTTAACATTGTTGTAGAAGCTAACGCTTCATTTACAGAAATACAAAAGCTGCTTGGTAAGGATTGTATTTTCAAACGTACTTCAATTGGTACCAAAAGTTTTGCTCCAAGTAATAAAATGTACGAATGCTACAAACAAATACTTAAAGAGAATAAGATGGAGTTTCATTCTTATGGCTCCAAAGAAAATAGGTTATACACCACCTTTTTACTCGGTTTAGTTAAAAAACTACAACCTATCCCCTTCTTCCGTGGCTGAAATAGTCACTAAATTCAGTTCGAACAACAATGCTGTTTACAAAGTTCAATTTGTTCGTAAAAATTTTAACCCAACTGCCTTAAAAAATGTAAGGACAATTTCAAATATCATAATTTCTTGGAAAAAATACAAATCTAGATCCAGAAATAAACCAACTCAATGCTGGAACTGCTTAATGTATGGCCATGGCGGTGAACATTGCCATCGAAGTGCTGCGTGTATGATATTTGCAGAACAACATCATACAAGTGTGTGTCCGTTTAACACAAATGAAAAAAGGCCAGCTGTTTTTACATGCTTTAATTGCAAAAAACATGGAAAAGAGAGAACTGATCACTCTGCAAACGACATCAACTGTCCGTTACGTTCTCTCTATTTGGAAACTAGAACAAGAGTAACTTCCAAAAGTCATAACAACAGCAGGCAACAACAAAATATTTCATTTCAATCAAAGGTTGATTTCCCAAATTTAAGTAACAACAACACAAATTGTAACAATAACATCAATAATAACAGCAAAGCTACATATGCTAACCAGCTGAAAACAAACAACGATTTATTTAGCATTGATGAGCTTTTTGATATTTTCACTACAGCTATGGATGATTTGCACAGGTGCACTTCAAAAGTACAACAAATCAAAGTTGTAATGTCAATGGTAAAAGACGCCCATGGATTATACTAATGATTTAAACGAATTCAAAATGCTTCACTTGAATGCTAATGGCATTTCAAACTTTTCTAAATTAAAACAATTTGAGATACTAATTGAACGAGAAAATATTAAAATAGCGTCTTTGAATGAAACATTTTTTTCGGAAAATCATAGACCCTACTTTAAAAATTATTATTTATATAGAAGTGACAGAGCAGATGCAAGAGGAGGAGGAGTAGCTCTGTTAATTCATAAATCTGTCGCTCATAAAAACCTCTTTATATCAAACACTTCATCAATCGAAAACATCTCAATTGAAGTTATTATAAATAATAGACCTATTGTTGTATCTTCGTTATATTCATCAAGATATACCAAAGCTTTTGTGCTGATATCTTGAACCTAACACCTTCCACCAAAGAATATATAGTTTTTGGTGACCTAAATGCCAAACATTGTTCTTGGAATTGCCGTTCAAATAATACTGCAGGAATCGCACTCAACAATCTACAGCAATCAAGCATTTTTTTCATACACCTAATAGTCCAACCCTATTCCCCCATCAACACAATCGCGACGCATCCACAGTCGATATTATTTTAAGCAATACCGCTTTATATATAGACGTAAAAACAATGGATTACGAAATACCATCAGACCATCGCCCCATTATATGTACACTTAAAAGATCAATGGCCTCGCAGGTTGACCTCAATTATTATGATTATAGTGCAACCAACTGGAACATTTATATGAATTTTTTAGACAATAAAATCACGTTAAATTCGGATATATACAATACCAAGGTAGTAATTGATCAGGAAATACAAAAATTTATAAATGTAGTCTTCGAAGCAAGGGATGCGTCTACACCTAAAATAACCCAACAAAATAATTACACATTACCAGAAAGTACTGTGAAATATATTAGACTAAGAATAAGCTTTAAAAGAAAAAGCCAACGATCCTCAAATATAGCCGAGCAAACTTTTTATAATCAATGTACTATGTTTCTAAGTAACATGATTGATAAAAGTATTAATTCGGAGCGCAATAAGAAAAGGTGTCAATTATTATCCAATTTAAAACCAGGTGATAAATCATTTTGGAGAATAAGCAGGAACTTGCGAGGAAAAGGAAAAAAATCAAATCTTTAACCTTGAGGTTGGAAATACAAGGATAACATCTGATAAGGACAAGGCTGAAGTCCTAGCAAATACATTTGTCCAAGCAAATAACCTCACTTCGAATTACAACCACTCAGCGGATATAGTAATAGAAACAACAGTAAATAATTTTAAGAAGGAAAATCCCAGTTCTGAGTAAGCTATTTATTGTATTGTAATACATACAATACAATACAAGCTATTTATACATCTCTTGAAGAAGTAATGAATATAGTCTCATCAATAAAACCCTCAAAATCCCCTGGTTTTGACAATGTTCCGAACCTGCTCTTAAAGAAACTATCACTCAAAGTTCTAAAATTACTGGTTATAATATTTAACAGCTGCATCAAACTCAACTATTTCCCAAACCATTTCAAAAACGCTAAGGTTATAGCTATCAACAAACCTAGTAAGCCAAAAAATAACCCAAATAGCTATAGACCTATTAGTTTATTAACTAACTTAGGTAAAATATTTGAAAAAATACTACATTCTCGTCTTAGTGAATTTGTAACGACCAATTCTATTGTTGCTAAAGAACAATTTGGATTTAAAAAAGGGCATAGCACTACTCACCAAATAAACAGAATTAAAAATAAAATAATCAGCAATAAAAACAATAAACGTTCAACGGGTCTAATATTAGTATTTAAACTTCTTGATGCAAATATACCAAAATATTTATGCAAACTTATTTCAGATTTCATTCACGGCAGAAGCTTTAAAGTTGCGATTAATAATGAAACATCATCTCCAAAAACCATTACCACAGGGTTACCTTATCGCCATTGCTTTACTCGATATATACATCCGATTTTAAAGTCCCGAAATATATGAAAATTGCTTACTATGCAGATGATACTGCGTTAATTTCTTCAAGCAAACTTACAAGTGCACTCCTGAAGAAAATGGAAAAGGGACTTGCAAATTGCAGTAAATATTTTCACAAATGGAAAATCAAAATTAATCCAAACAAGACCCAAGCAATTATTTTTCCGTTCAACAAATCTCCCAAAAGATTGCCTAGACGTCATCTTCATATTGGAAATAATACCATAAATGTAGTTAATCATGTCAAATATCTCGGAGTTGTCTTGGACAAAAAGCTTACTTTTAAACAACATATTATGGCTACGTGCCAAAAAGCTATAAAATCATTTAAAGCATTATGGCCACTTCTAAATAGAAGGTCATTTCTAAACCCCAAAAACAAAAATCTCCTATTCAAAAGGGTTATAAGGCCAATATTAACATACGCGAGTCCTATTTGGAGTGACGCTGCCAACTGCCACCTAAAACGCTTACAAATTATACAAAACAAATGTCTTAAAATGATAAATAAAAAGCCCTGGAGGTATCCTACAAATCTTCTTCATGAAGAAACAGGTTATGAAAAAATTATCGATTTCATAACAAGGATTAACAACAATTATTTTGCCAAAATTGAAAATTTCTCTTACCCACTGATAAGAGAATGTAGAGAAGTAACGTAAAATTAAAAAGAAATCACCAAATTGAAAATTATATGCTTATAGAGGTCTATTATTTCTAATAAATCTTCTATAAGCATATAAATAATTTCAGATAGTATTTGAATTTATTAAATAATATAAAGGTTTTTTCCCTCCCATTTTCCTTTAAAAATCATTAAAAATAAAATAAAAACTCTTTAATGTCTTTAGATCCTATATATTATTTGTTGCAATATCAATGTAAAGATAAGATCTCATATGTAAATATCAAACTTGTTAAAATATGTAAATAAAGGACGAATATATAATTGAAAAATTGAGGAAAATAGTGTCTTTACGTTTAGCACCGATCAACATAAGATTTCTTTTAAGAGTGGGAGAATTGTTACACCCTATTGCTTTCCAAAACTTGGTATTACCGAACACTACATTTTTACATATAAATGTTGGTATCACTTTTGTCTTTGTCAGATAATTTAAGACCTTTTTTGTTCCTTAGATATAGTTAATATATATATATATATATATATATATATATATATATATATATATATATATATATATATATATATATATTAAAGCTCGAATTCCTTTTATTTACGATTCACCGGCAACAACATTATCCTTTGTTCCAAATAAAAATGAAGCAGTCCTTCTAGTATCATCCACACATCACTTTCGGGAATCCGACTCTGAGTCGGGCAAACCAATAATGATTGTAGATTGTGATCGAACTAAGGGAGGCGTTGATGAGATCGACAAGAAATGCTCAGAGTATTCATGCAGTCGCAAAAATCGACGTTGGCCAATGGCAATATTTTACAGAATACTGGATATGATAGGCATCAACTGTTTCGTTGCATACCAAGCATCTAAAAATATAGAGTCCAAAATGAGAAGAGGAACATTCTTGTTAAATATGGCTCGGGAAATGGTGCTAGATCATATGAAAGCACGTGTATACAACGAAAGGTCACCAAGGGAATTACGCATGACCATTAGTCGAGTTGTTGGAAAAAACTTGGCACCTCCACCTCGAAAAATTCAGCCTAAATAGAAAAACAAACACGTAAGAAAATTATAGTCGGTCTAGACCGACTATACGCTACCCTATACCATGCGTTTAGAGACCCTATCTCTCAGGCCCAACTAACTGGATATAGAAAATAAGCATAAACCAAATTTGAGTGGGATTTTTATTGATTTTTTCGGCTGCAGATATGAAAAAGTTCATATCGGATGTTATATCTATATGGGGACTAGGCCCAAAAATGGACCGATCCTGACCATGTTTAGTAAAGTCTCTTGTATTTTGCAAAAATATATACATACAAACAAGATTTGAGAAGAATCAGTGTAATATTTTTGTTTTTTGATAGATTTAAGTGAAGATCGGGAAGCAGCTCTATATGGGACCTATGACTAAGAGTCGTCCAATAGGGATCAAATTTGGACTACTGATTAATGGATGTAATATATACATACAAACCCAATTTGACTAAGATTTGTATGATAATTTGGATCTTATGGCAATATATGTTGATTTCATAGGGGTCATTTGTATGGGGGCTAGGTCTGAACATGGACCGATTCTCACCAATTTAAATAGCGTTCATCCCATGGCTGATAAAAGATCAAATACCAAATTTCGTCAAAATATATTCATATTTGCGACCTGCAGTTTGATTATAATTATAATTAAAGATGGGTGTAGGTCAAATATTTTTGGTTGTTACAAACAGCAGCACAAAGTCATTATACCCAAACCACATAGTGGTATAGGGTATAAATAGAGCTGTTGTTCTTGTTTAAAGCCTATTTGCTTGCAGTGTTCAAGCCCTCTATGTGAAAACTGCGAACAAAAATTTTAATGTTTTGAGACTGTATAACATATGGTCTCACCCTATGATTTAGCTCAAAATCAAAACTGAATGTACCTAACGTGTGTTTATAAAGATAAAGGAAGAAGTTCCTTCAAATTTATTAGAATAAGTGCTTTTTTTTTTGTTTTTAAGAAAAGAGTTTTATTTTTGTTGTTTTAATAATTCTAAATAAAATAAATCATAACTTCACAGAAACGTCTTTTATTTCTGTCAGAGTTAATTATGTATATAAGTATATTTTACCATCTCTTTCGTTAAATAAATAAGTTACCATCACTAAGAAATGAAAGAAGAACAAGAGAACACGCGTTTCAATTTAACAACTGGCGACGAGGTAAATTAAATAAAATATTAATTAATTAGCAGCAAATTATAACCTAAGAAGGATAGTGAAAATGCAAGATGCGGAAATAGTTAAGACCCAAGTCACAGGCTTTAATTTTGAGGCATTTGATGCAAATGTTACAACTTGGCAGCGTTGGGTGCGGCGTTTCGAGACAGCTCTAGATATTTTTGCAAAGGTAAGGGGCATCTGCGCCGTGTCTGTTTTAAAGCATCACGTCAACTAAACCAGATAACAGAAGACGAAAGTGATTCTGAACAAAATTTATTAGACGATATACTACAGATATATTAAGGCAACGTGAAAAATATCCAAGATGCTCGTGTGGTTAGTAATCGGATAGTGAAACTAGAATAGGGTAGAATAATACAAAAAGAACTTACAGAATCAGCTCTGGTTGTAAACAATATTTCTTTTCAAACAGCTGTATAAATTAAATAAAAAAAATTAATTGAAAACAAGTAAGAAAATTGTAGTCGGTCTAGACCGACTATATGATACCCTATACCATGCGTTTAGAGACCCTTTATCTCAGCCCCAACTAACTGGATATAAAACAAGTAAGAAAATTATAGTCGGTCTAGACCGACTATATGATACCCTATACCATGCGTCTAGATACCCTATCTCATTACCCCAACTAACTGGATATAGAAAATAAGCATAAACCAAATTTGAGTGGGATTTTTATTAATTTTTTCGGCTGCAGATATGAAAAAGTTCATATCGGATGCTATATCTATATGGGGACTAGGCCGAAAAATGGACCGATCCTGACCATGTTTGGTAAACTCTCTTGTATTTTGCAAAAATATATACAGACAAAATTTGAGAAGAATCAGTGCAATATTTTTGATTTTTGATAGATTTAAGTGAAGATCGGGAAGCAGCTCTATATGGGGCCTATGGCTAAGAGTTGTCTAATAGGGATAATTTTTGGACTACTTATTAATGGATATAATATATACATACAAACCCAATTTGACTAAGATTTGTATGATAATTTGGATCTTATGGCAATATATGTTCATTTCATAGGGGTCATTTGTATGGGGGCTAGGTCTGAACAATGACCGATTCTCACCAGTTTCAATAGCGTTCATCCCATGGCCGATAAAAGATCAAATACCAAATTTCATCAAAATATATTCATATTTGCGACCTGCAGTTTGATTACAAGCTTTACATGGACACACAGACGGACGGACGGACGGACGGACGGACGGACGGACGGACGGACGGACGGACATCGTTAAATCGAATCAGAAAGTGATTCTGATTCGATCGGTATAATTAAAGATGGGTGTAGGTGAAATATTTTTGGTTGTTACAAACAGCAGCACAAAGTCATTATACCCAAACCACATAGTGGTATAGGGTATAAAAATAAGCATAAACCAAATTTGAGTGGCATTTTTATTAATTTTTTTGGCTGCGGATATGAAAAAGTTCATATCGGATGCTATATCTATATGGGGACTAGGACCGATCATGACCATGTTTGGTAAGGTCTCTTGCATTTTGCAAAAATATATACAAACAAAATTTGAGAAGAATCAGTGCAATATTTTTGTTTTTTGATAGATTTAAGTGAAGATCGGGAAGCAGCTCTATATGGGGCCTATGACTAAGAGTTGTCTCACAGGGATCATTTTTGGACTACTGATTAATGGATGTAATAAACACATATAAACCCAATTTGACTAAGATTTATAAGATAATTTGGATCTTATGGCAATTTAAGTCGATTTCATAGGGGTCATTTGTATGGGGGATAGGTCTGAACATGGACCGATTCTCACCAATTTCAATAGCGTTCATCCCATGGCCGATGAAAGATCAAATGCCAAATTTTATCAAAATATATTCATATTTGCGACCTGCAGTTTGATTACAAGCTTTACATGGACACACAGACGGACGGACGGACGGACATCGTTAAATCGAATCAGATAGTGATTCTGATTCGATCGGTATAATAAAAGATGGGTCTAGGTCAAATATTTTTGGTAGTTACAAACAGCAGCACAAAGTCATTATACCCAAACCACATAGTGGTATAGGGTATAAATATGCTTAAGTGTTTTCGTCAACTATGGGGAAAATTGTTGGGTATCGGGCTCGACTGCATCTTGAAGAAGGAGCCACACCAAAGTTTTTTAGGTCCCGAAGAATGCCGTTTTCATTAATATAATTAGCAGAAGATGAGTTGGAAAAGCAAATGCAAGAGGGTCTGCTAGAACGAGTAAGCACAAGTGGGCTACGCCTGTGGTTGTGGTGCCAAAAAAGAACAAACAAGTAAGATTGTGTGGCGATTATAAAATCACAATTAACGCGGTTCTAAAAGTGGATGAATATCCACTTCCGACAGTAGATGAACTGTTTAGTACTATGGCAAGGGATGACAAATTTGCTAAATTGGATTTGTCAAAAGCATATTTGCAATTGGAAATTCACCCCAACGATCGGCATTTACTAACGAAAAGGCTTGTTTCAGCTAACACGGCTTATGTTTGGTGTGGCAAGTGCACATGCTAAGTGGCAGCAATTTATGGAGCAGCTGCTGAGTGGAATTTCAGGAGTGTCAGTATTTTTAGACGACACACGTATTACAGCTGACAATGATGCGGAACATGTTAAACAAATTGATGAAGTACTAAAAAGATTAAATAATGCCAATGTGCGTATTAATTTAAGCAAATGTGAATGGATGCAAGACAAAATAGAGTATTGCGGCTATATTATAAGCAAAGAAGGAATACGAAAAACGAAAGGGAAGATCGAGGCACTTTTGAAAATGAAACGCCCTACTAATAGGGATGAAGTAAGAGCGGCATTGGGTCTAATAAACTATTATGGCAGGTTTGTAAAAAATTTAAGTTCTATTATTTTCCCAATTAATAAATTGTTGCAAAATAATGTGCCGTTTAAGTGGTGCAGTAAGTGTGAATCAGCTTTTGTGCAGATTAAAAAAATTATGTAATCGGATATTGTTTTAGCTTTTTATGATCCAAAGCTGCCCTTGGTGTTGGCTGTGGATGCTAGTACATACGGAGTTGGCGCAGTTCTAAGTCATGTATACGCAGACGACTCAGAGAGATCTATTCATTTTGCATCGCAGACCTTGTCAAAGGTTCAACAAAGATATAGTCAGATCGACAAGGAAGCGTATGCAATTATTTTTGGCATTCGAAAATTCTATCAGTATCTCTATGGTCGAAAATTTACGTTGGTAACAGATAATGAGCCTCTTAGTCAAATTTTCTCACCCCATAAAGGATAGCCAGTATTATCAGCCCGTAGAATGCAGCATTACGCATTGTTTCTGTCGTCATTTAATTATGAAATTAAGGTTAAGAAATCCAAAGAAAATGCAAATGCTGATGCTTTTTCTCGGCTACCAATTAAAGACTGCAGCAATGAAATTGATGAAGTAGATGTAATTGAAACGGAATTTTTACAAAACATGCCTGTGACGTTTAAAGAATTAAAAACTGAAACTGAAAAAGATGGTGACATACATATTTTGCTTGAAGGTTTGAAATATGGTCGAGAGTGTGAGGCCGTACATCGCTTTAATATACAACAAACAGAGTTTACTTTACAACATGGGTGCATTCTACGAGGTATTCGAGTGTACGATCCGAAAAAAACTACGTGAACGGATTCTTAAGGAACTGCATACAGGACATTTTGGCGTACCTAAAATGAAGGCACTAGCCCGTGGGTATTTCTGGTGGCCAAAAATGGACAATGAAATTGAAAATTTAGTAAAAAATTGTGGGGCTTGCCAATCGGTGCGACCGCAACCTGCTTCACCCATACACTATTGGTACACACCAATGAGAACTTTAGAGAGGGTATACGCGGATTTTGCGGGGCCTATATTTGGAAAATATCTTTTCATATTAGTAGATGCCTACAGTAGCTGGCCAGAAGTTTTTGTGATATCGAACATAACATCTGAAACAACAATACAAATTTGCCGACAAATTTTTTCAAGAATGGGTACACTAAATGTCTTCGTAAGTGATCACGGGACGCAGTTTAAATCGGTGGAGTTTCAGAATTTCCTAGCTGAAAATGTAATAAAACATAAATTAGGGGCTCCGTATCACCCAGCAACAAATGGTCTTGCAGAGCTGTTTGTACAAACCATAGAAAATAAGCTAAAGGCGGTCAAATGTACAACGATAAATTTAAAACAAGTAAGAAAATTATAGTCGGTCTAGACCGACTATACGATACCCTATACCATGCGTTTAGAGACCCCATCTCTCAGGCCCAACTAACTGGATATAGAAAATAGGCATAAACCAAATTTGAGTGGGATTTTTATTAATTTTTTCGGCTGCAGATATGAAAAAGTTCATATCGGATGCTATATCTATATGGGGACTAGGCCCAAAAATGGACCGATCCTGACCATGTTTGGTAAAGTCTTTTGTATTTTGCAAAAATATATACAAACAAAATTTGAGAAGAATCAGTGCAATATTTTTCTTTTTTGGTAGATTTAAGTGAAGATCGGGAAGCAGCTCTATATGGGGCATATGACTAAGAGTTGTCCAATAGGTATCATTTTTGAACTACTGATTAATGGATGTTATATATACATACAAACCCAATTTGACTAAGATTTGTATGATAATTTGGATCTTATGGCAATATATGTTGATTTCATAGGGGTCATTTGTATGGGGGCTAGGTCTAAACATGGACCGATTTTCACCAATTTCAATAGCGTTCATCCCATGGCCGATAAAAGGTCAAAATATATTCATATTTGCGACCTGCAGTTTGATTACAAGCTTTACATGGACTCACAGACGGACGGACGGACGGACGGACATCGTTAAATCGAATCAAATAGTGATTCTGATTCGATCGGTATAATTAAAGATGGGTGTAGGTCAAATATTTTTGGTTGTTACAAACAGCAGCACAAAGTCATTATACCCAAACCACATAGTGGTATAAGGTATAAAAAGAAGTTTGCAAGATTCTATTGGCCTACCATCGCGCTGTCCACCCAAGCTCAGCAATGCTTATGTTTGGCAGGCAGATTCAATCTCGGTTAGATTTAATAGTTCCCCGAAGAGTAGTGCCATGTGAACGGCAGATACCGAAAAAGCAGTTTGCAGTGAGAGAAAGGGTAATGGTGCGGGAATATCTACACGGCGATAGATGGCAGTTTGGCAGAATCATACAAATCATAATATCGAACTTGATGATCACAGAATATGGAAAAGTCATATTGACCAAATGGGCAAGGTCGAAGAAAATTCAAATACGAATCCAGAAATCGACAATGAGAAGTCAACAAATAATTCGAGTATGGACGAACTAGCAGTTAACCACTACACAACTGTTTCCCAAGACAGCACAGATCGAGATGTAACTGCCGAACAAACCAATGACAATTAAGCAGCTGCTATTCCGCCAGAAGATAACAGTAATGTTGCAGCGTCGACTCAACCGCTGGTTGAAGATAGCAGTAAAGTTCCTGGGCAGCAAATAGTGCGGCGTTCAGGACGACGGATAAAAGCGCCAGATCGTCTTGATTTATAACTACGATTAAATTATTTTTATATAATTATTAAATCATATTTAGAGTATATTAACTAGTGAATAAGGGGGGGGAGAAATGCCAGAGTTAATTAGTATATTTTACCATCTCTTTCATTAAATAAATAACTTACCATCACTAAGAAATGAAAGAAGAACAAGAGAACACTCGTTTCAATTTAACAATTTCAAATTTTAATCTTATGTTAACTTGAAAACTATTAACTGCTATAAAAAAAAAAAATCAAAGAAGATGGCAGTCAGAAATTTTAGCATAGGAAGTGAGCTTATTGTGAGGTCTGCTAGACCCCACGTCAGTTATTTTGTTAAAATTAGTGCACGTCAGTTGCAGTGGGTTAATAAATAATTTTATAAGAGCCTAAAGATTGTATGCCAATTCACAATTGAAGAATTTTTAAATAAAATTCATTAAATTTCATTATAAATATTTGTTAAACACACAGAAGATATATAAATGGGTGTGCTAATAAATAACTTTAAAGAGCCCAAAGGTATGTTAATCAATGTTAACCAATTCACAATTGAACAGGAGCTTTTGATATTTATAATAAACACACACACAGTATGTATTTTATGTATGTGCTAGTAGCAACTTTAAATGAGCATTACTCCAAAAAAAAAATGTTCACGACGGTGCAAATTTGTAAATCCGCTGGACAGCTAAAAATAAATACCTTTCAAATGAGTTTTTTGTATCGATCACAAGAAATCGCCTTGCCTATTAATATTATATATTTTGAAAAAGGTTTAGATTTTAAACATAACAGATTTATTGTCTTTATACCCAGAGTTGCATTCGAAAAAATATAATTATGAAATAAAATACAATGTACTGATCATATTATCAAGATGACTATTTTTTTATTTTAATTTTTCAATTATATATAATCTTCTTCTTCTACTGACACATTCAATGATGTGTCTGTTCCACAATGTGGAATATATAAAAAATGACTAGAGACACTTGGTCTATGTGGTCATTTTGGGGAGGGTACAAATTTTTATGTGCTTGATACAACTCCCCTATACAGCCATTGCCTTCGCAAGGGAGGTTAGGATGAGCTGTTTAATATGTAAACTAAAAAAAAAAAAAACGTGCAAAAAGTACAATTAACCTAATTGCACGTGGAGTATCAACGCCAGGACCACAAAGTATTCTCATATGAGAAATAATAGAGCCTTTGCTCAATGGATGGCAAATTGAAACTCTCTATTATTTATAATATGATATATAACTAGCAGATTCCAGCCCTCGAAATTCGAGTGAAAATTCTAGGAAATTTTATTTTTTCTTTAAATAAAAACCCTAAAATTATGCTAATCAATTATAGCCAATTCACAAATCAACACAAAAAACAAACTCATTTTTATTACAAACACATTAACAAATTTAATAAACACACACATAGCATTGTGTAATTTTATGTATGTGTTAGTAGCGACTTTAAATGCAATTTACTCAAAACAAAGGAAAAAATTTAAAAATTTGTAAATCTGCAAAACGGCTAAGAAGAAATATCTTTCAAATAATATACGTTTGGTCAAAATCGGGATAAAACGGTATAACAAAACATTGGTCACAATTTTTTTTTTTTTTTCAATTATATATTCTTCCTTTATTTACATATTTTAACAAATTTGATATTTACATACATATGAGATCTTATCTTTACATTGATATTGCAACAAATAATATATAGGATCTAAAGACATTAAAGAGTTTTTATTTTATTTTTAATGATTTTTAAAGGAAAATGGGAGGGAAAAAACCTTTATATTATTTAATAAATTCAAATACTATCTGAAATTATTTATATGCTTATAGAAGATTTATTAGAAATAATAGACCTCTATAAGCATATAATTTTCAATTTGGTGATTTCTTTTTAATTTTACGTTACTTCTCTACATTCTCTTATCAGTGGGTAAGAGGAATTTTCAATTTTGGCAAAATAATTGTTGTTAATCCTTGTTATGAAATCGATAATTTTTTCATAACCTGTTTCTTCATGAAGAAGATTTGTAGGATACCTCCAGGGCTTTTTATTTATCATTTTAAGACATTTGTTTTGTATAATTTGTAAGCGTTTTAGGTGGCAGTTGGCAGCGTCACTCCAAATAGGACTCGCGTATGTTAATATTGGCCTTATAACACTTTTGAATAGGAGATTTTTGTTTTTGGGGTTTAGAAATGACCTTCTATTTAGAAGTGGCCATAATGCTTTAAATGATTTTATAGCTTTTTGGCACGTAGCCATAATATGTTGTTTAAAAGTAAGCTTTTTGTCCAAGACAACTCCGAGATATTTGACATGATTAACTACATTTATGGTATTATTTCCAATATGAAGATGACGTCTAGGCAATCTTTTGGGAGATTTGTTGAACGGAAAAATAATTGCTTGGGTCTTGTTTGGATTAATTTTGATTTTCCATTTGTGAAAATATTTACTGCAATTTGCAAGTCCCTTTTCCATTTTCTTCAGGAGTGCACTTGTAAGTTTGCTTGAAGAAATTAACGCAGTATCATCTGCATAGTAAGCAATTTTCATATATTTCGGGACTTTAAAATCGGATGTATATATCGAGTAAAGCAATGGCGATAAGGTAACCCTGTGGTAATGGTTTTTGGAGATGATGTTTCATTATTAATCGCAACTTTAAAGCTTCTGCCGTGAATGAAATCTGAAATAAGTTTGCATAAATATTTTGGTATATTTGCATCAAGAAGTTTAAATACTAATATTAGACCCGTTGAACGTTTATTGTTTTTATTGCTGATTATTTTATTTTGGTGAGTAGTGCTATGCCCTTTTTTAAATCCAAATTGTTCTTTAGCAACAATAGAATTGGTCGTTACAAATTCACTAAGACGAGAATGTAGTATTTTTTCAAATATTTTACCTAAGTTAGTTAATAAACTAATAGGTCTATAGCTATTTGGGTTATTTTTTGGCTTACTAGGTTTGTTGATAGCTATAACCTTAGCGTTTTTGAAATGGTTTGGGAAATAGTTGAGTTTGATGCAGCTGTTAAATATTATAACCAGTAATTTTAGAACTTTGAGTGATAGTTTTGTGGTTATTGCCTTTGGCGTAACCATTAATAATGAGAAGAGAAGTTTTAAAGTTCGGATAATTTATCTATCCAACAATTATGTATTTATTTTATTTTTTCCCTTTTTACAAAACGTGTCAAGTCTTACTGACGTAAGCGTCGATGCAAGAAAAAATATTATAATACAAAAACTAATAATGCCAGTGTTCTGTGCAGGGTTGCTGCCACATCACTCCCCTTCCAAATATGTTTGCTATGCAACAAATTGTACGAATCTTCTCGGTACGTTTATTGCTCTTCCAGAGCGTGATGTTTCTGGAGGGTTAAATACGTTTTCCGTTGGTTGTTGCTGTACTGGTGTTATCTTTTGTGTTTGATTTACAGGTTCACTTCGTACACAAGTATCTGGTGAAGATTGTTGTTCGTCTTCGTTGACTATGAATGCTGCTTTTACTCTATCTATGCTTACTTTGATTATTTTACCACCTTTTCTGATGTCGAGGTTTTTATCGTTACGATTTATGATTTCGTACGGACCGTCGTAGGGTGATTTTAATGGTGCACGAACTGTATCGTCACGTAAGAAAACGTGAGTGCAGGTTTTAAGCTCGTTTTGTATAAAAACATTTTGCGATGTATGATTGGAAGTTGGAACCGGTTTTAGATTGCCAATTACCTTTCGAAGATTTTTTATAAAATCGCTTTCGATGTACTCATCTGTTGGTTTTTCAAAAAATTCTCCTGGCAGTCTGATCGTAGATCCGTAAATCATTTCGGCTGCTGATGCATTTAAATCTGGTTTGAAAGTTGTTCTCAGGCCCAACAATACTATGGGTAGGCTATCAGTCCAATTTGTAGATGTATGGCATTTAATGGCACACTTGAGAGTACGGTGCATGCGTTCCACTAGGCCATTTGCCTGTGGATGATAAGCGGTTGTTCGAAGATGTTTTGAACCAGTCAGTTGGGTTAGCTCTTTGAATAAATTTGATTCAAATTGCCTTCCTTGGTCGGTGGTTATGGCGCTCGGCATACCGTATTGTGATATCCATCCGTTTAAAAATGCCCGTGCAACTGTCTCGGCTGTTATGTCTTTAATAGGGATAGCGACTGGCCAACGGCTGAATCGGTCTATGCAGGTCAAACAGTATCTGAAGTCATCTGATATAGGCAATGGTCCCACTAAGTCAATGTTTACATGTCGAAAACGTTGATCTGGAACATTGAATTGTTGTAGAGCACTTCGATTATGTTTATTTACCTTGTTTTTTTGGCATTCAAGGCAGGAATTAACCATTTTAGCGATGTCATTTTTCATATTTTTCCAGACGAATCGTTCGGTTATCAGCTTTACTGTTGAACGTTTTCCAGAATGTGATATGTTGTGGATTGAATTGAATACTTGTCTTCTGAACGATAGAGTAATATAAGGACGAACTCTTGTTGTTGAAACATCACACCATAATGATTCTTTGGTATTTTGTAGTTGTATGAGTTTTAGTTGTAGTGAGGAGTTTTGTTCGGCATCTCTTATTTCGTCATCATTCTGCTGGCTTAATGCAAGTTCCTCGAAATTTATTTGGTCGGCGTTAAACATGGCCTCTATCCGCGATAACGTATCGGCAACGATGTTATTTCTGCCGGAAATATGTTGAATGTTGGTTGTAAATTCACTAATGAAGCTAAGTTGGCGTATCTGTTTAGGGGTAGCCTTTTCTGGATTTTGTTGAAAAACGAATGTAAGCGGTTTGTGGTCGGTTAAAATTGTACAATCGCGACCATCAATCATGTGTTTGAAATATTTAACTGCCTGGTAGACTGCCAATAGTTCCCTGTCAAAAGTGCTGTACCTTTTTTGAGTGTCGGTCATACGCTTTGAGAAAAAACCAAGTGGTCGAAGATTACCGTCTGCTATCTCATGGATCGCTGCTCCAACACAGAAATTGCTGGCATCAACATGGAGAACCAATTTAGCATTTAAAGAGGGATGAACAAGTAGAGCTGCTTCCGCGAGGCTGTTTCTACATTCTTCAAAAGCTGTTGTTGCATCATCATCCCACTCTACTGGCGTTTTGTCATTTTTCTTGTTTGTTTTAATGAGCTTCTGTAGCTTGCTTTGTTTAAATGCAGCATTAGGAAGAAATCGTCTGTAGAAGTTTAACAAAGCTATAAATCGTCTCAAGTCACATGTGAGTGTTGGTTTGTTGAAATTTAAAATTGCTTCTACTTTTTCTTTAGTTGGTGAAACACCATCTTTTGTAATATGGTGGCCTAGAAAATTTATTTCGTTTTGTCCAAAAACACATTTCGAAATCTTTATTTTTAGACCCTGCTGTTGAAGGCGTTCAAAAACAATATTTAAATGTTGTACATGTTCTTCTTCACTCGACGATGCTACACATATATCGTCGATGTAAACGATTACAAAAGCCAAATCACGAAAAATGTTATCCATATAACGTTGAAATGTTTGGCTGGCATTTCGAAGACCAAATGTCATAACGTTGAATTGGTATAAACCAAATGGTGTAATTATGGCTGTCTTATCGCGGTCCTCTGGTGCGATGGGTATTTGATGATAAGCCCGTTCCAAATCGAGAGTAGTAAATATGGATTTGTTGTGTAGTGCTTGTGATATATCGTGGACGTGAGGAATGGGGTACCTGTCCGGTTTGGTTACCGTATTCAAACGTCTGTAGTCACCGCATGGTCTCCACTCACCCGAGGTTTTCTTTGGTGCCATGTGTAGTGGGCTGGACCACTGGCTGCTGCTCGGACTGCATATACCTTGCTTTAACATGTATTCAAATTCCCTTTTTGCGAGAGCCAGTTTTTCCGGATTGAGCCGTCTAGCCTTTGAGAATGTTGGCGGTCCCTCAGTTATGATATGGTGGTGAACTTTAGAATTTTCGGAACTTGGTGTGTACTTAAACGGTTGTGTTAAGTCCCGATATTTATCTAGAAGCTGTTTTACCCAACCATTTGTTGCTGGCGAAATCGTGTAAATTTGTTCATGGCAGCTCTTTGCTAAAATGATATTCACCATGAGCTTCGTTTTGTTGTCAATTAGCTTCTTCTTCCGTACGTCAACTAAAAGATCGTACGCATGTAAAAAATCCACGCCTATGATAGGTTTTGTAACATCGGCAATGAGAAATTCCCAGTCCATTTTTCTTCGTAGGCCGAAGTCGACTGATATGACTTTCCTACCGTAAGTTTTTATTTTTGTACCATTTGCTGCGTATAGATTGTATGGCTGTGGTACATCGCGGTTTGTTGGAGGCAGCACGGAGAAATCTGCGCCGGTGTCTATTAAATACCGCATTTTTGTTTTTTGGTCGGTCACAAATAAGCGACGGCTTTCTGCAGCTTCCTCTCTGTTTGCCGCCGAAGACAGAGCTGCATTTAGTTTTCCGGTTTGAGTTTTTTGAATTGACAAGGTTCCTCGCATCTCCAGGCCTTGTCCCCAAACCTATAATGAAATTTGCAAAAAGGAAAACGTACCTTTGATCTTGATTTTTTTTGGTTACGTTGATGATTGCGGTCATTTGAACGGCTTCTATTGTGCTGATTTGTCTGCATGTCCTTGATTTGGTTTCTGAGTTCCTCTATTTCAGCTTTTAGAGTAGAGTTTTGTTGGACAGTTGAAATAGTAGGGTAGTTTTGTACCTCCATCAACTTATCGGCTTGAAGAGCCATTTGTGCAGAAGCACCATCAACAACTGTCACAATTGAGCGCACCGTTTCTGGCAAACGTTCCATCCATAATGATTTTAATGCATCGTCAGAAATTTTGTCACCAGCCAAGTCTTTCATCCTTCTCAACAGCTGGGAAGGTTTAAGATCGCCAAGTTCAATTTCTTTTATCAACTTTCTCAGCTTTCGATGGTCCGAATCGGTGTATTCGGCAATTAGCGACTTCTTCACGGCATCGTATTTTCCATTTGTTGGTGGTTTTCTTATGATGTCCGCTACTTGTATTAGATATTGTGGTTCTAGCGATGAAATTACGTGGTGATACATGGTGTCGTCAAGTTTTATCCCGGCAACAGCGAATTGTGACTCCATTTGTATAAAGTAAATGTCCGGCTGTTCTTTGCAAAATGTCGGTGGCTTGACACCCACTCGGAATACCTCACGACCACCTCGTGCGTTGTATTTTTCCGATTCGCTTACGTTAGTTAATGGATCCTGAAATTCATCCTCCTCGTCAGACTGCTGCTTTTTATCGTTCTCCATGTTGTGTATCTACGCTAATCGTTTCCGATATAATACGCCCTACGTTTTTTCTTCTTTTTTTTTTTTTTTTTTTTTTTTTTTTTCTTTTGACGGCTAAGACTTATCTGCTTGTCGTCGGGGTCACCAATGTGGTTATTGCCTTTGGCGTAACCATTAATAATGAGAAGAGAAGTTTTAAAGTTCGGATAATTTATCTATCCAACAATTATGTATTTATTTTATTTTTTCCCTTTTTACAAAACGTGTCAAGTCTTACTGACGTAAGCGTCGATGCAAGAAAAAATATTATAATACAAAAACTAATAATGCCAGTGTTCTGTGCAGGGTTGCTGCCACAGTTTCTTTAAGAGCAGGTTCGGAACATTGTCAAAACCAGGGGATTTTGAGGGTTTTATTGATGAGACAATATTCATTACTTCTTCAAGAGATGTATAAATAGCTTGTATTGTATTGTATGTATTACAATACAATAAATAGCTTACTCAGAACTGGGATTTTCCTTCTTAAAATTATTTACTGTTGTTTCTATTACTATATCCGCTGAGTGGTTGTAATTCGAAGTGAGGTTATTTGCTTGGACAAATGTATTTGCTAGGACTTCAGCCTTGTCCTTATCAGATGTTATCCTTGTATTTCCAACCTCAAGGTGAAAGATTTGATTTTTTTCCTTTTCCTCGCAAGTTCCTGCTTATTCTCCAAAATGATTTATCACCTGGTTTTAAATTGGATAATAATTGACACCTTTTCTTATTGCGCTCCGAATTAATACTTTTATCAATCATGTTACTTAGAAACATAGTACATTGATTATAAAAAGTTTGCTCGGCTATATTTGAGGATCGTTGGCTTTTTCTTTTAAAGCTTATTCTTAGTCTAATATATTTCACAGTACTTTCTGGTAATGTGTAATTATTTTGTTGGGTTATTTTAGGTGTAGACGCATCCCTTGCTTCGAAGACTACATTTATAAATTTTTGTATTTCCTGATCAATAACTACCTTGGTATTGTATATATCCGAATTTAACGTGATTTTATTGTCTAAAAAATTCATATAAATGTTCCAGTTGGTTGCGTAGTAATTGAGGTCAACCTGCAAGGCCATTGATCTTTTAAGTGTACATATAATGGGGCGATGGTCTGATGGTATTTCGAAATCCATTGTCTTTACGTCTATATTTAAAGCGGTATTGCTTAAAATAATATCGACTGTGGATGCTTCGCGATTGTGTTGATGGGGGAATAGGGTTGGACTATTAGGATAGTGTATAAAAAAATTGCTTGATTGCTGTAGATTGTTGAGTGCTATTCCTGCAGTATTATTTGAACGGCAATTCCAAGAACAATGTTTGGCATTTAGGTCACGAAAAACTATATATTCTTTGGTGGAAGGTGTTAGGTTCAAGATATCAGCACAAAAGCTTTGGTATATCTTGATGAATATAACGAAGATACAACAATATGTCTATTATTTATAGTAACTTCAATTGAGATATTTTCGATTGATGAAGTGTTTGATATAAAGAGGTTTTTATGAGCGACAGATTTATGAGTTAACAGAGCTACTCCTCCTCCTCTAGCATCTGTTCTGTCACTTCTATATAAATAATAATTTTTAAAGTAGGGTCTATGATTTTCTGAAAAAAATGTTTCATTCAAAGCCGCTATTTTAATATTTTCTCGTTCAATTAGTATCTCAAATTGTTTTAATTTAGAAAAGTTTGAAATGCCATTAGCATTCAAGTGAAGCATTTTGAATTCGTTTAAATTATTAGTATAATCCATGGGCGTATTTTACCATTGACATTACAACTTTGATTTGTTGTACTTTTGAAGTGCACCTATGCAAATCATCCATAGCTGTAGTGAAAATATCAAAAAGCTCATCAATGCTAAATAAATCGTTGTTTGTTTTCAGCTGGTTAGCATATGTAGCTTTGCTGTTATTATTGATGTTATTGTTACAATTTGTGTTGTTGTTACTTAAATTTGGGAAATCAACCTTTGATTGAAATGAAATATTTTGTTGTTGCCTGCTGTTGTTATGACTTTTGGAAGTTACTCTTGTTCTAGTTTCCAAATAGAGAGAACGTAACGGACAGTTGATGTCGTTTGCAGAGTGATCAGTTCTCTCTTTTCCATGTTTTTTGCAATTAAAGCATGTAAAAACAGCTGGCCTTTTTTCATTTGTGTTAAACGGACACACACTTGTATGATGTTGTTCTGCAAATATCATACACGCAGCACTTCGATGGCAATGTTCACCGCCATGGCCATACATTAAGCAGTTCCAGCATTGAGTTGGTTTATTTCTGGATCTAGATTTGTATTTTTTCCAAGAAATTATGATATTTGAAATTGTCCTTACATTTTTTAAGGCAGTTGGGTTAAAATTTTTACAAACAAATTGAACTTTATAAACTGCATTATTGTTTGAACTGAATTTGGTGACTATTTCAGTTACAGTTTAGCTCCTTCGAGATTTCCTCAGAGCTTATGCGGGGTAAACCATGTAAAAAGGTGGTGTATAACCTATTTTCTTTGGAGCCATAAGAATGAAACTCCATCTTATTCTCTTTAAGTATTTGCTTGTAGCATTCGTACATTTTATTACTAGGAGCAAAAATTTTGGTACCAATTGAAGTACGTTTGAAAATGCAATCCTTACCAAGCAGCTTTTGTATTTCTGTAAATGAAGCGTTAGCTTCTACAACAATGGGTGGAGGTTTGTGTTCCTTAACATCGTTAATATTTGATACGGGAGTTACGTCCATATCATTAAGATGAGCAAGCAGGCTAAATCTGTTGCTTGAAGTTGACGCCATGTTCGGGTTAACAAAACCCGGAGGTAGTTTTGTCATCTTATTCACAAGTTTTCTTTTTGATGAAGATTTGGCCCCTCGGGCCATCGTAAAATTTTTATTCCTGTTTTAAGCTGGATTGTCTACCACGTGAGTTCAAATGAGATCAAGAATAGGCAATTCCAAAAACAAAATAATACACTTGTTTTTAGTTTTAATAGTTGTACTCTAAGCGCTTTGATTTTTTACACAACCGTTCGTAAAGAGAGTTAGATTCGAACTGAACATTGGTCACAAGAAATCGTCTACCCTATTAATTTTATAATATAATACATATATTTTAATTTATAAATAACGGATTTGTTACCTTTATAGTCAGAGTTGCATTCCAAAAAATATAACGTCTCTGTTTGCATACAGTTTTAGAAGAACTGTTGAAAACTTAATTGTCATACACATTGACAGTTCGGAATTTTTTAGTTTTTGTGGAAGTGAAGAAAAATAGTTAAAGTACTAAGTTTGTATTTTTTACAGAGAGTTGTGATAAAATAAAGGAAAAATCAAAATATAAATACAAGATTGTACTATAGAAACATGACCAATACTATTGTTAATAAATTTTTGCTTATCGTTGGTTTCGCCAGTTTGGCCCATGCAGCATATTCAGCAGCTCATTGTAAGTGACAAAAAAAATGCAGGTCAAAACCCTTCATGTACTTCTTTTATTACTTTATTTTTTAGATCGCACCTATTTACGTTTAACGGAACAAGAATTTACTAAACTACCTTTGGATGTAAGCTTGCTTTATTATTTTTATTTGTTATATTTTATTTGGTACTTGTGTATGATTTTCAGATTGTGGTACAAATTTTGGTCAGTTTGATTGTTGTTATTTACAATTTAATACAAATTGTTGGCAATTTTAAGGAAATACGTGCTACCGTCGATATGCAGGCTAAGTCATGGGACACTTTGGGTAATTTCCCCTCATTTTATACATTTAATCACAGAGGAAAGGCCTTATCGCCGAGTTATGTGCCCGAAGAGGAAGCTGAAACTAAATCGAAACTGGATTTAGATTCATAAGTTTAAATGTAGATATATGTAATATTAAGTAATTATTTTATTGGAAAATTTTGTGTTCTTAATAGATAATTTTAAAATAAATGTATGTATCCTTAAACTATAAATTCAGATTTATTATCATCAACACTAGGGTTTTTTGGACACTATTGGAGTCATACCAATAAAAATCTACATATCTGGGAATAGATTACAGATTAGACGTTGGACTCATTAATAACTCATTAAAGATTTCAAAATTTAACATAAAAAACTGGTTCTAAAAGTGTTAGTTGTGTGGTCTCAGAAGGAGGATAAATTTTCATTAAAAATGTAATTAATGAAAATCGATTCAATAAATTTTTCATATAAGAGAAATTTTATATTCCCTTACAAAGTTCAATATAAAGTTTATTTCATGGACCCATTCCTTATACAAAACGAATCTTAAAAATTAAATGAACAAATTTTTAAAATATTTAAGTTTTGGATTTTTTTATATATGTATATCTATCGTTTCGTTACGAATGAGACCCTTAGACTCGAAAGCTTAGTTCCCAAAATTCAAAATAATTTTTTTACAGAAACCGTTTAACCGGCATATTTTTCGAAAATATAACTTATGAATGACTGAATACAAACAAGTATTGGGTGCGGCTACTATTTTGAAACTGTTGCCGATACTGAAACATTAAATCCGAATACCAATTATATATAAAGTTAACTGGTTTTCTTGTTGGCCAATTTCTATTATAAAAACCAATGATCCTTAAAGAGAATCAATTACTATTTGAAAAATTTCAATATTTTTCTTTTACTAGAGTAAAAAACCCTAAGTACTTCATAGAACACTAATGAAAGTTTGATCCCTATAAGCCTTTTTTGAGATCTTAGAAGTCAAACGATAATCCCAAAAAAAAATTCGAATCATTCTTGGCTACAAATTATTAATATTAAAATAATAAAAAAAGAAAATTTTAAAATAATTTTATTTAATACAAAAAAAAAAAAATAATAACAGGTAAGAAACAAAAGAATGAAACTAAAATTTTTAATGTTTAATTTCTAATTTTTAAATTTGAATTTTGAATTTTTAATTTCTCATTCTTAATGTTTCATTTTTATACCCTATACCACTATGTGGTTTGGGTATAATGACTTTGTGCTGCTGTTTGTAACAACCAAAAATATTTGACCTAGACCCATCTTTAATTATACCGATCGAATCAGAATCACTTTCTGAGTTGATTTAACAATGTCCGTCCGTCCGTCCGTCCGTCTGTGTGTCCATGTAAAGCTTGTAATCAAACTGCAGGTCGCAAATATGAATATATTTTGATGAAATTTGGTATATAAGCTTTTATCGGCCATGGGATGAACGCTATTGAAATTGGTGAGAATCGGTCCATGTTCAGACCTAGCCCCCATACGAATTACCCCTATGAAATCGACATAAATTGCCATAAGATCCCCATTGTCATATAGATCTTACTCAAATTGGGTTTTGTATGCGTTCATTACGTCCATTAATGAGTAGTCCAAAAATGATCCCTTTGGCCCCATATAGAGCTTCTTCCCGATCTTCACTTAAATCAATTAAAAAACAAAAATATTGCACTGATTCTTCTCGGATTTTGTTTGTATATATTTTTGCAAAATACAAGAGACTTTACCAAACATGATCAGGATCGGTCCATTTTTGGACCTAGTCCCCATATATATATAGCATCCGATATGAACTTTTTCATATCTGCAGCCAAAAAAATTAATAAAAATCCCACTCAAATTTGGTTTTTGCTTATTTTCTATGTCCAGTTAGTTGGGCCTAAGAGATAGGGTCTCTGAACGCATGGTATAGGGTATCGTATAGTCGGTCTAGACCGACTATAATTTTCTTACTTGTTAGTTTTTAATTTTTCTTTTTTCAGTTTTCATTTTTAATTTTTCTTTTTCATTTTTCGGTTTTTATTTTTCATTTTTCTTTTTTAATTTTTGATACTCAATTTTTATTTTTAATTTTATTAATTTTTAATTTAAACGATAAAACAAATATGTGGTAATACTTGCTTAGGCCAATGTGACACATGCAGTATTATTATATATATACACAACTGCAATGACTTCAACAATAAAAGGAATTACAACATATACAACATATCTTCAGAAAAACAACAAACACTGACAAAATTTATTCTTTCAAGAATTTTTTCAAAATTTCATTCATATCTCGTGACCCCTTTAACCGATTTTGACGATATGAAATAGCAATTCCTTTGAGATGTAAATAAACGATTTTATACAAAAACGAACGATCTAGCTTAGATATTGACGGCGTGATCGTGATTTCCACAGACAGACGGACAGACGATCATCGCTAAGTCAACTTCCCTTGTTATAATGATCAAGAAAATATATGTTTTTGGGGTCTCCTGAATTTATTTCGATGCATTACAAACGGAGTGACAAACCTATATATACCCTCTGCCGCTGAGGTGTGAAGGGTATAAAAAAAACGGTTTCGTTTTAAATAAAAGCTGAAAACTTTAAATGAAAAGTTAAGAATTTTAGGAAACTGAGTTACAAGTCAAGTCTTTCGATGACTTAACCACAGCTCAGACCGTAGTCTTGGCTGAAGCCGAGAAAGTTTCTTATTAAATAAAAAAAACCATGTGAATCGGGGAGATGTGTAAACATCTAGTAATTGAAGATTTTTTATTGCACTTTTTTTAAATCAAACAGAACGCGTCATCTATGTATCGCTTATAGCAATCAACTGCAGGGGCTCTGCTAATATAAAAATATTTATTATTATTTTTCATTTTTCGTTTTTCTTTTTATATTTTTTATTTTTCATTTTTTATTTTTCATTTTTTATTTTTGATTTTTCATTTTTTGTTTTTCAGTTTTTATTTTTAAGTTTTTATTTTTCATTTTTTATTCCTCATTTTTCGTTTTTTAATTTTTATTTTTAATTTTTTATTTTTTATTTTTCAGTTTTCATTTTTAATTTTTCATTTTTATTTTGCATTTTTAATTTTTTATTTTTAATTTTTTATTTTTCAGTTTTTATTTTTCATCTTTAATTTTTCGTTTTTCTTTTTTCATTTTTTATGTTTCTTTTTTATTTTGAATTTTTCATTTCTTATTTTTCATTTTTAATTTATTTTTCATTTTTTATTCCCCATTCTTAATTTTTTATTTTTAATTTTTAATTTTTCATTTTTCATTTTCCATTTTTTATTTTTCATTTTTTATTATTCATTTTTAATTTATTTGTCATTTTTCTATTCTTATTTATAATTTTTTATTTTTCATTGTTCATTTTCCATATATGTATGTATGTATAAGAAAGATTAATGCTAGTTAAGATTAATGCTAGTTTGAATCTCATTTTCATTTTCATTTTTTTCATTTTCATTTTTATTTTTCATTTTTAATTTGTTTTTCATTTTTTTTTCAGTTTTTATTTTTCGTTTTTCTTTTTTCATTTTTTATGTTTCTTTTTTATTTTGAATTTTTCATTTCTTATTTTTCATTTTTTATTTTTAATTTTTTGTTCCTCATTTTTCATTTTTAATTTTTTTTTCATTTTCCATTTTTTATTTTTCAGTTTTCATTTTTTATTTCTCATTTTCAATTTTTTATTTTTGATTTTTAATTTTTTTTTCATTTTTTATTTTTCAGTTTACATTTTTAATTTTTTATTTTTTATTTTTAATTTTTTAGTCCTCATTTTTAATTTTTTAATTTCATTTTTAATTTATTAATTTTTTATTTTTCATTTTAATTTTTTATTTTTGATTTTTTATTTTTCAGTTTTCATTTCTTATTTTTCATTTTTTATTTTTCATTTCTCTTTTTTATTTTTCATTTTTAATTTTTTATTTTTCAGTTTCTATTTTTCATCTTTCATTTTTCGTTTTTTTTTTTCCTATTTTATGTTTCTTTTTTATTTTTAATTTTTCATTTCTTAATTTTTTTTTTCATTTTTCATTTGTTTATTTTTCATTTTTTATTCCTCATTTTTAATTTTTTATTTTTCATTTTTCATTTTTTTTTTTCATTTTCCATTTTTTATTTTTCATTTTTTATTTGTCATTTTTCTTTTTTTATTTTTAATTTTTTATTTCTCATTGTTCATTCAAGATTAATGCTAGTTAAGATTAATGCTAGTCTGAATCACTACCCGATGGATACTTTTTATCAACTTCCTTTTCATTAGACTTACATATAATAAAGATATTTCTTTTTCAATTCCCACATATTTTTATGTGGTTTTTTCATATTATAAATACAAACTTACTTTAGTATCTCCTTCAAATAATCAATGGGTTGTTTGGTAATCTGAACCAAATCTCTGGTATTATAATTTTGATGTTTTTCAAAAACAAGAAGTAACATGTCTATAACGGCGTTTATATCACTACGAGCTTGTTTACGTTCACCACGAACTTTTTGCGTTCACCAAGATCCTTTCGAAAAATCTTCCATAGAGTGGAAGAACACATCCCCATTTGCTCATAACGGCTCCGAATTGATAGCTGTGTGTCTTCTTCAATGCTTTGCTGAACTGCGTCTTATGGAACGCTCCTTATCATCATAAGATGTGGTGTGAAAACGTTCGACAGTTTTTCGAATTAGCCTCTCTAACGGACGGTTATGTCTACCACCATAGAAAGGATGAAGTGCACAATAAGTTTGACGAACAGAACCATTATTTTGATGAAACATTTCAACAGCTTGCGATGAAGAAATGCACAAATTAATGAAATGGCAAGCTAAAATAAACAAAACTCAATGTCAATTTACTAGTAGCTAGTAGCAAGCGAGTCGCTTATAATACCATTCCATGTATTTCTAGCGCCCGAGGATAACACACAGTTTTGAGTTTATGCGGCAAATTTCTAATGTGTTTGTTGTAAAAAGCGGCTCTCGCAAGCAGCTAGTACAACGCTAGCACAGAGTTTGAGGGTCACTGTTTGTAATAGTAGTATAAAAATGTATTCGCTTAAAATGTTGTACATTTTAATACTTCTCTTATGCAACTATGGAAAAGACTAGTGTTGCTTCAAAAAGTATTAATACGGTATTAGATTTTTTTTATCACCATCAGTCGCTTTTCAACTGTCTTGCAATTTGGTTGTTCACGGAGAAATATTATCAAAATTTTGGAATATATAACGGAAATTACAAAAAAAAATTGTGCAAAAATTTAAATTACAAAAATATTGTGTTAATAAAATTAATCTAATGGAAATATCACTTAATCATCCTTTTTATAAATAAAACAATATATTCCAACAGTCCTTTAATGGTGTTTTTTATGTTGGTATATGCAACTAAAACAAATATACACAACAACTGAAACTGCACTTGTTCAATAAACGCAACAACAACTAATAACTAAAATAAAATTTTATAAAAACTTGTAACAAATTCAAAATATACATACAAAAAAAAATATCCTTTTATTAATTTTTGAAAATGTCTGTCTCTTCAAATGCTTCTTCCGCTGCTTCGTCAGTGTCTGGTCAAAATGGTCGTCGTTTTTCTTTGGGCCGGCCCAATAGCAGTGATTCCGGTTGTTCCGATTCTTCGGAGCTAGCCCACATTTTAAATAGACGCCAGGTCATTATGGACTCGCAGGAACAAGGCATTGAAGTGCCTCATAACTTCAAAGTGGTTAATGTTTATACGGAATTTCATGAATTTTCACGCAAACAAATTAAGGATTATCAAAAAACTTTCAACACGTAAGTTTATGCTATGCTTTTTTTTTACCTATTTCTAGAAATGTTCAATATTTAATCCTTAATAAAATGTCAAGATCCCAGCCAAGGTCATACACATTTTTACAAAGTGTACTTTTAAAATATTTAAAGAAACTACCAACATCAACCACACTAGAAACAAACATCGCAAAACATCCTACATACCCATACATAGTGTACAGAATTGTAGCAGAAGGAAAAAAAACGCCCACATACCAAGATTTGTTGTTTTATGTCTCTCGTTTTGTGATGCTATAGACACCTTATTTTGTTCAATGTTTTTTTTTTTTGCCCTGTACACAACCTTAAGTTTTAGGTCTTTTCTTTGTATTGATGTGCCTCTTAACTAAAGGTTGTCATTTTTCTCCTTTAAAATATTAAGCCCCACTAACATCTGAATATATTTAAAATGTTTGTTTGCACAGTCTGTTTATTGAAAGACGTCGCTTGTGTTTGTTTGCTTTTAGTTTTGTGTAGCACACAATTTGAGCTTCTTATGGTTATTTTTTTCATCTTATCGTTGAAATAAACAGAGAAACTCTTTAAATCCAGTCATAAATCATTTACCAATATGACTGATTTACATCTACATTTTTTGTAAAAAAAAAATTTTTTGGAAAAATGGTATTGGTGCGGATATTATGTAGGTTCCTAAAATCCGGTTAAAATGTTTAGTTGAAAGTTCATCTGAAAGAGACCTTTTTAAAAAAATTTCAAGTTACCAAAATAAAACAAGAAAATTATAGTCGGTCTAAACCGACTATACGATACCCTTTACCATGGTTTAGAGACCCTATCTCTTCCGTCCAACTAATTGGATATAGAAAATAAGCATAAACCAAATTTGAGTGGCATTGTTATTCATTTTTTTGGCTGCACATATGAAAAAGTTCATAATGGGTGCTATATTTATATGGGGACTAGGTAGAAAAATAGACCGATCCTGGACATATGTGGTAGTCACTTATATTTTTAAAAAATATATTCAAACCAAATTTGAGAAAAATCTGTGCAATATCTTTGTTTTTTACAATATATTTTAGTTTTGATAGATTTAAGTGAAGATCGGGAAGCAGCTCTATATGGGGCCTATGACTAAATATTGTCCTATAGGTATTATTTTTGGACTACTGATTAATGGATATAATAAACATATACAAACACAATTTGACTGAGATCTATATGACAATTTGGATCTTATAGCAATTTATGTCGATTTCATAGGGGTCATTTGTATGGGGACTGGGTGTGAACATAGAACGAATTTCACCAATTTCAATAGCGTTCATCCTATGGCCGATAAAAGCTTATATACCAAATTTCATTAAAATATATTCATATTTGCGACCTGTAGTTTGATTACAAGGTTTAAATACATTGACAGACAGACAGACAAACGGACGGACGGACGGACATCGCTAAATCGACTCAGAAAGATTCTGAGTCGATCGGTATTACAAAAGTTGCACAAAGTCATTATACCCTGACCTCATAGTTGTATAGAATATAAAAATTTAATGAATAATCTAACCCTTAAAAACAAAGTTTTTATTAAAACTCTTTTTTCCTTATGCATATGTATGAGTTTTGAATCTCTCCGTTACTGTGCATGACTTTGCGTGACAACTTTAAAATTAATATTTTTCACAACAAGACTATGGGCCAAGTTTCAGATCAATTGGATAAGCGGGAATGGGGTTGACCCAAGACAGACAGACAGAGAGTATTAGTTAAAATGAGTTTAAAAATAAAATTTTCTAATGAAAAAATTTATCTACAGGAAATTCAGAATCCAACACCGTTTACTATCCGTTTTCTGGAACCGTATACAAACTACATATAATACGAATTTTGAGGAACATCGAAAACTGATTCAAATAAGTTACACGTATGTAAAAGACGGACGAAAAACGGTATCATTATAGAATATTTACGGATTCATCCGTTAAACATTCCGTTTG
Organism: Cordilura impudica; assembly: GCA_963682025.1. Taxonomy (NCBI): domain Eukaryota; kingdom Metazoa; phylum Arthropoda; class Insecta; order Diptera; family Scathophagidae; genus Cordilura; species Cordilura impudica. The sequence goes on along the minus strand of OY821518.1, from coordinate 42,710,918 downwards.
AGTCCGCAAACATGTTTCTGGGATAGCTAGTAACTACTACAAAAATTATGAGTAGAAAAGATTCTGATATATGTAATTCGTATAGAAAAAATATACAGTGGGACGCAACATTAAGAACACAGTAAAAATTTTGTTTATTTTCTTCAAAATTTTATTTAATCTAAAATATTAATAGGCTAGGCGATTTCTTGTGACTGATGTTTTGTTCTACCGTTTTATTCTGATTTTGACCAAACGTATATTATTTGAAAGGTATTTCTTTTTAGACGTTTTGCAGATTTACAGGTTTTTAAATTTTTTCCTTTATTTTGAGTAAATTGCATTTAAAGTTGCTACTAACACATACATAAAATTATATAATGCTATGTGTCTGTTTATTAAATTTTTTAATGTGTTTGTAATAAAAATGAGTTTGTTTTTTTGTGTTGATTTGTGAATTGGCTATAATTGATTAGCATACCTTTAGAGTTTTTATTTAAAGAAAAAATAAAATTTCCTAGAATTTGCACTCGAACTTCGAGGGCTGGAATCTGCTAGTTATATTTTATTATGTTGAAATGCAAACACGTGTTTTTTGCTTAAATCGCTAAGATCAGTTATAAATATTGAAAATAGTTGCCACGCGGCCAGTTTTATTTTGATATTATAACTGACAAATGTATTTAACTAAGCAATAATGCATTTTTTTTTTTGAAAAAAACATAAACAACAAAAATACTTTAAAATTGCATTTAAGTCAAATAAAAAATGAAAATACATATTATATGTATTTTTAAAAACTGAATAAAATATCAATAAAAGTCTCAATTTAATTTTAAAGCACTGTATATAAAATTTGATTATAGTTACTATTTAGCAAATCGAAAGAAAGGGTGATTTTGTGATCTATTTTTTACATATAAATACAAAATTGGGCCGATAAACAAAAAAAAAAAAAAACATTTGCTAACTTCTCATGCAGAGTCTTACCTTGTAAGTAAAATTCAAGGATTATGAAACATTTTTTTATTAGTCTTTACAACAACTCTGAAGGTTTCTCCCTGAAGGCTTTAAAAAAAAATTAATAAAACATTAATAAAACTTTTGTACATAATAATTCTTCACTAATGAATTATTGTCTACGTCATTTCAAATACCACACTAAAGACCTTTTAAATGTTTGAACATATATAATGTTGATTGTGTGTATTTTAACTCACATGCCAACCAGACAGACGCTTTATTATCGTCTTTAGATTATATGAACCCTTCTATATTTGTATTATGTACTATAATCTCGAACTTTTTACCTTAAACGCATACGAACAACGTGCACAGGTTGACTGTTTTATCATTCTATTCATACATTCATTATTATAAAGAACTAAAAGTGTTTTTAAATAAACAACTTAATGAAAAAAATAAAAATAATGAAAATAATAATAATGTTTAGAAGATTAACTTTTTCATTAATGTCACGAGACTTTTGAAATAATGATAACCTTAAATAAACCTTAAACTTGAGATTGAATATTGTATTTATGTTGAGGCTACTATAATAATAACTTTTTATTCCTTGAATGTTATGAAGATTTAAAAACACCTTTAGATTTTGAAATAGTTTTCTCTGCTTCCTAATTAGGAAAATATTTTTTTCTTAATATAATTGATAAATTCTTAAAAATTGTTAGATTTTAAAAATTGTTCTAATAGAAACGGCTCAGATTCTGTAAGTTTGGCATTTATTCAAAACTTCCATGTAATATTTTTGTGAAAAAAGAAAAATCATTTCAAAACCTCGGACACTTTAGGTTTCTAAGGAGTGAGATCGAAAAAATCTTAACATTAATTAAATGTTATAATAAGGAAAGCATTGAACCTAGAGTTTTTATTTTTCGCATTTAATTGAAATTATATTAAAGCTCACAAAAAATGATACGATTTTTATAGTTCAAATCACTATTTATGAACTTTGGACGTTTTATGGAAACCCTTAGGGATTTTATAGTTGTTTCTGTTATTTTTTTTTTTTTTTTTTGGATGGACCAATCCATTTAAAATATTCAACATTTTGGGATACATTCTTTGTACTCTTCATCTCTCTTTTCAGAAGAACTTAATTTCTCTCCACTGCACACTGTGGTAAATCACAAAACTAGCTGGACAAAATTAAAAAAAAAATGTCTGGCAACATTCCTTCTGATCGTTTAATGAGCTTCTCAATACAATAGGTAACTGTAATTCATGTTTTGTTTTTTTGTTTTAAGCTCTGATTAGGAAAAAGTAAGCCTTAAAGTCAGTTGTTGTCAACAAGTGCATTCAGATTTCAAAGAGAAGAGTATTTTTTGTGTGACTTTGGTTTATGATTAAAAAGGCTACGGGGATTTTAATATCATAATTTTTTTTTATTATTATTAAGCTATATTTCAAGAAAATATATTACAATTTTCATTTAATTATTTACATTGTAAGTATTAAAAAAAAATTTGTTTTTGTGAGAAGTTCAGAAAGTGCAAAAAATAAAATATTTCCTTTTTTCAAGTAGAGTTAAAGCTGTTTATCCGAATAGTTCCGGTGTAAAACTTTATTTGTGTTAATCTTTGAAGTGTTCACTTTAAGGTAAATCAAAAACATCTTGCGCATTTTTGCGACCGCCATACATTTCTTTTTACTTTTCCAGTATGACCTCCACTCATTCGCGAAAGGAAATTTTTGAAGAATGGGTAAAAACTCCCAAAATACATAATAATAATGGTTAGATATGGTCTTCAAGATACACCAGAAGACGTGAAAATAAATCTTAAGGCAAATATAAATATTATTTGTTTTAAACTAGCCGAAAAATGGATAAAAAGTGGAAGACATCGTGACCGTTTCTTAACATCAAATACAGTTTGGCTTGATGCACCGTATGTATTGCCTGAAAGTGTACAACCAAAAAGTTGTGAAAAAACTGGAAGACAACCAAAAAATTTTGATGACTGTAGTGAAAAATCGAAAAAAAGAAAGATACAGGACTTTTAGATTCAACTGACCATCGAGAAATTATTAAAGCTAGTGAGCAAGTGTTTCGCAAAATGGGAAAGCGAGATTCAGCCAGACTTGTGAAAGATCTGTCGGAAGCTTCATCCAGTTAAGGTACGGAAGTGAAAAAAAAATTGTAAGAGATTAAGCTCTGAGCCTGTGCCTTTAGGGAGCCTTTCTCCCGATGAAGCTTCATCTTTAATGGTTGATGCTAATTTGTCGAAACATCAATACGATATTATTCGGCTAAAAGTCAAGCAAAATGCAAAAATCTTTTTCCCTCCTACACTACTATTCAAAAAGCTAAACGAAAATATTATCCAGCTGAAACAGAAATCACGGAGATGCATGTAAAAAGTTCACTCCAGTCATTGGTGAATCATACTATTGAAAGGCTTTGTTTGGCTCAAAAAGAGGTTTTACTCGGTATTGATGATCTGAATACTGATGAAAATCGTCTTAATATTTTGATAAAATGTGGGTGCGATGGGGCTCAGCAAAATCAGTATAAACAGAAGTTTTCTTTGGAGGAGGGCCAAACAGATGAAAGTTTTTTTTAGTATTTCAATGGTTCCTATTCAAATGAATTTTAGTTCTACACAAAGATAATTGTATGGCAAAATCCTGCTCCTTCATCTACAAGATACTGCTGTCCAATCAAGTTTGTTTTTGCCAAAGAGTCCACTGAGTTAATTTCTCAAGAAGTTAATTTAGTACAGCAAGAAATTAGAGATTTGTCTCCAACTCTTATCACAAATGGCGAACAAAGTTTTCTTATTGAGTCTACTTTTATACTTACTACGATAGACGGTAAAATTTGTACTGCACTATCATCTGTAACTTCTTCTTCTGAAACGTGTTTCATATGTGGAGCGAAACCGAGTGAACTAAATAAACCTTCTGTGATTTTAAACAAAATTGTCGATGAACGATCTTTAACCTTTGGAATGTCTCCGCTACATTCATGGATCCGTTTTATGGAGTGTGTATTACATATAGCATATAAACTTCCTATAATGATCTGGCAGGCTAGAGGACCGGAAAATTAAGCAAAAGTGGCTGAAGAAAAAAAAAATTCAACAGAGTTTTCGAAATGAGATGGGGTTGCTTGTAGACATGCCAACACAACAAGGAGGTAATACGAATGACGGTAATACTGCTAGACGGTTCTTTAGAGCAGCAGAAAAGAGTTCAGAAATCACTGGTGTCAATAAAGAATTAATTGAACGGTTTCATATTATTTTGGAAACTTTAGGTAGTGGTTACCCTATTGATGAAGATGCTTTTGAAAGTTTTATTGTTCTCACACGAAATTTATACTTAAAAGAATACCCATGGTACATTATGCCAGTTAGCGTCCATAAAATCCCTTTTCATGGAAAAGACATAATAAGGTCTTGCATTCTTCCTATAGGACAGCTGTCAGAAGAAGCTCAAGAAGCAAGAAATAAGGACACGAGGAAATTTAGAGAGTTGTTTACGAGAAAAATATCGAGAAAAGACACAAATACAGATCTTTTCAATCGACTCTTAATTTCTTCAGATCCTTTTATCACAAGTTTGCGTCACACTCCCCTTCGAGTTCGAGGTTTGATAACAAAATAAGTTCTTTCATTATTATCTGTTGATGCTTTTGAGGAGGAAGAATTTGTTAACGATGCATATGAAAATTAATAAATTAAAATCTTTATGTGTATTTATGTGTTATTATCTGTATTATTAATGTAACAAAGCAAAAACAAGTAAAGAAAACAATTATTATCAAATATTTATTAAAAATATTAAAATTATTTTAATATTAAAAATGATTACCTCCCACTCCTTACGTAAAAATAGCTCACTTCATAATTTTAATAATCATGAATCTTAGTTATATTCAACCTAAATACTAGTATAGATAGCAACAAATAATCCCATAGGATGTTTTAAAGAAACTAATTTTTTATTTAAAAAAAAATTTTTTTTCTTGACTTGGATCCTTTTAGTTTCTGCCTCATTTTATTGAAAAAATCTTCTTTAAAAAAAAAAAAAAATTTTATATAATCATTTATAATCATTATAATCATTTTTTGAATTCATTTTTTATATAATTCATAAGTGAAAAGTGAACCCAACGCGATTTATTAATTTTGTCCAGTTAGATTTGCGATCTACCACACTGTGCACTGGTCTAAGTTCTGAACAGTTGAAGGATTTGCCTCCCATGGTACAAAAACCACATTACTGTTCTTGTACCACTCAAGACTTTTCTTCTCGTAGTCATAGGATGCCAAATCGGACCAAAAGCATGTGGACACATTGTGTTGGCTTATGAAAGGAAATAGTCCTTTGTAAACAGTTCTTAATATAAATTTCGATATTTATAGAGCCCGTTATACCAACTGACTTGCTTCTTTTGCCGAGACTGCATATTGCTGGTCATACCAGAAACTTTTTACGAAATTTCGTCTGCTTTTGGGTCCTAAACTTCTCTTCGACATTAGCTCGAGCATAAGCAACACAAGAATTTTGACCCGGAAGCTATAAAAAATTTGCCAGTACATGCGTTTCGTCGTCCATTATGCAACAGGAGTATTTTTTTTATGAAACATGATTTCAATGTACGTGCTCGGTTTTTGGCCTCTAAATTTTTTGCAGCGTTCCTGTCTGCAGCTTTTCGGCCTTTATAAGATTTCAAACCTGCAATGGCTATAACTTTTCGCACCAAATAGTCCGATCTGGAATATTATTAGGAACTTCTTTAAGTATTTTAATTCGATCCGAATTAGGACACCCCGGAGCATTAATTGGAGACGATCAAATTTATAACAGCTCATGCATTTATTATAAATTTTTTTTATGGTAAGACATATTGTAATTGGGGTATTTGTTAACTGATTTTCTACCGAATGTGTGGCAGCTCTTTTCAATATGCTTTCTATTTCCTTCGCTTTACAAACATCATGCGGACCTTTCTTTCTTCCCGAACCAGAGGCCAAATCACCGCATTCGATATCGGGTAAAATCAATCGAAATTCCATATTTAGGTTTGTTATTTGAAGAAGACGTACAAACGCTCGACCACGATTCGCTTTTCTTCTTAACCAGAGGCCACAATTCTTCAACTGTGAGAAAGAAAAATTATTCTTAACATTTTATTTTGGGTAATAAAAAAAATGATTTCGATCGAAAAATTTCGATAACGAATGCGGTGAAACCTTTCTTATCAATGGCCAAATTCTCCTAATAGTTTCTAATAACATTGGAAACAGTTTGACGGCAGATCTTTGATCCTTTGGCCAACTTTCTGTAGGACCAAAATGTAGTTTGTTCAAAGTATTGTCATGAAGCATAATAACTGAAATATTTTTCAAAGACAGCGTGATCAAAAAATAAAATTCAACTAATGCTTGCGAAAAAAGTTAAGAGACAATACGTGTGTTAGGGCACTTTTACACGTTCAATATGTATTGTGATATTTGGATCACGATCCATTTAGCAGAATGGCCTCCTATTCTGAAATCCATTGAAATGGATGGCGATCCATCACGGTTCAGGGTCAATATATTTTCAATATATTTTATCAATCTCATTTCTTATTTGAAATAATGTATTTATAATCTGATAAAATTTTTCGAATTGAGTTAGGAAAAAATCCTTAGGAATTCAATAAAGGAAAATTCTCATAATTTTTAAAAAAATATGGTTTCTGAATAGCAGGACTTTTTATCAATCGAAAATCCGCACAATTTCCAATATAAATTTCCCATAAAAAAATCCATCTGATTATGAGCACTTTTTGATGTGTAAACATCTATGCGCTCAGGGAGGGGGTAAAATCCAATTTCACAATACAATCACAGCGTAAGGGAAAAACGGTGTGTGGTATATGTAAGTGTATTGGTGTATTTAGTAAGCAGAACCGCCAAGTTCGCTGTCTGTTTAGCAAAATCACAAATCTTTTTCGTTAATTTTAAATATTCAAGCTATTGACCGCTAGGTGTGCTGTGAGCTTAACATGTTCACAAACTTGTAAGCAGAACCGCTAGGTGTGCTGTGAGTTTAAAAAGCTAAATACTAGGATAACTTTGAAGTCGAAAATAAACTTAGGTGTTTTTTTAATTACTACACCTTTTCAAATTGTATTACAGAAAACATCAATTGAATTTCAGAAAGTATCAATTGTGTTTCAGAAAACATGTAATTGATTTTCAGAAAATATCAATTGTATTTCAGAAAGTATCAATTGTTTTTCAGAAAACATCAATTGATTTTCAGAAAGTATCAATTGAATTTTAGAAAACATCAATTGAATTTCAGAAAGTATCAATTGTATTTCAGAAAACATCAATTAACTTAATTGAATTTCAGAAAACATCAATTGATTTTCAGGAATAATCAAATGCAAAAGGCCGTAACTAATATTTTTATATTTTTACAGGAGAAGCAAAAAACATCATAAAACAAAAACTACTTTAAACTTAATATCCAAATAATAGAATCAAGCTGAAAAATAAAGATGGATTTTTATTTATGAAAACAAATTTATGGTAATATAGTAGTTTTTAAGTAAAAGGCCGTAACTACAATACAAAAAGTCAATTTTGATCTTTTTGTTAGTTACGGCCTTTTGCATTTTAGGTGACAATATAAACGTATTTTTCAAAATGATCACTTCAAAATCGGTCAAAATTCTATCCTGGTGTTTATATTGTAGCTGATTAACAAATGAAGTCCTCATCATCCTTCGATTAAAAGGCCGTCCTTGATAGTTTATTTTCCAGTGCATAACAAATAAGTCCAATTATTGCTCAACATTTTCTGCGACTCCAAATCACTAATAGAAACAATAATAACTTTTCGGTATTGTAGGGTAAACTACTTTTTAATTCTGAATTTCAATAGATATTTTCTAAAATTCAATTGATATTTTCTGAAATACATTTGATGTTTTCTGAAATACATTTGATACTTTCTGAAATACAATTGCAAAAGGTGTAGATGTTTACACATCTCCCCTGTGATCGGACTCACATAGATTTTTTTTAGAGATCTCTCATATTCTAAAGCTAATTAAGTATATTTTTGTGGGTTATTTCCCTAAGATTTTGAGATCGAGTAAATCAAAAAATCTCGACTTGAAGTTTTATTGTCTTTTCCCACAATAAAACTAAGAAAATCTAAAAAAAGTCACGTATTTTGTTTTTGTCAGTTTTAATGACTGTTCTTCATTCATTCTCAAATCAAAATAAATAATTCAAATTGATTTTCATATTATCGAATTACGTGATATAGTCTCATATTTACAAAATGTTTACCAATCCAATTGAAACTAGCTTGAAAAATAAAAATAAACATCACGAAAATCCCCCAATGGTACAATCCATAAATAAAATAAAAATAAAATTGTAATAAGATATTTATTTTTTTTTTATACACATTTAAAGTGACAACAAAAAATATTCAACAGCAGCTAATGTTGTTGGTTTTTCAATTTATCACATTTGCACTTACAAGAAAATAACAATAATAAATAAATCTACAAAAACTCGACTTGAACTGTTGTTGTCTTTATTTTTATTTGCTTTCAGAAAATTTCGAAAAAAAAGATAAGACTTAAGAAAATCAAAAAAAAAAACAAAAGGAAAAATAAATAAACACAAATGCAAGAACAATTTTTCTTTTCCTTCGCCCCGTAATCAAGTGATAGTTTCCTCAAATTAACAATTGCGTGCAATATTTGCTTGTACGTCTGTCTTTGGTTCAGTGCTATTACTGGCTCAACACACACATGACTCATTAGTGTAATTTTCTGACATTGCATTTAATTGTTCTTTAAAAATATATCGCTTTCATGTTTAGTATTACACTTGGCACAGTGTGGCGGCTGTGAACAAAAAGAAAATATTTCATAAAGACTGATTAAACATGTTCTAAACATAACATAACGTCAACAATTTGTATAGCATAAAATAAGTAAAAAAAAAAAAACAATAAAAATATTATAAACGGTTTAAAGCGAATATGTGATACCCTCTACCATGCGTTTTGAGAGAGCGCAATAACTAGTTTGGACTTTTTTTCGGTGTTTCTTGATCTGGTACTTCGATTTTCTTCCATTTGACAATTTCAGTTTTATTATTTTTTCGGCGCTTTGACTGCAGCTTTCTTTTTCTCGTGATCCGGTGCTTCGATTTTTTTTTCTTGCTGGCAGGTTCAGATATATTTTTCGATTTTTTTTTCGCTTTGGGTTCACTCGGTATAGGAGCTACAAAATCCCGTTTCGTTTGGTAGCTCAGCCGTTAATCGCAGATAAAATATTTCTTCTTCAGAGTCCACAAGTCCTTTACATACAATTTCGTTTTTTTTTTTTTTGAAGTCAAAGTGGTGGTAATACCTAAAATGCAAACGTGTACAAAATTAATTGAAATGAATTTGAAAAATTAAAATCACAAAATCGTGGGAGTTTACATGGTAATCTTTTGTAAAATCCTTCGAAATGAGTATCCCATGTTCGCCACTCTACTTCACTTCCATTCACAGCGTTGTTAAATTTATTACTGCTAGATCTATTGACCACATCTTCAAAATCTTGGTAATAATCTACATTTGAGCGACTATATTCTAGTTTCATTAATCCGAAAGCGCGATCGGGCCTGAACTTGGTGTGGCCAGTTAGGAGGAAATTTAAAAATATCGATTCGTTTAATCCAGAATCCACTCGCCAGGCCAAATAATGCATCATAGTATCATTTTTATTCTGTGCTACGCAGTTATCACAAAAAAAAACTAAATTTTTAACGGCATTCTTCGTGAAGTAATCGTGAATTTGGCTAATGACAGCATTAGGTCCTTTTCCTATTTCGAACTCTTCATCTAATAAATAGTTCGACTGAACGTTAGTGAATTCATTATGTAAAAAATTTAACATAACATACGAGCTGCTTTGAAATATGCCGTTCCGACTTGTTGTAGACTGGATGGATAAAATATATTTTGTGCATAGTCGAAACTCACACAAGAGTAGAATAAGCATCACTCATCTTGCAGCATTGTTGGTAGAATTCACACTGGCGATTCGCATGGTCAAGATGAGTAACAGCCATTCGTAATTTTGCTTCTTTTGTATCTGAATCAGATTCTTCCAAAACTCGTCGTAGCATCAAGGTATTCTGTTGACAGACGTCACAAAGATCAGTTTTCGGTTTCATAGGCGAGATGTAAGGGCAGTACTGCAGCCAAATTTTGTAAAAAGTTTTAATTGAGATTTTATCTTCAGTAAGACAACTTTCTCAAAACGACGATAAACAGCACTTTTTGTTTCACTGGATGGTAGCAGCATTACATCATGCTGGTTCGTTTTTACGTTCTATAACTGCACCAAATGCCAACGTTACATTTACGGTACGGATACATTTTAACAACGTGTGGCTAACTAGGCCTTAAGAGTTTGATTACTTCATTAGGAAAATTTGCTTAGGTTTCGAACAATACCGTGCAGGCGATTCTGGGTAAGTCCTTTTGATTTTCTTAAATAACATAAATTTTTGTTCTTGATCGCATGAGCCTTAAAATTTGTGGGCACATGGGTTTTGATAAAATGCATTATAATCAATCAAAAACCAAAGAGAACTGATTCGAGTATACAAATTAGGTCATTGTGAAATAGTCCTTTTTATAATTTTTATTTTATCTAGCAATAATGCCAAAATAATTTGAGATCAAAATCAGCTGAAATTTTTTTTGGCATTTGATATTAATACCACATTTTTGTTGATAGTGTTTGATTTTTATATTTGCTAGAAAAAATAATTAACAAAAAACTAGCAGAGCCCAGCCCTCGAAATTCGAGTGCAAATTCTAGGAAATTTTATTTTATCATTCAATTTATTTCTTTCAATGTTTTTTAATCTATTTAATTCATTAAGTTAATTTAATTATAAATATTTGTTGAACACACTTAAATAAAGGCCACCTTGTATGTCACCTAAAGGTATTCAAATTTTTGGCAATTCACAATTCAACACAGGGTATGTGTTATGCAATTATTGTAATGAAATCTGTGCGTTAACTTTCGTGTTGCATAATGTAAAGATTGTGCATGCATAACTTTCCTCAAACTCAACGAATTTAAACAATAGCTCAAAGCAAAGGGCTTGATCCACTGAGTGTTCTGAGAGTGAAACGATCAAGATCCATTCATTAGAAGGCGAGCTATGAGAATTCGAATTGAAGAAATAAGAAATATACAGGGAAGAATCGCGTTTGAGTATATTTTGAGTATGGTACGAGTTGAGTAAATTTCAATGATTGATGATATATCTGTGTCTAAATACCTTTCATTAAAAAAATGAAGGAAATTGGCCGGATAGAATGGCCAGACGGACTGACTTTAGTTTTCATAAATTTTTTTTAATATATAAGATAACATTTATTTAGTGGCTTATGATAAAAGGTGTAGCTGTTACACGGTACCTGCAAGAAGCTTAATTGGGTTTAAATTTCAGCTAACGATATAGTCTCTAGTTTCACGTGTATATCAATTCTTTAAGGTCCGAAAAGTACTCTTTCATGATGTTATTCATTATAAATAACAAAACTACAAAAAACTATGCTTAAATAAAGACATACGAGTACGGTGACTTGTGTTATTCCCCACCCAGGGTGATTGCTATCAAAACTTTTTATATTTAATTTTCACCTAAAACTCAGCGCTAAAGAATAACAAAATAAAACACGCGTAGCAATCAAAATCATTACTTTTATGTGCATTAATAAACACATATATGAGTAAATTGGTTTTAATATCACGAATCCAAGATAATGCTCCAACTTAGTAGTAGTCATCATTTAATTTTCGTTTTTATGACTGATTTCACATACACTTTTAATTAAGTTAATGATGGCAACGAAAAACTCTATTTATCGTTTTATAAAGTTAAAGCATCAAATTAGTCATACAACTCTTTTATTATGTCGTTACTTTTGAAATTTCTGATACAACAGCGAGAAGCCAATTCGTATGAAAAACAAATATTAAATAATTTTGTTTTGGTTTATCATTTAACTTGTCTTATGATATGATTAACAGTCAAATGCTTCTGCTTAATAATACAAATACCAAAGAATTATGTTAACGTTATAAATGACACGTTTCGGAACTCTCACCAGGTGATAATTTAATTTATATATAAAAGTTTTTAAATTTTGTAAATACAGTGAATTCGAAATGAAAATGAAAAATTTGCAGTTTTGTTTATAAAACTCGAAAAATTCCTTACATCGAGTACTTAAAATATGTGATATTATCACGTAACATTGTAACAATTGTTTAATAACACTGTACAACAGTCCGAAAATCCCATATGATGTCATCACAGATTTTAATGTAACGATGTCTCTGAATCCGTATCTGAAGTCAGTTTGTTCGGGTCACGTCAGGTTTTTGCGATATAAGTGGGGCAAGTCCTAACCCCCTAGAGGTAATTAAATAAATAGGGAGGGTGGGAGAAGCTCAATATATGTGACCGAGCCCTATTAGTTTTTCGAGAGTAAGATTTTTCCTCTTTTCCTTTCTCCTCGGACCCTCCTTAGGGGGCTCCCTTACCCATTTTATGATTTTTGTATAACTTTATAGGATACATATTTTCTTTAGTTTAGATAATAGAACATTTTTTTATATCTATAATATTAATAGGCTAGGCGATTTCTTGTGACCGATGTAAATTTCACAGTTTTACCCCGATTTTGACAAAAAATTTATCATTTGAAAGGTACTTCGTTTTAGCTGTTACCCAGATTTATAGATTTTCATCGTCTGGAATATTTTTTTGGAGTTATGGTCGTTTGAAGTTGCTACTAACACATACTTAAAATTGTACAATACTATGTGTGTGTTTATTAAATTTGTTAATGTGTTTGTGTTACTGTGTTGAGTTTGTTTTACCTTTAGGGTCTTTATTAAATGAAAAATTAAAATTTCCTAGAATTTGCACTCGAATTTCGGGTGCTGGAATCTGCTAGTTTCTATTACATTTCTAGTTTTACTTCCTTTTCTGTCAGTTTCTCTTTGAAGATATCATCTTTCATTAAATTGCGGATATTTGGCACAATTAAACCTATTAAAATAAAAAAAAATATTTTTTGGAGCGTGAAAAATCTAACTTTAGAGTCGAAAACATTCAAAACCGTCATAAAATAAACGGGATTTTAATTTTTTTGAAAATTGTGTTATATAAGGATTGCGCACATTAAAATTGTAGCATAAATAAATCACAGTAATTTTTAAACGAATTGTAATAAAATTACAACTATTGAATGGGAATGTTATTAAAATTAAATTAATAATATTTATAACCTGCAAATCAATTGTTTTGTATGAAAATTTAAAGTTCTCCAGACTAGCTCTGTGATCTTTATCACTCTTTTTGCAAGAGTTCATCTCGCATCTCTTGGTACGAAATTGACATTATTTTTTTGTACGATTCAACACCCCGATTGAAATGCAAAAACATGATGCAAGATCAGGGCTAATCGCCGTATTCGGTATTGATTAAAACCATTTGAAATTCCATACTTTGGTTTATTATTTAACCCTTAAATGCACGATTTCTTCTTTTTAAACCATTTTTTATATATGATTACTGAAGACGTGTACATTCCGAAAATAATACAGAAAATTTATTTAATTAACCAAAAAGTGATTTTTGTTAAAAAATAGGGTTTGTTGCTTTTATTAAGCGATATGAAAATTTTTAAAGCAATTTTTTATTTTATTAAGATATAGTGCAACGCCACATTATACTTACGAAACCTTTACAATTTGGAAATTCGCATCTCATTTTATCATCCACAGTAACGGGCCAGTTACCATCCTGGTCCTGTCGAATAGCTGGAGGTGGAGTATGCTGTGCAGGTTCTTTTTCTTCTTTATTCGAATTTCTTGTTTAACAATGCTTGGTCTTCCACGCCTATTTGCTGTTTTTTGTGTTGTACACAAGCACTCTGCTACCTTAGCTGGAAATTTTGCTTGATTAAGAATTTTGGAGTCCATAGTCCAATCAAATCATTGTCAAATCAAGCAAATGGTAAAATAGTTTCATATACCATTTTCTGCTTTTTAAATGGATTTTGCAACATCCCATTAGGCTGTCCAAAATATCATGATTATATTTCTTCTCACATCACTTTATCAATAAATACACGATGTAGCCAAATGACTACAAAGAGTAATAAAGTATTATTAACAGTTTCTAATAATTTTTTTTATAAGTTAGATAAATCCAAAATGAATTTTATCGGAGGAATAACACACTTAAGATATTTAATTTTTTGAAAATTACACTTTTCGGAAAAAAAAAAACAAGTGTGTAAGAATTTCAACGAATATAAACAGCAAAACCACTTTTTTTAATTGTCAAAACAGTTTAGCAAATATATAAGAAAAGTGTGTATAGAAGAGGCCCAAATGCACGAAATTACATTTTTGTGTCCCAAAGGGGGTTGTTTAATGCAAAATACGGTTTGTTGCCAAATGGCTACACTATGCATTTAAGGGTTAAATAAGACGGACAAACGCCAGACCTCGTTTCACTTTTATTCTTAGCTAGGATCCATAATTCGTTAACTGTGACATAGTAAAATTATTATTTGTATTAAATTTTGGAAAATAAATAAATAATTTCAATCGAAAAATTTCGATAACGAATGCAACGATTAGAACCCAGGCCAAAAAAAAAACGCTGATACCTCATGCTGCTTTAGGGATGGAAGTAGTGTCTTAAGCAAGAATTCTTTAATGTACGAATCGGTTTTAGTCGTACCACAACTAAAAATAAACTGACAAACTAAAAAGTTTTTTGGGTATTTGCTTTTTTGGAGTCTTAAATTATTTACGGACATTCCCTTTTCTTTTCCATAATGCAGCATTCATACACACAGAAAAAATATTTGCCAACCGAATTGGTCTTAAGTGGAACAACTGTATATTCGATTGTATCAACAGAAATTACATATCATCTGCAAATTTTCTATTATAATAAAATATTTACTGTTAAGGCAATAGAATTGTAATCATCGTGATCCCGAAAATCGGTTATTAGCATTATCGCAATTCTTTTGGTAATAAATTCGGTAGCCACAATGAATCCGTTTTCTGTGTGTACTTGTTGATGAAATTACCTTTAAGTGTTTTAGCAGGTTTTGTTACCACCTGTTTCCAATGTTATTAGAAACAATCAGGAAAATTTGAAAAAAGAAAGGTCCACATGATGTTTTTAAGACCACGAAAATAGGAAGCTTATTGAAAAGAGCTCCCAACACATCGGGTAGAAAGTCAGCCCGGTTAGATCAGTAATCGGTCTATTTGTCCGTCTTTGTGTTCAAGTAAACCTTGTAATCAAACTACAGGACGCAAATATGAATATTTTTTGGTGAAGTTTGGTACATAAGCTTTTATAGGCCATGGGATGAACTCTATTGAAATTGGCTAAATCCGGTCCATGTTCAGACCTACCTAGTCCCCATACAAATGACCCCTATGAAATCGACATAAATTGCCATAAGATCCAAATTATCATATAGATCTCAGTCAAATTGGGTTTGTATGTGTTTATTATATCCATTAATCAGTACTAAAAAAATAATCCGTATAGGATAATTCTTAGTCATAGGCCCCATATAGAGCTGCTTCCCGTCTTCACTTAAATCTATCAAAAAGCAAAAATATTGCACAGATTTTTCTCAAATTTGGTTTGTGTATATTTTTTCAAAAGTGACTTTACAAGTGACTTTTTCGACTTAGTCCCCATATAAATATAGCACCCCACATGAACTTTTTCATATCTGTAGCCAAACAAATTAATAACAACGCCACTCAAATTTGGTTTATGCTTATTTTCGATATCCAATTAGTGGGACCGAAGAATTAGCGTCTCTAAACCATGGTATAGGGTATCGTATAGTCGGTCCAGACCCACTATAATTTTCTTGTTTTTTTTTTATCTATGCTACTTAAAATATCAATTCCACTTAAGAAATTGAAAGTGGTTTCATATCGCTAAAATTTGTCGGTTTACGTTTTCTGAAGAAGCCAAATACGGTTTCAATTCCAATTTCGATCGGAATTTGTTTCTGTAACATGCCTGAAATACCGAAATTTATATTACAGTTAAAGTTCTGTGTTATTATCATTTCTGATTATCATTTCATTATGACTTCTGTGTACTGTGTTGTTATCATTTATTAATTTACTAGCAGATTCCAGCCTTCGAAATTCGAGCGCAAATTTTAGGAATTATTTTTTTTTAAATTAAATAAAGACCCTAAAAGTATGCTAATCAATTATAGCCAATTCACAAATCAGCACAAAAAGCAAACTCATTTTTATTACAAACATATTAACAAATTTAATAAACACACACATAGCATTGTATAATTTTATGTATGTGTTAGTAGCAACTTTAAATGAAATTTACTCATAATAAAGAAAAAAAATAAAAATATGTAAATCTGCAAAACGGCTAAAAAGAAATACCTTTCAAATAATATACGTTTGGTCAAAATCGGAATAAAACGGTAGAACAAAACATCAGTCACAAGAAATGCCTAGCCTATTAATATTATAGATTTATATTTTCGGTGTCGTTAAGTCCAGTTTTTTATATAAATAACTGATTATGATCAAAATATGCAATATAGAATCATTTTAAAATAAAATAACAGTCCTGAAAAAGTCTGCAAAAAGCAGACGAAACATTGGGTGAAACATGATAATAAATTAATTTTTATTTACACTAAATTTGACCGTTACTAGCCCATAAGGAAACTCCTTTCACAACAATATTCAGGAGTGTTTGTAAAAAAGACGCATTTTTTCATAAGCCAGCAAATTTTGAAAGAAAGGTCTTGAGTGTACAAGATCAATATCTTGGTTTTTTGTACCAAGGAAGGCAATTCGTCCAAACTGTCTTAGGTCAGTGGAGAGATATTGGGCTCTTGTAAAAATCAAGTTGAAGAGCACAAAAAGGTGTCCCAAAAATTTTAACCGGAGATGGACTACTTGTTCCAAAAAAGTAAAAGAAATCACTATCTTATATATTAAAAAAATTTATGAAAAAAAGTCAGTTCGTCTGGCCATTCTATCCGGCCGATTTCCTTCATTTTTTTTTAAATGAAAGGTATTTAGATACAGATATGTCATCAATCATTGAAATTTACTCAACTCCCACCTTACTCAAGTTATACTCAAACGCGATTCTTCCCTGTACATTTCTTATGGGACACATTCACTCAAGCAATTCGAATTCTCATAGCTCCTCTTCCAATGAATGGATCTTGATCGTTTCACTCTCAGAACACTCAGTGGATCAAGCTCTTTCTTTTGAGCTATTAACTGCTTAAATTCGTTGTGTTTGTGAAAAGTTATGCGTGCACAATCAATTTTACATAAAATTTTTTCAAGATTTTTTTCACTCAAACCTCTATAACTAGAGTTCTAATTAACGTAGGCTGTTGACACAAGCCTAAGAACACTCAGTGGATCAAGCTCTTTCTTTTGAGCTATAAAGTGTTCAAATTCGTTGAGTTTGATGAAAGTTATGCGTGCACAATCAACTTTACATTATGGAACACGAAAGTTAACGTACAGATTGAGGAAAGTGATGCGTGCACATTAGCGTTTTGTATTACCATCACGACAATAAAAAGTGTTGAATTGTGAATTGGCTAAACTTGATTAGCATACCATTAGGGTCTTATAAAATATTTTATTAAATGAAAGAAAAAAAATGCACTCGAATTTCGAGGGCTGGAATCTTCTAGTAACTATAATATTAAAAAAATCGGAACTCTAGATTCAATGGTTTCTTTATTTTTACATTTAATCATTTCTTTTTTTAAATCTGATTACAGAAAAAAAAAACAATAAAAAATATGTTATTTTAAACCTAAATTAAATTTTTGTTTCAAATACAACGTAAATATTTAGACTAGTTTTTCCCATTCATTATATCAAGTGTCCACTGCACTGCATCATTTGTTTTATATGAATGAATGGCTTATTTATTAAGATTGTCACGAAAAAATATTCGAACAAAACAATTTAATGACTTTTGCAGTATAATTTTTTAATAAAAAAAAAAAAAATTACCTTAAAATTATATTTTGGTGAATTTGAGTTTTATAACATCTTAATGCAATTATTCAAAATTATTTAAATAAAGCACTTTGCAATAATTTGGATAATCTTGTTATTAAGTTTATTCTCTAAATCAGAATGATTCACAATTTAAAAATTCGTTAACAACTTCTTAAGGCATAGAAAACAGATTTGTTGTGACAATCGAAATTTTTCGGTTTGATGCTACACTTTAATATATGTTTTCTGGACAACTTATTCATTTGCTCTTACAAAACTGTTTCCTCTGTGTGAAAATATGGATAAGTGGATATAAACTATGATAAGAAGTAAAATCTGCAATTCATAATAAACTGTGAAACTATTATTATCTAATCTTCAAACGAAAGATTACTTAAGACAAAAATCTAATCTTCAAACGAAAGATTTCTTAAGACAAAAAATAAAATAAACACAGCAACATTTCTTTCTAGAACGAAATCAAAAAAAAACCGTTTCAAACCGTTTAATGAAATCCATGTGTTTGTTAAAAGTCTAAAATTGTAATTTAATTACAATTGCATTAATTTCTTCATAATCATTAAGCAATAAATAGATTTTACGACTCTGTGTTTGATTGCTCAAAATGTCTGAGGTGTCTTGATAATGACTGACATCTGAAATGCTGCAGCTCGTACATGATAGATTCTGTTATTTTTTTCTAGTTGGAAATTTTCATTGCGTGGGTCTTCAATTTTTGTTTTGTTTAGTTTAGTTGCTGAAAGATGTGCTTTTGCAACATTTTTTTTTAAATAGAAACTCATGCAATATCCACTAATGAACACCATTTTTGTTGTAATAAAAAATTTAATGACGTAAGTTGTAATGTTTTCCAAAAAAAAGATATTAAAGATCTTTTTTGATAATTTCTTCTTTTAATGTAATGTTTTTCTTTATTGTGCGGTTTTATTAAGCTAATTATTTAACACTATTTTTTTTATTTTGTTTTGCTTTCTTAATTTACTCGGAATGTTTTTTTTATTACACTAAATCCAGTGGAAGCAATTCAGAATATAGAATATCGATATTAAAAAAAAAGAAAATTAAGCAAATAAACTCTAATGGAAATTGGTATCCTGCGTGGAACAGTCAAATTGCTCTGAAACTAGAATATTTTATAGAGGGCGTAAAAATAACTGATCCATATTTAGGGGGAGGGTGATTGTAAAAGGTGTTAAAAACACTATTTATAGTTATACCCTATACCACTATGTGGTTTGGGTATAAAGACTTTGTGCTGCTGTTGTAACTACCAAAAATATTTGACCTAGACCCATCTTTTATTATACCGATCGACTCAGAAACACTTTCTAAGTCGATTTAGCGATGTCCGTCCGTCTGTGTGTCCATGTAAACCTTATAATCAAACTACAGGTCGCAAATAAGAATATATTTTGATGAAATTCAGTATATAAGCTTTTATCGGCCATAGGATGAACGCTATTAAAATTGGTGAAATTCGGTCCATGTTCAGAACTAGCCCCATACAAATGACCCCTATGAAATCGACATAAATTGCCATAAGATCCAAATTATCATATAGATCTCAGTCAAATTGGGTTTGTATGTGTTTATTATATACATTAATCAGTAGTCCAAAGTAATCCCTATAGGACAATTCTTAGTCATAATTTGGCCTATGAGCTGCTTCCCGATCTTCACTTAAATCTATCAAAAAACAAAAATATTGCACAGATTTTTCTCAAATTTGATTCGTATATATTTTTTCAAAACACAAGTGACTTTACCAAATATGGTCAGGATCGGTCCATTTTTCGACCTAGTCCCCATATAAATATAGCGCCCGATATGAACTTTTTCATATCTGCAGCCAAGAAAATTAATAACAATGCCACTCAAATTTGGTTTATGCTTATTTTCTATATTCAATTAGTCGGACCGAAGAAATAGGGTCTCGGTCTAGTCGGTCTAGACCGACTATAATTTTCTTACTTGTTTTTTTTTAGCTTTGCACGAATTTGGTATCACAGATCGGTAATTTGAAGACCTTTCTAGCAAAATCAAGGGTATGCACAAACATGCTTAATTTTTGTGCTATATAAAAAACATAAACATTTTCGGTGATTTTGTATGGGGACGTATATAAGGATTGTTCTCAAATTCACATATACTAATCTCTATAATTTTTAAAGGAATTGGTTTCTTGTATTTTTCGATATTCCCATTAGTTTTGGTATTAGCCGGGTTTTCCCGAACCAACCTCTTTTTCAGGCGAATAATAACTCTGGCACCAAAACATTGCTTTTGTTTTGAAGAAAATCCGCATAAATATTTAAATATCTTAAATATTTAGTATACAAAAAGCTGCAAAAAATTATAGTTTTTCTTATATAACTTTCAAGACATCTTTTTATATTAATAGGCAAGGCAATTTCTTGTGGCCGATATAAAAACTGTAGTTAATAACCGATTTTGAACAAGCATACCTCATTTGAAAGGTATTTATTTTTAGCCGTTCACCATATTTACAGATTCGCACCGTCTGGAAAAATTTCTTGTGAGCAATGTTCATTTAAAGTTCATGTTCATGATATTTATAATTATAAATATCAAAAGGCCTGTGTTGAATTGTGAATTGGCTAAAATTGATTAGCATACCTTTAGGCTTAAAGGAGCCTATTATTTATTAACACACCCATTTATTTATATATCTTCTGTGTGCTCAACAAAAATTTATAATGAAATTTAATTAATTTTATTTAAAAAGTGTTGAGCTTTGAATTCGCTAAAATTGATTATCATTTCTTGCAGCTCTTATAAAGTTATTTCTTAAATGAAAAAATAAAATTTCCTAGATTTTGCACTCGAATTTCAAGGTCTGGGTTTTTCTAGTATTATTTATTTTTTCAAAGGGTAAATAAAATTAAAAATTGGGTGCATTCAGAGCGATCTACGGCTCCATCCAGGATATCTTCCTTGTAAGTTACGGCTATTAATGGGTCCCAATCATAACTTATTCCCTTTTTTATATAAAACTGGTTCCCCAAAAAAATAAGAGTTAATAGTTTCTTTAAAAATTTTTTATAAAAAACCAGTTGATTTAAGAATTGAGAATTGTTATTGAGAAAATACAATTTGATATTGTGAAATGAAAAATCTATAATATTAATAGGCTAGGCGATTTCTTGTGACTGATGTTTTGTTCTACCGTTTTATCCCGATTTTGACCAAACGTATATTATTTGAAATGTATTTCTTTTTAGCTGTTTTGCAGATTTACAGATTTTTAAATTTTTCCCTTTATTTTGAGTAAATTGCACTTAAAGTTGCTACTAACACATACATAAAATTATACAATGCTATGTGTGTGTGTTTATTAAATCTGTTAATGTGTTTGTAATAAAAATGAGTTTGCTTTTTTGTGTTGATTTGCGAATTGGCTATAATGGATTAGCATACCTTTATGGTCTTTATTTAATGAAAAAAATAAAATTTCCTAGAATTTGCACTCGAATTTCGAGGGCTGAAATCTGCTAGTTTATATTAAGGACCTCATTCTATAAAAAGAAAAATATTTCAAAACTTTGAAAAATATATCAAAGCTTTTTTGTTTAACAAAATTTCGAAAAATTCTTGGTGCCATGCGTAACGAAAGTAAGATTTTTATGATATTTCATTTTTATATAACTCAAAACCTAATTCCTAAATAACATATTTTAAATTTTCTATCAGTGTTACCTTGTTAACTGAAGACGAATAATTTTTATGATCAACAGTACCTGATATAACCAAAATCGATTATCAGTTTCTGAATGCAACATCATTCTTAGCAAATAAAGACCCACAAACCTTTTAAAAGTAGCCAATTTTCAGCCTTTTTTACACTATATCTCGAAAACTGGAGCTGACCCAGGAACGGTTCCTAGATTTGAAAACAGCGTAGTTCAGTTAACAAATTCCTCACAAATCAACAAGTTTTTTGGACTGTCAATTCTATGTTTTCTACACCTTTTCCAATTTTATATCAGGATAAACAAATTGATTTTCAGAAATTATCATTTGTATTTCAGGAAACACCAATTGACATTCAAAAATTACCAATTGTATTTCAGAAATAAACAACTGATTTTAAGATAAGAAAAATTGAATTGGTTTGCAAATGTATTTCAGAAAGTAGCAAATGTATTTCTGAAATTATCAAATTTTTTTAAAAAGATATCAATTAATTACACAAGGGAACATGGTTTTTGTTGATTAAGAACTGAACGTTGTTTTCAAAGCTATTTGGGATGCTGAATCCAAATCTGCACTTGTTTTTTCTATCAGCTGGACTTTTCGCGATATACCATTATGTCTAAAAAAAATGAAGGCACTTCCGCTACATATATTGGAACAACTTGAAAACGCTTCATCATATTCAGCTTAAAAAAAATCCGAAACTCGTCAACAATATCATCTTTAAGCCGTGCTTACATCGGTTTAAATTTTCCCAGCAGTTTCAGAGATATCGTGGAAGTTTTGGAAAAAAGAACAATTAAAAAAAAAATTTTTTTTTCTTTACAAATTGATAAAAAAAAAAAGAAATGCGACATAGATCACAGGTTTGGTCTAAAAGCATTTAGTTAAACATATTTTGAATGAAATTAGCTTTATTTCATTGTAATCGGTGCACAATTTTTGATTTTGTTCACAATTTACTGAGAAAACTCAATTGATAAAAATCGCGATTTCCATACAAAAATAACATTTTTTAATATGTGTGTGTTTACTGCTGTTCTATTTATGCGTTTATCGTTTTTTTTATGATCTATGTCTCTTTTTGTTCATAGGTTATGTGACTTTACGTGAAATTAATAAGAATTTACACTTTTTCCAGTTTTGGATTTTTCATGATTTTTAAATACACAAAATTTATTTATTTTTTTTTTCATTAAGTTGTGAACAAAACCAAAAGTTTACAATGAAATAAAGCTAATTTCAATCAAAATATGTTTAACTACATGCTTTTTTTTATTTTTTTTATGAATTTTTAAAGAACAAAAAAAAATATTTTATTTTGTTGAAAATTGTCCTTTTTTTCAAAACTTCCACGATATCTCTGAAACTGCTGGGCAAATTTAAAAGCAATGTAAGCACGGCTTAAAGATAATATTGTTGACGAGTTTCGGGTTGTTTTTAACTAAATATGATGAACCGTTTTCAAGTTATTCTAATATATGTACATAGTGGAAGTGCCTTAATTTTGGACATAACGGTATATCGCGAAAAGTCGAGCTGATAGAAAAAAACCAAGTGCAGATTTGAAATCAGTGACCTCAAATTAGTAAAAGAAATTGCAATAAAGTTTCAGTCAACACCAAAAAAGTTCAATTTTGTTCCCTTGTGTTATTAATTACTTCTATACCTAATAATAAAATCGTTTCTGTGGGTCCCTAGCCACCTAAATATATGTTGAAATGAAAATGTTGACCAGATCGCCAAAATTTCTTAGAAAAATAGTATCTACTGAATATTCATATCAATATTCAGACTATAGGTAAACTAGTAAAAAATATATTTTTAACACCTGGAATGATTTATGGAAAAATAATAATGAAATTAAACTATTCAAAATTCAGAAGAACATATCACATAAATTTAGAGTACCTAACATACCCAAAACTGATTTTATTAAACTAAATACACTAAAAATAGGACATTGCTTATTCTCCCATAAATATATTAATGAAAAAATAGTCAGAATTCTATACAAAAACAAAATTTTTAAGTATTACCCTGCATTTGTAGCATTTGTTGTAAACTATAAATGTGTTTTTTTTTCGAAATTATGTCTTCAAAATGTTGTACCCGATTATTGTCAGGGTTTTGATATTGTCGCTAATTAAAAATGAAGTCCTCTTCTTCTTCTTCTACTTCCCATGAAGATTCCGCCCTAGTTAGTTTATTTTGCAGTGTATTAAAAGTAACTCCAAATGTTGGTTAATATTTTCTGTGAGTGCAAATCACTAATAGAAACAATCAGCCCAATTACGAATATTCTCAAGGAATTTCTTTCTCACGGAAAGTACTTTTCTCGAGAAAAAATCCTCCAATTATAAATGCCGCGTGAACAAAAAAAATTAATAAGTGGCATCATCGAATTTCGAAGCCAGTTGTTTCGCTTATTGACAATTAATTTTCTATGTGTTTTTGTGTGTGCAAAACCAAATAATATTATTTGAAAGAAAAATTAAATAAAAAATGAATAGCATAGCTATGATGCGAGCACTTGTGGAGGAAACTGGTGCTGTTGAATAACAACAACGAAATAGTCAAATGATTGCTAGAAGACAATTGCGAAATGAATCTATGGAAACTGCAAACAATGTCTGAATTGACTTTCATTCAGTTAACAAAAGTTATAGTTGGTTTTGTGAACAAGAAGAATAAATATATTTTTTATTTAAATTTTGTTTTATCAAAATACTACTTGCAGTTTTATGTAAACTCCCGTCTGTTTTGCAAGTGAAAATTTTTTTTTTAGGGAAAAAACCAAATTCAAGTGCATTGAGAATAACTATTTTTTTCCCACCCGAAAAGGGAGAAGTGCAAAATTTCATGCGGAATTTGTGTTTAGAATTGGGCTGAATAACAACTTTTCGGTATTGTAGAGTGAACTGCTTTTTGATTCTGAAATTTAATTGATATTTTCTGAAATTTAATTGACATTTCCTTATTATTCAATTGATTCAATTGATGTTTTTTGAAATAAATTTGATAATTTCGGAAATCAATTTACGTTTTCTGAAAATAAGGTGAAAATTTCTGAAAATCAATTATTGTTTTCTGAAATACAATTGGCAAAATGTTTCCGTAATTATTCTTTTTGCCGATTCTTCAATTTTTAGAGCCCATAAATAGTACACTCAATGAAATGTGCACTGAATGAATTCTTTGTAAAATGGTTTCTTGTTTAATCTTTCGTTGCAAAATAAAGCATCAAGTTGAGCTTTGAATTGGCTAAAATTGATTAGCATACCTTTCAGCTCTTATAAAGTTATTTGTTAAATGAAAAAATAAAATTTCGAATATCGAGGGCTGGGCTCTACTAGTATTAATTATTTTTTCATATTGGGAATTATGCATTTGAGCCTAGATTCAGAGCTCCATCCAGGATACCTTCCTTGTGAGTTGCGACTATTAATGGGCCCCAAATATATAACTAATTTCCTTGTTTTTTGTATAAAACTGGTTCCTTACAAAAATATGAGTTCATAGCTTCCTTAAAAAAATTGAATAAAAACATAATTTCGAAATAAAAATCTAAATTATCACGTCTCTTACATGGTGTCTCGATTAGCCATAATTAATGACAATGTTCAAGTCAATGGCTAGTGAACACTGCTAATGTTCATGTCATGACTAAAAAATCCAACTTTTTGCCATGACAGAAAGTCGGTCATAAACTCAGCCATTTATTTGAAGTTTCATTCGATTTTGACGTTTAAGTATATTAAAATGGCGCAACTTAAATTAAATAAAAGCGAAATAATTAATTTCATTCTAAAAAAAGATTCACTCAAAATCTCGTGCTTTTTCTTTCACTTTTTCTTCTTCAATTTATATTTTTAGTTTTTGTAACTCTTTTAAAGCATTGAGTACAATAACACATTTATGTTGTTTACGGTTCAAAGACATTTTGGAAATGAAATGTCTAAACATAATTTGCCCACTTCGCGTTTTCTCTCATATTATTTCTTTGACTTAAACATGAACATTGTCATAAATTATAGCTAGTCGAAACATCGTGTTATTGAGATTGAGATTGAGACATCCACATTAATATGGGGAGATAAAAATTTACATTGATAAAAAACCAATTGATTTTGGTAATTGAGAATTGTTATTGAGAAAATACAATCTTATATTGCGAAATGAAAAATTTATATTAAGGACCTCATTTTATAAAACGAAAAATATTCCAAAACTTTGAAAAATATATCAAAGCTTTTGTTTACAAAATATAATGAAAACAAAATTTCGAAAAATTTTTGCGATATGTGACGAAAGTTAGATTTTTACGATATTTCATTTCTATATAACTCAAAACCTAATATAACCTGATAATTTCTGAAAATCAATTGATGTTTTTGAAATAAATTTGATAATTTCGGAAATCAATTGATGTTTTCTGAAAATAAGTTGAAAATTTCTGAAAATCAATTATTGTTTTCTGAAATACAACTGGAAAAATGTGCCGTTCTTTAATTTCCGTAATTATTCTTTTTGCCAATTCTTCAATTTTTAAAAACCATAAATTTTAAAATCGTTTCTTGTTTAATCTTTCGGTTGCAAAATAAAGCTTCAAGTTAATAAAAGAAATTGTATTCAATTTTAAATTTGATTTACTCATGAGTAGTAAAATTATCATGAGTAAAGGTGGGCTTGCAAGACATATATTTGTCAGATAACAACTTCTTCCAACTGCAAAAGGCTAACATTTAGTGTGATTCCGTTGAAACATACGCAACATGTCTGCTAACACATTCTCAATGAGAACATACTTTTGGCAGCTAAAATCATACGTTGTTCATTTCAGCCACCGGGACTTGTGCGTGAAAAAGTTAAACTTTAGATCGCCTATGAAATACTAATAATGACAGACAGCCAGAATTACAAATGGATCGGAAAAGTGACAGATTATCTGCTATTTTTTTGTTTTTATTGTCGTAGCCCAAATAATTAACTACGAGGGTGTATCAATTAGCACTTGACTTCTTGAACTTGCTCATCGGTCATATTCTCTGATTTTCTACTCGTATTTAGAAACCTAACTAAATGTCTCGGCAGAAATAGATTAAGCTGCAACAATCATTAATCAAACAAATGTCAATTTTGAGAACCTTGAAATTATTATTATTATTTGGAAGGGATAAAATAATTGCAGAAACGTTGGCCTAAATGGTTTAGCCCAATACAATACAATGCTATGTTGATAACAAATTTTTTTTTTTTGCTAAGAAAAAACTGTCTTGCATTCAAAAAGTCACCAATTTGCCGATCCGCCCTCGTAGTCTATTAAAAATTTTGTAATACTAGCAGATTCCGGCCCTCGAAATTCGAGTGCAAATTCTAGGAAATTTTATTTTTTCATTAAATAAAGACCCTTAAGGTATGCTAATCAATTATATCCAATTCACAAATCAACACAAAAAAACAAACACATATCTATTACAAACACATAACAAATTTAATAAAACACACATAGCATATGTGTAATTTTATGTATGTGTTAGTAGCAACTTTAAATGCAATTTACTCAAAATAAAGGACCAAATTTAAAAATCTGTAAATCTGGAAAACAGTGAAAAAGAAATACCTTTCAAATAATATACGTTTGGTCAAAATCGGGATAAAACGGTAGAACAAAACATTGGTCACAAGAAATCGCCTAGCCTATTAAAATAAAAATAAAACCGAAAAATTTAATTTCTTTAAACTTTTCGTAAGCAAATATTTTTCTCTAAGTTTACCTTTTGCTGTAAAACCTTTTAAATTTCTAATGAAAAATGAGTTTTGACTTACTCGAGCCACAAATTGAAGACAGCTTGTCTGTCGGCTTTACATTGCCAACTACACGAAAAGCTCTTACATTTTCTCTTTAAAATAAAACGAAGTTTGTCACGAAATATAAACTCACTTGAAATAAAAATCGAATGTCACGTGTAGCTGTCCCATAAACACCTTTTGCAGCCAACTGTTTTCATTTCGACAATTAGCATACAAAAAATAAAATATAAAAAAAAAATAAACAAAGAAATGTTTCGCTTCGTAAACAAAAAACCATTCATATTAAACGATTTTCAAGTTTACACAGTTAATTATAACAAGAATATTTATAAAGAATTTATGTCAATGTTAGTTAGGGGTTATGCGTATTTACGTATTTGCTGATTTACTAACTATTCGCTAATTTCGCTCACTGAAATGAAATTTGAAACAATTAAATTTTCAACCAAGTTGTTATACAAAATGTTTAACTTGATAATATTAATTTCAAAACCTGTTTAAGCATTAAATGCTGCTGAAAACTGAATCATTTTTGGCGGCATGATTATTTAACACTTTTATAAATGAAATTAGACACTTTTACACAACATCTACATACACGGGTATTAATAAGCGAAAAATCGCCAATTTGATCAAGAAAATGTTGTTTAACTAAAAAAAAAAAGAAACAACAGTTTGACGTCAATTTGAATTAATACACATGCTTGTTTTTGACATAAAAAGTTATTTTGTTGTTGTTTACAAAATTTATTTTTATATTTATTTTTTGTTAATTTACATTTATTATTCAGGTGTGATGATCCCCTACTGTTTTTTAATTTGCTAATTATATTAAATTTGTTTCAAGAATATCTACATTCGTAAATGAATATATTACACTTTATTTCCACCTTGTTTATGAATCACTCATACTTCCTAGTAAGTTTTAAAATAAAATTTAAAATATACAATTATTACTTTCATTTCAATTCTAGTTGACTCATTTTGTAAATTATTTTGAACATACATACATATTTGCAAGGTCATATTTGTTTATTTATTGCGGCACATGAATGATTTTTTGTTTACTATTTTGGAATTTGAACAAATCTTTCAAAAGAAATCTGTGATATTTTAAAACTTAAACTTTTTGGAGTTTTTTTTTTAACAAAATATATGTCGAAAACAATTTGAATAGTATATAAATATTTTTATGTGATAAAATTTTACACTATACAATTTTTATACACAAACACATGTTCGTTCTTACAAACAACAATTTACGTAATTTTTCTTTTAATATTTTTGGTTGTGTCACAAAGTTATAGTGTAAGAATTTAAAAGATACTTTCAATGATCCCCTTTTAACTTCTGAACCCCAGGTCAAACTCAGAAATGGTCTTGATATCCATAGTCAGACGAACATCGTTAGATCTACCTCGCCTGTTTAAAGGATCAATAATATTTTTAATTCATTGGGTCTCAGACTCACATTTTAACAAGTTAAGAAAGGCAATGACAAATTTATATTAACTCTACTAACACAGTGATTTGGAAGATGGAAAAACTATTTTGCATATGTTCTTATATTAAGTCGTCATTACATTAAAAAACTCGTCATAATCTGTTTATCTTCGAGCCCTAACCAAAATTAATTCGTACACCATGAATTTTTTTGAATGTGTAACATTAAAGGTCACCATTATAATGAAATAATGTTATCTACACCAGAAAAGTTGTACTTATCTGGAAGGTTATTTTGTTTTTACGAAATTCTTTCAACAATGTCTGCTATTTCATATTTCGTTTAGTTTTAAAAATTCGCCTTACAAAAACTCTTAAATTAAGGAAGTTGCGAAATAATCTACAGCGTACTCTTAACGGTTTGAAAGCCAAAATTCATGAAACTTTGGGACTATCTAACCCCTGAAGAGTGTAAAAAATTAATAAATTCAATGCCAAATCGATTAGCAGCCGTTTTAAAAATAAAAGGTGGCATTACACTGTTTTTTAAATTAGAAATGTATCCACTGTACGGATTAATAATGTTGAAATTATTTTTATTGTTGAACTATCGGTTAACCCTTTCACGACCAATGGGACATATTGTCCCATTTTTATTTTTTTCTTATATTTTCCACATTTTCCAACCGATTTTTTTAAAGCTGACTTGAGTCGACCGACAGAGGATAGTTTTAGCTTTCAGACCATACCAAAAAAATGGCACATGTATTCTCAGGACCTAAGACGGTGACCCCAAAGTCTTAAAATTCTATTTTTTTTAATGATATTTGGATGTCATTAATTCGGACGTTATTGAACCGAAAACATCAAAATTTTGATATAACATGGACCAGTATTTATGGTTTTCAGAAACACCAAAATATTTGGAATCGGTTTATTATTCAGCAAAGTTCAGTACGGTTAAAAAAGATGTTTTATAGTTTTATATTTTTATTAAATTAAAAAATTCATAGTATTAAGTCAACAATTAATTAAACTATAAATAAAAAGACTTAGAAAAAGATTAATTCTAAATATCTCAAAAATATAAAATCAATAATGGTAATCTTCGAAGCAATTACATATTTTGTGAAACATAAAGGTTTTTTACAAAAGGTCCGAGTTTCCTTCCCATTTTTAGTACAAACTAAAAATCGATTAGATTCTCTGTGATCTATATTAAAAAATTTACAACAAATACAAAACCAAAGCTACAGTTATTTATGTAAAAAAATAAAAACAAAAATCACTGACTTGCTTTGAGCGGATTAAATTAGTTCCTAATTTTGACCGTTGGCGACCAATGGGATATATATGTCCCATTGATTTTTCCTTGAAGGATTTAAAAAAAATATTTTTGACGACACGAAATGTTGGGTCGTTAAGTACGTATCCACAAAAAAAACAAAAATTTTTCAGCAGTTTATGTTTAGTCGTGAAAGGGTTAATTATTATTTTTAAAACATTGTATCATAATGTGTGCATTTTGGATTTAAAGATAATAAAACAACCTTTCAGTAAAGTACAACGTTTGTGGTTTAGTCAATATTTATTCGTAAAATGTGTAGTCTAGAACATGGTATTTTCAAAAAAAAAATCTCATACAATCTAATATATATTTATATTTATATGGCTTAGAAAAATTATTAAAAAATTTAAAATTCTACTGAACCTTCGCTCCAAAATTTCCACAGTCCCACCGGTTATTTAGTAGCATTTCTGAATGTTAAAATCGGTATATAGAAATTCTTCGCATAGTACGGTTAATTTATACCAGTTGAAACCGTACTAATCTGTGATCTATAATATTAATAGGCAAGGCGATTTCTTGTGACCAACATAAAAATGGTAGTTAACAACTGATTCTGACCAAACATACCTCATTTGAAAGGTATTTCTTTTTGGCTGTCCACCAGATTTACATATTTGCACCGTCTGGAACATTTTCTTGGAGTAATTCTAATTTAAAGTTTCTACTATCACATACATAAAACACATACTGTGTGTGTGTTTATTATAAATATCAAATGCCCTGCGTTGAAATATGAATTGGCTATGATTGATTAGCATACCTTTAGGATCCTTTAAAATTATTTATTAACAAACCCATTTATTTATCTTCTGTGTATTCAACAAATATTTATAAAGAAATTTAATGAATTTTATTTAAAATGTGTTGAATTGTGAATTGGTTAAAATTAATTAGCATACCTTTAGGCTCTTATTATTATAAAATTATTTATTAAATGAAAGAATAAAATTTGCACTCGAATTTCGAGGGCTGGGCTCTTCTAGTAATAATAAGAATGAAATGAAACTCAATATGTTATTTTAAATACAGATTTTACTTTAGGTTTAATAAATTTAAATTTTCAAACCTCACGGCCGCTCTAAGTAGAAAAATTTCATATAGAAACAATCTATTCAATTATAACATAACAATTATAACATAACAATTATAACAATGTTCCATAAATCGCTGATGAAGGCTGAAATGCCAGAAACGGGTTCGATTAAGAATACAGGAATACAGTGCAGTGATGAATTTTTGAAATATCAACTTCCTTCTTCTCTACCTCGCACCATTGAAACAAAATTTAAATATGCATTTTAATTACAGTATTAATTGCAATATGTCTGAAAAATGACTTCAAATCCAACAAATATAACATTGTTTCACATGATACTATATATGTATATTCCTCTGACCTTTTTTATACCTTATACCACTATGTGGTTTGGGTATAATGACTTTGTGCTGCTGTTTGTAACAACCAAAAATATTTGACCTACACACATCTTTAATTATACCGATCGAATCAGAATCACTATCTGAATCAGAATCACTATCGATTTAACGATGTCCGTCCGTCCGTCCGTCCGTCTGTGTGTCCATGTAAAGCTTGTAATCAAACTGCAGGTCGCAAATATGAATATATTTTGATGAAATTTGGTATATAAGCTTCTATCGGCCATGGGATGAACGCTATTGAAACTGGTGAGAATCGGTCCATGTTCAGACCTAGCCCCCATAGAAATGACCCCTATGAAATCAACATAAATTGCCATAAGATCCAAATTATCATACAAATCTTAGTCAAATTGGGTTTGTATGTATATATTACATCCATTAATCAGTAGTCCAAAAATGATCCCTATTGGACAAGTCTTAGTCATAGGCCCCATATAGAGCTGCTTCCCGATCTTCACTTAAATCTATCAAAAAACAAAAATATTGGACAGATTCTTCTCAAATTTTCTTTGTATATATTTTTGCAAAATACAAGAGACTTTACCAAACATGGTCAGGATCGGTCCATTTTTGGGCCTAGTCCCCATATAGATATAGCATCCGATATGAAATTTTTCATATCTGCAGCTGAAAAAATTAATAAAAATCCCACTCAAATTTGGTTTATACTTATTTTCTATATCCAGTTAGTTGGGTCTAAGAGATAGGGTCTCTAAACGCATGGTATAGGGTATCGTATAGTCGGTCCAGACCGACTATAATTTTCTTACTTGTTAAATAATAATTTATTGTAGAACCAACGTGTGCACAATATTTTTTGTTTCTCCATCTTCGGCGTACACAAACAGATCGTTTGGCTTACCAAATCTGGAGCAGGCTACATATAATTGACCATGACCAAAGTATGACTTTTCCAAATCCAAGCCGCAGATTAGCATTGACTGCAGACTAATTCGAATCCACTAAATAAAACCGATTACACACAGAGAATGAATTGGTGGGAATTATGTTACCACTAGAAAACTTCAATCAAGTTATAATCGTATCTATACATATTAATTCATCGGTATTCAACTTAAATGTCTAATTAAATTGTTATTTTGTTATTTTTAATTATGTTTTAATTTCTATTAATATTATTGTTTAGTTTGTTTATTGTTGTACGAGGGTTGCCTTTTATATTTCGGGATTAGAGAAAACGAATAAATATTTATCATCGAAAATGGCTTCACTGCTATTCAAAATATTCTCCGTGAAGATCAATACACTTTTGCATCAATACACTTTTTCCATTCCGATTGAGGTACCTCCAAAACATGCATTTTTAACGCATCAATTTATTTTTTATGTTCGGAATGATCGATTGCCAAATTATGTGGGATCCAACTTGAACAAATCTTTTTTTACAGCCAAATGTTCATGCAATATTGAATGTATGCTGGTCCCACTAATGTTGCCTCAATCTCACGTTAAGTTACACGACGATCTTTTAGTATCAACTCACGCACAGACTCAATGTTTTTCGGAAAAAACAACCGATTTTGGACACCCTTCACGAGACTCGTCGTTTAGCGAACTACGGCCACGATTGAATTCAGTGGACCATCGATAAACACTGGTCCTTGATGGTGCTTCATCGCCAAAAATCGAATTAAGTTCATGGATGCACTGTTGTTGAGTTAATACACGTCGAAAGTTGTAAACAATAATCACACGAAAATCCATTTTTTATCCGACATGAATTTTTCAAGTTACTGTAAATAAAACAAATAGCGTTCGTACGTCAAAACGTTCTGAATACGTATATGTCAAAAATGTCAAGCATCAGGATTGCCAAATCCCGAAATATAAAAGGCAACCCTCGTATACTGTGATTTTTAAATTTGAAATAGAAAATGTAATTAAAATAAATTCGAAGTCCCAATTTTTAAAATCTAAAATTCTGGGATTTGTAAAATTCAGGCCCGTTCGGATCCCCTTGTTTCCATAACAGTGGAAAAAAAATTGTGTGAAGTACAACAAAATATACACAAATTTTCGTTCATCCAAAACGAAACGTCGCACAGTGGTGCCATTTGAGTTTTTTCGTTGCAAAAATCATATCTTTTGAACCGAATAACATAATTGAACAGTTTAAACAACATATGATAGATAACTGTTCAGCCTATGAAATGAGCGTTTGGAAAGGGTGCTACGCTTTGTAGGGGCCTACTTATGGGTTATCAAAGTTAAAATTTGTAGAAAAAGTAATTTTATGGTAACTAAAAAAAATTATTTTTACATTTTTAAATTGTTTTTATTTTTTTTCTTTAGGGTTTTATGTTTTAAATTATTACCCAACAAATTAAAAAAAAATTACATCTTTTTTAAATTTATTTTTTAAATTTTCTGTAAAATATTCATCACAATTCGTAAGAGAAGGTATATCTAAAAGACTAATCATTTCTAAACTATAATTATTTTCTAACTCTATTCGTGACTTCACATGCCGCAGGGAAGAAATAAGTGGATCGGTCAACTTCTTCTGTGGATACATTTCTGCTAAAAGAGATGCAGTTTTCGATGCGTATTCTCCATATTTTGTAGAATTGACATTTTCTTTGCAGTTTAAAACATTCAAGATCGTTCCCAATCTTTTCACGATTTGATTGTCAATTCCAGTGATTCTAGTTACTGCCTCATCATTTTCAAAAAATCTCCTAGAAGTGTTTCCATCGTTTGAGTTACCGTATCCGTGCGTGGAACAGTCTATTTTTAGTCCAACTTGTTTAAAAAAAGCATCCTGTATTTGCTTCTTTCTGATCTTTTCCTTATCCTTTATTGATGTATTTTCATTGAAGTTTTCCTCCTCTTGTGGTAGGGTATACGCCAGTTTTAGCAAGAACTCCATACACCTTATCCTTGCGTGTAATGGTGACATTCCATATTCGTAATTCCCCTCGTTTGTAGAATCGTTTAAATTACCAAAGTTCTTCTGACTCTTTTTGCAAATCGGGCATGACAATGTTGAGGTTGTTCCTGTCAGTTCGTTTAGGACTTTTCCGTCAACCATGGTCAGGTGGAACTCGTAATTGCATTCAATATATTTTCCTTCTCCAATTTGCAGCTTTGTAGGCTTAATCTTGCTTATTTGTTCTTCAATGTCCTTCACCGTGGTCCTTATGAGTTCTGCCGATTCCCTTGCAAACTGAAACATTATTGGTCGGCAATAATGCACTGATGACGGACGTGGATTTTTCCAGTGTAGGGAAACATCAGATTTTAGCCGTAAAGGAACAACAGATGCCATAAACATATTTCCGTCCGATATTGTAGCGTCATCGGAAGATATCCTTTGCTTATAAACGCTTTGTCCGGATGATCCATCGCAGCCCCATTTGCTGATCAACGTCAGTTTCTCAGGAAGAATTTTCACCTCATTTTCAGGAAGACTCTCCAACAACCGTTTTGCTGTATGGCCCATGAGATCCTGCAGATTGGCTTTCACAGAGACTTCCGTAAACTCCGTATGCAGTGGTCGTGAATTTATTTTGGCTTGCGTAATATGCTTGTATCCTGGTAAAACGTCAGCCCCGTGTCGCATCAAGGATGCCCGTAGTATCTCATATTTTTCTTTGGAAAGTTGTAAGTCCATAACAAGAAAACAAGGCCAAGGCTTCTTCGGAACCATACTTTTTAATGTGTGCGTTTGTGGGCGTGGGAATGCTTTCCTTAATCATTTTTAGTCGCTGTGGGCTTGCATCAGCAACAGATTTTGTAATCTGCGACCTAACTCTTTCACTATCCTTTGTATATTTAATAGACAGCGCGTCCGATAAATGCTTCGTGGTCAAGTCATTGGTGGCATCGGCAAGTTTCCTCTTTCTTGTGAAAATTGAACACTCCTCAATACTTTTTTTTGGCCTTCCTTTTGCTCCTCTGGTTGATGTGGTGGGTTTATCTACTGCCAATATATCCAGGATGGTGTCTTCATTAAGCCAGTCCTCGTATTTGGAGTTGAAGTTCTGAATGGTTCGATTAGATTTCACCCATTTTGCCTTAATATTTGCATATATCAGATAAAAATTATTTTTTATAATTTCGCTTCTCTCAATATTTCCGTATAAGCTATCAAGTTCTTCTAAAGCAGCTTCCGTGAAAAACTTTGGTGTGGTTGACCTTCTAAACAGTTCAAATAATTTTAAATTGTTTAACGCCATGGTTTCAGTACTTGTTACGCCAACTTTCAGTCGTAGACTAATCCAGGCATTATGCTTATTTTGAAATATATAGGCTTATGCTACCATGCCTAAAATTTTACCTGTTCCCTGCATACATATGGACTTAGGCTGAATTATGCAATTTTGATATTATGCTCGTGTCTAAATAAGATTTGTGCCTACCTGTAGGGACCATAAGTCAATATTGTTCTTGACCATTTGTACTCCAAAGTAATTTTTAAGTGAGGTGCGTACCTGCGAATTTCAATGAGTAGTTTTTTGTGCATCCTGTATCTGTAACAGAATATTGGGAGTAGACATTGGCAGAGGCTCACAAGTAGACAACCGACTTAAAATGCAATTTTCAAACTATTAGATCAAACTACTGTCAGTCAAAACATGTAAGGGATGCACGCCATACAATTTCTGCAACCATGCCTTTTTAACCTTTTTTACCTCTAGAAGCCAAACGGGCACGTACGGGCAGATAAAACCTTTTGAATTATGTAAAGAAATAATCAAAGAACATGTTTTGCAAATATGGAAAATATATATGTTTATTTTTTATTTTCCGTCAAAGTTGAAAAATAGTGAAAAAAAACGGATAGTTTTTAAATAGTGATTTACCAAGAGAAACACAAAGCAAACAGTTAATTTTTTTTATCATTATACATTCAATAAATACATCAATCAATACAAATAAAAAATAAGGCGATTCGTTACCTATTTTTCGTGATATTACACCTGAAATCGCAACAAATTGACTAAAAATTGTGTGTTTTTTTGAAAACCGAAAGTCGGTCAACTTTGAACGGTTATATCTTCTAAACTAAAAATGTGATATTATTAAGAGTAGCATATTTGAATTCGTTGAAAAGTTTCCTATAACATGGGTTTATTCAAAACTTCGTCGGCGCACATGAAAATTTTGATTTTTGCAACCTCGTTTGCTCTACGGGCGCCACTGTGCGTCGTATGGAAACAGGGGGTAAATTTAAAATTTAAAATGGTAAATTTAAATGTTCCTGTAATCGGCGTTAAAATTATTATTTATTTTGTAATATATTTTTTTACTAGAAAAATGTCCTTAGAATTTGATGTCAGTCCACTTTTAAAAAAAAGATAGATTTAGTAAAATTTTATTTATATATAATACATCATTTTCATAATGTTAAAAACCTTTATGCAAAAGTGCTAAATGTACAATGTCAAAAAACATGTTCTAAGTCCAGGTAAAAATCCCAAATTGACCATTCAAGTTAAATCGTTCACTACAATTGAATGTGATGGTTGATTAAAATAAAAATATTTCTCATTATAATATCCTAGCTTAATACACTTTTGTAACGTCTCTAAAAATTTTTTACATCAATATAGCATTTTTTTAGGAAAAAAATATTTAGTTATATTATCCCTTCCAAATAATCTCATCGTTGAAACTAAATATCTTTCCGGTTTGGAAATAGAAAATAGTTACTGGGGTCTTAATCCAGAGAATATGGCGGATGAAGCAGCAATACATGGAATTTTGCCATGGCGAAAGTGAAAAACACTCTTGGCACAAGTGTGGTCGTTGTTCAGACTTGATCTCCGGTGTGTTGTAATGGATCCAAGTTGTATCCTCCGTTATGATTGAACAACGCCAAACACTCCCTCGAAGTTCTCACACGATTGCGTTTTTGGTCAATTATTAACAAAAGCGGCAACCATCTATGCTTTGAATAGCTGCCAAATACAAATGACGGAGCTTGCTCAAAATTCATTAGTCTATTAACTGGTGGTAGTTGAAGGGGGTAGGATCTTTCTTTTAACTCATAGTATTTGTCGGTCTGCCATGGGTGGACCCCATTCCCCCTTATCCAATTTATCTGAAACTTGGCCCATAGTCTTGTCGTGACTACAGATTAATTTTGAGGTAGTCACGCACAGTCACGCACAGGCACGGAGTGATCTAAATGTCATTTCCGCTCATCCGATCGATCTGAAACTTGGTCCATACTTTTGCTGTGAAAAAAGATTAACTTTGACTTAGTCACGCACAGTCACGCATGGTCACGCACAGTCACGGAGTGATCTAAATGTCATTTACCCTCATCCGACCGATTTAAAATTTGGTCGATATACTTGCTGTAAATAAAGATCAACTTCGACATAGTCACGCGCAGTCACGCATGGTCACGCACAGTCACGGAGTGATTTAAAACCCATTTTCCATTATCCGATCGATCTAAAACTTGGTCGATAGACTTGCTGTGAAAAAAGATTAACTTTGACATAGTCAAGCACAGTCACGGAGAGATTAAAACCCCACTTCCCCTCATCCGATGGATCTGAAACTTTGTCCATAGACTTGCTGTGGCCAAAGATTAATTTTAAGATAGTCATACACAGTCACAGTCACTGAGATATTCAAAACTCATATACATTAGGAAAGAAAGAGTTTTAAGACGAACTTATTAGCCCGCCCTCGTATGAAATTAATGTTTGTTTTTAAAATATATTTCTTGGATGCCTGAGCCAAGAATCGAACTCGGGAGATTTGATTCATATTAGACCAAAGCTTAAACATATTACTTGGTAGAAATGTTGTGATATAAACTTCCCCCAAATCTCTAAAATTTTGGAAATTTATCAATTAATGTTAATAATGAACAACAGCAACCGGTAAATATGGTTGCATAAACTAATAAAAATTTCAAAATTGTTTATACGTTCAGATAATGTAAACAATTTGTAATTAAATATGCTAAACACATAAAATGTGGAAAATATATATTTTTTTTATAAATATATAAAATACAAAAGAAAAAGAAAACAATGAACAATAAAGTAAGGTGGAATTTATTATTAACTGAATGGAATAAATTATCAAAACATGCTTTCATTATTATTGAAAGTTTTTTAAAAAATGCATTTCAAGTGCAATATGGAGGAAATATTAAAATATAGTTTAATTAAATTTTTTTTTAATTTTTATTGTATGTTAAAAAATAATATTTTATTCTTGTTGTTGTTTTTATCACATGACAACAAAAATACTAGAGATTAATTGAATTCGTTTATAGTTTACAAGAAGACGAAATAAAATAAGGAAACACGCAATATACAAATCGCATTAATAAAAAAAACAATATAGAATTTCCTGTAGCATATTTAGTACGTGTTTACATACATAAATGATTTATTTTGGAAATTTAAAGAAAACAGAAAATAATTTTTTGAAAAACGGCGTCATTTGACTAATTGTTATTTAAACACTTAATTTACACACAAGTAACAAAACCAATTAAAGTGATAATTAATGGCGCCGTTCGTAATTCAAACATAATGTTTAAAGTCTGTTTGTGATGTGTGTGTCTAAAAAGTAAAGATTAATTCCTAAATATTGATTTATGTATTTATGACAATGATTAGAAGATTATGCTTATGAATTGTCGTATTATAAAATATGTCCACCCCATTTTGGTTTTTTTCTTGTTTAAATTATCTTGACTTTATTACTTGGCAGTTATTTTTTATTATTATTTTAAGGGTCGTTTTATCAAAGCTTTTGTTAAATTATGACTATAATTGCCAAGATAGTAATATGCAAAATTAAGAACGAGTGTCAAATTCGGCTGCTCCGAATCTTTGATACCCTCCACATGGGTTTTAAGTTTACAAATGTAAATAAAATATTTTAAAAAGTAAACAATTTGATAAACACTAGATTATCACAACAAACACACTGAATTTTTAAAATTTTTTAGATGTAACTTCGTGTTTTTGAACATATCTTGGCACAATGATGCCCGTTATATTCCATTTTCAATAGCAGCTAGCTCGAAATAATGGCAAACAATATTATCATAACTTTACCCATGCAAATGGTTTTTATGATGAATGAGCGTGATTTCGACAGACGGACAGACGGACATCGCTATACCGACTCGAGTTTTTATACGAATTAAGAATACACCTCATGGGGTTGGAAATGCATTTTTCGATGCGTTATAAACGGAATGACAAACTCTGCCCAGTTATGTGGAGCGTATAATAAGCAAAAAACAAGTAAGAAAGTTATAGTAGGACTAGGACATTTAATGCAGAAGTAGTCTTTTTTATCAAAAATTATTTCAGTTATCGTGCTTTGGCATCTAAATTATTTGCAGCGTTCTTGTCTGGGTTTTGTGGACTTTATATGTTATCAAACCTGCATTGGCTTTAATTTTTCGCATCAAATACTCCGAGCACTGAGCTAACCGAGCTGCTTTTCTACCAGATATGTTGGGAGCTCTCTTCAATATAAAGGGTTTTTCAGTAAGAGCGCTACAAAAGTTTTTTTAAATAAAACAAAAACAGTTTTGGATATCAATGAAATTCTTTATTCCTGTGAAAGTACGTTCGATGCCATTATGTATGGAAATCGATCTCTTTTGCATGGCCACCACGGGCACGCTTGCAGAAGTCCAGACGCTGAAGCCAATTTTCGACGGTTTTCAAGCATAAATCGGCCGATACTGCTGCAATTTCACGTTCGATATTCGTACGAAGTTCATTAATCGTCGCTGGCTTGTTGGCATAGACCATAGACTTGACGTAGCCCCACAGGAAATAGTCCAACGGCGTCAAATCGCACGACCGAGGCGGCCAATCGACTGGACCATTTCGTGAGATAACACGTTCTCCAAACTTGGTTTCCAATAAATTGATTGTGACATTCGCTGTGTGGCTTGTGGCGCCGTCCTGTTGGAACCACATGTCCTCCAAGTCCATATCATCCAATTGGGGCCAAAAATATTCGGTTATCATTGAACGGTAGCGATTCCCATTCACAGTAACGTGCCGGTCTTGATCATCACGGAAGAAGTACGGCCCGATGACGCCGCCGGCTCATGGAGTACGTGTGGATTGCTGTCTGACCAATAACGCATATTTTGTTTATTGACGAAGCCATTCAGCCGGAAATGAGCCTCATCGCTGAAAATGATTTTTCGATGAAAATCTGAATCATTGTCAAGTCGTTGCTCAGCCCAATTCACGAACATACGACGCTTCTGGCGTTCAAGCGGCTTCAGTTCTTGCGTCAATTTGATCTTGTAAGGATGTAGGCCAAGATCTTTTCGCAAAATTCACCACAACGACGTCACAGAGATGCCCAACGCTTGAGAACGACGTGTGAGAGACACATTTGGGCTTTCTTCAACTGAAGCCTCAGCGGCAGCAATATTCTCGACACTACGGGCACTTCTTTGTCTCACTGGCACGGGAACATTTTGTACTGTGCCCGTGGATTCAAATTTTTCCACTAGACGCTCAATTGTTGATCTGCTAGGACGATTATGACGACCATAAATTGGACGTAGCGCTCTTAACGTTGAGGCCACTGACTCCGAATTCCGGTAGTAAATTATAATAATTTCGACTCGTTGTTGGCTCGTATATCTTTCCATCATGAAATGGCAAACCTTACTGAAGAGAAATGTCAAAAGAGCGGCAAGAAATATGGCGTCGTTTGCTGTCCCTGTCTTTCTACTTTTGTAGCGTCCCTGTTGAAAAACCCTTAATTTCCTATTATCTTGGCCTTAAAGACATCATGTGGAACTTTATTTTTACCAAACCATGTTTGCTATCAATGGTCAAATTCTCCACATAATTTCTAGTAACATTGGAAACAAATATTTGATTCTTTGGACAACAATTTGTAGGACCAATTTCGATTTTGTTGAAAATATTTAATAATGTTAGCGTTTTAATCAAACGAACAACTAATGAACAGGGTTGTGATAAGGCACAATAACTAATATATTTGTTTTTATTGATAACTTGATTAAGAGGAAAAACGTGTGTGAACGCTAGGTCCTTGAGCCAATAAAAGCCTATTTACCAAAATTTAAACAAAAAGTTTTTCAGTTGTGATGTGTTTCGTACAACATTTACATGGACAAACAGAAAGCCGCACGAGTCAGATATGATATTAAATCGATCAGTACTACAGAGTGGTGTAA
The DNA here is from genome assembly GCA_963682025.1 of Cordilura impudica. Classification (NCBI taxonomy): domain Eukaryota; kingdom Metazoa; phylum Arthropoda; class Insecta; order Diptera; family Scathophagidae; genus Cordilura; species Cordilura impudica. The sequence goes on along the minus strand of OY821518.1, from coordinate 42,668,831 downwards.
GCTTTGTGCTGGAAAAAAAAAAATACAACATACATTTTCACTTGTAGAGGTTTACTTAATTAAAAGTATTAATTTTTACTAGCAGATTCCAGCGCTCGAAATTCGAGTGCAATTTCTAGGCAACTTAATTTTTCAACTTAGCCAATTCTCAAACCAACTCTTTTTTGGTTTATTATTATTGTGAATGATGATAACAAACTCATTAAGAAACACATTAACCAATTTAATAAACACACACATAGCAAATGTATAATTTTATGTATGTGTTAGTAGCAACTTTAAATACAATTTACTCAAAAAAAAAGGTAAAAATTTAAAAATCTGTAAGTCTGGAAAACAGCTAAGAAGAAATACCTTTCAAATAATATACGTTTGGTCAAAATCGGGATAAAACGGTAGAACAAAACATCAGTCACAAGAAATCGCCTAGCCTATTAATATTATAGATACCCTCCACAACACCGTGCTAGGGGTATTTATCAGTATGTCATTCCGTTTGTAATACATCAACCCTATAAAGTATATACATATATTTTTGGCCTTTTAACAACTCGAGTCGATACAGCGATGTCCGTCTGTCTTTTGAAATCTCGCTCATTTACAAAATAAACCATTTACCTTGGTAAAATTAGGATAAGTTCTTTGGTATTATTTCCAGCAGGTTGGTATTTAAAATGGGGTAATTATGACAAATGTTTCTTTATTTTTCAACATAATCTTCTTTTAGCTTAATAGACTTTCCCAGCGATATTCAATAGCTTCGATACTCTGTTTATAATAAGAACTCTAGCTCCTCAAAATAGCCATCAACCGCAGACTTCACCTCTTCATTGTTGTCATATCTTTCACCACCGAGCCATTTTTCTGGTTTGATAATAGAAAATAATCCGAAGGATCTAAATATGGCGAATAAGGTGCTTGATGAAACAATTAAATGTTTACAAATTCACTGAGATCGTTTACTTTTAATGGTTAAAAAAAAAAAAAAAAAAACAAGTAAGAAAATTATAGTCGGTCTAGACCGACTATATGATACCCTATACCATGCGTTTAGAGACCCTATCTCATAGGCCCAACTAACTGGTCATAGAAAATAAGCATAAACCAAATTTGAGTGGAATTTTTATTAATTTTTTTGGCTGCAGATATGAAAAAGTTTATATCCGATGCCATACCTATATGAGGACTGGACCCAAAAATGGACCGATCCTGATCATGTATTTTGCAAAAATATATACAAACCAAATTTGAGAAGAATCAGTGCAATATTTTTTTCTTTTTTGATAGATTTAAGTGAAGATCGGGAAGCAGCTCTATATGGGGCCTATGACTAAGTGTTGTCCCATAGGGATCATTTTTGAACTTCTCATTAATGGATGTAATAAACGCATACAAACCCAATTTGAGTAAGATCTATATGACAATTTGGATCTTATGGCAATTTTTGTCGATTTTTTTATAGGGGTCATTTGTATGGGGGCTAGGTCTGATCATGGCCCGATTCTCACCAATTTCAATAGCGTTCATTCTATGGCCGATAAAAACTTATATACCAAATTTCATCAAAATATATTCATATAAGCTTTACATGGACACACAGACGGACGGAAGGACGGACATCGTTAAATCGAATCAGTTAGTGATTCTGATTCGATCGGTATAATAAAAGATGGGTCTAGGTGAAATATTTTTGGTAGTTACAAACAGCAGCACAAAGTCATTATACCCAAACCACATAGTGGTATAGGGTATAAAAAACTAAACTACGTGGCTCCTTAAAGCTTAAAGCATATGTTTTACAAGGTTGCCACTTTTCACCAAAGTAATTTTTTTCAAACTATCGGATTTGCTTGAACCGCCCTAGTATATTACTTATAAAGGAGGCGTTTAAAGTACTGCAACCGAGTGATCTATTGTACCGCTGTAGTATATTACATAATCGATCAATACAATAAATGGTGATCACAGAGTGATGCAAATTTGTTTTATATTTAAATATATTATTAATTCACTTTTCAATAACAAACCAAAAAGAAAAAAGGTAACAAATCTTACATGATATAAAATACTACAATACAAATCCGAAAATACAATAGATTTGCATTATAACTTATAATTAATAGTGTATTTGGAAATAAAAATATTTTGTTATTTCAATTTAAAATTCGTATACATTTATTTGACAAAATAAAATATTATTCCAAATATTATTTCCAAAATAAAATATTAATTTCATTTAATTAGCATTTATTTTGTTAAAAGTTTATTTTGGTACAAATATTTATTAACAATGTTACTTTTCTGGTGAAACTAAATAAATGAAACAAAATTTTGCACAAGCTGTTCTATTAGGCCGAGGCCACGCAATGAGCGGCAAAGCGTCGAGCGGCAGTGCGGTGAGTGGCAGAGCGGCGAGTTTGAGCGGCAAGTGGCTTATTACTGAGCGTCATTTCTGAGCGGTTAGTTGTCAAAATGCCATTGTCAATGTTATTATTTATTATTTATATAAAAAGTTTTTATAATAAAAGCAAAATATTTTCACTATTTTATGATTTTTATTTATGTATGACTACATTTCAACCTTTTTAACTTTTTATCGATTGAAAAACAACACAAAAATGGTTGTCGTTAAGATAACAACAACAGCTGACTTTAACAATAGCGAATATCGTTTAAAAATTTTACTGAATTTTACTGAATCGATAATTTTGTTCTTTTCTTTTTCTAACGATTCGATTATCGTTAAAAAGAAGTTATTGTATCGCGCTACAGATTGACAAAACAAAGAAAAGCCATTATTTTTTTCCATTTTTATTTTTTGCCGCTCAGAAAACAACTAAAAATTAGAACAAGTTATATTCCTGAGCGGCGTCGCTTAGACGCTCAGAAATGCCACTCACATGCCGCTCATTGTATGGCCATGGCAGTTGTATTTCATATGTTTTAATTTTTTCCGCTCATCGCTCTGCCGCTCGCCGCTTTGCCGCTCAGTACGTGGCCTAGGCCTTAGAGTGTTTTTGCTTCCCCCGTATTTTAGTACATATTGGGGATATATATTTACGAGAATATGAAAATTGTAAAACACTGAACCATTTCAAAGCCATAAAAAATAGCGTGGATTTATTACATAGATATTAATATTATATAGATATTATTATATAGATATTATATAGATATTAATATCACACCTTTACCATTGATATGATCTTCGGTTCCTTCACAATTCAAATAAAAAATTGTTTGCAAATTTTTTCAAACCGCTGTCAATTATATTAGTTGAGAGGAATTTTCTTACAATTTACATGATGATAGGTCAACATTATCCATTTTGAAATAGGTCGTAAAATACAGGACTGATGATTTGTTTCTTTTACGTATGCTTTAGATTGACAATCGCACATTTCATTTTCAAGAATATAATGAAGGAAAAAATTAAAGGTTATTAAAGTATTAAATACATTAAATAGGCGATTAAATTAATTATGTACTCGTGGCGATGACAAAAATTATTTTAAAAAAATGGGCGGGATAAGATCAGTGGGCGTGGCGCCCCCAATTAAGGTAAATATTGAATATCATATAACTGGAGTGCTATATTAGTGAAAGCCTTGGAGCTTTATGTGAGCTCATAACGTATAATGTTAGTACTTGGAAAATAATGGGCGGGATCAGATCAGTGGGTGTGGCACTCCCCATACATTGTATATATTTAATGGGGACTTCGTCTGAGTTCATGAGTTATTAATGTGAGTAGTCGGACAAAAACTGGGCGGGATCGGACCAATGGGCGTGACACCGAAAATAATTTGGATCAATCCAGCTGCAATTTTGCAGGCAGACTCTTGGCGAATGATAAAATTAATTGACAAGGAAAAGGGAGTATAATAAAAACTTGGTTTTTATGGGTTAGTTTTTTTTAGAGATCTTTTTATTCCCAATCTTAAAAATTGAATAATTTCATTTAAGTTAGTTTTGTTTCATTTTAATTTATTTATTTATTTATTTTACAAACTGACAGAAAAATTTAAATATTCGGTTGGGTTTATCATATTAATATATACTAGCAGATTCCAGCCCTCGAAATTCGAGCGCAAATTTTAGGAAATTTTATTTTTTCATTAATAAAAAACCTTAAGGTAATTATGCTAATCAATTATAGCCAATTCACAAATCAACACAAAAAAACAAACTCATTTTTATTACAAACACATTAACAAATTCAATAAACACACATATAGCATTGTATAATTTTATGTATGTGTTAGTAGCAACCTTAAATGCAATTTACTCAAAATAAAAGAAAAAAATTAAAAATATGTAAATCTGCAAAATGGCTAAAAAGAAATACCTTTCAAATAATATACGTTTGGTCAAAATCGCCTAGCCTATTAGAATTATAGATTGTTGGTAATTATAAAAGTATGATTCAATAAATTTCCATTCGGTTAAAAATTCGAAAACTTTCGTTTGTTATAACCGGAAGATAATTCAAAATACGAATTTAATTTGCAATATATTACTTAATAATTAGTTACAATGTCTAAAACACATTTTATATTAAAAATACGTTATTATAATTGAATTGCAATCAGCAATATTTATGATTGAAGTATAATATACGGGATGTAAATCAGTTACCTTATTTGAATTAGTTTAATAATTTGTATAAATATTTCGATTGGTAAACTGAACTAAGTTTGCTCCTGAAAGTACGTCATTTTATTAGAATTAAGTTTATAAGGTAGCTTTTTTATTGTTTATTTATTTAAAGAAATTTCATATGCTTAAACTACATATAAATATAGAAACAGTTGGATAATAAGATTATTATACACAGTCCCATATTCGGAATCTCAAGTAAAGAATATATACATACATACCATAATATAATTTTTATTTATTAATAATTATATGTTATAATTATAATACAATGTATTTACATAATGTTTAATGTAAACAAAAGTACTAAAAAAAAACTTTACATGAAGGTTAAAAGCTATAGTGTAAAGATAAAAAATAGGAAGTAGACTTTATTCGCTGAGCCACCAATATTTCTTTAACATTTAAGCTCAGTATTGTATTTGTATCTTTTAAATAAAAGCTGGTGTCGAATCTGTAAATTTCAATATTAAGTTGGTTGCTACTAATACCTTTTTTATTTTATCTCGTCTATAGATGTGATAATGTATAGGACAGGCAATTTCGTTTTACATAAAACCTTAGCTATCGATGTACATAAAGGCTCAGTTGGTACAAATCCACTTTGTTAAGTTTTAAAAATATATTCTTGGTTGACGTAATAAGGAGCCATAATTCAATTATTTTCATAGCAATTAATGCTTGTAAAGACATGGTTTCTTCTACTAATTTTGGCTGTAATATATCTATAGTATTATATTTGAAATGTATTTTATATAGTTACTGTTAGTAGATTTATGAAGTGATCTGCATGATCTTAGTCATTTTCTTTCATGAGTCATTTCCATATACGAAGGAGAGATATTGAAACATATTTAACAGCCATATGTTAAGATTGGTCGTATTAAAGATTGGTGTTGTGAAAAAATTATTTTCTCTAAGAAAACAAAAAAAAAGCTTTTCTTGCTTATAAAAATTTATCTACGTAAAAACAAGTGTGCGAAGTTAGCCCCCCACTTTTGGAAATACAATATTTTGAAGATTCTTCTGAATTGTTCTAGGATTGTTCTACAATGTTCCAAAACGATGAGTTTCTAAAATGTAATTGGCAACGGTAAATCGAAAAAAACTAATTTTAAACTTTGCCCCCCACTTTTGGAAAAAAAAAATTGGCGGTTGTTCTAGGTTGTTCTAGTTGTTCTAAACATTGTTCCAAAAGAGATATGTCGCAAACCGTAACGTACGCAAAGGAGAACGAAAAAAATTTTTTCCGCGATATCAACGTTATTAAACGATATCATTATTTTTATGCAACACGAAAGTTTACGTGCAGATTCCAAAATTTCTTCCCCATATTTGGAAATAAAATTTTTTGAAGATTGTTCAGAATTGTTCAGGATTGTTCTATAATGTTCCAAAACGATGAGTTTCTAAAATATAATTTGTAATCGAAAAAAACAAATTTTAAACTTTGCCCCCCCACTTTTGGAAAAAAAAAATATCAACGTTATTAAATGATATCAATATTTTTATGCAACACGAAAGTTAACGTACAGATTCCAAAATTTCTTTCCTACAAGGTATCCTGATTGCACCCTCAGATCGCTCTGAAACTTGGACACGTTATAGAGAGGATGTAGAATTAAGGGACTCGTATATTTGGGGTGTCATTCAGGATAAATTGCATGAAAGAAATTTTGGAATCTGTACGTTAACTTTCGTGTTGCATAAAAATATTGATATCGTTTAATAACGTTGATATCGCGGAAAAAATGTTTTTCGTTCTCATTTACGTACGTTACGGTTTGCGACAAATCTATTTTGAAACAATGTTTAGAACAACTAGAACAACCTAGAACAACCGCCAAATTTCTTTTTTCCAAAAGTGGGGGGCAAAGCTTAAATGCGTTTTTTTCGATTTACCGGTACAAATTACATTTTAGAAACTTGACGTTTTGGAACATTGTAGAACAATCCTAGAACAATTCAGAACAATCTTCAAAAAATTGTATTTCCAAACATGGGGGGCTAACTTCGCATACTTCGTAAAAACTCGAATATTTAACCATTTGCTTATTTGGTATATTTATACGGACATTTGATTAAATGCTAAATGATTTCCATTTTTTTAAGTATTATTATTGCATTTTCCTACAGGAGGTGGAAATAGAATAGTTTCACACTTTCTTTTGCCAATTATTGGCATATTCTTCTACAATGTTGAAATTGTTTTCTATTTCGTAATTGATTTGTTTTAATTTTGTTATCTGCATGGTTAAACTATTGCTAATTGTGGGCGTGGCAGACTGTCAAACTCAGCTGTTTTTTTAATTGCAGAAAAAGGTGATTTTTTTGTTGTTTTTCTTTTATCAAAAATAAATGGTTACTACTCGCAAGTTATCATCGATAATGACCTGCGGTCCTTTTTATAAGGTTGGTAAATTGTACTTTTTAGTTGTTGTAAGTGGTCACAGCCCTACCGTTTAATATTAGGGGTGTTATGAAATCTATAATATTAATAGGCTAGGCGATTTCTTGTGACCGATGTTTTGTTCTACCGTTTTATCCCGATTTTGACCAAACGTATATTATTTGAAAGGTATTTCTTTTTACCCGTTTTGCAGATTTTTTTATTTGTTCCTTTGTTCTGATTAAATTGCATTTAAAGTTGCTACTAACACATATATAAAATTATAAATTTGTTAACGTGTTTGTTAATGAGTTTATCTTCATTCACAATAATAATAAACCATAAAAGTGTTGGTTTGTGAATTGGCTGTATTGAAAAATAAAGCTGCCTAGAAATTGCACTCGAATTTCGAGCGCTGAAATCTGCTAGTATTTATTAAACTACTATATTTTTTGTCAAACTTCAACTTAAGTGGATTAGAACTTCCTTCTTTTTTGAATTCAAATTTAATTGACCTTCAGTATTTCGTAGAAGATGGTGTCTCATTTTTTCAAATATCTTTTGCTTGCGTTGTACTAGTCGAATCTTTTTCAATCGCAATGGTACAGATGATGCCATGAACATATTTGAGTCTGAAATATTTTCACATACTACTTGTTTGTATTGTTTTTGTCCCGAAGAACCATCACATCCCCATTTACAAAAAAGACTTAACTTTGTGTTTCCATATTTCTTTAACTCATTTCCTTTTATTGATTGTAGCAAGCGTTCGGTTGTGTGATCAAGTAGAGATTGTAGGAGTACCTCGGCCGTAATTGGTGTGATTGTGATAGTGTCCTTTGATGGCAAACGGTCCATCTTATGTGATGATATGCTGGGTAAATAAATGAGCTTTTTTCAATCTCACGCAATCTGAGCTGAATATATTGCTGTTTTGTTAATTTCAAATCCAGAAATAATGCTAATGCCTTCTCATTTGTGAACTGTCTTGCAACGCTCGGAGTTGGTATACTTTTAAGAATCTATTTTGTTCTCACTGGACTAGCTTTAACAACTTTTTTCAATTGTTTCTGGTTTTTGTTCCTAAAATACTATTCCGCCAGTTCTTTATAACTGAAGCTCTCCATATTTTTCTGAATATTTTTGTTTGCGACTGTTATTTCTGAAATATATTATAAACTCTTCATAAGCCATCATACTATGTTTCTAGGTAAAATAAAAACGTAAGAAAATGACATTAGTACATTTCTTTCTAAAATAATATATAAAAAACCCATTATACAAATGAATTACCTGTGTGTGTTTTCTTTACTACTTTCATTAGTGCACTGTTATGTAAAATAAAAAGGTATACAAAAGGTACAATAATAAAAAAACCCAGGTTACAAATGAATTACATCATCTGTGTATTGACATTCTTACTTACAAATATATCAAAGTCAAAGCAGATATCATTACTGGTAATAGAACAAATAATGATTATTATACAAAAAGCACAAATTTAACACACCATTGTATAATTATAAGGCTGTTTAAATTACCGTAATTTGTGAATTTTTGAGTAATTTCATTAAAATGAAAAAAGTGGGTGGTATACATTTCTTGTTCCCTAGATGTTCTATCTATTCCACTAAAGTTGAAATCTGACATAAATATAGTAGTTTAATAAATATTTCAGAACACCCCTAATATTAAACGGTATGGTTGTGTCCGGTTACAAAAACTAAAGACTGCAATCCCTCCAACCTTGTAAAAAAAGATCGCAGGTCATTATCGATGATAACTTGCGAGTAGTAACCATTTAAAATCACCTTCTTCAGCATGCCACGCCCACAATTAGCAATAGTTTAAACTAATTTTTTGGTTACCTTAATCTGGATATATTAGCTACAAAATGGCGTAAAAAATTTAAAAATCGGTAACAAAAAATTTGACTTTTGGCCAATGAAATCAAAATTTCAGCCACAGTGCGTTGTTGCAAGCCATTAACAATAGTAAATTTTTTGTGATTGTTTTGTTGTTAAACGGAGTGAATGCTTATTGATAATTGTTTACCTTATTTAAAAGTAACATAAATATTCCACAAAAAAAAAGTATATTTATGTAAGCAAATTAAACTTATTTGATTTAAAGCAATAATATTTCTGTATTTTTAATTCTAAAAAACGCTTACTACGAGTAGATATTGTAAAATGTGAAATGATATACATAGTAGACATCACAGTTAGTATGTTTGTAATTATATATTGCCTTATAGTAAATTTTACCAAGCTTAGTGTAAAGCCTACGGGACTTCCGAATGACAGTTTTATAACAATTCATTTCGTCTTTGGAACTCGATAGCTTCAAACATAGAGGTTATGAGCAACATAATGCATTTTAAAAAGGCCCTTTTTAATTTTTATAATTAATCTTTTGTTTTTTTTTTTTTTAATTTTTATAATTAATCTTTTGGTTTTTTTTTTTTTAATTTTTATAATTATCTGATAATTTATAATCTATACATTTCTAAGTTTTTAATGTTTAGTTTTTAATTTTAATTATACTTTGTGTTATTTTTAATTTTTTGATTTAAGAATTTTAATTTTTTATTTTTATTCTTTTAATTTTTAATATTTAATTAGTTTTTAATTTTTAAATTTGGAGCAGCTTTCGTGTAACGGCCACATTATTTTTTTCTATATTGTTTTTGTTTTTTTTTTTTTTGTATTTTGTTAGATATATAAAAATAATTTTTTTTTAATTATATAGTATTCTTTTTTATTATTTTTTTTATATATTTATAATATGCTCATTGTTTTTTTTTTTTTTTTTGGCCCAACTAATTGGATATAGAAAATAAGCATAAACCAAATTTGAGTGGGATTTTTATTAATTTTTTGGCTGTAGTTATGAAAAAGTTCATATCGGGTGCTACGTCTATATGGGGACTAGGTCCAAAAATGGACCGATCCTGACCATGGTTGCCAAAGTCTTGTATTTTGGAAAAATATATACAAACAAAATTTGAGATGAATCAGTGCAATATTTATACCCTATACCACTATGTGGTTTGGGTATAATGACTTTGTGCTGCTGTTTGTAACAACCAAAAATATTTGACCTAGACCCATCTTTAATTATACCCATCGAATCAGAATCACTTTCTGAGTTGATTTAACAATGTCCGTCCGTCCGTCCGTCCGTCCGTCCGTCCGTCTGTGTGTCCATGTAAAGCTTGTAATCAAACTTCAGGTCGCAAATATGAATATATTTTGATGAAATTTGGTATATAAGCTTTTATCGGCCATGGGATGAACGCTATTGAAACGAAATTTGAGTGGGATTTTTATTAATTTTTTTGGCTGCAGATATGAAAAAGTTCATATCGGATGCTATAACTATATAGGGACTAGGTCCAAAAATGGACCGATCCTGATCATGTTTGGTAAAGTCTCTTGTATTTTACAAAAATATATACAAACTAAATTTGAGAAGAATCAGTGCAATATTTTCGTTTTTTAATAGATTTAAGTGAATATCGGGAAGCAGCTCTATATGGGGCCAAAGGGATCATTTTTGGACTACTCATTAATGGGTGTAATAACGCATACAAACCCAATTTGAGTAAGATCTATATGACAATTTGGATCTTATGGCAATTTATGTCGATTTCATAGGGGTAATTTGTATGGGAGCTAGGTCTGAACATGGACCGATTCTCACCAATTTCAATAGCGTTCATCCCATGGCCGAGAGAAGCTTATATACCAAATTTCATCAAAATATATTCATATTTGCGACCTGCAGTTTGATTACAAGGTTTACATGGACACACAGACGGACGGACGGACGGACATTGTTAAATCAACTCAGAAAGTGATTGTGATTCGCTATAAAACACTTTTAAAAACTTTTTTTTTCATTTTATTATTATTTGAGTCCTACTGAAATGGTTGGGATCTAATGGGTTAAGCGAACCCTCACACACGAACTGTTTTATTCCACACCTGGGCGGAATTGACGAACTGGTGAAGAAATACTCCTTCGAGTACAATGAGACTATATAAATGCAAAAGTTGCTGCTTCATTAAGCTTACTTAAAATACATATGCTTACCAAATAACACTTTTCACAATTTCCGTACAATTTCCTTAATTTTTTTTTTTTTTTTTTTAATATTTAAACATTGATGTGTTTAAAAATTAAATTTGGCAATAATTAATTTCAAGCAAATGGCAACGGACTGTTGACAAAAAATTTACCGTTACATTTTTTTTTGTTTACCATTTCAATATATTCACTACACTCTTAAGTAATATGTTTAACAAAAAACTTTAAAAAAGTAGTAACATGTGAGATATTAAATTTAAATCGGCTGTTGAGTGTTACTAAAAACTATTGTCAATCCAACTAGAAATATTGGACTCTTGAAAGAAGAGTGATGAAGTGCACAAAGCAAGTCGCGAACAATATTTGATCAATTTTTACTCGGAAATGGGTTTGTGTCCAGTATAAAGATCACTGAAGTATTTCTGAAAAACTAAAAATTTTCATACAAAACAATTAATTTTGCGAAATTATGTGGTTTTATTTAAAAGTTTTAGCTTTAAAATAAAAGTTTTATTTAATATGTATATAGATATATAAATAATAATATTCCCATCCATTAGTTGTAATTTTTATTAAAATTAGTTATTTCGCTTCAAAGTTATTGCGATTTATTTATGCTACTGTTTTTATGTGCGCAATCCTATCCTTAGGATATAAAAATAAAAGTCTTAGCTATAATAGTAGATATATTAAAACATGGTGACCTAACGACGCAGCAGATTGTGTGTCATTGTTGACAAGCACACTACCACTAACAAATATTTTTTCGATGATTATAATAAGAGCAATTTATACTTTAAAGTTTAATAAAACTTTATTTAACTTAAAACTTTTAAGTTATTTTAAGGCAATTGTATCAAACCACCCTCTGTGTGTACGCATCAATACCACCCATATTGTATGGAAATTTTAGTATTAATGATAACACTAGATTGACCAGCCATGTGTATCCTATAACAGACGGAAAAAGATATCAGAAAATACTACCACCAACCATCAATATTTACAAACAACAACCCCATGTGTATGTAAATTTATCCAGGCCACAACATTTAGAAAACTACGCTGTGTATGAATGTACTGTGCTGTGTTTCCACAGAATGCTACAAAATAAAAACAAACTGCTTAAGTTTTGCGGATTTTGCTTATAAAAAAGCACACACGGCATAGACACAGAGAGTTCAAGGGAATTCATATATTTCCACTATCATTATCACTACTTTTTGTAATTGTAAACGCTGAGGGAAACATTAAATTGAAGTACATATTTAGTTAAATTTGCATCTTATCTCTTAGTGATTACAGTTTACTCGGATAAAAATAAGTTGATTCAATTAAGTTTTTAAACTAACAAACTTAATAATTAATATATTAATTTCAAATTGTTTTTCTTGAAAAAAAAAAAAAATATACTGTTATCTGGTTATTTATTTTTTCAGTGTATTTAAATTAAAAGTTAATAAGGGTTGTTTTTTATTATTTTATTTATTTTTTTTTTGTCTTGTTTTAGGGGTTTTGACCATGGTGAGACAGAACATGGTTCTTAATATATGCACATATTTCAGTAATTTCTATACACCAATAAAAGGGTGCATTGCAGCATTCCAGAATCATGCTCAAACATGTTCAAATTTAAAAATAAGTAAACAAATATCAAACAGAATTTGTGTTTTTTTTTTTTTTGCTTTTCAAGACTAATGAATGTTATAAAGTGAAACTTTTGAATGAATAAGTTGAACACAACAAAATTGTTTTATTTTAAAATTTGTTTTGATTGCGACAAGTACAAATTTATAGACACAATTAAAACATAATTGCCCTAAAAACGCTTGCCCTATCTGACCCAGGCAGTTGCCTTTTTTCTAGATATAGAGTTGATTTCGTTCGAAAGCATGTTACCCCCACACCAGGGCGGAATACTCCACAAAAAGAGAGTGTAGGGAATTTTCGAGATATGGCTATATTTCGAGAAGACTTATTAGAATTTGTTGGGGATTTTTTTAATTTTTTGTGCTATTTTATTTTTTTAACTTTTTTTGATACATCTTATTGCATTTTTTTCGATAACAAAAAAAGTTGGACTAGAAAGCACTGATAAACCCTATAGAAAGAAAAAAAAAACGTTGGAGCTGTTTTCGAGAAACGGGCACTTTTTTGTATTTTGCTTTTTTTTCGAAATTTCTTTAGACAAAGATAAATCTTACAATGAAAATAAATTTTATTTAGGTATGGACCCATTAGGTGGCGCTGGTGTCGGCATATTCAGGTAAAGTCTATATTCTCTGAAACCGTAAGAGCTACCGAGCCAAGATTTACGCTATGGGTTAGGGTAAATAAAATGCGTAGCTACCGAGTCTAACGAAATAGTTATATTTAGTGCGATATGTAATTCAGAATGTATATATTTTTGATAGGAAATTTTTGTATGTATGAATGGACCCAATATGTGGTGCTGGGATATATGTAGATTTTTTGGAATTTTCAATAAGATTTTATCAAAACTCTGAATGTAGGATTGTCAAACGGGGAATCCCGAAAACTCGAAATTTTTCGGAATTGACAATTCCTGAATCACTGTATTTTTTCTTCCGAGATCCAAAAATCTCGGAGTTTTAAAATAAAATATTTGTTTTTAATTTCTAAATCTATAATATTAATAGGCTAGGCGATTTCTTGTGACCGATGTTTTGTTCTACCGTTTTATACCGATTTTGACCAAACGTATATTATTTGAATCGTATTTCTTTTTAGCCGTTTTGCAGATTTACAAATTTTTTATTTTGAGTAAATTACATTTAAAGTTGCTACTAACACATACATAAAATTATACAATGCTATGTGTGTGTTTATCAAATTTGTTAATGTGTTTGTAATAAAAATGACTTTGTTTTTATGTTGATTTGTGAATTGGCTATAATTGATTAGCATACCTTTAGGGTCTTTATTTAATTAAAAAATAATTTTCCTAGAATTTGCACTCGAATTTCGAGGGCTGGAATCTGCTAGTAAAAGTAGAACCGTTTATTTTACTCTTTTAGTTTTTTTCAAAAATCCTAAATTCAAAATTCACGAAAGAAAACAGAAAATACAGTTTTTTCTTTACATTGTTATTTTTTATTATTATTGTTTTTGATATTATGTTCAACAATTAAAACGCGTTGTTCTATCGTATACTGAGCCATTTTTACTCACCCTAAACTGTCAGCTGCCCAACTGTCTTTCATTTGGCTGTCAACACTTAACTGTACAAATGGTTTTAAATTCAAAACTTTGGTTAATTTGGGACACCCTTATTAAATGTAGTTTTGAGGATAAATTTAATGATGTCATTATTATAAAAACAGAAATAAAAATAATTAACTTACGCTTTAAAAAATTTCATATCGCATAAAATTAACATATAAAATAGGGTTTTAGAAGAAAACTTCATGACCTTCAAAAGAATTTTGAGGAGGGCCAGATGCCAACACACAGAAAACGGATTCGAATTTTGGTAGTCATATGTAATATCAATGTATTCATTCTGTCGTGTTTATTGAATTATATTTTCAAACAACCATAGATTCCATTGTACCAATTGTCTCATTTAGTTGATACTATGGAATTTATATTATATATATTGATTGTTACAACCGTGTAACCAATAAATGTGGAGTAATCCGATTTTATTAAAAATTTATTAATTTTTCTATAAGAAATTAAATATAAATAAAATATCTTACACAGTAAAAATAAATTTAAATGATAAAATTTGCTAGTTACATATTACTGATATTGAATTATTTTAACATTCTTCTTCAATAAAACTTTGAACATTTTGTGTGTTAATTGATGTTGTTGTTTTCTATTTCATTTATTAACGATGCCTTCCATTTTTGTATATTTTGTAATTATATACAAGACACTTCACTTAAAAGAAAAAGGAGCTAATTTCCATCTCGGATTTCCCAGTCTTCATATTAGTTCTTTAAAGTCCTGACTTTTTTTCTGTTCTTCAACAAGGAAAGCACGATCGATACTTTCGCAAAACACTATGGCAGTTACGTACGACAGTGTTTTCACGCTTGAACAAATGGCTGCTTTCGTAGGGTCGAGTGGGACGAACATCATTCAATTTCTCCCTTCATTGCAAGCATTCATTGTCTACACAGAATAAATCCAAAAAAAATAAATCATTATTAAATTAAAAATGGATTTAAAAATTATGTATTTGCTTATTTTTGTACATTCGCTATTCGCTTGTATATTCGCTAACTTTGCTGGTACAACTTATAAATGCAAACAAAATTGCAGATGCTGTTTTCGTAGAGAATGTGAAGTGATATTGCATTAAAGCAGGGGTTCTTACCCTCTCATAATTCATACCTCACCTAAAAGTGAATTTATTTTTCCCACCTCACATAGCATCCACAAAATAAGAAAATATTAAAACATATCAGTCATTATATTATTATTTTATTTCTGTTATTAGATAATCTTGCAAGAAAACATTTTTATAATATCTCTGGGACTGCATTAATGGGATGACTGTTGTTGTTTCCCGTCAGCAAGGTGAGAAATGCTTGTGACAGTTTTGGACAATCCTAAACGCATATCATGCCTAGCGTACTACCGATTTATATTTTTCGCTTTTATATTAACCAAAGTTAAAAATGCAGATTCACAGAGGTATGTTGTTACAACCGTTCTCAGGACTGAAACTTCTTTGTTGGCCGAATCTGGATAGGAATCTATTTGCGAGCACCAAAATATATCAACATTTTGATTGGTAAATGTTAGTTTCAACATAGCAATCCAAATTAAATATGAAAGGGCTTAGAATCCATTGATCATTTTTCAAATTGTTTTCAAAAATATATTTATCAAAACAGTTTTTGAGATTTTCCAAATGTTCTAAAATGTCGTTTCTAACCCTTAAAAAGTCCTACGAAAATCAATTCAAGAGTCGGGAAATTTTCGTAATTATCTTTTGGTACGCGTTTCTTTCAAAGAGCTATGTAATGTAATGCTGGAAAGCTGTAATCTTATAATTTGCATCTAAAATATTTACTTCTGATCATTGAAGTGAAATTTTAAAATCATTCACATGAGAAAATATATCCGGAAGATAGGCCGCAAAATTGTTTGTTTCAAATTCTAGGTATAGTTTATTTACCCTCTGTTTTAATTCCATAACACGAGTAAAAACTCGTCTAAGTGAAAGCCACCTTACGTCGGTGTGATAGAGCAAGATTTCATGAGAAGCTCCAACTTCTTGGCACAATATTTTGAAAAGCCTGTGATTAAGTGCTCGAGATCGAATGAAATTCACTTCTTCAACCGTAATATTCATTGCTGACTTTAGTGGAAGAGTTCGATGTAAAAAGCAGTGCATAACCAAAACATGTGGAGCTACTGCTCGGACCACAGTTCCAAAACCAGAGTTTTTTCGTATCATGGAAAGTGCACCTTCTGTGCATATAAATCCCAACTTTGCCTTCCAATCGAGACCATTTTCCGTAAAAAACCTGGTAAACATCTGAAGCTTTTGTGCTAGCTAAACGCGGACGACAGAACAAAAATGATGGCATATCTAAAGAGGTCACAAGTTGGCTTCATTGAGCTACATCATTTTTTTCATCCAGTGGTAGGCCGAAATGCATAGGTGTTTTTTAGTTCTTCGATGAGCTAGTACAAAATAACCGATAACATTTCCACGCAGCGATGTCTGATTATGTCGTTTGACAGTAGTATTTTAGGCGTCTGGTCCTTCTGTTGCTTTCCGAGTACAGCTTCCACCATTTGAAGAGAACAAGGCTGGATCAGTATTTCAGCAATAAGATATGCCACTTTATAACTTGCTTCAACAAGTGGCTTTTAAGAAGATACAAAACCTAACCTGTATAGAGTTCGACATGCTTGAAACCGCGAATTCTTTTGTTTGAGAAACTCAATCAAAAATCCACTATTATTTGGATGTACTTTTCTGAAATGTTCTTGGAATTGTGCAGCTCTCATATTATCGTTATACAAATTTTTCGAACACGTAAACCCAAATTTAACATATTCTTCACTATCTTTGCTTTTTTTTACATTTTAATTAAATTTTAAAGTTTTATGAAGTAACTAGCGGACAACTTATTTCAAACTAAGCCAAAAAAAAAAAAAAAAAAACTAAACTACACGTACTATGAATACAACACATATTTTTTATATTTTCCAAGCTTACTAGGTTAAAAAAATAATCAAATTTAAAAACGGTTATATTTGAATCTTAATAGGTAAGGCGATTTCTTGTGACCGATGATTTGTTAAACAGTTTTCTCCCGATTTTGACCAAACGTATCTTATTTGAAAGGTATTTCCTTTTAGCTGCCCACCAGATTTACAGATTTTTAAATTTATACATTATTTTGTTGCTATTAATACATACATAAAACAAGTAAGAAAATTATAGTCGGTCTAGACCGACTATACGATACCCTATACCATGCGTTTAGAGACCCTATCTCTTAGGCCCAACTAACTGGACATAGAAAATAAGCAAAAACCAAATTTGAGTGGGATTTTTATTAATTTTTTTGGCTGCAGATATGAAAAAGTTCATATCGGATGCTATATCTAAATAGGGACTTGGTCCAAAAATGGACCGATCCTGATCATGTTTGGTAAAGTATCTTGTATTTTGCAAAAATATATACAAACAAAATTTGAGAAGAATCAGTGCAATATTTTTGTTTTTTAATGGATTTAAGTGAAGATCGGGAAGCAGCTCTATATGGGGTCAAAGGGATCATTTTTGGACTACTCATTAATGGATGTAATTAATGCATACAATCCCAATTTGAGTAAGATCTATATGACAATTTGGATGTTATGGCAATTTATGTCGATTTCATATGGGTAATTTGTATGTGGGCTAGGTCTGAACATGGACCGATTCTCACCAATTTCAATAGCGTTCATCCCATGGCCGATAAAAGCTTATATACCAAATTTCATCAAAATATATTCATATTTGCGACCTGCAGTTTGATTACAAGGTTTACATGGACACACAGACGGACGGACGGACGGGCGGACATTGTTAAATCAACTCAGAAAGTGATTCTGATTCGATCGGTATAATTAAAGATGGGTCTAGGTCAAATATTTTTGGTTGTTACAAACAGCACCACAAAGTCATTATACCCAAACCACATAGTGGTATAGGGTATAATTATACAATGCTTTGTGTGTGTTTCTTAAATTTGTTAATGTGTTTGTAATAAAAATGAGTTTGTTTTTTGTGTTGATTTGTGAATTGACTATAATTGATTAGCATACTTTTAGGGTCTTTATTTAATGAAAAAATAAAATTTCCAATAATTTGCGCTCTAATTTCGAGGGCTGGAATCTACTAGTAATTATTAACACAATAACAAATTTTATTAGTAGAGTTTTAGATATCAGTGACAAAGATTTTCAGGAAATCAAATTTAGATAAGATCAAAAATATTTTAATAATGAAAACTATAAATGACTTAATAAAAACTGTGAACAATAAAAGACCTAGGACGAACAACGAGGAACAAAGAAAAATTTGAAAATCAATTTTTTACGTTCCAAAATACTCAGAACGGTTTAAAAATTTGAAAATTTATGACAAAGAAAAGTACAAGTACGTTTAAAACACACAATACGATAAAAAAAAAACTTTTAAACAGAACAAAATCTAGGTTATACAAAGATGAAAAACCGAATTTAGTATATAATATTAGTTGTAATGGGGACAAGTCCAGCGTATGCCAGAAGGTATATGTTGGTACGACGAGGACAAAATTAAAAAGTAGGCTATCATCACACAAATCAGATATAAGATTAAAAGAAAAACCATTAGAGCAAAAACAGCACTTGTGCCCACTGTGCAATAACTGAACACACATATTTTGACCATGTAGAAATATTAAGAGGAGAGAATAACTATGGGAGAAGATTTACTTTAGAAATGCTATTGATGTACCTTCTGAAAAGATACTAAATTACAAGACCGACACTGACAAATGTGCTCAAATATATCGACCCACAACAAGACAACATAGAAAGTTATGGTGAGTACTCACGATGGAACATTAAGAGAAACATGCGAAAAACATCCTTCAATTTTTTAATACAGACGATGGAACTAAAAACGAAGCATCAGTTCTGTGTGGTTATTGAATATACTAGTACTAAACAAATATACGCGGAAGAAAATAATTATATTCAGCTATAAAATTTTTAAAAATTTATAAAATATATGAATTTATAAATTTTTATATTATTTTTCAAAATCCTCAAATTTTCATTATCACTATTCATTATTATTTATAAAATTCTTAAAATGTTCATTATGTTAAATTTTCGTCATTTTCGTCTCTCTTTTATTTTCTTTACTCTGATATACAAAACAACACGACTGCTCTCAACGAAATTAGAGAGCAAAAACAGTAAACATCGATATAAACGATGGAACATTAAGTTTGGAAACATAAAATATCAAAATAATTTCATATTTGAGGAACCAAAATTGAAACATGAATTTTGACATGAAACATTGCTACACACGATGGAACATTAATAGAAACATCAGCATGTTTCAGTTAATGTTCCATCGTGGGTACTCAGCATTAAAGTAAATATTAGTTTGAAAAGAATCAAGACTAGGACGACACTTCTTAATTATTTAAAAAAAAAATTTAATTATTCTTATTTTTGTTAAACAATTTTTGTTTATTATTTTTGTGCTTTTGTGTTATTTATATTGTTTTTTGTGTTATAGATTTCCCTGAGTATGAACAACAAAGTTGGTCGAAATATCCGAAAATAGAATATCAAAAATATATTATAAAAAAAATAATCGTTTACAATTTTTTATACAAATTTTTTTAATTCGTAATGACCTATTGCCGAACAATTAAATACTAAACAAATTAAAAGGTCAACAATATATAATTTTTCAACATACGAAAAAAACTATTTACAAATAAAGTCCAGGTTTTCAAATCAACCAATCCTCCCTAATTTAAGAAACATACTCGTATTTGTCTTATTTCAATAAATATCTCTAAATTTTGAAGGAAAAGTTAACACACAGACTGACGGAAATTGTGGCTTTGGGGTATTATTTAAACAGTTATAACTGATTACAACAGTTCACCACCAAAATACTGGTTTCGTATCAAAATTCAAGGGATAAACATTTCCCCTTGATGGCAAACCTATCGAAACCCAAATAAAAAGCGTTTTAAAAATAATCTATAAATTTAAATAATGTAAACAACAGTAGGTTTTTTAAGGTTCATTGACATGCAGCATACAAGTTTGTTTTAATTTCCACACCAACATAATGTTGACAACATTAATACAAATATTTGGATGATAAAAATAAGAGAATAACAAATGCTTGTAAACATACTCGTACCATGGGACATATAACGAGAGAAGAAGAGTAAGGTGTTTATATTTTGAAGGTACGTACATAACATGCATGAAAGTGGGCGCCAAATAGAAATCAACAATAGGTTTTTGCATATGTACATTCTTTGTTGTCTTTTATTTTGATTGTACATGACATTATTGTTGAATATAAACAAAAAAAACAAAAACGTTGTTTTCGTGTTTTTTTTTCAGTTGTAATAAAAGATGACCTGGTTTCTTTTTTTTCTTTCTTTATGTTTAACTTACAAATATTGATATTTATTAAACGTATTAATTTAAAAACTTACTTATACAGTTAAGTAATAAAGTCTTCATACACCCCACTATTTCATGATTTTGAAGAAATGGTAACCATAATGAAAAATCTTTTTATGTCAAACATTTTGTATTTGTAAAAAAAACAAAAAATATTTTTTTTAATAATATGGAAACTATAAGCCATAAACATAATTATGAGTGGGACTAAAGTCTACATACAGCGTAATTACTTTTAGGAAAATTTAACAAATGAAATAATCTAACCAATAAAAACCAAGTTTTTGTTAAAACTCTTTCTTTCCTTATGCATATGAGTTTTGAATCTCTCCGTGACTATGCGTGACTGTGCGTGACTATGTCAAAGTTAATCTTTTTTCACAGCAAGTCTATCGACTAAGTTTCAGATCGATCGGATAAGGGGAAATGGGCTTTAAATCACTTCGTCACTGTGCGTGACTATGCGTGACTGTGCGTGACTATGTCAAAGTTCATTTTTTTTTTTTCACAGCAAGTGTATTGACCAAGTTTTAGATCGATCGGATGAGGGGAAATGACATGTAGATCACTCCGTGCCCCAAAATTAATCTATAATCACAACAAGACTATGGGCCAAGCTTCAGATTAATTCGATAAAGGGGAATGGGGTTGACCCACGACAGACAGACAGACTGTACGAGTTTGAGTTAAAAGAAAGAGTTTAAATAATCTAACCAATAAAAACAAAGTTTTTATTAAAAATCTTTCTTTGCTTATGCATATGAGTTTTGAATCTCTCCGTGACTGCGCATGACTTTGCGTGACTATTATAAAATTAATATTTGGCCACAACAAGTCTATGGACAAAGTTTCAGACCGATCGGATGAGGGGAAATGGGGTTTAAATCACTCCGTGACTGTGCGTGACTATGCGTCACTTGTGTGACTATCTTAAAATTAATCTTTGGCCACAACAAGTCTATGGACAATGTTTCAGATCGATCGGATGAAGGAAAGCGAGGTTATAATCTATCCGTGACTGTGCGTGACTACGCGTCACTAAGTCAGAGTTGATCTTTTTTCACAGCAAGTGTATGGACTAAGTTTCAGATCGATCGGATGAGGGGAAATGACATTTAGATCACTCCGTGACTGCGGGTGACTATGCGTGACTGTGCGTGACTACCCCAAAATTAATATATAGTCGCAACAAGACTATTTATTGGTCAAGTTTCAGATCAATTGGATGAGGGGGAATGGGGTCCACCCATGGCAGACAGACAAACAGATAGTATGAGTTAAAAGAAAGAGTTTAAAAAAAATAGGTGATTCCGTTTTTTTAGCTGATATCATATTTTGCTTATCATAACAAGTATTAAAGTTGATAACATTGCGGTTACATAAAATGGAAAATTGCCAAAAAATATCTATTTCAGGACGAAATTTGGTAATAAATCTCCGAAAAGACCAAAAAGTTATGCTGATTTTGAGAAAAACGGTAAAATTAAGCCGTTTTAAAGTACAAACCGTTATTAGAAACTAAATAAAAAAGGAAATAATGAAAATCAACATCGATCAGGCCGATCAAAAAGGCTGTGACGACGCGATATTATCAGTACTAGAAAATTCCAGCCCTCGAAATTCGAGTGCAAATTCTAGGAAATTTTATTTTTTCATTAAATAAAGACCCTAAAAGTATGCTATTCAATTATAGCCAATTCACAAATCAACACAAAAAAAAATCATTTTTATTACAAACACATTAACAAATTTAATAAACACACACATAGCATTGTATAATTTTATGTATGTGTTAGTAGCAACTTTAAATGCAATTTACGCAAAATAAAGGAAAAAATTTTAAAATCTGTAAATCTGCAAAACTGCTAAAAAGAAATGCCTTTCAAATAATATACGTTTGGTCAAAACGGTAGAACAAAATATCGGTAACAAGAAATCGCATAGCCTATTAATATTATAGATTATTAAAGAAGTAAGTGTGTATCAGAAAATTTACGCACCCAAAATTGGCGAAAAACATTGAAAAACATTGCATGAGAATGGCTTTATATCTGCTAAAAACCGAAAACTCGGTCTTGAATTTGCTAAAACACATATTAATCAGGATAAGGACTTTTGGAAATGTGTCTTATTTACCGATGAAAGTAAATACAACATTTTTGGAACCGACGGAATTTTCAAAGTTTGAAGAATACCCAACACAGCTTAAATCCAAATTTCATATAACTACGAGAGAAGTTCGAAAAGTTACGGACTTGTTGATCCGCCCTCGTAAATGCTATAGTGCACATTTGGGATGTTTTTGAAAACGAAAGTTCGAAAATATGAACTTAGCAGCTGTGAAATTCTGAGAATTGCTTTTAACAGAGCTTGGGCAGAATTTAATCCAGAAATAACAGAAAATTTGGTCAATTTAAAGTCTCGACGCTTAAAAGCTGTGATCGATGACCAACTAATGCAGTTTAAATTTTTTATATTCTTTAATTTTTACTGTATGTATACTTTTGTCCACTGGTCTTCTTTTATGTTTTTTTTATTATTGCTTTTGTTATGTTCATGAATTTTGTAGTTGTTTTTTGTTATACGAGGGCGGATCAATAAGTCCGTGACTTTCGTACTTCCCTCGTGATTATATAAAAAGCAACACTGCTCCCATCATGTACCACCTGTTAATAGACTACTGTAAAATTTTGAGCAAGTTCCGTCATTTACTTTGCGTTTTACAGCTGCTCAAAACATACAACCTCGTGGATTTTTTAAAAATGGAAAAAAGTGAATTTCGAGTGCTCATTAAACATTATTCTTTGCGAAAAAAAAACGTCAATCACACCAAGGAAAAGCTTGTAAATACTATGGGGACTTTGCACCATCGATTTCAATGGTAAAAAAGTGGTTTACTGACTTTTTTTTAAAGCCTAGTTCCGCGAAGCCGAGTGGCTTGTCTCAGATTCTAACTTTTGGGTCCAGGGATAAGCCGGATTTGAGTAGTTTTTTGCAGCGATAGACCAAAGCCTCTGGTGGCAATCGAACCCACGACCCCCGCATGATAGGCGACCACGCTACCTACTCACCTACCGGGGCGCTTTCTTTCGCACAAATACAAATGACGCTGAACGTTCTGGACGGCCACTTGAAGTCAATACACCCGAAAATGAAACGTTGGACTAAGTGTATTGAGCTAAAAGGAGATTATGTTGAAAAAAAAATTTTTTTTTTTGCAAAAAAAAAAACTGTGTTTCATTCTAAAAGTCACGGACTTATTTATCCGCCCTCGTAAACAAGAGTGTTTTTAATGTCTTAAATATTGGCATACATGTTTATTTCAATAAATTTCCCAAATCCCCAAAATCATAAAATAGCAGGGTGTATGTAGACTTTAGTCGTTAACTGTTACTCATATGTACATTTAAATAACGATTATTATTTTACAAAATATTTACATCTTTTCTTATAATTTCCTTCTCTTAATGATAACGTGATACACATGCATATTAAAAATGAAAGATAGCTGTAAAGAATTAATTACGCACTTTGGTTTTTACAATTTGTAAATTTCTTTGCAAACAAAGTTAATACAAATATATAAATATTTATCAGTCTTTAGTATTTATTCCTGATTTTAAAAACTTTAAGGTCATATTGTTAAGGATTTTTCCTAGTAATCTGATTCTAAACAAGTAACAAAGTCAGTATATACCGACATAGGTAGCCTACACTACAATTTTCAATAAAATATTTTAGTTTTGTTGATGGACCCAGATTGTCTCGTGTCACACCTGTCCGGAATGGACGACCTGCTGACAAAAATACTCCACAAAAATTGCTCTTTTCAACATTTGCGCATAACGAGTATCCCCACATGTTCTTTTAAATCTGATCCATGTTGTCTTCAAATCTAAGTGCATAGATTCAGATGCTTGTCACTCCACGGTCCCAAACTGGAATTGGTTTTAGAACAAAATTCAAGTACAGTGTTTCAACTTTATAATGGGACACTTACAAAAGTGAAAAGTTTTAGAACTGTTTTGTAAACTTGTAAGGTAAAAAAAAATATTATATAAAAATTGTAATGCTAATGTTATAGGTTTATTAAAAACATAAAAAGGAAATTTATTGATTTATTATAAAAAAAAAATAACAAAATAACTTAATATTCAAATTTCAGGTCAAAGAAATAATGGGACAAATGAAAGGGGAAACAAAATAAATAATAAATTATTTAAAGTTTAATATTTAGTTGGAAGGCCCCTTTGTTGTATTACAGCCTTCAGTATATTTGCATTGATTCAACAAGTTTCCGGCAATATTCAGGAGATATATTTTCCCATTCCTCCTTGAGAGCTATAATTAAATTATTTTTGTTATCAATTTGACGTTTCTTTAATTTTTTTTTCCAAATGACTCCACACATGCTCTATCGGATTAAGATCCGGTGACTGAGGTGGAGCTTCAAACACATGTGGGCAACTGTAGAGTAACCAGCTCCTAACATTATATGCCTTGTACTTTGGGTCATTGTCTTGGTAGAAGTAATAATCGTTCACTAGACCCAACTTTTCCGATGTTTCAGCCAGGTTTGTACGTAAAATGTTTATATACAACTCCATAATCCCTTCCACAATATGAAGCTTTCCAGGCCCAGCGGCTGATATTGCGCCCCATACTATAATTCAACCTAAACCGTGTTTAACTGTAGGTCTTAAATTTTGTTCTGTCAGCTCCGCATTTGGTTTCCTCCAAACATATGACCGTCCGTCGGACCGGAAAACATTGAATTTACTTTCATCGGTAAATATTACTTTGCTCCAAAATGAAAAATCTTTGTTTTTATGATCTTTTGCGAATTGTAGGCGTTTAAGCTCGAAATTCGAGCGTAAATTCTAGGAAATTTTATTTTTTCATTAAATAAAGACCCTAAAAGTATGCTAATCAATTATAGCCAATTCACAGATTAACACAAAAAACAAGCTCATTTTTATTACAAACACATTAACAAATTTAATAAACGCACACATAGCAATGTATAATTTTATGTATATGTTAGTAGCAACTTTAAATGCAATTTACTCAAAATTGAGGAAAAAATTTAAAAATCTGTAAATTTGCAAATCGGCTAAAAAGAAATACCTTTCAAGTAATATACGTTTGGTCAAAATCGGGATAGAACGGTAGAACAAAACATATATATATATATATATATGTTCCTCTAACTCCCACTGGAGCATAGGGCGCCAATAATTGCAGATCTCCATCTGACTCGGTTTTGAGAAATAGACCTTAATTCGTTCCAAGATACACCCAGTTGATTCATTTCGGATTCTGTTGAACGTCTCCATGTTATACGTGGCCTACCACTTTCTCTGCCATCTTGATGAAATGGGTTCCATCTAAGAGCTTGCTTGGATACATTATCATCATTTCGACGGAGAGTGTGTCCAATCCACTGCCATTTCCGTTTACGTATCTCAGTTGCTACTTCCATTTGCTTTGCTTTTAGTAACAACTCGGCATTCGATATTGTTTGAGGCCAAAAGATACGTAATATCCTTCTTAGGCAGCGGTTGACAAATGTTTGCAATCGTTTTGTGATCCTGTTGGTGACTTTCCAGGTTGTACACCCATATAATAGGACAGACTTGACATTTGCCTCAAAAATTCTAAGTTTAGTGGTTTGAGAAATTTTATTACTTTGCCATACTGGAGCTAGTATGCCAAAAGACGCTCTTGCCTTGTTAATTCTAGCATCAACATCAAGTTCGGTTCCTCCATTAGGTGAGATTTCACATCCAAGATAACAAAATTGTTCACATGCATCATAAGTTTGGCTGTTGATGGTCATTGGAACTGTTGTTGTACCAACACTTAGTGTTTTTGTTTTGCCAGCGTTGATTTTGAGTCCTGTGTATTGTAGTTTTTCCTGCAGTTCTTTAGTTGTGTGTCTAAGGTCATTAAGATTATGCGAAAGTAAACAGATATCGTCAGCATAGGCCAGGTAATTTAGATATTGGTTATTGATTTTCCATTGTATTCCTTGCCTTTTATTCTCAATACTACTGAGGACATCTTCCATAACAACAAGAAACAAAAGAGGTGATAATATGCAGCCCTGACGAACTCCACTTTCTACCATGAACGGCTCAGAAAGTTTTCCCTTATGGAGAACAAAGCATTTTGCACTGTTATAGCTTTCCTTAATAAGAGCTATTATTTTTTGAGGTATATTTCTCTTTCGCAGGGCGGACACAAAACATCAGTTACAAGAAATCGTCTAGCCTATTAATATTATAGATTACGCTTACTTATGAAAGGTTTTTTCTTAGCTACTCGGCCATTGTAGCGGTGCTTTCTTAAAACATTTCTTACGGTTTATGGTTTAGCTTTTTTCCTTAAATGTATTTCGACTTCTGCAGCAAGTTTAGGAGTGTTTAGGTGAGGATTTTTCTTCACTTGTCGTAGGAGCCAGCGCTCATCAGCTTCCGAAAATATTTTTCTTTTGCTTGGTTTTGCTGCGTTTTCAAAATTTTCTGCATCTTTTTAACGCTTTATAATGTTAAATACTGTGGATTTAGGTTTATTGACTATTTCTGCAATATTTCGCACAGTTTTCCCTGTTTTTGAGTGTTGTATTATTAATTTTCTAATTTCTGGTGATGTTTGAGAATACCGAAGCGCCATATATTATATTTTTTTAATTTTACGAAAAAGTAATTTTGACTAAAGTATTTTAAGTCTCATATATTCTTAATAACAAATATTTGCAATTTGTTCCGTTAGAAAGCGCAATTAAAAATAAAGTTGCCATATGTCCCATTATTACTCTGTGCTGCTTTTTCTATGCTATTGTGAATTAGTGATAATAAATTTATTTCTTCGCAACAAATAAGGGTAATATTTTGGGATAATAATAAGTATATTAGCTACACAAAAAAATAAAAAGTACGAATCAAAGTCAAGTACCATAATCTTAAATATATTTACGCTGATCCCTGACTCACTGACTGACTGACTGATTCTGTAACGCTGAAATAATACACATAGCACTCCCTACAAAGCTATACGAAATACACAAACAAAATTTAATCATTTATATAAACCCACACACAATTTTCTCTCTTCTATGTTACCGACCAGTGCTGCTAATAAAATCTTCTGAAAATCGACAATTGTGGAAACTAAATCGCCAAAATCGTCATTTTTAAAAGAAGAAATTGTCAAGAAAATAAAAATATAACTCGACAAAATATTACCAAAGGAAACAATAAAATTTATTTATATCATTCATATTACGAATATTATTACAGCATTGGTTATTTCTATATATACAAATGTATTAGTGGTGAAATTTCAACAAAAAAAATTTAACACAGCAATCAACTAAATAATTTTATTGGCATGAATCTATATCTGAAACATATAATATAGGTTTAAAGTATCGCCGTAATTAAAACTTAAATCTTAAATGGAGATGCTATTCAAGGTATTTCCGTTTTGAAACGACTTGACCCAGAATTAAATCTATACATATTTTGTAATTTCCATTTACACTGAACAAAAACTATCAATTTTCGATAAACAACCCATTAATTGTTAATCCTTGAAATCGTAATTTTTATACTACTGAAAATTTTATATCTTCAATCACCATTTTAACAAATTTAACAAATCATTTTAACATATGGAAAAATCGTCGAAATTACAATAATTTGTCAAAATTGGCAACACTGCTAACGACAATAGCACTACATATGCAGATTTCTTGTTACATATGGAAAAAGTTGAGCGCAAAAAATGCATCAAAAAACTAATATCTATTCAAATTCTTCTTTAAATTGCCATTGTTGGTCAATGATAAAATTTTGCAAAAAAAGTAATGAATGAAATTTTAAACATTTTTATTTTTCTCATTTAACGTCGTCCAATATGCATACATACTTCTTTTATCAAACTAAACTTATCCGTTTGTATGTTTTGTTTTTCATCTCAAAATTGTTTTGTATTGTTAAGAGTGCTTTCGCTCAGGTTCTCTGATGGCCAGCACTTACCAAAGAGTATGCTTTTTCGAGAATTATTTGAGAAAAAAGAGGTCTTCAATGTAGATTTTGTTGTTGTCCAACGTATGATTTCGTTTATAGCCCTGTATTGAAAAACCCTTGAAAAAATAGTGCAATATTAAGTTTAAAATTTAAATTATTGTAACTTTGCATAATTAAATTACATTGTAATTTTAGAGAGAGGTGGGAAGATAATTTTTTTTTCATTCATAATATTAATTTTTGCATAACTTGCTTTTAAAAAAATTTAGACAAACATAAATTCCGTAAATAGGTATATTTAAGATTTTAATTTGAATAATTTATTGAAATTATCATGGAAGAATTAAAGGCGATTTTTTTCCTTTAAGTAAAACTAATACGCACTTATTTTTTATATTTTCTTTTTTGGGTTTATAGATTACTTTGCAAAAAATGTAGTTCTCTTTTTTAAGTTTACATGTATGATAAAATATGAAATATTTTTTTCTTTTTTGTGTAGGTGTATTGGTGTTTACATTTCCTTAAGGGGTGGTAGGTTTTAAAACCTTTTTTGCATTTCTCTTCCTGAATGCACAATATGTCGAGAGTGTTGTGCAAAATTTTAAGTAAATCAGAGCAAAACTTAAGAAGATACAGCGTTTCCAGCGACCGGCCTCATACGGTATACGTATAGTATATAAATCCGTTTTTAAAAAATTTTAAACCGATTTTCTCGCAAATAAATGTTTGAAATCCGTGAAGATCATAATTCAAAATCCTCTTGACCGATTCTTTTGAAATTTTAGACACTATATCTACACATAAATCATCAGGCAACCACGAAGGTTTTTTTAATTCCATTTTCTTCCCCATTTTTTAACAACAAATTCCAAAAATCGTTTTTCACTTCAAAATGCTGAAAAAAAAAATTGAAAAACTCTTCGTCACTACTTCAGGAAACATGTCACCTTTTATGATGTTCATCACAAAACAACAACGCCTCCGGATATTGGCTGTCACGGGCTTATTTATTAAAATTTTTAGTTGAAAATTTTTTCAAAGATTCTTCAAATGTTATGCTATAACGTGTATTCATGTCTTCAAAAAAGAATTATCCAAAATACGACTTTTATTAACTTTTTTAACCTAAACCGACCCTTAAGAAACTTTTAGGAACCTTGCTCTAAAACGTTTTTTTTTTCCTATGCTATTCTATTTTTTCTACAATAAAATGTAGTTCGGTTATAACGTACTCGGCGGGACCGGCCAAATTAGTTCGTTATAGACTAAGTTCGTTATAACCGTAGTATTTTTTTGTTTTGTCCGAAAGGTTTAAATTTTTTTTTTGTTGAATAAGTTTATTTATTTTGATGCATTTTAAAAAGTTCTAAAACATAAATTAAATTATTAAATTATTAAATTATTAAATTATTAAATTATTAAATTATTAAATTATTAAATTATTAAATTTTTAAATTATTAAATTATTAAATTATTAAATTATTAAATTATTAAATTATTAAATTATTAAATTATTAAATTTATTAAATTATTAAATTATTAAATTATTAAATTATTAAATTAAATTATTAAAAAGATAAATATTAATAGTTTGTCTTAATAAAACTAAAATTTCCGAGTTTCTATCAAAATAAAATATATTTTTAAAATCATGTAATATTAAAAACTCCTTATGTATAGAAGCAGAAAGTATAAGGCAAAGATTGGCTACTGGACCTTTTACAAAACTTCATTTGAAAATCGAAGTTTTTGGTGTGTATTTTTTACAACTGTTTTTCGATTTTTTTTTCTTAAGAAATTTTAAAAACATTAAACTTAATTTTTTTTAAATATGTAAAATATAAGAAAATTCTGAAATGGAAAAAAAAAATTTGTTTGTTAAAGTCAAAATAGACGGGCGCCTAGGCGCCACACAATCCACCAGTTATAAAATATCCTAATAATAAATTTTTGTTTTGTCCCATTATTACTTTGAGGCACGTGATAAAAATAGGCACATGATAATAATGTACCTTTGGTGAAATCATCAATTTATTATTTGTTAATGTAATTTCTTTAGGATTTCAATGTACTTCGTTGCTTTCATATCCAACTCTTCTTCAAAACAAGAACTTACAATAAGGTGAAAGTTTTTCAAAACTTCAGAGAAAAGTCAATATCTGAGAGGAATAATTACCTTAAGAAAACCAAAATTTTTCTAAAGTTTTCGAGAGGAATATCCATTAAAAGTTGTTCCGTGCATTATTAGTCTAAAGCGATTTTGAAAAAAAAAATATAAAAAATTTGGCGTTATTTGAAAACCGCATCAACGATTTTGGTTTATCGAGAACGTTCAAGTCCAACTTTTTTGTTATCGAAAAAAAATCGCCAACAAAAATAAATGTAAACAAGTATGAAAATTATAGTCGGTCTAGACCGACTATACGATACCCTATACCATGCGTTTAGAAACCCTATCTCTTAGGCCCAACTAACTGGACATTGAAAATAAGCAAAAACCAAATTTGAGTGGGATTTTTATTAATTTTTTTGGCCGCAGATATGAAAAAGTTCATATCGGATGTTATATCTATAAAGGGACTAGGTCCAAAAATGGACCGATCCTGATCATGTTTGGTAAAGTCTCTTGTATTTTGCAAAAATATGTACAAACAAAATTTGAGAAGAATCAGTGCAATATTTGTGTTTTTTAATAGATTTAAGTGAAGATCGGGAAGCAGCTCTATACGGGGCAAAGGGATCATTTTTGGACTACTCATTAGTGGATGTAATGAACACATACAAACCCAATTTGAGTAAGATCTATATGACAATTTGGATCTTATGGCAATTTATGTCGATTTCATATGGGTAATTTGTATGGGGGCTAGGTCTGAACATGGACCGATTCTCACCAATTTCAATAGCGTTCATCCCATGGCCGATAAAAGCTTATATACCAAATTTCATCAAAATATATTCATATTTGCGACCTGCAGTTTGATTACAAGCTTTACATGGACACACAGACGGACGGACGGACGGACGGACGAACGGACGGACATTGTTAAATCAACTCAGAAAGTGATTCTGATTCGATCGGTATAATTAAAGATGGGTCTAGGTCAAATATTTTTGGTTGTTACAAACAGCAGCACAAAGTCATTATACCCAAACCACATAGTGGTATAGGGTATAAAAAGTAAGAAAAATTAATAGTAAAAAAATCCATTGTCTGCGAAAAATCGCTGAAATCGCCGAATCCCGAAAATTCCCTTAGCGATTTTTCTAAGTGTGTAGTATTTTTTCAGCAGTTGTCTATTTCAACCAAATGTGGTGTAGTTATGCTAAGTTCATATCGGGGGTATTGCAGCCAAATACTAACCGATGTGTTTTTTTAAGCCAAAACCGAAACCGTAACCAAAAATGCGATTGGCATCCAACCATTATTGTAACCAATGACGGTTGAGTTGTAAATTACATACATATATAAATAATTACATATATTATGATTCAACTTTGTTGCAACTATACGAGTCATAATAATAAACTCATATGATAATGCAATTGACATTTATGTTTAACATCAATAAAAATACAAAATTGAAAAGCAGTGACAAAGAACATGAAGATAAAATGAATACAATTAAAATACATACATATAGTAGTTGATAGATGGTTGGTTGGTTGGTGGCAGTATAGTTAAATAAATCACAAAGGCATGAATAATACAATTTTTTTTTTTTTGCAAACGACGAGGGGCAATCTTAAATAAATAATGATTTTTATATGAATAAATGAATAACCCAGGTCGGTCGATACTAACTATTCTTGTAATACGTTCATAATTTGATATTTCCTCTATTGTATGACAAATAAACAAAACAATATACAGAATAAAAAGTTGATTACATTTCTAAAATAAAAAAAGAAGAAAAAAAACGTCCATCAGATAACTGTATTCAGATAACAGTGGATGTTTAGTTGATGGACAGACAGACAGACATATTACTATGATGTGTTGGTTGTTGTGGTTGGAGTCCATATATAAATATATGGAATTTATGGTTTGTGCGGCATACGATGTGTCACTTGCCACTATCACTTGAATATTTTAAGTAGACATTATGGCTCATTGGTGTATTATAAAATGTCTTATTTGTCCCTCATATATACACAAATATGGTCGGTTAGTTATAATTGAATGTATAAAATTAACTATTGTTGAACGTTCTTATCGACAAGGTTCATTGTCATTTTGAGGTATCTTTTGTGTATGACTTATGCAAAGCCGCGTGTTGGTGTTGTAGAAAATCCGATATAAACAATAATTCCTATAACCTTCAATGTTTGCTCGCATTAAGTAGTGATGTATGAATTTGAAGTAAACAATATTAAAATGAAAGAAAAACATAAATAAGAAAGTTAGTCGGTCAAGACCGATTATGCGTACTCTATACCATAAATTTCGTATAATGATTTCGGTCAGCAGACCTCAATAATACTAGATGAGGGGATTTGTAGACATAGAAATTAAGCATAAACGATATTTGAACAAGATTTTAAGGTATTTATTGACCGATAACATGTTAAAGTTTATATCAAAGATAGTTGCTTTATGCAGACTGGATCTAAAAGCGATCCGATATCACTAACGAATATATGAGATATTTGTACGTTTATAGTGAACTAGTATAGCCCAGCAATCGAAATTCGAGTGAATGCAAATTCTAGGAAATATTATTTTTTCATTCCATTTTTGTCTTCCAATGTTTTTTAATCTATATAAAGGGTCCGCCAAATAACTTTTTTTTTTTGAAAATGCTATAAAAAAAACTACTGAATATTATCTCAAATTTCTTTTTTTATTTGAAAGTACAATCTTTCCGGTTAATAATGGAAAATAATTTCATTCAAATGGCTGCCTCGGCTGGCCATGCAATAGCCTACACGATTGGTCCAATTTTTAAGCACATTATCGATTGTGTGCAGCTGTATTTCACCAATGGCTTTACGAATATTGCCTTTTAAAGCGTCAGTTGTCTCTGGCTTGTTGGCGTAACACTTATCTTTGAGGGCACCCCACAAATAATAGTTCAACGGTGTCAAATCGCAGCTCCGAGGTGGCCAAACGACATCAGCTCTGCGGCTGATAATGCGATCTTCAAAAACAGGGCGCAAAACATCGAGTGTATCTTCGGCTGTGTGGCACGTAGCGCCGTCCTGTTGAAACCAAATGTTGCCAATATCCTCCTCTTCAATTTTTGTGAACAAAAATTCGTTCAACATCGCCATTGACTGTAATGGCCACTCCTTGCTCATTTTCGAAGAAAAATGGCCCAATTATGCCTATGGACCAAAATCCGCACCAAACAGTGACTCGTTTTGGGTGTATCGGCTTTTCAATGTATGCGTGCGGGTTTTCTGTGCCCCAAATGCGACAATTTTGCTTGTTTACATACCCGCCAAGATCAAAATGAGCTTCATCTGAAAAGATGATTTTTTTTTTTTGGCAAAATCGGCATCTTCTGTAAGTCGATCGCAGGCCCACTTAGCGAAGCGAAAACGCATTGGATGGTCAGTTGGCTTCAACTCCTGAACCAATTGGACTTTGTATGGCGTCATACCAAGGTCTTTATGTAAAATTCGTCTCAATGATGCCTCCGAAATGTTCAATTCTTGAGAACGACGGTGAATTGATGTTGATTGCGCTTCACGTACACTTTCTGCCAAAGCAGCAATATTTTCGTGTGTACGCACTGTTTTTGGCTTTTCACGCTTTGGTTTATCGATGAGGATGCCAGTTTCTTTCACTTTTTTTCTTCCAAAATCCGTACGCAATTTTCGCACACATTCTGCAACATTACCATGATACTCACAGTAATGTCGCAATATTTCCCAGCGTTGTTCAAGCGTATACACAACCATATTCGTCAGCGGAAGGATAAAACTAATTATCTGTCAAATCAGACATGAGCTAAGTGTTACCATTCACGAAATAAGTACTAGTTGAAAAAAAAACGTTAGATGGCGGACCCTTTATATAAAAAAATTTATACATAATCGATTTTAGCAATTCACAATTCAATTCAGAGCGTCTGATATATAATTTAAATCATTCGCATTAACAGGGTGTAACGAATTATTATAAATATTTTATTTTATTTTATTTTATATATTTTTAAGACAGATTAAACATAAATTTTATCATTCTCAGCTTCTCCTCCATATGAACTATAACTATGCCAATTTTCACACTCCTCCGTGCCCGCATATTGCTTAAAAAGAGAACTAAAAATTTACCTTCGCGTATTAATACATAGATTTAACAACAAATTTTCATATATTTAAAATTTTTGGACTTAAAAATTGAATTTTTCTTTTACATAGATTTTCTGATACATAGCTTTCAACTCTGAGGAGGCATTTGTAAGGGGGTTACGTTAGGTTTAAAAGGATATCGCCATTATTGATACTCAACATGACTGCCAATAGAGCCCGTGACTTGTCCATTAAGATTCCTCTTAGTCGCTTTTGCTTTAATCTTTTAATTTTTGTAATTATAAGACCTTTAAACTCTTAAAAAGGATGAGCAAATATTCACTGATCCGGTTGACAAAGCTAAACTTTTGGCTAAAAAAAATCTGGAAAGCCATCAAACACAGCCCTATCTTGAAAGATCCTCAGACATTTTTCAAGCTCGTGCTGTTAGGAGGATTCTTGCAAAATTCAACTTAAACAAGTAAGAAAATTAGAGTCGGTCTAGACCGACTATACGATACCCTCTACCATGGTTTAGAGACCCTATCTCTTCGGTCCAACTAATTGGATATAGAAAATAAGCATAAACCAAATTTGAGTGGCATTGTTATTAATTTTTTGGGCTGCAGATATGAAAAAGTTCATATCGGGTGCTATATTTATATGGGGACTAGGTCGAAAAATGGACCGATCCTGACCATATTTGGTAAGGTCACTTATTTTTTGCAAAAACTTGTACAAACCAAATTTGAGAAAAATCTGTGCAATATTTTTGTTTTTTGATAGATTTAAGTGAAGATCGGGAAGCAGCTCTATATAGGGCCTATGACTAAGAATTGTTCTATAGGGATTATTTTTGGACTACTGATTAATGATATAATATAATAACACAAACCCAATTTGATGAGATCTATATGATAATATGGATCTTATGGCAATTTATGTCGATTTCATAGGGTCATTTGTATGGGGACAAACCACATAGTGGTATAGGGTATTAAAAGTCACCGAGATCGAATGGCACCGGTATTGAAACGATGCTCTTCAACGTTATCGCGTCCATTGGCAAACATTTTTAGGGCTTTGTACCGTAAGATGGTCAATGTGGAGCTAACAATCCTGAAAATTATCGCCTAATGGAGAGCATTGTGAATTATTTTGAGACAAACTTACTGCTTAAGGCCAGTTTACACCTATCACAATTTGTAGTACGACCTGTCAAAAAGTTGAGTATTATGAGTCTTATCATGTAAAAAGCTTATGTTATGAAATTGACAGTCTGTAGGATTTTATTTTCGAAGTCCGATTATTTTAGAAACATTTCTAAAACCTTGCCATTTTCATCGAACCAGAGTTGTTTTTTTTTTTTTTTTTTTTTGTTAAAAAAAAAGGTTAACAAAAATAAAGAAAGTGGAAATAAAATATGAGTTTCAAAATAAATTTTCTTGTTATTCTAAACAGCTGTTTTCATAAGACTTGAGTGTGATGGCGTTAATGGCCTAAGTATGCAGAAATAATATCGGTACGACTTTATGACAGTCCGATGAATTTCATCGGATTTTTATATCGAAAAATGCGACTGAGTTGTGTCGTGTAAATGGGCCTTTAACGATAGACAATATGGCTTTCGTAGAAGTCGTTCTATGGGAGACCTGATGGCGGTTCTTTCGGAACGTTGGAATCAGTCCATTCACCGGTTCGGTTATTGTTGCTTTGAATATTTCCAAGGCATTCGATAGGGTGTGGCACAGCGTACTCTTGTGAAAGCTTATTGCTTTTCGTGTTGATAATGACTTTTTTCGATTGTTGTTTTAGATGGGATCTCAAACTGTTAAATGAAGGGGAATCGCAAGGCTCTGTTCTCTATCCTGTCAAACTATTGTCATTCATATATCTGCGATCAAAGGCCAAACCTAAGGGATTGGTGCTATGAGGGAATTTGTAAATGACACATTCAATCAAGCCCTTTTGACAATCTCTGAGTTGAGGCGAGCTACTACGATCGATATTAATGCTCGCAAGATCAATGTTGTTTATTCACTAATAGTCAAAGATGTCGTCTGTGTGCACGGGCGGTATTGTATCGGACGTAGTTGTTCACCGTTTGAGTGTTGATGTATATTAAAAAAAAAAAAAATAGAAAGTTAAAACTATTCATCGTTGTTTCACTGCATGATCTACAAGATTCATCGGTAATTGTACGCATCTTACCCTAGGCTTCGCCTAACCATTTTTAGAGCAATTTATTTATTTATTTCAGTTCTCTAATATTAAGCCATTCTGGCCAAAAATATATTACATAGTAATTACTATCCTGAGATCTAAATTTACAATAATAATGACCTTAATATTAAAAAATTAATTAAATAGCATACTAATTTATTTTAATCTATATATTGGCTCCCCAGCCTAATGAAAAGAAGTTACAACAAAAAGAAATAATTAAAATATCATTCATAAGGTCCAAACAGTAGTAACTCAACCATTATAGATGTTATTGTAATGCAAACCGCAGTTATGAGAAGAAAAAAACTTCAATTACAAATGAAGTAACCACATAAATTATACAGCAAAATGTTCCAATAATTTTAATCGGAAAGCATTATTAGAATGCGAGAAAATACGTGAGTGGTAGGGCAATCTATTCCAACACCGTGCAACTGAGACTATATATGACCTCTCGAACATAGATTGATTAATCCTAGGAATAAAAATTTGACGATTCCTTGTTGATCTTGAAAATATAAATGCACTAGAAAAAGATAAATTTGTGCCACCCTTAATGATCCTGTGAAAAAGTATTAATTTACGATATTTAGTAAAATCCTTACAAGAACATCCCAGAAAACGATTCACATAACCCGAAATATGATCACGCCGCCGAACTCCGTATATATCTCACTATAGTATTTACAATACGTTTTAAGCGAGTAAAATTTGTACCAATAGTACAAGATATAATCTCGAGACCGTATAGCACCTGAGAAAATAAAATTGCATGGGCCAGTCTCAACCTTATATTAAACGGAAGATAGATATTAGTAGAGTAAATTCTACGCAAGGTACCCCAAATCCTGCCAGATAGTGCATCAATGTGAGATTTGAAAGAGAGTTTACTGTCTAGAATAACACCTAAGCATTTGTGTTGGTTCACAAACTCAATCTCATTATCCCCTAAAAAAACATTGAGATCACGCAAAAAATTATTTGTAGGTCCAAACATCATAGCTTTAGTTAGCCATTGCAAGACACGGTCAAGACAAACATTAATATCATGCTCCAATAGCACCATAAAAAGTAAAAAAACATCATCAGCATACAAAAACGTTCTACAGATCCTAGAATTAGTAACCTCAGGTAGGTCATTAATATAAAGTAAGAAAAGTAAAGGACCCAAAACAGATCCCTGAGGGACTCCAGAAGTAAGAGGAAGTAAGGCAGATTGCACGCCATTCATACTGACAAACTGAGATCTGCCACTCAAGTATGAAAAAATAAGCCTACATGCAGACTTAGAAAACTTGTATCCATCGCTAAGTTTAATAATCATAATTAATAGAGTTGAATGCTTTAGAGAGGTCTAGAGACACAACAACACTTAGCCTGCCATTATTAACATTCTCACGTATACTGCCTGTAAGCTTAAGAACCATAGATGTAGTGTTATAATCCTTACGAAAAGCATACTGCAAATCGTATACACTTCTGGAGACACATTGCAACATCTGGTTCTTGAGAAGGTGCTCAACAACCTTGGACAGTGCAGGAAGGATAGAAATTGCCCTTAGGTCCACGATTTGTCCGATGTATTCCTTTTTTTATTATTTTTCGCATTTAATATAATGATTCTGCATATTTAAAAAAATAGGGATCATCAAAGCCAATTTTTACCAAACTCATACGGATTGACTATAA
This sequence comes from Cordilura impudica, assembly GCA_963682025.1. Lineage (NCBI taxonomy): Eukaryota > Metazoa > Arthropoda > Insecta > Diptera > Scathophagidae > Cordilura > Cordilura impudica. The sequence continues at coordinate 42,629,810 of OY821518.1, read as the reverse complement.
GATTAATCACAATTCTAAGTTAGCTTCTATTCATATCTAGAATAACACTAAATTATAATTTCATAATAATTTCGTCCAGGCTGCAATTCCAGTCTTTTGAATAGACGGAAATGGAACAGCGGACTCTTATGGGAGGTTTATGGCCCACACCTCTCCTCAAGGAGCGACAGGTTTTGCTGAATTGGACCTCACAAAACTCCATGTAGAGTTGTTCTTAATCATCCCCAGATTCCAAAATTTCAAACCCCAAAATCGTACCTGCTTCGCTTTTCGAGAAATACATATGATCATAAACTGAATCATTTTTCACTTTAATTCGAATTTCAGAAAATTCTCTTCGGGAAAGCAAGTGGTAATAATTCCTCATTACTACAAAAATTGAGGGTTTGATAAAAAAAATTCATCAATATCAATTATGATATACAAAATGAAAAATTTCCTGTAAGCATTTGCGTAACTTGTTATCTGACTATGCTTGACGCAGATAAGAATATTTTCAAACGTCCAATCCAAAATAAGCCTGATTACGAAAGTTTAATTTTGCCAAAAAGTACTCGTACAACTCCTGATGTATGTAACTGTTACATATGCCTAACAGGTGGATATGTAGGTCATCAAAAAGCAAAAGCTCCAAACAGACGTAATTTGAATAATGAAATTAATTCGCCCAAAGGTTCGCGTTATGGTGAGACAAACGTTGTAAAACTTCCAAAGAAAGATAAAGAGCCTATCGAATTCCATCAAGAGATTGGCAAGGGGATAAATCATAAATGTAGGAATCCTCAAAACAATATCTCTAAGATTGTTGAAAAACTTCCAGGTGTTGCTAAAGAGCAAGTTGCATCTAATGTTATCAGAGAAAAGATTAAAGCTAAAGACGGTGCAAGCCGTCATATTGAGAATGAAAAGGTTGAGTTAAGTACAAAAGGGTCCAAAATGAGAGTAGTTTTTAATTCTTCAATAAGAGAAAATATGAAATTTACTGAAGTTAGTTTGGACAATTTTCGGGCTAACGTTGGACTGTCAAAAAATAAAATGAACAAAGTTACCAACTTCCTGAGAGCACATGGTGGAAAAAATTCTGTCCCGGCTCATTACCGGGAATACATGGTCGACCAATCCAAACTTCTTGAAGACGTCTATCATACAGCTAAATATTCATTTGAATGTGACGGTGGGAAACAAGGTATGAGACCAGTAGTCTTTGCAAATGCGGAAGAAATTATCGAGGCTGTAATAATAGAAAGGGATTTTGAAGGGACTACTTGCGTCAAAGTAATGGCAGATGGTGGCCAGGGATTTTTAAAATATCCAAGTTAATATTTCAAGAGAATTATTCTGCGGAACTGGATCGCAATATCAACGACCCTGATGTTGAGAATGACAAAATGTCAACTGAAAATTCAAATAAAAGATGTAAATATTCAGAGGGTTAAGCGTATCGTGCTGCTGTGCATAGTTCCAAAAATAAAAGAAACGTACGATAACGTGAAACTCTTGTTTGATCTGACAAAGATAAATGACATTTCATTTAAATTTGTTTGCGATTTTAAATTGCTACTAATTATCAGCGGACAGCAAACTGCTACAGCGATGTATCCTTGTCCATACTGCTTTGTTAGCCTCAATGATCTAAGAAAAAGTTATATGGAAAAAGAAGAAGCTAGCAGTACTGCAACCAGTGCTGCCAGCACTAGCTCCCATGCAGATAATTCAGACAGCTTCTTGAGATAAAAAACTTATGAATACTTACGTCATGATAATGTAAAATTTGAGAAATTAGAAAAACGCTATAAGATAAATTCACTCGAAAATGAATTATATGATACCAACCTCCTCAAGGCAGTTATTGAATTCTCGTTAGTGAACAAATAATTAAAATATTCAAAAAAATTATAAAAAAAGAAATGAAAAAAAATTATAAAAAAAAATTATAAAAAATACAAAAAAAAAATTATAAAAAAAGAAATGAAAAAAAAATTATAAGTTATAAAAAAATACAAAAAAAAAACGATAAAAATGGAGCCAAATAACTAACCACTACGTCCACGTCGTTGGCTCTGGGTTGCGCTAAAAGCGGTACGAGTGACTAATTTAATCGATGAGGAATGGTTGTGCATATTGTGAATCCATTTGAAATTCGAATTAAAGTGAAAAATGATTCAGTTTATGATCATTTTTGCAGAACAAATATATAGACATATATATATATATATGTGTATTTCTCGAAAAGCGAAGCAGGTACGATTTTGGGGTTTGAAATTTTGGAATCTGGGGATGATTAAGAACAACTCTACATGGAGTTTTGTGAGGTCCAATTCAGCAAAACCTGTCGCTGCTTGAGGAGAGGTGTGGCCCATTTTTGCGAGCTCATAAGTTTTTCGTTGCTTAAAATCTATTTGCATCCATGTGTACTTTTGATATATGGGGGCTAGGTCTGAACATGGATGGATTTTCACAATTTCATTAGAAAATCAAAATTTATATTCTAATTTTCAATTGTCCATATATCTTTTGATTAGCGATCTGTAGTTTGGCGCCTCAGTGATTCTGATTCAATTGGTGTAATCCATAGATTTTTATACGCTATACCACTATGTGGTTTGGGTATAATGACTTTGTGCTGCTGCTTGTAACTACCAAAAATATTTGACCTAGACCCATCTTTAATTATACCGATCGAATCAGAATCACTATCTGATTCGATTTAACGATGTCCGTCCGTCCGTCCGTCTGTGTGTCCATGTAAAGCTTGTAATCAAACTGCAGGTCGCAAATATGAATATATTTTGATGAAATTTGGTATGTAAGCTTTTGTCGGCCATGGGATGAACGCTATTGAAATTGGTGAGAATCGGTCCATGTTCAGACCTAGCCCCCATACAAATGACCCCTATGAAATCGACTTAAATTGCCATAAGATCCAAATTATCATATAAATCTTAGTCAAATTGGGTTTGTATGTTTTTATTACATCCATTAATCAGTAGTCCAAAAATGATCCCTATGGGACAACTCTTAGTCAAAGGCCCCATATAGAGCTGCTTCCCGATCTTCACTTAAATCTACCAAAAAACAAAAATATTGCACTGATTTTTCTAAAATTTTGTTTGTATATATTTTTGCAAAATACAAGAGACCTTACCAAACATGGTCAGGATCGGTCCATTTTTGGGCCTAGTCCCCATATAGATATAGCATCCGATATGAACTTTTTCATATCTGCAGACAAAAAAATTTATAAAAATCCCACTCAAATTTGGTTTAGCTTATTTTCTATGTCCAGTTAGTTGGGCCTATGGGGTAGGGTCTCTAAACGCATGGTATAGGGTATCCTATAGTCGGTCTTGACCGACTATAATTTTCTTACTTGTTATACCCTATACCACTATGTGGTTTGGGTATAATGACTTTGTGCTGCTGTTTGTAACAACCAAAAATATTTGACCTAGACCCATCTTTAATTATACCGATCGAATCAGAATCACTTTCTGAGTTGATTTAACAATGTCCATCCGTCCGTCCGGCCGTCCGTCTGTGTGTCCATGTAAAGCTTGTAATCAAACTGCAGGTCGCAAATATGAATATATTTTGATGAAATTTGGTATATAAGCTTTTATCGGCCATGGGATGAACGCTATTGAAATTGGTGAGAATCGGTCCATGTTCAGACCTAGCCCCCATACAAATTACCCATATGAAATCGACATAAATTGCCATAAGATCCAAATTGTCATATAGATCTTACTCAAATTGGGTTTGTATGCATTCATTACATCCATTAATGAGTAGTCCAAAAATGATCCCTTTGACCCCATATAGAGCTGCTTCCCGATCTTCACTTAAATCTATTAAAAAACAAAAATATTGCACTGATTCTTCTCAAATTTTGTTTTTACATATTTTTGCAAAATACAAGAGACTTTACCAAACATGATCAGGATCGGTCCATTTTTGGACCTAGCCCCTTTATAGATATAGCATCCGATATGAACTTTTTTATATCTGCAGCCAAAAAAATTAATAAAAATCCCACTCAAATTTGGTTTTTGCTTATTTTCTATGTCCAGTTATTTGGGCCTAAGAGATAGGGTTTCTAAACGCATGGTATAGGGTATCGTATAGTCGGTCTAGACCGACTATAATTTTCTTACTTGTTTTTTTTTGTGTATTTATCTAAAAAAAAACCTTTCTGCTTACAGGTAACCACCTAGATTATAAAGGTCTTTTAAAGGAATTAGAGTTTTTATCAAGAAACTGAAATAAAAAAAATCAAAGAATGTGTTATTTCCTATAAGAAATATTCCTCAGAATACGAAGAAAAATTTTGTTCTTAGGACTTTATTTTATTGGAAACTGCTTTTATTCTAAGTTCACAATATTTATGAGTTTCTTTCCTAAGGATTATCAAGAAATTGTCCTTAAGAGTCTGTATAAAGTTAAAAACCTAGATTATGAAGGTTTTTTTTTTTAAGGAATTAGAGTTTTTATCAAGAAACTAATATAAACAAATTCAAAGAATGTTTTATTTCCTATAAGAAATATTCCTCGGAATACGAGGAAAAATTTTGTTCTTAGGACTTTATTTTATTGGAAACTGCTTTTATTCTGATTTCACAATAGTTATGAGTTTATTTCCTAAGGAATTATCAATAAATTGTCCTTAAGTCTGTGTAATTTTTTCTATATGCATAGATTCATTGTTTATATCGCATTGCCAACCGAATTGTAATAAAGTCAACAGCCGAATTTAGACTTTATCGCAATAGAAAAGGATTAGCTGCTACTAAATTTCTGTCGATACAATCGAAAATACAGTTGTTTTACTTCAGAACAATTCGGTTGATGAGATAATGAAACTTTTAATTGTTGGAAATCTAAAACTCATAAGTATTTTCTCTTAGATTCTTAGTTGGTTCCCCATATCTGAAAAATACTAGTATAACCTATTTTCGGTGTACTATAATGAAGATATTAACCTAATATTTGAATTAGACCAATATTCAACCAATTCCCTGTTTTAAAGGTTATAAATTCAAACTTGAACTTAAAATTATTATTAAAATTAATACTTCAAAAAATAATAACTAAGTATGACTGCGAAAAAACAATAGAGAATCTTCAAAATGTATACAAACATGATTTGCAAAAGTATATACAAATATGTTTGTATATACTCATAAATTATTAAATAATTTATGTCATTCATTTTGTGCAAATAAAAAAAAAATCCAATTTTTCACATCACCACTTAACATTCATCATGATTTTTGAATGAACAATGAATGAATGGTGGTAAACATGGCTCATGTGAAATTTTTGCAGTATTACATCAATAACTTTTGCAAATAAATACTGCAGCATATGATGCACACAATATTAAACTAATGTTATTGTTGTTGTTGTTAGCAAGAGATGAGGAGTTACCTAATGTTGTGGCGTCATCGTCATCAGCGGCAGCACTGTCGGCACGGCACCATCACGACTAATGGAAAATGCAGTGGAGTATTGTTGAGTCTATAAGGAGATCAAGTCTAGGAAACTTGAAGTTGCTGTTTGTTGCATTAGCAGCAACGGCAGCAGTTGTTTATTTTCACAAGACCTCATTTCTTGGCAAATTAAATTAGTTGTTAGTTGATGATGTTGCTGTTGTTGAAAGAGTTTTTCCACTTGCATTTTTTTTTATTATTTTTTTATAACGTTTGAAATGCTTGTTATTATTTTTTTTCTTAGATACAGCTGGGAAAATTAAATTAAAGGTCGTAACTTAACCTATCGAAACTTTATGGCTACTGTTTGAAACAGTTTAACGAAAAAAAAAAACAATTTAATAAAACAAGAACAATTTAAATTTGAAACTAAAAGCTATATGACCTAAGAAATATAAATTTTGATAGTAACTAATTAAATTATTAACACTGATTGATTTTATTCGAATTTGTCTTACTGTTTTGTTGAGTTGAGTTTTGCTTTGGCATTTGGCCAACAACATTTTGAAAGAGAAACTTTGTTATTTTCAATATTTCTTGCAGTCAGTCGGTTTTTTGTTTCTATTTCATTGGCTGCATTTTAGCAGTTAAATAACTTAAGTATTTTTTCCACATTGTTTTCTATACTAAGTATGAGTACATAGTATACACTGATAAATTTTATATTGACCTAGATTTTTGTATTATTTGCAACCAAAGTTTTTAGGTTTTTTTTTTTGTTGTTTATTAAATACTCATAGATTGATAAAGTGTTTGAGATATTTGTTGTCTTTTATTATTTTTTTACAAGGCATTTAATATTTGTTTTAATACTTTTAAGCATTTGTATATATATACATATGTTAGTTGTAAATACATACATTCATGTCATGCACATGTTGTTGTTCATAATTTACTGGCACGAGTTGGTCCTTTTTGTAATTATGTATCACTTGTGAAACAAGTTAAATATGTGCTTGTTTTTGCATAATTTTTTTTTTTTAATATTTTGAAATTCTTTTGATTTTGTCTTAAGCTTAAAGAGGTTAACAGTTATTTTAAGAACATAAGTATGATTTATGTGTGACGTTCTTCTTGTGCCAATTAAATATACAACGTGAAAAAACTCATCAATTTAAAATCCTTCAACATGTTGCAATCCACATTTTTCACAAATTTCCTACATACGAATATGAATTATATGAGCAGCGGCCGTATTTGTCAAAATTACAAAAATAAAACTGATATTTTATAAACATTTTTTGTGGTGATAAAAGAATTTGCAAAAAAATGTTTTATTTCCCTAGCAGAATTAAAGAATATAGAAGAAACAAATTCAATTCGATAAAAAGAATTGAAATTTGAAACTTTTCGTCCAACTTATTCGACGTCTTTGACTTTTTCCTATTTCGAACCTAGAAAGTTCCGTACTTTAGTCATTTTTTTATCGTAAAATAACCGCAGTACCCCATAAATAATATAATACATACTGTAGAGCATTTACACCAGCAACAGTCAGCTGTTTTCGAAATAAAAAACTTTGTTTTTTATATCTATAATATTAATAGGCTAGACGATTTCTTGTGACCCATGTTTTGTTCTACCGTTTTTTACGTTCTATAATTGCACTAAAAGCCAACGTTTCATATACGGTACGGATACATTTTAACAACGTGTGGCTAACTAGGCCGTAAAGCGTATACATTGGTAACAAACAGCTGTTTTCCTAGAAAAATAAAATTAAAAACACTTTGTTTTTATATGCTTTTATTAAACTCTGAGGCGGATTTTTGTAACTAAATTTTCACCAATATCCCGACTAACTAGATCCCTGAAACTTTCAGCATTTATCTAAAGTGCATGACAATAAATTATATAATGACTTTCTAAATGATTTGATCTCACGGTTTTTATAACTGAATTTTCACTAACTTCCCGACTAGGTGGAGTTTTGAAACTTTCAGCATTTATATAAAGTGAATAACCACATATTTTTCAATCATGATTTGATCATTGTATCTCAGGGTTAACCTAAAATTTTTATCATCTTGTTTTCCATAAAACTTATTTTAAAACAAAAAAGAGTGTTAAATTCGGCTGTGCCGAATCTTTGATACCCTCCACCTGCGTCTTAAACTCAAAATTACACCCAATTTTGGGTATGACTACAACTTTAAAACTGTTGCCGACACTGAAACATTAATTCCGAATACCAATTAAATTTAAGTTATGTAATTGTTTTCTTGTTGGCCAGTTTCTATTATAATTTCTTGTTACAAAAAAGCAATGATCGTGTCTTGTATAGAAACAATTAATTACTATTTGAAAAATTTGCATCGTATTTCTTTTACTAGAGTAGAAAACCTATAAGTTCTCTAAGTACTTCACAGACCACCACTGAAATTCATTATTTAACGCAGCCGGCGTTATAATAGCCAAAGTTTGATCCCTATAAAAAACGTTTTGAGACCTTAAAAGTTATACGATAATTAAAAAAAAATTCAAATGATTCTTGGCAAATAATTATAATTATTTATAATTATTAATAATTATTAATATTAAAAGAAGCAAATCTTAAAACATTGTGATCTGAACTAGCTAGTAATATCTTACTTTAATTTTTATTTTTAATTTCTAATTTTTAATTTTTAATTTTTTATTTTTTTTTTAATTATTAATTTTTAGTTTTTAATTTTTAATTTTTAAATTTTAATTTTTTATTTTTCTTTTTAATTTTTAATTTTTATTTTTTAATTTTTAGTTTTTAATTTTTAATTTTTAAATTTTTAATTTTTGATTTTTAATTTTTATTTTTAATTTTTAATTTTTCTTTTTAAAATTTTTAATTTTTAGTTTTTAATTTTTTGTTTTTAATTTTTAAATTTTAATTTTTAGTTTCAATTTTTAAAGTGTACTTGTTTTAAAGGGCACTTTCTTAAAAATATTCTACAGACGGACGTTAGATCGACTTCTCCTTTTATAAGGATCAAGAATATATATAGTTTATTACAAACGGATTCACAAACTGATTATACCCTCTGCACAGTGGTGTGGAGGGTATAAAAAATGCTCCTCAGTTTTAGACTTTTTTGTGCAACGAACATCACTCAATCTAAGATTTTTTTAAAATAAAAATATTTCTAAAATATCTTGGAACTCAATGCCATGCATTTCCCTTAATAAAAAATTGCATGTATAAATCAATTGAGACTTGCCTTGCGTCAAACAAACGCCACCAACACAGGTACGCTTCAGATTTTGTATTTGCACTCTTAAAATGTATATTTAATACAATTAATTGTTAAAATTTTTAAGATTATTGGTATATAAATGCAAACCTCATTACTCAAGTCTTAATTATATATATTATCGCAAATCGATTAGTCACCATATAATGGTCTTACGAAAATTCGGTCAGACTCCAACAATTTCTATTGCTTTAATAATAAATTAAAATACATAATGATATAATTTACTCCCATAGAAAGTAAATAAAAATCTTCACATGAGGTATGAAAATTAAGAAAAAATAATTGAAATATATTAAATTTAAAACACGATAAACTAACTAAGGCGCACTATAATTCTTTTGAAGGGTGCAGACAAGCACACAACACACAACGCAATATTCTAACAAACATATTAAATTTGCTGAAAATTAAGGTTGTATTAAATTAAAATTGACCCATGCAGAGAGACTTAATCAAGATCTTAAATTGTAGTCAAATAATAAAATAAATGAATTTCATATCACTGTACGAGTACTCGTATGGCGTTAGTGTTTTCCGAATTGATTGCAATTAAATAAAGATCTTTTTTATTGTTGTGTTTATTAACTAACAAATATTATATAAGGTTGTTTTTTTGCTTTTATTTAATTAACAGATTTTTATTTCAATTAAATTACATTTTTTTTATTAATGTTGACAATTTCTTTTTATTATGCCATCAATTGCTTTCACTATAATTTTTGTAATATGAAAAGCAACAATAGTATTTGTTTTTTTTTTTTTTTTTTTGTTTTTTTTTAAATTTAGTACTAACCACAATATTTAGGTGATAAGTCACCCTGCTACCGTAGCCGGGGAAATCTAATAGTAGCAGGCATCTGTAGTTTTTTTTTTCGTTTTGTTTTGAAGCGTTTGGAGGTTCATCACGTTACAATAGCAGTCGGTTGTAATTGTCACTGTAACAAATTCATCAATGCGTGATAAAAATTTGTGGTTAATAATTTACACGAAAAAAACTTACATAAATAAACGTTTAATTAATAAAAGAAAATTTTATTTACTTTTTTTGTTGTGTAAATGAAATTGAAAGTGCAACCAGTTTACCGGCTGTTGTTGTTGTAGCTTTTTATATAATTATTTTAACTTCTAATGGTTTTCCAATGAAAATGAAATTCAAGAAATAATAGAAATATCATCGTAGACCATAAAGTAAGCGCAATATCATTTTACTAAGATTGATACTTGCTCATGTAACAAGTATTTTTTTTTTAGTAATGAATACACTGTTTACGACTTAAACATGATTGTAATAATAAATTATTGGTTCAAAGTGTTTTGGAATCTGTAAACCATCAGCTTTATATTTTTTGTCAACACTTAATTCTATTTTCTTGACAGTTTGTAATCTAGAGAGTTTGCACAAAAAACCTAAGACTATTATGTTATAATCTTCTAGGAAAATAACTACCAAAATTTAGAGTAGCATAAGGAGTGAGATCGAACTTATCATGCACAAAATGTAATAATAAGGAAACCGTTGTACCCAGAGTTTTGATTTTTTTTTTAAATTTATTGAAATTATATTAAAGCCGAAAACCGAAAACCGTTCCATAAGAAATTTTGTAGTGGTTTCAGGCACTTTTTTTGGAACAAGTAATCCATCTCCGTTTGAAATGTTCCACATCTTGGGACACCTTTTGTGTGCTCTTCAACTTCCATTTCACAAGAGCCCAATTTCTCTCCACTGGCCTAAGCTCAAGACAGTTTGAAAAATTTGCCTGCAATGGTACAGAAACCACGTTACTGTTCATGTATCACCCAACAGCTTTCTTTTAAAAGGAAGAAATCTTTTTTGCAAGCACTCCTTAATATAAATTTCGTTATTTATAGAACCCGTTGTAATTGTATTGTATTGTATAAAAGAGGTGACGAAAGTAGTGCGACCAAATGATCTATTGTACTGCCCTCTGCTAATAGTTTGTCCCTATAAAATCTCACCCAATCCTGAAGCCCTCAGAAATTGGAGGATGTTGGTTGGTTCCAGTGCTTTTATTTCGCTCCCTGGTATTTGGAAAGAACCCAGGTGCTTTTTCCTCTTATGCATTAAAGCTCCACAATCCCCCAGTATGTGCTCCGCTGATTCTGCCTTCTCATCGCACAATCTGCGCATGGGGTTCGCTTCAATTCCTAACCTACTCAAATGCTCCCTGAGCCTACAGTGACCAGTTAGAATCCCGGTTAGTATTCTCAGTCCGTTCTTTGATAGTCCGATACATGACTCAAATCTCTTATCGTTGTAGTTACCTAACAAGAGTTTTGATTGCCTTAAGCCTAGGTGGCTCGAGAAATGCTCCTGTCTGATATGATTCTCACATTCTTTGAGTACGCCTTCCCATACTCCTTTTCCTATTCCACAAAACGGTTCCGGCCCCATCCCTTTCTGGCAAGCTCATCCGCTTGCTCACTTCCCCGAATCCTAATATGTCCCGGAACCCAACAAAGGCTGACCTTATTGTGTCTGCCTAGCTCATTCAGTCTCTGCAGACAGTCCCATACTAACTTGGAGTTTACTACATAGGAGCCTAGTGCTCGAATAGCAGCTCGACTATCTGATAATATGGTTATGTCCCGTCTTTTCTACTTCCTATTTAAGTTAATCTGTGCACACCTATCGATGGCATAAATTTCCGCCTGGAAAATACTCGTGTGTATTCCCATTGATTCGTAGTATTTGGTTCTAGGCCCAAAGACTACCGCCCCTGTTCCATTTTCGGTCTTTGACACGTCCGTGTACCATTTGATCGTATCCTCCTTTAGAGAATATGCTGTACTCAAACTACTCCATTCCTTTTTGTTACTAAGTTTTGTAACAAAGTTTTTCTTGAAATCGTGTTTCTTCTCAGTCCTGTCCTTTGGAGGGAGTAATCTTTAACTTGTCTTATTCGGTTCCATTGCCCTTCATAAAGTCTGGTTATAGGTTTATCCCCCTTTATCCTGATTGCCGTTGCCAGGGCTTCCTTTTGCACCACTATATGTAGTAGGCTTTGGTCCAAGAGTACTTCAAGTGATGCCGTTGGGCACATCCTCATTGCATCCGTTATCCCAATACACGCTAGTCTTTGTATTCTACTTAACTCCATTTGAGTTGATTTTAGCTCTGTCCTTTTGGCCCACGCAAAAGCTCCATCGGTCACGATTGGACGGACCATCATGGAGTACATCCAGTATAGGATGCTGGGTTAACATCCCCAGGTTCTACCCGCTATCCTTCTGCATATCATTGTAGCACGCTTGGCTTTCTCTATAATATGATTGACGTGTGCCTTCCATGTCAACTTGCTGTCTAGTTTATGCCCAGATATACCTCTGTTTTTGGTTCGATGACTTCTCCTAGAATTTGAATTGCCTTCCATCTTGGAAGTTTCTTTCTCCTGGTAAATGGTACCAACCCGTTGTAACAAATTACTTGCTTCTTTTGCCGCAACTGCATATTGCTTGCCATAGCAGGAACTGTTTTGGAAATTTGGTCTTCCATTATGCAGTTGGATTATTTTTTATGAAACATGGCAGCGTTCCTGTCTGTAACTTTTTTGGACTTTGTATGTTTTAAAATTTTTATTGGCTTTAACTTCTCGCACTAAATAGTCCGATTACTGAGCTAACCGGGCTGCTTTCTATTATCTTGGCCTTACAAACATCATGGGAACCTTTCTTCCCGAACCAGATTTCCTATCAATGGCTAAATTCCTCCAAATTAAATGGAGGAAGTAAATCAATTTGTTTGATATCATTATACACTATACGACTCTGTGGTCAGGGTATAATAAGTTTGTGCTGATGTTTTTAACTACCAAAAATATTTCACTTATACCTTTTATTATACAGATCGACTCAGAATCACTTTCTGACACGATTAAGCGATGTCCGTCCGTTCGTCTGTCTATCTACCCGACTGTGTATCTATTTAAACCTTGTAATCAAACTACAGGTCGCAAATATAAATATATATCAACGAAATTTGGTATATAAGCTTTTGTTGGCTATCGGACACTAGCTATTTAAATTTGTGAAAATCGGTGCATGTTCAGACCCAATCTCCATACAAATGACCTCTATCAGATTGACCTAAATTGCCAAAAGATCGAAATTATCATACAGATTTTGATCAAAATCAGTTTCTGTGTGTTTATTACACCCAATAATTAGTAAATCCTGTAGGGCCATTCGTAGTCATAGCGCTCATATAAAGCTGCTTCCCGATCTTCACTTAAATCTATCAAAAACAAAAATATTGCACAAATTTTTCTCAAAATTTGTTTGTATAAGTTTTTATAAAAAATAATTGACTACCAAATATGGTCATGATCGGATAGTTTTTTGACCTAGTCCACATACAAAAATAGCTTCCGATATGACCGTTTTGCAAAAAATGTTTGCCAATGCCACTCAAATTTGGTTTATGGTTATATTCCATATTCAATTTGTTGGACCTACGACCCTTTCTCTTACTAGCTGTATTTCAAGGGCTTTTTTTACACCACGACAATGCTTTTCAAGGAATTTAAATCTGAGATATATTTTTTCTCTAGAATAAAGCTGCATTTAAACTGGCGCTGAAATCTACTAGATATGGATTCTGAACTAATTTCAAATCTTCATCGTTAGGACAGACACAGCTTATAAACTACGAGTATTTATGATTTAATTGTAAAATTTATATCTCATACTTTTTGATGTTTAAACATCTATACGCGCAGGGGGGGTAAATTTCAAAAACAGCGTAACATGTAAGCGTAACATGTGAGCGTAACATGTGAGTCGTAAGACAAAATGTGATTGTATTGGTGATAAAATTATGATATTATGACAACCTGTTTGAATATTAAAAATGAAAAATAAAAAATTAAAAATGAACAATTAAAGATGAAAAATGAAAAAAAATGAAAAATTAAAAATGAAAAACGAAATATGAAAAATAAAAAATGAAAAATGAAAAATAAAAAATTAAAAGTTAAAAATTAAAAATGAAAAATCAAAAATTAAAAATGAAAAATGAAAAATGAAAAACGAAAAATTAAAAATAAAAAAATTAAAAATAAAAAATAAAAAATGAAAAATAAAAAATTAAAAAAATTAAAAATGAAAAATGAATGAAAGGTGAAAAATGAAAAAAAAAATGAAAAACGAAAAATTAAAAATTAAAAATGAAAAATGAAAAATGAAAAATGAAAAATGAAAAATGAAAAATGAAAAATAAAAAATTAAAAATGAAAAATGAAAAATTAAAAATGAAAAATTAAAAATGAAAAATAAAAAATTAAAAATTAAAAATTAAAAATTAAAAATTAAAAATGAAAAATAAAAAATTAAAAATTAAAAATTAAAAATTAAAAATTAAAAATTAAAAATTAAAAATTAAAAATTAAAAATTAAAAATTAAAAATTAAAAATTAAAAATTAAAAATTAAAATTTAAAAATTAAAAATGAAAAATTAAAAATTAAAAATTAAAAATTAAAAATTAAAAATTAAAAATTAAAAATTAAAAATTAAAAATTAAAAATTAAAAATTAAAAATTACAAATTAGAAATTAAAAATTAAAAATTAAAAATTAAAAATTAAAAATTAAAAATTAAAAATTAAAAATTAAAAATTAAAAATTAAAAATTAAAAATTAAAAATTAAAAATTAAAAATTAAAAATTAAAAATTAAAAATTAAAAATGAAAAATTAAAAATTAAAAATTAAAAATTAAAAATTAAAAATTAAAAATTAAAAATTAAAAATTAAAAATTAAAAATTAAAAATTAAAAATTAAAAATTAAAAATTAAAAATTAAAAATTAAAAATTAAAAATTAAAAATTAAAAATTAAAAATTAAAAATTAAAAATTAAAAATTAAAAATTAAAAATTAAAAATTAAAAATTAAAAATTAAAAATTAAAAATTTAAAATTTAAAATTAAAAATTAAAAATTAAAAATTAAAAATTAAAAATTAAAAATTAAAAATAAAAAATAAAAAATGAAAAATGAAAAAAAAATGAGAAATAAAAAATTAAAAAAAAAAGTAAAAAGGAAAAATGAAATATAAAAGATAAAAAAATGAATAATAAAAAATTAAAGCTAAAAAATTTAAAATAAAAAATGAAACATGAAAAATAAGAAAAAAAAATTGAAAAACTTAAATTAAAAATGAATAATGAAAAATAAAAAATGAAATAAAAAATAAAAAATGAAAAATAAAATATTAAATATAAAAAATGAAAATTTAAAAATAAAAAATGAAAAATGAAAAATTAAAAAAGAAAAATAAAAATTGGAAAATGAAAAATGAAGAAAAAAATGAAAAATGAAAAATAAAAAATGAAAAATGAAAAATGAAAAATGAAAAATTAAAAATAAAAAATGAAAAATTTAAAGTAAAAAATGAAAAATTAAAAATAAAAATAAAAATGAAAAATGAAAAACGAAAAACGGAAAACGAAAAATTAAAAGTAAAAAATAAAAAACGTAAAATTAAAAATTAACCGGTTAATGACTCGCGGACTCACATGATTTTTTTTTTTTTATTAAATATGGACTCTATTTGGAGCAGAACACTATTGTGATTACAATAGTAGAACATTGTTGTGATTTGTTTTAGATCTAGGAGATTCGCAGTTATATTTTTGTATGGGAAATCTATTAGATTAGAACTATATTAGAATGTAATCATGATGTATTACAATTGGATATTTCCTTTTTCCCTAATCTGCAATATAATTTTCTTTTTTTCAAAAAGAGCATTTTTTCGTAAGAAAAACTTCAGCTAGGAATTTATTGTGTTTTCTATTTAAAAAAATCTCTAATTCTTCAGTAAAATATTTTTTTTTTTATAAACCGGTTTGCCCTTAATTTTTAATAAAAACAAAAGAACAAACGTCTTTGGTAAATTATTGTTCTGAATCCAATATTTGTAGAATTAAGCCTTCTTTAATTTTATATCGATATGGTGTACATTTATTCGATTGCATAGTTTGTTTGGACATAAGAGTATGCCAAGCACATGTAGTAGTACTGTTCACTGACCGTGGCCTTAAATGTCTGCTGTTTCCTCCTTAAAGTGTGTATTGCTGCTAAAACATGACGCCAGAAAACAAGAACAAGTTTTTCCTGCCAGTTACTCACAATCAGTTTTTTCTGTTGGTTTGATTGTTTGTTGTTTGTCTGTGAAGGTGAAGGCGATCTTCAAAACAGGTTTTCAATTTTATTTTCAGCATTTACAAATGTTTGAGTGGAAACATCCTTGGCTTGTAATGGAAGTGTGTTTTAAAATTATTGGCTTAAGTCAAAATACAATGTATGCAAGTGTACAATAACAATTAGTGATGACCATTTAACGATTTTCAACAATTGCTAGCGGACATATTTTTTTATAGAAAGCGTGTTTTTGTGTAAAACGCTTTTTAAATTCAATTGAAAATTTTATATTTGTTGTACTAAAATCGCTAAATCTATTCGAATTTCTGAGCCATTCGTATACTAGATCAATGTCGTGTAGGGAATAAATAAGAGCTTTTCATTTATTTTTATATTAGGCGCGATATCATAATTAGTTGATTTAACCATGGTTTGCCTTGATGTAACACAATTTAAATCTTTAATAGTTGTGCTCATTAATAAAAGAACTTAAATAGATTCATTCTTTCATCTTCCGTTTTGCAGGGCTTCAAAAAGGATTTTTCCTTTGACAAACGAACTAATACTTCACATTGAACATTATGTTTATTATATAATATATAAAATAATGTATTATTTTTTTTAACCATTTGTTGATTTTTTCTCCCATAGAATTGGCACCACTGTTAGACATACCTTATTTTCCTAACCTTTAAAAGTTACTGGCAACATTTTATTTTTTTATATATATAAACTTGTATTTTGCTGCATTAATTTTCTTTTAAGTTACAAATTTTGTAAAGTTTGGCACGCAATTTACTTTGGCTTGTGTTTTTTCATATATTGGCTCATCTTTATTGCAGCTAATGATCATTAAATTGATATTTTTATTTAAAAATAAATCCATTAAATTTTTAATGTGAATTTTTTTTTTTTCATTCGATTAATGTTTTATTTTTTTAGTTTCTACTCATCTTCATTATATTGTATTAACGGAAGTTAGGTTTTCTTTTCTTTTCTTTTTTCTTTCCTAATTTTACACAATTGTACAATAATACTTCCAAAATAATATTACTAAAAAATCCGTTATTGTGGTATTTTACTTAATAATAAATGCTTGAAAATTTCTGTATTTTTCATATCATCATTTTGTGGCGGAAATGGTTTTGAGGTTTATACATCTTTATTGAACTGAATGATTGTTTTCGTAATTTTTCTTGTTTTTTTTCGTTAAACTTTTTAATACATAGATGTTTACATTTGTAATAGCCGTAGGTTTTTCTAACGCATTTGGAAATGTTACCAGTTTTTTTCTATGCCAAGATTCTGCCGTTGGTTTTGCTAACGCATTTGGAAATACATACATATTAATTTTTTTTTATGTACCAAAATTCCCAACAAAGAAGGATCCTAGAGTCCTAAATTTTTTTTTGCAAATTAATTTCCTTTAATTTATTAATTTATTATAGAAAACCCCAAAAAGTTATTGAGTTATTTGTTGACCCATATGATCTTGGATTCAACAATGGCATTGACACTGTTGATGTTCTTGGCATGAAAATTTAATGTGATGTCTATTTGCATGAACATGTATTTCAAGTGTCGAAAGAACCATTCAAGTGTTTTGGTTCCCAAATTAATTCACTCCACCTGATGTCCTTGAAATCTATACCACTTACATCCGACCGAAAATACAATACAACTTCCATATATGGAGAGGAGCTTCAAAGTCTATTTTGGAGCTAGGAGGGCGGGTACAGCATCATCGGAATATGGGTTGTCTAAAATTGTTCTATAGATATTACCGTGGAAAATGTTTTGCTGAGATAAGTGAACTCATTCCAAGGCCCGAGTTTCAGTTCGCTCTACCCTCTTCTCTAGTAGATCACAGCCCTTTGTAAGTATGTGGAATAAACTCCCCACACAAGTCATTCCTGACAGTTACAATCTAATAAAATTTAAGGCAAATATCCACAAACACTACTCCCTCTTTCCTCCTTTACATAACCTATTTTCCTGAAATCAACAGAATGCACTACATTTGTAGGGGCATCCCCTGACTGTTTATTAATAATTTTAAAAAAGTGATTTTAAACATAAGTGGCATAAATTTTTCATACGATACAGTTCTGAATTTAAGAGGAATTTATTTTAAAAAAATTCAGCTTTGCCGAGTTTTTGATACTCTTCACCTGAGTTTTAATGGTTTTAATAGTTTGTTGTAAGACGCCTAAGTAGCATGTTGAATAAGGATGAACATACTTCTTTAAGAAAAGAAAAGAAAAATTTACGTTCTTAAGAAAATAAGCCTTTTTAAGAAAAGATACTTTTTTTAAATAACTTTTTAAAAAAAGATACTTTTTTTCAGATAAGGTTTTTTTCAGAAAATTTAGTTCTTTAGGAATAGGTACTTTTTTAAGAAAATTTACTTTTTTAAGAAAATTAAACTTTTTAAGAAAAGGTACTTTTTTTTAAAGAAATATTTTTTAAGAAAATGTACTTTTTTAAGAAAATGTACTTTTTTAAGAAAATATCCTTTTTTTAATAACTTTTTAAGAAAAGGTACTTTTTTCAGAAAAGTGTTTTTGTACAGAAAATTTACTTCTGTAGGAAAATGTACTTTTTTAAGAAAATTTACATCTTTAAGAAAACGTACCTTTTTAAAGAAATATTTTTTAAGAAAATGTACTTTTTTAAGAAAATGTTATTTTTTATGAAAAGATACTTTTTTATGAAAATGTACTTTAAAAAATATTTTTTTTTAAATAAGAAACTTTTTTAAGAAAATGTACTTTTTAAAAAAATATTTTTAAGAAAATGTTCTTTTTACGAAAAAAAAACGTCGCTTTTAAGTTTTATTAGAATCTGGTTTTTATTGTTGGAGTTGTAGCTCTATTTAATGAATTTGTACAATTTTTATCTTAGTCATTCTAGCTTATTCTAACTTTTTGTAATTACATATTTGTGTCATTCAGTATCATGAAGGGTCATATTGCTATGCTATACTGAATACACTCCATCAAATGTGGGTCGCTAAAATAGTTCAATCAGCACAAATTATGTATTGAACACACAATGTATGCATTGGCTAGTGAGGTATCCTACAGTACACTACACTACACAACAACAACAAAAAATCAAAAGTAAGAGTTGCGACCACCATATAGAAAGTTCATATTTTTCAGTTTTTTTTTATTTTTATTGATATCTCGTAATTCATGATAAAAAAACAAATATTTTCAACAAAAACAAGCAACACATCTGATTTCCACAGACGAATAAAGATCAAAAATATATATATGTATATGGGGGGTTTCATGTCAAGTGCACCAACTTTTGAAACCGAGGTTAGTCCTACTGGATAGTAGTTTAGACACAATTTTTCAACCAGATCTCTCTGAGTTAGAGGGGATCAAAATTTTACATTTTGGCCAAACAGGTGTTTTTTCTCATCCATGTAACTTATTACCTATTGTTCTTAGAAAATTTCCTCCCAAATAGTTTAGATAGCTATTTCTTCAATATTTCGGAAAAAAATACTTTAAAAAAAAAAAAAAAATTGTAGACTTTTTTTTTTGCTAAATTAAAGCATTTTTTGCCTTTATTTTCAAAAAGGGCTTTTTTTTTTTTTTTCATAAGAAAGCTTAGGATTTTTCCTTTAAGAGCTTTTTGGTCGCTTAGTGGGATGGGAGTGGGATATCTATCAAAATAAATGTTTTGTAACTCAAGACAACGGTTTTTCAATTTTTCCCAAATGCACTATTTTGAATTTTTTTCCTATTTGTGTGTAAAACCTTACAAATAAAACTTATACTGAGAAACTAGACAAATTAACCTTTCCGAAGGTATGTAACATACCTTCATAACATAACAGAAGAGAATGGTTATCTGTAACCTGAAAGAGTTATTTGCAACATTTCAATCTGAACACGAGGATGTTAGAATTGGCTTCACGAAATTAACCCAATTGAGGCCAAAAAATTGCGTTTTGGTAGAAAGCAGCGGAACTCACACAGTATGCGTTTACATTTACCATGAAAATGTTAAACTGATGTTGAAGGAAATCAACTTAAAGTATTTAACAGATAATTCGGCAGAAGATTTACACGATTACCGCGATTGCCTTAAATTGACTATGTGTCCTAATGCAACAACTTCTTACAACTTAGGTGAATGTACCAATTGCCCGAAAACCACATTCATCAAAGAAAATTTAATCAACTCTTTAGATCAAGAATATATAGAGGAGGTCAAATTTGATTCTTGGATTCAGACTGACAGATACACATTGAAAACAATCATTTTAAATGTGGCAGATCGATGATTTTGTGGAAGAAATGTGTACAGGATTGCTAAACTTGAGAAACCATGACTTTCAAGGATTTAAACATAAATTTGAAGTCTGGTGAATTCGTTATTTCATATGATTTCGCAGAAAACTATAAATATGTTCTTCAGGATGCCATACAAGCATTCCGCTTCAATAACGACCAAGCAACTATATTCACAGTAGTTATTTACTACATGAAAGATGAAGAACTGGAACACAAAAGTATGGCAATCATATCCGACGATTTAAAACATGATAGCGTTGCAGTTTATGAGTACCAGAGGATAATACTAAAATATCTAAAATCTAAATTTACAGTAAAGAAGGTATACTACGTTTCGGACGGAGCTCGTCAACATTTTAAAAACAAAAGTAGCTTGGCAAATCTTATGGCCCATGAAAAAGATTTTGGAATGCCAGCAGAGTGGCATTTTCATCCTACTGGTCATGGTAAAGGAGCATGTGATGGTATTGCAGCAAACTTTAAAAGAAATGCAGCGAAGTATAGCCTCCAGTGCTCTCATCAAGATCGCATCTTAGATGCGACTGCTTTATTCCATTGGGCAAATAGTTATTGTAAAGAAACTAAAATAGTTTTTAGTAGCAAAGAGGATCATCAGGAAACATTGAAAACACTGAAGAGCAGATTCGATACTGCGGTAACAATCGATGGCACCGCTCAATACCATGCTTTTATACCGCTTGTCGATGGAAGACTCAAGTTGAAAAAGTTTTCTGTCTCTTTTCAATGCGATTTCTTTCCAAAGACAACAAATAAACCAGCAGCGAAATCAACAGCTGAACCTAGTAGCGCCAAGAAAGGATTGACAAAAAACGCAGTAAATAAAGGCGACAAAAAAAGCTGGATGAAAGACTGGGTATTTAAAAATTTCAGAGTTCAGAAAAAAACACACACTGAATAAAAAACTCGTACATATATGTAAACAAACATAACTTAGACCAACACACACATATTTTTATTTTTATACCAATTATGTTTGTTTTTAAATTTTCTTCGGTGCCCAACACAACCAACCATGACTGTGTTCGTTTTAATATTTCGTTATTTACACGAACATTTTTGTATCACATACTTTTTGTTTCAATCACACATAAAGCACACATTTTTGAGTGTTGCTTTATTTAAAGTTCATGTTCTGGTACCTGTATTGAAAAAAAAAAAACAGAACATGTACAATAAACAGGTTCGAGTTCAGTTATATTTTAAGTCGTGTTGTGGCTCGTGTAGTGAGAAAAAACAGAACATGTACAATAAACAGGTTCGAGTTCAGTTATATTTTAAGTCGTGTTTAAGTCGTGTTTAAAATATAACTGAACTCGAACCTGTTTATTGTACATGTTCTGTTTTTTCTCACTACACGAGCCACAACACGACTTAAAATATAACTGAACTCGAACCTGTTTATTGTACATGTTCTGTGTTTTTTTTTCAGTACACGTACCAGAACATGAACTTCAAATAAAGCAACACTCAAAAATGTGTGCTTTATGTGTGATTGAAACAAAAAGTATGTGATACAAAAATGTTCGTGTAAATAACGAAATATTAAAACGAACACAGTCATGGTTGTGTTCGGCACCGTAGAAAATTTAGAAACGCACATAATTGATATGAAAATAAAGATATGTGTTAACTGCTTTTGAACAGAACATTGTGTGTTTCATGTGTTTATTTTCTGAACCTTGAAAAATTTACAAGACTTAATTAAGTACTTCATCAGCTACAATAAATTTAGTATAAAAATAGTTATGATATAAATGGATCTAATGCAATTAAGATTAAATTTTAATAAATTATTTATCTTTTTATTTTTAATATTATTATTATACATTAATTTAATTATTATTAAAAATAAATAAAAAATAATAATTTTTCAACATTTCTATAGAAGAAAAGCGATTTTTTTCATGAGGTTAACATATTCTCGGTATTACAGTATCGAGGGTATACGATTTTAGTTAGGTATGTTATATACCTTCGGAAAGTTTAGTTTGTCTAGTTTCCCAGTATAAGTTTTATTTGTAAGGTTTTAGACATAAATAGGAAAAAATTCAAAATAGTGCATTTGTGAAAAATTGAAAAACCGTTGTCTTGAGATGCAAACCATTTATTTTGATAGATATCCCACTCCCATCCCACTAAGCGACCAAAAAGCTCTTAAAGGAAAAATCCTAAGCTTTCTTATGAAAAAAAAAAAAAAAAAAATGCCCTTTTTGAAAATAAAGGCAAAAAATGCTTTAATTTAGCAAAAAAAAAAAAAAGTCTACAAATTTTTTTTTTTTTTTTAAGTATTTTTTTCCGAAATATTGAAGAAATAGCTATATAAACTATTTGGGAGAAAATTTTTTAAGAACAATAGGTAATAAGTTACATGGATGAGAAAAAACACCTGTTTGGCCAAAATGTCAAATTTTGATCCCCTCTAACTGAGAGAGATCTGGACCGATCTTGTTGAAAAATTGTGTCTAAACTACTATCCAATAGGACTAACCTTGGTGCAAATTTCATCCCGATCGGAAGACATCGGTTTCAAAAGTTGGTGCACTTGACATGAAATCCCCCATATACTTATATTAGGGTGGGTCAAATTCGTTTTTTTTATACCCTATACCACTATGTGGTTTGGGTATAATGACTTTGTGCTGATGTTTGTAACTACCAAAAATATTTGACCTAGACCCATCTTTTATTAAACCGATCGGCTCAGAATCACTTTCTGAGTCGTTTTAGCGATGTCCGTCCGTCTGTGTGTCCATGTAAACCTTGTAATCAAACTACAGGTCGCAAATATGCATATATTTTGATGATATTTGGTATACAAGCTTTTGTCGGCTATAGGTTGAACGCTATTGGAATTGGTGAAAATCGGTCCATGTTCAGACCTAGTCCCCATACAAATGACCCCTGTGAAATAAATTGCCATAAGATCCAAGTTATCATATAGATCTTAGTAAAATTGGGTTTGTATGTGTTTATTGTATCCATTAATCAGTAGTCCAAAAATAATCTCTATTGGACTATTCTTAGCCATAGGCCCCATATAGAGCTGCTTCCCGATCTTCACTTAAATCTATCAAAAAAAAAATATTGCACAGATTTTTTTCAAATTTGGTTTGTGTATATTTTTTCAAAATATAAGTGACTACCAGATATGGTCAGGCTCGGTCCATTTTTCATTTTTCATCGAAATTTTGGTAAACTCGAAAATGTTTTTAGGGGTATGGTTCCTTGGGCAAATATACTTGTTATGGCCCATAGTCTCAGAATCGCGATGAAACCATGGAGTAAACATATTTGACCCACCCTAATATATACATATATATATTACGTTGTTCACATTTGTATACCCTTCACACCATTGTGCAGAGCCCATATATTAGTTTCTAAATCTGTTTGTAACGCATCGAAATAAATTCTGAAGACCAAATAACTAAATATATTCTTGATCCTTATAAAAGGAGAAGTCGATCTGGTGTTCCCCTGTGCAGAACAAGCAGAAAAAATGTGTATGCATTGCTGATAAACAAACAAACTTGTAGTTGCATGTAATTGATTTCTATTAAAAAAAAAACACGCAAAGTACCTAAAATTTTTTTAAATTATTTCATCGTTAAACATCATTTTAAAAAACTAGACATTATAATTTTAAATCTAGCTTTTTTTGTCTCTTAGAGTTGGCAACCTTGGTTATAATATTGTGTTTAGAACACGATAGCAGGGCATCAAAGATTTGGCATAACCGAATTCAACTTTCTTGTTTTAAATTGTTATTATAAAATTGGAATGACAAACTTATATGTATATATCCTCTGCACAGGTGCACAGTGATGTGGCAGAGTCGTTCTAGCTATGCCCTTCGTTCTATCTGTTGAACACACAAAAACTTGACTTATTTAATCATTTCAAGTATAGGAAAGTAAACGCAGTTACCATTTTTCAAAGCTGAATAATTAAAACTAGCAGATTCCTAGCAGTGCAATTTGTAGGCAACTTTCAACTTAGCCAATAACACAAACAAACATTTTTTGGTTTATTATTATTGTGAATGAAGATGACAAACTCATTAACAACACATTAATAAATTTAGTGAACACACACATAGCATATGTATAATTTTAGGTATGTGTTAGTAGCCACTTTAAATGCAATTTACTCAAACTAAAGAAGAAAATCTGTAAATCTGGGAAACAGCTAAAAAGAAATACCTTTCAAATAATATACGTTTTCTCAAAAGCGGGATAAAACGGTAGAATAAAAAATCGGTAACAAAAAATCGCCTAGCCTATTAATATTATAGATATATTCTCTAGATAAGCCTTTCATATCTACATATGTATACTTATTTTCTTTTTCCTTTTCTCATTGCAGATATGACGTTGGTCATGATGGATACCTAGATTTGACCGAATTAAAATATATGATGGAGAAACTTGGTGCACCGCAAACACATTTGGGTCTCAAGGATATGATCAAAGAAGTTGATGAAGACCATGACGGTAAAATCTCATTTCGTGAATTTTTACTCATCTACCGTAAAGCACAAGCCGGTGAATTGGATTCTGATTCGGGACTCAATGCCTTGGCTCGCTTAACAGAAATCAGCGTGGAAGAAGTGGGTGTTAATGGAGCTAAAAATTTCTTTGAAGCAAAAATTGAACAGCAATTACGGACTAATAAATTCCATGATGAAATCAGACAAGAACAAGATGAAAGACGTCGCCAAGAGGAGGAGAAGGCCAATCGACGTTTATTGTTTCAGCAACGTGCTGCTATTTTTCAGTAAAATCTCAGCCAAAATTTAAAATGAAACTATAAAATGGAAAATCATGAAAACTAGTATAAACCCAAATTTTTTAAGCTTTAACGTCGAATTAATATTACAATTAAGTTTTGTTCTTTCCCTAGATCAATCAAATAACTGAAGTGGTATATAAACTACTACATAGTTAGCATAGCGTAGAGTAAAGACGATTTTCAGTTTGATACTTGAAATTTAAAATCAGTTGATGTTTTTTGTTCAACTATTGAAAATACATAATTAGGGATTTCAAATAACCACTCCAACACATCACATTAATTTAATTTAAATTTAAACAACAATCTTATCATAAACGATACATCACAATTTTTACTAAATACATTATAAAATGCATACATATAAAGTAATATCATAATCAATTACACCTATTAATTAATAACATAACATAATCAAACATACAAACATACATACGAGTATTTTGTACTGCCCTGCCAACAACTATCTGTCTATTTATTATTGATAACTTATACTATTTTTGGATAAAAAATTATATATATTTTGTTTTCGTTTTTTTAATAAGAACTTTGAGTCTTCTAAAACACAATACGGAAAAGACTTTTCATAAATATTTGCGACTCAAAAATGGGAGTGGTTGTTGGCTAGGTGATTTCCATTTCTTTTAATGTAAAACGCATAAATTTAAAGTAATATACATTTTTTTACCATATACATACTTTATATATTAATACTTGAAATTTCCTTTTAATATGCATTGTTTTTTTATTAACTTTATAAACTAAACTATTACTTATTAAAAACAATTGTATACTTTGTTCTTATATCTACACCATTTTTTAAATAATTTTATATTTAACCACCAAAAATATCTATTAGAAGATTGAATTAAATAATATTCAGAAAATATCAATAGATGAATTAAAATTAAAAAATTATTTATGTTTAGAAAATATCCATTCACATTAAACAAAATACAGAAAGTATCATTTAAAAATGAATTTGGATTTAATTCAAACGCAGACACTATCAATTAAAAATTGTTAAACAAAATTCTTGAAAATTAAGTTCAAATTCATATTCAGATGGCAACAATTAAATTTAACAATTAAATGTAAACAATTTCAATTTCATTTTAATTTTATTTTAATTTTAAATTTAATCATTATTTAATTTCAGATAATATACGTTTAAAATCCTTAAAATCCAATTGATATTAAAAAGATCTACACAAAAATTTTTCCTTAATTGATTGCCACCAGTGACCCAAAATAAGAATTATTTGGAAATTTTTTGATAAAAACAATCATCGGAGAAACTGACACAAGGATACAATTTTGATCTTTGTGAAATAGTCTATCCAAAAACGCTTTAATTTTTATAATTTCGATCTTAAATTTTTGAACAGAAATAATAGTTGTTGTTTGTTTTTAAAAAAGTTAAAGTCATTTTTTTTATCTTTACATTTGCAAGTAGAAATAGCAGTTATTTTTATATTTTCAGTTAAAAATAAAAATAATTTTTTGATATTTATTTTTCCTGAAAAAAAGAAATCAAAATGCGAGAAAACCTCTATTTAAAAATTTGTTGGCATTTAAATAAAAAATAAAAATTATTGACGAAATTTTTTTTCTTTTGTGACCATTAAATGTGCAATTTTGTTGTAAAAGGCATAAAATCAATTTTAATTTTTACTCAAAGTTTCGTCTGCTTTTTTCAGACTTCTTCAGCAGTGTTTTTATTTTTAAAACTGGCGACAAAATAATATAAACATAAAGTTACAGTTTTTAATTATTATTACAAAATGAAATTAATGCTGGTATCACTGATCAACTTACGTTTCTATATTACATCTTTGTGATTATAATTACTTATTTATCTAAAAAAAAACTGGACTGCACGACACAGAAAATATAATAACACAGTACACAGATATTAC
Organism: Cordilura impudica; assembly: GCA_963682025.1. Taxonomy (NCBI): domain Eukaryota; kingdom Metazoa; phylum Arthropoda; class Insecta; order Diptera; family Scathophagidae; genus Cordilura; species Cordilura impudica. The sequence continues at coordinate 42,602,888 of OY821518.1, read as the reverse complement.
AAATTAATTTTAACGCTAGTATCACAAAGCTTTAACTATTTTACTAAGTTATTGCAACCGAATATTGCAGCTTAGTGTTGTCTTTATTCTCTCTTGTGTTCATCGTATATTCTAATCGCTGTTCTCCTCTCCTTGTCAATTATTTTAATTTTGTCAAAATTAAGCATATGTTTATTCTGTGGTTTTCTGGAATAACCGCGTATGTCCATTTTTGTCAGTTTTGAGTTAACGATGCCAAATATATTAATTTTGAACGCTCTTTACATATGTTCAATTTAAAAAAAAAATATTGACCATTTCTGAGTTTTTTCTTTAAATAACGACGTAACTTAAATGTTTATTAAATTAATTTGCAGTACTAACTACGTATGTCAACCTACGTTTTATCGCTGACAAATTGTTTTCTCAGAAAACGACACAAGCGACATACGTTGTTATTAATGAAAAAAAAAAGCAAAATAATTTTGGATTAGTTTTCAGTTTATAACCACTTGTAAAAACTTGTGTGTTTATTTCTGTTATGTTTTGTCTATTATTCTTGATATGTTGTTATATTCTCATCCTAAGTCCCGTTAACTTTTTGTTGACGAACAAAAAAATCCATTTTTCAAGCAACAACAACTTATGTCTACATGGATGGTTTCATTCGCAGTTTTCTTTTTCAAAGAAACCGACGTTTGTCGACATAAGTAATTTACATATTGTTTTTTTCGTCCTTCTCGAGGATCTATTCCTCTGAAGATTTTTGAGTCAAAATTTTATAAAACATATTTATTGCCCATATCTACAGGACTGTTAAATAAAAAGCTCTAAAATCTTTATATCGAGCCCATAATTTCAAATATAACGTTTTTTTTTGGCTCCCCTGAACATTTTGATTTTATGACACACGCGGTTATTCTAGAAAACCACAGTATTGTCCTTCACATGCTGAGCGAGTTCTGTGATTTCTCTCTGTTTGTTTATGTCCGCCTTATGTTCAGCAATTCTTGTCCCTAACATTCGTTTTGGTTTTCAAACGTAAACTTTGTTGCACCTCTCCCTATCATATTTATTTATTTATTTTTATTTTTTCAAGAAAACATTACAGGGACCGTAAATAACAGTTATCCAAAAAATTTAAATTCAAAAACTTTCCATGTTAGACTCGACGGAGACCTATACTGTCATATACCAATAGATTCGTATTGAAGTGCTTTTTCAGAATCTATGGCGATCTTTAAAAACTAGTCTCAACTCCACAGTTGAGTTATTTTTTAACGAAAAAATAAAACATTAGATGAAACTTTTAGGAAGAGAGTTTTATTTTGCCGTCATAAAATAAAACTCTTTTGATGAGTTTTATTTTTTCCCTTTAAAATAAAACTCATTTTGAGGAGTTTTATTCTCTCTAAAATAAAACTCATTTTGTTTATTTATAGTGTGTGTTGTAATTCAAATAAAATTTTATTTGCTTAATTTTATGAACATAACTTTTTCCGTATTTTGTGTGGAAAGCTTTGAACGCAGGTCGCTCAACACCGATTTAAGAGCAGATGATGCTCTTTCCACGTTTACCTGTTTTGCAGGAACACAGCGCACGGATTTGGCCAATTTATATAAGTACGGATAATATATATTTTTTTGCCTCCCAGAACTCAAAAAGAGGTTTATCAATCGATAAGGGCCTTGGAGAAAAATTATTGATTTCATAGAAAACTTTTTTTTTTCTTATCCACGTTATCATTTTCTTCGCTTTCAAATCCTTCTCCCAAAAACCATGTATGAGATTGAGATACATCGCAAACATTCGGCGAAGATGGAAAACATCCGGTGAAGATCGTAAAGCTTCTCTGCTTGTCGACGGTCTCAAACACAAGCAATTTAATAATACGAATCAAACAATAACAAATTTAAAACCCACATATTTTTTTAATTTGTTTTTAATTTTAATTTAGTAAAAATTAGTTTTATTTTCTGACGAAGAAAAAAAACTTTTCAAGAGAGTTTTATTTTATGACGGAAAAATTAAACTCTCCTTTTAAGAGTTTCGTCCGACTTTTTATTTTTACGTTGAATAATAACTGTTTTATATGGCGTTTTTGTTTCTTAACTCAAAAAATAACTTACATAAAAGAACTTTTTTAATATCACTTATAACCGTTACGGCCCCTGAAAAATTAAGATAAAATATGAGAAAAAGTCAATTTAAAAATTTGTTGGCATTTAACTTTTTTGCCGATTAAAAATTCCAAAGAAGTTCACATTTTTTGAAGGGATTGCTCACTTTTTTGTGCCGATGTTTGATTTTTAAATTTGTTCGAAAAAATTACTATTATTTTTGCTCGTAAATATAAAATTCAAAAACAACTTTTATATTGCGGCCTTTATTGATAAAAAGCTGTAACTGTTGCGATCTTTGATTTCAAGTAAAGTCGAGGATGAAAAAGCATCAACGAATTATTAGATCAAATTAATTAATTAAAGGTCACTTAAAATTACTACGGACAACTCATTCCAATCAACTTGGACTGAGTTAGTTGCAAATCACATAAGGAATTTATTTTTAATTGTTTTTTTTTTTTTTTTTTTTTTTTTTGAATTTACCAATTTCTATTAATGAAATACAATTTCGGTTTCATAATCTTATATTCTTCTTCCAATTCTAAAGGTTCGGTCACATTAGGCAAACGTTTGCTCAAACAAGCGTAACCACTAAGTAATGTATAATTTTCCTTGTATAATTTTCATTAAGTTATACAATATATGATATAGAAAATAGTTAAATATATTAAATATTACTAATATAATAAAACATAACTTAATTTTATCTTTTATATATCATGTAAGATTGAATAAAACTTTCATAAAATTAGGGGTTACGTTTATTTGGTCAAATATTTGCGTAGTCTGAACGCACCTTAAGAAAATTATTTGAAATAATTTTTATTTATTTTAGATAAATAGTTACTCAAATTAAATTGATGGCTGAATTTCACTATGTCATATTCACTGACAACTAAAAATTACTTCAGGTGACATTAGATCTTATAAACTGACAACAAAAAATACGGATTGCAAATGAAAACAAATTACCAATCTGTTGGCAATTTTAGATGTCAAATATTACCATGTGTTACAAATATTACCATGTTACAATCCGTTTTTATACAATTGGCATTGAAAATGATATAGTAAATACTAGACATAAAGATTATGGCCCTAATTCATAAACATTAGGAAATTTTTATAACAGGTTTTCATAAAGGGAAGCGACGAACGGGTCAGCCGCAGACCCTAAGAATTCATTAAAAAAAATTAGTTACCAAAATATGGTGGCGCCATTATTTAAAAAAAATCATTAAAATTTCACAAAAATGAGTCAATAATCTAACGCCTATCTTTAAAAGTACCTTACCTACCAATTCAATTGAGGTGCCCTTTCGAAGGTATTAAATTCGCCTTTAAGGTGACAAATTGTTTTTTTTTTTTTTTTGGCAAATGCCCAAAATCATAATCATATTATCTTTAGTTTGTGAAAGTATGTATGTATACCTGAAAAAGTGATATTTTTAAAATTGAAAACAAAAAAAATGCTGTTGTTTGACAATCTTCTCTAAATTTATTGGTGCCTGAGTTATAAATAAAAAGCATATTCATAATCATATAATATTTAGTATGTGTATCTCAAAAAGTGATATTTCTTTAAACTGGAAAAAATATGCTGTTGCTGATAATCTTTTCTTTACTTGTGCTAAATTTAATGGGTGTGTTTTATAAGTTCCGAAGTTATAAATAAAAATTCAAAGAAAAATATAGAATTTGGTAGGAAAAAGTAATGGGATGATTCTATAAAACGAAACGTAACGAAACGTTTATAATTTATACGAAAAAAAATTTGGAATTTTTATTTTAGATTTTTTTAAATAACAACATTTCATTAATTCATTTAAAAAAAAAAACTGTTTTTTAATCTCCAACTTGTTGCAACTTCCAACTTAATATTTCCTCATGTGACTTTTATAAGTTACAAAATGAAATGATTAACCAAATAAAACAATATAAAATCAAGTTAAAAAAAGACCATGGTCATTTTGTTTTGTTTATATCCCAGATACTAATAAAAATCACTCATTACATTTACAACAAGTGTAAAGAAAACAATCAGCAACAAAATTAAAAATACGATATTACATCAGAAAATGTTGTTCATGTGATATTGACCTTCCGCAAAGAAAATTTTGACACATGTTAATGTAATGGATATCTCAATACATTTTAATTTTGACCTAGATAAAATTTATAGTTCAACAAGTTTTGAGTTTTTATGTTACATATAAATTTTTCAATTTTTGCGTCGCCATATTTCAAGAACTGTTAAAGCTAGAGGTTCAAAATATTTGTAAGTTTAATAAGGTAGAACATGCAAGCCAAATTTTGTTAAATTGAAGGAGGAGAGGGTATACTCGAAAAAGCATACCCTATATTGTTTTATAAAACACATAAATAAACACTATAAATAATTTTTTTAAACTATTTTTTATTTTTTAATCTGAAGAACAAAAAATATAACATACTACTTCTCTTCAAAAGTAGAATTGGTTCCGTATTTACTTCTTTAGAAACCGAAATATTTTTTCGAAATGAAAACAATTGATTTCCTATTTGAAATTGAGAGTAATTTTTACTGCAAAAAACTATATGCACAAGTTTTTTACGGAATCAAATCAATTGCGAGCGGAATTTGTGATTTTTCTAATTAATGTAAAGAAAGAGATTTATAAAATAATTTTTTTTTTAAATTTTTTTTTCCAATATAAATAGATAAAATTTTTTAATAAAAATTTATATGCGCATTTGAATTGAATTTAAAAATTTCTGTTTAAAGGGTCAACCCACCCTAGAGTTAAAGTGATTCTATCTGTATCCTACACATGTTTTTTTTTAATTTGGAAGGATCAACCAACCCTAAAGTTAAAGTTATTCTATCTGTATCTTAAACATGTTTTTTTTTTAATTTTGAAGGATCAACCCACCCTTGAATTAAAGTGATTTTTTCTGTATCTTAAATATGCTTTTTAATTAATTTTGTTTTAATAACTTAATTGATTTTTAATTCGTGGAAATTTTTTATCACAAGTGGAATTTTTAAATCTAGTTTAGTGTTATTAAAATTTAATTAAAAAATGGTGTAGCTTATTTTATTTAATTTTTTTTGCTTTATAGTTAGTAAAATTGTGTATGTTATCATTTAGTTTTAGGAAATATTAAAATATTTCTTTATTGTTTTATGTTTTTTTTTTCTTTATAATATAATTTTATTTCAAAGTTTGTTTTAGTGCCATTACTTCTTTAATTTTTTTTTCTTTTACACATTATTAAGCAAAGCATTACATTACATTACACAGGCACTAGTGGCTGAGAGTTTTCTTAAGAAACTTAACAATATTGTAAATTCCATACATTAAAGTCTGATATTTACTCTCAACAAAAAAGACGCGAAATTTTAAATCGAATTAACGGAAATATAAAAAAAATGTCTAATTACTTTTTTTTAAATTCAATTCATTAATTTCTTTCTACCTGTGTAAATTTATTGTTTTGTTTTATTATTATTGTTTTTTTGTTTTTGATGTAAATATAATTTTAAAAATTTTCTTTTTTTTCAATTTCATTCTGTTTATTTTATTAATTATTTGTTGCTTACATACAGTATTTGTAATTTTTTTGAAATATATATGTATACATATTGTATTTGTTTAAATTAATGCATATTTTTTTTGTGTAAGTGTAAATAAATTAAACTTAATAAATGAATATTTAAATATTAATGAATGCCTTTTATTTTGAGATTCTGCGCTAATTTAAAGAGGGAGAAAGAGAGTAGAGAGAGGGGGAGTTTGAAGAGTGTTTTTCTATTATTTTTATTTTTAATATCTTTTCAGGCATTTAAAAAATAAGATTTCAAATTTCACATTCTGAAATAAGAAATACGATATTTGTTTAATTAATTAACAAATAAAACATTTATTTTTAAAAATTTCAGAAAATAACCGCAAATGTAATAACTATTTTCATCTGCTGTTAACCACCGAAAATCCTGGGTTTTGTTATACTTATTACGGTCAGTACGGTGTTACCTTAAATTATCACAAGACGACTCTAACTTAGAAAAAGAAAGTTATCCAAGCCATCTTATAAAAATGCAGAACAACGCACAGTGGCTGAAAATTGTTTTTCATTGGCCAAAATTCTGTAGCTTTTGAACCGTTCAAAATATTTAAGTATTTTTTTTTAATGGATAGATATTTAGTTCAGCTTGACTCAGTTTTAATTACATTAAAATTGATTGAGGACTTTTTAAGGAATTCTAGATCAAAGTTGAACTTTTGTTTTATTTTTAACTTTTAGAGTGAAACTTGTGTTTATTATTTTTTTATTTATTAAAAAATTTAATATTTGCATTTTAATAATAATTGTAAACATTATTTGTAATAAAGGGTTTTTTAATGTTACACTCAAAAAAATTTTAAATAGTAAAATCAACTGGAGATTTTGCTATTACAGAAAAATTTAAAATTTTTTGTTGTCAAATGCCATAGCTGCGTTACGGCTCTTGTGGAAGTTAGTGAGAACATACGGCAAGGATTGGAAAATGGAAATATAAACTTTTCAGTGCTTCTAGACCATTCTAAGGCCTTCGATACGGTAGACCATGATATACTCCTTGGAAAACTGAAACACTTTTTTAGATTTACGGATACAGCAACCAAACTTATATCATCATATCTTTCGAACCACACACAATCAGTATTTGTAAACGATCTATGGTCAGATAGATTATCCCTTACTAGGGGAGTGCCTCAGGCCTCTATTTTAGGTCCAATTTTATTTTCCTTGTTCGCAAATGATTTGCCAAAACAACTCTCCAATTGTAAGATACAGATGACGTGCAACTCACTTTAAGTAGCCCAGTTCAGAATATTGCTTCAGGCATAACCCTTCTAAATGACGACTTAAACAGAATCTACCTTTGGGCTAATGCTAACGGACTCTGTTTGAATCCACAGAAATCTAAATGCATTGTTATACGAAAAAAAAGTTTAAATCCCACCATTTCTGAAGACATTGCTTTAAATGGCCAGAAAATTGAAATTGTTAATACGCCGAAAAATCGAGGGATAACTTTCAATAGCAATTTGACATGGACTGATCATATAAATTCACTGGTTGGTCAAACTTATGCAAAACTACGAGCTGTCTGGTCCACACAGTATTTCACCCCTTTAAGAATAAGGGCCTTACTTGCCAAGACGTATCTGATTCCTTCCCTGTTGTATGGGTGTGAGCTATTTGGAAGCTGTGATGCAGTTAGTAACAGGAAACTAAATGTCTTGTTTAATAATGTTATAAGATATGTGTATGGATTGAGAAGATTTGATCATGTTTCCTCTGTTTCCAGTAATCTTTACGTGGTCTTGATAATCTGTTGAAAATTCGCACTCTTACACTTTTGCATAAAATAATAAACAGACAAACACCCAAATATATATTTGACAAAATCCGTTTTTTCCAATCGCCAAGAAACCGAAATATTGTAAATCCAAGGCATCAATGCCTAGTATCTGAATGGCAGTTTTATGCACATGCCGCTCGTCTTTGGAACAATCTTCCACTAAGTCAACAACAAAACAGCAATGCTAAAAGTTTCAAAACTTTTTTATTTGACTTTTTTAAATAGTCTATTTTTATCAATATTGTTATATTATACTAAAAATGTTATGTTAATAATTAATTATATTGTAAAATGTTTTCTTTGTAACGCTATACGTTCCTGTACTTTAAATATAAGACTATCTTGTTGTACAGGAAATGGAATTAAATAAATAAATAAATTTTCAAATTTGTTTACACTCAAAGAATATTTACACTTAAAAAAAAAACGTTAATATTATCTAAAAATCTTGCTATTACTACAGAAAAATTTATTATTTTTTGCTGTCAAATTTGATAATTTTAAAAAACATTTTAAAAATAAAAACTGCAATAGATTTTAATTGCATTTGTAACAATTGTAGGTTCTGTTTATTATTATTTTTTTTACTAATACTATGTTTTTCGTACTTAAATAACAATGAAAGGCAATTATAATTATTATTCATTTGACTCAAATATTGATTGCAATTATTCCATATTTTGTTCTGTGTTATTTCTGTTCTTTAGTAGTTTTCTGACTTCTTCATCTAAATCCCGATGTTCCTCTTTCCATTGATTTCGAATACTGGAGATGAACGGATCTGACGATGCCTATAATATATTAAATAGATCTTCATTTGTGAAATTTCGTGAAATTTTTCTAGTATTGTAGTCTCTATAAAATCTGTATTCCTTATTCCTTTTTTTCCTGAGCCTCTTCTGATAGATCTCCAAGTGGCACCAAATGATATTTAATGACATCTTCTCCATGATAAAGGATTTTGTGAACTGTTGCATACATATTTCTCCATGGGTAGTTGGTTGTATATATTTTTGCAGTTTCCTTAGCATAATCTCCAAATTTTCTAGAGTCAATTTCTTCATTGCACGCAAGTACTTCTAGGATTATTTTAAATCTGAAAATAAGGTTTAAATCCACTCCTGTTATATCAGATGCTGTTTCTGGATCTGAAAAGAATCTTCTTGCGGTATTGCCATCATTTGTATTGCCTGACCCTTGTTTTGGCTGATCTATAATCAATCCAAATTTGCGATATTCATCTTGAACATGTTTCTTTTTTGAACTTAACTCGTTGTTGGTTTCATTGTTATTGATCCTGAAGACCAAAAATCCAAATCATAACTGATTTTTAGTATGTGTTCCATAAGTCGTATTCTTGCATGTAGTGGTGATAATCCAAATTCATATGCATCGGTATCATCTAATGATTTTGTCGGGACTTGGTTTAATTGGCTTGATGTTGCTTGGCATATAATGCAGCTGGATGCAGCCTTCGTGTAAGTCAAAGCCTGACCTACTTTTCCATCTATCATTGTCAGCACTAATTGGTAGCTTACTTCAATTTGCTGTCCATCTAACTGTAATTGTAATGGCTATAGTGTTGCAATTTGATATCAGTAACTTCATTGTTAATGGCATCATGAGTTTCTTTTTTTTGAATTCAAATTTAATTTGCCTGCAGTATTTTATAGAAGATGGTGTCTCATTTCTCCAAATATCCTTTGTTTGCGTTGTACTAGTCGAAGGCTCTGAATCTTCCAAAATCCTTTTCAATCAATGATACGGTGAACATATCTGAGTCCAAAATATTTTCACATACTACTTGTTTGTATTGTTTTCGTCCGGAAGAACCATCACATCCCCATTTACAAAAAAGAATTAAGTTTGTGCTTCCATTGACATTCTTACTAACAAATATACAAAAGGGTGGTGTAAAATACCTAAAGCACAAATTTAATACACCATTGTCTACGAGTACTTATAGGGCTGTTTAAATTATCGTAATTTGAATTTTTTTAGAGTAATTTCATTAAAATGGAAAAGTGCAAAAGTTCTATTCCACTAAAGTTGAAATTTGAGAAAAATATAGTAGTTTCATAAATATTTCACAACGCCCCTAATATTAAACGGTGGAGCTGTGACCACTTACAACAACTAAAGACAATAATCCTACCAACATTACAAAAAAGACCGCAGGTCTTTATCGATGATAGCTTGCGAGTAGTAACCATTTATTTTTAATAAAAAACAAAAAAAATCACCTTTTCCTGAAATTAAAAAACAGTTGAGTTTGACAGCATGCCACGACCACAATTAGCGATAGTTTAACCTTTTTGACTACCTTAATCTGGATATATTAGCTACAAAAAGGCGTTAAAATTTTAAAAATCGGTGACAAAAAAAATTAGACTTTTGTTTAATTTTCAAATAATATAGTAGGTACATGTTACAAAAAATCATTTAAAGCCTCAGCATTAATATGGCATTAAAGAGGCTAAAAGGAAACTTGTGTTGATTCATTATTTACAAAAAATATTGATTATTTGAATTCAAATATTAATGATTTATGTATAAGTGTAAATTGTTAAATAAACGACGGGTACAAGACTATAGTAAATCGTTGAAGACAACTTGAGGACTGTTCAAACAAATCGTTGCCGATATTTTCATACAAATATCCGCGGAAACATACAAGACCAAATGAGAGACACTTTCGCTTATCTTGTCGTTGACGATTGTATGAGCGAAAAAAGTTACTAATTGTCGGTGACGACAATCTAATCGACAATATGATCCAGCATGTCATCCACGACAACGTAGACGATTATTATTATTATTATTCTGATATTTATTATAATTAAAATTACAATAAATCTTAAAAACTAGAGCACTAGCAGCTTAGGATATCGGCTTCTATTGCTGGATCAAGGAGATGTTATCTATAATTAGTAAGTGGATTAAAAATAATGATTAAATATCATTTTGAATATTAAGGTACTGTAAGAATTGATATATTGTTTTCACATTGTCTTCTGATGGATGTTTTAGAAGATTAGTTCCATTGGAGGAGTTAAATAATCTTAGACGAATATTGTGTAGGAAAGGACAATCTGCTAAAAGATGAATAACTGTTAGTGTTGAAATGTTGCAGAAGGTGCACACTGGTTGAGAGCGTTTGGTTATCAAAAATTGGTGTGTCAATCTTGTGTGTGTGAGACGAAGCCTTGTGAAACATCTGTTTTTATGACAATTGGTGGATGGTGGTAGGCAGATGGGTGGTTTATCGGGGTTAATGTGTTGATAGGCATGCCTGTATCGGTTCCATTTTTGGTGCATGGATCTATTTAGATTTAAAATTGGGTATCGGCAGATGAAGTTCTTAGACTGCGGAATAAAAAAATATGTTGGGTGAAGGTAAGTCGCTTTTGCAGCTTTATCTGCAGCTTCGTTCCCTGTTATGCCGATGTGGCTTGGTAGCCATAGTAATTTCACTTTGTTCATCATTTGTATTAGAAGTTGCTGAATAGAAATGATATTTTCATTTTTATTTCTTAGATTCTCAGCTGCATCGAATACCGATCGACTGTCGGTGCAGATAATGTATTTGCTATTTGAGTTCCTACATAAGATTAAAGCTTCCATTATTGCTATCGCTTCTGCTTCAAATATGGTTGCCTCTTGTGGTAGAAGTCCTGATATTTTTGTCGATGCAGTTTCATCGGTAACGGCAAATCCTACGTGCGTTGATGTTTTTGACCCGTCTGTGAAGAGGAAATTCCATTCTTCATTTTTATAGTTGGCAAAAATTTCATTGAAGAGTGATTTAAAAATTATTGGTGATGTGTTGTTTCTATTAAAGGGTTGTAGGTTTTTTATAAAGTTTTTAGATTCAAGTAGCCATGGAGGGTGTTTTGTCAAAGTAGGAACATGTTTTTGAATGTTAAATTTTTTTGTGATTTTAAAAATATGGGATAAGGTGGATGGATAAGTCAATTCTCTCTTCTTCTTTTTGAGCAGGATAATTTGTTTGTGAAGTAGTGATGCTTTGTTGCAAAAGATTTTATGTAGTAGAAGCATTTTAAGTTTATTGGCATGGATCCGGAGTGGATCAAAGCCACCTTCAGCCAGTAGATTCTTTATTGGCGTAGTACGAAAAGCCCTTCGGCTTACTCTAATGGCGGCATTAAGAATATTCTCCACAACTTTGATATTTGTTTTACAGGTTTTGCTGTAAATCACAAGGCCATAGTCAATTTTTGATAGTAATACCGATCTCACTAATCTTAGCAGGCTGTTGGTGTGCACATGACTCCTTGGAGACGATAAATATTTGATGATGTTCAATCTATTTGTTAAATCTTTTTTTAAATAATTACAATGGTACTTAAAGCTATATTTACAATCGATATTTATACCTAATATTTTACAATGGTTTACATTTTTAATGGTGAAATTATTATGAACTATATTAATGCTATTGCAATTATGTTTCTTGCATAGATGCAAATAACTCGTTTTATCAAACGAGACGTTTGCGCCTGAAATTTTTGACCAATTATCAATAGATAAAAGGGTGTCTTGAAAGACCTGTTTAATTCTGTCATTTTGCTGTTCTTTAGCAATTACATAGAGGTCATCGGCATAGATGCAATGATCAACTCTTTTATCTGCGCTTATGATGCGACTTAAATCGTCAAAGGCGATAATAAATAGGGTTACAGATAATGGAGATCCCTGTGGGATTCCATTATGTAGAGGTACTATATTTGAAAATGCGTCGTTTACACGTACTGTAAACTTTCGATTTGTAAGAAAAGCTTTAATGAAATTAAACATTTTTGGACCTATTGCCCATTGTGAAAGTTTCCGAAGCACTATGTGGATACCAATTTTATCAAAAGCTTTTATAAAGTCAATTGATAAAATTGATGTATGTTTCCTGGTCGATCGGTTTTTGCAAATAATGTGATCTAAAAATAGTAGAGCATCAGTTGTGCCTAGACCCGGTTGGAACCCAGTTTGGTTATGAGACAGTAGATTGTGTTTTTTAATAAACCACATTAAACGTCTAGAAATGATTTTCTCTAAAAGCTTAGTAATGCAGGGCAGGAGGGAGATAGGACGGAGGGAATCGATATTATCTATGGGTTTATTGTTCTTGTGTATAGCAACTACTGAAGCAGTTTTGTAAAATTGTGGAATAATTCCTGAATGAAATATATTGTTGAATAAATTTAAAATTCGAGTTTTAAAGGTGTAGGGAAGATTTATGAGCATAGGATATGATATTTTATCTAGACCTGGTGTTTTGCCTTTGGAGGTAGTTAAACTATGGGCTAGTTCTTGCATATTAAAAGGAAGATCTATAACCTTAGATCTGGTTGGGCAATTAGTTACAACAAGTGATGAAAGAGCTTGGGATTTATTAGATTGAAAGTTTTGTGTAAAGTTGGAGTCTAGTGAACTTTCTGCCCAATAATTGGCAAAAGCCGTAGCTATTTCAAACGAATTTGTGATAGCACTGTTATTTATGTTAATTGAACCTATAGTATGGGGGACAAATTTCCCGGTTAATTTATGAATGTTTTGCCATAAAACTGCTGATGTGGTGGATGGGTTTAGGTTTGCAGTGAACTCGTTAAACGATTTAATTTTAGCTGTTTTTTTAGCTCTGTTGAAAATAGCGTTGTCTTTTTTATATTTAATAAGGTTTTGTGTCGTCATATTATGACGAAATTGCCTCCAGGATTCTTGCTTTACGTTTCTGAGTTGCTGAAGTTCTTGGGACCACCAGGGGACTGTATTATGTCTTTTTTTGTTGGAAGATATAGGAATGCTTTCATTAGCAGATATCCTAATTATCTTACTTATCGAAGCTGCTTCTTTGTTCACATTATAAGAGGTAACAAAATTATCATTATAATGAGAAATTTTGCATTGATAAATATCCCAATTTGCTCTTTTGGTGTTAAATTTTGTAAGCTTGGGTCGAACTGTGTGGTTGTTAATAAGCAATTGTATTAGAATAGGATAATGATCACTATTATGTAGGTCCTCAATAACTTTCCATCTACACATTGGTATGATGGAGATAGAGGCCATTGTGAGGTCAATATGGGAAAAAGTGTTGTGTGTGCTCAGATGTGTTGCAGACCCGTCGTTTAGCGTGGCCAGGTTTGAGTTAACTAAAAAGTTTTCTATGGTTGTACCCTTTCTATTGGATGTAGGAGAACCCCATAAGGGGCTCCAAGCGTTAAAGTCGCCAGTTATAAAAAGTGGGGTCTTAATATTTGTAACCATATTATTGAGGTCAGAGGTGGATAATGAGTCAGCTGGAGGTGAATAGAAAGAGATAATGGAAAATGAAAAGGGCAAATTTATTTCCAGACCAACCAAACTGAAGGACTGGTTTGTATTTAGAATCTTGTGGGGTATATTTTTCTTAATAAGTATTGCAGAACCTTGTTTAGATGTAGTATTAGGATTAAAAAAATATCCAGTATATTGCCTAGGCTTATTGGATTAAAATTTGGTTTGCATTTTGTTTCCTGCAGACATATTATGTCTGGATTTTTTTCCGATATAAGTAGTTGTAGATTAGTGTAATTGTTTATATAACCACGAATATTCCATTGTAGAATATTTATAACCATAATTGAGTTAAAGAGAATAGAAATAAATGCTTTAAAAATTTTGTTAAATGAAAAGGGTGTTGAGTGTTTTAATCTGACGTAGACGATATAATCTACAATGTGATTGTTGAGGACCATTCTGGCGATAGTATCCTTCATACTTTCATTGACGACATTATAAGAGACACATTCCCTCACACTATATTTGTCATCCAGCTGGTCGTTAACTTAATTTTTTATTAAATCTCTGCACGAGCATCTCATAGACATTATCGCTTAACTTGTCGTTAATAAAGTTCGATGGACAACAAATACAAGACGTTGTCGCTCACATAACGGACCTTGATATACGACAATATAGATTTTTGTCGCTGAATTTGTCCTCAACGGGATATGATACACGACCATCTGAGCTATTTGTATCCAAGCTGGACGTTAACGACAATATCCATTATATCGTCGTTATAGACTACTTCATCGACAAACGTCGTGGATGACAAGTTATAAAATGTCTTAAAGGAATCGTTAAAGACAAAGACATCTACGACGATTTTGCCAACTGTGTTATTCCAAAAGTGTTTCGATGTTGGTAAACAAAAATTGTTCTTTTTTGAATGTTGATAAAAGTACGATGGATTTTAAATGAATTGGTATATTATTGTATTCAGTTGGACCTGCAAAACAAATAGGCTGCTTTGATACTTCAAGGCGACATCTAGATATCGACAAGTTTTGAGATTTGAACATTTTGTTGAAACTGAAATGAAGAATTCCAAGATTTTTTATGTCTTTTTTTGTTTAAACAAATACTTATTATATAAAAAATTAATGAAAAATTTAAAAAAAAATCTTATTTTTTATTGTACCTGAGAATTACCAATAATATTGTTTAACATTTGTTTGATGATACGTCATTTTGTTTAGAAAACACAAATAAGGTGAGAGACATAACTTAAAATACTTCGAAACATAATTTTTTCTCCTTTGAAATAGATCTATCTGTCTTCGTGTTTTAAATCAATACAAAAAAAATCATAGGAGTCCAATCACAGGGGAGATGTGTAAATATCTAGTAATTAAAGATTTTTTTTGGCACTTTAAAAATCAAACAGAAAGCATCATCTATATATCACTTATAGCAATCAACTGCAGGGTTTTTGCTTATATAAAAATATTTATTATTATTTATAATTTCAACCGGTAAATTTTTAATTTTTCGTTTTTCATTTTTAATTTTTCGTTTTTTATTTTTCTTTTCTTATTTTACTTTTTTAATTTTTAATTATTTATTTTTTATTTTTGTTTTTAATTTTTTATTTTTAATTTTCCGTTTTTCATTTTTAATATTTTATTTTTCATTTTTTATTTTTCATTATTTCAACCGGTTAATTTTTAATTTTTATTCTTTATTTTTCATTTTTTGTTTTTAATTTTTTTTTTTCATTTTAATTTTTCTCTTTCTTTATTTCTTTATTTATTTTTTATTAAAAAAGATTTTTTATTTTTATTTTTAATTGTTTTAATTTATAATTTTCAAGTTTTAATTTATAATTTTTAATTTTTTATTTTTAAGTTTTAATTTTTCCTTTTCATTTAAAATTTTTTATTTTTAATTTTTTATTTTTCATTTTTGATTTTTTATTTTTTATTTTTCATTTTTTATTTTAAATTTTTCATTTAAAATTTTTAAATTTTCGCTTTTTTTTATTTCTGATTTTTAATTTTTAATTTTTCATTTAAAATTTTTTATTTTTCAATTTTTATTTTTCATTAAAAAAAATCATGTGAGTCCGATCACAGGGGAAATGTGCAAACATCTAGTAATTAAAGATTTTTTTATGGCACTTTTTTAAAATCAAACAGAAAGCATCATCTATGTATCACTTATAGCAATCAACTGCAGGGACTATGTTAATATAAAAATATTTATTATTTCAACCGGTAAATTTTTAATTTCTCGTTTTTAATTTTTAATTTTGAGTTTTTAATTTTTAATTTTTATTTTTTAATTTTTAATTTTTAATTTTTAAATTCTAATTTTTAATTTTTAATTTCTAAATTTTAATTTTTAGTTTTTAATTATTAATTTTTAGTTTTCAATTTTTAATTTTTCGTTTTTCATTTAAAAATTTTTTATTTTTCATTTTCATTTTTTATTTTTGATTTTTCATTTTTGATTTTTTATTTAAAATGTTTCATTTTTTATTTTTCTACATACAGTTTTTAATAAAAATTAATCCAGAAGTGTTTCGATCTGCATAAGCAAAAATCGTTTAACTTCTTTTTTGAATGTTGATAACACGTACATATGTAAAAAAAATATTTTTTTTTTACATTCATGCCTTTTTTGTTTAAACAAATTCTTATTACACTTATAACAAATTAATGAAAAATTAAAAAAAAAATTCTTTTTTTATTGTACCTGAGAGTTACAATATCCCAGAATTGTTTAATATTGTTGAACATTTTGTTTCAGAAAACACAAATTAGGTGAGAGACATAACTTGAAAAATACTTCGAAACATCATTTTTTCTCCTTTGAAATAGATCTATCTGCCTTTGTGTTTTAAAGCAATAAAAAAACATGGGAGTGCGATCACAGGGGAAATGTGCAAACATCTAGTAATTAAAAATTTTTTATGGCTCTTTTTAAAAATCAAACAGAAAGCGTCATCTATGTATCACTTATAGCAATCAACTGCTATAATGTAAAAATATTTATTATTTATTTTTCGTTTTTCATTTTTAATTTTTCGTTTTTCATTTTTTCGTTTTTTTATTTTTCATTTTTATTTTTAATTTTTCGTTTTTCATTTTTAATTTTTCATTTTTCATTATTTCAACCGGTTATTTTTAATTTTTATTCTCTATTTTTCGTTTTCCATTTTTCGTTTTTTATTTTTCATTTTAATTTTTCTTTTTTCTTTATTTTTTTATTTTTTTTTTAATAAAAAAGATTTTTTATTTTTATTTTTAATTGTTAATTTTTAGGTTTTAATTTACAATTTTTTATTTTTAATTTTTCGTTTTTCATTTAAAATTTTTTATTTTTCATTTTTGATTTTTTATTTTTCATTTTTTATTTTAACTTTTAAATTTTCGTTTTTTTTATTTTTATTTTTTAATTTTTAACTTTTAATTTTTAATTTTTGGTTTATATTTAAAAATTTTTATTTTTCAATTTTTATTTTTCATTAAAAAAGTCATGTGAGTCCGATCACAGGGAAACTATGCAAACATCTAGTAATTAAAGATTTTTTATGGCACTTTTTTTTAAATCAAACAGAAAGCATCATCTATTTATCACTTATAGCAATCAACTACAGGAACTATGTTAATATAAAAATAATTATTATTTCAACCGGTAAATTTTTAATTTTTCGTTTTTCATTTTTAATTTTCTGTTCTTCATTTCTAATTTTTAGTTTTTAATTTTTAATTTTTATTTTTTAATTTTTTTTTATTTTTTAATTTTTAATTTTTTATTTTTAATATTTAATTTTTAATTTTAAAATTTTAATTTTTAATTTTTAAATTTTAATTTTTAAGTTTTTAATTTTTAGTTTTTAATTTTTAATTTTTCGTTTTTCATTTCAAATTTTTTATTTTTCATTTTAATTTTTTATTTTTGATTTTTTATTTTTTATTTAAAATGTTTTATTTTTTATTTTTCATTTATAATGTTTTATTTAAAATTTTTAATTTATAATTTTTCGTTTTTTATTTTTAATTTTTCATTTTCAAACAGGTTATTACATAGCATAATTTTTTCACCAATACAATCATAAGTTACACCGATTTTGTCTTACGCGTTACATGTCGCGCTGTTTTTGTGATTGTATTGTGAAATAGAAATTTTCATATCTGAAATATTTTGAATTTTACAACTTTTTTTGCTTCTCCTGCAAACCGATGAAAAGTGATGTTACGTTTTTTTGCATTTTGCGAAATGCTGCTGTTAACCACCGAAAATGCTGTGTTTTCTTATGTTAATGGCATTTCGGTATTACCTTAAATTACTGCACGAACAAAAAAAAGTTGTCCATTCGGAAGGACACAAAGGGAAAATGTTATCAATCTAGCTTATAAAAAATTATTTTTTTACTCCAATTTAAAACAGTTTTAATTTAGAATTACTCAGAGTTAAAAATTGCTTAGAAATGCATAAAAAAATTTTTGATTTGTGTACTAATAGTGGAAATAGCAGTTACTAAACGTATGAAATGCCGATCTTGTGCGGCCAAAAACGATTTTATTTCAAGTTCTAAGTGATTGGGCGTCAACAGTCTTGCTGTATTATTAATTCTGTTTTTATTTTGTTATAATAAGGAGTCAAGGACGTTGGTATAAAATTTTTTACGACTAAAACACTTTAGGTGATACAGAAAGGTTAAAATACATGAAATACATTCGAAATGTTTTTAATGATTTTTTTTTAAAGCTTTTTACCTCAGCGAAATTATAAAGAAAATAAATTGAAATGAAAACTTGATTTATAAAGTATGATTTTTTTTTTTTTGCAAATACATATGTTATTTTTATGTATCCTGCTCCTATTTTTAATACGTAAATTATTGTTGAACAGTAACAAGATTGTTTTACATGCGAATTTACGTAATTGAATTCAGAAGCTTTAAGCATTTACTTAAAGTGGATGACAACACATTTTTTGTATCTAATTTAATTTAATTGTAAATATTTTTTTAAGAAAATACAATACAATCACAAAAACAGCGTAACATGTGAGCGTAAGAAAAAATCAGCGTAACATGTAAGCGTAAGAAAAAATCGGTGTGACTTTGAAAATGCAAAATTCTAAATGAAAAATAAAAAATTAAAAATAAGAAATGAAAAACGAAAAATTAAAAATAAAAAATGAAAAATGAAAATGGAAAAATGAAAAATAAAAAATGAGAAATAAAAAATGAAAAACGAAAAATGAAAAATACAAAATAAAAAATGAAAAATAAAAAAATGAAAAATAAAAAATAGAAAATGAAAGACGAAAAATTAAAAATGAAAAATATAAAATAAAAAACGAAAAATTAAAAATTAACCAGTTGAAATAATAAATAATATTAATTATTTTTATATTAGCAGAGCTCCTGCAGTTGATTTCTATAAGTGCTACATAGATAACGCATTCTGTTTAATTTTAAAAAAGTGCCTTAAAAAACTTTAATTACGGGATGTTTATACATCTCTCCTGTGATCGGAATCACATGATTTTTTTTTTAATTTTATTTCTTTTGGTTATGTTAATCAAAACCCCAATAAGTATGCTATGGAATCTGCTAATTATAGTCGATATAGACCGACTTAACCGAGATCAGAAGTTGAATCTTCGCACTCGTTATCGAATTTTTTCGATTGAAAATTTTTTTTTTACAAAATAAAATGCTAATGCCCGTTTTCTCAATAGGCGATTATCTTTTATCCCAACGAGAAACTGCCGATTAAAGAAATTTGGTTTTCTCAATGTCTGGTTTGCTTCTATTGTGTCGCAAAGCTAAACGGCACTCATCTGCCAATTATTTATTTATCGCACAGACAAATTATTCTCCCAACTTTCATATCAATTTTGAGAGGCATTGCCAACTAAAAATAATTCTCCCAACGTAGTTTGAGAGGCATTGTCAACTGAAAATAATGTTTTTGTCGGTACATTGAGAAAACTAAAATTTTTAACGGGCAGTTTATCGGTCCAATAAATTTATGTCCTGGTTAAGTAGCAGGCAGTTTGATACATTGAGAAAACCGGCAGAAGAATAATTTTACTGTCACAGCTAACGAGCTATGGTAATAGTAAAAGTGAAACGAGGTCTGACGATTGTTCGTCTCCTTTAAATAATAAACCAAAATATGGAATTTCGATAGATTTCACTCGATATGTGCGAGTTGAGCTTTGGAACTTGGGTATTTTAGGTCTATCTCACAGACTAGATTTGAACATGTACCGATTTTCACCAATTTCAATTGCCTTTGTCCTATGGTCGATAAAAGCTTACATACCAAATTTCGTCAAAATATATTCCTATTTGCTATCTGTAGTTTGATTACAAGGTCTATATGGACATACGAACGGAATGATATAGCTAAATCGCCTCAGAAAGTGATTCAGAGTCGATCGGTATTATAAAAGATGGGTATACCAAATATTTTTGGTAGTTATAAGCATCAGCACAAACTCATTATACACTGACCACATTGGTATATAGTGGTATGAAAACTATTTTATCTTAAGATTTTTGAAAAAAAGTTTATTCCAATTTTATGGGTATTTATTTTAAACTAGCAGATTCCAGCCCTCGAAATTCGAGCGCATTCTAGGAAATTTAATTTTTTCATTAAATAAAGACCCTAAAATTATGCTTATCAATTATAGCCAATTCACAAATCAACACAAAAAACAAACCATTTTTATTACAAACATATTAACAAATTTAATAAACACACACATATCATTGTATAATTTTATGTATGTGTTAGTAGCAACTTTAAATGCAATTTACTCAAAATAAAACAAAAAATTAAAAGTCTATAAATCTGCAAAACGGCTAAAAAGAAATACCTTTCAAATAATATACGTTTGGTCAAAATCGGAATAAAACGGTAGAACAAAACATCAGTCACAAGAGATCGCCTAGCTTATTAATATTAGAGATTAGAAAAAAATAAGCAAATTAACAAAGTGGCTGCAATTGAGTGTCGAAAATAATAAAAAAAAATCCGGAATTTAAGAGAAATGTTTATTTTAAATCAGATTGATTTTTTTTAAATCGAGTATATCTAAATCTGCTCAGTACATTTCATTGTTGTAACCTTTCTTTCTACGACATTTTGATAGGCCTTGCAAAATTATTCGCTGGAATTCCATCTAATTGTATAATTTTTTTTTTTTTTTACATATTTTTGTCGTGTTTCGAAAAATAATTGTCACCCACATAATAAAGCACACCACATTTTCAAATTTTTTATTCATTTTATTTAAAAAAGACTTTACATTATTTCTCAAAGAAAATTAAAAAAAAAAAAATAATTATAAAATTACATAAACTAAGAAACCAACTAAAAATTTCATAGATAGAAATTGGAATATCATATGCGATAAAGTAGCACTTAACACAATTATTGAAAATATCGTTCCTACATACAATTAATTAATGTATGACAAAAAAAATATAAAATGCAAAAAACAATTTTTGTTTTTTTTTTTTTTTTTGAAGATATCCTAAATATGGAATCACAAGCAAAAATGCAATGGAATTTTAAAAAGAGAGAAAATAAATATAAACAATACCATTTAAAAAACAATAGAAAATTATTGTTAGATGTACAAATTAAAGCCTTATTCTTTGTAAATTTACATTGATATTAAAGAAAAAATGTTTTCCAATTTTGTATAACTCCTTTCTTAGAACTGTTTTGCATTCAATTTTATTGCAATGATTGACATTTTTTTTTTAAATATCTCCAATTAGTTCTGGCTTACTTTACGCTTACTTATGAAAGTGTTTCGATTATTTAAGGTTTTTTTTTTTTGAGAAAATTAGTAACAAATCTAAAATTAAAATTTATTAACGAATTTTCATGCACAAACACTTTTTTAAACCATTTTTTTTTTTTTTTCTTATAAAATATTTTTTTCTAATTTGCAGCTTTTGTTTTTATAGAGACAACTGCTAACCTGTGTTTTCTTTATAGAATACAGTAAAAACTATTAAACTAGAGTTAAATGTACAGCACACGTCGAGACATGATGTTGAGATATTTTGTTGAATTTTTATGTAGATCTTGAGTTAATAAATATGGCTGTTTATACCATCTTACTTTTTTCTTTTTACAAATGTGAGTGATGCTGCTTCTGCTGCTGTTGATGTGAATGTTTTAGTAGGATGTCTTCTGTTTTGGCAAATCATTTCAGTTTAGCATAGGCATCCACTTTTTTATGGAACTGATAGTAGTATTCCAAAGCCAAGTTTTGAGTTTGATTCATAGTTTTACTTAAATTTTCGGGGGAGAAACGTCCACTAAAAAAATAAATAAATTGAAATTATTAATTGAAACTCTCAATACGTTAAATGTGATTTGTTTAATACATACACCAACACTTGAGTCTTAAAGAAGGCTAAAACCTTGCCATAAAGATCCACAGAAACGGTTTTTACGGTACCAGATGTCTTTTCAATTTTCTTGGGCAAACCGGGCACGTATTGCTCCAACTATAAATATGATAAAATTTTATTATTATTTAGCTTTTATGGTAAACAAAATATTCTAGTAATCTAAAATTCTTAAAATATGCGAATCAAATTTGACCTTTGTTATCGATTGCAACAATTCACGATTTTGATTTTAGCTGAAAGCGCATTTTGTACATTAAATGGGACAAATTAGCAAACAAGTAAGAAATTTATGTTCAGGCTTAGGTTCAACAATGCTCAGATCTCAATCATTAAAGGGCCTATTGAAAGTATAACCAAATTCAAATGAGATTGCCGCATATTTTGTTGCCGCAGTTATGTTAAAGTTCATATCGGATGTGAATATTATATTTGGCAGCGATGCCAAATTTTTCAAGCACAAAGCTCAAATCAGACAACCAAAACGCGCTTAATTAATGTAAAATAGAATTATTTTTATTAATTTTCAAAAAACTTTTATATTATTTGTACATCTGCGATCAATATAAATACGTTAAAAACTTTTCTTACACGTCTGTTGATTTTCATGATTCTTTACATGTTTGAAAATAATTAATTTTAAGAGAAATATTTGATGAAATTTTATAATTAATAAAACAGACATTTTTAATCTTTAATCCATATTTAATGCTTATAGCTAGTCGAGACACTGTGTTATAACATTTTCAAAATTAAAAGAAAAGAATGTCTACGCTGAAAAAGTAAGTAAGAAGATACAGCGTTTCCAGCGACCGGCTTATACGGTATATCGTATATAAATAAATAAGTTTTTAAAAAACTTTAAATCGATTTTATCGCAAATAAATGTTCGAAGTCCTTGAACATCATAACTCAAAATCTACTTGACCGATTCTTTAGAAATTTTACAAACTATTATGAAAATACGACTTTTTCAACTTTTAAAACCTTACAATTGCCCACTAAATCATCCTTAAATACACCAAAACAAATAGAATTAATTTTATATTTCATAATCTTTTGAATAAATTGTCCTTTATTAGCTTTGGGTCGTTTGTGGGTCTTCTTATTTTGTTTAGAAAAATATACACCCGTATTCAAAACGAAAATTTAGTTACTGACTATTCCCTAAGAATTTCTTATTCAAAACACTTTTTAATAAACTATGACTATCGAATGATCAAAGACCTCTCAACTCCTAACTAACTGCTGTCAAGTTTGTGTCAATAAAAGCTGTAAAATTAATAATATATAAATTTAAAAACATAATAAAACAAATTTGCGATTCAAAATTTTTTCAAATCTTCATAATGGAAACGCTGGGTAATTTAAATTTGATGTGAGGATACGTCGGACTAGAACATACAAAAAAAGAAAAAATCCATTTGCTGTCTACGATGACGAAGCGTTCCGAAAGCGATATAGATTCACGAAAGAAAACGCATTGAAGCTAGTTTCATTGGTAAAGGCCGATCTTAAAGGTAAAAGAAAGGGGGAGAAAATTCCTACAAGTTTTAGCTGGCTTAAGATGGGGAAGAAATCAGGTGCAAGATGAGTGTGGTGAAATGCATGGGTTCAGTCAATCTTCTATGAGCAGAGTTTGCCAAAATGTTGCTAGAGGTTTTGAAAAATTAGCAAAACAAATAATTAAAATGCCAACGACCGCTGAGAAGCAAATTAAAAACATGAATAATTTCGAGAAAATTGCTGGATTTAAAAAGATAATTGGAGCAATTGATTGTACACACTTGCGTATACAAGCAAATGGCGGTGATGATGCGCAACTATATGTAAATAGAAAAGGATATTTTTCTTATAACGTTCAGGTATATATTACAAGAAATATATGTATGTTTTTTAAATAATTTCAAAGTTTCGATTAACTAAAGGCTATATGTGATGCATCTTTGAAAATAATCGACATTGTTGCTTGCTGGAGGGGTAGCACACATGATTCCAGAATTTTCAATGAAAGTAAAATAAAAGAAAAGTTTGAAAATGGGAATTTTATGGGTAGACTTCTTGGAGATGGAGGATACAAATGTACTAACTACTTGTTTACACCTGTGAATAATCCAAAAAAAAAAAAACAATCATGAAGAATCCTACAATAAAGTTCACATTAAAACAAGAAATACCATAGAAAGGGTTTACGGAATATGAAAAAGCCGTTTTCGAATACTTTTGGATAAAATGCGTGTTTCCCGAAAAAATGCAAAAACACTGATTGTGGCATTAGCTGTTCTCCATAATTTATCAATTATGTATAAGGAAGAAGTTTTTGGTAAGATAATAATATCATGAAATTTCTAACACTCTCATTTAATACATTTCTTAGATGCTGGTGATGACAACTTTGAAGATATGGATCTACAAACTACATCAGCGAATATTAACCCAACTCAATTGGAAAGTGAAACAATATCACGTGCAGTTTACATTCAAAGATATTTTTAGAAATAATACAAACAAATCAAGTTCATATGACCTTTAATTCAAATTCGTATGGCATTACAACAAAAAAAAAAAAAATTTATAATAATTAAAATACTTAAAAGACGTAAAACATTAAACAATAAAATAGTTAAAATAATAATTATGAAATTAATTAAAAAATCCACTTTTATTCATATTTTTAAGTTCAATCTTTAATTTTTGAATTTTTAAGAAATGTTCTTCATCCATCTGCTTAATTTCCAGGTCCAACTTCATCTGTTTTTGTTGATAAAAACTGTTTTTGGTCTCGAATAGAGCTTGACTGTACGCTATTTCTTTTTCCTTTTGGGTGGTAATTATTTCCAGCAGTTTTATTCTCATTGCGTTTTCATCGACTTTAAGAGGTCTCTTTTTTGTAGAAGATGGCTTTTGCGTCTCATTATCGCTTGCTAACAATTCGTTCATATAGTTCGACAGATCATCGTTTGTGTCCTTTCTTTTTTGGTCGCAGGCTTCAGGTTGGTGTATTGAATTACTGTCATACACATTATGATCATGCTCAAAATGTTTTGGCAGGCGATTAATTAATTCTTCTTCCACCATATTTAGGGTTTCAGGGGTGGACCACCTCCAGTCTGTCTCTTTTGTTTAAGAAACGAAGAATTTTTGGTTTTGGCCATGGATTTAATTTTTCGCCACTGGATTTGTACTTGGTCCAATGTCCTTTCCACTTTTGCAGTTGAATTAAAAATCGTGTGGATTCATTTTGTTTGAATTGGTATCAATTTTTGCATTTTCAATGATTTCCAATTTATCCAAAACTAATTGTGATAAAATATCCTGTAAAAAAATACATTTTGTTAATCTTAAATCATCTGAAATAAAAATCACCCATATACTTCTTACCTTTTCATCTTGTTCCCAGTTTGATGATCTTTTTTGCTTATTTTTATAAATTTTTTCCATTTTTTTTTTCCAAATTTTCGCTTTAAACTTTTTCTAACGCTCAAAATATACAAATGTCAAAATCAATTCTCATTTTAACGAAAATCAGAGTTGAATTTAAATAAAACAGAGATGTTACAATTTTTCTTAGTCGGGTGACTAAAAAGTGTTTTGAATAAACTCATGAGTAAATTGTGACTAAGCTTAGTTAACATTTTAGTTGCTCACTCGATGATCCGAGTATCGTCGGAGTACACAAATTTTTGTTTTGAATACACACATATGTACATGAATTTGTCGTCAATCATTTTGACCATGTATACTTTCCTTAAGAACATATTGGTGACGCAAATCGAAATTTAAACGAAGCAAATTGGGGATTTGGCAAATTGGCGCTATGACAGGAAAAATTTCGTTGGTAGCATTAACAAGATGGTTTTCTATAGAAAGACCCATTAAAGCAATTCTGGATATGTGGTTTGAGTTGAAAATGAAAAACCATTGTTTTAAAAGAAAAATCGTTTCAGACGACGTTGTACGAGGTCTGTTCAATATAAAAGGTGAATTTTGAAATTTCTCAGGGTATTGCATTTTTTATTTTTTTTTTTATGTTGGCACACTTGTCTCGAACATATGTTCTAAGTTGACGTGTTTTGCTTGTTGTGCGATTTTCTGCAGAGAAAAAATGGATCAAAGAATTTGCATCAAACTTTGTGTAAAAAATGGAATTGACAGCTCAAAAGCACTTGAAATGTTGATTGCACTCTGAGTCAGAACAATGTTTACAAGTGGTCAAGCTTTTCAAAGAAGGTCGAGAAAATGTGAATGACGCGCTCGTTCTGGAAGCTCCATCACAGCAAAAACCCATGAAAATGTTGAGAAAGTGAGGAAAATTTTTATGGAGAAGCGTCGAATCACTATTAGAGAAGTTGGCTCATGCCATACAATTTTTTTTTCCGCAAATTTTGAGCATGAAGCGTGTGGCAGCGAAGTTCATTCCAAAATTGCTGAATTTTGAACATTGCTTGCTCGTAATTTTTTAGCCGAAAAGAATACCGTAATCATGCCTCAGCCACCGTATTCAGCAGATTTGGCCCCCTGCGACTTTTTCTTGTTCCCAAAATTGAAGAGACCCATGAAAGGACGGCGCACAGTGGACCATATTTTGAGAAGGTGGCCAAAAATCATTTTTTTTTTGTTACCGATTTTAAAGTTATGTTATTCATTTGAAAGTAAATACTAGTAAACCTCGGGAGCCAAAAAATTGCGACTCTATCCCAACTATATCACAGCGAACAGGGTCTTCGAAAATGTGCTTTCTCAGTATTTTGCTAAAATTAAAAATTTCTTTGTAAATTTTTATTTTTGAATGACTGTAACTTTTTTGATTTAAAAGATTTTGAAGTGAAATAAATTTTGTATAATTTTGTGGCTTCCATACTATTAATTTTAAAAATGTAAAATCACTGAGTCATTCCGAAATTTAAAAAAAAATCTTGCACTCTTCTATAGTCCGAACCCTCCCCTATACTCCTATAACCCATTATACACCCGCCAGTTTCCATCCGTGTGCACCAGAACAATTTTTCTGACCCAAGGTTAAATATTTAGATTAGATTTAGATTTCAAATTCAAAATTTATGAACACAAAAGTTGTCCCATATGTGGTTAGGATATATTAAGTTTGAGGTGATGTTTGTAACTGCCAAAAATATTGGACCTTTATCCATCTTTTCTTATACGGATCGACTCAAAAACACTTTCTGAGTCGATTAAACGATGTCCGTCCGTCCGTCTGAGTGTTATGAATACAAAAGTTGGTCGTACCGGTGCACCGCGGTGTATTTTTTGCGTGTCGGAAGAGTTGTCAGGAGTTGTTATATACTTATAAAAAAAGGGTTGAGATATAATGCACTTAATTGTTACAGGTACATTTACATAGGTATCTTTCAAAATAGGAGATCTGAAGAAGCGCAAGAAAAAAGGAACAAAGACTACAGATTCTTTCGCGGGCACAAGAAAAATGTCCAGATGTTGTACTAATGAAGACCTTATCACTATTTTGTTGTGCACTTCAGATCCATATATGTCCAATATTCGTCAAAAATGGAAAACTACCTCTATTGAATTAGACGAAGAAGCTAAACAACTTCTAGAAGATGAAAATCAAGGCTATTTAGAAGAAATTTTTACTAAAATTGGTTGATTTAAAGTACTTTTTCATTACACTAACAATAAGTTACACTTTTTTTTATATAGTTAAAAAATTTTCTTGATTTAAAAATTTATATATTTTGTAAATTTACAATAAAAATTGTTATATTTCATAAATTTACCATAAAAATTGATATAGAAATATTTAAAAAGACAATAAAAAAAAATTTAACTAAAGCAAAAACACACGAGTTTTTCATTGAAACTTCTCTATCTTGAACCAATATAAAGTAACTTTTACGTTCGCTGCTTAATAAATTATATTTTAACTAGGGATCTTTAAAAAAAAACAACCTTTGGCCCTTGTGCACATTAGGACTAAAAAGTTTACGGGGGCCAAAGTTGGCAATTTTCTGAAAAAATTTACTTAAAAATTGTTAAAAAGTATTAGTTGTAAAATTAACTGAAAAAATAAGACATCATATTAAAAATAACCTTTTTTTTACCTTTTAACACTTCACTTTTGTACTAAAATTCAACTACAAATGAAAATGTATTTTAAACCCTCCGTAATTTTTTTTATTTTCGGTCGAGAATTACGTTTTATAGCAAAACTTAAAGGCTAAAGTCTCAACTACCAAACAAAAAAAACCGCATATCAAAATTCCAATCAAAAGTTATAGATTTTTGACCGCCTTCTCGTCAAATGGTCCACTGTGCGGCGTTTTGTAACGTTTAAGGAGATAGAAACCCAATCGCTGAGAGAGCTCAAGACCATAGCAAAAATTTAATATCACTGCTTTGAGGATTGGAAAAAACGCTGGCACAAGTGTATTATCTCTAAGGGGGGAATACTTTTAAGAGGACAAAATATAAATTGATGAATAAATAAATATTTTTGAGAAAAATGTAAATTTTCCTTTTCTATTGAACAGTTCTCGTATAATGATTCAAAAAACTATATTTATATAACGTACTTGGCTCAATTTTATCGGAAGTATAAAAAGTGAACCTGGCATTCGAAATCCAAAATATATCGGTTATTAAAAATTGTTAAACTTTTTAGGAAATTGCCTTTATCAAACAAAAGTTAATTGAGTTTACAATATCTCTTATTTACGAGCTAAGAAAGAGCTAAATTGTCAACTAATTTTAAAATATAAAAAAAAAATTACAAAGCGTGGACAAAATTCGTAGAAAAATCTATGAAGAACTTGAAAGTGATAAATAAAGAAATCCAACAGTACGAACATTGCCTCAACCATGTCAAACTACGTAAATCGAAAAATAGAGACTATACCAATTTGTTTCGGATTGAAGTACATAACTTCAAAAGGTCAATCTATGAATTCCGTTTTTTTTTTAATTATCAAGCAGGTTTCATTTGATATAGAAGTATTGACTTTTCTGTACCCAAGCACTGAAATCGAAATTGTTTTATAAACAAAGTAGAAACAGTAGCACCCGTATTCATAAAAATTAAAGTGTACTTCAAGTAGACTTTATTGTCTGTTTTTCATACAAAATTTGTTGATAAAGTCTACTTGAAGTACACTTTTATTTTTATGAATACGGGTGTAAATTATTAAGTACACATTAAGACTAAAACTATTTATATTAAAATTAATTCTGTTGAAACAAGTAAAATATCAAAATTTTATACAAGAACAATAGAATGGCCTGAAGATGAGGAAGAATATAAACAGTTATAAGAAAAGTGTTTAACGCTTTTTTTTATTAGTGATATACACTTTAAATGTTGCATTAAGTACTAAATGATCTCAAATGTGCAAATAATATATAAGTTATATGAAAAAATAATTTTTTTTGTACAAATATATAACTAGTGCTTTTTTTTGTTTTTGGCTTTTAGTACCATGCAAATTTAGCGTCTTTTTGGAGTACTCTTTTGCGCTTTTTGTTTAGAAAAAGTTGGCATATAATATAAGGAATATATGCGTACCATACGCGGTATAACCAGAGTGTTTATATTCACACTATAGTTATAACACTGAAAAAACATTAACATACGGAGTCTTTACTTTAAAAATTTATCATCGGCAGTGAATTTGCCATATTTCATTTATATGCGTGGGACAAAATAAAGCTTGTAAAGCATAAATTTTTTCCAATCAGATTTTAAAAATATTGTACCCACTTGTTAGTATTTCGTCATAAATACGGATAGGTACAAAGGTTTGAACATTTAACCGCTATTTAAAAAATCTTAACTTATTTTATAATGCCAGCTTTCAAGTAGAAATCTTTCCAAATAAAACTGGTTAAACATGCGAAGATGATATTAAACAATAAAAAGAAAAATAATTTGAATTGAATAAGTTCAAAAAAACAAGACAAAGAATAGAAATTTTAATAAACAAACAACTTTCATGTGTACTGCTATTTTACACATGAAAGTTGATAAAAAAAAAACAAAACATGATGTCATAAATTTTAAAATATACAACAATAATTTCAAACTAAAATAACAAAATATTAATGGCATCATTATGACTATGTATGTACTTACAAATTGAGCTGCAACTGGTAATTTGGCGTTAAACAAATCTCTCAAAGCGGTAAAAGCATTGCAAGCAACATTACGCACTAATTTAGTCATATCACAAGTCAATTTACATATGGGCGATGTGTAGGGTGGTAAATTTTTTTCAGCCCATTTGTAGCCACGAGCGGCTCCACTCATCGAAGTATACCAGGCCTTTTCGACATGTGGCAAAACACCGGCGTTTTTCAAAACTTTACCAGTGGCTGATTTGGCGAAGACACCTTTGCCATTAACTTCGGTATCATAGATAAGAGACCCAGCGATCAACGCAATGAGCACTATGCTACCTAAGGCCCATTTACAGCAACCGGAACTTTTTTTCTTTTGTTCTGTGGTTTGTTTTTTCTTTTGTTGTGTTGTTTTCTCTTGTACACTCTGGCAAAAATAATTGGGACAGTAAAAAAAAATATATATTAATCATTCTTTTCATTATCAAATATGTAATTAATGGAGTTATAGAAAGAAAACAATTTTTTTGTCAGATCAATTTACCTTTTTACCAGCAGGTTGCTGTTGTTTGTTTTGTTTGTTCTTATTGCTTTTGGAATTCTGTGCCATTTTTGTTGGTAATGTTTTTAAAATGTATTATTTCAAATTAGAGTATCAAAATTTCAATAATTGTAAAAGACTTGTAGCTTAACTAAAACTAAACAAAAAAAAGTTTTGCAACAGTAAGTAACATCGATTTTAACTTTTGACAAATGTGCAACGTATATTTTATTTTCACATTAAAGTTCTAACCATAATGTTGTTATTGTAATAAGGTAATGAATGTAGTAACGTAGATAGAACTTGAAATGTATATTGATTTTTCAAATATGTATGTATGAGTACATGTACATGTATTTTGTTTTGTTTTTAATATTGTGCTTAACGTTTGTGTACGAGCTGACTGATTGTGTCGTTCCTTGTTACCCTTCTTTTTATTATTATTGTGTGTGTGTGTCTGTGTTTTTTATTCATCCGTTTTGCAAACACTAAGAACGGGAGTGAATGACTGATTACATGATTTTATCATTGGGATTTATTTTGAAAACAAAACTTCAAAACAGAGTTTGTAAAAAGAAATTCATATAAAGGTTTAGAGATATTATCTCGGAATCTCATGTGCCATGTTTATAATATTTCATTAACGAAGGATTTGTTATGGTTTGGTTATTTAAAAATAAATTTTATGTATGTATGACACTTATACATATCAACTTTAACAAAAAAAAAAAATCTGTTACAAAGTGTCAACGTAAGAGCATCGTCGAGTGGAAAATTTGTTTAACATCAAATATTACACTTGCTAGAAAAATTATCCGTACACCTAAATTTAATACTGTCACGCTGAGAAAAAATTAATTAAACTGAATTTTTTCTTTTTCTTATTAATTAAGGAGTAAATTAGTTTGTTTTTGTAAAAATAAATAACCAGAAACAGTATATTTGAAATATTAATAAAAAAAAAACTAAATCTACATTAAATATTGCGAAAGTTAGTAACTTGTAGGATATCCTATGAACTTTACGACCTCTGTGAGCTGATTTAGCATCGGCCTAACCAATTTTAAGTATCCTATTTATTTATTTTAAACCCACTCATTCAAAATGACGCTTTTTAAAATTTAATTTAAGGTTATTTTATGTTAACGGATTCTGCGTTCCAGTAAATCCCATAAATGCTCAATAGGGTAAGATCGGGTGATTGCGGTGATAATTTCAATTGCTTTTTAGTTGTGGGGAGTAAACTACAGCTTGACATTGTGTGCCACAAAGTGGGATCGCTTCATACATTTCTTGGCAAAGAGTATAAGGAGAGCTCGTAAAACATTGAGAGCTCGTAGAACGCCCAAACCATTTTATCAACTCAATTAAGAACATTTTAAAGTTTCATCGAAATTGACCACGCCCACTACTCCGCCCATATAACCAAAAAAGATTTTTTCGTCCAAATTTTTATTTCTTTTCCAAAAGTCATGAAACGTTTCACAAGTCATCAGTGTTATGAAGTTAAGATAAATGGAGAGTTTCATGGAAATCGGCCATGCCCATCGCCCACATACCCGAAAATTAATTTTTGGACCCAAATTTCAGTTTCTTCATTAAAAGTGTTGTAACTTGACTCAAGTTATCAGTACTATGAAGTAATGATGTTTGCAAATTTTTAAAGGAATATGCCACGCCCATCACCCCCCCATATAACCCAAAAAAAGTTTTTATTTAAAAATTTTGTTTTTGAAAAAGTTTTATAATTCAGATTAAAAGCTAAAGTAACGATATTTTTCCATGAAAAAATTAGTTGAAACAAGACAAACGATATAATGACTGATAAATATTTTTACGTGTATGAAAATATAGACTTTTATTCATCTTCAACATGTTTATGAGGTTGACGTCTTATGCTAGTAACGTAAAGATCTGACGATACAAGAAGGCACTGTTGTACATTCTAGGGAATATTAGTCTATACCTTCTATAGCCCTTATTTTGAGCTTCTTCAGCTTCTCAAAACACATGGGCCTAAAAGTATTCACAATTTTATATCGTGTATCTTTGAATTGCTGAAATAAAATTTCGAATGGCTTTTTTTTTATAAAATTTATAACTTTGTTCAATAGTATACAATATTATCCGAATTTTATTTATTAAATCAAAAGAATACACTCCCACCTTTAATTTTTTTGCAACCAAAACCCAAGGGTCAAAAATCTCCCCTTTTTTCGCCCAAGAAAAACTAAAAACACTGAACTTGTGAGTGCCTTCATAAAAACCTGAATATTTTTTAAACTACTATTGTTATTCAATTATTTTTTTATTCAAAATTAATGTTGAAATACTATATTTCCCAAATATACTTACATCAAATAGATATGACAAAAAAGAAATTATCTACCCGGACCATTGAAATACATGAAAATGTGAGGCAATTACTGCAGAGTTTCGCTTAGGTGACTTTGTCGCGTTATTTTGGACAAAAAATAATTTATAGAAAATAAATTATGATGCATTTCTCTTAATTAAACAATTCTCTACAAAATTGCATCTTACATTTTTGATATTTTACACTCGAAAAATTTAGTTTTTGCCAGCAAAATCCCACAGAATGCCGTATGTTTTGGATCATAATCCTGTTGAAACCAAAAATCTACTCAAGGCCCAGTTGTTGAGCGCTTTGTTTCATATCTTGTCTTAAAATGTTTTGTTTGCGTTCAATATTTACGAATTTACCAACACCGTTGCCTGTTATACAACCCCAAACCATAATGCCACCTCCACCGTGCTTAACAGTTGGCAAAATTTTACCAAAACTATTTTTTTTTTTTTTTTTAATGGAGGCTATTTGCCGCATTCGATATCGAGTAAAATTAATCGAAATTAAATATTTTGGTTTAATATTTAAGGAAAACGGACAAACGTCAGACCTCGTTACACTTGTACTCTTAATTGGCGGCCATAATTCGTTAACAGTGAAAGAGTAATATTATTCGGAGTATTTTATTTTGGAACATAAACAAATAATTTCGATCGAACTATTTCGATAATGAATACTACGATTAGACCCCTGAATTCATCATTTGCTAAGTCCATATGTTATTTTCTATTGACATCGGAAATGAATGGCTTTCTACGTGAATGGCTTAATATTGTGTGAACGGTATATTCATGGAGCTATTTACAACCTATTTTACAAAAAGATTTAGCCTCATTTCTAAGCTTTAAAATAATTTTTTGTCTTCTACTAAAATAAAATCGTGGAATTCTCATAATTGTACGAATACTTTTTCTGGTTGCCATATTGCGTTGTATACAAAAAAAAATTTAAGTAGAAGCGCTCAGTAAGTTTTTTGAGGAACAAGTAATATTCCCAATGTGTCAATGGTAAAATGTTCGTAATTCAAAATATTTTATTATAATCTATAATATTAATAGGCAAGGCGATTTCTTGTTACCGATGCTACTGTGTCAGTTTTAATCCTATTTCGACCACACATGCCTCATTTGAAAGGTATTTCTTTTTAGCTGTCCACCAGATTTACAGATTTTTAAATTTTTTTTTAAGTAAACTGCATTTAAAGTTGCTACTAACACATACATAAAATTATACAATGCTACTATGTGTGTGTTTATTAAATTTGTTAATGTGTTTGTAATAAAAATGAGTTTGCTTTTTTGTGAATTGGCTATAATTGATTAGCATACCTTTAGGGTCTTTATTTAATGAAAAAATAAAATTTCCTAGAATTTGCGCTCGAATTTCGAGGGCTGGAATCTGCTAGTCTTTATTAATGACCCTATCTACTCTGTTTCAATTCTATCTACTCCTTCGCAGGTGACAACAATATTTGTCATTAATTTTCCTTCGATTTCTAGTCAAGCGAGACCCCACTCGGAGATTGTAGTGCTGAGAAGACTCAATGTTGACCCGTTGGGCCTGGAATACTAGTTTATATTATTTACGGATAATTATACTTATAATTGAATTTCAATCTCGAAAATTTGATTTCACTTCATATTTGAAAGCGAGAGAGATTGCTTTTTTCATAACAATAGACTTTCTCTTAATACATTTTGTTCGACACCTGTATTACAAAACGAAGATTATTTATATAAGTATGAAAATCCGGTTTTTAAATTTATGCATAATCACAGTTGAAGTTTTTTATATTAGCACATATATCGCACCTGTACCTCTAAAGTGAGTCAACTCAAAACTTACAAATTTTCAGTAGAGGCAAAAAACGGTTTTTTAAATATTTACTATAAAATTTAAAAACAGTTGTTTCATTGTAAGAAATTGCGAATAATACATACATATGTATCAACAGTAGTTGATTTTGCGATTTTCAGTGATCATCAAAAATAACAAGTTTTTTGGATGCAACTCAAAATAAGTCTTTTTAGTGGATTCTAAAGAAGCTACTCTTACAACTGTATTTTTTTTACGAAAGACTAGAAAAATCCATGTATCGTTTTCTTGCAAAAAGTGAAAATTGAAAAATTTTGAGTTGACTCACTTTAGAGGTACAGGTGCGATATAAACTTGAGTAATTAAGAAATTATAAGATTAACATCTTCGAAAGAATATAGATGAGACGATCATATACGTATTTTTTATAATTAATATTTAATATTACATGATATCTAATCGAATCTTAACTACAACAAATATGTATAATAAATATCGAATATATGTAGATTATGCATGACAATTCTTGTCATGGATAATAAAAATGGGTTAAATTATTAAATTGTTTTTTCAAACATATTAATTTGCCATTTTAACAAATTACTTCAAAAAATATTAATAATGAATTAGTACGAAAACTAAAAAATAAAATTATTTTAAATGACAAGAAAATGCAATAACAAATCGATAGTTTCGTAGTTTTTCTTTTTCCATTACATTGATATATCGATATATATCATCCGAAACAGATATCATAAATATATAAGAAGAAAAATGTAGGCATTTTCAAGTGTCAGACAATTCTTGGCAAAATACTCTTGAACTTTAGTTAAAATACAAAACAAAAATAGTTAGCATTTGAAACATTTCTCATATTTCCATTACTTTAGTGTTCAGATGTTCGTATGGATCGAAGATCTGAGTTCAGTCGGTAAAGCAAAAAACAACATGGAAGAAAACTAATATGTGGGGAATAAATTCAACGGGGTTTTATTATCATTATTTCTAAAGCAAATCTGCTTTGGAATTAGTTGAAATTTTTAAACTAAAGCTGAGAACCGTTTACAATAGGACTAATAGAGCTGATAAAGAAGAAGATAATTAACACAATCCACAGGCCGACCAAGGTCATTTTTGTTGATGAAACTAAACTGCTGTTTTATTACCATGATGGGTCCTTTCAAATTTTAAGAAACCCTTCATCTGCTTTCCAAAATAAAAATTTTAACTAATTTAGAAAAGTAAGCCTATTATTGTAAGAATGCATGTCAAATAAGTGCGTTGGTGAAATTATTTTAAATAATGCAATGACAAAGCAACTCGACCTTGATATTTTGAGACATAAATTTATCGAAAGTGTTTTTAAATTTTAATTTGCTGACATTTAAGATACAAAAAAAAATTTTCCAGTTGAAAAACTCTGGACACATTTGACGAAAAAGTAGGTGAAAATATATTAAAAAAATAAAGAGTAGGTAATGAAATAAGTAATAAAATAAGTTAATGAAAAAAGTAGGTGAAAAGATCTTAAAAAATTAAAGAGTAGTTAATGAAATATATCAACGATTAGTGAAAAAGATAGCACCTGCATATGATATTAATTGCTTCAAT
Source organism: Cordilura impudica (assembly GCA_963682025.1). Taxonomy (NCBI): domain Eukaryota; kingdom Metazoa; phylum Arthropoda; class Insecta; order Diptera; family Scathophagidae; genus Cordilura; species Cordilura impudica. Next base: position 42,566,233 of record OY821518.1, on the reverse strand, counting down.
GTGAAATTATTGCAAAAGGCCATCACGTAAAAAATTAGGTTTCAAAGAATTGTTATACCCTATATCACTGTGATATTTGTATTTCCGAGTCAATTTGGCGATATCAGTCCGTCTGTCTGTGTGTCTGTATGTCTGATTCTGTCCATTTAAATGTTGTAATCAAACTACAGGTCGCAAGTATAAATGTATTTTGATGAAAGCTTATTTAGGACGAATGCTATTGAAATTTGTGAAAATCGGTGCATGATCATACCTAGCCCCTATACAAATAACCCATATCAGACCGACTAAGGTCCAGATTATAATATATGTATATATCAACAAAACTTGCTGTATATGTATTATATCGAGTAAAGCTGCGTTCACACTACGTGTTTTGCTTGTGTTTCTCGTAGTTTTTTAGCACGTGTAATTTTTACACATAGGGTGAACCCCTTCAAACATTGTTTATGTACAACACATTTTGCAAGACATATGTGAATTTTTCAATTAGAGCAGGTTCTATTTTGGCAAGGCAAACATATGAAAATACAACATTGCTTGTGGCGAAAAAAAACAGAGTAAATTATAAAGATTAATATTGAAAGAAAAGTAAATTGTTTAATATTAATTAACAATTAAAAAATATATAAAATATATAACTTTACTTTTAACAATAAATTTTTGTAAATTCACAAATTAAATCAGCGGTTGTTTACATTTAGAGGTTATGTCATACGGAAATACATATGTACGTTTGAACGCAAAAATTATGAATCGTATGTAGAACGCTAATTTTGACACACACACGGAATTACGTATGGATCGTAAAACTGAATTTACATATGGAAAATACACATAGTGTAAACACACCTTAATCAGTAGTCGAAAATTAAATCCTATAGGAACTTTTTTAGAGATAGTCCCCATAGCTGATTCCCGACATACAGTTTAATCTATCAAACTACAAAAAAAGTGCATAGAATTTATTTAAAATTTGGTTGATATATTTTTTTGTTAAAAGTATGAAATATGGTCATAATCGGCCCATATAAAAATACTAGCAGATATGAACTTCTTATTGTCTGCATGCCACAAATTAATAACAATACCACTAAAATTTGGCTTAAGCTTATTTTCTATATTACTAACTGAACAGAAAAGTTTGACCCAAGACCCTCTCTCGAAACGCATGGTATAGGATATCGTATAGTTGGTCTAGACCGACTATAATTTTCTTACTTGTTTGTGTTAACTTCAATTTTGTAAACAATTGCTTTGACACAGCAGAAATTAACTTTTTTTCTTTTAATTTAATCTTTTCTATCACTGAACGATAACAACTACATATGTATGAATATAAAAGTTTAGCAGAAATGATGGAATTGTTGCTTTATATCGTCAAATGATAAAAATTAAATATTTCCTATTAATTAAATATTTTTCATTATGGAAACAATTCCGTGAGAAACTGTATAAAACAAAATTCCATTATTTAAATATTGAGTAGAATTTGTATCCTGTATTTGTATGCTGTGTCAGGGTCAGGTTATAATGACTTTGTGTCGAAGTTTGTAACTATCAAAAATATTTTCCCTAGTCCCATCTCTTACTACACCTATTGACTCAGAATAACTTTCGAGTCGATTTAGCGATGTCCGTCTGTATATGACGAATATATTTTGATGAAATATGGTAAGCTTTTATCAGCCATAGGAAGAACGCTATTGAAATTTGTAAAAATCGGTGCATGCTCAGCCCTAATTTGCATTAAGGCCCAAATTATAATTTATATGATAATTATGTATCATATAGATCTTGATCAAGTTTGGTTTTTTGTGTTTATTGCACCCAATAATCAGTAGTCCAAAAATAAACCTTGTAGATTTCTTAGTCATAGCCCCCATTAAAGCTGCATCCCGATTTTCACTTATATCTGTCAAAAAAAAGCCAATTATTGCACAAATTTTTCTCATATTTGGTTTGTATATGTTTTTGCAAAAAATAATTGACTTTATCAAATATGGTTAGGATCGGTCCATTTTTCGACCCAGTCTCCATATAAATATAGCATCCGATATGAACCTTTTCAGATCTGCAGGCAAAAAAAATTAATAAAATTCCACACATTTTCTACACTAAATTAGTTGGGCCCAAGACCAATTCTCTAAACGCATGGTATAGGGTATCGCATAGTCGGTTTAGACTGACTGTAATTTTTTTAGTTCTTAATTATATTTCTGTTACTACTTTTAACGCACAAAAAGTACTCAAACATACGATTTGAATGACAATTCTTATTTCTTTTCTCACTTCAAAAGACAAACAAGTTAGTCTAAACTTTAGACAACGAGTATTTGAGTAGTCAGGGCCGGTCCTAGGGTCGAGCCAGTAATGCCATGACTCGGGGCGACTGGCAGATTATTAAAAAAATTCAATCAATCCTGCACAAGATACGTCATAAGAAAAAATATTAATAATTTCCTTCTTTTTTCGCAGATATAAAAACCCGCCAACATTATACAGAGTGTATCATTTAGTCAATGGTTAATTTACATATGTATTCCTTATTTATGTATTCGGTTGTTCCCTCCATACCAGATGATCAATTTTGATCAATGAATGTGACTTTTCTGATAAAACAATCTGACATAATTATTAAAAAATTATAAAAAGAAAAAAATAACAACATATCTTTATGTTGCCAAAATTTAAAAAATTACAAAATTTATTATTTTGTATTTATTATTACTAGCAGATTCCAGTGCTCGAAATTCGAGTGCAATTTTTAGGAAGCTTTATTTTTCAACTTAGCCAATTCACACACCAAACACTTTTTTGGTTTATTATTATTGTGAATGAAGATAACAAACTCATTAACAAACACATTAACAAATTTAATAAAACACACATAGCATATGTATAATTTTGTGTATGTGTTAGTAGCAACTTTAAATGCAATTTACTCAAAATAAAAGAAAAAATTTGAAAATCTGTAAATCTGCAAAACGGCGAAAAAGAAATAGCTTTCAAATACTATACGTTTGGTCAAAATCGGGATAAAACGGTAGAACAAAACATCGGTCACAAGAAATCGCCTAGCCTATTAATATTATAGATTACAAAATTTGTTTGAAAAAGAAGAATTAGGGTTCAAATACTTGCAAGATAAAAATTTTCTTCCGTTGTAGTTCTGTGTTAAGGCCAACCGTAACCAAACGTTTCAGCTGTTTTTTTTCTGTTACATGAAAAGCATTTAGAGCAGTTACCAAGCTCAACTGTCACGTAACCGGAACGTCCCAATCTGTTGAAAATAGATTTTTGCTGCGTTTGTACGTGAAATTTGTAAACAGCTGATAAAGTTTGGTTAATTTTACACAGCAACATGCTGGTTCGTTTTTTACGATCTATAATTGCACTAAATGCCAACGTTACATTTACGGTACGGATACATTTTAACAACGTGTGGCTAACTAGGCCTTAAGAAATGTAAGTCGCTGATGTGCTTTAAAACGACAACTCGCTTGCGAAGTAACAGACTGTGGAGTATCTAATGCGCCGGTAATCCACAACTTTTAACATTTTTCCGGAATTTAAATGACGAAAATTTATGTCCAAATGATATGATAATTGGGGGGTCCTGTAAAAATGGTCGAACATGACGAGTCCAAGTTCGGTAAGAGAAAATATCACCGAGTTCATCGAGTAGAATGCGTTTGGGTGTTTGATGGTATCGAAAGAACAACTGAAAGGAAGATTTTTTTGGAGGAAGTTGCTAGGAGGGAAGCTCAAACTTTACATGAAATTATAATGAGACGTGATTAGGAGAACGTATTGAGGCATCAATAACGTCAACTTTTATAATCATGAAGTGGTAAATCACTCTGTCGCAAGCACAATTGAGGGAAGTTGATCAGGGTTTAAAAGGAATGTTCCCATTAGGTATACATAGAACCCTGAAAATCTAACGTCAGTTTTTTTTTGAGCTTATATGACATCGAATCAATAGTGCTAACTTGTGGGAGGCTTTTGTGGAAATTTTTTCTTAAATTATTTAATAATTTTTTAAGTTTTTGTAATTTTTTTTTAGCAGATGTCAGATTTATTGATTTCCTTATCTAGATTTTTTGATCAAAAAAAGTCATATTTATTGATCAAAACATTTACTCATTTGGGGTTGGGGAAAATTCGAAAAAGCTCCATTAAAGTTTTATATATTAAAATAAAAATTAAATTATGAGTTTAATATAAAAATAATTTTTATAATCCATTTTTTAAACAAAATAAAGTTTTTAGCTATTCTTTTTTTTTTTAAGGTTAGAAAATATGGGGTGCGATTTAGACGCTTGTCGTATGGCCGGAGCTGTGAGTAGTAGTAAATTAGTATAAAAAAAATATTAAACGATTTCAATAAAACTTCAAATATATATTTTTAAAAAATCTCGTTAAATACCAAATCAATCGTATCTATTTTATAAACTTTCTAAAATTTGTCTAAATAAGTATTACAATAAAAAAAAAAACTACTTCGAAATCATTTATAAATATTTTTTATATGAATTTTTAACCTATAAATTTTTATGTAGGTTTCGTTAAGTACTATGTTTTTGTTATCAGTATTTTTAAATTCTTTCAATTAATACAATAAGCAAAAATAGCCTTAAATTAAAGAAAAACATAAAATGCAGATAAACATTTTAAATTTCAAACAAATTGCTGATGTGTTTCAATTTTGATTGGTGAGTTGGATGAGGATGGCTGAATATCAGCTTTAAATTATGTTTTGTTTGTTGACTGATATTACTTTCACACTTTAAAAAACTTTAAAGAAATTAAATGTTAACTGGGTCAATTTACTCAAGTACTAAAGATTTTGACGAGCCCATATTAGAGTTGAAAACAAGTAAGAAAATTATAGTCGGTCTAGACCGACTATACGATACCCTATACCATGCCCTATCTCTTAGGCCCAACTAACTGGACATAGAAAATAAGCAAAAACCAAATTTCAGTCTGATTTTTATTAATTTTTTTGGCTGCAGATATGAAAAAGTTCATATCGGATGCTATATCTATATGGGGACTAGGTCCAAAAATGGACCGATCCTGATCATGTCTGGTAAGGTCTCTTGTATTTTGCAAAAATATATACAAACAAAATCTGAGAATAATCAGTGCAATATTTTTGTTTTTTAATAGATTTAAGTGAAGATCGGGAAGCAGCTCTATATGGGGCCAAAGGGATCATTTTTGGACTACTCATTAATGGATGTAATGAACGCATACAAAACCCAATTTGAGTAAGATCTATATGACAATTTGGATCTTATGGCAATTTATGTCGATTTCATAGGGGTAATTTGTATGGGGGCTAGGTCTGAACATGGACCGATTCTCACCAAATTCAATAGCGTTCATCCCATGGCCGATAAAGGCTTATATACCAAATTTCATCAAAATATATTCATATTTGCGACCTGCAGTTTGATTACAAGCTTTACATGGACACACAGACGGACGGACGGACGGACGGACATTGCTAAATCAACTCAGAAAGTGATTCTGATTCGATCGGTATAATTAAAGATGGGTCTAGGTCAAATATTTTTGGTTGTTACAAACAGCAGCACAAAGTCATTATACCCAAACCACATAGTGGTATAGGGTATAAAAATTGAAAAGTATTTATGTTTATGTAATTATACCCTATACCACTATGTGGTTGGGGTATAATGACTGTGCTGCTGTTTGTAACTACCAAAAATATTTGACCTAGACCCATCTTTTATTATACCGATCGAATCAGAATCACTATCTGATTCGATTTAACGATGTCTGTCCGTCCGTCCGTCCATCTGTGTGTCCATGTAAAGCTTGTAATCAAACTGCAGGTCGCAAATATGAATATATTTTGATGAAATTTGGTATATAAGTTTTATCAACCATGGGATGAACGCTATTGAAATTGGTGAGAATCGGTCCGTGTTCAGACCTAGCCCCCTTACAAATGACCCCTATGAAAGCGACTTAAATTGCCATAAGATCCAAATTATCATATAAATCTTAGTCAAATTGGGTTTGTATGTGTTTATTACATCCATTAATCAGTAGTCCAAAAATGATCCCTGTGGGACAACTCTTAGTCATAGGCCCCATATAGAGCTGCTTCCCGATCTTCACTTAAATCTATCAAAAAACAAAAATATTGCACTGATTCTTCTCAAATTTTGTTTGTATATATTTTTGCAAAATACAAGAGACCTTACCAAACATGGTCAGGATCGGTCCATTTTTGGGCCTAGTCCCCATATAGATATAGCATCCGATATGAACTTTTTCATATCAGCAGCCAAAAAAATTAATAAAAATACCACTCAAATTTGGTTTATGCTTATTTTTTTACATCCAGTTAGTTGGGCCTGAGAGATAGGGTCTCTAAACGCATGGTATAGGGTATCGTATAGTCGGTCTAGACCGACTATAAATTTCTTACTTGTTTTTAATTTAATTATATACTAGCAGATTCCAGCCCTCGAAATTCAACACAAAAAACAAACTCATTTTTATTAGAAACACATTAACAAATTTAATAAACACACACATAGCATTGTATAATTTTATGTATGTGTAAATAGCAACTTTAAATGCAATTTACTCAAAATAAAGGAAAAAATTTAAAAATCTGTAAATCTGCAAAACGGCTAAAAAGAAATACCTTTCAAATAATGTACTTTTGGTCAAAATCGGAATAAAACGGTAGAACAAAACATCAGTCACAAGAAATCGCCTAGCCTATTAATATTATAGATAAAATTCATCCATCATTTTATTGATCCATTTGAGTTTAATAACCTGAGGGAACTTTAGTATTAAATTAAGCTGAAGGTTTGACAATATAAACTTGTAGCTTGTGCTAAACCAAAGATTTTATTAACGATTTTTTTCTATGTTCAGGTTAAATATTTTGTGTTAGTGTTAATATCAGTTTATTTAACTCTTATTGGGCCTTAGTAATGTTAACATTTTAATAATTAGATATATTCCATACTGTAGCACTGTATAACTGAAAGCGCTGTTTTTATGTACTATATTCCAATTACAGTTCAAATTGATTTAAACTGTGAAAATACGATTTCCAAACTTATATTCTAACAACGTCAGCAAAAAACGTCGTAAGGTTTAATCGCTTTAAATTGGGCGTTTTATACTAACTTCATTCCCAGCCACAAAGTAATATTTCAACACGTGGCTTATATGTTGTGCTTTTTTCTGTTATTTCTTTATGTTTCTTTCATTATGTTTAAACGACCCACCGTATTATACAAAATGCCGATATAATAGTTTATATTTCGTTTATATACTTTGTGGATTACGCGTACACACTTTTTTTAATTTTTCCATATTTGTGTAGCATGTCTGGCGTAGGTATGAGAGATTTATATTTGCGAAAACTTTAGGTTTCCTTACTTAATATTTGTGAATAAATTTTCACATACTATTATTACCTCATACATTGAAAAGCTATTTTGGCATATTCGTTATGGCTTTTAGATTCTTTTGATTTTAAAATGTACGCCTAAACTATACCGCCTCTAATTACATTTGTTATATGTATCGTACATACTTTTTTCATTTGAGTGTATTTGTAAAAAAAAAATAAATAAATAAAATTTACCGGCCGGTACATATGGTATTTTTATCAGTTATTTAAATTTATATATCGAGAGCTTCATACCAAAAGGCCGTATCAACCATTTTGTTGGGATTCTGAGATATTTTGCTAGTGCTTTAACAGAATATCTCAAAAGCTAGCATGAAACCCTCGATATATTATTGCTTTATGAAAATTGAATTGAACATTGATTAAAATTTTGTTAGTGTTGCTCTACTTATATTTAATTTCGCGATATGAAGTCAATGTTGGACTTTAAATCCATATTATAAATCAGCAAATTTACTTAAAAAAATATATTTTAAATATACAATTTATCTGTTATATTTTTGACTGTCAAACTAGTTTTACTTTGCAATTTAATAAAACATGAAAATTTCCCTTTGAGTGTTAAATACATAAATTTAATGATAATATTATACCCATTTAAAATACCCGTAATGTCCCTACTATCAATACATTCTTGCCACAAAAATATTAATAGTCTGGCAATATATAATGTATGAAAGGTAACACTTCAACATTGCATATACATAACAAAACAGTAAACCCACCACACCCCCTAAAATAATATTAATACGTGTCCAACTACTTCGTTAACAAACCAGCACTAAAGCTATACAAAATCATAAAAACCATAAAATTAAAAAATAATAAACTATCATCGTAACACTGGCAAATTATCTAAAAAAAAGTTTCCACGTAGTCGTTTCTTTTTTAATTCTTTCTTATTGCCAATTACTTCTATTTTTTGTAGTTTGTCGTGTATACTTTTTCGGAAATCGAAAAAAAAATTTTCACTTTTGTTTTCCAGGAAAATGAAACACGTTGCACATTTGTTTTTGTAGCAAATGTTTCGTGTATTACTTAAAAATATGCACAAATTGTTTGATTTAAGACTCGAATAAAATAAATATTTAATCTTTTTTTAAGTACCGATTTCACTTTAATTTCGTCTCCAATAATATTGGCGGCGTTGATTTAACAAATTGTAGCTAGTCACTAAAAATTTTTATCTTCGTCTTCTTTTCGTTTATTAAACTCGTTTTTAGTATGAAATGAACTCAGGCGATGAACTCCAAAATAACACTAGTATAGCTGCTAGTAGCAAGCGAGTCGCTTAATACCATACAATGATATCTCTAGCGGTCAAAGAAAAAAACACGGTTTTCATTTGATGCGAGAAATTTTAATGTGTTTGTTGTAAAAATCGGCTGACTCGCGCTTCTAGAATGACAGGCGTATAACTAGCGTATCATGAAATGAACTCCTGATAAGAAAATTCATTTGTGGGTTACCATGTTTCCTTTTTTAGATTTTTGCCACAGTTGTTATTGGTATTATTATTAGATGTAACATTTTGCAGCTTTAAAAATTAGGTACAAAAAAGTCACAAATGCTGTACATATCAATTTGAAAAAATTTATCATTTAAATTACCACTTTTAGACATTATTAGTTTTGCTTGTATTTTAAATTTTAGTCCTTTGGGCATAATCAAATTCTTAAATTATTTGGATCGAAATAATTTGAAATAAAAATATTTATTTTGTATACTTTACATATGTTTTCACTTTGAGAAAATCGAAAAGATCAGAAATATTTTTTTTTTTAGATTTAGCCAAATGGGTTGCACAGCAATTCATTTGGTTCTCTTATGACCATGTATTCTAAATATGTACATATGTATACATTATTTTATTAAAGTTAGAAATCGGTGTAATAAACAAACAACAGCAGCCCAGGATATAAACACCACTTACCAAAGTGTTAATTTTTAAAATGGTATTGACAGCATCTCATACAGTTAAATTTTATTTATTTTTTTAATTAGAATAGCACTTACCTTAACTAATTGAATAAGAGAATCAACATTTGGATCACGTTTTTTAGCTAAATCCAATTCCGCATTTAATTGTTCAGCATGCGATAAGAAATCGTGGAATGATGATGACATGGCCAAGGAAGTGGCACTATCAAATATTTCAGTTTCTTAAAATAAAAAATTAAACAATCATTAAAACTATAATTTGCTTTCCTTATTCTCTTATTTAACGCTTACCAAGTTTTTGCAATAAATAAATTGAAGGTAACAATTGCTTTTTATAATTCATTTTCCAAACTTTTACACAATCATCACCATGTAACAGTGAAGAAAGGCAACCATTTATTTCAATACTATTTTTGATAGGATGTTCAATATCCCTTAGAAGAGTAAGGAAGAGATTTGCATGTTTGTTGGTATTAACAATGAACTTTTGCTAAAATTTAAATAAAAAAAAATAGTTACTTTTTCAAATATTTAGTTAATAATCATTTCTTTACTCACCAAAAACAATTCCGAGCTACGCGTCAATGCCTGTTGACATTCGCGTGGTAATCCGGTATATTGAGTTTTTAACGCATTGTAGGTGGCAAAGAATTCATTTTGATTTAAAGTTAAACTTTGTTCAATTGCGGTATTCAATACTTTTTCAATGTATTCGGCCACAAAACGACAATAGTGTTTCATTTCCAAGTTGGGTAACATTAAATTTTGCCAAACTTTAAAAAAAAGTTCAGGAATTATTCAAAATTAAAATTAAATTAGAATTTACTTATGCTTACCTTTTATACCTTCCATTAAATTTTGGTAGCCACCCTGACCAATGGCCCATAATATACTTAGGCAAATATTACTGCGATTTTGATAGGAATGTCTCAACATTGCTGTGTTAGCCATATTATTTGAGCATATTTGTGGCCAATTTTGAGCAATTAATTGTAGAAGAAACTTAAAATGTTAAAAATTTTAAATGAAACTCATCTGTCTTATCAATCGATAGTTGTACATAAATTTTAGTAAAGTACTATAAGAAAATGAATTTAGATTTCTATATTTATTTCTATAGTTTTAATTTAAATCAATGTGTTTTAGTAGCCATATACTAAAAATATGCATGGGACACAACCTAAGCCATTTAATTATTAGTCTTTTTTTTTAATGTTTTTTACCCATATTCATCTCAGTTTTATAATATCACATATTTTAAAGAATGTTCTATTATTGTATAGTGTATAAAAATTAATAAAAAAAAAATTAACTTACTTTGTACCCCACAACAGGCAAATTATTATTGAGTTCCGTGCACATACTCTCCAACAGAGTATAGTGAAAGAAATACTCCAAATTAGTTTCACCCTCAGATGAAAGAAAATCGACTATAGCTTTTTTCAAGGCGGGAGAAGCTAAATTACTAGGATACGTTATAGACTTGCCAGAAAATGTGGGGTCACATTCAAAAGGTAAACATGAATTCAAATAACTAGCAACCTAAAAATTAAAAAAAGTTAGTCCAGAAAATAAATATTGTATTGTAAAGGAAGAACATACCCCTTTTAACCACGACAATTTTGAGCCGGGATACAACATCTTGAATTGTTCTAAGTGTGAGGCAAAATCGTCGGGTGTCAAAGTTTTAAAAGCTTGTTCCAAACTCTTTGGTTTTACCGGTTGTTTGCCAACATCTTTAGTCTTTTTTGATTCTTGTGGCGGGTTGGAAGAATCTTTGGAAGTTTTTGGAGTTTTCTTGGGCGTAGAACCCTTCGACTTTGAGCTGGTATTGGATTTTGTGGGTGACAAATTTTCTTTACCACTACGACCTGTGATTATTTTACGATATTGATGGGACGGTACTGAAAGTAGGACGGTAGTTATAAGTTCTATAATTATGAAGATTTAACTTATTTTTTTTCTACTTACAAATCTCTTCCAATTTGGGTTGCAAAGAATCCTCCTTTATCTTCTCCTTATGGGCCACTACCTTCTTCTCAAAATTTTTATGTTTTTTTGACTTCGTGACCACTTCCCATTGATTAGACATATTGTTAGGAATTGCAATTTTCAAAAGATTGATAAATTAATTGATGACCGGTAGATTTGCTTAGTAAATTGAGAAATGTCAAATGACGTAGACATTGTACTGTCAAAATAAATAACAAAGTCCAATAAGAATGGTTCATTTTAAGTTCATTTTCTTTTAATACACACAGTTGTGTTATTAAAGTATTACGTTAAGTAGTAAAATAAGTTCATGCTACATTCTGTTATAATTCTTCCAGATACTGATTCCATCTTAAAAAAATAACAGCATTAGAACCAACATATCATCGGTATAGGGGGAAAAAATTAAAAAAGATGTCAAAAACTATAAAAAAAATGAGTTCTAGCCTTGGAGTTATTTAAAGTAATGTTTAAATTAATTACATATAAAAACATTTTATTAAAGACAGTTACAAGTTATTTATAATTACAATAATTTTGCTGTAAATGCTGTTTATTTTTAACATTATACCTTAGTTCTATAAATAATAAATAATGTCGAGTCCAAAAGAATAGTTGTATAATAATCGAGTTTACTTTCAAATTACAACATGGGTATGTCTTCAACGGTAAAACCATCACGTTTTAAACAAATACATACAAGTATGTAGCCATAATAACCACCAGGTATAAACATTAAAATACCCAATATTAGCAGTGGCCAAACACGATCGGCATATTTTTCATTAAGAACACCTGACGATACTAAAATACTTAACGTCAAACAAGTCTGCAAATAAAGAAAATATAGACAGTTTCGTACACTGATCCCATATATGTACATACAATGACTCACCGCTCCCGCTACAAAGAAAAACAATATAAAAACTATTGTTCTCCAGGGAAATTTCCGTTCTGGCTCAACCCATTGTTCATCCCTAAACGCGTCTGGTTGATCATAGCCATCAGATTCTGTATTTAAAGGTTCATATGAACCGCCTGCATTAGCATTTGTTCTACGTCGAGACATTTTTCTTTATTTTTAGCCAGTTTTTAACTTATTTTTTTCTCACTTTTTCTTTTAAAATTGTAATGCATATAATTATTTTAAAATGCCGATAAAAATTCTATAAATAAATATAAACAAAAACCACAGATGTATATGCACTTTTCTCCAATCATCAGAATTTACATATTCGCCTTATGAGTTATTGATCAGCTGATTTCATTATTGAAGTTGAGGAATACGTGATGCCAGACTGAAAACTGAAAACACATATGTTTTTAAGCTTTAGAATATAAAAGTCCGAGGTGTCAAATCGTTTTGAAATAAAAACTTCTCGAGTAATATGTTTAGGAAAAAAATTTCGGAAGTGTTTTTTTGTGATTATTTTAGATGTTCTCCTTAATTAGAGTGTTTTGTTTGAAGCTGTTTTTTCTGAAAATCAAATTTAAATTAGTTTTCGAATGTTTGTTTAACATGATGCAAATTCTCAATCTGTATAAATATTTATAGGTTTTTATTCAAAATATTTATACAAAAAATTGATTTTAATGATAATATAAATTAGCAAGATTACTGTTGCAAAGAAGTCATTAACCCTGACCACATAGTGGTCTCGGAATTACTTTCTGAGTCTGAGAATTACTTTCTGAGTCTGAGAATTACTTTCTGAGTCGGTTTAACGATATCCGTCCGTCCGTCTGCCGTCGGTGTGTCCATGTAAGCCTTGTAATCAAACTACAGGTCGCAAATGTGAACATATTTTTATTAAATCTTGTATGTAAGCTTCTTTCAGCCGTTATCAGAACGTTGTTGAAATTGGCGAAAATCGATGCATGTTCAGACATAGTCCCCATACAAATGACACATATGAAATTGACTTAAATTGCCATATGATCCAAATTATCAAATTGGGTTTGTGTGTGTTTATTACACCCATTAATCATTATTCCAAAAATAAACCCTATAGGACAATTCTTAGTCATAGCCCCCCATATAAAGCCGCTTCCCGATCTTTACTTAAATCTATCAAAAAACAAAAATATTGCACAGATTTTTCTTAAATTTGGTTTCTATGTATTTTGGCAAAAAATAAGTGACCTTACCAAATATGGCCAGGATCGGTCCATTTTTCGACCTAGTCCCCATATAAATATAGCATCCGATATGAACTTTTTCATATTAAAAGGAAAAATTTGGTTTATGCTTATATTCTATATCCAATTTGTTGGGCCTAAGAGATAAGGTCTCTAAACGCATGGTATAGGGTATCGTATAGTCTGTCTTACTTGTTCTATTATTATTATTATTATTATTATTATTATTATTATTATTATTATGTCATTGTAAGGGTTGCTATTCGTAAGGACATCTGGAATTTTTAAACCACCAAAAAATTTTTTTTTATATATACATATATTCATTGTGGTAGTAAGAGTAAGAGGCGAAATGTTGTACAACTAATGTTATTGAACAGATAAATGCTTTTGGATGACTAACAATCAGCCTAATACAAAAGAAGAAGGTAAACCAAAATGTTTCGCCACTGCATGGACTAGGTTGGCTTATCTTGGATCGGAAAACAAATATATGAAATTGTAAATCCCGATTCGAAGATTATAATTGTTTTTTTTTTTCGTTTTGATTCGATTTCCTATGATTCAAATTAAACAATATTCTATATACCGGTCAGTTGATTTTGATGATCTGTGATGAGGCAACCCGTAAAAGTGTTGCATAACCTGTGTTGAAAATTATACTTAAATGACAACTGCTTTAGAAACATTGTTGCTGCTGTAAAAGCAAAAATCTAAATTTTCTTTAAAGTTTTTCATGGGCCATTTGTTTATTATGATTCCCAAAATACACAGGTATTACAAATGCATATAGATATTGGTAATGTCATGGTCAAATATGGCATGGTTTTTAAAACCATTTTTTTTTTTTGCATTTTAACCAGCCATTCACCAGCAGAATATCAAGTAGATATGAAAATCTACAAATCATACGTACAATATATAGAACATGCCAATTTTTAGTTTGGTAACAAATACAAACACTCAACAGTAACTATCCAAAAAGAAGTGTATGAATCATGAACTGTTTTACACATTGACGACAAACTGCAGCAAACTGTAAATAGCTAAGCCCAAGGCAACACCAAACTAGTAAATACCGCTTAGATTATATACATATTGGTCATACAAGACTAATTTATATAAACTATGTACGAGCACATATAAGTATATTGTACAACAAGTTGTGACAGTACTATTTATTATTTAACTAGTTTGCTTTTTTTTCACGTGTTGAAATACTTAAAAAAAAAGGTCATCTTGACTTACATTTCGGTGTATAAGTATATATGTATGTACATATGTAGTTTCTGTAGTTATGGATTTTTAAAAATAAAAACATTTGATTATCAGCGTATAACTTTGATTTTTATCCCGCTCTTGATACAAAAATCCAGCTTTTTCGACGAAGACCACTTTATTTTTACTTCCTTTATATTAACTTGCAGCATCTGCTTGTCTATTGACAAAACTTTGGATCGATTTTTAACCCTTTTTTATTTTTACGCGTTTAACTTTTAAGTAGTTACACAATTTTTACTTATTAAAATTTTTAAAGGGGTTTCATGACCACAACTTCTGTAATCATTTTGCCTCGGAATGCCAATACCATTGGCAAATAGTTGATTCAGACTTATAAGTTATAATCTCTAGCTTCCAAAGAAATATGCATGAGTATTTTGAAGATAACTGAGTTTTTTTTTATTGTATTTATTGTCGTTTATCTAATCAAGCATTATGATCTCTTGGTTCCCCAAAAAAATTTTATTTTGGAATAAAAAAAATCGGTATTAATGTATTTGATAAATTTATTTTTCCAACAATTGCCACTTTGATCGGCAACATTTATATAGGCATTATCATTGCATAGCAATTAGATAAATCCACTTTTTATCAAAATTCAGGAGGCTGATTTCCGCGGTCTAGACTAAAAATTCAAGTTGAACGTACGAAATCTATCTTTTTGGTATTCGATCGAGTAAATGGTATCGGAAATTACTCGTCAGTATTCGAAATTTCACCCAATTGAATATGCGTTATTTTACTTTTACCATTAAAAAACTTTAGCAAGCTTTTGGAGCTCCTAAAAAAATACATTTTGCCAAAGAAAAAAATATTTTTAAATTTATAAAAGCCCCTAAAAGTATGCTCGTTTCAATACTTAACGTGTCGTATCATATGAAAATTTCAAACTACGTTATTTTCATAAAGTCCAAACAGCTTTGGTCATTTCATCTATTTTTTTTTTGTTCTATTAAGCAGTTGAAACTCACTTAAATTTTGTATATTGAAAGGGCGATCCCAGAACAACCCGACCCGATAAAGAAAACACAACAAATTTAGGAAAAATTTTCTTTATTTCTCAACATAATCGCCTTTATATAAATAAAATAGCTTCGATACCCTGTTTATAGTAATAACTGTCTAGCTCCTTAATATAACCATTAACCGCAGACTCGACCCCTTCATTGTTGGCAAATCTTTTACCAACGACCAATTTTTGTGGTTTGATAATATAAAATATTCCGAGGGAGCTAAATCTGGCGAATAAGGTGCGTGATGAAGCAATTCGAACTTTAATTCATGGATTTTGGCCATCGCAATAATGGACGTGTGAACTGGTGCATTGTCTTAATGAAACAACACTTCCATTTTCCTTAATTTCATCACTTAAACGCTGCAATGAGTTAGCATAATACTCGCCTTTTATTGTTTTTCCTTTTTGAAGATAATCAATGAAAATTATCCCACGAGCATCCCAAAAAACAGTCGCATTATCTTTGCCTGCAGATGGAACTGTCTTCGCTTTCTTTGACACGATTCTCCCATTTCATACCACTGTTTTGACTGTTCCTTTGTCTCGGGTGTGAAGTGGTGGGCCCATGTCTCATTCATCATTACGAATCGACGCAAAAACTCGGCTTTATTGAGGTCCAACATCGCCAAACACTCTATTGAAACAATTTCACGACGCTGTTTTTGTTCTATTTGTGCAAACGCGGCACATCATGCGGACACCTTTCTCATCTCCAAAGTTTCGGTCAATATGCGATGTATAGCACTTTTTGAAATGATTATCATTTCAACTAACTCAGGCACCTTCAGCCGATGATCATCAAATACCATTTTGTTGATTTTCTTAACCTTTTCTGGCATGGCCACCTCATTTGGTCGATCATTACTGTGTTCGTCTTGACAGCTCGTACGGCCTCGTTTAAACTCTGCCACTCAATATTTTATAGTCGTAAACTAAGGAGCAGACACTCCCAGAGTAGAATCCAACTTGGCTTTAATATTGATTGGGCTGAAAGTATTGGATTTCATGTTTACAAATTCACTGAAATCGTTTACTTTTGATGGCTAAAAAAACTGAACAAAGTGGCTCCTTGAAACATAAACCATATGTTTTATAATGTGGCCACTTTTCATCAAAACTGCCGCCATCAATACGTCTGGTCGGGTTGTTCTGGAACCGCCCACGTACTATAGGCCAGATAATAAAAGTCAAGTACTAGGGTAATCGGAATTTTTTACTTATATCGGGTACTTGACTAGTTCATTTAAAAAAAAAAAATCATGTGATTCCGATCGCAGGGGAGATGTGTAAACATCTAGTAATTAAAGATTTTTTTTATAGCACTTATTATTATTATTATTATTATTTATTATTTTAACAGGTTAATTTTTAATTTTTCGTTTCTTATTTTTAATTTGTTATTTTTGTTTTTCATTTTTCATTTAAATTTATTCATTTTTCATTAAAATTTTTTTTAATTTTTAATTTTTTATTTTTCATTTTTTATTTTTCATTTTTAATTGTTAATTTTTCATTTTTTAACTTTAATTTTTAATTTTCCATTTTTAATTTTTTTATTTTTTATTTTTCAATTTTTATTTTTCAATTTTCAGTTTTTATTTTTCATTTTTTATATCTAATTTTTTATTTTTATTTTTTTATTTTTAATTTCTTATTTTTCATTATTTTTAATTATTTTTAATTTTGTTTTTCATTTTTCATTTCTGATTATTCATGTTTCATTTTTTATTTTTCATTTTTTATTTTTTATTTTTAATTTTTTAGTTTTAATTTTTTATTATTCATTTTTTATTTTTCATTTTTCGTTTTTATTTTTTTTAATTTTTTATTTTTCATTTTTTATTTTTCATTTTTATTCTTAATTTATTATTTTCCATTTTTCGTTTTTCATTTTTCGTGTTTTATTTTTAATTTTTCGTTTTTCATTTTTCATTTGTTATTTTTCATTTTTCGTTCTTCATTTTTAATTTTTTATTTTTCATTTTTCATTTATTTTTCATTATTCATTTTTTATTTTTCATTTTTATTTTTTTATTTTTCATTTTTAATTTTTTATTTTTCATTTTTAATTTTTAATTTTAATTTTTAATTTTTCATTTTTTTGTTTTTCATTTTTCATTTTTAATTTTGTATTTTTCATTTTTTTTTTATTTTTTATTTTTCATTTTTAATTTTCAAACAGGTTATCATAATATCATAATTTTTTCACCAATACAATCACATTTTGTCTTACGACTCACATGTTACGCTGTTTTTGAAATTTACCCCCCTGCGCGTATAGATGTTTACACATCAAAAATACACTTGATTATTTAAAATATAAATCCGAAACCGTAGTACGCGATTATGATTTCAATTATTTTTAAATAAAAAAAAAAGTAGAAGGCGAGGTAATGAAAACATAGCTTTGGTGATTTACTTCCATGTATTATTAAACATTATATATATGCCCCAAAATATTTAATTATCACATTGACTAAATAATTTTTTGGGAGATTATTTAATAATGCTGAAGTAGGTGACGAGAGCTAAGTCCAGAAGTAATTACAAGATAATGATTCGGATGTGTAAATACAAAATTCTGTCCACGATGAGTTTCAAAAAATCATAAAAATTGTAATGGCGGTTCAAAACAATTACATCTAAATTGTCATTACTAAAGAGATTTAATTTTTTAATGGGAATAACTGTAAACGGGGTGAAAACATCTAATAATTGTTTCGAGCATTGCTTACAGTTCCTCAAACTTCAACTCGCAGTAAGAGAGTCTTTTCTGTAGCCTCTAATTTCTTAACTAAAATACGTTCAAAAAATAATTATTAATAATTTTTTAAACAAGTAATCGGGTAATCGGCAATCTCAGAAATTGGTTGCGCATTTCTTATTTAGAAACTAGTTTTTTTTTTTTTCATAAAAAAAGGTCGTTGCATTGAATAAAATTTACTTTTTCAAAAATTGTATCAGCCTAGACAATTTTTTTTAATTTAGTTTTTTTTTAATTATATATTCTTCCTTTATTTACATATTTTAAAAAATTTGATATTTATATATGAGATCTTATCTTTACATATAGATATTGCAACAGATAATATATAGGATCTAAAGATATTAAATAGTTTTTATTTTAATTTTAATTTTAATGATTTTTAAAGGAAAATTGGAGGAAAAAACCTTTATATGATTTAATATATTCAAATACTATTTGAAAATAAAATGTGATCCATTTCGAGGTTCCCTACTTTTTTAAAGAAAACAAGTAAGAAAATTATAGTCGGTCTAGACCGACTATACGACACCCTATACCATGCCCTAGCACTTAGGCCCAACTAACTGGACATAGAAAATAAGCAAAAACCAAATTTGAGTCTGATTTTTATTAATTTTTTTGGCTGAAGATATGAAAAAGTTCATATCGGATGCTATATCTATATGGGGACTAGGTCCAAAAAAGGACCGATCCTGTTTATGTTTACTAAAGTCTCTTGTATTTTGCAAAAATATATACAAACAAAATCTGAGAAGAATCAGTGCAATATTTTTGTTTTTTAATAGATTTAAGTGAAGATCGGGAAGCAGCTCTATATGGGGCCAAAGGGATCATTTATGGACTACTCATTAATGGACGTAATGAACGCATACAAAACCCAATTTGAGTAAGATCTATATGACAATTTGGATCTTATGGCAATTTATGTCGATTTCATATGGGTAATTTGTATGGGGGCTAGGTCTAAACATGGACCGATTCTCACCAATTTCAATAGCGTTCATCCCATGGCAGATGAAAGCTTATATACCAAATTTCATCAAAATATATTCATATTTGCGACCTGCAGTTTGATTACAAGCTTTACATGGACACACAGACGGACGGACGGACGGACGGACGGACGGATCTCGTTAAATCGAATTAGATAGTGATTCTGATTCGATCGGTATAATTAAAGATGGGTGTAGTTCAAATATTTTTGGTTGTTACAAACAGCAGCACAAAGTCATTATACCCAAACCACATAGGGTATAAAAACACAGAAAGTTCAAATTTAATGGGGAATGTTTATTATCATTTGAAGGAACATTCTTTGCCATTTATTTTTTTAAGATTATGTCTATCAAATGTTGGCCGCGGCTACGTCTCAGATGGTCCATCCGTTGAGTCCAATTCTAGATGACTCGTTGGAGCATTTCGACTGGTAACTGGCAAATGACACGCGTGATGTTTTGTTCCAAGGCCTGAATCGAAGCGGGATTGTCTGCATAAACTTTACACTTTACATATCCCCACAGGAAAAAGTCTAACGGTGTGATATCACACGATCTTAGTGGCCAATCGACCGGCCCAAAACGTGAAATTATCTGCTCACCGAAGTGTTCTCTCAATAAATCCATTGATTGATGCGCTGTGTGGGAAGTGGCGCCATCTTGTTGAAATCAAATGTCGCCGAGATCACGAGCTTCAATTTCAGGCATCAATTAGTCGGTTATCATGGCACGATAACGGTCCGAGTTGCTGCGAACGGCGCCGAATCGACTCTCCACCGTTTTCGTGTACACTCTCAGCTACGGCCGCTATATTTTCTTCACTGCGTGCTGGACGTGGTCTATTCGGTCGAATATTATCCAATAATGAATGCTGGGTCTCAAGATGGGTGATGGTGTTGCGAATAGTACGCTCAGTAGGCCAATTATGTTGACCATAAGTTGAGCGAAGTGCACGAAACACATTCTTCACAGAACGTGAATTTTCGTAATAAAGTTGAACGATTTGTAAACGTTGTTCAGGCGTAAGTCTTTCCATGATGAAATGCCAAACAATACTAAACAAATTTAACATGACAGCATGATACGACTCACACGTGATCTGTCAAAAAAGACTATTGAAAAAAGTATCTCTACTTGGCAAAGTAATTGTTATTAATCCTTGTTATGAAATCGATAATTTTTTCATAACCTGTTTGTTCATGAAGAAGATTTGTAGGATACCTCCAGGGCTATTTATTTATCATTTTAAGACATTTGTTTTGTATAATTTGTAAGCGTTTTAGGTGACAGTTGGCAGCGTCACTCCAAATAGGACACGCGTATTGTAATATCGGCCTTATAACACTTTTAAAGAGTAGATTTTTGTTTTTGGGGTTTAGAAATGATCTTCTATTTAGTAGTGGCCATAATGCTTTAAATGATTTTATAGCTTTTTGGCACGTAGCCATAACATGTTGTTTAAATGTAAGCTTTTTCTCCAAGACAACTCCGAGATGTTTGACATCTTTAAATACATTTATGGTTTTATGTCTTGGCAGTCTTTTGGGAGACTTGTTGAATGAAAAAATTATTGCTTGGGTCTGTTTGGATTAACTTTGATTTGATCGATCGAATCAGAATCACTTTTTGAATCGATTTAACTATGTCCGTCCGTCCGTCTGTGTGTCCATGTAAATCTTGTAATCAAATTGCAGGTCGCAAATATGAATATATTTTGATGAAATTTGGTATATAAGCTTTCATCGGCCATGGGATGAACGCTATTGAAATTGGCGAGAATCGGTCCATGTTCAGACCTAGCCCACATACAAGTGACCCCTATAAAATCGACATAAATTGCCATAAGATCTAAATTGTCGTATAGATCTTAGTCAAATTGGGTTTGTATGTGTTTATTACATCCATTAATGAATAGTCCAAAAACGGTCCCTATGAGACAACTCTTGGTGATAGGCCCCATATAGAGCTGCTTCCCGATCTTCACTTAAATCTATCGAAAAACAAAAATATTGGACTGATTCATCTCAAATTTTGTTTGTATATATTTTCGTAAAAAGAGATCGATCCATTTTTGGGCCCAGTCCCCATATAGATATAGCATCCGATATGAACTTTTTCATATCTGCAGCCAAAAAAAATAATAAAAATTACACTCAAATTTGGTTTATGCTTATTTTCATGGTCAGGATCGATCCATTTTTGGGCCTAGTCCCCATATTATATCTATATGAACTTTTTCAGATCTGCAGCCAAAAAAATTAATAAAAATCCCACTTAAATTTGGTTTATGCTTATTTTCATGGTGACCCGATATGAACTTTTTCATATCTGCAGCCAAAAAAATTAATAAAAA
This sequence comes from Cordilura impudica, assembly GCA_963682025.1. Lineage (NCBI taxonomy): Eukaryota > Metazoa > Arthropoda > Insecta > Diptera > Scathophagidae > Cordilura > Cordilura impudica. The sequence continues at coordinate 42,544,270 of OY821518.1, read as the reverse complement.
TCCCACTCAAATTTGGTTTATGCTTATTTTCTATATCCAGTTAGTTGGGCCTAAGAGATAGGGTTTCTAAACGCATGGTATAGGGTATCGTATAGTCGGTATAGACCGACTATAATTTCCTTACTTGTTTTTCTTCTTTTTGTCTAAAATTATATTTACCTAATTTTATTTATTTATTTCTTTTTTTTTTTGTATACAAAAGTTATTTAGATCTTTTTAATGGGACATTTTTCACCCGTGATCCAAAAATTTAAGAATTTTCTCATAAAATTTTGAATACATTTCATTTTAAAATTGTATGATTTGCCCCAAATTTAAAGCATTTACAGTTTTTAGATTTACAAATATCTGAAAAACGCGATAATATGAGTATATATGTACGTGTACATTATTTTTCGATGTCTATTTAATTTTGGTTTGGTTTAAAATATATCTAAAATCAACTAAAAGAAACGTGTTCTAGCATATTTTAAAAATGTGTTGAATTTTAATTTCTCAATTTTAACCTTTGAAATAATATACGAGTACGTAGTATATGCTTATTGTAATGTAGTTGTCATTTCTTTTCAAGAGAACCATATGAACTTTACATGCACTTTCGTAAAACCAAACAAAACAAGTAATAAAGATATAGTCGGTAGAGACTGGCGATATAATACCCTATGCCGTAAGTTCCGGGAAAGGATTTTAAGTCAAAATATACCGACCAAAATATACTAAACGAAGTTTGAGTGTCATTGTTTTGAATTGGTGACCTGCAGAAATAAAAAACTTTATATCGGAATGCTATTTTTATATGTGGACTAGGCAGAAAAAAGACCCATCATGACCGTATTTCGTAAAGATTCATATAAAAATATGTATAAACTAGATTTGAGTATATGATATTTATTTGTCTTTCAAAGCATTTAAAAGAAAATCGGGCAGTAGCTTTTAATGGGGACTAAGATTAAAAAGAAACTTAAAGGAATTATTTTTGACTGCTGATTTATTTATTCATTTAACAAATTGAGCCCCAATTTGGTGAAGATATCTATTCTAATCTAGACTTTTGGGTAGTTCGAGACGCATTTACAGAGGCTATGTCTGAAAATGCACCACATTTCATCAATTCACAATAGCGATCCTGCTATGTATATGTCAAATTTCATCAACACATATACATATTTTTACTTATGACTTGTATTTTCATTTCCAGGTTTACAGGAAGACAGGCAGATGGATATGGCTAGAAAAAAATTGATTCTGAGCTAATTGAAATTTTTATAGCAACAAACGTCAGGCCAAAGTAATTGTATTATGACTACAGAATGATATAGGGCATACATAGTGACCATGAAAAGTTTCTAACACATATGCACTGCATCTAAGCTTGTATGTGTATATCGTATTTATATATAGGAGTAATATGTGGGGTAGTATTGAGTATACACGTGTTATAAATATAATTACTGCCATATTTTAATTACCGACAATAAACACAAATTCTCGTAGAACAAAAACAATTGTTGAGGTTAAAACTAAATTAAAAAAAAGAATTATGAAACAAATCTCCTTATGGGCTGCCAGACTTTATTTTAAATATTCTCACCAATTTCGCTACCTAGAAAAGAAGTGGAAGCATTTGTATGTCTTCGTTATGTTATAGTTTATTTAATTGTCACACTTAACAATTTTAATGTTTTTTGTGTTTGTTGTACATTTGATTGCCTCTTCGTTAACGCTGGTACTGTTTTCGTAAATACTCATAGGAAGGCTTAAGGACAATATTTTACCTACTGAGCGCTTTAAAATCGGGAAGGCGATATAAGCCTCTATTTATATTATTTTTCTGTACATATTCAAAGTTTGGCTCAGTTTGATTATAACGCTATACTAATATCCTACGATCCTTATTTACACATTATTAAAGCATTCATGGATAAGATATAGCAATGTTAATGGTAGCATACTGCACTCGACATAATTGTGAAGTGACATGTATGACACTTTTTTATATATGATTTTCGTTAAGTTAATTGGGCCTATTATATTAATGTAAATAAAAAACCTTTTATTACATATTTCTCCCAACGTTTCGTCAATTTCTTGTTGACATGTTCAGGGGTTTGTAATTTCCAATTAATTTTTCACATTAAATTATAAATTGCTTACATAAAACAAAAAATATAAAACATAAAACATTTAACATATACTAAAATTAAATTAAACACACAACTTAAAATAATATCACAGTTTTTTTAAATTCCTTTCGAATTTAACTTTCGCTCTAAGTTAAGTAGATGTAAAATATCATTCATTGTTGATGTGTAAGCAATACAATCACAAAACACCGTAACATGTGAGCCGTAAGGTAAAATTGGTGAAATAATTATGATATGTAATAACATGTTTGAAAATGAAAAATGAAAATTGAAAAATAAAAAATGAGAAATAAAAAATTAAAAATGAAAAACGAAAAATGAAAAATAAAAAATGAAAACTGAAAAATTTAAAAATTAAAAATGAAAAATAAAAATTTAAAAATAACAAGTAAGAAAATTATAGTCGGTCTAGACCGACTATACGATACCCTATACCATGCGTTTAGAAACCCTATCTCTTAGGCCCAACTAACTGGACATTGAAAATAAGCAAAAACCAAATTTGAGTGGGATTTTTATTAATTTTTTTGGCTGCAGATATGAAAAAGTTCATATCGGATGCTATATCTATAAAGGGACTAGGTCCAAAAATGGACCGATCCTGATCATGTTTGGTAAAGTCTCTTGTATTTTGCAAAATTATATACAAACAAAATTTGAGAAGAATCAGTGCAATATTTTTGTTTTTTAATAGATTTAAGTGAAGATCGGGAAGCAGCTCTATATGGGGTCACAGGGATCATTTTTGTACTACTCATTAGTGGATGTAATGAACGCATACAAACCCAATTTGAGTAAGATCAATATGACAATTTGGATCTTATGGAAATTTATGTCGATTTCATATGGGTAATTTGTATGGGGGCTAGGTCTGAACATGGACCGATTCTCACCAATTTCAATAGCGTTCATCCCATGGCTGATAAAAGCTTATATACCAAATTTCATCAAAATATATTCATATTTGCGACCTGCAGTTTGATTACAAGCTTTACATGGACACACAGACGGACGGACGGACGGACGGACGGACGGACATTGTTAAATCAACTCAGAAAGTGATTCTGATTCGATCGGTATAATTAAAGATGGGTCTAGGTCAAATATTTTTGGTTGTTACAAACAGCAGCACAAAGTCATTATACCCAAACCACATAGTGGTATAGGGTATAAAAAGTGAAAAATGAAAAATGAAAAATAAAAAATAAAAAATTAAAAATAAAAAATAAAAAATGAAAAATTGAAAAGCGAAAAATGAAAAACGAAAAATGAAAAATAAAAAATTAAAAATAAAAAACGAAAAAATAAAAATGAAAAATATAAAATGAAAAATGAAAAATGAAAAATGAAAAATGAAAAATAAAAAATGAAAAATAAAAATGAAAAATGTAAAACGAAAAATGATAAATGAAAAAATGAAAAATGAAAAATTTAAAATGAGAAGAGAAAAATTGAAAATAAATAATTAAAAACAAAAAATGAAAAATAAAAAATGAAAAATGAGAAATAAAAATTTAAAAATGAAAAATAAAAAAGAAAAATAAAAATTAAAAAATGAAAAATAAAAAATAAGAAATGAAAAACAAAAAATGAAAAAATTAAAAATAAAATATGAAAAATAAAAAATAAAAAATCAAAATGAAAAATAAAAAATGAAAATGAGAAATAAAAAATTAAAAATAAAATGTGAAAAACGAAAATGAAAAAATTTAAAATATATAATGAAAAATTAAAAATAAAAAATGAAAAATAAAAAACGAAAAATTTAAAATTAAGCGGTTGAAATAATATATAATAATAAATATTTTTATATTAGCAGAGCCCCTGCTATATATAAGTGATACATAGATGAAACTTTCTGTTTGATTTAAAAAAAGTGCCATAAAAAAATCTTTAATTACTAGATGTTTACAAATCTCTACTGTGATCGGATGATATTTTTTTTTGAACTGATTGCATTCTGCTTGATCATTGTTGTATAGATATGAAATATTTTACATGTATTATTTTTACATAAATTTTCATAGACCTCGAGCAATTGCTATGTTGCTTTATCGTAATGTATATTGATGACTGGTTTATACCAGGCATTTTTTTTAATTTTGAATTTTTTTTTAACAAATAAAGCATGTAGAATTAAATGCCGTAGAACTAGTCTCAGAATATGCTTTACTTTTTATACCCTATACCACTATGTGGTTTGGGTATAATGACTTTGTGCTGCTGTTTGTAACAACCAAAAATATTTGACCTAGACCCATCTTTAATTATACCGATCGAATCAGAATCACTTTCTGAGTTGATTTAACAATGTCCGTCCGTCCGTCCGTCCGTCCGTCCGTCTGTGTGTCCATGTAAAGCTTGTAATCAAACTGCAGGTCGCAAATATGAATATATTTTGATGAAATTTGGTATATAAGCTTTTATCGGCCATGGGATGAACGCTATTGAAATTGGTGAGAATCGGTCCATGTTCAGACCTAGCCCCCATACAAATTACCCATATGAAATCGACATAAATTGCCATAAGATCCAAATTGTCATATAGATATTACTCAAATTGGGTTTGTATGCGTTCATTACATCCACTAATGAGTAGTCCAAAAATGATCCCTTTGACCCCATATAGAGCTGCTTCCCGATCTTCACTTAAATCTATTAAAAAACAAAAATATTGAACTGATTCTTCTCAAATTTTGTTTGTACATATTTTTGCAAAATACAAGAGACTTTACCAAACATGATCAGGATCGGTCCATTTTTGGACCTAGTCCCTTTATAGATATAGCATCCGATATGAATTTTTTCATATCTGCAGCCAAAAAAATTAATAAAAATCCCACTCAAATTTGGTTTTTGCTTATTTTCAATGTCCAGTTAGTTGGGCCTAAGAGATAGGGTTTCTAAACGCATGGTATAGGGTATCGTATAGTCGGTCTAGACCGACTATAATTTTCTTACTTGTTTTTTATTTGTCAATTTTCATTTTTTATTTTTCATTTTTTATATTTAATTTTAATTTTTCATTTTTTATTTTTCATTTTTTATTTTTCAGTTTTCATTTTTTATTTTTCATTTTTTATATTTAATTTTAATTTTTCATTTTTTATTTTTCATTTTTTATTTTTCAGTTTTCATTTTTTATTTTTCATTATTCATTTTTAATTTTAGTTTTTCATTTTTCATGTTTCATTTTTCCTATTTATTTTTTTTTTTAATTTTTTATTTTTCATTTTTTATTTTTAATTTTTAATTTTTTTATTTTTCATTTTATTCGTAATTTTTCATTTTTCATTTTTAATTTTTTATTTTCATTTTCATTTTTCATTTTTCATTTTTATACCCTATACCACTATGTGGTTTGGGTATAATGACTTTGTGCTGCTGTTTGTAACAACCAAAAATATTTGACCTAGACCCATCTTTAATTATACCGATCGAATCAGAATCACTTTCTGAGTTGATTTAACAATGTCCGTCCGTCCGTCCGTCCGTCCGTCCGTCTGTGTGTCCATGTAAAGCTTGTAATCAAACTGCAGGTCGCAAATATGAATATATTTTGATGAAATTTGGTACATAAGCTTTTATCGGCCATGGGATGAACGCTATTGAAATTGGTGAGAATCGGTCCATGTTCAGACCTAGCCCCCATACAAATTACCCATATGAAATCGACATAAATTGCCATAAGATCCAAATTGTCATATAGATCTCACTCAAATTGGGTTTGTATGCGTTCATTACATCCACTAATGAGTAGTCCAAAAATGATCCCTTTGACCCCACATAGAGCTGCTTCCCGATCTTCACTTAAATCTATTAAAAAACAAAAATATTGCACTGATTCTTCTCAAATTTTGTTTGTATATATTTTTGCAAAATACAAGAGTCTTTACCAAACATGATCAGGATCGGTCCATTTTTGGACCTAGTCCCTTAATAGATATAGCATCCGATATGAACTTTTTCATATCTGCAGCCAAAAAAATTAATAAAAATCCCACTCAAATTTGGTTTTTGCTTATTTTCAATGTCCAGTTAGTTGGGCCTAAGAGATAGGGTTTCTAAACGCATGGTATAGGGTATCGTATAGTCGGTCTAGACCGACTATAATTTTCTTACTTGTTAAAATTTTGCTTTGTATTTTTTTCGAGCAGAATAAAATTTATTTATTGATTTTTATTTTTTTGGGCAGAAATAAAAGATTTTTTTTTTTATATTTACTTTTTTAAACAGAAATAACAGTTCTTTTTTATTTTTTTTTTATCGAGCAGCAATTATATTTATTTTTTAATTTTTCAAGTAGAAATAAAAGTTATTTTTTATTTTCACTTTACCAAGCAAAAATAAAAGTAAATTATTGATTGATTTAAATATTTTAAAGTAGAATTAACAGTATTTTCTGTTTTTTTTTTGTAGCAGAATTTTTTGAGTCGAAATAACAGCAAATTTTTGGATTTTTGCTTTTTTGAGTAGAAATAAATTATTTTTTTATTTCTATTTTTTTAAGATGAAATAACAGTTTTGTTCTGTTATTATGTTCTCGATCGATTTTTTATTTTTATTTTTTATTTTGATTTTTTTTTGCAGAATTAAGAGTAATTTTAAATTTTTTATTTTTTCAATCAGAAATAAGAGATATTTTTTGATTGTAATTTTTTCGAGCAGAAATAAAAGTTATTTTTTGATTTAGATTTTTTTTTTTTTGTGCAAAATTAACAGTTATTTTTGGATTAATTTTTTCTCGTTCAATTTTTTGACTTTTAATAAAAATTATTTTCTGATTTTTATTTTTTCAAGCAGAAATAAAAGCAATTTTTTGGTTTTCATTTTTTTTTCTCCTTTTTTTGAGCGGAATTAATATTTATTTTTTGAATTTTTGATTTTATCGATCTGAAATAAGAGACTTTTTTTGATTTTAATTTTTTCGAGCAGAAATAACTTTTTCAGACCTAGCTGTATCGATTGTGAGATCTGGTTATTGTGCTTAAAATATAAATAAATACATTTTGCTGATTTTTTTTTACCGGTTTTCAGTGATTGCGAGTTCTCTTGAGTGCTTTTTACACAAAATATGGTTTAAAAAAAGAAAGTCGGCTTTCCTGAAAAGAATTTTTATATTGTTGGTTCAAAAATGACTACAGCATTTTACTACTCAGGTATGAAAGGGATAAAATTTATTTTTTAATTATTATTCTCTCTCGATAAATTTTTATTTTTATTTTTTCGAGCAGAAATAAAAATAATTTGCTGATTTTTATTTTATAGAGCAGAAAAAAAGTTATTATTTGCTTTTTTTTCGAGCAAATATAAAAATCAAAAACTCACAGCCGAAAAAATATTTGAGGAAAATCAATTGAAAATTTTGTTGGCAATTAATATTAATTCCAATTAATAACTCTTATGAAGCTCACTTTTTTGTTAAGATTTCTCACTTTTTTGCATGTGTGATTTTTATATTTGCTCGAAAAAATAAAAACCAAAAAAACTAAGAATTAAATAAAATCTAAACAAAATCAATAATACAAATAACTATTATATTTGCTCAAAAAAAAAAAACTTTTATGTATGCTCGAAAAAATAAAAAAATTTTATTTCTGCTCAACAAAATTAAACTCAAAAAATAACTTTCTCTTTCTGCTCAAGAAATACAAATAAGAAAAATTTTATGATACCTATACGATAACAATTGTCCCAATTTCCCTGTCAAATTAGATCCGACGCGAGGACAGTTGAACATATTTATGACTTCCATTCTATAATTTGCTTTATACCAAATACTAAGGAGTCATATTCTTATATTTGCACCAAAATTTCATCAATCATATCCTTTAGATTTTTTAAGTACGAGGGTGGATCAATAAATGCGTGACATTTTGATTAAAAACGGTTTCTCTGAAAAAAAAATGCTTTCTCAACAAAGTCTTCTCATTACATTTTGTCCAACGTTTCTCCACTTGTTTTATTTATTTTTATTTTATTGTTTTTATCGAAAAGCACTTTTGTTTTGGCCAAATGCAGTTCTTTTTTTTTTTTTTTTAAATGATCGTTAAATTCCTCCAATAATATTTACCGTTTATTCATTTTCCCTTTTTGAGGAAATCAATGTTGATATACCCTTGTTGGCCGATATACCCACCTTGGCATTCTTTACGCCCGTTCGCACGGTAAAACCCATTGTTTAGTCTGCTGCATAGTCTCCAGTGCGTTGTAACGGATCTATGTTTCATCCACCGTTAGAAAGCGTTGCAAAAACTTATCTGTATTGTGGTTTTATAACGTCATACGCTTCTTTGAGGCTGTCACACGGTTATGGTCAATAGAAGATTTAATTTTTAGGTGATATTGCAATGTAAAAAATCTTACATTTTTAAAAGGTATCAAAGTTATGGAATAATTTAATTTTCAAATAATTAATAGATTTGTAAGATTACAGTGGTCATTGGCTGTTATTAAAAGTTTTTTTGAAAACAAAGTTTCTGAAATTTATTTTAGTATCTGGCAATATTTGTATTAATATATAACAGTTTTATGAACATACAAGGTCCGTTCGCATACTTTGCTAGCAAAAATTTGCAAGCAACAAAACTCCAGAAAAAAATTACAGAATTAATTTTCCTAGGAAAAACTATTTTTAGTAGTATGCAAACGAAAATTTACTAAATTCGATCATGTGTCTTTTTAGTTTGAAAATTTTGACAAAACTGGGTGAAAAAGTCTTATGCGAACAGACCTACAATCAATTGCGTGCCAATATGGCGTCTAATTGGCGTTTGTACTAGATTTTAACTACAAGCAGAACAAAAAAAGTCGCGTGATACTTTAATGTGCAGTTAAAAGAACAGAAAAAATTTACAAAAAAAAAAAAGAAAAACAATGCCGTAAAATAATAGAAAACCAGCCACCCTAAAATACCACTCTCTGTAAAGGACATTTTTGGAGAAAGTTTGGAAAGTAGTTAAGTATAAAAAAGACAAAAACAATTTGGCAAAAATGTAAATGCTGCAACTAAAAAAGGTGTCAAAAACACACATATTGTGTTAATTTAAAAAATTTAATAACTTTGTTTCCTTCAAACTTCTTTTGGAATCAACAAAAATGCTTTTAGTACAATTATCCAACCAATAACATTGACCTTGCAATATGTGAATAAATTTATTTGTATTGCCTTTGGCCCCATTTATTTGTCGCCGGTCTTTAACAAACCATAAGCAATTTGCAAACAGTTTTGGCAAATTTAAAAAAAAAAACTTTGTAGGATATAAACATTGATTTAAACGCACATACATATATACATACACACGCATGTTTATCTTTTGCTAAGTATGATAAAATGCCGTCATATAATTGTTACAATTTTTTTTCCCAATGTCAAAATCGCGTGACGCATTTTATTAATTCTTTTATTTACCACTTTGCGCCATTAATCAAAAAGCCTACCAGTGGAAAAGTTTCCAGTAAATATTTGTCATATTTCATTAGATCTGCCAACAGGTCAACAACAACAAGTTTTAAATATTAAAAAAGCGTAAATAATTAGTTTAAGTCCTGTCGGGGGTATTAAATAAGCTTGAGTTTAAGATTCATGCATAAATCGATATTGTATGTCATTATATTTTATAAGTTGTGGCAAACCATTCGAAAATTAGGCGTAAAAACTTATAAAAGTAATGATGTCAAATTGAAAAAAGTTCGCATGTGGTCTCGCTATTGAAAAGTTAAGGCTCCATGACAACACCTTCAACAACTAAATAACAACTTTGCTGTTTGCTGATATTAGAATAGAGCAAAGTAAACGAAAATGTTCCATTATTGTGCTGGATATACATTTCATTCCAGTTGTAAATAGTGATAGTAGAATTTTACGAATCTAAACTGAAATAAGTCACCACGACGAGATGATTTGTGAAAAAACAGAACTCTTTGACGCTAGCTCGCTCGTCCATCGTTCATCTTCCCTTAAGCTAGCATATTTAAAATTGTTGATGTGTAGGTTTTGTGGTAGTTAGTCCATGGTCACTTGCGGATAACTATTTGTATTGCTAATATTACAGCTGGTTCAGAATTCATTCGTTAGATATCATTTGCCACTGTTTTATTTAATATATTAATCCTACATTAAATTAAAAAGTCATCACGTGTTGTGTCAACCAACATTCTGAATTTTTATCGTTTCATTCCAAAAACTATTAAACATGGAGAAAAAGTGTCTGAGAACCAAGCATTCTGTTGACGGAAAGTATTTTCTAAAAACACCCATAATTATAATGAAACATATGTATGTAGCAGTATTGCACTTACACATATAAAATAAGTTACAAAATTATAGTTGGTCTAGATCGACTATGCGATACCCTATACCAGGACAAAATTATCTTTTTAAAAAGCTATATAACTTCAAAATCGAATAAAAACTCGCCAAGAAATAGCAAGTGCCCCAGACCACTTTTGTGCCAAAAAAAACTACGTCGTGAAATTTGACGGAAGTTTTTTTAACTTTAAGAAATTAATTAAAGCCACCATTTTTTTGGTCTCTATACCTACGAGCACTCAGACATGAAGTATTGTTTTATTACCACGTTTTTAACCTATAAGACCAAAAATGGAAAATTTTTTTGAGAAATTTTTGAAAACTCCTTTTTTAAGTTTTAAAAAATTTTCTTTAAAAAAATTTCAAAAAATGGATCTAGCACTTTAAAGTTTTGTGAAATATATGTTAGAGATCAACTGTTTGAACTTTTAAGTAAATTCCTCTGCCAGAATTTTTTTTACAAGCAATTTTTTTTTTGCGGATTTCGAGAAAAATAAGTTTCTTGTGAAATCTATAAATTCATATATAAAATTCATTTTCTGTTTGTTTGTTTGTTTGTTTGATCGCTATACAAATTTTTATTTTTCAACGGATTTTCTGAAATTTTGTACACACGATCTCTATACCCCAGGAAAGGTCGCCATATACTTTTTACCGACCACGCATACTTTTACGCCCACTTCTTATGTAAAATTCATTTTCTGTTTAATTCATATTCGTTCATTATACAAATTTTTATTTATTAACAGATTTCTCTGAAATTCGGTACACACGATCCCTGTACTCCAGCTAAGGTCACCATATAACTTTTATCGACCACGCCTACTTTTACGTTCACTTTTTATATACAATTCATTTGCTGCTTTCTGGTATATTTTTTCGATATACAAATTTTTATTTTTCAACGAATTTCTCTGAAATTTGGTACACACGATCTCCGTCCTCCAGGAAAGGCCACGCCTACTTCTGCGCCCACTTTTTGTATACAATTCAGGGAAGGTCGACATGTTCTTCGTACCGGTCACTCCTACTGTTACGCCCACTTTTTGTATACAATTCATATTCTGTTTTTTGGTACATTTGTTCGCTACATAATTTTTTTTTAAACGGATTTCTCTGAAATTTGCTACACACGATCTCTGTACTCCAGATAGGTCGCCATATGATTTTGCCGGCCACGCCTACTTCTACGCCCACTTTTTATACAAAATTAATTTTCTGTTTTTTGGTATATTTGTTCACTATAGAAATTTTTATTTTTCAAGGCATGTCTAAAATTTGGTCACACGATCTCTATACTACAGGGAAGGTCACCATATGCTTCTTACAGGCCACGCCTACTTTGCGCCAACTTCTATGTATATAAAACTTATTTTTTCCTTTTATTTGTTTCTTAATTTGATTGCTTTACAAACTTTAATTTTTCAATGGCTTTCTCCGAAATTTAGTACATATTCCAGGCAAGGTCGCATTTTTACTGAGCACGCCTACTTTTACACCCAATTTTCATATAAAATTCATATTTAGTTGTGTGGTATATTTCTTCCCTAAACAAATTTGTACTTTTCAACGGATTTCTCTGAAATTTGGCTTACACGGAAATAACTACACGGTGAACAAATTCCCCAAACTTAAAAAAAGGTACCCAAAAGAAATAAACAAATTCCCCATTTTTTTTTTAATCGAAATAAAAAATGAACTTACTCCCCAAATTCATTCTTAAATTTTTACATATTTTTATTTAATGAATTTTGTTAATATTTATTTTAGTAAACATTTGCATACTGCTCTCAATATATGTCCTACAATAAATGCATAAAAAATGAGTATTCTTTTCAATAGCATCATTTCGTTGCGCGGAAGCTTAGCTAGAATATCGGAATGATCTGAAAAATATATTTTGACAATTAAAATAAGTTGGCAACAGCTGCGGAGCAGCACAGGTGTGCGCGCGGTCGCGAAAGCGGATGCGGAACACAGCTCAGATAAAATATGGATTAAAATAAGTTAACGAGAACTAAGCGGCAGCACGGGTAGTAGCTGCAAGGAAGCGGCGCGCGGACGCGGACTCGACGGATGCGGACGCGATGCGCTCGCGGAACACAGCTCAGCTAAAATATCGCAATGATCAGAAAAATATATTTTGGCGATTAAAATAAGTTGACAACAACTGCGCGGCAGCACGGGTGTGGCTGCCAAACGCGCGGAAGCGGACGCGATTCGCTCGCGGAACACAGCTTAGTGAAATGTCGTATGACAAACGTGCGAAAGCGGCGCGCGAACGCGGACGGGGATGCGGACGCGATGGATGCGGACGCGACGCGCTCTCGGAACACAGCTCAGCTAAAATAGGGATTAAAATAAGTTAACGAGAACTAAGCGGCAGCACGGGTAGTAGCTGCAAGGAAGCGGCGCGAAGCGGACGCGACGCGCTCGCGGAACACAGCTCAGCTAAAATATCGCAATGATCTGAAAAATACATTTAGCACGGGTGTGGCTAACAAACGCGCGGAAGCGGACGCGACTCACTCGCGAAACACAGCTTAGTGAAATGACGTATGATAAATTTTATCTACGTATGTGAAACAATTACCTGTTGATCAAAATGGCCTACACATATACTATAAGCAGTTGCTTAAAGAAACCTTGCGACACAATATTAAACGTCGCATTAGTCTTTCATTTCTGAAACTTGAATTTGAATGAAGTAATTCAATTTTTAAAAGTTCTGATTCCTTTAATTTGCGAACCATTCCATTATATTTGATGTTTATAAATAAACTGAAAAAAAACTTAAAGCGGTTTCGCAGCTTATTTTTGAACCATTTTTGCTGCAGCATCTTATAAAAAACTTAAAATTAAAAAATCAAAAAATTTTTAATTGAAACAAAAAATGAATTTACTGCCCATAAAAATTTTTGGGGAGAAAGTTCATTTTATTGGGGAATTTGTTAATTGGGGACTAAGTACTCAGCGCCTGGTAAGCATAGTGAACCATTTTTCAAGTCAAAGGCCTTTTTATCCCGGGCAAGACCGGGTAGAAACAGCTAGTATTCAATAAATGTACTCTTTGTAAATACTTTGTATCAAAAATTAATCACTTTTCTACTTTTAAATAATATATTTTATCTTAATAGCCTAGGGTTCCGGAAAAAAATTATATGACCCCATTATTCCTTTTGGACTTGGGATCACATACCACCCCAAGCTAATAAAACCCAATTTATTAGCTTGGGGTTGTATGTGACCCCAAGTCCAAATATAATATAATGAATATAATAACCAAATGTGCAAGGCTTCCATGCTAAATATTTGGAATAAATCGAACAACATTAACACCCATTCCTTGCGAGGCCAAACTTTGAATTTTGGTATATTTAAAAAAAATTTATTATTCTAGTAAACTAGATTAAACCCTTACTATGGATAGGGAAATAAAATTGTAATATTCAGCAGTATTTGCAAAATATTTGAATTTTTTGACTTAATCCTCCTATACTAGCTTGGGGTCATTTGTGGCGCCAAGTGCAATTGGGTTAATGACATCATCATCAAATAATTAAAATCGGTAAAATATAGCACAATTTTATTTCCCAACCCATAGTAAGGGTTTCATTTCAGTGGCGTTGAGGCACTGCTATTCGCATATTTCTAGGGGCGTGACACTTTAAATTCGAACACTTTTTTCCCCTCCATATAATGAAGGGCCACCCTAATGTACACAGACGGATAGACGGACGGACATCGCTAAATCGACTTAGAAAGTGATTCTTCGTCGATCGGTATAATAAAAGATGGGTCTGGGTCAAATATTTTTGGTAGTTACAAACATCAGCAAACCACATAGTGGTATAGGGTGTAATCACACCGCTCGGTTCTTTACACAGGAACCAGATGAAATACGTCTGAAAGTAGAGAGAAAAACTGGGGTCTCCATTTTGGATTTCTTGATCTTATTTCCTTTTAAATGGAAAGTTTCAAAAAAAAATTTTTCAAAATATATAACTAAATAATTTTACTCGTCATACGATGCCGCATTCATAGAATTTATTTTATTTAACATCTCACGCTGAAATGTCCTTCCAAAACTTAATTCTTTAACAACTTTTGAAATTTCCCATAAATTCGTTTGAAATAAACTTGTTTATAATCTTGTTCGTACACAAATATCTATGTGTTTAGAGAAAGGATCTTAGGTCCAACTAAATGAATATAAAAATAAGCATAAGCGAAATTTGAGTGGCATTGATACCAATTATTTTGCCTGCCCGATTCTGACCATATTTGGTAAAGACATTTATTATTTGCAAAAACATATACAACCAAATTTGAGAAAATTATGTACAATATTATTGTGTTATGGTGGATTTCAGTGAAGACCGGGAAACATTTTTATATGGGGCTATGACTAAAAATTGTCCAACAGAGTTTATTTTTTGACTACAAATTAATGGGTGTAATAAACACACTCAAACTAAATTTGAAGGGGATTTATATGATATCTTATGGAAATCTTATGGAAATTTAAGTCGATCTCAATAGCGTTCGACCTATGGCCGATGAAAGCTTATATAACAAATTTCATCAAAATATATTCATATTTGCGACCTGTAGTTTGATTACAAGGTTTACATGGACAGACGGACGGACGGACGTCGCTAAATTGACTCAGAAAGTTATTATGAGCATATCTGAATAATAAATGATAGTGGTATAGGTTATAACTAAAGTTTGTAAAATGGCTGAAAATTCCACTATTTCATTGTATGCTCCTAAAGGCCCATTTACACGATACCACTCAGTCGTATGATTTTTCGAAATAAAAATACGATGAAATTCATCGCACTGTCATAAAGTCGTACCGACATTATTTCTGCATAATTAGGCCATTTATTTACACCATCACACTCAAGTCTTATGAAAACAGCTGTTTAGAATAACACTTTCTTTATTTTTGTTTCCCTTTTTTTTTTTAAAACAACTCTGGTCCGATGAAAATGACAAGTTTTCAGAAATGTTTCTAAAACCATCGGACTTCGAAAATAAAATCCTACAAACTGTCAATTTCATAACATATGTAAGCTTTTTACATGAGACGACATTTGACAGGTCGTATTACAAAGTGTGATAGTGTAAACTGGCCTTAACGATTTCTCTCTATTTTGAATGAGTTTTCTCAGAGATCGCACTATTCGCGTTGTTATAGCTGTGGTCTCATATTCTAATTTTTCCAAAAGACTTAAATTCCATTTTTAGCCCCTCTCCACTTACTCCCTGCTAATAGCAGCATTTAAAATTAGTTTTCCTTTCATCATGAACAAAGTCTTTTGAAGTGTGGACAAATGTCTCCGTAGGTGTATTTTTGAATAGGGCCGATTATACAGCGAGCAATATCCAATGTAATATTTCCATCCAGAGGGTCATAACATAATCAATACCACTACATACATACTTATATGAGTACTCGGATAATCTGGAAGTTCTGGGCTACAGAATTCAGTTAAGTCATGTTGGAAGAATATAAGCTTTTCAAAAGTCACATTTCATTAAAGCTGTTTACGAATAACTTCCCACTCACTGATTTAGTTCTTTAAATCTATAGGGCTGGTCCTTGCATGAATTACACAATCATGCTAAGTGAACTTATCCGCCGAGTTTGAGATTCTGTTCATTCTGATTCGTTTCCTTTAAAGACAGGGTTGCGGATCGGACCTGGAGCGTGGAGCTACGGATTTGGTAATTTTTGATAGCCCGGAGTCAGAGCTGGAGCCAGAAAAGAACAAAATTGGGTCCGATTCAGGGGATGTACCGTATATACCTTTTTCTTAATTTGGAGAACAGTGCAAATATTTTTATAGGACAATTGACCAAGAGTAGAGAATGCGGTATTATTATAAAAAATCTTAAAACATCAAAACGTACTCGTATATAACCGATAAATTAAGATGCACCTGTCAAAAAAAAAAAAAAAAAAAAAAATTTTTTGTTTTTTGAAATTGACATTTCCAGAAAAAAAAAATGTTTGAAACTGGTGCCAATTACTTCGAAACATTTACGAGGTAATTGTCTGGGGTGAGTGAAATTCCAAGCCAGGGTGAAATTACGGCCATTATAATAAAACCTCCAAAGCGTTCGGAGTACTCAGGTCAAACTTTTTTATAATTTTTTATATTTTTTCCTCATATTGATGTTTTTCTGCTTAGTTTTTCAGCTATAACTCAAGAACCTTTGGCGAAAATTCCAAAAAAAGTTCCTGTTATGACAAACAATATGCAGTTGCGGCAAAACAAGCAAGTTATTTTTTAAAAGAGCTCTATTTTTTAAAAGAGTGTTTGTAATGCGGCCTACACACGAGGCAACCAGTTGAAGCAATGGTTGTAGCAACTTGTTTTGTTAGTTGACTACACACGTAGCAACAATTGGCGCAACTTCATTACTGTGTAGCTGTCGTACAGAAAAGACCACAGACCAAGCGGAAGAAAATTATAATTAAATTTTTTGAAATGAGTGGCGTAATACGTGATATAACTGCAATTATTATAATAGACGAAATTTTGTACGAATGTGGGGAAGAGGAGATAGAAACAAAAAATAAAAAGAGAATTTGGTCAAAAAATTGGCTTTTAAAAAGAGAGGAATTTTCCAACGAAAGGCTGCTGAAAGAACTAAAAGAAAATGAGCCAGTGGATTATAAAAATTATATGAGGTTGGATGAAGCCCTCTTTGCAAAATTATAATAATAAATCTAACACAAAGAATATAATGTACTAATAATATAGGTATAAATAGATCACAATTGAAGTTCAAACAAGTAAGAAATTATAGTCGGTCTAGACCGGCTATAGAATACCCTATACCATGCGTTTAGAGACCCTATCTCTTAGGTCCAACTAATTGGATATAGAAAATATGCATAAAGCAAATTTGAGTGACATTTTTATTCATTTTTTTGGCTTCAAATAAGAAAAATTTCATATCGGATGCTATATTTATATGGGGACTAGGTCGAAAAATGGACCCATGCTGATCATATTTGGTAAGGTCACTTATCTTTTGAAAAAATATAAACAAACCAAATTTGAGAAAAATCTGTGCAATATTTTTGTTTTTTGATAGATTTAAGTGAAAATCGGTGAAATGACAAAGAATTGACATATGGGGTTTATTTTTGGACAAATGATAAAGGGATGTAATAAACACGCACAAACCCAATTTGACCGTGATCTATATGATAATTTGGATCGTATGGCAATTTATGTCGATTTCATAGGGGTCATTTGTATGGGGGCTAGGCCTGAACATGAACCGATTATCACCAATTTCAATAGCGTTCATGGCCGATAAAGGCTTATATACCAAATTTCATCAAAATATATTCATATTTGCGACCTGTAGTTTGATTACAAGGTTTACATGGACACACAGACGGACGGACGGACGGACATTGTTATATCGACTCAAAAAGCGATTCTGAGTCGATCGGTAAGTAAGGATGGGTCTAGGTCAACTATTTTTGGTTTTTACAAACAGCAGCACAAAGTCATTATTATACCCAAACCACATAGTGGTGTAGGGTATAAAAACATAAAAAAGTTGACGTATGAGCCCAGGTCTGTGCGGCCACATTTTCTCTCTGTACTAAAAAACGTCATATAGTTCGGGAAATCAATCAACATCTACAACTGGCGGTTCAAAACTTACGGAAACTATAAATATAGTTTGATCTCAATATTTCTGCGAGGTAGGAGAAATTCACAACAAAAACGATCTGGTTAAAGCTCTACAGGAAGAATAGGCAATATTTGGTAAACTATGTTCAGACGATTAGACGCCAGAATTAATAATATAGGACCTCAAACTAAGTATTAAGTTATAAAAATTTCTGTGTTCCAAGTGCATTTTTAAGAACAATCATAAGTGAGCCCTCAGTTTTTTGTGGTTAAAAATAAGTACTATTTTTGTTTTTGTTATTGTATATAAGATTACGAAAATCACTTTAGTTTTTTAATATTTAACATGAAACTGTATATTTTAATGAATAAAATGGCATGTTTTATTTTTTAAAAAAATATTAAATTGTACTAAATTCATTTCAAAATTAAAGGTGGTGGAGCACTCAGACTATATAGCTTATGAAAAATCTTCATACTTAATCTATTGCTTACTTAATAATTAAAAAAATAAAAGTAATTAAATTCAAACTAATTATAGTCTGTATCCCCAAGTAGGTCGTGAAATGACGAATACTGTCTTCCATTTGTTCCATCAGAATCTTCTACGTGGAAGACTTGTGAAGTCGATTGACTAAAATGAATTGGCTTCGAATGAAAAGTAGACCCACTGTTGGAAATATCGCTCACAGATACAAATTGTGGAGTTGGCCTGTAAACGGTTTGCTGGGATGGGTATGTAAGCTGTTGGGTCTGCACAAAATTCAACGTCAATTTCTTCAGCTGCCCCAAAACAAAAATTTCGTCGCAAGCCTTTTTCGCAAATAGCTTTTGTTCCGCTGATAATTTGCGGTATGAGCACGCCCAGGCATCTGCATAAATAGAGCCATCATCCTTTTCTTCTTTTTGTGACAAATTTTCTATATGGTTGGTGGCTTTTCGCAATAGCTCGTTCCTTTCAAAATTTTGTGAGCTTCTCTGCTTATTCTTATTTGCCACAGGACTCTGAAAAACAGGACTCTGAAAAAATTAATAAAGTAAGAAGCAATAAAAAAAATTTAAAACAGTATTTCGGTATTGTGAAATAGTTACCCTTGAAGCGCACTCATCTTCTGAACTTATTACTGTGCTGATTCCTGGCTCGGGCATCTCGAAATCTTTCAAAAAATCAAGGGCATCAAAATACCATAAAATTGGTTGATAAAGCTCATCAACACCAGCGCCACTTTTTTCACTTTGAATTTTTTTTTTTTTAATTCTCGTCGGTAGGCAGTTCGCATGTTTTTTATTCTGTTTTTCACCGTATCAACTGTAGCACTTGCATCAATGTTATTATATTCTATTTTTAATTGTTCGTATGCTTTGTTTTTAAGATTTTTATTTTTATATTTTTCACTAGTTACGTCCCATAGCTCTCTCAAATTTTTATATTCGTTAATAAAATTAACATAATTTTCATTATTTTCGATAGCCATTTTCTTGTTTTCCTGCTTTCCGCTTAACATTGCTTCACACGAACCTTCCTATTCGCTTGCTTTCGACGAAATGAAGAAGTAAATTCAGTAAACAATGATACACACGTAGCAACGGTTGCCTCAACCAACCAAAAATATCAAAACTTTTTGATATTTTCAGGCAACGGTTGATACAACACGAAAATCAATGGGCAACAGAGCTACACACCAAGCAACGGTTGATTCAACATGGCTGTGTTGAAGCAACCGTTGCCTGGTGTGTAGGCAGCATAAGAGAGACTACTTCAATATTTAAGCCAACACAATCTGTCTACACATTTTTGGTCCGGTTTGGCATCCTGTAACTACGATAAGAGAGCTCTTGAGTGGTACAGGAATAATAACGTGGTTTGTTGTACCAAGGGAAGTAAATATTGCAAAATGTCCGGAGCTTAGATCAGTGTAGAGATATTGGGCTCTTGTGAAAAGAAAATTGAAGAACACAAAAAAGATGTCCCAAAATGTGGAAGATTTAAAAATAGACACAGAAACAACTACACAATACCTAATTTCCATTAGGAATTTTATAAGTACTGATTAGAACTGTAAAATGTATATTTTTGTGTAGGATCTTACATAATTTCAATTAAATAAAAATAACAGAATTCTACGTTTAATGGTTTCCTTATTATTATATATTACACAAGGCAACAAAAAAGAAAAAATTTATGCCGAACAAAAACCACTATACAATTTTCTAAATTATATGGGGAAGTTTTTTTTTTAATTTTTAAGTAAAACTAAAATTTTTTTTAGACGTTTCTCCACATAACTAATGATAACTTCAAAATGGTTAGTCCGATAATATTAAAATAAATTTAGGAAAATTCAGACTTACATAGCCTTTAATCCGTCTATGTATTTAGTTTCAATCGGCTTAATAGTTTCGGAGTTATAATAAATAATTGAAGCAAAAACAAGTAAGAAAATTATAGTCGGTCTAGACCGACTATACGATACCCTATACCATGCGTTTAGAAACCCTATCTCTTAGGCCCAACTAACTGGACATTGAAAATAAGCAAAAACCAAATTTGAGTGGGATTTTTATTAATTTTTTTGGCTGCAGATATGAAAAAGTTCATATCGGATGCTATATCTATAAAGGGACTAGGTCCAAAAATGGACCGATCCTGATCATGTTTGGTAAAGTCTCTTGTATTTTGCAAAAATATGTACAAACAAAATTTGAGAAGAATCAGTGCAATATTTTTGTTTTTTAATAGATTTAAGTGAAGATCGGGAAGCAGCTCTATACGGGGTCAAAGGGATCATTTTTGGACTACTCATTAGTGGATGTAATGAACGCATACAAACCCAATTTGAGTAAGATCTATATGACAATTTGGATCTTATGGCAATTTATGTCGATTTCATATGGGTAATTTGTATGGGGGCTAGGTCTGAACATGGACCGATTCTCACCAATTTCAATAGCGTTCATCCCATGGCCGATAAAAGCTTATACACCAAATTTCATCAAAATATATTCATATTTGCGACCTGCAGTTTGATTACAAGCTTTACATGGACACACAGACGGACGGACGGACGGACGGACGGACATTGTTAAATCAACTCAGAAAGTGATTCTGATTCGATCGGTATAATTAAAGATGGGTCTAGGTCAAATATTTTTGGTTGTTACAAACAGCAGCACAAAGTCATTATACCCAAACCACATAGTGGTATAGGGTATAAATATATTTTTTACGTGAAAATATCAAATTTTTTTGTTTTAAAAAAATCATAAAAAATCGAATAATGCAAAAATTGTTCTGATTTATTGCTTTTTCGCAAAGCCTTTAGGTAGATTGAATTTTAAAAACACTTTATATTTTACTAAAATTTACATTTTATTATTTAAATTTATTATATTATATAAGATTTATTATTAAAAGATTTATAATTATAAACTACAAACTCTGGAATTTTCTTTTATACGATTTTCTATTATTGTTGAATGACGAAGTGTTACTCTGAATACTCCAGCAAAAATCAGCCGTCATGTGTGCATCCCAGCGACCCTGGTATCGTTCCTCCATTCTTCGCATGTCTTGGTGAAATCGTTCGCCCTGTTCCTCGCTCAAGTCTCACGGGTTTTCAGGAAAACGATTTAAGTGATTGTGTAGGTAGTGTACTTTGATGCTCATGTTGCATCCAAGTCGATGGAAGTGAGATAACATCTCTTCAACGTGCGCAACGTAATCATCACCCTTGTTATTTTCTAAGAAACCAGTGTTTCCCTAGAATGCCATTGTTTTCTCTTCCAATGTTCTGATTTAGCTTTGCTGTCCCATAAACATATAAAACAAGGATATTTGGTAAAGCTGCTTTGTTGACCTAAGAGAAAATTTACCATCTTAAGATCAACACAAATTAACCATTTATGTTCATCATACTTAACCTTCTTCATGACCAATGCAATTACAGAGTATTCTTCTTTTACTTTGGTTGAATGTACGATCGGCAAGGAGTGAAATTTATTTCCATTATGCAAAAGGATGAGTCGATAAATAAACGCCATTCGTTTGAATCGTATTTCTGTAAGCCCATGGCAGTCATCAAACCAGAAATATCTGTGCAGTACACAAATTCATCATCTTCAGCAAAATAATGAAGTAAGGCTTTTTCTCGAGTACGGTAATCCGAAACTCTAGTTTCTTCAGTTATGAGACCTGTTTTTTTCATCCGGGACGCAAGATCTTTTCGACAATCCAAGGTCTCTAATTACATCATTAAGTTGGTCTTGATTCCATGGTCTCGGCGAGAAATGTTTGTGTGAGATGAACTCGTCATTTTCAGATGTAGATGGTAGTGATGAATCTGAACTATCTGATTGGTAACAGATACTTGAGGTTGAGTGTCCTGGTGATGATGAATGCACTTGACTACAGCTTGCACCCTGATCTTTAGCATATGCAACTTCTTGTGAATGTAGAACTGCAAGTTCAAACCCATCAGCAGACCTCGCATGTGTTTTCCGAAACCGCTTTTTTTACTTAAACAAAAATAACAATCGGATTCGTGGCTCGCTGTTTCTCTCCATACCATAGGCGTCGAAATTTCCAAGTGTCGTCTGTAAAATGAAAAAAATTTGAAATAAGGAATAAGAAGAATTCAAAATATAATTAAGAATTACTGTAAGTATAAAATATTCCAAATCTATTAACCTATACTTACTTTACGTTAGACGACGTCACAGATAAATTCATTCGACATGAAGGGCATATAGTACTCGGTGTCCAATGCTGGTTCAAATTGTGCGGATATACATTATCAGCCCTGTTCTTGAAACGTTGTTATTTGAATAAGAATGAATATGAAATAACATGAAATTGAAATTTTGGGTTTCTTGAAAACACAAATTTTATATTTTCGAAGTATTTTTCGAAATCATATTTTTGATTATCAAATGACATGAAACATATGGTTTAGCTTCAGAACCATATGTTATCTAGAAACCGAGGCGCCATATGGTTCTTTAGTCACTTTCACAAAAAAAACTTTAAGTAATTTTTGCATGTTTTTCCTTAAGATTATAAAGAAAGTAAAAAAAAAGAATATTTTATTTTATTTTTACTTGTTCATTTAATTGTTTTTATTCTTCAATTTCATTCAATTAAGAATGACTTCTCTTTTTGAAATAAGTTAGGCATCACCAAAGAAAATTCGAAATTCAAATAAATTGGATTTGACTGGCATCACTTCTGTTTCGAACATAAACAAAGTTGTGGCAGTCATATGCAAAAAAAAAAATAAAAATATATGATTTGAGTGAAATATTATTTTAAATTCCTTTATTCGTAATAATTAGTACATAAAGAATCTATGTTATAATTGAAAAAATTATAAGGGAAAATAGATTATGCAAATAAAAAGTTCTTATTATAGTTATAGAACAACATCATATCCAAAAGTGTGTTTTATTAACATTGACTACTGATTACGAGTTTTTTTTTTTAAATCAGCGCAAAATGTAGACGTTTTTTAAAATCGTTTTTTTTTCATAAAATTAATGTCTAATTTTTTAAAATAATGACAAGGTTCAATAAAAAAACATGTTAGAGTTTAAATATCAATAAGTTTTTTATCTCTCATTTTCTATGTGAATTAAAACGAAAAAAAAATATTCTTATTGAAATTAGAGAACAGCAAAAAACTCGTAGATTTAAGAATTTTTTCATTTACGAGTTTTTTTTTTGTGATAGTGGTTTCAAGAACAGGGGTGTATAGCAATCTTGAAATAACTTTTGCAATGAAGGATGGAATTTCACTTTTTTCCCGGTGATATATTGGCCGCACACGTAACAAAATAAATCCGGATTGTTTTTACAAACAAATGTTCTGGCTTTCTTGCTCATTTTTATTAATACGTGAAAATTATTTTTAACTTGTAAGCAGAATGACTCTAATCTTTATGTAGGGATAAAATGATGTTTTCGTTATCGCAAACACTTCTTGAATGAAATGAAACGGCTCAATCAGTTCTTATTAATACTAAGCGCGATTTCCAAGTGTGCCATATCTATGGACCTGTTTTATGATACGATACTATAATTTGGGATAAACCTTTTTATGGGTACAGTTTGTGTGTGCAAAATTCCGTAACAGGTAGCCAACGGAAAACCACACATCAATAAAAAAGTGCACTTTACTTTTTTACATTTAATTGCTTTTAAACGGATTAGGTATCACAAATGAACAGAAACAGCAATTCAGCGTCCACGAAAAATTATGAGCGTTTATTTCTTTGCTACCGCAATCATAAAAATCAAATAACCTTTTGTTTATTACTTATTTTTTTAGTTCTGAGAATCATAAAAATGTCATAAACCTTTTTTCTAAATAATTTTGTACATGTAAAGGGGGTTTGCCAAAATCCGTGTCGTAAAATGCATCTACTTTCTATGTTCTGTATTTTTATTATACCATTTTCTATAGAATATCGATGAAGAGTTTTTAAATTCATTCAATAACAAAATATTATTTAGTCATTATTATGTAAACCAAAAAAATTATGACAGTGCTTGTAAAATGCGACACCTTCAATTAATTGTGAATAAATTTTTTTTGTGAAAATGAGCGAATTCACTTAATTGTGAATAAATTCGAAAAGAAATAATCGATTTTCACGATCGATATCTCATTTTGTTCCTATTACATGTAGCTTTGCGAAAAAGCAATAAATCAGAACAATTTTTGCAGTTTTCGATTTTTTATGATTTTTTTAAAACAAAAAAATTTGATATTTTCACGTAAAAAATGTATTTTTTGCTTCAATTATTTATTATAACTCAGAAACTGCTGAGCCGATTGAAACTAAATATATAGACGGATTAAATATATAGACGAATAAAGGTTTTTCTAAATTTATTTTTATATTATCGGACTAACCCTTTTGAAGTTATCATTAGTTATGTGGAGAAACGTCTAAAAAAATTTTAATTTTACTTAAAAATTTAAAAAAAAACTTCTCCATAGAATTTAAAATTTTGACCATTTTTGTACTTAGGTAGCCATGGTGCATCAAATCTATACAGTTGTTTTTGTTCGGCATTTTTGCTGTTGACCTGTGTTATGTATGTTAAGATTCCTTATTAAACAATACAAACACACTTTAAGTTGTTTCCACAAACGAGTGTCACCTAATCTTCCATTAGGAATTTTATAAGAACTGATTAGAACTATAAAATGTATCGTTTCATGTAGGATCTTATATAATTTCAATTAAATAAAATAACAGAACTCTACGTTTAATGGTTTCCTTATGATTATATATTATGTATGTTAAGATTTTTTGATCTCAGTCCTTATTAAACAATACAAATACACTTTAAGTTGTTTACACAAACGAGTGTCACTATTGAACCAATGAAGTTATTGACATAAAATTTAACAACGATGTCAAAAGCAGACACAGTTTTATATAAAATTATTATTTGGCTTAAAGTATATGAAATGTGTCAAGGGTACCTTGAAAAACTGAATGGGAACCCCTGGTGCATATAATATTGCACAGATAGTTCAGAATTTTTAATACGTTATCTAATTTTTCTATAATTTATCGAGAAAATACACATTTTCTTTTTGATATGTGATATTTATGTGGCGAAATCATTGCGAGGATTATTATTTACGAAATAATCATCAAAATATATGATTATGTACGCAAGTATAAACTTATGCAATTATACATAATTATGAATGTCTTTATATACAACAACAATGTTAATATGTTTACATACATGTACATACATATTTTATGCTTAAAGTATGCAGACACATAAATATTTTTAAAGATTGTATTATTA
This sequence comes from Cordilura impudica, assembly GCA_963682025.1. NCBI lineage: Eukaryota > Metazoa > Arthropoda > Insecta > Diptera > Scathophagidae > Cordilura > Cordilura impudica. The sequence goes on along the minus strand of OY821518.1, from coordinate 42,518,317 downwards.
TTCATACAAACACTGTGTGTATTTATCAGCAGACGGTTGTTCTATATCTTGTGCAAAAGAAACATGGAAACACGTGCAAAATTCTACAATTATAGCAACATTTTTTTTCAGTTTGAGATTTGCAATGGAGCATGCTCACTGAGCAGTACACATAACAAAATGCACATGTACATGCAACGTATTGTAAACTGTGAACAACCCCTAGAATTCTTGAAGAGATGTCGCAAAATACGCATATGCGAAATAAATCCATAGGAGATTTTTTTTTTGTTTTTTGCAAATGTACATATGTTGCATGCCTTCACACAATTAATCGTTTCTAAGTAGGCATGTTTGTTGTAAAAGAAAAAAGGTAATAATATTTGTTTTGGTGCTGTAGAAATTAAAGGTATTTGGTACATTAACCCTTAAAAGGTACAAACATTTGAGTACTCAAGTTTGTACTTAATACCATTCTATTTATAACCTATAGCACTATGTGGTCAGAGAATAATGAGTTTGAGCTGATGTTTGTAACTACCAAAAATATTTGACTTAGACCCATCTTTTATTATACCGATCGACTCAGATCACGTATAAACGTTGTAATCAAACTACAGGTCGCAAATATCAATAAATTTTTATGAAATTCGTTAAGCTTTTATCAGCCATAGGACGAACGCTATTGAAATTAGTAAAAATTTATACATTATCGACTTAAATTTCCATAAGACCCAAATTATTATATAGATCTTGGTTAAATTTGGTTCGTTTGTGTTTATTACACCCATTAAACAGTAGTCCAAAAATAAACCCCTTAGAAGATTTCTTAGTCATAGCCTCTATATAAAGTTGCTTCCCGATCTTCACGTGAATCTAAAAAAAAAAAATGAATGCACAGATTTTTCTCATATTTGGTTTGTAGATGTTTTTGGAAAAATAAGTGACTTTACCAAATATGGTCAGGATCGGTCTAGTTTTTGACCTAGTCAACTATAGTAACTATAGTATCTAATATGAACTTTTTCATATCTGCTGGCAAAAAAAGATAATAACAATACCACTCAAATTTGGTTAATGCTTATTTTCTATACCCAATTAGTTGCACCTGAGACCCCCTCTCTAAATGCATGGTGTAGGGTATCGTATAGTCGGTCTAGATCGATTATAATTTTCTTACTTCTTTTATTTAAATTCAGTTAAAAAATTCTGAACTCGTGCAACCAGAATTGTTTATGAAATAATTAATGAAATAATTTAGCATTTTTGTTTTCTGCTATTGAACTAATGTTCTGCTAATATTTAAAAGAAGGCTGTACTCGGCAGCATTATTATTATAAACTTGTAATTTGTATTTTGGCTATGAAGCAACATTCAAGTGTGATCGTCATTATGAAGGTCGTCCTAAAACGGCAGTTGTTCTAGTAAAGTAAATTCTGTAGTTATTCAGTAATAGTGCGTTTACATCTAAGGAAAATCTAGTAGATTTAAGTTGAAATCTATTTTAAAATCTATACCGTTTACATCTAACTTTTTTGACATTTTGTGAGATTTTGTTTCCACAACAATAAACAGCTGATTAAAATAAAACATATAAACTAGAAATACAAAAATAAACAAAACAATAGGAAAATGGAAATATGAAAAATTCTAAAAAGCAACAGATTTTATAATTATATTATGCATCAAAAATGAAAAAAGCACAAGCTGAAATATAAATTTTGCGAAAAAAAAACACATCAGCATTTGTTAAATGTAATGTTTAAACAACAAAAACAAATGCATTTTGCACAATTATTATATAGCAGATGGGAATGGGCACATATAAGTATAAAAATTTATAACTTTTCAATTACTAAATATTTTTTTATTATAGAATCGTCATTTGTATTAATAATTAATATTTTATTTCCTTTTTATTCAACTTGTTTGCTTTTGTTTTTGTTTTTAAATGTCAATTTTTCAGTCACTGCGTTGTAATTTTCTACTACAATATTAAAAAAACACAGTAGTATCATTTGGTTTTCCCAAGTTTGACAAGATTTTGTGAAATTTTGCATAAATCTAGTAACGAGATATTGTTTTGTATGGGAAATCTAGTCAAAATGAGCTAGATTTCGCTCGAAATCTCGTATATACTAGATTTTGCTTACACGTAAACGCAGTATAAGACAGACATATGTTATATGTGACCTGGTCTATGCGAAAGCAATTTATCGAGAGTTTTCATAAGAGCGTCTATCTAAATAAAAAAAATGGAAAATTATTTTTTGACACCTAAGTCCCCTTTTCATAGCCCAGGGCACATATTACGATCAATTGAAATATTTGTTGTCGTTTAATATTTATTTCAAATAAAAATCCCAACGAAGCTCAGTTTTTTTGGAGATGTTTTTTTTTGCAGTGGTTGATTTTTATATTAGCTCGACAAAATAAAAATCAATAAATAACTTTTTTTTGTGGTCGAAAAACAAAAAAAAAATTATAAAAAGCAAAGCATTTTCTGAAAGTCTAGTAGTTCACAAGAATCAAAATTGTATACTTGAATCAATTCTCTAATATTTACTTCTAAATGCTTTTCTTGTTAAAATATTTCAAAATAATTGTGATTTTCGGTCCCTGATAATTAACCGACTAAAGTTAAATTTGTTTGTGGTATTTTTTATATTTAAGGGTTAATAGCGGGTATGATGAAATTGCTGCTATCCAGATACAAATACCGGCAAAAAAAAAATGAGACACGTGTACAAGAATTTCGCTAACGTCAAGTTGCAACAATATTTCTCACTAAGCAATTTTAAGGGTAGAAACACAGGGCTTTATCAACAAAAGAGCAGAAACAAAAAATTGAAAAGAGATTGTGTGTGTGGAGAGGTAACAAAAAATAACTTTTTTTATTTGCTATAAATTCAATTGTACCTACAAATGCATAATTTCTGCTTTTATAGCCAACAGAAAAACAACAAAAGCGAAAAAGCCGCCCCTCAACAACAATAAACAGACAAACTTACAAATAACAAACAACAACAGCAGCAATAATAACAACAAATGGTCACGAGACAGAACAAGAAACGCAACTCAGAAAAAGAGTCATAGTACAAAATCTGCTCCTTGGCAAACAATCAGTACATCGCCAGTCAGTATCCGAAGAAGAACAACGAACAGAAGAACCAAACAATAAAAATAAAAATATTCATAAATTCAGACGTTTCAAAACGTGAAACACACAAATAAATCATTTGATAAAAAATAATCAAGCAGAAAAGATCTTGAAATAAGTATACAGAAGATTTACTAAATTCAATTTCTTTCGCAAAAAAAAAAATTTAAAAGAAAATTTGACTAGAAAAATTAAACAAAAAATTGTGAAATTACAAAAAATTTGCAAAAGTTGAAACGATATTGATAAAAAAAATTTATTTTACAAAACTGACACAAAAAAATATTGAAAAGAATTCTGTAAAACCGAATTTGAATTTGTGAAATATTCAAAATAAGTTTTTTTTTTTCAAGAACTTAAAAGTTGTTGAAGATTTTTCCAAAACATATGTATCTAACGCCATTTTGACCAAAGAAAAACTTATTGATTTCTCAGCATCAACCAACAAACAACAAAAAAAGAAGTCCTTTTTATGCTGGACTTTAAAAGAATTTTTTTAACAATATCTCTGTTAAACAGAACATAATTTCCAAAAATTTTAAATTTAGCTTATAAATAAGAAATTCTTAAATAAATTTGGTGTTGAGAAAAAAGGAACCTGCATACACATTACTCCAAATCAAGGACGTACTTTCATATATATTATACCCAAAGATATAGTCGTCAAACCAAAGCTGAGTCACGCAGCAGTGTATGTGGTGTGGAGTATGAAAACAGCAGCAGAAGAAGAATTATAAAATATACACATTCAACAAACAACACAATTCAACACGCGACTTTAAAACATATTCGAAAATACAGTTGTGCAAATAAAAACACAAAACACGACGTCAAGAAGTAAAGTTTAACACTTCACTAAAAAAAGAACTTTGGGTCAGGCCAATTGGAGGTGCTCCGGGGGGAGTTTAAACAAAATAATACAAAAATATAATAAAACAAAAGAGTTGAACGCTTTTAAAAACACAATAATACAATAAACTTAAATTTCATAATAATACCTTAAAAAAAATTAAGAAATTATTCAACAAATAAAATAAATAATAAAAATAAATAACAGCAAAAGCCTCCCGTCATCTCCAGATTTGTAGGCCTTACACCCGTTTTAAAATAAATAAAAAAAAAGCTAACTATTAAAAAAAATTCTGTGATTAAATTATTTAAAAAAATTAAATATATTTTTAATACTGCACTTTAAAAATTAAAAATAAAAAATAAATATTTAAATATTTAAATATTTTTTTTCACCATTATTGTGCACTTTTTATAATAAACTAAACACTATTATAATCATAAAATAAAAAAATATACATCTTTAAAATTTAAATTATTTATACCAAATAATCTCCAAAAACCAAAAAAAAACTTTAAATTTTTCAACCGTTCGTGGGATTAAAAAAAGTATTTGTAAGTATATATTAATGTAAATCTATTACTGTATTTAATCATTATACTACAGTTAACTAACGTTTAACTAAAACGTTACATGCTCGTCTAGGAAAAATTAGTTTAAAAAAATTTTAAAAACCTATAAATTAACTAGACTAACGCAAATTTTACAGAAGATGATTTTTAATATTATTTTATTTACCTACTTCATTTTCATTAATTACTTTCATTATGAAATCGTCGGCTTTATAGTTTAATTTAATAGAAAATTAATGAAATTTCTTACGTAATTTTAAAAAGAAAATCTACAATGAATAAAAACTTAACAATAAAGTTTAACTATCTTAAATAATCCCAGGTATGTCCACATTGGACCGCAAAACAAAATTCTTTACGAACAACTCTTACGAAAATATAAAATATAAAAATATGATTAAATATTTAAATATAACAGGAATAGAATTTATATATACGAGTATATTTAGTAGGGTGACAGCGCACAGTGGACCATATTTTGAGAAGGCGGCCAAAAATCATTTTTTTTTTTGTTGCTGATTTTAAAGTTATGTTATTCATTTGAAAGTAAATACTAGTAAACCTCGGGAGCCAAAAAATTGCGACTCTATCTCAACTATATCACAGCGAACAGGGTCTTTGAAAATGGGCTTTCTCAGTATTTTGCTAAAATTAAAAATTTTTTTGTAAATTTTTATTTTTGAATGACTGTAACTTTTAAAAGATTTTGAAGTGAAATAAATTTTGTATAATTTTGTGGCTTCCATACTATTAATGTTAAAAACGTAAAATCACTGAGTCATTCCGAAATTTAAAAAAAAAAACTTTTTTAAAAATGGTCCAAATTTTCCGAAAATCTCCTACTTAATAGAGCATAACTCCTGCCAGTCAAAAGCAGTCAGAAAAAATCTTGCACTCTTCTATAGTCCGAACCCTCCCCTATACTTCTATACCCCATTATACACCCGCCAGTTTCCGCCCGTGTGCACCAGAACAATTTTTCTGACCCAAGGTTAGATATTTTCTGCAAAATTTATGAATACAAAAGTTGTCCACTATGTGGTTAGGATATATTAAGTTGGAGGTGATGTTTGTAACTGCCAAAAATATTGGAGCTTTATCTATCTTTTATTATACAGATCGACTCAAAAACACTTTCTGAGTCGATTAAACGATGTCCGTCCGTCCGTCTGAGTGTTATGAATACAAAAGTTGGTCGTACCGGTGCACCGCGGTGTATTTTTTTGCGTGTCGGTAGAGTTGTTATATACTTCTAAAAAAGGGTTGAGATATAATGCGCTTAATTGTTACAGGTACATTTACATAGGTATCTTTCAAAAACATTAATAGTCTGAATTAGAGTTATATAGTTTAAATACCTGACAAAATCGGAAACAATTTAAATATCAGGTAAATGGTAAAAAAAAACTATTGCGACATAGCCCTTTAAGATATGCCTCATCTTTTAAAAGGCATTAGGGTGTGGGTTTTTTATGCTTCTAAAAGTGGTAATAAAAGATAAAAAATTTTATTTTACATAATTGCAAGAAAGAGTATTTATAATAATGTTTCCACAATTATTATTCATTACAATTTGTGCAATGGCTAAGTACTGTTACAGAGATCTGGCAGATATTTATTTTCAACGAAATGATGTAGTCGATGTAATTTTGCACATAGTGAGCAGCGACTTCTTTAAGAATTGTAACCTAGAAGACATTGAAATGCACAAAGGAAAAATTACTAATTTTGCATCGAATTTGAAAAGACGGTACATTGAATGCTCTCATAGCAAGGCAAAGATGTACAAACGTTACCAAGACTGGTTAATAAAGGAACTTATTTTTGAGAGTGCATCTACAACTGGCAACGAAAGTGGAAAAAAGGGTCGACCAGCAAAGCCAATTGACGGATGTAGTGAAAGATCTCGAAGGCGCAAGCTGGAGAATATCAATGAAGAAATTTCTCAAAGTATTATTAAGGATTCATTTTTGCACCAAATTCAACCAACCCAAAATAAAAAAAATAAAATTGAAATAATTGAAAAAAATAGAAGAATTGAGCCCAAGGCGCACAAAGAGGATTTTGAAAAGCATTCCTACACCAATTGAAGATAAGAAATTTACGCCGGAAGAAGCGTTCGCCCTATTTTTGGATTTGAAATTGACCAAAAATCAATATAAGGAATTGCGGAAGCGAACCAATGAAAAGAATTGTGGGATTTTTCCAGAGTATCGAGATTTAGTTTTTGCCAAAAAAGAATGCTTACCTTCACAATCTGCTATTAGTGTCACTTCAACATCAGCAGAAATAAAATTGCAAGATCTCCTTGAACATACGCTTGATACTGATCATTTAAAAAAAATTGGTAATGGCAGCATTACTTTAATTTCTAAATTGGGATGTGATGGATCCTCTGGTCAGAAACAATACAAGCAATTTAATGCCGAAAATTCATCAGATGCTAATTTATTTATGGTATCTTTCGTTCCATTGCGCTTATCAAAAAGGTATATCATCTTAGAGCCGTCAACTAGTAGAGCAACAGAAATTGATATATAAAAAAATGAAATTCCTTCTTCAACAAAGTATTGCAGACCAATAAAATTTGCATTCAAAAAGGAAACCAAAGATGTCATAACTGAAGAAGTTCAAAAAATAAAAGATCAAATTAAGGAACTTCAACCAGTAATATTTAGATTTGATGATCAAGACATTGAAGTACATTTTAAAATGTGCCTCACAATGATTGATGGAAAAGTTGCACAAGCTTTAACTGGAACAAAGTCAACGTCAAGCTGCATTATATGTATGCCAAAAGACATCAAGTCAATTAAGCCAACCCCCACCAGAAGACGATAGTTTTAAGGAAGCCTACGAATTTGGAATGTCCCCTCTTCATGCTAGAATACGTTTCATGGAGCATATTCTTAAATTGGGTTATGATTTGGAATTTGTTCCGTTAGGCGAAACAGTGAGAAAAACAATGAAAATGAAGAAAAAAGAAAGCAAAAATAAAACAAATTCAACAAAAATATCTACAGCTAGGCCTCGTAATCGACCAACCAAAACAAGGGGAAGGAAACACAAATGATGGAAATACTGCAAGGAGATTTTTTTCCGATGCGGAAACTGCAGCATCTATCACAGTTGTAGATCATGAATTAATAAGACGATTCAAAATCATATTACAAGTTCTAGCATGCAGCAGAAAGATAAATGCAAAAAAATTTGGAGAGTATGCCAATAAAACAGCTATACTTTATAATGAAAAATACTCTTGGAGATATATGCCATCTACAGTTCATAAAATTTTGTACCATGGGGAACAAATAATTCAAAACAATATGCTACCAATAGGAGATCTATCTGAAGAAGCACAAGAAAAAAGGAACAAAGACTACAGATTCTTTCGCGAGCATAACACAAGGAAAATGTCCAGATGTTGTACTAATGAAGACCTTATCACTATTTAATTAGCCGAAGAAGCTAAACAACTTCTAGAAAATGAAAATCATGGCTATTTAGAAGAAATTTTTACTAAAATTGATTGATTTAAAGTACTTTTTCATTACACTAATAATAAGTTACACTTTTTTTATATAGTCAAAAAAATTTTCTTGATTTAAAAATTTATATATTTTGTAAATTTACAATAAAAATTGTTATATTTCATAAATTTACCATAAAAATTGATATAGAAATATTTAAAAAGACAATAAAAAAAAATTTAACTAAAGCAAAAACATACGAGTTTTTTATTGAAACTTCTCTATCTTGAACCAATATAAGGCAACTTTCACGTTCGCTGCTTAATAAATTATATTTTAACTCGGGATCTTTCAAAAAAAAAAAAAAAAAAAAAAAAAAAAAAAAAACAACGTTTGGCCCTTGTGCACATTAGGACTAAAAAGCTTACGGGGGCCAAAGTTTGGCATTTTCTGAAAAAATTAACTTAAAAAATTGTAAAAAAGTATTAGTTGTAAAATTAACTGAAAAAATAAGACATTATATTTAAAAAAAACCTTTTTTTACCTTTTAACACTTCACTTTTGTACTAAAATTTAACTACAAATGAAAATGTATTTTAAACACCTGTAACTTTTTTGATTTTCGGTCGTTACGTTTTATAGCAAAACTTAAAGGCTAAAATCTCACCTACCAAACAAAAAAACCGCATATAAAAATTCCAATCCAATCAAAAATTATAGATTTTTGACCGCCTTCTCGTCAAATGGTCCACTGTGCAGCGGTTTGTATGGAAAAAAATTTTTGGTCGAATTTTGCGGTGTGCAGGTTAATTTTAGAAAAGAAGACAAAAATCTTATTTTTTAGAATTATTAAAATATTATCAACAACTTTTATCGAAATCCTTCCACAAATATATATTTTTTCGATATTTTGTTTTAAAAAAATTTAAATATCCTTAAATTTGACTTTGACCTTAAAGGGGGACAATTTAAAGTGTTTCAATTTAACCTTAAGTTACAAGATTGAGAACTTACATCAAGTAGTATAATATTTTGATAAATGATATTTGAAATATGAAAACACCAAAAAAATGTAGCCTAAAAGTTGAAAAAGTATGAAAAATCACATTTTTATTCGAATCCGCTGAAATAAAAACGCTGCCCTCGCCAAATTAAGAACGGGATGCCTACAATATTTGGCATTGTTAATCACATACTTTTTGTTTATAAGATCTTAAAGTCCAATCGTTGATTTCGGTAAATTTCTTGAACAAAATTTTTGAAAAAGTAAAATTGGAGATTTTGAAATAGTGCTAAAAAAATACGTACCGATTTGATATTAATTTAGAACGGCGTAACAATACACAAGATGCAACATACTTTACATATGATCATTTTAGGATCAGGAGAATGCAAAAATATTGTTGTTGTAGATTATGTCAATGTTTTTGAAAATGTGAGCTCGATTTTCTTATTCAAGTGGTCTGCGGCGCATTTATTGCCTGGGGAACTTGATATAACTTGGATGTTTTTTAACCGATAATAGAGTTTGTTGTGTTATTAGAAAGATAATGTACTATAGATTATGATTCATTAATTAATTTAATTGAAACACAATTACTAATATCAAAATTTTTGTGAAAGATTATTTTTTTTTTTGATAATTTTTACATATAAACGCATATTTGAACTTTGAACCCAATGTGCATCCAGAAAGCACTGGCCGATTTGGCTCAAATTTTGCGCACTAAAGTTTTAAATCCAGTGTCGCAATAATCTGACCCGCTCTCCTCAAAATTCAATCAATATTTTGTTTTCATACAAACCGCTGTCACCCTAATATATATACTAGCAGATTCCAGCCCTCGAAATTCGAGCGCAAATTCTAGGAAATTTAATTTTTTCATTAAATAAAGACCCTAAAAGTATGATAACCAATTATAGCCAATTCACAAATCAACACAGAAAACAAACTCATTTTATTACAAACACATTAACAAATTTACTGAACACACACATAGCATTGTATAATTTTATGTATGTGTTAGTAGCAACTTTAAATGCAAAATAAAGGAAAAGATTTAAAAATCTGTAAATCTGCAAAACGGCTAAAAAGAAATACCTTTCAAACTACAAAATTGGGATAAAACGGTAGAACGAAACATCAGTCACAAGAAATCGCCTAGCCTATAATATTATAGATGTATATTGGGGTGGGTCAATTATTTTTACTCCATGGGCTCATGCGATTCTGGCATTATGGGCCTCTAAAATCATTTTCGAACCCTCCAAAATTTCGATGAAAAAATCGATTTATGTCATATATGGGTAGGTACACCACATAATTTTATATGGGGTACCCATATACGACAAAAACAACAGAACAGAAACAACTGTATAACCTGTCATGCATAATATAGTCAAATTTTTGAAACAAATGTGCCAATATTTTTTACTTTAAAGTAAAAACATTTCATCTTGAGCCTGATTTAATTTCTAACTCAATCATTAAAATGATATAGATCGAAAATAAGAATTAAAAAGAAATTATTTTCCCTCAAATTGATTTTGCTATAAATTGTAGTTTCTTGATTAATAAATTGTTTTAAATTTTTTTGTTGTTCATTACAAAGAAAGAAAAAACTTTAAGCTATATTGAATACATTTTTAATTAACTGTGGAAATTGCTTAATACAGGGGTTATTTAATCAATTTATACAGCAACCCTATTTGTATTATTTTTATGATTGAAAGTTAATCCGGTTCAAGATCACAAGCTTTGGGTAGAGTCACCAACCATCATCAGCCAAAAGCAGTAGATAGTTTGTTTCGTAAAAAGTTAAAATCATATACCCTTGCTGAAACCAAAGAAATGAGAAGAATCTCAGGAATGAGTTACACTAAGTTTTTCCAATGCACCAAACCAAAATATAAATAAATTTTAATTTGTATAACCCTTAGTTAGCTTCACACATCAGTTGTTAGACACTCGATCGATTGACTCGATATACTCATCCCATTTAAGATTGCGAGAATTGTTTCCAGTTAACTTCTATACCAATTGGCCGATTGAGCTCATATTCCCATCATTTTTAGCAACAATAATAAATAAAACTATTTCTTTTCGAATCTGGGCTAGGGTGAAACAATGTTCGCTTGGTTCCTTAGCTCCAACTAATGTATATTTAATTATATTTATTTAAAATAAAATTATGTTCTTAAATTAACACTAAAATTTATTTTAAATTTACACTGAAAACGTTTTTAACCCTTCGTCAAAACGACGAAGCGAGATCTTCGTTTCGAGTTTATTCATATTTTTATTGTTTGTTTTGATCTCAATTTTAAGTTGAAAAAATAATAAAATGATTTGAATTTCTTTTAATATTAATTAAAAATTACCTAAATAAAGAAATTAAATCAATTTTGGTCAACACTTTTGCGCACGATATTTTTATAACAACTTGAAATAGGTCGTAGTGAAAAAGACGAAGGATGACGTTAGTGTACAATAAATAAGGATGACTTTCTACGGTTAAATACATATTAACAATAATTTTAGGAGTACAGTGTTGCAAAACGTAGAACCGGTTAATTGGCTCTTTACTATTAAAATAACCAACCAGTTTCGAATATTTTATTTATTCGAATAATCCGACAGAGTGGATTTTTTGTGTCAGTTAATCGATTTTAAATAAATTTTTTTTACATTTTCTGTACCAATAACCAATTATTTTGACTCCTTGAATTCAAATAGGGTGACTCATATTATTATGCCCTATACCACTATGTGGTTTGGGTATAATGGCTTTGTGCTGCTGTTTGTAACAACCAAAAATATTTGACCTACACCCATCTTTAATTATACCGATCGAATCAGAATCACTATCTGATTCGATTTAACGATGTCCGTCCGTCCGTCCGTCCGTCTGTGTGTCCATGTAAAGCTTGTAATCAAACTGCAGGTCGCAAATATGAATATATTTTGACGAAATTTGGTATTCGATCTTTTATCGGCCACGGGATGAACGCTATTGAAATTAATGAGAATCGGTCCATGTTCAGACCTAGCCCCCATACAAACGACCCCTATGAAATCAACATATATTGCCATAAGATCCAAATTATCATACAAATCTTAGTCAAATTGGGTTTGTATGTATATATTACATCCATTAATCAGTAGTCCAAAAATGATCCCTATTGGACAACTTTTAGTCATAGGCCCCATAGAGCTGCTTGCCGATCTTCACTTAAATCTATCAAAAAACAAAAATATTGCACTGATTCTTCTCAAATTTTGTTTGTATATATTTTTGCAAAATACAAAAGACTTTACCAAACATGTTCAGGATCGGTCCATTTTTGGGCCTAGTCCCCATATAGATATAGCATCCGTTATGAACTTTTTCATATCTGCAGCCGAAAAAATTAATAAAAATCCCACTCAAATTTGGTTTATGCTTATTTTCTATATCCAGTTAGTTGGCCCTGAGAGATGGGTCTCTAAACGCATGGTATAGGGTTTTTATTAATTTTTGTTCAATAATTTACACACAATACTCACAAAATTGTCTCAACGTTTTATGATGAAACTTAATGAACTAAAACTTATAGTTGGTAAACAAACATTTAGTGATAATAAATTGAAGTACTTAACTAAAGAGGAGTCCAAAGAGTTTGCAGTAGATTTAAATAACAGATTATTTTCTCGTAACAGATTCAACTTCCACTTTTAGCATAAGGGTATTTTTAACTTTTCGCACTTTATTTGGACTTTTCTCGAAAAGTGTATTTTTTTATATATTCTGTTCCCTTTTATTGCATTTTATGAACACAGCTCTTTGAGACCTTTCGATTGATATATAATATAAGGTTGCTCTTAATTTAGAATATATATAAAAATACACTTTTCGAAAGAAGTGAAAATAAAATGTGACATTTTTTGTTAGAAAAGAAAACGGCATTTGTTTCAATAATTTAATAACATCCAATAAAATGCAATTATAAAATCAAATATTGTTACATTTGTTATAAATAGTGCAATAAGTCTAGATATTAATTTGAACGTAAAATCTATGTGGAGGGTATCAATGATTCGGCATTGCCTAATTTTAATCTCTAACTTGTTTTTAATATTTTTGAAGCTGATTAGGAATATATAAAATTTAAACCATTAAAAATTGCTAGCAAGGCCCAGCCCTCGAAATTCGAGTGCAAATTCTAGGAAATTTTATTTTTTCATTTAATAAAAAATTTTATAAGAACTTAATTGTATGCCAATCAATTTTAGCCAATTCACAATTCAACATTTTTTAAACACAATTCATTAAATTTCAGAAGATATATAAATGGTTTTTGTTAATAAATCATTTTAAAGGAGCCTAAAGGTATGCTAATCAATTTTAGCCAATTCACAATACAACACAGGCCTTTTGATATTTATAATACACACACACACAGACGGTGCAAATCTGTTAATCTGGTGGATAGCTAAAATAAAATACCTTTCAAATAAGGTACGTTTGGTCAAAATCGGTTATTAACTACAATTTTTATATCGGTCACAAGAAATCGCCTCGCCTATTAATATTAAGATATTAAAACTGACTTTTTTATAAACTAAAATCAATGCTAATTTGCAAGCATTCATTTAAATAATGAAATATACTTTGTATACCCCATACTACTATGTGGTCAAGGTAAAAGGAGTTTGTGCTGATGTTTGTAACTACCAAAAATATTTGACCTAAACACATCTTTTATTATACCGATCAACTGAGAATAACTTTCTGCGTCCATCGGTCCGTCTGTCTCTCCGTCCGTCTGTCTGCTTGTCCGTCTGTGTGCCCATGTAAATCTTGTAATCAAACTACATGTCGCAAATATGAATATATTTTGATGAAATTAGGACGTACGCTATTGATCCAAATTATTATATAGATCTCGGTCAAATTTAGTTTGTGTATGTTTATTATACCCATTAATAAGTAGTCCAAAAATGGATCCTGTAGGACACTTAAATCTATCGAAAACGAAAACATTTCAGAGATTTTTCTCAAATTTGGTTTCTATATCTTTTTGCAAAACATGTTTTAAAATATATTACAAACGTATGAACTATTTTTAACAAGATTTTTTTCTGCATTTTTTTCTGAATGTACAACATGTCGAGAGTGTTGTGTCAGAATTTCAATTAAACTGGAGCAAAACTAACGAAGATACAGCGTTTCAAATGACCGGCCTCATGCGGCCGCAAACAACATGTTTGAAGTCTGTGAACACCAAAGCTCAAAACTTACTTCACCGATTATTTTGAAATTTTCTACACTATTTCTACACATAAATCAATAGGTAATCACGAAGTTTTTTAAAACCACTTTATCCCATTTTTGAGCAACAAATTCACCGAAATTTTATAGGAAAAATCCTGTTTTTCACTTCAAAATGCTGGCAAAAATAAAAAAAATTAAAAAACTTTGCGTGATTCAAAGATATATCAAATATTATACTATAACGTGTATATGAAATAAATATTCCAACATTCATATCTTCAAAATAAAACAAGTAAGAAAATTATAGTCGGTCTAGACCGACTATACGATACCCTATACCATGCGTTTAGAGAACCCATCTCTCCGGCCCAACTAACTGGATATAGAAAATAAGCATAAACCAAATTTGAGTGGGATTTTTAGGAATTTTTTCGGCTGCATATATAAAAAGTTCACATCTATATGGGGACTAGGCCCAAAAATGGACCGATCATGACCATCTTTGGTAAAGTCTCTTGTATTTTGCAAAAATAGATACAAACAAAATTTGAGAAGAATCAGTGCAATATTTTTGTTTTTTGATAGATTTAAGTGAAGATCGGGAAGCAGCTCTATATGGGGCCTATGACTAAGAGTTGTCCAATAGGGATCATTTTTGGACTACTAATTAATGGATGTAATATATACATACAAACCCAATTTAACTAAAATTTGTGTGATAATTTGGATCTTATGGCAATATATGTTGATTTCATAGGGGTCATTTGTATGGGGGCTAGGTCTGAACATGGACCGATTCCCGCCAATTTCAATAGCGTTCATCCCATGGCCGATAAAAGCTCAAATACCAAATTTCGTCAAAACAAATTCATATTTGCGACCTGCAGTTTGATTACAAGCTTTACATGGACACACAGACGGACGGACGGACGTACGGACGGACTGACGGACGGAAGGACATCGTTAAATCGAATCAGATAGTGATTCTGATTCGATCGCTATAATTAAAGATGGGTGTAGGTCAAATATTTTTGGTTGTTACAAACAGCAGCACAAAGTCATTATACCCAAACCACATAGTGGTATAGGGTATAAAAAATATGAAAATACACCTTTTTCGCATTTAAAACATTCCCCCCCTTCCTTAATATAATAATAATAACACTGTCCAACAGCATTTTTGGAACAGAATAGCGACCCTATAATTCTGAAAGGGTATGTTGAGTAGATCATTTTTGTAGAACAAACTTATGGTCCAGCACGTCTGAGTATTTTTTTTACTGTGGGTCAAAGTTTTCATTTTTTGGTCGAAGGGAGCATTATACTTTATGGAAAAAATGCTGTAAGTTGATGTCTGAGAGAATTCTTATGGTCAGAGTTGTATTGTGGAATTGTATGAGGATTATTTTTGTGGAAGATCTTAACCCTCTAACTGGTCTCTTTATGGGTCAATTTGACCCTTTTTTAGGAAAAATCAAAAAATATCCTTTAAAAAAGGACATTTAAGGATTAAAATATTCTACGAAAATGTTTGCCGAAAAATTTGAGTGGGGGTCACCAAAGACACCATTGTTGTAAATAAAGCTCTTTATGCTTAATTAGTAAAATTATACACCAACATATACAAAACAGGTAAAAACGGCGTCAAGTTCGGCCGGGCCAAACACTGAGTTCTCGGGTCTAGT
This sequence comes from Cordilura impudica, assembly GCA_963682025.1. Lineage (NCBI taxonomy): Eukaryota > Metazoa > Arthropoda > Insecta > Diptera > Scathophagidae > Cordilura > Cordilura impudica. Next base: position 42,502,347 of record OY821518.1, on the reverse strand, counting down.
CAGCTGTGACTTACAAATCGGGTGTGATATTATTATTAAAATTAATAATAAAAAATAAAAGAAAAAATTCAAGCATAATTGAGCTACTAAGCAGTACATATCGGGTGTGATTTTTACTAAAATTAATATAAAACAAGTAAGAAAATTATAGTCGGTCTAGACCGACTATACGATACCCTATACCATGCGTTTAGAAACCCTATCTCTTAGGCCCAACTAACTGGACATTGAAAAAAAGCAAAAACCAAATTTGAGTGGGATTTTTATTAATTTTTGTGGCTGCAGATATGAAAAAGTTCATATCGGATGCTATATCTATAAAGGGACTAGGTCCAAAAATGGACCGATCCTGATCATGTTTGGTAAAGTCTCTTGTATTTTGCAAAAATATGTACAAACAAAATTTGAGAAGAATCAGTGCAATATTTTTGTTTTTTAATAGATTTAAGTGAAGATCGGGAAGCAGCTCTATATGGGGTCAAAGGGATCATTTTTGGACTACTCATTAGTGGATGTAATGAACGCATACAAACCCAATTTGAGTAAGATCTATATGACAATTTGGATCTTATGGCAATTTATGTCGATTTCATATGGGTAATTTGTATGGGGGCTAGGTCTGAACATGGACCGATTCTCACCAATTTCAATAGCGTTCATCCCATGGTCGATGAAAGCTTATATACCAAATTTCATCAAAATATATTCATATTTGCGACCTGCAGTTTGATCACAAGCTTTACATGGACACACAGACGGACGGACGGACGGACGGACGGACGGACGGACATTGTTAAATCAACTCAGAAAGTGATTCTGATTCGATCGGTATAATTAAAGATGGGTCTAGGTCAAATATTTTTGGTTGTTACAAACAGCAGCACAAAGTCATTATACCCAAACCACATAGTGGTATAGGGTATAAAAAGAAAAATTAAAGCTTAAATAAGCATGGCGGATTCTGTTTGCAAATTAAGAGATTGGTTTTGTTTTATTTGTGGACATTTTACGCACCATCAAAGCAGAAGAAAGATATTGCCTACAATTGAAGAACCATATTTTCTTTTCTTTGGAATACGATTTTTATCTGAAGCTTGGATACCAAAAACCGTATGTACTACTTGCGAAAGTGATCTTTTGACCTGGTACAAAGGCGGTGCTAAGGCGCTGCCATTTTCTGCGCCTATTACATGGATTGAACCTGAAGATCACAAATGAGATACATGCTATTTCTGCGTAAATTACAAATTTGGTAGAAGCCAAAGGCATTACGCTACAATGACATACGAAGCAACAAATAATGTCATTTTACCAGAAGTGCGCCGTGAAGGTGTTCCGGTGCCTCAACCTCCTACACATACATTTTCGGCCAATATGACAGTCGCCAATATAGAAATAACAGCGGCGGTTAAAACCATATCAGATATAAGTTACTTGCCTCTTGATGGTTTAAACATATGTCCTAATATGGTAGACCAAGCTTATTTTGAAGATCTTGTAAGAGATTTAGGACTAACAAAAGAGAAAGCTGAAATATTATGTTCCAGATTGAAAAACAGGAATTTGATAAAAGCCGATGTAAAAGTTACATTTCCAAGAAAAAGACACGCCGATCTGGAAAGTTATTTTAAAAAATCAGAAGAACTTGTATACTGTTGCAGTATTGAAGAGGTTCTAAAATATCTAAAGCTTCCACTGGACTCTTCCGCTTGGCGACTATTTATAGATAGTTCAAAACACAGTTTAAAAGCAGTTTTACTGCACAATGGAAATCAGCATCCATCAATACCGGTTGCGTATTCCACAAAAAAGGAGGAAACATACGCAAATATTTCAAATCTCTTAAATAAAATTGAATACTATAAATATAAATGGGAAGTATGCGCAGACTTCAAAATGATTGCAATATTGACTGGAATGCAAACAGGATACACAAAATATATGTGCTTTCTTTGTAAATGGGATTCACGTGCTACCAGCAGCCATTATCATATTAAATATTTCGAAGAACGTAAAGAAAATATTATTGGTGACTTAAATGTAATCCATGAATCCCTTGTCCCAAAAGATAAGGTCATACTTCCACCGCTGCTTATTAAGTTGAGCGTGGTGAAAAATTTTATTAAAAGCTTAAATACACAAGGAAATGCTTTCAAACGCATTCAAACAATTTTCCCCAGATTATCTGCAGAAAAATTAAAAGAAGGTAACATACGGTTTTAAGAAATAATTTATTTCATTCAATGTAAATTACCTTTTCTAGGAATGCTCGTTGGACCCGATATAAGAAAATTATTACAAGATGAAGAATTTTATGGTCATCTGTCGGATATGCAAAAGACAGCATTTGACTTTATGCAGCTGGTTATATCAGAATTCCTTGGAAACTCAAAAGCACAAAACTATGCAGAAAATATTGAAAGCATGCTAATCGGTTTTAACAATATTGGCGTTAAGATGTCACTAAAGCAGCATTTTCTGCACTCTCATCTCAATTTTTTTAAAGAAAACCTTGGATCGGTTTCAGATGAACACGGTGAAAGGTTTCATAAGGATATAAAGGTATTGGAAGAAATATTCAAAGGGAAATCCCAAAGTGTAATGCTTGCTGAATACGTATGGGGCTTGTACAGAAACCTTGATCCATCGGAACATTCACGTCAAGCTAAATACAGGAAAGCGTATTAAGTTTAATCTTTAATCCATTGTCATACTACTGCTATTTCCCAATTCCCTTTTACTCGAAAATTTGAAGCAAAAAAATAAATATGTACATACTATAATAAACCAGTATTAAAACAAAATTATAATTTTTTTATAGAAGTTGGCGTGTAATTTTGCCAATTAATCGTAAAGGGCTTTATTTACAGCAATGGTGTCTTTGGTGACCCCCACTGAAATATTTCGGCAAACATTTTCGTAGAATATTTTAATCCTTAAATGTCCTTTTTTAAAGGATATTTTTTGATTTTCTCGAAAAAAGGGTCAAATTGACCCATAAAGAGACCAGTTAGAGGGTTAAGATCTTCCACAAAAATAATCCTCATACAATTCCACAATACAACTCTGACCATAACAATTCTCTCAGACATTAACTTACAGCATTTTTTTCATAAAGTATAATGCTCCCTTCGACCAAAAAATGAAAACTTTGATCCACTGTAAAAAAATACTCAGACGTGCTGGACCATAAGTTTGTTCTACAAAAATGATCTACTCAACATACCCTTTCGGAATTATTCTATTCGCTATTCTGTTCCATTCAAAAAGTCTTAATTTGATGGACAGTGTAAAATGTAAAAATGGATTTTTTTAATAATTCGAAAGCCGGTTTTAAAATATATCTGCTTTTCGAATACTGCATTTCAGAGACATCTGGCAATCTCACTCTCTCTAAAAGTCCGTTTTCCGGCTATACAATCGTTTTATATGTACATATATGTATATACTAAATTGATCAAAATAATAGCATTGAGTTCTTTATAAATTAAATTTTGGAGAATTTCATAAAATAAATTTAATACATTACAATGGTAAACAACACTCAATTTTACTGATATTTATGAACATTTTTGTTCCTCATTGTAATAATGTGATTATTGCAAGAATATTTGTATATTTGTTATTCTACATTTAATTTATTTATTTACACTCATAAATGCACATGTGCATGTCACTTTATTAAATTTGTTGTAACGTTTTGTTATGCACAAATTGTTTTCATATCTTTCTTTGTAATTCACATAATAAAAAGTTCGTTATTATGGTTTTCAATCTTTATGGTATGCTAATATCACAATATAAAAAAAATATTTAGAAAAACGAGTATGTGCATAATTTATTAGCTAATTAGTATGTTTTATCGCTGAAGATAAACGTTTAACTATCAGTGTTTGAAACACAAAACAGTTTAGGCTAATTCCACAGTGACAGACTTGAGATTCAGTGATCTTTCTAATCCAATATTATATAGGTACAGTAAACATTTTTGTTTGTTCATAAATAAATACAAAATTAGGTATGCAGATGGAGCTGACCAACATATATACCATTAAAAAAAGTGAAGAAGTGTTATTTTTATTAATAATTGGGGACAAAAAGCTGTCGTGGCAGACATGACAACAAACAGACATCATTTTAGAGGATGTTTGTAAATTAAGAAAAGCTCTGAAGTTATTTGTATGAATAATAAGAAACAGTTGTTTCTAGTTAATATAAGAGCTAGTTTATTAATAAAGTATATAAAAAACATGAATTCTAAAATAGAATATAATAGTAAAAAGAAGTATTTCGTAATGTGACAGACATGAAACTGCCTTTATTTTCAAAATGAGTTAATTAAACTTTTTCTTTCTTACTGGAAAAATAGGGGGTTATAAAAATATTCAAAAATACATCTAACAAACTACTGTCATATTTTTATTTCCTTTTCTATGAAATGGTACCAATAAAAATTATTTAAATGAAAATTTTAAAATTGGACATAAGGTTGACCTTTGCATGGAATTGCCCTTTACTGATATAAAACAGATAATGGTGTTGTATCAAATCCTCTCTACCGGATTCGTAACAAAACTTTGAGGTAAACATGTTTGTGTAAAAATAATTTTTAATACATTTTAAAAATTGTTTGATAAAATGATTTGGGGTGAAAAAAAAGAATAGTTTAAGGTATAGAATTTCATATTCATATGCGCTAAATCGACTCAATGTGCTATAAAAATTTTATTATACATAATAACCTTCAAGTTAAATTTTTGTATTTTACTGAAAAGTTCAAAATTGGTATGAATGTCGAAATTTCTTAATGAACGAGCATATAGAAGTAAATTTCAAAGAGCTAATTCAAGAATATAATCTTGATCCTTCTGAACTAGTCTATTTTTCCAAACAGAAAAAAAATCATTTTTTAATTTTGATTTTTTCAAGCAAAAATAAGTTATTTTTTGATTTTTATGTTTTCGGACAGAAATAAAAGTTAAAAAAAAGTTAAAGAAATGTTAAAAAAATCAATGGACAAATTTTTTGGTATTTAATATTAATATCTATAATATTAATAGGCTAGGCGATTTCTTGTGACCCATGTTTTGTTCTACCGTTTTATCCCGATTTTGACCAAAGCTATATTATTTGAAAGGTATTTCTTTTTAGCCGTTTTGCAGATTTACAGATTTTTAAATTTTTTCCTTTATTTTGAGTAAATTGCATTTAAAGTTGCTACTAACACAATGTGTTTGTAATAAAAATGAGTTGGTTTTATTTGTGTTGATTTGTGAAATGGCTGTAATTGATTAGCATACCTTTAGGGTCCTAATTTAATGAAAACTAAAATTTCCCACAATTTTCACTCGAATTTCTAGGGCTGGAATCTGCTAGTTAGTATTAATGGTCGAAAAAAAAATAAAAAATAAAAGCCTCGACAAAACCAAAAAAAAAAAATATGTACATATCGCACCTGTACCTCTAAAGTGAGGCAACTCAAAATTTTTCAACTTTCACTTTTTGAAAGAAAACTATAAACAGTGGTCATATCTATCCATGGTAAAAATCTTACATCGATTTTTCTAGTCTTTCGCAAAAAAAAAAAATACAGTTGTAACCCTCTTTGTGTTATAAGAGTAGCTTCTTTAGAATCCACTAAAAAGACATATTTTGAGTTGCACCCAAAAACTTGTTATTTTGATGATCACTGAAAAAATCACAAAAACAACTACTGTTGTATACTTATTATTCGGAATTCTTTTCAATGAAACAACTGTTTTAAAAAAAGAACCGTTTTTGCCTCTACTGAAAATTTGTAAATTTTGAGTTGATTCACTTTAGAGGTACAGATGCGATATGTATATATAAATAACTTTCATTTAAGCTTGTATATGTTTCTTAAAAGTATAGTTAGCATATGTTAGCAGTACGATTAACAAAAAAAAAATGACGTGTACCAATCAATAATATACAGCTCGGTATTCGCGACTATTAAAATCCAGAACTCACGCGGAAACTGAGGCCAAATCACCGCATTCGATATGGAGTAAAATCAATCGAAATTCCATATTTTGGTTTATTATTTTGACAAAAACAGAGTAAAACAAGTAAGGAAATTATAGTCGGTCTAGACCGACTATACGATACCCTATACCATGCGTTTAGAGACCCTATCTCTCAGGCCCAACTAACTGGATATAGAAAATAAGCATAAATCAAATTTGAGTGGGATTTTTATTAATTTTTTCGGCTGCAGATATGAAAAAGTTCATATCGTATGCTATATCTATATGGGGACTAGGCCCAAAAATGGACCGATCCTGACCATGTTTGGTAAAGTCTCTTGAATTTTGCAAAAATATATACAAATAAAATTTGAGAAGAATCAGTGCAATATTTTTGTTTTTTAATAGATTTAGGTGAAGATCGCGAAGCAGCTCTATATGGGGTCAAAGGGATCATTTTTGGACTACTCATTAATGGATGTAATGAACGCATACAAACGCAATTTGAGTAAGATCTATATGACAATTTGGATCTTATGGCAATTTATGGCGATTTCATATGGGTAATTTGTATGGGGGCTAGGTCTGAACATGGACCGATTCTCACCAATTTCAATAGCGTTCATCCCATGGCCGATAAAAGATTAAATACCAAATTTCATCAAAATATATTCATATTTGCGACCTGCAGTTTGATTACAAGCTTTACATGGACACACAGACGGACGGACGGACGGACATCGTTAAATCGAATCAGATAGTGATTCTGATTCGATCGGTATAATTAAAGATGGGTGTAGGTCAAATATTTTTGGTTGTTACAAACAGCAGCACAAAGTCATTACTTATAAATATGGCATCCGATTTGAACTTTTTCAAATCTGCAGGCAAAAAATTAATAAAAATTCCACTCTGATGGACCTAAGGCCAAATCTCTAAACGTTTGTGTATAGGGTATCGCATAGTTGGTCTATATTGCCTATAAATTTGATATTTTTTGATGTTTGACATTTTAAATATTTTTAAAAAACTTGGAGGTTTTAAGTTGCTTTTTGACAAAATTATTCTAAGCATATGTTAATCGATGTGATATAATCGTCTACTTTAATTTTGTTTTCTTTATGACCATTGTCATATGAGTCCTCCGGTTCCGTTGCTGAGAATTCTATTTGCTCCTCATTTATTTCTATGGGAAATTTCTCTTGAATTCAGTTGCTTACGCCAACCCTCAGCTCTGCGTTTTCATTACGAAGTTTAGTTTGTAAAAGATTTAATGTCTTATTGTCTTCTGCGCTCCTTTCGATATTGAATTTCAGCAAAGCATTCCAATATGTAATATAGTTAACATATATGAGGAATAAATTGTAATGAAATAAGTCCCTGAAAATGAATGATGTCATCCATGCGTTCTTACTGTATTATTAAAAAAATTTTTAAGATTTTTCGATTTTCCAACCACCAACAATTTCAGTTTGTCTGTGTCATTAGCATTTTGACAAGCTCTTTCCAAACTTTCCTTCCGGGTACCGTTGTTTCCCTATATGTAACAAGAGTGTGATTTGGAAGCATCCGATAATATAAACTGGATTCTTCGGCGTTGTAGATTAGATCAAAGGTCAACCCACGCTTATCAACGCATTCTTCAAACTCTTGTACAATAGTCACTTTTTCGTCGGTTATTTAAAAAAATCTAATTCCATGTCGACGCTTAAACTTGAATTGATTTGATCAATTTTTGAATGCAATGATATTGGGACATTGTTCTCTCTTTATTTTAAAAACCTCTTCTGAAGCATTTTTTCCATTCTCGGGTACTTTACTTACTTTGAAGCGTAACTCTTGCCAGGGCCACTTTCAGTAGAGCGTAAAAAAATTTTAAGTGCATTTTCTTGTTTTTAATGCGGTAACTTGTAATTTACGAAAATTGATGATATGAAATCTCCATCTTGGAGTTTTTTTAATCTCTAACTTTCGAGTAATCGTGGGCTTCAAAATACGTTGAACTTTTTCCATTTTTAAATAATGCACTGCAAACATCACAAAAGACACAAATAAACTGATAAAATGAAACACCAAAATTCTCCATTACTGCTTACGTTAAGACAAAAAAAAAATGGCAAAGCATTGCAATCAAACCATGGAAGTCGCGAATATAGAACCTTCTTTTGGAACTGTCGACATTATAGAACTGTAATGCTAAAAATTAAGCTGTCACAGTAACTGGGCCGTCGCGATAATGGTAGTCGATATTGAATTCAACTTTACTGAGGCAATAACTGGTTATAGAAAATAAGCATCAAACAAATTTTAGTGGTATTGTTATTAATTTGTGGCGTTCAGATATAAAAATTTCATGAAAATTTTCATATCTGATGTTATTTTTATATGCGGACTAGGTCAAAAAATGGACCGATCATGACCATATTTAGTAAAGTCACTTACTTTTGTGGTAGTTACAAACATCAGCACAAACTCCTTATATTCTCACCACAGAGGTTTTTAGGTTAACCTCTAGAAATAATGATCAGATCATGTTTTTATTGATTAAATAATATGTTGATACTGATTAATAAAATGTTAAAGCTTTCACTGCGAGAAAAAATTATGAAATCGGGTAAGAATTATTAGTGGTGTTTTTTTAAACGAACATCCCTGTCACTCACTTTCCTAACCCAGCCGATCGAGAGGGCACATTCCTTGAACGGAGACATGGGTACATATCAGGGTCCGGACCCTGGCTGATTCCAAACAAGAGCTGATAAGTAAATAGTGTGGGCGTAAATCAGCTACAGAACCATGTAGTCAGCTGATAATAAGTCATCCATTTTACGTGAATATTGAAAGCTTTAGAACTCTTGGTAGTCGGGAAGTTGGTGAAAGTTCAATTACAGAGAGAGTTAAATAAAAGCTGAATACGTACTAATTCTATTCGGCTCCCAAATATATTCTTAGGTTCAAAGCTAGTGGAACTTATCTAACTACCCAGGGGTCTAAGCGTCGCATTCGTTATCGAAATTTTTCGCTCGAAATTATTTTTTTAATTTCCCAAATAAAATTTTAATAATAAATTTTATTATTAAATTTTAATAAAGTTTAATAATAATTTTAATAATAATTTTATTCGGCCACAGTTAACAAATTATGACTCCTAATTATGAATAAAAAAGAAACAAGGTCTGACGTTTGTCCGTCTTCTTTAAATAATAAACTAAAATACCGAATTTCGATTGATTTTTCTCGATATCGAATGTGGTGAATAGCCCCCACAGTATTAACATTGAAACCATATTCGAATCACTTTATTTGAAAAAAAAAATACTTATAAAAATATTGGGGTATCCATTCGACTAATATTCATTCAATTTATCAAGGACTTTTTGATCAACAATTCCTCGAGAGAATTCAAAATTACAAACTTTGAATAACGAATATTTCGAATAACTTTATATCGGTTTTATATGATTACAATAAATAAAAAATACTAGCAGATTCCAGCGCTTGAAATTCGAGTGCAATTTCTTGGACTCTTTATTTCTAAACTTAACCAATTCACAAACCAACACTTTTTTGGTTTATTATTATTGTGAATGAAGATAACAAACTCATTAACAAACACATTAACAAATTTAATAAACACACACATAGCATGTATAATTTTATGTATGTGTTAGTAGCAACTTTAAATGCAATTTACTCAAAATAAAGGAAAAAAATTTTAAAAACTGTAAATCTGGTGAACAGCTAAAAAGAAATACCGTTCAGATAACATACGTTTGGTCAAAATCGGGATAAAACGGTAGAACAAAACATCGGTAACAAGAAAACGCCTAGCCTATTAATATTATAGATTTACATATGTACTGTGAGCGTCGAAATAAAGTAAACAGCAATTTTTAATCTTTAAATTGTCTTATAACAAAATTATTATTGACTTACGATAAAAAGTAATATTGCAGAGTTTAGTACTATACCATTTAGAGATTGACTACCATAAAACATGAAATCAAATCAATTGGGAATATTACACAAATCTCTCGAAAGTGAAAATGCATCAGATTTTACGCGTCAAAAAAAAGTAAACAGTGGTAACACTTATTTACTCTTTTTATATTTCGGGGAAGAACCTAAACTTTTTGTGACAAATGTGTACTGATCACGTGTTCTACTTTACTAGAAATTATTTGAAGTTGATTTGTACTAATTAATAATAGCTAAAAAGATGTAAAAGCAAATATTCTCACTATGGGAAAGGAACTATCGGTTTATACTCCGAAAATATTTTAGATCAAAAAGAAAAATGTAAATCTTTGCGTGAAATTCTCGAAATTGTGGGTAGAAACCACAGCACAATAAAAAAAAGTAGTTGATGAATGCGCCAAACACCATCAGGTTGAAGATTTAACGAGAATTAACTGAAGTTAGAGCTGTAGTAAGAGAAGTGAAGACATATTCAGCCTAAAATGCAGTTAAATTATCAGAACACATAACGCAGACATCAGGCAAACCAGTAAGTTCGAGTACAGTACGGAGATCGCTTCACAAAAATGGTCTACATGGAAGGATACCATGCAAGAAACCATATATATCCAAGGCGAATCAGAGCAAGCTAATGAGTTTCGATAAAAAGTAGAAAAATTAGTTTCTATCTTTGTGGGAAAGCATATTATATACAGATAAGAGGAAATTTGAAATTTTCGGAGCGAAAAAGCCTCCAAAAATGTGGCGTGCTAAGAATGAAACATGCAAAGAAAAGTGTGTTACCAAAACAGTTATATACAGTGGGGTTCAGTTATGTTTTGGGGCTATATGGCGGGAACAGGTGTTGGTAATTATGTTTATACCCTATACCACTATGTGGTTTGGGTATAATGACTTTGTGCTGCTGTTTGTAACAACCAAAAATATTTGAACTACACCCATCTTTAATTATACCGATCGAATCAGAATCACTATCTAATTCGATTTAACGAGATCCGTCCGTCCGTCCGTCCGTCCGTCTGTGTGTCCATGTAAAGCTTGTAATCAAACTGCAGGTCGCAAATATGAATATATTTTGATGAAATTTGGTATTTCATCTTTTATCGGCCATGGGATGAACGCTATTGAAATTGGTGAGAATCGGTCCATGTTCAGACCTAGCCCCCATACAAGTGACCCCTATGAAATCAACATATATTGCCATAAGATCCAAATTATCATACAAATCTTAGTCAAATTGGGTTTGTATGTATATATTACATCCATTAATCAGTAGTCGAAAAATGATCCCTATTGGATAACTGTTAGTCATAGGCCCCATAAAGAGCTGCTTCCCGATCTTCACTTAAATCTATCAAAAAACAAAAATATTGCACTGATTCTTCTCAAATTTTGTTTGTATATATTTTTGCAAAATACAAGAGACTTTACCAAACAGGGTCAGGATCGGTACATTTTTGGGCCTAGTCCCCATATAGATATAGCATCCGATATGAACTTTTTCATATCTGCAGCCAAAAAATTAATAAAAATCCCACTCAAATTTGCTTTATGCTTATTTTCTATATCCAGTTAGTTGGGCCTAAGAGATAGGGTATCTAAACGCATGGTATAGGGTATCATATAGTCGGTCTCGACCGACTATAATTTTCTTACTTGTTTTATGTTATGTTATGTTATGTTATTATGTTTTTATACCCTATACTACTATGTGGTTTGGGTATAATGTCTTTGTGCTGCTGTTTGTAACAACCAAAAATATTTGACCTAGACCCATCTTTAATTATACCATTCGAATCAGAATCACTTTCTGAGTTGATTTAACAATGTCCGTCCGTCCGTCCGTCCGTCCGTCCGTCCGTCTGTGTGTCCATGTAAACCTTGTAATCAAACTGCAGGTCGCAAATATCAATATATTTTGATGAAATTTGGTATATAAGCTTTTATCGGCCATGGGATGAACGCTATTGAAATTGGTGAGAATCGGTCCATGTTCAGACCTAGCCCCCATACAAATTACCCATATGAAATCGACATAAATTGCCATAAGATACAAATTGTCATATAGATCTTACTCAAATTGGGTTTGTATCCGTGCATTACATCCACTAATGAGGAGTCCAAAAATGATCCCTTTGACCCCATATAGAGCTACTTCCCGATCTTCACTTAAATCTATTAAAAACAAAAATATTGCACTGATTCTTCTCAAATTTTGTTTGTATATATTTTGGCAAAATCCAAGAGACTTTACCAAACATGATCAGGATCGGTCCATTTTTCGACCTAGTCCCCATATAAATATAGCATCCGATATGAACTTTTTCATATCTGCAGCCAAAAAAATTAATAAAAATTCCACTCAAATTTGGTTTTTGCTTATTTTCTATGTCCAGTTACTTGGGCCTAAGAGATAGGGTTTCTAAACGCATGGTATAGGGTATCGTATAGTCGGTCTAGACCGACTATAAATTTCTTACTTGTTTTTTACTCCACTATGACCCAAATAGATTACTTAGCCATTTTGAAGGACAATGTTGGCCCTAGCGTCGAGAAATAAGGCATGGCTGGAAATAGGATCTCCCAACAGGACAACGATCTAAAGCTTACATCTAAAATTGTGAAAGAGTGGCTACTGTACCGGACTCCTAAGACACCTGATCAACCGTCGCAGTCCCCGGACCTTAACCCAATCGAGCACCTGTGGGAAAATCTTGACAGAAAAATAGGTCGAAGGGCTTTTTCAAGCAAGGGAAACTTAAAGATGCCTCAAAAGAAAGAATGGAGCATAATCTCCCCTGACATAACAAAAAAAATTGTCGAGTCGCTACCTAGAAGACTACATAAGGGGCTTAAGGCCAAATGAAAATAAACCAAATATTAAAAAATTTTAAAAGTTTACTTTGTGTATTGAAGTTCTGTTGCCTTTTCTTTGCTGTTTACTTTTTTTTGACGCGTAAAATTTAGTCATTTTCTAAATAAAGTGCATTTATTTTGGTTTTGTAATGCTTCTGTTTAATTTTTTATTGAGTTCAGCTATAATTAAATAATTCTTGAATTCCCTATATTTATTTTAGATTTTGTGTTAATTACTTCATTTTAATAAAACTTTTAATATGACGAACTAAGGTGTTTACTTTATTTTGACTTTTGACGCTCACAGTATATTTTTTTATTTAATTTTTTCAAACCCATATTTAAAATTGCTGCACATTGTTATTAAAAGTTTCTCGAACATACTCGTATTAATTGATATGTAATAAACATTCGCACAACAGTATCAGCTGTTTTTTGTTTTTCTTTTTAAAAGTAAAATGTTACGCTAATTGTTTTGTACAGAAGCATACCTGATGCAAATACATTCAGAATTTAATGCAATAATTAAAAGCATGCGTAATATAAAAAATTTATAAAATAATGGAAAATTATAAGTTCTATTTAATATGATTTTGACCATTTTAATAACATTTACCATTTGCTCTTTCGCTTTTTCAAAATGCAACTTTATTACAACGAATAAAAGAAAGTGACTAAAAGAAAATTATCGTTTTTTAAGATTATTGCAGAAAATCTGAAGAAATTTTTAACAGAAATATTAATGTTTCACTAATCTCCATTTATATTTTGTATTGAAGATATTTATGAACTGAACTGAATTTTAAATTATGAGTTAATCATAAAATATTAAAAAACCTACATGAAATCATATTTTTTTTTTCTAAAATTATAACAAAAAGCTATTATTTTATTAACAAGTTTGCAAATATTATTCGATTAATTCGTTTTAGTGGACCAACAAAAAACAAAGCGAATTAATTTGAATACCCTAGTTAATATACTCTTACCAAATATCAAGATCAAAGTTAAGTTATTAGCATTTTCTTATATTTTCTATGGTTTTAAAATTCACCCCATTACTACACATAACAACTATTGATTAAGGAGCAATTTACTTTTTTTTAGGTACTCGGGCATAAGTAGACCATCTATTACGACCTATTATTGATTTTTGCACATTAGAAATTTTACAACATAATAACTACCATTGTTAACAATACAAATGTAGTAGATTGACTTGACTTATGCTTTGGGAAATTCAATTTTGTATTTTCTAGTTGTTTTGCATTTCTTGTTTCAAGAAAGCGAATGTGAATTTGACACAGATACTTTTATTTATAGTATAGCCATAGTAACTTAACAACCCCATCAACGTGAAGAACAACTACAACGTTTCCATAGAAAATTTTTTCATATGTGATTTACAAATTACACCGTCTAAGAAAAAGCAAAAGGTTTCGTTACGAAATGGTCTCTCATTTCGTGATGTTTTTTCCTATCAAAAGGATTTCAAGAGATTAGTTTTCCCAAAATTAAATTTAAACAGTTACGCTCATCACTGAGTCATTGATATATAACAAAACATCGAAACATTGGTTTTGCAAAATTTTTAATTACAGCAGATAAAAAAACAACGTTTTTTAAATGTACGGAAAAAAATTAATTTCTCATAAAGTACACACGTTTTTTAGGAAATTATAATTTCGCATTTTTTATAATTTAATTTTACTATTTTATGGTAGAAAAATATTTCGTATATATAAAAATCTTTGTTTTGGTTTATCTTTCTTTTTAATTTCTTACATCTTCCTCAATATAGAACAAAAAAATTTTGGAAATTAAAAAACACGCCGTTGCCGTTTTGGTTTTTTGGCAATCAATTATATATTTTTTTCTGTATTTTAATTGATAAATTTGATCAATTTTATTTAATAACAAAGATTATTATATTGTTTATTATGCTATTAAATTTCACCAAAACATGGATAATTGTTTTAATTGCCAGCATTCTATTCATGAAAAAAATTACTCTGAATTGAACAATTTTTAAATAAGGTAGTGTCGGTGGAAAAAAGTGAATAAAGCCAAAAATTATATTATCACCCCTGTTCTTGAAACCACTATCACATAAAAAAACTCGTAAATGAAAAAATTCTTAAATCTACGAGTTTTTTGCTGTTCTCTAATTTCAATAAGAATATTTTTTCTCGTTTTAATTCACATAGAAAATCAAAACAAACGCCCTTTTTTTCTACTAAGCAGGTCTTAAGAGATAAAAAAAAACTAATTGATATTTAAACTCTAACATGTTTTTTATTGAACCTTGTCATTATTTTAAAAAATTAGACATTAATTTTATGAAAAAAAACGATTTTAAAAAACGTCTACACTTTGCGCTGATTTAAAAAAAAAATCTCGTAATAAAACACACTTTTTGCGATGATGCTGTTCTATAACTATAATAAAAATTTTTTATTTACACAATCTATTTTCCATTATAATTTTTTCAATTATAACATAGATTCTTTATGCACTAATTATTGTAAATAAAGGAAGTAAAATAAAATTTTTCATCAAATCACATATTTTTATTTTTTTGCATATGTTCGAAACAGTAGTGATGCCAGTCAAATCCAATTTATTTGAATATCGAAATTTTTTTTGGTGATGCCTTACTTTTTAAAAATAGAAAAGTCATTTTTAATTGAATGAAATTGAAGAACAAAAACAATTAAATGAACAAATAAGTTGTTATTTTAAAAGAAAATATTTTTCTTTATACTTTTTCTATAAACTTAAGAAAAAACATGCACAAAATACTTAAAAGTTTTTTGTGAAACTGAATAAAGAACCATATGGCACCTCGGTTTCTAGATAACATATGTTCTTAACTCAGACATATGTTTCCATTAAATAAATAAAAAAAGTGGTTTCAAGAAACCCAAAATTTCAATTTCATAATATTTTAAATTCACTCTTATTCAAATAACAACGTTTCAAGAACAGGGCTCTATATATCTAAATTGAAAAATAAAAAAAATTTTCGTTAATTGTAGACGGAATCACAGATATATCGACCCAAATCCTTATTCGTAGTCGTTCGATATATGGACAAATTGTCCCGAAATATTTATGACAGGTTTCTAAGTCTTATAGAGGCTGTAAGCTCGGGTGCCAAATCATTTTGAGACATCAAATTAGTTAAAAAACATAATATTCCTCTATAGAATATTATTAAGTGTCAACGTAATGGGTTGCAGCAAAATTTAAAAACGACATTGATATATTTTATATCCAATGTACTTGCCACTCACTACATCTACATATGTATATCCTGCTTATGCTTCTAAGAAGTTCCTGAACAAATTGAAATCCTTTGCAGGAACAATTGTAACTTTCTTGCGCATAGTCCAAAAGAAGAATTAAAGATTATTTTAGTGTAGAGCCACATAAATTTCTGTAACCCAGTGGCTGGCGCTAGACAATTTAATCAATCGTATAACTGATTTGCATTTATATTTTATATCGTTGTACTTAGTAGTAAGCGGTATAAAAGCTAGCGAATTGGGTCAACTAATGGGCGATACTAGCTTAAAGGTGTATTTATTATTTCGCTCATATTTTCTTAATATAATAAATAAATTAAATATATAAATGCAATCGGAAAAAGTACGTTTTCCTTATGTCTATAGCCAATTGGAATCAATTAATTTTAAGCAATTCAGCCAAAAGCAATTACGTTCAAAAATTAATTTCTTTAAAAACGGAAAATGTTTTTGATAAAAAATTTTTTTAAATGTAGAAAATATTTATATTGGCCGTAAAGCTGAACGATGTATGCATGAAAGTAACTTGTTCAACTTAAAAAAAAATAAGAAATTAAAAAAAAATTCAATGTTTTTATACAGAACTTTTAAAAGAAATTTTAAAACGCTTTGACTTTTCAAGAAAAGATTTTCAACATCTTGTCATAATAATACCAAATCAAGTTCTAAATAATCTAAGGAGCGCAAGAATGTTTTTTCTTTTTAATTTTCAGCTGAGAATTTTCTTTTTGATAAATACTAAAAAACTGTCTGCGTGAAACTACGGAGAAAAAATTTTCATTTTCATTTTTGTATACATTAAAAATTTTATTTTTTTTAATGTCAAACAATGTGTAAAATTCTGAAATGAATGATTCTGAATACTTTTTATTCAATAAATTTTCTTCCAAAAGTGCATAATTATCCAAAAAAAAAATCGCTTCTCCACGAAAAGTTTTGGAACGTTATCGCCGTTTTTTGAAAATTAAAAATTAAAAGTTTTTCTGCGCAGTTTCATGCAGTCAGTTTTTTTTTTTTTTGTATTCATCGAAACAAAGATTCTCAGCTGAAAATATTAAAAAAAACATTCTTGCGCCAAAAATCATTTTTTTTTCGTAAGAAGTTTTGGAGACGATTTCCAGAACAGGGATCGATGGGCATTAAAAAAACCCCAGCTCAATTCAGTTGAGGTGTTGAGTAATTTGAGTGGAATATTGGCGATTCGCGCCAATGTGGGACGCCTTAGGAGCATGTGATTTTTTATAATGTCATAATATCACGCCCTTTTACATCTTTAAACACTTTTAGAATAATTTTAATTTTTTCATGTGTAACGAAAAATATATTTTGTTTAATGGTGCATGGTAAAAAAGAAAAGAGAAGCATATATTTCAAAAATTCATAACCGCACTGTATTCTTAATCGGACCGGTTTCTGGCATTTCAGCCTTCATCAGCGATTTATTGAACATTGTGATAATTGTTATGTTTTAATTGAATAGATTGATTCAATATGAAATTTTTCTACTTAAGGCGGTCGTGAGGTTTGAACCATGAACCTTAACATACACTCGTACTTTCACTTTTTGGTCAGCGCTTTAACACACTTACCTAAAGTCAGGCCTACGAGCAGTGTGGTTAGAATCAGTTTTCGTACCATACAGCTTTACTTTATATTAGTTTTAGAAGATACAACTCTGTCCAAACAAACAATCGTTATTTTTGAATTTTGAATATTTTTTGCATTTATACTTCCAATTTCCACTATTCCACTATTCACACCATTGAAAAAAAATTAAAATTTGCATATTAACTACAGTATTAATTGCAATATGTCTGAAAAATTATTATAAATCTAACAAACGAAAACAAAACCTAACATTTTTATTAACAATAAAAGGATAACATTCTATTGTTTTATTAAAGATATTGAAGAATAAAGTTTTGAAAGGACATTAATTTCATCGCTTTTGTCTTCATATTGTAAACGAGAAAAATTCATATAATTGCTATGGCTCTTCTCTTTTATTTCAAGAATTTAATCCTTTAAAAAGTCGAAGAGGACTTCATAATTTAGTAGTCTTTTAAATTTGCTTTTCCTTTTTCTGATCGGACAATTATTCAAGTGGCACTCCAAAAATGCCCTTTCTAGAAACATACAATAACAAAGTAGCAAACCTGACGACTGTATGGGACAAAATTATTATATACTTGAAATTATACAATAATGTAAATAACTAAAATCATGTAAGTCCGATCACAGGGGAGATGTGTAAACATCTAGTAATCGAAGATTTTTTTTCACTTTTTTAAAATCAAACAGAAAGCATCATCTATGCATCACTTATAGCAATCATCTGCAGGGGCTCTGCTAATATAAAAATATTTTTATTATTTATTATTTAAACCGGTTAATTTTTAGCTTTTCGTTTTTTATTTTTCATTTCTCATTTTTAATTTTTTTTTATTTTTAATTTTTTCTCTTTTCATTTTTCAGTTTTCGTTTTTCGTTCTTCGTTCTTCGTTTTTTATTTTTTATTTTTTATTTTCCATTTTTTGTTTTTCTTTTTTCATTTTTTATTTTTAATTTTTTATTTTTCTTTTTTATTTTTCATTTTTTATTTTTCACTTTTATTTTTCATTTTTCATTTTTCATTTTTATTTTCCGTTTTCAATTTTTTATTTTTCATTTTTCATTTTCTAACAGGTAATTTTACCTATCATAATTTTTTCACCAATACAATCATAAGTCACATTGATTTTGTCTTACGTGTTACATGTTACGCTGTTTTTGTGATTGTATTGTGTTTGCGCGTATAGAGTATACACAAAAAAAAAAAAAAAACTTGAAAAATATCTAATATTCGTATTTTTTATAGCTGTTTAAAGATACGTAGTTCTCAAATAGTTTTGAAATTACAAAAATAAAAATATTATCTCCACAAATCGTCAATTTCAACGTCATCTTAAAATTTCGACGCTTTTATCATATTATGTTTCAAAACCGTAAATCATGTCAGAAATGGTGTATCACTTGTAAAATTTATAACGAATTTCATTTTTGTATTTCCGTTTGTAATACATGCAATATTTCGTACGTATAAATTATTTCCGGGACAAAACTAATAGTAATATTATGGTCTTTTTATACAAAGTAAAATCGAAAATAGTTAGTGGGAATATTGAATATTCCAATTATACATCACATAATATGTATTGTGTTTAAATAGTTAGGTTGATGATTCAGTTTTGACTTGACATTGTTCGTACCAAAAGCAATAAATTCATTAATTTTTCCTTGTTATCAGTTGTAATTTCTAAGTTAGTAAACATATGTAGTTTAAATATAAGTTCGAAAAAAAAAACGACCAGTAAGCTTGATAAATAATATACAAAGACTTCAAAAAATTGTCTGGTCATAATAACGAATAAATAAGTTTTATGCCATTGAAGCTTTACAAATGTTAATTTGTTATTAAGTCATAACATTGACTGGCATTTTTTTTTCTTGTAATTTCAAATTAATTTGTCAAACAAATAGTATCTCATTTTAATTATAGTGAGAAGGGAAATTATTGTATAATTTTGGTAAGGACTGCGCACATAAAAATTGTAACATAAATAAATCGCAAATATTTTTAAACCAAATACTGATTTTATTAAAATCACAACTAATGTGTCAATTGGACGTTATAAGCGTACAGACTCAGATCTTCTTAAAATTTGCAATCCTTGTCCACGAAGCCGAATTGATGTTTCTTAACTCTCACCAGCACTCATTTGCACTGCTTCGATATTGACATTTGAACTACTGGATTTTGGTCGACCAGTGTGTTAAGAATCACCAATCCTGAATTTTTCAATTACTCTCATCACAGTTGATGAAGTTAGATAAATATTTCAATTAATTGTTAAACGAAATTTTCGAACTTTCATTATACCCTGACCACATAGTGGTATAGTTTGTGCTGATGTTTTTAGCTACAAAATATATTTGACCTAGATTCATTTTTTGTTATACCAATCGACTCAGAATGTGATTCTGATCCGTCCATTTGTCCGTATGTCTGCGTGTCCATGTATACATTGTAATCGAACTGCAGGTCGTAAATATAAATATATTTTGATGAAATTTGATATATAAGATTTTATCAGCCATAGAACGAACGCTATTGACCCAGTCCCCATACATATGACCCCTGTGAGACCGACTTAAATTGCCATAAGATCCAAATTATAATATAGATCTCGATAAAATTTGGTTAGTGTGTGTTTAATACACCCATAGCCATAGTCATAGCTCCCATATAAAGCTTTTTTCCGATAATAACTAAATCCATCAAAAAACAAAAATGTTTTCCAAATTTGGTTTGAATTTGAATTTATTTGACAATCCCATATATTTTAATTTAATTTTTAATTTTGTAATTGTTTTTACCAAATATGGTCAGGATGGGGACATTTTTCGACCTAGTCCCCATATAAATATAGCATCCGATATGAACTTTTCATATCTGCAGGCTAAAAAATTAATAACAATGTCACTCAAATTTTGTTTATGCTTATTTTCTATACTAATTATTTGGACCTAAGAGATCGTATCGTATAGTCGGTCTAGAGCGACTATAATTTTCTTTCTTGTTATTTTTGAAATATTGTTCTAGTAATGGTCTATTTTTACTCACCCTAAACTATCAGAAGTCCAACTGTCTTCGTCTTTTGGTTGCCAACTTTTTTCAGATTTTACGAAAATTCCGGTCTATAGTTTAATTTTTTCGACAAGTTGTTATATGAATCGATTTACCTACTAAATTATCTCTTTTAAAAGCTATATAACTTCAAAATCGGATAAAAACTCGCCAAGAAATAGCAAATGCCCCAGACCACTTTTATGTCAAAAAAAAACTAGGTCGTGAAATTTGATGCAAATTTTTTCAACTTTAAGGAATTAATAAAGCCACCATTTTTTTTTGTCTCTATACCTATGAGCACATGAAGTATTGTTTTATTACCACGTTTTTAACCTATTTGCGCAATGAGACCAAAGATAGAAAATTTTTTTTGATTAAATTTTGAAAACTCCTTTTTTAAGATTTAAAAAATTTTCTTAAACAAAATTTCAAAAAATGGATCTACTACTTTAAAGTTTTGTTGAATATATACTAAAGATTAACTGTGTGAATCTTTAAGTAAATTCCTGTGTCATAATTTTTTTTTGCAAGAAAATTTTTTTGCGATT
Organism: Cordilura impudica; assembly: GCA_963682025.1. Taxonomy (NCBI): domain Eukaryota; kingdom Metazoa; phylum Arthropoda; class Insecta; order Diptera; family Scathophagidae; genus Cordilura; species Cordilura impudica. The sequence continues at coordinate 42,481,001 of OY821518.1, read as the reverse complement.
TCGATTTTTTGTGTCATATTTAGTAAATGTACTCTTTCTAAATACTTTGTATTAAAAATTTATCAGTTTTCTACTTTTAAATGTTATATTTTATCTTAATAGCCTAGGGTTTCGGAAAAAAAATTATATGACTCCATTATACCTTTTGGACTTGGGGTCACATATGACCCCAAGCTAATAAAAGACAATTTATTCAAAAAATTCAAATATTTTGTAAGTGCTGTTGAATTTTTAGATGTGACGCTTAAAATATAATAATGAAATGTGCAAATCTTCCATGCTAAAAATTTGGAATAAATCGAACAATGTTAACCCATTCCTTGCCGAGGCCAAACTTTTAATATCGGCATATTTAAAAAAAAATTAATTAAAAAAAATTAAAATTATTCTAGTAAACTAGACGAAACCCTTACTATGGGTTGGGAAATAAAATTGTGCTATATTTTACGAAAACTTACCCTTATGTGTCCCTAAGGTTAAAATGGTTCAAAATTCAGCAGTATTTGCAAAATATTTGAATTTTTTGACTTAATTCTCCTATACTAGCTTGGGGTCATTTGTGGCGCCAAGTGCAAATGGGTTAATGCCGCCAAATCATAAAATTATCATAATCATCAAATCATATAATCTTTAAAATATAACACAATTTGCATATCTCAGTTTTCTCAGTATTCGCATATTTCTAGGGGGTGAGACTTTAAATTCTAACACTTGTTTTCCCCTCCATATAATGAAGGGCCACCCTAGTATAAATATTTGGATTAGTCAAAAAATAATTTTCAAAACAATCTTTTAATGCATGGAAATTAATTTAAACACTCACAGTGTCATATAGGCAGTTACACATAATTACTACAAAATCACTCAGAGAAAATGAATTTTTCAAAAAAGTATAAATATTTTTTAGGAAATTTCATATTTTTATAATAGAAATAAATATCAGAAAAATATTATGTATTTTTGAAAAAAAAATTAAATTGCTTACATAGTCTTCAATATCTAAATTTTTTGCTTTTCCATCAAGCATCGTCGGTGTCACACATACAAACAAATTTTCACTAATACCACCCTAATGCTTGATGGTGAATTTGACACCACATTTTGCATTTACAAATAAAACAAATTTTACAAATTATAAAAATAAATTACAAAAAAAAAGAAAATAATTTTTGAAAAATATAGTAAATCATAATTTTTCAACGGCGCCTTATCTTATAGAGTACTCGTACTTAAAGCCTAATTGATTAATTTTTGATAAACAATTTTTCACTTTATTTATACGAGGGTTGCCTTTAAATCGAACATCGTGATTGTAAAGTTTGTCGTTTTTAATAACATATATGTCTCAGAAGACGTTCTATAAGTTACAGTGAATTAAAAAATTAATCTCGGCAAAATAGTTTTATATTATAGAAATTTTCGTTTAATGATTTACTACGACTTTCCAAACGGACTAACTCAAGCACAGAGTGCTAATCAACTTACTCCCATTCTTAGTGATGAATTATCAATACAATGGTCAAATGTCCCTCGACATTAGTTCGACTAGAGTACAACAATCACTGCAAAAAAATCATGTGAGTCCGATCGCAGGGGAGATGTGTAAACATCTAGTAATTAAAGATTTTTTTATAGCACTTTCTCAAAATCAAACAGAAAGCGTATCACTTATAGCAATCGACTGCAGGGGCTCTGTTAATATAAAAATATTTATTATTATTTATTATTTTAACCGGTTAATTTTTAATTTTTCGTTTTTTATTTTTTAATTTTATTTTTTCGTTTTTTATTTTTCATTTTTATTTTTTTTTATTTTTCATTTTTTATTTTTAATTTTTCATTTTTTGTTTTTCATTTTTTATTTTTCATTTTTAATTTTTTCTTCATTTTTCATTTTCCAATTTTTATTTTTCTTTTTCATTTTTTATTTTTTAATTTCCATTTTTTATTTTTCATTTTTCATTTTTTATTTTTCATTTTTTATTTTTCATTTTTTATATTTAATTTTTTATTTTTCATTTATTATTTTTCATTTTTCATTTTTCATTTTTTATTTTTCATTTTTCATTTTTTATTTTTCATTATTCATTTTCAATTTTAGTTTTTCATTTTTCATTTCTTATTTTTCATGTTTCATTTTTTATTTTTCATTTTTCATTTTTAATTTTTAATTTTTTATTATAAATTTTTTATTTTTTTATTTTTTATTATTCATTTTTTATTTTTTATTTTTTATTCTTCATTTTTCTGGGATACGTATATAATACTGTTATGCAAAATACTGTTTACACAAAATACTGGTCAAAAAAATTTTAAAAATCCTGCTTTTCATAATACTGTTTTACAGAATACTGTGTTTCATAAAACTGTTTTACAAAACACTAGATTTCACAATACTGTTTTGCAAAATACTGTGAAGTAAAAATGCTGGTTTACAAAATTCATTTTATTAAAAAAAACTTCAACAAAAGTATATAAATTTCAAAAATTAACAAAACCTTTTAACAAAAAACTTAAATTAGTACAAGATTTTTTCAATTCGCTTTAGGTAGCCTGTATGGCTTAATTCACACCTTTTTCTTATAACTCTTTTAATGTTTGTGTACGCGTTTCTTTTCTTTAAGTTTATGCAAAGTCTTTCTCCATTCGCAAGTTCTGAAATGGTATTTTCAGCTACCACGACCTCAATACCCAACTGCGCAAACCAATAATAAGCTGACGATATATAAATTGCGATAAATTTTACTTCATTATTACAGTGAAGGTTTTTGTAAAAATAAAGCAAAGAAGCGCCGCCCAGTAAAACAGGATTTTGCAAAACAGTATTGCGTCATACAGTATTTTGTAAAACAGTATTATGAAATGCAGTATTTTGTGAAACAGTATTACGAAAAGCTGGATATTGAAAACAGGATTTTGAAAAGCGGATTTTGTTATACACAGGATTTCGACCCGAACCCCATTTTTCCTTTTTATTTTTTTTATTATTTTTTCATTTTTTATTTTTCATTTCACCAATACAATCATTTTTCATTTTTTATTTTTTATTTTTTATTTTTAATTTTTAATTTTTAATTTTTAATTTTTAATTTTTAATTTTTAATTTTTAATTTTTAATTTTTAATTTTTAATTTTTAATTTTTAATTTTTAATTTTTAATTTTTAATTTTTAATTTTTAATTTTTAATTTTTAATTTTTAATTTTTAATTTTTAATTTTTAATTTTTAATTTTTAAGTTTTCATTTTTCATTTCTTATTGTTCATATTTATTCTTAATTTTTTATTTTCCATTTTAAATTTTGTTTTTCATTTTTCATTTTTTATTTTTCATTTTTCATTTTTCATTTTTCATTTTTCATTTTTCATTTTTCATTTTTCATTTTTCATTTTTTATTTTTCATTTTTTATTTTTCATTGTTTTAATTTTCATGTTTTATTTTTCATTTTTCGTTATTCATTTTTAATTTTTCGTTTTTAATTTTTTAATTTTCATGTTTCATTTTTTATTTTTCATTTTTAATTTTTCAATTTTTAATTTTAATTTTTAATTTAAAATTTTTTTTTTTAATTTTTTTTCATTTTTCATTTTTATACCCTTTGTGCTGCTGTTTGTAACTACCAAAAATATTTGACCTAGACCCATCTTTTATCATACCGATCGAATCAGAATCACTAACTGATTCGATTTAACGATGTCCGTCCGCCCGTCTGTGTGTCCATGTAAGCCTTGCAATCAAACTGCAGGCCTAGACCGACTATAATTTTCTTACTTGTTAATTTTTTATTTTAATTTTTTTTTCATTTTTTACTTTTCATTTTTAATTTTCAAACAGGTTATAATAATATCATAATTTTTTCACCAATACAATCACATTTTGTCTTACGACTCACATGTTACGCTTACATGTTACGCTGTTTTTGAAATTTAGCCCCCCGCGCGTATAGATGTTTACATATCAAAAACTCGTATCAATTGTTGCAAGGAAATATTTAAAAAATGCTTTGTCGTATAAAGTGGTAAACCAAGAGTCTATGCGTATGAGCCAGAAAGTCGACTAGGTTTTTGCAAGGTTAACCAAATCCAACAAAAGTGGTTCAAGAAGGAAGTTAATGGTTACATATTTCTTTGGAAAAACCATGAGGCGTGCGATTATATCTAATGCAGGATAAGTTTGATAGAATTAAATATGTCGTTTTGTTTATAACTATACGTACTTTAAACTATATGATCAATAAAAATAATATAAATGGATTAACAAAATTTTTCATTCTTCGGATCAAATTTTATATGTATAATTGAACGCAGTGAAACAATTTTGATTGTATAATTTCCCAAAGTCAGTACTGCGCTTAAATTATACTTCATTTACCTAAGTTTTTTTTTAAGGTACCCCCCACTTAAAAAAGAGAACGTAATATTATGTAACATACATCAATTAAAAGAAACCCCAACAGAAATAATAAATTAATTAATTAAAAATTTTTTCTTATTTATTTTTTACTTGAAGAAGTTAATGACGTAATTTCGTATCACGTAATTTAAGGAATTCATATACAATTAATAATTAATTAATTTACTTGCGTTAACTACAGATAAATCAATACAGTTCGTATAAATGTTATATAATTTTATGAAGCTACCAATGGTTTACTCACACAGTAAATTAGATTAAATTGTCTCTCTACCAATTTCTTAAGACCAAATATTTATACCAGGCGGTATTAACCGCCTGTTGCTTTCGCATTTATGTATATGTATATGTATGTACATATGATATCAAAAACAAAAAACTGCTGTTTATTTACAACAAATTTCACCCTTAAAAATTCCTGTTTAAATGTCAAACATTCGGCAAGAAGTACAGTCTCTATACGTAAGTTGTACATGATTGTTTTTGAAGGAGTGTTACAAAAGCAACTTATGTATCCTTGAAGTAAAAGGATCTTGGTTTCAGGTGTTTTTTAAATAACAATATAAATCTATGACATGGATACAGTCAGCAAAAGTAAATACAAACATATGTTATAACCCAAAGGTGGTTATAAACTCATAAAACAAAACAAAAAACATTTGAATATATGCAGATTTTCTATTTGAAATTTAAATACTAGATTTTTTTTTTCAGTTAATTAAGAAACTAATTAAATTTTATTTTTATAAAGTGTTGGTTATTTCGTTTGTAATATGTTGATCTATGGACCCGCAAAGTAAATATTGAAGGCTTAATATAGAAAGAGCTTTTTTCTCAATTTTGTATAGTTACCCAATATGTGGTCAGGGTATAATGAGCTTGTGCTGCAGTGTGGAACTACCAAAAATATTTGACTTAGACCCATCTTTTATACAACCGTTCACTTTATGCTTCGATTTAACGATGTTCGCCCGTCCGTCCGACTATCTGTCCGTCTGTCTGCGTGTCCATGTAAACCTTGTAATCAAACTACAGCCGCAACTATGAATATATTTCGATGAAATCTGATATATAAGTTTTCGTCAGCCATAGGACAAACGCTATTAAAATTTGAGAAAATCTGTGCATGTTCAGATCTAGTTCTCATTCAAATGTCCTCGATGAGATCGACTTAAAATTGCCATAAGATCCAAATTATCACATAGATTCTGGTCAAAATTGGTTTCCGTATATTTCTTACACCCATTAACTAGTAGTCCAACAATAAACTCTGTAGGACAATTCTAATTCTTACCCCCATATAAAACTGCCCCCAATATTCACTTAAATCTATCAAAAAACAAAAATATTGCACAGATTTTTCCCAAATTTTGTTGGTATATGTATTTGCAAAAAATAAATGTCTTTACCAAATATAGTCGGGATTGACCCATTTTTCGACCTAGTCCCCATATAAATATAGCATCCGATATTAACTTTTTCATATCTGCAGGCAAAAACATTAATAATAACTAGCAGATTCCAGCCCTCGAAATTCGAGTGCAAATTCTAGACAATTTTTTTTTCAACTTAGTCAATTCCAACACTTTTTTGGTTTATTATTATTGTGAATGAAGAAAACAAACTTACAAACACATTAACAAATTTAATAAAAACACACATAGCATTGTATAATTTTATGTATGTGTTAGTAGAAACTTTTAATGCAATTTACTTAAAATAAAGGCAAACACTTAAAAATCTGTAAGTCTGGTGACAGCTAAAAAGAAATACCTTTCAAAAAATATACGTTTTGTCAAAATCAGGATAAAACGGCAGAACAAAACATCGGGCACATGAAATTGCCTAGCCTATTAATATTATAGATGCCACTTAATTTGGGTTAAGCTTATTTTCTATATCTAATTATTTGAATCTAAGACTCTTTTTTTAATGCAAGAAAGACTTTATTGAAGTGGAAGTACTTTCATATATTTAAATTTTTAACCCGATCGCTTCAGATTCTAATTAAACTTTCAGGAATAAAGTTTTCTGGTGATATAAATAAATGTGAATATATGTATTTTTCGAATTTTGTTAATCTCATTAGGTTTTCATTAAATTGATTTTTAAAATTTGCAACAATAACCATTTTTATTTTTAAGCACTTTCAAATATTTCAATTTTTAACCCGATCGCTTCAGATTGTAATTAAACTTTCAGGAATAAAGTTTTCTGGTGATATAAATAAATGTAAATATATGTATTTTTCGAATTCTTGTTAATCTCATTAGGTTTTCATTGAATTGATTTTTAAAATTTGCAACAATCACCATTTTTATTTTAAAACTACTATGCCCTGTCGTACTCAGCTACGAATTTCGAGACTTATTGACACGTATGATTTCATAATCAATATTTCCTACGAAGTTTGTACAACTAAAACATTTTATTATTTTATTTATTTTTTATTTCAATGCTTGTTGATATAAAACATTTTTTATTTTTTCATTCGATGTAAAAATTATCAAATTTTGCGGTGTTCCTACTCTTGGGCAAGCTACATAAGCTGCCCATAAGCAGCACTTAACATTTGGCCTTGAATTTTGAATATTATTTGGAATTTTTTATTTTAGCGATTTTTGATTTTAGCGATTTTGGAGTTTGAGGGTTTTCGATTTTGCCGATTTTTGATTTTTAAGATTTTTGTTTTGAATATTTTTGTTTGTCGCAATTTTCGGTTTTGGAGATTTTTTAATTGGCGATATTGAATTTGGCGACTCCGCCCACATTTTCCACCACTAATTAATGTACTTTCCAATCTACAATCGCTTTCATAGTACTTCATATTTTTGTATGGGAGGTGCCACGCCCACTAATCCTATCCCGCCCATTTTTATCTGACTACTCATACAAAGTGTTAAGGCTTGAGTTTGAGGAAACTTATGCGTGCACAATCAACTTTACATTAAATTTTTTCAAGATTTTTTCAATATTTTCCTTCACTGAAACCTCTATAACTAGAGTTCTCATTAACGTAGGCTGTTGACACAAGTCTAAGAACACTCACTGGATCAAGCTCTTCCTTTTGAGCTACTAACTGTTTAAATTTGAGGAAAGTTATGCGTGCACAATCAAGTTTTCATTATGCAGCACGCAACTTAACGTATAGATTAACTGTTTAAATTCGTTAAGTTTGAGGAAAGTTATGCGTGCACAATCAACTTTACATTATGCAACACGAAAGTTAACGTACAGATTGAGGAAATTTATGCGTGCGCAATCAACTTTACATTAGCGTTTTGTATTACCATCACGACAATAAAAAGTGTTGAATTGTGAATTGGCTAAACTTGATTAGCATACCTTTAGGGTCTTATAAAATAATTTATTAAATGAAAAAAAAAAAAATTGCACTCGAATTTCGAGGGCTGGGATCTTCTAGTTTATGTAATTTAAATTTGTTTTCTGTTTTTAAATTTTAAAAATGTAGTTCATAACAAATACGAAAGTTATGGTCGTTCTTGACCGACTATTCGATAAAGTCATAAAAAAAGTTTGGCCTTTGGAGGTTTCACTATACTGGCCTACTACTTACACCCTGACTTCGAATTTCTCACTACCCAGACAATGACCCCGAAAATATTTCACAGTGTTAATCTGGAACGTACGGCAATTTACGCCCGTCCTACACAGGCCACCGCTACTGCCACTAATTTGTATACATATTATCGCCCTTAGCATTTGTGCTTACACATGAGACTGCAATTTCATTTTGAAAATGTTGTCGAATCGTAAACTACCACCAACATATCGATCTCTTTTGCTATATTTTCGTAGACTTTTTCCTTTAAATCGTTAAGATTTATTGTTCATATCCCACAAAAATGAAAGCAATGGTATAAATTAATTATTTTTAAAATATTCTCCTTTTTCAATTTAGCATCCATATTCACTTTTTGTTTTGTTTACAAAAAGGAGTTACCGAGTTCATATTATAGCCACATTTTGGGGGAAAGGTTAACATTTATTATTATTAGTATTATATTAATAATATCTATGTACGCTCGGTAATAAACAAACTTACATTTTTATATGAGCGTTCCAAGAAATGAATCATAATAATACATTTAACAAGTTAAAACTTTAATTACAATTTTTCAGTAATCCAGTGAATTTGTATTAAATTTTTAACAGGGTAACATTAATCATCGTTAGTGGCAGCAATTACTCGCATGAAAAATTTGGTGCCATTAGTGTGACCACTGCGAAAAATGTGTGTATATTAGTAAAAAAAATGTGAGTGTATTGAATTTTTCGAACTGGCATTGGCCTGTGCAACGGGCGGGTTAAGTCGATAATAGGGATCATAAGAGATGTATAGAAAATAGCGATTTTCACCAATTTCATCAGCATTCGTCCAATGACCATTATGCTGATAAAAAAGTTTACATGGACGCACAGACAGACAGACAGACGGACGGACGAAATATCGTTATATCAACTCAGAAAGTGATTCTGAGTCGATCGGTATAACAAAAGGTTAAGTGTTTTTAGTAGTTATAAACATCAACACACCTCAGCGTGGTATAAAAATGTTTTATAAACTTTTCAATATCAATCCCTTTTAGAACTTGAGATATTTAAAACTGAAAATCTTTATGCACATTAAAAAATTTTACAAATAAATTAAAGAAAACCCAATGAGATAAAATATTATAAAAATATATTCTTATTCCTACAAGTTTCATTGAAATCGAAAATGGTCTGGTTGAGTGATTCATATATGGTAGAATTTGAACTACGCTATTCAAAATACAAATATTTTACAATTGGAATTTTGTATTGAAAACAAGTTAACAGCCGTATTCATAACGAATATTTAGACACTGCATAACCAGTGAATAAGAATTTCTTATTTATAGCACCGTTTGACAAACCAACATTAATATATGCGCAAATACTACTTAACTGTTGAATAACTGCTGTCATTTTCAGAATTCTATCAACATCTTTTTATAGTAACAAAATAAATTGAAAATATTTGTTTAATAATATACACGACGGGTACACACATTTGAAACTTTAAATGCCCAGTTCATCTTAAATTGTTTTTCCAATTTTTCTAAAATGCTATACAAATGTCAAAATCAGAGGTGATTTAAGAAATAAAAACAAATAATAATAAAACATCAAAGTAAATCAGAGTAGATTTAAAAAAAATGACTGATAACAAATAATCAGTGTAAATCAGATTTGATTAAAGTAAAATAGGGATGTTAAAATTGTGTTAGTCAGAAGTAAACAAGTAAGAAAATTACAGCCGCACATTGGACCATTTGAGGAGAAGGTGGTCAAAAATCTATAACTTTTGATTCGATTGGAATTTTGATATGCGGTTTTCTTTGTTTGGTAGGTGAGACTTTAGCCTTTAAGTTTTGCTATAAAACGTAATTCTCGACCGAAAATAAAAAAAGATACGAAGGGTTTAAAATACATTTTCATTTGTAGTTGAATTTAAGTACAAAAGTGAAGTGTTAAAAGGTAAAAAAAGGTTTTTTTAAATATAATGTCTTATTTTTTCAGTTAATTTTACAACTAATACTTTTTAACAATTTTTTAAGTTAATTTTTTCAGAAAATGCCAAACTTTGGCCCCCGTAAACTTCTTAGTCCTAATGTGCACAAGGGCCAAAGGTTGTTTTTTTTTAAGATCCCGAGTTAAAATATAATTTATTAAGCAGCGAACGTAAAAGTTACCTTATATTGGTTCAAGATAAAGAAGTTTCAATGAAAAACTCGTATGTTTTTGCTTTAGTTAAATTTGTTTTTATTGTCTTTTTAAATATTTCTATATCAATTTTTATGGTAAATTTATGAAATATAACAATTTTTATTGTTAATTTACAAAATATATAAATTTTTAAATCAAGAAAATTTTTTAACTATATAAAAAAAGTGTAACTTATTGTTAGTGTAATGAAAAAGTACTTTAAATCAACCAATTTTAGTAAAAATTTCTTCTAAATAGCCTTGATTTTCATCTTCTAGAAGTTGTTTAGCTTCTTCGTCTAATTCAATAGAGGTAGTTTTCAATTTTTGACGAATGTTGGACATATATGGATCTGAAGTGCACAACAATATAGTGATAAGGTCTTCATTAGTACAACATCTGGACATTTTCCTTGTGTTGTGCTCGCGAAAGAATCTGTAGTCTTTGTTCCTTTTTTCTTGCGCTTCTTCAGATAGATCTCATATTGGTAGCATATTGTTTTGAATTATTTGTTCCCCATGGTACAAAATTTTATGAACTGTGGATGGCATATACCTCCAAGAGTATTTTTCATTATAAAGTATAGCTGTTTTATTGGCATACTCTCCAAATTTTTTTGCATTTATCTTTCTGCTGCATGCTAGAACTTGTAATATGATTTTGAATCGTCTTATTAATTCATGATCTACACCTGTGATAGATGCTGCAGTTTCTGGACCGGAAAAAAATCTCCTTGCAGTATTTCCATCATTTGTATTTCCTTCCCCTTGTTTTGGTTGGTCGATTACGAGGCCTAGCTGTAGATATTTTTGTTGAATTTGTTTTTTTTTTTGCTTTCTTTTTTCTTCATTTTCTTTGTTTTTCTCACTGTTTCGCCTAACGGACCAAATTCCAAATCATAACCCAATTTAAGAATATGCTCCATGAAACGTATTCTAGCATGAAGAGGGGACATTCCAAATTCGTAGGCTTCCTTAAAACTATCGTCTTTTGGCATATAATGCACCTTGACGTTGACTTTGTTCCAGTTAAAGCTTGTGCAACTTTTCCATCAATCATTGTGAGACACATTTTAAAATGTACTTCAATGTTTTGGTCATCAAATTTAAATATTACTGGTTGAAGTTCCTTAATTTGATCTTTTTTTTTTTGAACTTCTTCAGTTATGACATCTTTGGTTTCCTTTTTGAATGCAAATTTTATTGGTCTGCAATACTTTGTTGAAGAAGGAATTTAATTTTTCCATATATCAATTTCTGTTGCTCTACTAGTTGGCGGCTCTAAGACGCTATACCTTTTTGTTAAGCGCAATGGAACGAAAGATACCATAAATAAATTAGCATCTGATAAATTTTCGGCATTAAATTGCTTGTATTGTTTCTGACCAGAGGATCCATCACATCCCCATTTAGAACTTAAAGTAATGCTGCCATTACCAATTTTTTTAAATGATCAGTATCAAGCGTATTTAGCAATAGTTCTGCAGTATGTTCAAGGAGATCTTGCAATTTTATTTCTGCTGATGTTGAAGTGACACTAATAGCAGATTGTGAAGGTAAGCATTATTTGTTGGCAGAAACTAAATCTCGATACTCTGGAAAAATCCCACAATTCTTTTCATTGGTTCGCTTCCGCAATTCCCTATATTGATTTTTGGTCAATTTCAAATCCAAAAATAGGGCGAACGCTTCTTCCGGCGTAAATTTCTTATCTTCAATTGGTGTAGGAATGCTTTTCAAAATCCTCTTTGTGCGCCTTGGGCTCGCTTCTACTATTTTTACAATTATTTCAATTTTGTTTTTTTTTTATTTTGGGTTGGTTGAATTTGGTGCAAAAATTAATCCTTAATAATTCTTTGAGGAATTTCTTCTCCAGCGTGCGCCTTCGAGATCTTTCACTATATCCGTCAATTGGTTTTGCTGGTCGACCATTTTTTCCACTTTCGTTGGCAGTTGTAGATGCACTCTCAAAAATAAGTTCCTTTATTAACCAGTCTTGGTAACGTTTGTTCATCTTTGCCTTGCTATGCAAAATTAGTAATTTTTCCTTTGTGCTTTTCAATGTCTTCTAGGTTACAATTCTTAAAGAAGTCGTTGCTCACTATGTGCAAAATTACATCGTCTACATCATTTCGTTGAAAATAAATATCTGCCAGATCTCTGTAACAGTACTTAGCCATTGTACAAATTGTAATGAATAATAATTGTGGAAACATTATTATAAATAGTCTTTCTTACAATTATGTAAAATAAAAATTTTTATCTTTTATTACCACTTTTAGAAGCATAAAAACCCACACCCTAACCCCTTTTAAAAGGTGAAGCATACCTGCTCATATATTAAAGGGCTATGTCGCAATAGTTTTTTTTTTACCATTTACCTGTTATTTAAATTGTTTCCCATTTTGTCAGGTATTTAAACTATATAACTCTAATTCAGTCTATTAATGTTTTTGAAAGATACCTATGTAAATGTACCTGTAACAATTAAGCGCATTATATCTCAACCCTTTTTTATAAGTATATAACAACTCCTGACAACTCTACAGACACGCAAAAATACACTGCGGTGCACCGGTACGACCAACTTTTGTAGTCATAACACTCACACGGACGGACGGACATCGTTTAATCGACTCAGAAAGTGTTTTTGAGTCGATCTGTATAATAAAAGATGGATAAAGGTCCAATATTTTTGGCAGTTACAAACATCACCTCAAACTTAATATATCCTAGCCACATAGTGGACAACTTTTGTATTCATAAATTTTGCAGAAAATATCTAATCTTGGGTCAGAAAAATTGTTCTGGTGCACACGGGCGGAAACTGGCGGGTGTATAATGGGGTATAGGAGTATAGGGGATGGTTTGGACTATAGAAGAGTGCAAGATTTTTTCTGACTGCTTTTGACTGGCAGGAGTTATGCTCTATTAAGTAGGAGATTTTCGGAAAATTTGGACTTATTTAAAATTTTTTTTTTTTAAATTTCGGAATTACTCAGTGATTTTACATTTTTAACATTAATAGTATGGAAGCCACAAAATTATACAAAATTTATTTCACTTCAAAATCTTTTAAATCAAAAAAGTTACAGTCATTCAAAAATAAAAATTTACAAAGAAATTTTTAATTTTAGCAAAATACTGAGAAAGCACATTTTCGAAGACCCTGTTCGCTGTGATATATGTAGTTGAGATAGAGTCGCAATTTTTTGGCTCCCGAGGTTTACTAGTATTTACTTTCAAATGAATAACATAACTATAAAATCGGTAACAAAAAAAAAAATGATTTTTGGCCGCCTTCTCAAAATATGGCCCACTGTGAGCCGGTTAGACCGGCTATACGATACTCTATACCATTCGTATAGCGACCCCATCTCTTAGATCCAACTAATTAGATATAGAAAATAGAAATAATAAACCAAATTTTAGTGGCATTGTTATTAATTTTTTTTTTTTTGCCTACTGATATGAAAAAGTTCATATCGGATGTTATATTTACATGGGGACTAAGTCGAAAAATGGACCGATCCTGACCATATTTGGTAGTCACTTATATCTTGCATAAACAATATTTTTGTTTTTTGATAGATTTAAGTGAAGATCGGGAGCAGCTTTATATGGGGGCTATGACTAAAAATTGTCCTACAGAGTTTATTTTTGGATTACTGATTAATGGATGCAGTAAACATACACAGATCTATATGCAAATTTAGATATTATGACCATTTATATGGGGACTAACCAATTTTGTTATAAAATTATTTTATGTGTAAAAACTATCTCTATTTTTTTAAATAAAATAAGAAGATCCACAAATGACAAATGAGAGCTAATAAAGGACAATTTATTCAAAAGAATATGAAATATAAAATTAATTCTATTTATTTTGGTGATTAAATGATGATTTAGTGTGCGATTCAAATTGGTTTCTGTAATCACTTACGCTTGCAATAAGTATTGCTTTTCTTTAATTTTATATTATTATATTAATTTTATATTTCATACTCTTTTGAATAAAATGTATTTCATTAGCTATGGGTCATTTGTGAGTCTTCTTCTTTTATTTAAAAAAAAAAATAGAGATAGAAACTACATTAAATAATTTTATAACAAAATTGGTTAAAAGTTGTTTTAATTTATATTCGAGAGCAATATGCAGATAATTACACCAAAGATATATGTATAACAATGGATTATTTTGATCCTAGGAGCACCAAAGGGTTAAATAAATAAAAATTAACCGAATTATTTTTCTTAAATTCTAAATAGTGGTTTCATCGAGTTTAATAGAAAACTCGTTTTCGGTAATTGTTATTTAAAAATATCTTAAAATCCAAAGCTGGCCTTGGCAAATAATGGGTTTACGTTCTCGGAATTATCTCAAATTTCAGGAACGGAAGTTCTACACATTCAAGACATTTATTTATTATATTTTAAGCGTCGCATCTAAAAATTCAACAGCACTTACAAAATATTTGAATTTTGTGAATAAATTGTCTTTTATTAGCTTGGGGTCATATGAGACCCCAATTCCAAAAGGGTTAATGGGGTCATATTATTTTTTTTCCGAAAACCTAGGCTACTCAGATAAAATATAACATTTAAAAGTAGGCAAGTGATGAATTTTTGATACATAGTATTTAGAAATAGTACATTTACAGAATATTTTACAAAAATCCCATCTTTCTCGAAATCCGCAAAAATAAAATCCTTGCCAAAAAAAGTCTGACACAGGGCTTTACTTAAAAATTCACACAGTTAATCTCTAGCATACATTTAAAAAGACCTTAAAGAGCTAGATCAATTTCTTTAAATTTTGTTTAAGAAAATTTTTCAAAACTTGAAAAAGGAGTTTTCAAAATTTTATCAAAAAAATTTTCCATTTTCGGTCTCAATGCTTAATAGGTTAACAAGGTGGTTATTAAACAATACTTCATATCTTAGTACTTACAGGTATAGAGACTAAAACAAAATGTTGGCTTTAATTAATTTCTTAAAGTTGAAAAAAATGCCATCAAATTTCTTGACCTAGTTTTTTTTGGCAGAAAAGTGGTCTGGGGCATTTGCTATTTCTTGGCGAGTTTTTATTCGATTTTACAGTTTTATAGCTTTTTGGAAAGATAATTTAATACTGATTCCGAATTATATAACAATTTGTCGAAAAAAATAAACTACAGAACGAAATTTTCGTAAAATCTGAAAAAAATCATATTTTTCCCAAAAAACACACATGAAATTTCAATCGCATTTAGCATCCACTAAATGTTTTTTGATTGGCCAAAACTTTGTATTTCTCACTTTTTTGGTCTTCGCATATTTCTATTTTAGAAAATGAATTAAAATTTTATTTTTTGCAAATGAAATTGTTTAAAAAAATCCATAGATCATAAATTTATTCTGTAATTTTTATTTTTTAATAGTACGTTATAATTTCTATTTGGTGCAATTTTAAGAAAGAAAAATGTTACAACCTAGTTTTTGGTTTTAAATTCTATTCTTTTCGAAACCATTTCTTCAAAGTACATTACAGGTTTCTATTTATATTGTTGTTGTTAAAAAAAAATCGTGGCTGGAACACAAAAGTTATTTTTTGGTGTAATTTTCGGGGTTTTAAATTCAACTTGTCATTATTCTATGGTAAATTAAAAATCCGTCCACGAAGAAGACTTCATAGTTTAAATAGTCTTTAAAGCTGTTTTTCTTTTTCATGATCAGACAATGAGTAAAGTGGCTACAGAAGAACGAGAAAATTCTCTTTTTAAAAACATCCAATAGCAAAGTGACAACCCTGATTGGGAACTTCTCAATTAAAAAATTTGCAATTATAAAAAAAAAAATATATTTATTATAAAACTTGTAATGTATAGAAAGCTAAAATTGGAAAAAAGCTCAGAATGTTCCTACTAACTCTCATATAAGAAAAGTTATAAGTTATAAGTTATAAGTTATATTTATTGAGCCTTTTTTAATACAATAATAGAAACTTAAACATAAAAATAACAAGAGAGTAAATAACTTAAGCCTATAAAGTATTATCTTAATTCAGAGTTCAGAAAAAAACACACACTGAATAAAAAACTCGTACATATATGTAAACAAACATAACTTAGACCAACACACACATATTTTTATTTTCATATCAATTATGTTTGTTTTTAAATTTTCTTCGGTGCCCAACACAACCATGACTGTGTTCGTTTTAATATTTCGTTATTTACACGAACATTTTTGTATCACATACTTTTTGTTTCAATCACACATAAGAAAAAACAGAACATGTACAATAAACAGGTTCGAGTTCAATTATATTTTAAGTCGTGTTTAAAATATAACTGAACTCGAACCTGTTTATTGTACATGTTCTGTTTTTTCTCACTACACGAGCCACAACACGACTTAAAATATAACTGAACTCGAACCTGTTTATTGTACATGTTCTGTGTTTTTTTCAGTACACGTACCAGAACATGAACTTCAAATAAAGCAACACTCAAAAATGTGTGCTTTATGTGTGATTGAAACAAAAAGTATGTGATACAAAAATGTTCGTGTAAATAACGAAATATTAAAACGAACACAGTCATGGTTGTGTTGGGCACCGTAGAAAATTTAGAAACGCACATAATTGATATGAAAATAAAGATATGTGTTGGCTGCTTTTGAACAGAACATTGTGTGTTTCGTGTGTGTATTTTCTGAACCTTGTCTTAATTACAACAAATTTGAACAGCACCATGCTTAATCGATGAAATTATTACAATTTTAATGAAAAGTAAGTGTGAGTAAAATGCTCTTGCTCCCGGAGCTAACATATCTGGAGAGTGAATCTTATAAAATAATCTTAAAACTACGACTTAAAAATAAACTAAAAACTAAAAGAAAATAACACAAATCACAACAAAATAATAAATGATAATAAAAATTGGTTAAATTTGGTGTACTTTTTATATAAAAATTAGCGGATAAATTTGTATTCAAATCAAAATTTGGAGGAATTTCATTAATATAGCCAATAGGTGATAAGTAGTTTGTATCTGATAAACTAAAATTTCTTTGTTCAATAAAAATGTTTTTAATAAAATTATTTTCATGATTTGATAATCTTGAAATGAATTTTCTTAAAATATCACATATGTATAAGCCAATTGGAGTAGTATTTGATTGATTATAAATAAAAATGTTAGAGTATCGCTTAAAAATTGATTCAAAGTTTTTACCAATACAACATCTTATAATTTTCCGTTCAAAAATTTCCATTTCCTTTATGACCGTAGGTGAAATATTGAACCAAATAGGAAAACCGTATAAGGAAACTGGTCTAATACTTGTTTTATATAATAAGAGCTTAGTTTTCATTGGTAAACTCTTATTAAACAAAATTTTTGAAAATGCACCCATAATTTTGTAAGATTTCTTTAAAGCTATTCTGGCATGTTTGTTGAATTTTAGAAGATTGTTAATATTGATTCCTAAATAAATATTTGATATTTTCTTTGAAGGGAATTTCATAACCACAAATAAAAAGTTTTTGCGTTTTACTTTCTGGCACAACAAAAGTTTTACATTTTCCTGAAGCATTGCGTAAACAAATTGCTTCACATTTAGATGTATTAAGTTTAATCCCCCAATTATCATAAAAAATTTTAACTTTTTCAAGGTGACTTGAAACCTGTCTTAAGGCAACAAGTGGAGATTCATGATGTGAATATAAAAGAAAGTCATCAGCATACAATAGACCAATTGAATTTGTAAAATTATGAGGAAAATCGTACATAAATATATTATATAAATGTGGAGCTAAAATTGAACCCTGTGGAACGCCACAGGTAACATTTCCAAAATCTGATAAACCATCATTAAATTGTACGCAAAAGGTTCTATCAGAAAAAAAACTTTTAATTAATTTAATAATAAAAGGATTAAACCCTATTTCAATCATTTTATGAAGTTTACCATTGTGAAAAGCATGATAAAATGCCTTTTCGACATCTAAAGAAATTGCAACAGTGCAAGATCGTTTACGAAGATTACAAACGACATCATTTTGAAATTTTATTAAAGCGGCAGTTGCTGAATGTCCATTCTTAAAACCAAATTGTAAATCTGGAATGTAATTTCCAATAATTCCTAAGTCCATTTTCTCTCGAATTGTTCTCTCAAAAAGTTTTCCCAAATTTGAAAGCAATGAAATAGGTCGTAAATTGTTTATATCGGTTAAGTTTGGTTTCTTTTTTAATGGTGTTATTTTCGAAATTTTCCAAGCATCAGGAAAATATGAATTGTTGAAACAATTATTAAAAATAATGGTTAGAAATTCAAATGCTTTTAATGGAAGTTTCTTTAAAATGAAATTGGAAATTTTGTCTAAAGGTGCGTTCAGACTACGCAAATATTTGACCAAATAAACGTAACCCCTAAATAATGTATAATTTTCCTTGTATAATTTTCATTAAGTTATACAATATATGATATAGAATATAGTTAAATATATTAAATATTACTAATGTAATAAAACATAACTTAATTTTGTCTTTTATATATCATGTAAGATTGAATAAAACTTTCATAAAATTAGGGGTTACGTTTATTTGGTCAAATATTTGCGTAGTCTGAACGCACCTTAAGCCGAAAGATTTTTTGTTAATTAAATTTTTCGAATGGACTACTAGTTATTCTAAAGTAACAAGACTTGTGTGATTTTGTGAATTTGTGGCAGAAAAATTTTCGTTAAAAAAATATTGAAAATTTGCAGTTCTGGAAATAGTATTATTAATATTTATTTCAATTTGTGAGATATCTCTATTAGGAAATGGACTATTATAAATATTTAAAAAATGATTTTTCAATTTTTCCAATTTCAAAGTTTCATTTTCTATCAATATGCCATCAACAGATAAATGTTTAAAAGTTTGATTCTTTTTATAACCTATTAAATTATAAATCTTTTTATGAGCTGTTGGGCCAGGTTTTATTTTTTCAAGATGCTCCTTAAAAATTTCTGATTGCACAAGTTCTACTTGTCTTTTAAGAATAATATTCAGCAGCTGCATTTGTTTTGAAAGCAATAAATAATTTGAATCGAAACGATTTAAAGTTCTATGCTAAATTTTCTTTAGATTTCTTTGCCAATCATATTTAATTTTAAACAAAGTCTTAATTCTATCAGAAACTATGAATTTTCGATTCCTCAATTTAATTTTTTCCGAATGTTCATTAGCAATCAAGTTCAAAGTTGTTGTAAATTCCTGAATATACTGATTAATTTCTAAATTTGAAAGATTTCTAATTGATGTTGGGTAGTTTTGTAATATACTTTGACTTACATCATTTTTAAAAGAATTCCAATTTGTATTTTTAAAACTAATAAATAAAAACTAATAATAAAATAAACTCAGAGTTTCGAAGTTTGATTTGAAGATGAATAGGAAAATGATCAGAAAATGATGGTAGTGTAGAAATTTTGAAATTTTGATTTGAAGAATTTATAGATGTAGTACTCACTAAGAAATGGTCAAGAAATGAAGACCCATTTGGATATGACGGACTATAACTAGAAATGCGTTTAAAAAATATTGAGTTACATTGTAAAAAATTAAAAAATATATTTCCATTTGCATGAGCTATAGAATCACCCCAAGAAGTATGTTTTGCATTGAAATCACCTCCAATAAAAGTTTTATCAAAATTTTGTGAGAAATTCGATAAATATGACAGACCATCATTTAACTGTGTCGCGTTACAGTTACAAGGGATATATAATGACCCTAGTAAATATTTTTTTATTGAACCATCAGTTAAAACTTCTATAGTAATGAAAACATTTGGAAACCCTAAACTTGAAATATTAACTACAGAATATTTAAAAGAATTTCTTAAAACAATAGCAACTCCTTGTGAGCTTTGATCTTTTATAAAGGTATAATTTTCAAATTTAACTTTATGACTAGCTCTCAAATGTGTTTCTTGGATGAACGCAATATATATCTTATTAAATTTTAGAATATTTAATGGATCTATTCTACGACTTACTTCGATTAAAGATCTAACATTAAATGTCAATAAATTTAAAGCATTATGGGTCATAAGTCTTATTTACTTCAGCCAAGAGATCCCGACATTGCTTTACGGCATCTTCTTTTGAAAGTTTCTTGTAATTTTTAACAAATTTGCCTATTTTCCCATCTAAAGCGAGGGCTTCAGGTTGGCAAAGAACTTTTGCAATTTTTAAGAATTCTTCAATTAAAGGTGGTTTTAAATTAGGACAAGTTGGAAATAAATTATTTTCAAAAAGACTAGCAAATGATTTCCCCTTATGTACAAAATTAATATTATTATTTAAAGATGTTAACACGTTATTAGAAATTTTATGTTTTTTTTTTCTAAAGCATCCAGTTTAATCCTTTTCTTCATATCTAAAAACTTTTTATAAGCAGAACATCCTTTAAAATTTGACGGATGACCGTGTTGTTTGCAATTATTGCAAAATGGTAAATTATCTTCAGTCGAAATAAATTGACACTCACCAGGAGCGTGATCTTTGCGGCATTTAACGCAAGTATAAGGTCTGTTACAACTACGTGACATATGACCCCATTGCTGATAACGCCAACATTGAATTTCCCTAAAGTTCCTCTTAGGAGATTCCCATGAGATCTTCTGATTCAAAATGAATTTCAAATTAGTTATCTCATTAATATGTTTTCCGGAAAGTAAAGTTATTAAAAATAGACCAGTATCAAAACCATTTATTCTAGAAAAAGGGGTGGAAAATTTTGAAACAGAATCAATCGTATTAGGAACCAATGAATCAATTTCAGTTTTAATTGAATTCAAATCAGTTTTATACTATAATCCTCGTAGGACTATATTTGCACGTTTCTGCTCAATTGGAGTATAAGAGTAAGATTCGATCTTCTTATCTCTGAGAAGTTGCATCATTTCTGCATGAACTAATGCATCTTTTAAAAACAACTTGCTTTTGTGTTAATTTTTATACCCTATACCACTATGTGGTTTGGGTATAATGACTTTGTGCTGCTGTTTGTAACAACCAAAAATATTTGACCTAGACCTATCTTTTATTATATCGATCGAATCAGAATCACTTTTTGAATCGATTCAACTATGTCCGTCCGTCCGTCCGTCCGTCTGTGTGTCCATGTAAACCTTGTAATCAAACTGCAGGTCGCAAATATGAATATATTTTGATGAAATTTGGTATATAAGCTTTCATCGGCCATGGGATGAACGCTATTGAAATTGGCGAGAATCGGTCCATGTTCAGACCTAGCCCCCATTCAAGTGACCCCTATAAAATCGACATAAATTGCCATAAGATCCAAATTGTCGTATAGATCTTAGTCAAATTGGGTTTGTATGTGTTTATTACATCCATTAATGAATAGTCCAAAAACGGTCCCTATCGGACAACTCTTGGTGATAGGCCCCATATAGAGCTGCTTCCCGATCTTTACTTAAATCTATCAAAACACAAAAATATTGGACTGATTCATATCAAATTTTGTTTGTATATATTTTCGCAAAAAGAGATCGATCCATTTTTGGGCCTAGTCCCCATATAGATATAGCATCCGATATGAACTTTTTCATATCTGCAGCCAAAAAAATAATAAAAATCCCACTCAAATTTGGTTTATGCTTTTTTTCATGGTCAGGATCGATCCATTTTTGGGCCTAGTCCCCATATAGATATAGCATCCGATATGAACTTTTTCATATCTGCAGCCAAAAAAATTAATAAAAATCCCACTTAAATTTGGTTTACGCTTATTTTCTATATCCAGTTAGTTGGGCCTAAGAGATAGGTTCGTATAGTCGGTATAGACCGACTATAATTTTCTTACTTGTTGTTCTTCTTTTTGTCTAAAATTATATTTACCTAATTTTATTTATTTATTTCTTTTTTTTTTTTTTTGTATGTAAAAGTTATTTAGATCTTTTTAATGGGACTTTTTGTCACCCGTGATCCCGTGATCCAAAAATTTAAAATTTTGAATACATTTCATTTTAAAATTGTATGATTTGCCCCAAATTTAAAGCATTTAGAGTTTTTAGATTTAGTCACAATATTCCGAATTCTACAAATATCTGAAAAACGCGATAATATGAGTATATACGTGTACATTATTTTTCGATGTCTATTTAATTTTGGTTTGGTTTAAAATATATCTAAAATCAACTAAAAGAAACGTATTCTAGCATATTTTAAAAATGTGTTGAATTTTAATTTCTCAATTTTAACCTTTAAAATAATATACGAGTACGTAGTATGTGCTTATTGTAATGCAGTTGTCATTTCTTTTCAAGAGAACCATATGAACTTTGTATGCACTTTCGTAAAACCAAACAAAACAAGTAATAAAGATATAGTCGGTAGAGACTGGCGATATAATACCCTATGCCGTAAGTTTTTGGAAAGGATCTTACGTCAAAATATACTGACCAAAATATACTAAACGAAGTTTGAATGTCATTGTTTTGAATTTGTGGCCTGCAGAAATAAAAAACTTTATATCGGAATGCTATTTATACCCTACACCACTATGTGGTTTGGGTATAATGACTTTATGCTGCTGTTTGTAACAACCAAAAATATTTGACCTAGACCCATCTTTAATTATACCGATCGAATCAGAATCACTTTTTGAGTTGATTTAACAATGTCCGTCCGTCTGTGTGTCCATGTAAAGCTTGTAATCAAACTGCAGGTCGCAAATATAAATATATTTTGATGAAATTGGTGAGAATCGGTCCATGTTCAGACCTAGCCCCCATACAAATGACCCTTATAAAATTGACATAAATTGACATAAGATCCAAATTGTCATATAGATCTTAATCAAATTGGGTTTGTATGTGTTTATTACATCCATTAATGAATAGTCTAAAAAAGATCCCTATGGGACAACTCTTAGTCATAGGCCCCATATAGAGCTGCTTCCCGATCTTCACTTAAATCTATCAAAAAACAAAAATATTGCACTGATTCATCTCAAATTTTGTTTGTATATATTTTCCCAAAATACAAGAGACTTTACGATCCATGGTCAAGATCGGTCCATTTTTGGACCTAGGCCCCATATAGACATAGCATCCGATATGAACTTTTTCATATCTGCAGCCAAAAAAATTAATAAAAATTCCACTCAAAATTGGTTTATGTTTATTTTCTGTATCCAATTAGTTGGGCCTAGGCGATAGGGTCTCTAAACGCATGGTATAGGGTATCATATAGTCGGTTTAGACCGACTATAATTTTCTTACTTGTTATTTATAATTTTATAACTAACTTTTTTAGAATTTAGTTGTTCTGTAAGATGTTCTATGTTAACATTGAACAAAAATATTGGAGGGCAAAATTTATTTTCTTTTTTGGAACTTATCTTTTTTTTTTATCAAATATTTTTAAATTTTCAGAAATATTCTCTTCTTCCTCTATATTAAGCTCATCTAATATGGAGAATCTATTTTGTGTGCTTTGTGTTATTTTATTTAATAATTCTTTTTCTTTTATATTTTTTAAGTTAAAATTAGATAAATCTACCGTAGTATTATTGTTTGGTCTTTTGCATTTATTTTGAATTTCTTGAAAATCATTATCGTCAGAAAGTAATGAATCTTCATATGCCATTGTATTGTCGGTATTATTTCTGTTTTGTATAGACGGTTTATTTAGCAAGTTTTCTTCTATTCTTAATTGTTTTCCAAATTGTTAGTTAATTTCAGGATGGGTTTCAGTCCTAAAAGATTGAACTTTAATATCAGCAACAAAATTGGCATTTGGATTTGCGTTCTTTGATCCAATTTTAATTTCATTTAAAGATGTACTTGAAGAAGAGTTGTCCATTGACGCAGCATTTGTTAATGTCTTAATTGATGATTTTGATGTATTACCCTTAAGATATTTAGCAGAAGGTAAATTCTCCAACGATTTATCTGGTGGTGATTTATCTCCTTCTAATGAAGGATGTCCAACCATTGTGCAAAAATACGATTAAATTATTTTCAGTCAAATATATGAAAATATTTTGAAATATTGAAAAATATTTTGAAAACTTATTCTTAGATTTTTTATTATTTTATAAGGCACAAAAACACGTCTGAACTCTATGAAATCCAATTTTTTTTTTCCTCATATAAGAAATACAAAATAATTCCCATGCTATTTTCTTTATAATGTTTGAGTTAAATAGTTGATTATGCATGAGTTTAAGTAATGGGCAGAAAGATGCTGACGATGAACAAGTCGTGTTGCTCGAAAGTAGCTAATCCATTGTGCGCTGTCTTCAATTTTTTACATATTTCCCTTACTTTGCAAAACATTTATATTTTCTATAAATAGAAAATATATATATTTACAATCTCGAAATGTACAACAAAAAAAACCAATTACTTGTAAATTGGAGTCCTATTTATAAAACTGTTCAAATATTGATTTTTTTGGGTTCATCTACTCCTTAAAACATAAAGTCTTCATAATTCAATATGTTGACCATTAAAATAAACTCATACAGTTATGAAACATCAACAGCCATCAAAAACAGGCATATAATATTTTACATATGTATTTATAGACATTTCATCATTTCTGTACCTACCATTACTTTTGCAACCATCCAAGGGCATTGTTAAACGCAGTGATTCAGATAAAGAGTTGAAAAATTTTAGCGAAACATTGATTTTTTTCATAGGACTATTGTGTTTTAATTTTTATGATTTCTATTCATTCATTACCAACTGCAATGGCCTTGAAGCAGGAACAATATTGTAAAATAAATGAATGTTGAAAAAAATATATATTTGTAATGAGTGAAATACTGCAATAGAGAGAATAATTTAAAAATTATTTAAATACTGTAAAACCTGAGGATTTCTTGGTTATACTGTAAAACTTTGTAATTTTGTTGTTTTTCGTTTTAGAAATGGAAATCATTCCTGAAGGCAGACACTTCCGTTTGGTGCAAGAATCTGAGCTTCCCGAAATATTGGAATATTTAGAACGTTTTTTTCCGGAATCACTAAAGGTAAAACTTTTAACATACATATTTTTTAATTCATTCTCAACTTTTGTAGGGAATTTGTTTGTCTTTTTAAAAATCTATTTTGTTATATTGAATTTTACATACAGTTTCAGCTTTAAATATTGTAGGCCTTACAATTTTAAATAGCTCAGATATGTCCCTTGTTAACAAGATGTGTTGTTTAGATGTCAGCTTCCTAAATCAAAACATCATCTGTTTTGTCATATCAAATCATTTTAACTCTTCCGTATAGCGTTTCATTAAAACTTTCACCATACAAGTTGATAAATATTTGTAAAACTTTTATTAATTGCGATTACATGCAATTTTCATTTACATACGCCCTTCAACTTATGAAAAACCAAAAAGAACACATTTTTATACCCTACACACTCTAGCGTTTGTAAATACCTAGATCCTTTATTTTGTTATATTGATCACCATCCTCTCGGCTGTCTGTGTGTCCTTATAAAACCTTGTTGCAAACTGAATATATAGTGATGAAATTTGGTATATAAGCTTTCATCGAACATACAAATAACCTCTATCAGACCAACTAAAATTGGCATAAGATCCAAATTATGATATCGGAAACATTTGGAGTATATGTATGACAATTTTTAGTTCCCATATAAAAGCTGATTCCCGATTAACTTAAATCTATCAAAAAAACAAAAATATTGCCTAGATTTTTTTAAATTTGATTTATATATGTTTTGAGAAAAGTGACTTTACTATATATGGTCATGATCGGTCCTTTTTTGTACGAGTCCCCTTATGAAAATAATAAAAGATATATCAAG
Source organism: Cordilura impudica (assembly GCA_963682025.1). Taxonomy (NCBI): domain Eukaryota; kingdom Metazoa; phylum Arthropoda; class Insecta; order Diptera; family Scathophagidae; genus Cordilura; species Cordilura impudica. The sequence continues at coordinate 42,454,991 of OY821518.1, read as the reverse complement.
TTCTTAACTATGCCATCCAAATTTTGTGTATGCTTATTTTCTATATCCAATTAATTGGACCTAAGACCCGTCATTAAACTCATGGTATGGGATATCATATAGTCGATCTAGATCGACTATAATTTTCTAGTTTTTCTTTGATATTAACTACAACTTTTTTTCACACAAAAGTCACTTTACAATGAAAGAAATATGTTAACATGATGATTAATTGAGGTACTTTTATATCAAAACAAAAGTTTTTCTACAGTAAACTTGTACCAAGTAAAATTGCAGTGAACATACAAAACCATGGTAAATACCAGATACGAGTATAAAAAATATGCAAAAGAATATATATTATATGTATATTAGGGCTATAACTAAATATCGGCTGTAGCACCATGTGTAGAGCAACTTTATTTTATTTTTTCGGGTCATTTTTAAAATAAAATGCTCAACCAAGAAACCAATTTTGTAAAACCTATAAGATTTTTTAGTTACTTTTATACCATATGCCTGAATTTTATATTCAGATAAAAAAAAGCATTTTAAATTTTTTCACTAAATAAAAAATTCTACAATTTAAAATTTCTATCACACTTTTTAACAACCGTGAACAATTAATATCCGTTTCCATCATTATTTCTAATGGCTATTCGAGAAAAAAAAAAATAAAAAATAAAATAACAGGCCTAATGTAGAATACTTGTATGTAGGTATATAAAAATAATATTAAATGTTCATAACAACTGCTGTCATGATGAATTTCTCATGTTTTTTTTTTTTTTTTTTTTTCATTATAAATATTTATTTATATTTTAAAGCTCTTTCTACCGAAAAGTTTAACATGTGAATGTGCATTTATATACAAATTAAAACAGATCTGTAGAAAGTCTTTATGTTTGGGATGAGAACGTGTAAACATGGTTTTATGAATTTTTTTTTATTATGTGTGGTAAAGAAGACGAATTCATATACTCGTATATCTAAAAATCATAACTACTCTTTGGATATTTTAATCAGGCTGGTTTTTAGCATTCACCAGTGTTTATATCAAACATTCAGCCCAATTCTAAACAAAAATTCCGCATGAAATTTCTCAATTTTCCCTTTTCTACTATTATGAATAAAAATTGCTTCAGCCGATAGGAAAAAAGTAGTTATTCTCAATGCATTTGTATTTGGTTTTTTCCCTAAAAAAATTTCAATTGCAAAACAGACGGGAGTTTACATAAAAATGTAAGTAGTATTTTTGATAAAACAAAATTTAATTTAAAAAAATAAATATTTTGTTGTTCTTTTAGCTCGAAGACCACAAATAAAGCCCGACTTCAACTTTTGTTAACTTAATGGAAGCCAATTCAGGCATTGATTGCGGTTTCCGTATATTCATCCTGCAAATGTCTTCCAGCAATCCTTTGGTTATTTCGTTGTTGGTATTCTATAACGTCAATTTCCTCCACAAGTACTTGGTATCATAACTATGTTATTTATTTTTTTAATAAATTTTTCTTTCAAATAATTTTATTTGTGTTTGCACACACAAAAAAAAATAAAAAACAAGTAAGAAAATTATAGTCGGTCTAGACCGACTATACGATACCCTATACCATGCGTTTAGAAACCCTATCTCTTAGGCCCAACTAACTGGACATTGAAAATAAGCAAAAACCAAATTTGAGTGGGATTTGTATTAATTTTTTTGGCTGCAGATATGATAAAGTTCATATCGGATGCTATATCTATAAAGGGACTAGGTCCAAAAATGGACCGATCCTGATCATGTTTGGTAAAGTCTCTTGTACTAAGTAGTTTGGGTATAACGACTTTGTGCTGCTGTTTGTAACTACCAAAAATATTTGACCTAGACCCATCTTTTATTATACCGATCGAATCAGAATCACTAACTGATTCGATTTAACGATGTCCGTCCATCCGTCCGCCTGTGTGTCCATGTAATCAAACTGCAGGTCGCAAATGTGAATATATTTTGACGAAATTTGGCATATAAGCTTTTATCGGCTATAGGATGAACGCTATTGAAATTGGTGAGAATCGGTCCATGTTCAGACCTAGCCCCCATACAAATGACCCCTATGAACGCGACATAAATTGCCATAAGATCCAAATTGTCATATAGATGTTACTCAAACTGGGTTTGTATACGTTTACTATATCCATTAATGAGTAGTCCAAAAATGATCCCTATGGGACAACTCTTAGTCATAGGCCCCATAGAGAGCTGCTTCCCGATCTTTACTTAAATCTATCAAAAAACAAAAATATAGATATAGCAGCCGATATGAACTTTTTCATATCTGCAGCCAAAAAAATTAATAAAAATCCCACTCAAATTTGGTTTATGCTTATTTTCTATGTCCAGTTAGTTGGGCCTATGAGATAGGGTCTCTAAACGCATGGTATAGGGTATCATATAGTCGGTCTAGACCGACTATAATTTTTTTACTTGTTTTTTTTTTTTTTGTTCAAGCGGAATTTATAATTGGAGGATTTTTTTTCTCAAGAAAAGTACTTTCCGTGAGAAAGAAATTCCTTGAGAATATTCGCAATTGGGCTGATTATAGTTGTTTATTTATTGTATCTAAGGATGTATATAAACGGGCAGCTATGAGAATGAAACCTGTATCGATAGCACATGCACTTTACGCCAGTATTTAGCCTACTAAATGCAGCCGATATGAACTTTTTCATATCTGCAGCCAAAAAAATTAATAAAAATCCCACTCAAATTTGGTTTATGCTTATTTTCTATGTCCAGTTAGTTGGGCCTATGAGATAGGGTCTCCAAACGCATGGTATAGGGTATCATATAGTCGGTCTAGACCGACTATAATTTTTTTACTTGTTTTTTTTTTTTTGTTCAAGCGGAATTTATAATTGGAGGATTTTTTTCTCAAGAAAAGTACTTTCCGTGAGAAAGAAATTCCTTGAGAATATTCGCAATTGGGCTGATTATAGTTGTTTATTTATTGTATCTAAGGATGTATATAAACGGGCAGCTGTGAGAATGAAACCTGTATCGATAGCACATGCACTTTACGCCAGTATTTAGCCTACTAAATGCACAAAACCCATATTGATTATACCCTATACCACTATGTGGTTTGGGTATAATGACTTTGTGCTGCTGTTTGTAACTACCAAAAATATTTGACCTAGACCCATCTTTTATTATACCGATCGACTCAGAATCTTTCTGAGTCGATTTAGCAATATCCGTCCGTCTGTGTGTCCATGTAAAGCTTGTAATCAAACTACAGGTCGCAAATATCAATATATTTTGATGAAATTTGGTACATAAGCTTTAATCGGTCATAGGATGAACGCTTTTGAAATTGGTGCAATTCGGTCCATGTTCAGACCTAGCCCCCACACAAATGATCCCTATGAAACCGATATTAAGTGCCATAAGATCCAAATTATAATATAGATCTCAGTCAAATTGGGTTTGTATGTGCTTATTATATCCATAAATCAGTAGTCCAAAAATAATCCCTATAGGACAATTCTTAGTCATAGGTCCCATATAAGCTGCTTCCCGATCTTCACTTAAATCTATCAACAAACAAAAATATTGCACAGATTTTTCTCAAATTTGGTTTGTATATATTTTTTCAAAATATAAGTAACTTTACCAAATATGGTCAAGATCGGTCCATTTTTCGACCTAGTCCCCATATAAATATAGCACCCGATATGAACTTTTTCATATTTGCGGCAAAAAAATTAATACAATGCTACTCAAATTTGGTTTATTCTTATTTTCTATATCGAATTAGGTGGATCGAAAGATAGGGTCTCTAAACCATGGTATAGGGTATCATATGGTCTGTCTAAACCGACTATAATTTTCTTACTTGTTTTTTTATAGATTGCACTATTCTACAAATTTTAATTTTTGGAAGGATCTCCACTTCGTTTCCAAAAAAAAAAAATGTCTGCAAAAGATCCTGGGTTTTTCGTCTATGACACTAATTGGTTGCGAAAATAGGGGTGGGTAATGTAAAAAACCTAACAACCAACAAGTGTAACTTTTATGATGCTAAATAGTTTTTGAGTCTTAAGTAATTTATTACCATATTTTATTAAAATAAAATCCAGTCAATAAAAACAATTGTAAATAATTTCAACCTAATCACAAAAAAAATGGCCAATAAAATTTTAAAATATTTGACAATTGTAAACAATTTGCAACGTAAGTCATAAAAAAGGGTCAATAAAATTTTAATAAATTTGGTTGAAACAATTGTCTCGTTTTTATCGGGGTGAATCAGATCGCGAATTGATGTTTCAATTTTTCGCAGTACACGAGCCAGAATACGAATTTAAAATATAACTGAACTCGAACCTGTTTATTGTACATGTTCTATTTTTTCTTTTTTTCTTAGTACACGATCCAGAACACGACTTAAAATATAACTGAACTCGAACCTGTTTATTGTACATGTTCTGTTTTTTCTCAGTACACGTACCAGAACACGAACTTCAAAAAAAACCAACACTCGAATCTGTGTGGTTTATGTGTGATCGAAACAAAAAATACGTGATAGAAAAATGTTCGTGTAAACAACGAAATATTAAAACGAACACAAGTCATGATTGTGTTTGGCACCGTAGAAAATTTAAAAACAAACATAATTGATATGAAAATAAAAATATGTTTGTGTTGGTCTAAGTAATGTTTGTTTACATATATGTACGAGTTTTTTATTCAGTGTGTGTTTTTTTCGAACTCTGGTTAAAATGCAAAACTAGGGAATATTGATATAAATTGCAATATTTTTTATAAGAAAATCTAGGTTTTATCTTAAAAAACCGTATTTATTAATGTTTGTTTCTATTTAGGAATTGAAATCAATTCATTTCGAAGCATATATTCACTAATTTTACTATTTTTAAACTCTTTCTTTTAACTCATACTCTCTGTCTGTCTGTCTGTCGTGGGTCAACCCCATTCCCCCTTATCCAATTGATCTGAAACTTGGCCAATAGTCTTGTTATGACTATAGAGTAATTTTGGGGTAGTCACGCACAGTCACGGAGTGATCTAAATGTCATTTCCCCTCATCCGATCGATCTGAAACTTGGTCTATACACTTGCAATGAAAAAAGATTAACTTTGACTTAGTCACGCACAGTCACGCATGGTCATGCACAGTCACGGAGAGATTTAAAACGGATTTCCCCTCATCCAATCAATCTGACACTTGGTCGATATATTTGCTGTAAAGAAATATTAACTTCGACATAGTCACGCACAGTCACGCATAGTCACGCACAGTCACGGAGTGAATTAAAACCAATTTCCCCCTGTCCGATCGATCTGAAACTTGGTCGATAGATTTGCTGTGAAAAAATATTAACTTTGACATAGCCACTCACAGTCACCTTAGTCACGCACAGTCACGGAGTGACTTAAACCCCATTTCCCCTTATCCGATCGATCTGAAACTTGGTCGATAGACTTGTTGTGCCCAAAGATTAATTTTAAAATTGTCACGCAAAGTCACGCACAGTCACGGAGAGATTCAAAACTTATATGCATGATTCAAAACTTATATATGGGTTAGATTACTTAAAACTAATTACTCATTTTTCGTAGAACTTAGAAATGTTAAGTATGGTTTTCACATTCTGAAATTTACATAATCAATACAGCGGATCCTAATAACCTAAGGCATACGACAATTAAAAAATAACGGTTTCTTTTCATAAATTTCTTATAGGAATATTTATTCCAAAGTTACTCATTGAATTTAGAAAGTTTGCCAGGGATTTTCACACAAAAACTAACGAGTAATTTTTTGAGTCGCCACTTATGTTACAAATATTTTAGTTTTTAAAGATATTTAGTTTTTGGAATATTAAGATAAAAATCTTTAATTTAAAATATCAGTTAAGCTGGGATTATTAACGACGAAACTTAACTTACATTCCATATACAGTTTTACAAAAAAAGTGAAGTAAGATACAATATCTTTGAGATACTTTTTATTTTTAAGTTTTTCCTCATATTATAATAAAAAACAAGTAAGAAAATCATAGTCGGTCTGGACCGATTATACGATACCCTATACCATGAGTTTAGAGAAAGGGTCTTAGGTCCAACTAGTTGGATATATAAAATAAGCATATACGAAATTTGAGTGGCATGTTATTAATTTTTTGCCTGCTGATATGAGCCAGTTTATATCGGTTGCTATATATATATGGGGACTAGATCACTTATTTTTTGCAAAACCATATACAGTCCAAATTTGAGAAAAATCTGTGCATTATTTTTGTTTATTGGTACATTTAAGGGATTACTACTGATCAATGAGTGTAAGCCAAACAAACAAACCAAATTTGACCGAGATCTTTATCACAATTGGATCTTATGGCAATATAAGTCGATTTCATAGGGGTCATTTGTATGTGGACTAGGTCTGAAGATGCACCGATTTTCACCAAATTCAACGGCGTTCGTCCTATGGCCGAAGAAAGCTTATGTACCAATTTTCATTTATATATTGATATGTGCGACCTGTAGTTTGATTACAAGGTCTACGTGGCCACACAGACGGATAGACGACCGGTCAGACGAACGGACATCGGTAAATCGACTCAGAAAGTGATTCTGAGTAGTTCGGTAGTTACAAACATCAGCACAACCTCATCATATCCTGAAATGTTGTAAGCAGAATTTTCAACAAAATGACCCAGTATAAATTTACCAGAAAAACTGTTTCAAAATCTACAGCTCATTTGTTTCGTTTTAATACGCTGCTTATTCTGTGAACCATTCTTTGTTTTTGCAATAAAAAATCAGTAAGGAATGTAATATTGTGGCCAAATGAAACTTCGTGGGTTTATTGATTTGAGTAAATAATTATTTTTTCAGGATCAATGTTGATATCTTCATTGGTTTAGCACTGACGCTAGTTTTTGTAAATAAATAAAAATTAAATCTCGATTTGAGGTTTCATTAAAGGATTTTGCAAAACGCTTTCGGTGACCAGGCTACGTCGAAAAAAAATGTTTACAAGTACTAAAACGATTCGAAGAAGGCAGGTAAAGCGTACCCAGGGCGAGAAAAATCAACGTTTTTTTTTTTTAATTAATCAACACTCAGGGGATGCTCCCTACAGATGCAGTGCATTGTGTTGATCTCAGGAAAATAGGTTATGGGAAGGAGGAATGAGGGAGTACGTGTGTTAATTTTTTTTTTTTTGCAGCGACAGACCAAAGCCTCTGGTGGGAATCGAACCCACGACCCCCGCAAGATAGGCGAGCACGCTACCTACTCACCTCCCGGGGCGCTTAAGGAAATTGAAGATTTGGTGCTGAAAAGTCAACGATTGAAAATGAAATCTTTGATCATTCAATACCATTTATAAACTAGCAGACTCCATCCTTCGAAGTGCAAATTCTAGGCAACTTTTTTTCAACTTAGCCAATTCACAAACCAACGTTTTTTGGTTTATCATTATTGTGAATGAAGAAAACAAACGTACAAACCCATTAACAAATTTAATAAACACACATATAGCATTGTATAATTGTATGTATGTGTTAATAGCAACTTTAAATGCAATTTACTCAAAATGAAGGCAAAGATTTAAAAATCTTTAAGTCTGGTGAACAGCTAAAAAGAAATACCTTTTAAAAAAAAATACGTTTTGTCAAAATCGGGATAAAATGGTAGAACTAAACATCGGTCACAAGAAATCGCCAATCCTATTAATATTATAGATATATATATATATTATATTGGGCTTCAAACGTTAGAAATGTCGATTAATATATCTAGAAACAATGCCTTTTGACTACCAGGTCGAAATGAGACGCATTATTACGGGTGATAAAACTTAGATCTATGAAACAACTACCAATTAAGTGAATATTATTAAAAGGTCAAAGTCATGTTAACAATTTTCTACCTTCCGCCGCGCAGTCCTACAATCTAGGACGACAAAAATCCAATTTTATTATATTGACTTGGAATTCTCTATTCAGGTTCTTTTTGACTGCGAAAATAACATTATGAAAAATGTGGGCGGTCGGATAACGACCACGCCCACTTAAAAAAATTTAATTCTCATGATATTCTCCTCAAATTTGATACACATATTCTCAATGAACGTACATAGAAATATCACAAAGAGGGGTCGAACAGATAACTGTCACGCCCACCTTAATAGTAATATATAATATTATTGTATTTTATTTCGGTTTACTAATCACCCTACGGTTTTCGATCGCAGACATTTGCAAAAGTTAGCTTTAGAAATAAGTTCTAAAGACATTGGTGAATATTTCTGACAAAGTCACCAATAAAAGTTCTATTCCATTAAAAAAATATATAAATTCTTGATAAAAATATTAATATTAAATTTTCTGTAAAATAACAAAAATAAATAAATATATATTTTTGTTAAAAAAGTTATAACAGTTATATGTGCAACCACATCTTAATAACAAGCAGAATTACCGTTCTTATATGATTGTTTCCATGCTATCGGGCATGTTTTGTAATGCACATAAATAAATCAATACACTCGGAAAACTTTTTTTGTCGTGCTAGATTGGTCAAATGTAGCACTGTGCGCCGGGCCAAACTGTTTACAAGGCCAGAATTATGGGATTAGTCGTATCTTTTGGCTACCGGTACACCGTTTTGAATCGATTGAGGAGATAAAAATCGAATAGCTCTGCTAGCTTGAATGGCCATTTTGAATTAAGCAACTGGTTTGAGAATTGAAAAAAAAAAAAGTTGCATTGGACGTGGATTACTTATTTTATATTAATTACAATGCAAAGTAAATTTGTATTCTAATTTGGGTCAAGGGATAAGCCGAGTGACAAAGACCATATGGCTGGTGTTTTTTTTGCAGCGACAGACCAAAGCCTCTGGTGGGAATCGAACCCACGACCCCCGCATGATAGGCGAGCACGCTACCTACTCACCTACCGGGGCGCTTACTTTGTAGGCGACTGAAATCACCTTTCTTTTATTTCCAACAAAAGATTGTAGAATTCATGCTAAAAAAAAATATGGAAATTTCACTGTAAAAAAACTTGAGAAACATAAGTTATTTAATATTTTTTTTAAGCGAGATAGTTGGTCAGGTCATGTCAAATGCATTCACCTTTTAATAAAAGAATAGCGGATTCCAGCCGCCGAAATTCGAGCGCAAATTCTAGAAAATTTTATTTCTTCATTAAAAAAAGACCCTAAAAGTATGCTTATCAATTATAGTCAATTCGCAAATCAACACAAAATACAAACTCATTTTTATTACAAACACATTAACAAATTTAATAAACACACACATTGCATTGTGTAATTTTATGTATGAGTTAGTAGCAACTTTAAATGCAACGTACTCAAAAAAAAGGAAAAAATTTAAAAATCTGTAAATCCGCAAATCGGCTAATAATAAATATCTTTCAAATAATGTACGTTTGGTCAAAATCGGGATAAAACGGTAGAACAAAACATCAGTCGCAAGAAATCGCATATCCTATTAATAATAAAAGATATGCTACAATACAATTTTGGGGAATTTTATATATCATGCCTAGATTTTGAGTTGTGTTAGATAGAAAATTAAAAAGAAAATAACTAGATTCGGTGCACGTTGTGTTGTGCTACGTTAATTAATACAATTAAGTTGCATCATTTTAAAAGTGCCTGGCAATGACAGTGGCCTCTGGTAAAAAGTTTAAGGTCACATGAATTTTATTGATAACGTTTTTGTTATACTTTTACAATGTACTTGTACATACTTACAGTGAGATTCAAATGAAAGTGTACATTTACATTTTTATACCCTATACCACTATTTGGTTTGGGTATAATGACTTTGTGCTTCTGTTTGTAACAACCAAAAATATTTGACCTACACCCATCCTTAATTATACCGATCGAATCAGAATCACTATCTGATTCGATTTAACGATGTCCGTCCGTCCGTCCGTCTGTGTGTCCATGTAAAGCTTGTAATCAAACTGCAGGTCGCAAATATGAATATATTTTGACGAAATTTGGTATTTGATCTTTCCTCGGCCATGGGATGAACGCTATTGAAATTGGTGAGAATCGGTCCATGTTCAGACATAGCCCCCATACAAATGACCCCTATGAAATCAACATAAATTGCCATAAGATCCAAATTATCATACAAATCTTAGTCAAATTGGGTTTGTATGTATATATTACATCCATTAATCATTAGTCCAAAAATTATCCCTATTGGACAACTCTTAGTCATAGGCGCTATATAGAGCTGCTTCCCGATCTTCACTTAAATCTATCAAAAAACAAAAATATTGCACTGATTCTTCTCAAATTTTGTTTGTATATATTTTTGCAAAATACAAGAGACTTTACCAAACATGGCCAGGATCGGTCCATTTTTGGGCCTAGTCCCCATATAGATAGAACATCCGATATGAACTTTTTCATATCTGCAGCCGAAAAAGTTAATAAAAATCCCACTCAAATTTGGTTTATGCTTATTTTCTATATCCAGTTAGTTGGGCCTGAGAGATAGGGTCTCTAAACGCATGGTATAGGGTATCGTATAGTCGGTCTAGACCGACTATAATTTTCTTACTTGTTTATATTCAAGATTTTATTTCGGGTATCTGTATAATTAGATATTTTATTATTCTCTCTTAATCTACAAAAAAAACCAATAAAAAAAAGGTTTTAAAGGGGAAAAAGGCGTATTTTCATGATTTTTATTGAAGATATCTATGAATAATGTTGGATTATTTATTTCATATCCAAGTTATAGCATAACATTTGATGTATCTAAAAATGTTAATAAAGAAGTCCGTTACAGTGAATCTCCGGAGGCGCCCCGAAAAAAGTTGTTATATGGTGAACATCATAACTTGTTACCGGATCATGTGAAACCAAAAAATCGAAATGCGAAGTGAAAAACATGATTTTTGCTATAAAATTCGGTGAATTTATAAAAAATAGAAAAAAATTGTTTAAAAAAAACTCCACTCTGATTACATGTTGATTTTTTTGTAGAAGTAGTGAATAAAATTTAAAATGGGTCGGTCAACTAGTTTTTCAGTTATGATGTTCACGGACTTCAAAAATGTTGTTTGTGAGAAATTCGATTTAATGTTTTTAATATATACGTTATACCGTATGAGGGCCGGTCGCTCGAAATGCTGTATCTTCGTTAGTTTTGCTCCAATTTACTTGAAATTTTTAAACAACACTATCACTGAGAACTGGCTTCTGTTAATCAATAAGGCAATTTCAGGTAGTTCAATGGACAGTTGCTTAACCATTTTTAAAAAAGAAATAAACGTTCGAAAACTCTTTAATTTCATCCGACTGCAACAAAATCGAAACAAAAAATAACATTATTTTATGTCTAAAAAGCAGTGGAAAGCAACAACAATAAAACGTAAAATAAATTATAACGGAAAACGGTAAATTTTTAATACTCGAAAGTATTTAGCGATAATTTCTACACTTTCTTTTGCGCGTAATACGAGTATTTGGAGTGTTTTTAGTTTTTGTTATAGTTTTTCTTGATACCACTATGTGGTCAGGTTAAAATGATTTTGTACTTATGTATGTAATTACAAAAAATATTTGACCTAGACCCATCGATCGACTCAAAATCACTTTTAGAATCACATTCTGAGTCGATTTAGCGATGTCCGTCCGTCCGTCAAGTTATGTGTCCATGTAAACCTTGTAATCAAACTACGGATTGCAAATATGAATATGTTTTGATGAAATTTGTTCATAAGCTTCTATCGGCCATAGGACGAACGCTATTGAAATTGGAGAAAATCGGTGCAAGTTCAGACCTAGTCCTTGTACAAATGACTTCAAATTGCCATAATATCAAAATTATCATATAGATCTCGGTCAAATTGAGTTTGTTTATGTTTATTACATCCATTTATCAGTAGTCCAAAAATAAACCCTATAGGATAATTCTTGGTCATAGCCCCCATCTATCAAAGAAACAAAAATATTGCACAGATGTTTCTCAAATTTGGTTTGTACATGTTTTTGCGAAAACTAAGTGACCTTACAAAATATGGTCAGGATCGGTCCATTTTCCACCTAGTCCCCATACAAATATAGCATCAGATATGAACTTTTTCATATCCGAAGGCAAAAAAAATTAATAATTTTCTTACTTTTTTTTAGATTAAGATAAAATATGTGGTCTAGAATTAGGTGTTGACAAAAAAAAAATACTCCTCAAAAAGTGATTATAAGAGTTGGAAACACTATATTTATGATTTAAAAAAAAAAAGCATTAAAAAAATGTGTAGACGAATTTAAAAGTTATGACAACTTAAAGTTTTTGATTAATTTAATTTTAAATTTGGCGCCATTGGAAAACTTTTGAAAAAATAACTGGAAAAATAAATATTTTACAAAACTTTCTTAAGAAATTTTGAAAAAAATCGTACGACGAAATCAAAAGTTATGGTCTATTAAAGTTTTTATATAAAAAAAAGTTCGGTTAAAATAGAGTTTATTTATTAATGCATTTTAATGAATCCTCACGAAGAATACAGAAAATGGTATGCGCTGTATATATGGGCAAAACAAAAAAACTACGTAAGATATTTCTTCATATAACAAAAGATATTCAAGAGCTCTTTATTCCCAACTTCAATCAAAAAAAATTCAATGTTTCCTACATCTATGTATGGAACTTGTCGGCAAATTTCCACCAACTGAACTGCACCTATTATTAGGTGTTGTAAATAAAATATTCATCTGTTTGGAAAAAATGTTTCCAAAAATTGCACTTGATTGGAATTAATGCATAGTGCAATTATTAAAGTAAATTCGTCAAGAAAACTCTTAAAAAATCTGTAAATTCTTGAAAAAAAATCTACCATTAAAGTGTTTCCTTTTTACTGAGATTATCAACAGTTTCAATATTATGTTTTGGTAAAACATTATGCGAAAATTAAGCACAATATATTGAAACATTAAAAAATAATTACCTCAAACTTTGTTTACTGACTAACCACAAATTTTCAGTAACTTTCATGCAGTTTTCATCTCTAAACTATATTTTCGGCCCAACAAAACTTTTAAATTGTGTTTATTAAATAAAAAATTGCTTGTTTTTAGTCCCTTTGCCCACTTTTCTCAGTTATCAATTTTCATCAACTCTAGTGCTAGCAAATTTGTTTAAATAACTTCTGATTTCGAACTACGATTTTTTCATACTTAAAATGTTTTATGTATTTTTTGTAAAATATTTCTCTTAGCAGTTGTTTTTGAAGAGTTGCCCATGACTTTTAAATTCGTTTGCAGATTTTTTTTTAAAGAGCATTTTTTAAATCATAATTATAGTGTTTTGTGGAGAATTTTTTTGTCAACACCTACATATTTCCACGTGTGAAAGAATCAAATACCACTTACAAAAATAATATAATGTTGAATTAAAAGGAAATACAAACACTCGAATTAAAAATTTTAATATAAAAATTGTAAGTGTACACATTCTTTTGATTCATACTGTATATATGCTTTCATATGAACATCAGTGTTCATATGTGTATTGTCATATATAAATTTATGCTGATATATAGTATATCACATCATAAGTGAAAACCTTTATTAGGCAATTCAAATTGAATATATGATGTTGAATATAATTTTTTTTTTTATCCTTGAATACTACGCCCCTGTGCAAACAAAAAAGATTTATTTGCTGTGTGCAAACACTTACGTGTGTGGATGATATATATTTTAATGATTATTTTTTTCATATTTTTATTATTAGTATTATTAATTACACTAACGTGACAATAGCACGTTTTATATAAGTGTTTATCAATAAGATTGCAAACGACAAGTGAGTTTTATTTTCAGTTTATGACAATGTATGTACACTTGCAGGTAACATATGTCTATGTTCATACACTGCTAAACATGTGTAATAGGTTGTCATTTATTTCAGAATTTTGTTTTGTAAACAAAAAAAAAATTAAATAGTTTTTTTAATTTTGTAAAAGAAATAAATACTTTTGATGATGAAGAATTACACAGGTGCACATTTGTTAGACCTTAGGACAGCATAGCATACTTTCCTTGGCGAACTGTAGCCGAATCTGAACTGAATCTGAAATCCTACTAAAAACACAATACAGTTGAGATATTACTACACCGCGCATAAATTTTGACACAAAACTCGTTAAAGCATCTGAAAGAAGTATTTAGATTTGGATTTAGCTTGCTATAAACCTTAAACCGTACTCCTACCTTGGAAAATACTTCCTAATCATACATTTGTGTAGTTCTCTACATCTTGTATATAAACATTATTTATGAAGATAGGTTTAATTTGTAAAAAAAAATATTTTATTTAGTTCTACATCTTTTATATTCAGCCAACGCAAACATTTCGGCTGTGGTGAACATTGCAAATGGTTTTTTCGCAAAGGAATGGCTATAATTGGCTTCGGCGTAATTTTCTTGCACGCAATATATACATCTGCCTCTTTTTTCAATTATTCTTCGCCATGTATGGTTGGGCAAGAGCAAGTCCAAGCCGTGTTTCGGGCTAGTTAAGGTTAATTCTATAAGTACATATATCAGCCGAATTTATAACAAAATTTTAGCAGCCGCATATACATCGAACACAACGAGCTGCTTGCTAGAATACCGATTAACGCAAGCAGTAATTTAGCATAGAGTTTATTCATAACCAATTTTATTCTGTCAACTAAAAGTTAAAATATCAACTCTGAATTTTGTGATGCCATCTATTTTTATGCAAATAGGTTGGCATTTCATCCCATGTTGACATTTCATTTCATGGAGGAGAAAGAAAAAAAAATTGTTAAAAGATCATTAAATTGCGTTTTTCTTCGTAAATCTGTACTTTTTACTAAATTGCATGTCGGTATATATCTTCTTTTTTTTTAATCGCTCGACGATGGGCTCCACCTCTTAAAAACTCTAATGTGTCTAAATTGTCAAGACTTTCCATTATTTGTAAATGAAAAATATTTTTTGCATACAAAAATTTTAATGGTATTTTTTTGCATTTGTTTACAACACAACTTTGACAGAAAACAGCTGTTTAGTAAGTGTTTGAAAGTTCTTTAGAATGAATTTAACAAGTGCATTAATTAGCATTATAAATAACACACTTGCTAAGAACCTGCTAACTATTGGTTATGAATTTAACTGTATGAAAGTATTACATTAAGTTCATAAATATTTGAGATATACTGGTATACCCACAAATGCATTCAAGGCTGACATGTCAATCATGTTATTAACCACAACCATTGGCCACCTGTTGGTTTTTCATTTACGGCTCTATCCAACAATCATTTTGTCAACTTAGTCATTTTATCCAACCTTAGTTCGGTTGTAATACGATATTATTTCTGGTAGCTTCTTTCCAACAGTCTCGACTTCGGGCGTGTTGTGAAGAGTACTCTGCAGCACTGTGCATTTACCTTTTCTTTCAATGTAGGAAACAACAGTTGTATCTTTGCTAAATGCGAATGTACACTGCAAAAGTGCAGCCTTTTTGCATTGTACCAGTTTTGGTGAATCGAACACTTGTTCTTACGCATTGTTCCAACCATGATCAATTGTTTTTTTTAGTAATTTTTGACCCAACTCATAATAGGTGACGTAATGTTATGTAACGTTATGCTCCAAAACAACTCGTTGGCCTTGATTTTTCTCTGGAGCAGCTCCAGCAGCTTTCCCAAGGTATAGTTGGATTTTCTAGACATAGCAGGTTTTGGGACATATAGACTACCCAAATTTTCAAAATTTTCATGGAAACCACATAGCTGTTCGTATACAGCGACACAATCGTAAGGGTTGAAAAGCATTGGTAACATTTCAGACTACATATCCCACAGATGGCGAATTGCAGCAAATTTTGAGAAGGCGGCCATTTTTTTTTTGTTACCGATTTTAAAGTTATATTATTCATTTGAAAGTAAATACTAGTAAACCTCGGGAGCCAAAAAATTGCGACTCTATCTCAACTATATCACAGCGAACAGGGTCTTCGAAAATGGGTTTACTCAGTATTTGCCAAAATTAAAAATTTCTTTTTATTTTTGAATGACTGTAACTTTTTTGATTTAAAAGATTTTGAAGTGAAATAAATTTTGTATAATTTTGTGGCTTCCATACTATTAATGTTAAAAATGTAAAATCACTGAGTCATTCCGAAATTTAAAAACAAAAATTATTTAAAAAAGGTCCAAATTTTCCGAAAATCTCCTACTTAATAGAGCATAACTCCTGCAAGTCAAAAGCGGTCAGAAAAAATCTTTCACTGCTATACTCCTCTATACTCCTATACCCCATTATACACCCACCAGTTTCCGCCCGTGTGCACCAGAACAATTTTTCTGACCCAAGATTAGATATTTTCTGCAAAATTTATGAATACAAAAGTTGTCCACTATGTGGTTAGGATATATTAAGTTTGAGGAGATGTTTTTAAATGCCCAAAAAAAATTGGACCTTTATCCATCTTTTATTATACGGATCGAATCAAAAACACTTTCTGAGTCGATTAAACGATGTCCGTCCGTCCGTCTGAGTGTTATGAATACAAAAGTTGGTCGTACCGGTGCACCGCGGTGTATTTTTTTGCGTATCGGTAGAGTTGTCAGGAGTTGTTATACATATACTTATAAAAAAGGGTTGAGATATAATGCGCTTAATTTTTACAGGTACATTTACATCGGTATCTTTCAAAAACATTAATAGTCTGAATTAGAGTTATATAGTTTAAATACCTGACAAAATGGGAAACAATTTAAATAACAGGTAAATGGTAAAAAAAAATCTTGCGACATATGCTTCACCTTTTAAAAAGGGTTAGGGTGTGGCTTTTTTATGCTTCTAAAAGTGGTAATAAAAGATAAAAATTTTTATTTTACATAATTGCAAGAAAGAGTATTTATAATGTTTCCACAATTATTATTCATTACAATTTGTACAATGGCTAAGTACTGTTACAGAGATCTGTCAGATATTTATTTTCAACGAAATGATGTAGACGATGTAATTTTGCACATAGTGAGCTACGACTTCTTTAAGAATTGTAACCTCGAAGACATTGAAATGCACAAAGGAAAAATTACTAATTTTGCATCGAATTTGAAAAGACGGTACATTGAATGCTCTCATAGCAAGGCAAAGATGTACAAACGTTACCAAGACTGGTTAATAAAGGAACTTATTTTTGAGAGTGCATCTACAACTGCCAACGAAAGTGGAAAAAAGGGTCGACCAGCAAAACCAATTGACGGATGTAGTGAAAGATCTCGAAGGAGCAAGCTGGAGAATATCAATGAAGAAATTTCTCAAAGAATTATTAAGGATTCATTTTTGCACCAAATTCAACCAACCCAAAATAAAAAAAATAAAATTGAAATAATTGAAAAAATAGTAGAAGCAAGCCCAAGGTGCACCAAGAGGATTTTGAAAAGCATTCCTACACCAATTGAAGATAAGAAATTTATGCCGGAAGAAGCGTTCGCCCTATTTTTGGATTTGAAATTGACCAATAATCAATATAAGGAATTGCGGTAGCGAACCAATGAAAAGAATTGTGGGATTTTTCCAGAGTATCGAGATTTAGTTTCAAAAAAGAATGCTTACCTTAACAATCTGCTATTAGTGTCACTTCAACATCAGAAGAAATAAAATTGCAAGATCTCCTTGAACATACTGCAGAACGATTGCTAAATACGCTTGATACTGATCATTTAAAAAAAATTGGTAAGGGTGTAGATCATGAATTAATAAGACGATTCAAAATCATATTACAAGTTCTAGCATGCAGCAGAAAGATAAATGCAAAAAAATTTGGAGAGTACGCCAATAAAACAGCTATACTTTATAATGAAAAATACTCTTGGAGATATATGCCATCCACAGTTCATAAAATTTTGTACCATGGGGAACAAATAATTCAAAACAATATGCTACCAATAGGAGATCTATCTGAAGAAGCGCAAGAAAAAAGGAACAAAGACTACAGATTCCTTCGCGAGCACAACACAAGGAAAATGTCCTGATGTTGTACTAATGAAGACCTTATCACTATTTTGTTGTGCACTTCAGATCCACATATGTCCAACATTCGTCAAAAATGGAAAACTACCTCTATTGAATTAGACGAAGAAGCTAAACAACTTCTAGAAGATGAAAATCAAGGCTATTTTGAAGAAATTTTTACTAAAATTGGTTGATTTAAAGTACTTTTTCATTACACTAACAATAAGTTACACTTTTTTTTTATATAGTTAAAAAATTTTCTTGATTTAAAAATTTATATATTTTATAAATTTACAATAAAAATTGTTATATTTCATAAATTTACCATAAAAATTGATATAGAAATATTTAAAAAGACAATAAAAAAAATTTAACTAAAGCAAAAACATACGAGTTTTTCATTGAAACTTCTCTATCTTGAACCAATATAAGGTAACTTTTACGTTCGCTGCTTAACAAATTATATTTTAACTCGGGATCTTTCAAAAAAAAACAACCTTTGGCCCTTGTGCACAATAGGACTAAAAAGTTTACGGGGGCCAAAGTTTGGCATTTTCTGAAAAACTTAACTTAAAAAATTGTTAAAAAGTATTAGTTGTAAAATTAACTGAAAAAATAAGACATTACATTAAAAACATTTTTTTACCTTCTAACACTTCACATTTGTACTAAAATTCAACTACAAATGAAAATGTATTTTAAACCCTCCGTAACTTTTTTTATTTTTGGTCCAGAATTACGTTTTAAAGGCTAAAGTCTCACCTACCAAACGAAGAAAACCGCATATCAAAATTCCAATCCAATCAAAAGTTATAGATTTTTGACCGCCTTCTCGTCAAATGGTCCACTGTACGACGACTTATTGTATCATCGCAGCGAATAATTTTAGTGAAGTACTCAATTGCTCTGAATATAGGCGGACCGAAAGTGACATTGAACAGCTCAAGAACAGACTGATTCTTCGATCTGAAATGAAGCAATTGAAATTGCAACGTTCAACCTACTTGTTAACGCCAGCCAATATCAAAACAATCAAATACGCATGAAACATATTGGTATCGACTACTTCATGGTTTCATTCTTTATCCGGCCAAATGCATGTTTTCCAAAATGATTTTCTGAATATGTGGTGGAAAAAATTTCAAGAAATCATCCTTGATACTATTCACGCGCGATGAAGTAGTATTAGTAATACCTGGCCGCAGTTCGATTACGTACTGCTGTTTGCATAGCTATTGCGCTCCAAAGCTTGTTGCCTTTTGAGACAAACAAAGGATCGATATTAACAAAATCAGCAAGGGCATCATCTTCCTCACTTCCGTCTTCTTAGTTTTCATCTTCAGATGTTTCTGCTGCCGGGTATTTTATATTCATCACCACTACCAGATAAAAATTCTTCGTCCTCAATATCCACTATTCAATAGGCCACAAATCTGTTCATCACTGAGACATGAAGGTCTAGCCATTGATTTCACAAAAAAAAGCACTAGAAACTCAAGCCACTAGGACCGTAACGCAATGAAAGCATCACCCAACTAAATCTAGCTTACATATAGTCATCGGTGCTAATTGTTATGAAAAAATAATCAAAATTGCATAGCCTACTATTTCCAAAAAAAAAAAATCATGTTTGCTATTATTCAAAAATTCAAAATTGCATAGCCTGCACGCACAAAATACTCATATTGGAGATATTCTAAAATTCAAATCCCCATAGCCTACCACTTACAAAACACTCATAATTGTGTGGGTTCTCGCTTTCTTTTTACACTTGGCGTACAAGGTACTATTTTTAAACAACCTTCGTATGCCGAGTAAAAACTTTGACAACCAATCCATTTCAGTTCATATAAATGTTAAAGAAAAAGTCACAAAAAATTTGTAACCAAATTAAGTTTTCTACACCAAGGTAGGTTAAATAAAATAATCTGGTCCCGGAATTTTGAGTTTTACCATATGTTATGGGCCTGTATTATTTTCAGTTTTTGGTTTTTGTTTTACCCATAAAAATTTAATATTAAATTTCTGTGCTGAATATTTTATTTGATTATGCTAGCTCGCTTAGGGAAATAAGTGACACCCCATTTTATATATCTTTTTTTTTATTATAAAAATGTTTATTAAAACTTATGTATGCATAGTAGGGTGCTCCAAGAAAAAAAAAATTGTGAGTTATTGACTAGGACGCCCCCTAAAAATATGTATTTGGGTGTAAAATAACGTCTCCCAAAAAATTAGGACAATCGGACAAGAGGAACACGTGCCTCAACGGCCTTGAAGTTGGAAAAACTGTATACATGGGAAACATATGATTTTTTTTTAATTTCTTAAAATTCTTAATATTTTAAATTGATCTTGAATTAAAAAGATTAGAAAATCGTAATAAACAGTAAATTATCTTTCTAATAAGATAATAAAAACCAAAATCGGTTAAAAAAAACCAAGTTATTGCAATTGCCCCGGGCAACTAATGTGTCACAGAACGCTTAATCAAGAAGTTCGAGCCCAAATTTTGAAATTTGTAGAAATAATGTAATGCAAAAATATTTTCATATTTTATTAACTCCAAGGTACTCAATTAAAAAGTATTTTTTTATCATATGCTTTGCAAACTCATTTTAAATTAAATCCAAAAAGTGTGAATTTTTAAACACAGTTTTCAAATCTCCAATTTTAAGGTTTCAAAAATTTTTTTAAAGAAATTTAAAAAAATCAACGATTGGACTTTAAGGTTTAATTAAGCACATATTATGGACTAAAGCCTCCAAAAATTTAAGTTATTCATCTTTTCATTTGGCCAGTGCAGCGATTTGACTTCAGCGAATTTCAGGAAAACAGCGTTTTTTGTCACTTATTAGGGTTTTATGAATTTTTGTATTCTTTTTTTTCAAATTCATCAAATTAAAGTTTAAAAACTTCAATCCTCTAAAAATAATATTACAAATACTGCTGTACTATCATGCTGGTATAATGTTGGCATGAATATCATTTGTAAATTAAATATTGTTAATGATTCGGCAGAAAGAGCAGTAAAGCTTATGGAAGATTACAATCGAGTCTTATCACAAAACGAAGAAGAAAAGCAATTTATTTTGCAAATTGTTTCCGAATATAGAAAACGGTATTCTAATGCTAAAAAAAAACACTTTAATAAATTAATTAGAACAATAATATTATTTAAGAATAATACACATAGTTTTTTTTTATAAAAAATGTTTTATAAAAGTTGAAATCTTATATTAATTTTATTAAAAAATATTAAATAAAGAATTCATATTTATAATTTTGTTTAATTATATGGGATGTATGTTTGAAAAAGAAAAATAAATTTGTTTTTATTTCACCGAAAAACTATTAATCTATTTTCATTATAAGGTCATTTCGGACAGCAGTATTTGTAATACTATTTTTAGAGGATTGAAGTTTTTATACTTGAATTGATGAATTTGAAAAAAAGAATACACAAATTCATAAAACCTTAATAAGTGACAAAAAACGCTGTTTTCCCGAAATTCGCTGAAGTCAAATCGCTGCACTGGCCAAATGAAAAGAAGAATAACTTAAATTTTTGGAGGTTTTAGTCCTTAATATGCGCTTAATTAAACCATAAATTCCAATCGTTGATTTTTTTAAATTTCTTTAAAAAAAATTTTTGAAACTTTAAAATTGGAGATTTGAAAACTGTGTTTAAAAATTCACTATTTGGATTTAATTTAAAATGAGTTTGCAAAGCACATGATAAAAAAAAACTTTTTAATTGCGTACCTTGGAGTTAATAAAATACAAAAATATTCTTGCATTACATTATTTCTACACATTTCAAAATTTGGACTCGAACTTCTTGATTAAGCGTTCTGTGACACATTAGTTGCCCGGGGCAATTGCAATAACTTTTTTTTAAACAGATTTTGGTTTTTATTACCTTATTAGAAAGATAATTTACTGTTTATTACGATTTTCTAATCTTTTTAATTCAAGATCAATTTAAAATATTAAGAATTTTAAGAAATTAAAAAAAATCATATTTTTCCCATGTATACTGTTTTTCCACGTGTTCCTCTTGTCCGATTGTCCTAATTTTTTGGGAGACGTTATTTTACACCCAAATACATATTTTTAGGGGGCGTCCTAGTCAATAACTGACATTTTTTTTTTGCTTCATACAAGGTTGGAGCACCCTAATGCATAGTTTAATAACATATGGTTTAGTGTTCATTAAATATAAGCTTATTATATTATTTAGTATCTTGGATGCAATTAAAATTGCTCATTCTATGGATCACTATGTTCATACTGGCAGTGTATGTGACGTATGAGCGATACTTGATTATTTAAATATGTATTATACGTCTTCCTAAGTTTGGTCAGCATTTTAAATATTTTATAATGTCATTTAAAAACAGGATTGCCAATCTTGTGAAGTTGCCCCAAACTTGTGTATCATTTGTTTACCAAAGGAACAAAATTATTCAATTGAGAATTTTTTAAAGTTTTTGGGACAGTTCAAAGATATATACAGTAATACATACAGTGAGTGATCATAAAATTAAAAACTCTTATTAATTTTATTGAATTTTTTACATACATATATTAATGTCATCCATAGAATACGTAACTTGATATTAAATCTAAAATTGTTTTATCATGTAAGATACTTTTTGTCATTTAATTAATTCAAATTTGTTAACTAAAAAATAAACTAATATATGTTTCTACATTTACGGGGGTTACTGCACTTTTAAAATAGGTTATCCAGGTCATTACAGTCAATAAATAAAATGTAAATTCGATTTCATCAACTAAATTTGGTAATTAATACCATTCAAATTCTGTTCCCTGTTTTGCGAACAAATTTTTTAACATGACACTGGTTAATTTTCACTTGTTTTAAAGTTTTGTTCTTCGAAAATTTCAAGTTAAATTCATTTCTAGGGATTCAACTTTTACCCACATAAGGATCCCTGGTTAAGGATCTTGCTTTTTTGCAGAAACTACAAGATTTTTTTCGGAAAAAATTTAATATCGGGGTTTTATTTGTAGGCTAAATCAAGTTAAAGAATCGTTAAAACTTTTGCAAACGTTTATCTATTTTCAAACAAAACTATAAAAGTCTGAATCGCAGTCATAAATGCTAAACAAAATATTTTAATTTTCCATAAAATATCGAATGCTTAAATAGTAACAAATTTGTCTTGTAATTCACTAAGATATACAGTTTATTATTTATTAAGAAATGTATATTTAAAACATTACTCATAATCTTAAGTTATTTCAAAGGGAAACTAATCATACTTTGCTCATTAATTATTTTTTTTTATAACACAAATGCAATAATTAAAAACCACACCTAAACTAAATATTTCGTTATAAATTGCTCCGAAAATTGTATGGGACGTTTGTAAAAATATAACATAAAACAAAAATATACGTATGTATTTTTGCAGAAAATTTAAAATAAAACAACAATCACTAAATCCAAAAATTCCATTTCCATGGAAAAGTTGAATTTTTAACAAACAATTATACCACGTATTGAATCTTTAACAAAAGATATAATAAAATGGTTTGGTAAGACTGCTATACTAACAAAAAAAAATTTTTATGGAAGCAACTTCAGGTTTATTTATGCATGGTGAGTGTGGTTTGTGGTGGTGGTGGAAACAATCACATTGGATTACATGTGAAAAAACTTAACTTTAAAATCGCAACTTTAGTTATAATACCGAAGAAATCAATAAGAATTATTTTATGCATATACAATCAGAAGGCTAAAGGGCTATAAAAGGGGATATAAAATGACAGTTGGAAAATATTTAAATATTGGAATAGGTCTTTAAATCATTAAATAGTTACGCTGTGCGTAGTGACTCCGCTGGTATGCTAATCTGTTGATTCTGTAATGCTGTACGTATATGTATGATTAATTATCACTTATACGCCTACGTATTAATTTTGGCAAAACGTCGTAGAGCTGAACGTTTGGAATTTTGTACCCTCTCTTAGAACAATTTTTAGAGTTGCCACGATGAAAACGTAAAATTGTGGTGGGGAACATAAAATCGCATATATCTCGAAAATAGAAAACCAGACCCCATATAAATTAGACGTTATCTTCTTTCAGCGTTCCCAAATCGAAAGCGTAATATTTTGGCGGAGCGTATATATCAGTTTGTCATTCTATGTCTAACGCATCGAAAAATTTATTTGCGACCCCAGATAGTATATATATCGCACCTGTACCTCTAAAGTGAGTCAACTCAAAATTTACAAATTTTCAGTAGAGGCAAAAAACGAGTTTTTTTTTAATTTCTATATCTATATACATATATAAAATGGAATGTGTGTTTATTTGTTTGTTTGTACCTTAAAGGAGACCAAACCTCCTGACCGATCTTCCTGAAACATTCACAGCATTTAACTGGGACCCTGGCATGATTAATAGGGTACTTTTTTTCGACCACGCCCACTTTTACGCCCACTTTTTTAAAATTATGTAATTGCTCCCATATAGTTTTTAACAGATTTACTTCAAATTGTATACACATTATACTCCAGGCGAGGTACAAATAAACATTTCTTACGCCACGCCCCCTTTCACGCCTCTTTTCACACCTAATTTTGTTTGAAAGTTTTAAACTTTTTTTTCTCTGTAGAAATTTGTTCCTTCCAACGGATTTTTTTTATTTGGTAGTATATTGCTCTTAACACTGTTAACGTCGCCATATAACTATGCACCACGGCCACTTCACCGCCCCCTTTTTTTAATTCAGATACTTATATCACTAACAATGTTTGCTATACAAAATACTTTTTTTTTAATATGTATTTACCTAAAGTTTTATACACTTTTTATCTACAGGTAAGGTAGCCATACATTTTTTTTATTACCAAATCCCCCTTTTTCGCCCCATTTTACCTTAAATTATAATTAATCTGCTTTCAATCTATATATATAAAAATGAATGTGTGTTTGTTTGTGCTTTATAGGAGGCTAAACCCCTGAACCGATCTTCCTGAAATTTTCACAGCGTGTTACTGTGACTCTGAAAGGAATATTAGGCTACATAAATTTTTGATTGGACAAAGGGGCGGTGCCACGCCCATATTATCCAAAATTTGAAATCGTTATATCTCGGGAATTTTTTGACCTACGGCGGTCATATTTGGTACATATGGTATTGACATGAATAGATATACATACCAGAAGAAAAGTGGGCGGGACCACGCCACTTTTTAGAAAAATAAAAATTCGTAATATCTTCTAAACTACTGGAAGGATCGTCATGAAATTTTCACAAAAGGATATTTTTGTGAAATAACAAGTCCTTAACTATATTAAGTTGTTAGTAGGCAAAGGGGCGTGGTCTCGCCCATATAACCCAAAATTTAAAATCGTCATATCTCGGCCATTTTTAACCTACGGCGATGATATTTGGTATATGTCGTATTGAAATTAATAGAAATAGTACTAAAAGAAAACTGGGCTTAACCACGCCCTTTTCAGAAAAATTAACATCCATAATAACTTCTATTAAGCCCTTGACCACATAAAGTTGTTAGTGCAATAATTAATTCTAAATTAAATAAATAATATTTTGTTAATGTATAAACATTTTTTTATTATTTTATTTTATTTTATAACGATGAGGGGTAGCGAATCACACCGGGTTCAACTAGTTTACTATAAAATTTAAAAGCAGTTATTTCATTGTAAAGAATTGCGAATAATAAGTATACAACAGTAGTTTGTGATTTTTTCAGTGATCATCAAAAATAACAAGTTTTTTGGGTAGAACTCAAAATATGTCTTTTTAGTGGATTCTAAAGAAGTTACTCTTATAACAAAAAGAGGGTTACAACTGTATTTTTTTTTTTGCGAAAGACTAGAAAAATCGATGTAAAATTTTTACAGTGGATAGTTTCGTTTTCATGCAAAAAGTGAAAATTTGAATATTTTGAGTTGAATCACTTTAGAGGTACAGGTGCGATATATTTTTCATCCTTATAACAACTCCAGTCACGCTCATTCACTAAATAAGCCATTTGGCTGTATAAAATTAGGATAATATTGTTAGTCATTATTTCGAGCAGGGTGATATTGAATTTGAAGCCTTTAGGTCCAATAACGGAGGAATGACGTACAAAAATGTGAAGATAAAATTTCATATAAAAAACTAGAAATGGTGAAAAATATTTATAAGTAACAGAATATGTACTCGTATCAGCGATGCATATATGTTTGTGTGCTTGTTTTTTTTTCTTTTTTTTTTTTTGTGTATGTAAAGGTTAGGGTTATCGATAAAAGTAAGAGAATAAGAATGCGCTTACTCTCTTTAAACAAACAAACATTTTAATTTATTCTGAATGCTTTAAATAATTAATTTCAATTAAAAAACCACGTAAATACTTAAAATTCTTAATAATTATGTTGTTAATTTTAAACTTCATTGTAGAAAATCCAACTACTATAATGTGAAATCTAGTCTTTTTTGTCTTTTAGTATTGTTTAGAACAGAGGTCGCCAAAGTACGGCCCGCGGGCCATAACCGGCCCGTTATAGCAACCCATCCGGCCCCCGAGTTAAAATGCGAAAGTAATACAAATATTTAAAAAAAAAATTGTTAAAGCATTACTAAATCCAAATTTAATTTTTTCTAATAAAGGGTCCGCCAAATAACTTTTTTTTTTTTTGAAAATGCTATAAAACAAAAACTACTGAATATTATCTCAAATTTCTTTTTTTATTTGAAAGTACAATCCTTCCGGTTAATAATGGAAAATAATTTCATTCAAATTGCTGCCTCGGCTGGCCATGCAGTAGACTACACGATCGGTCCAATTTTTAAGCACATTATCGATTGTGTGCAGCTGTATTTCACCAATGGCTTCACGAATATTGTCCTTTAAAGCGTCAATTGTCTCTGGCTTGTTGGCGTAACACTTATCTTTGAAGGCGACCCACAAATAATAGTCCAACGGTGTCAAATCGCAGCTCCGAGTTGGCCAAACGACATCAGCTCTGCGACTGATAATGCGATCTTCAAAAACAGGGCGCAAAACATCGAGTGTAGCTTCGGCTGTGTGGCACGTAGCGCCGTCCTGTTGAAACCAAATGTTATTGGCAACAATTCAATTTTTGTGAACAAAAATTCGTTCAACATGGCCCGGTAACAATCGCCATTGACTGTAACGGCCACTCCTTGCTCATTTTCGAAGAAAAATGGCCCAATTATGCCTCTGGACCAAAATCCGCACCAAACAGTGACTCGTTTTGGGTGTGGCGGCTTTTCAATGTATGCGTGCGGGTTTTTTTTTTTTTTTTTTTTTTTTTTTTTTTTTATTTATTAAGTCTATGGTAAAACCTTACAGACTGTTAAGTATAATACAGAGAGAGAAAAAATATATAATATATACAAATCCTTAAATCAAAAATTTGAGATTATGTATTTAAAAATAATATAATATTGCGTTTAATAATATCATCATTTAAAGAAAAATCAATTAAATTGTATAGATCATTGAAATCATGGCAAATTCTTCTAAATGGATCAGCATCGGCAAACTTTTGATGACAGATTGGGATAAACAGTGGAGTGTAAAAACGTGTTGACCGTGCCGGAACGTTCATGGAGATGTTTAATTTGAGAAAGTCTAATTGTATATGGTGGCAGATTGACAAAACTTGGATAAGAACGTCTTAAACAGAAAATGAGAAATTGCTTCTGGACCGATTCAATTTTGGCACTGCGAATATTAGATAGTGGATCCCAAATAACAGACCCGAATTCTAAAATTGGTCTTACTAGGGAGATGTATAGTTGTTTGGTAACTGTAGGGTCATTGAATTCCTTTGCCCATCTTTTAATGAAGGCCAGTACACCACGTGCTTTAATAATTATCATCGAAATGTGTTGAACAAGCTCTAATTTGGCATCTAAAAGAACACCCAGATCCAGGATTTTATTTACTTGCTCCAACTGGTAATCTCCAAATTTGTAACAACCAAATTCACCTAATTTTCTTGTAAAGTGCATGTGTTTGCATTTTTTTAAATTTAATTCCATTAAATTTATGTCGCACCATCTATAAAAATTATTTAGATCATGTTGTAGGTGAATTTGTTCACAATAATTCTTATAGCTTAAGAAAATCTTGACATCATCAGCATACATAAGAACATTTGAGGCTTTTATTATACTTGGTAGATCATTTATAAAAAGAGTAAATAAAATTGGTCCAAGATGACTTCCTTGAGGCACACCAGATTTAACTATAATATTCTTTGAAGTAGTATTATTAAAATAAACACGTTGATTTCTGTTGATCAAGTAAGATTTTATCCATCTTATGCTGTTTGCTGTAAAGCCCATCAAATATAATTTTTTGAGTAAAAGATCATGATTTACTTTATCGAAAGCTTTACTGAAGTCAGTATAAATAACGTCGGTATGTAGCCCATTGACGAAACCCCGATTTACCAAAGTTGTAAGTTGTAAAATATTAGTTGAAATAGAGCACCCCTTACGAAAACCATGTTGTGAGTGTGATATTATAGAAGAAACCTGATGACAGAGATTATCCGTTAAACATTTTTCAAATAGTTTGGGAATAGCACAAAGCTTAGCTATTCCTCTATAGTTAGCTACATTCGATTTGTTTCCAGATTTAAATAAAGGAATAATATATGAATCTTTCCATAATGTAGGAAAATGCCCATGTTTAATGGATGAATTAAATAAAATGCATAATGGAACAGCCAAAGTTTGGGTGCAGTTGATTAAAATGCAGCTAGGAATACCGTCAGGTCCTCCGTTAGTTGAATTCTTGAATGTTTTTAAGTTATTTTTGATATCCGAAGTCTTTATAAAAGGAAATGAAATTGATTGATGTTCCATAACTGGAAATGGATATATGTTTGAAATGTCATATTGAACATCAGAGTAAGTTGTGCTAAAAAAATCAGCAAACATATCGCTAATAACTACATCATCACGGGATTCACGATTAAGATACTTCATTTCAGTTGGATATCCAGTATATTTCCTTTTAGAGTTTACAAATTTATAAAATGATTTTGGATCTCTCTTCAAATTTATTTTCATAGTTTCCATGTAATTCTTATAAAGTTTTGTATTTAGAATATTATACTCTGCACGTGTAACTGAATATTTCGTATAATCAGATAAAAGACCAGACACTTTATATTTTTTGTGTCGTTTATTTTTTAAGTTTTTAAGACTCGACAATTGTTTTGTGCTCCAAGGAGGGCCAGAGTGGTTAAAAACAGTAAACTTCGGGATGCATTCATTCATATAAAATAGAACAGTTTCGTAGAATAACTTGATCGCTGTATCGATTGATGTGGGAGAACCAGATGTAATAGATAATAATTGGAGCCAATCAGTATTACTGAAGTAATAATTTAAATCGTTGTAATTTGCTCTTTTGAAACAAAAAACTTTTAAGTTATTTGATTTACACTTTGAAACAAATGGCAAATTCAAAATTATTTCAATGGTAGGATGGTAACGATCTTCTGGTAAAGTAACAGGATCTGCGCGAGATAAAGAGTAGTTTATTGGCTCATTAACATAAATTAAGTCTAAAATCCTTTCATGATCATTATGAACACCATTAATTTGAAAAAGACACAAGTCCGATAAATTATTTATGAAATTATCGTTATCTTCATTTGACACCGTAGGAGTGTAGTAAAAAGAATCAATTAAAAATGTGCCCCAAATGCGACAATTTTGCTTGTTCACATACCCGCCAAGATCAAAATGAGCTTCATCTGAAAAGATGATTTTTTTGGCAAAATCGGCATCTTCTGTAAGTCGATCGCAGGCCCACTTAGCGAAGCGAAAACGCAATTGGTGGTCAGTTGGCTTAAACTCCTGAACCAATTGGACTTTGTATGGCGTCATACCAAGGTCTTTATGCAAAATTCGTCTCAATGATGCCTCCGAAAGGTTCAATTCTTGAGAACGACGGTGAATTGATGTTGATGGCGCTTCACGCACACTTTCTGCCACAGCAGCAATATTCTCGGGTGTACGCACTGTTTTTGGCTTTTCACGCTTTGGTTTATCGATGAGGATGCCAGTTTCTTTCACTTTTTTCACAAGATAACGAACATACGGAGCTGACGGTGCTTCTCTTCTTCCAAAATCCGTACGCAATTTTCGCACACATTCTGCAACAATTCAATGATTTTCAAAGTAATGTCGCAATATTTCCCAGCGTTGTTTAAGCGTATACACAACCATATTCGTTCAGCGGAAGGATAAAACTAATTATCTGTCAAATCAGACATGAGCTAAGTGTTACTATTCACGAAATAAGCACTAGTTGAAAAAAAACGTTAGATGGCGGACCCTTTATTATTATTAAATTTTCTAATATTAAAAATTTTTATACTTCCTTTTTTGTGTTTTTATTTTCAAGTACATATTACATATTTCTACTCCTTATAGAAATTTAAATTGTAAATTCTGTATATATTACGACAATAAAAACTCTTAAGTATGCCATGAAGTTAATTACTATGTTTAGTTTTTTTTCGTACATGTTAGTCTTTGTGATAATAAAAATTTAAATATATTTGTACCAACGTCGTCAGCCAATTGTACAATTTAAAGACAAAATGATGTGTCTTATTTGCAAAGAAACAATTGCAGTTTTTAAAGAATGTAATGTGAATAGACATTACACTACGAAGCATTCTGTCTGAGATGTACTTAAAATATGATGGGGAATTACGTAAAAAAGAAGTTGAAACTCTCAAAAAAACTCTTTCAAATCAGCAAAATATATTTAAACAAATGTCGAATCAAAATATATCTTCAGTACGAGCAAGTTATCATGTTGCTAAGTATATTGCTAACACAGGGCGGCCATTTACAGACGGAGAATTTGTGAAGAAATGTGTATTGAAAATAACAGAAGAAGTGTGTCCAGAAAAATTTAGTGCATTTAAAAATGTAAGTTTATCTGCAAACACAATAACGAGAATAATTGAAGATATTGTTACCAGCGATTTTTCGCAGCTAAAAGAAAAAGCAAAGAAATTTCTATTTTTTTTCAATTGCACTCGATGAAAGTACAGATGAATCTGATACCGCTCAGCTTCTTATTTTTATTCGAGGAATAAATGATACTTTTCAGATAACTGAAGAATTAGGTGCTCTCAAGAGTCTTAAGGGAATAACCACTGGAGAAGATATTTTTCTTAAAGTTTCCGAAATAATGACAGAACTACAATTAAATTATAAACAGTTGATGTATGTAACTACGGATGGTGCAAAAAATATGATTGGAGCAAATAAAGCTCTCTTTGGACGGATTAATAAGGAGTGTGAAACACTGGGGATAAAAAAACCTATGCACCTACATTGTGTTATACAACAGCAAGCATTGTGTGGAAAAATATTAAATGTAAAATCTATTATGTCAGCGGTTATTTCAACCATAAATTTTAATCGGAGACATGGTTTGAATCATCGTCAATTCTAAGAATTTCTAACATCAATTAATGCTGAACATGGCGACGTTCTTTATCATAGCGAAGTTCACTCGTTGAGTAGAGGGAAAGTAATAAAACGTTTTTTTTATCTTCGTCATGAAATTAACATTTTTATGAACGAAAAACAAAAGCCTATTGCTGAATTATCAGATGATGCATGGTTATGTAAATTAGCTTTTTTAACCGATATTACTGCACATATAAACGATCTGAATTATAAGCTCCAAGGTAAAGGAAAGACAGCATATTCATTATTTTACGATGTAAAATCTTTTGAAGTTAAATTGGAATTATTTAGAAACCAGCTCGTCAATACAAATATAGTACATTTTCAGTGCTGCTCAAAATTGTTGGAGACTCAGCAATATAAAAATGTTTTCCCTTATGTAGAATTTGAAAAATCAATAGAATCACTGCAAAATGAATTTATTGTTAGATTTAGTGACTAAAAAAAGCGACAAAAAAAATTTTATTTATTTCGAAATCCATTTGATGTAGAGGTGAATACTGTTGAAGAAAATATACAACTAGAACTGATTGATTTCCAGAGTAACGACATTCTGAAGGATGTACATAAGGAAGGAAATTTGATTGAATTCTACCAAAATTTAGATGACAGTATATTTCCAAATATTAAAAAATTTGCAAGTGAGCACATATCAATATTTGGAAGCACTTATATTTGCGAACAAACATTTTCTCGTATGAAATATAATAAAAGTCAATTTCGTGAGAGATTGACTGATTCTCATTTGGCGGAAATTCTGAGGATATCAGTTTCTCAATAACATATAAACATTAATAATATAAATGCAACTAAATCCCAGTTGTATAATTCTCATTAATGCTTTTTTTTTAAATTACTTTTTCAATAAAAATAAAAATATAAAAAAATATAAATTATTAGAGTTATAAATTTATTTACAAAATCTTTTATCCAAAAATTTTTTTTCTTCTATTAGTGCTTTTTATGTTTGGCCCAATTCATATTTTTTAAAACTATATTTGGCCCTTCGTTCAAAAACTTTGGCGACCAATGGTTTAGAACATGGTCGGATGATATCTAAGATTCGGCACAATCGAATTTAATACCCTCACCTGCTTAAAAAAGATATTTCATGATTTTTTTTTTTTTTTTTTAGTTTAACCGCAATCGGTTATACTTAATATAAAACAAAACATATTAATCATAACGTGACTAAAGTAACGTGATTAAAAATTTAGAAAATCACGATTACTAGTCCTATAGTGCGTTTACATCTAAGGAAATTCAATACTGTTTACATCTAACATTTTTGACATTTTGTTAGATTTTGTTTACGCAACCATAAACAACTGATTACAATAAAACACAAAAATTAGAAATTCAAAAAATGTTCATTATAACGGGAAATATGGAAAATTCTAAAGAATAACAGATTTTATTATTATGTTATGTATCCAAAGTAAGAAAAACATAATCTGAATTAGAAAGGTTGCGTAAAAAAACGTCAGCAATTGTTAAATGTATTGTTTAAACAGTAAATACAAATGTGTTGTGTACAATTATTATGTAGCTGATTGGAATGGGCACATGTACGTATTAAAAATACTAAATTTCCAATTACTAAATATTTATTTATTTTAGATTCGTTATGGTTCTTTTTGGGAACAAGACGTTCCTCTTATGTCGGACAAAGCTTTCATCGAAAACGACAATGAACAAAATCGATACAAAGTTTAAAAGATGCATCCCCTTCAAAAGCGAATTGCTATTGCTCTTTACTGTATCGAGTCATTTTCCGAATACAGGTTCATAGCCCACATATTTGGAATATCGAAAACCAGTGTATGCATCATTTTACAAAAATGTTGTATTATTGAGGAATACTTGCCCCAAACTTTACAAATGATGTAAAGAGAAATGAATGTGTGGGCGGGTTTAAGAAACTTGGATTTCGTCAGTGTTTAGGGGCAATAGGTATGTTATCGAAACTTTAATAACTTCATTAATATAAAGATTTTGTGTTTAAGTTTTGCCTTATTTTCTTATCTTCTGTAGATAGATGGCATTTTGAAGTTGATCCTCCTTTTTCTGAGACGTGTGATTATTACAATTATTATAATATTCAAAAGTTTTCAACTTACTTTTTACTTTAATTTTATTAATTCCAAACACTTAAGGGTTGGTACTCAACTATTTATTTTGCTTGCTGCGGTTCACTACAGATATAGACTTTATATATCAACGTCGATGTAATGATTCCGCTATATTTGAGAGGTATTTTTTTTTTGAAAAATCTTGGAGTATTGTTTATTTCAGCAGGAAATTCTAGTTTAGGACAGTTTAAATGTTCCGATTTTGTTAATGGGCGATACTACATTTAAGCTACCTGAATGCATGATGAAACATTATCCTTTTCATGCAAATGAATCCAAAAAACAAAACAAAATTTTATCAAAATGTCGCAGGGTGGTTAAAAATGGTTTTGCCCATTTAAAACCTAGAGTTCCCCGTCTTGGAAAGGGTATAGATAACAAAAGTTATAATTTATTTAAATGCTGCTCTGCTCTACGCAACTTTTTAAAAAACCATAATAAAGTTATTAATTATATCTGGCAAAGTAATACTCCTGACAGTGGCATCACTAGAGATCAGCCAAATAGCGAGGAGTTAACTTATGATTATTACCCAGAAGGAGAAAAAATAAGAAACGCAATTGCAACCTTTTTAGTTTACTAATTTTATTTAAAACAAAAATAAAAAAGAAAATTAAATACAAATGTTTTAAAATGAAACAAAAATGTTTAATTATACAATGCGTTCATAAATGATAGCACATTTGGTAATCTGTGAATCAATGTTACATAAAATTTTAACTATGCATGCTATAATTATAATTTCTTTGCTGAACTTACATTAATATGTTTTCTTTCCAAAAAATAAACGTATATTACCCAAAAATTCCATTAATCAGAAATACTGTTATTAAAATCTCTTACATCCCAATACTTAGCATATTAAAGCGTTCAAATAGTATAGCACAAATGCAACAAAGTCTTTGTAACAAGAATAATTAATTAATTCCTTTATTTATTTAACAAAAATAATAAAAATAACATCGTCTTAATAATTTATAACACCACCTTTTCTTTAATGCAATCAAATATTCTATTTTTCATAGTATTTTCAGTAAACGTACCCCAAATCATACAGAACCGCCACCAAAGTTTCTTCGAGAGAAACATTGGGGTTCTTTTCGTAAGTCACGCCAGTAACTAAAACTCCCATAAGGACCATCCAACTTAAATTTTTTTCATCTGAAAAAATTATCTTTTAAAAGAAAACAAATTAATTTATTATTTTCTAACATAACATTAAACAACTTACATTTGACCAATTTGTACCCATATTAATTTGAAATACCCCAAACGTGCATTAATGTGACGCTTCAAAAGACGTTTATTAATTCTTTGTCTTCGAATATGTTTGGAAGAATTGAGAACATTTCAAATGGTAGTTTTGCACACTTTGTTAGAAACACATCCAGCAAGTTGGGCACAGCTTTTGGTGCTGTTGCTTGCTGTGTTCAAAATAAGTCGACGCTCGCGTTCATTCAACTTATTTTTTCTACCACTGCTTTTATTTTCAATATTTTTCAAATAATTATAAATAACCTTGCGACTTCTGCCGATTTCACTTGCAATTACTGCTTTTGATGCACCATTTTCGAACAAAATTAAAATTTGACCTTTTTCAAATTCACTTAACACTTTTCCTCGTGGCATTTTGCTTATTACTAATGTTTTTAATAAAATTAAATAGAATATGTTGTCTTAAAACGGTACCTTTTGTCAAACAAAGCTTTTGTTGCATTTGTGCTATACTATTTGAACACTTTAATATAGTAACTATTGGGATGTAAGAGATTTTAATAACGGTATTTCTACTTAATGGAAAATTTGTGTAATATAAGTTTAGTTTTGGAAAGAGAACATATTAATACGCCTTTGACAAAGAGATGATAACTATAGCATGCATAGTTAAAATTTTATACAACATTGATTCACAGATTACCAAATGTGCTATCATTTATGGAGGACGCATTGTACGAGGGCGGATCAATAAGTCCGTGACTTTTCGAACTTCCCTCGTAGTTATGTGAAGCGCAATACTGCTCCCATCAAGTACCACCTGTTGATAGACTACTGTAAAATTTTGAGCAAGTTCCACCATTTACTTTGCGTTTAACAGCCGTTCAAAACATACAATCTCGTGGTTTTTGTTTTAATGGAAAAAAGTGGAAATCGAGTGCTCACTAAACATTATTTTTTTCCAAAAAAAAAAAACCGTCAATCAAACCAAAGAAAAGCTTGATAAATTCTATGGGGACTCTGCACCATCGATTTCAATGGTAAAAAAAGTGGTTTACTGACTCTCGTTGTTGTCGCACAAATACAAATGACGCTGAACATTCTGGACGGCCAACTGAGGTCAATACACCCGAAAATGTCGAAAAAATCCACGATATGGGTTTGGCCGATCGAAGAGTAAAAGTGCGAGAGAATGTTGATGCCATAGGCATTTCATATGGCAGTGTGGTTTCGATTTTAAATGATAAGTTGGGTTTAAGAAGTTTTAAGTTTGCTCTCAATTGACCATAAACGTAATCGTGTGACAACTTCAAAATATTGTTTGGAGTTGTTTAACCGCAATTCGAATGAGTTTTTGCGGCGTTTTGTAACTGTGGATGAAACATGGATCCATTACAGAACTCCACAGTCTAAACAATGGGTTTCTCCGGGTGAACCGGCTCCGAAGAAGGCCAAGGTAAGTTTGTCGGCCAATAAGGTGATGGCAGCAGTTTTTTTTGGGATGCACGCGGGATAAACCACATCGATTATCTTCAAAAGGGAAAATCAAACGGCGAATATTATGCCAACTTATTGGACCGATTTAACGAGGATTAAAAAAAACGACCCCATATGGCCAAGAAAAAAGTTATTTTTCATCAAGATAATGCACGGGTGCACACAAGTGCAGTCTCAATGGCAAAATTCCATGAATTGGGTTACGAATTGGTACCTCATCTGCCATATTCTCCGCATTTAGCCCCCAGTGACTATTTCCTATTTCCAAACCTAAAGAAATGGCTCGGTGGAAAGAGATTTAGCTGCAACGATGAAATTATTGATCAAACAAATGCCTATTTTATGGACCTCGAAAAATCCTATTTTTTGGAAGGGATACAAAAATTAGAAAAACGTTGGACTAAGTGTATTGACCTAAATGGAGATTATGTTTAAAAATATTTTTTTTTTTGCAAAAAAAAACTGTGTTTCATTCTAAAAGTCACGGACTTATTGCTCCGCCCTCGTAGTTTCACTTATTTAATGTTTTAATCACTGCGTTGTGAAATATTTATGACAATATTAAAAATACACAGTCGTATCATTTGGTAGTGCCCAATTATGACAAGATTTTCTGAGATTTTGCTACAATCTAGTAATGTGCTAGATTTTATTTTATATGGGAAGTCTAAACTATATGAGCTTTTGCGTATATGTATGTAAAAGCACTTTTAGGAAATTGTATAAAGCCACGTTCGGTTGATTTAAGAAATCAATGTTCACAATGGTCACAAGCAATAACCACCTAACTCGAAAATCATGCTTTTGAAAAAAATAGCTTTTTGTATAAATGTAATGGGGCTTCATTACGACTTAGGTCAGAATATTTGTATTAATATCTTTTTAAAAAGCAGTGTTAGAGAAATGGGGATTTCACGTAAATATAAAGATTTTGTAGTAGAATATGATAGTATACATAACTCAAATCGGCGGAAATCATTCTTTCGAGAAAAATAACTGTTTATATAAATGTAATGGGGCTTTATTACGACTTACGTCAGTACGTTTTCATTAATAACTTTTTAATAAAAAGTGTTAGAGTAATGCGGATTTCACGTAAATATAAAGCATTTTTAGTAGAATATGACAGCATACATAACTCAAATCGTTCTTAAGTCGACTTAGACGGTTATCGCTTGTGACCACAGATATATAAAAACGTTGGTGCATTTGTTTATAACGAATGATCTCCGGAACCATAAGAGCTGTCGAGCTAAGATTTGCACCATAGGTTTGGTTCGAGCTCTTTTTTTAGTTTTAACCCTCCAGCTGGCATTGGGGTCAAGTTATAAACAAAATTCCTATTTTCAGTGCGATTTGACTGCAATTCAGAATGTATGTATGTTTTATCATAGGAAATTTTTGTATGTATAAATGGACCCGATAGGTGGCGCTGGGGTAAAGTCATTTCCAATATTCTTATTTACGGTGCGATTTTACTGAAACTAAGAATGTACATATATGTATGTTAGATGATGCCAAAAAATTTTTTTGTTTGACCCGGTATATGGCGCTGGCGTTCGAAAAATAATGAGTTGTCAAAATTATTTAAATTTTATAAGTCACAAAATTCACAAACATTTTTATATACAAATATTCTAACCAAAAAGAAGTAAAAATTGCATTAGCTATTGCTTTATCCGGAATAGCCGCAACATTATTGCATGGTCATTCAGCACTCAAATCACCGTTAAACGTACAAACGAATGAGAATGCCGTATGTAAAGGGTGATTTTTAGCTATTATCTTTTTGGCAACACTGATTTAAACAGCTGACGCACGTTTCGTGTTTTGTTTCATTGTCAAACATCTTCAGTTTGGTCTATAATTTAACATGAATCGTCTTACAAACGAACAACGCTTGCAAGTTATTGAATTTTATAATCAAAATGCGTGCTCTGTTAAGAAAGTTCATCGCGCGCTTCTTCCATTTTATGGTCAGTTTAATCGACCCACTGAAGCGGCTATTCGGGCTATTGTGACTAAATTTCGCACCAAATTTACATTGTTGGACATTAAACCACCAACACGCTTACGTAGAGTGCGAACTAAAGAAAATATCGCAGCTGTATCGGCCAGTGTTAATGATGACCATCAATTATCGATTCGTCGCCGTTCGCAGCAATTGGGCCTTTGTTACTCAACAACGTGGAAAATTTTGCGGAAGGATTTAGGTGTGAAGCCTTTCAAAATACAGCTGGTGCAAGATTGAAGCCGAACGACCTACCGCAACGTAGAATTTTTGGTGAATGGGCTCTTGGAAAGTTGGCCGAAGATCCACTTTTTTACCGAAAAATTGTGTTCAGCAACGAAGCTCATTTTTGGCTCAATGGGTATGTAAATAAGCAGAATTGTCGATTTTGGAGTGAATATCAGCCAGAAGCATTGGAAGAGCTACCAATGCATCCAGAAAAAGTCACAGTTTGGTGCGGTTTATGGGCTGGTGGCATCATTGGACCGTACTTCTTCAAAGATGATGCGAATCGTAACGTAACTGTGAATGGTGAGCGCTACCGAGAGATGATATCCAACTTTTTTTGCCCAAAATGCAAGAGCTTGACTTGCATGACATGTGGATTCAACAAGACGGTGCCACATGCCACACAGCACGCGCAACAATGGACTTATTGAGAGGCGAGTACGGTGAACATTTTATTTCACGTTCGGGACCGGTCAATTGGCCGCCTAGATTGTGCGATTTAACGCCTTTAGACTATTTTTTGTGGGGCTATGTTTAAGCTCATGTCTATACAGACAATCCCGCTTCAATTGACGCATCGGAAGACAACATTGAAGCATTTATTCGTGAGATACCGGTCGAAATGTTGGAAAGAGTATGCCAAAATTGGAATAAGCGGATGGACCATTTGAGGCGCAGTCACGGTCAACATTTGCATAAAATAATCTTCAAACATTAAATTATATGGACCGTACTATCGATTCAAATAAAGATTTCATGCATTTTTCTGAATTTTATGTGTTTTTTTTGGAAAACTTTCCTATAGCTCTTAAAAAATCACCCTTTAATATAAAAAAAAACATTCCGGTATGGCAAAAGTTCTGCAAAAATGCAATATTATTATTTGGGATGAATATAACATGGCTTACAAACATTCCTTAGAAGCACTACAAAGAACTTTAAAAGATTTGAAAGGCAATGAAAGACTTTTTTGTGGAGCTCTCATTTTATTATCCATGATCCAACGGCTGACCAATTTTCAAAACAACTACTTGGTTAAGTGAAAGAACTATTTTAGCAGCAAAAATTTTCGATGTCGATAATATTAATGTTGTTATTCAGGACATGATTGATTCCCAAACGTTTTCTTTCAAATCTATGGATAGTGTTGTTGAAGAAAATGAAGCAGTCAATTATCCAACAGAATTCACTTGATGTGCCCGATCTACCTCCACATTTATTAAAATTAAAAGTTGGTTCTCCAATAATTTTGCTACGTAACCTCAACGCTCCGAGACTATGTAATGGAACCAGGTTAATTGTTGAGAGAATAATACCCAATGTTATTGAGGCCACAATTCTCAAAGGCAAATTTAAAGGAGGACATGTCTTGCTGCCAAGAATTCCTATGATTCCTACCGACACACCGATAACATTCAAAAGATTGCAATTTCCGAACAGATTGGGCTTTGCCATGACCATTAATAAATCTCAAGGACAATCATTGCAAATATTTGGTTTGGACCTCGAAAACAGTTGTTTTTCCCGTGTCCGAAAGACTGCAAATTTATTAATTTACTGCCAGAATAATGAAACTAAAAATATTGTTCACCCTTTTTAGAATTACAATGATAGAAATATATTGGTCATTCTTATACATATGTATGTTACAATAAATATTTATTTTAATTTTCATATATTTATAAAACATGGTTTTTCTTTAACACTTTTCAATTAATATTAACAAATGCACAAACGTTTTTTATATAGATATATACAGATTCTAACTAAAATAAAAAATTCATTGAGGGCAAAACAACGTTTGCCGGGTCCAGCTAGTTTTATATAAAAACCGATAGCCTCAGCTGCTAGTGTTTTTTTTTTTTTTTTTTTTAGTTATAATTTTAATTTTAATTATAATTAAAACAAGTAAGAAAATTATAGTCGGTCTAGACCGACTATACGATACCCTATACCATGCGTTTAGAAACCCTATCTCTTAGGCCCAACTAACTGGACATTGAAAATAAGCAAAAACCAAATTTGAGTGGGATTTTTATTAATTTTTTTGGCTGCAGATATGAAAAAGTTCATATCGAATGCTATATCTATAAAGGGACTAGGTCCAAAAATGGACCGATCCTGTTCATGTTTGGTAAAGTCTCTTGTATTTTGCAAAAACATGTACAAACAAAATTTGAGAAGAATCAGTGCAATATTTTTGTTTTTTAATAGATTTAAGTGAAAATCGGGAAGCAGCTCTATATGGGGTCAAAGGGACCATTTTTGGACTACTCATTAGTGGATGTAATGAACGCATACAAACCCAATTTGAGTAAGATCTATATGACAATTTGGATCTTATGGCAATTTATGTCGATTTCATATGGGTAATTTGTATGGGGGCTAGGTCTCAACATGGACCGATTCTCACCAATTTCAATAGCGTTCATCCCATGGGCGATAAAAGCTTATATACCAAATTTCATCAAAATATTTTCATATTTGCGACCTGCAGTTTGATTACAAGCTTTACATGGACACACAGACGGACGGACGGACGGACGGACGGACGGACATTGTTAAATCAACTCAGAAAGTGATTCTGATTCGATCGGTATAATTAAAGGTGGGTCTAGGTCAAATATTTTTGGTTGTTACAAACAGCAGCACAAAGTCATTATACCCAAACCACATAGTGGTATAGGGTATAATTATGTAAATAAATAAATAAATAAATAAAAATATTTTTATATATTTATTTGTTATAAATAATATTAAATTTTAACATCGCGTGATGCTATAAATGACATTTGGTTTCAGTTCTAATCTGTTACGCACAAATATTTCAACAATATGAAATTAATAAATAAATTTACAACTTCTTTCTTCTTTTACAGTTTCATCAAACAATACGAACGTACCTGAATGATCGTGTTTGGGATTTTAAATTTTATGTTGCTAAAGATTGGCCCGAAAAACCAATAATATTACATTTTCCAGGATGCACACTAACGGTAATTTCATTAATAAGTTTCTTAAACCAAAGACGAAAAAAACAACAAAAAACCGAAAATAAAATTAAAATCGTTTCTCTAATTTTAGCCCAACAACAATATATATCAAAGCTTTGGCATATTCTGCCCATCACAACAAATCGAATATGTAGACCTAATGCGTACCGAAGACATTTTAATCGATTGGCAACAACCACTGTACCTGAATTTTACGCACATTGCTATTATGAATCGACTGGATGATTTCTACAAGGAAATGGGCGTTATGGAAAGGCTCGAGGGCGATATATATGTGTGTAATAAATTGAATACGGATTTGGATCTGCATGAGTTACCCGAAAATGCATACATGCGTCAATTGACAGTGGATGACACACAGAATATTCACGATTTATATCCGGCCAATGAAATTGAGTGTGTAGATGTTTTCGAGATACTGGTGCGAGTGCTGCCCGGTTTGGGTATATTTAGAAAAGATACAAATGAGCTGGCAGCATGGATGGTGCACTCGTATTATGGAGCTATGTTTTCCATGCAAACACGTCCAGATTATAGACGATTAGGGTAAGTAGAGTTTGAAATTAGTCAAGATTTTTATATTTCTTTGCAAAAGACTTTAATTGAAAATTATTGATTTGAATGCTAATGACAACCTTAAATTTCTAAAGATCCTTGTCTTAATTAAACAAACTTTTGGATGTGATTAACAATATTTTTTATTAATTATTAATTCTTATTTAATATTTTTTCTTATTAAAAATCTGTTTATGCAGGAGAAGAACGGTTGTTCACAATATTTAGAACATGACAGAAAATATTTTCAGGCATAGGTCTTGTTAAAATAGTTGTTTGATGGACTTGGGTGTATATGGTAACCAAATTTTGACAATTATGCCTTTTAAACCCTACAAATAACAAGATGTATCCTTTTACCATCATGGTTGTTTAACAAAATTTTTGGAATTTTTTCCCAAAATCTTGAATTTAATGCCGTTTTCTTTTCTGACAAAAATGTCGCATTTTATTTGCACTTTTTTCGAAAAGTGTGTTTTTTATATATTCTGAATTAAGAGCAACCTTATCTTATACATCAATCGAAAGGTCTCAAAGTGCTGTGTTAATAAAATGCAAAGAATTTTGATTAGTATCCTCTTTGAAGTCATAGGGTGAAAATATTCAAAAAAAGGGGAACAATGGGGAAATATTCTCACACTATGACTAGAAGACGCTAGTACGACGGATATTGCTTCGGAGATAGTCAACATACCAACACTGAACTGGGCGATTAGAAGCTTCAAACCTTACAAATCTCCAGGACCTGACGGTATCATTCCAGCTGAATTGCAGCACGTGTCGGACTACATTTTCCCTAGGCTATGTAGGCTTTTCACTCGCTGTATCAACTTAGCTTATATACCCCTGAAGTGGAGGGAGACGAAAGTGGTGTTCATTCCAAAAGTTGGAAAAAGTTCACACACTGTCCCAAAAGACTTCAGACCAATAAGTCTATCATCGTTCTTATTGATTCTTACTTACGAAGAGTTATTGATCCTAAACTGCTGTCGACGCGACAACACGCTTACAGCAAGGGAAGGTCAACCGAAACAGCTCTTCACGAGCTTGTGAGTACCATCGAGAAATCGCTCTCGGTAGGAGAATACACCATGACAGCCTTTTTGGATATAGAAGGGGCTTTTAACAATGTCACACCGGACTCGATATTAGCGGCACTA
The DNA here is from genome assembly GCA_963682025.1 of Cordilura impudica. Taxonomy (NCBI): domain Eukaryota; kingdom Metazoa; phylum Arthropoda; class Insecta; order Diptera; family Scathophagidae; genus Cordilura; species Cordilura impudica. The sequence continues at coordinate 42,411,598 of OY821518.1, read as the reverse complement.
TCTAGTCTAGGAGTGAATTCCGTGATCATCTCACTGATTGGAAATCTGCTTGCCAACAGGCGGATAACGTCTAAATTGAGAACGACTCTAATATCCCGATTCGTGAACAGGGGAACGCCACAAGGAGGCGTTCTGTCACCACTTCTATGGAACTTAGCGCTGAACTCAATGCTACTTTCGTTGGAGAGACAAGGCTGCAACGTGGTCGCCTATGCTGATGACGTGGCCATAGCCGTAAATGGGAAGTTTCTATCCACACTTAGAGACATTCTACAGAGGGCTCTCACTATGCTATCTAGCTGGCCAAGTAGTTACGGTCTGGGGGTAAATCCGACCAAATCCGACGGAACTTGTTCTTTTCACGAGGAAGTGAATCTGCTGATATCGCCTTCTCTGATGGAGCCGTGTATCTTGGTGTATTCCTGGACAGGAAGCTGAACTTCAGACGGAACTTGGAGGAAAGGGCGAAGAAGGCGACTATAGCTTTATACTCCTGCAAAAAGGCCATTGGTAAGCGGTGGGGCTTCAGCCCGAAAATTGCTTACTGGATCTACACAGCGGTGGTTCGCCCAATACTGCTGTACGGGGTCATCGTCTGGTGGCCTGCTCTAGAGGAGGCCTCTAATACCAACCTTCTTGCAAGGGTACAGAGAATGGCTTCCATGTGTATCACTGATGCCCTTCGTACTACACCTACGGATGCCTTGAACATCCTCTTACACCTAATACCGTTGGACATATTAGGAGAGCGGTCGGCGGCCTCATCGGCCATTAGACTAAGAAGCACAATACAATGGCGTGGTCACAATTGTGGCCATGGAGTGATCCTGAATAACAGGAACTTACCATTGAACGTGGATTACACTACTCCGAGGAGTGTATTCGAACGACACTACAAAACTCTGATACCGACCAGGGAATCCTGGTCAGGGAGGATTCCAGGTAGCAAGCGTTCGATAAATTTCTATACTGACGGATCGAAATTGTGTGGTCAAGTTGGTTTCGGAGTCTATTCAAAGGAGCTTGGACTAAATCTGGCTCGCAGGTTGCCAGACCACTGCAGTGTTTATCAGGCAGAGGTACTGGCAATAAAGGAAGTTGCTGACTGGTTGGGTCGGAATATTCTGTCTACAACCGCAGTCAACATCTACTCTGATAGTCAGGCCGCGGTAAAATCCTTGGAATCAATGTTCCTGAAAACAAGAACCACCCTTAACTGCCGCACGTCTTTAAATGAGATGGCCAAGCAGTTCGACATCAGACTCATTTGGGTCCCAGGGCACAGGAATATACCGGGAAACTGTAAAGCTGACGAGTTGGCAAGACAGGGCACTACCTTACGGGTTCCAGCGGACTTGGAATGTGTTGGTATACCCCTGGAATCTTGCAAGCTGGAACTACGGCTTCACACCGCCGGCATAACCGACAACAGATGGGCTAATGGATCAACGTGCAGGATCACGAGACAGATCTGGCCGGCTCTAAATCATAAGCGCACTAGCGCGCTACTATCACTCCCCCGTGGGGAGATTTCAACAGTAGTTGCTGTTATCACTGGGCACTGCCTCATAGGAAGACACGCTGAACGCCTCAGGGTCTCGTCAAATGACTTCTGCCGTAGCTGCATGGATGTGGAGGAGGTGGAGAGCATAGAGCACTTCCTTTGCTATTGCCCGGCGCTCTCCAGAATGAGACTTCGAACATTGGGATCGCCGTTTCTTCACGATCTCTCTGATCTCTCAAATGTGAACATTTCACATATCAGGGGCTTCATCAGGAGCTCAAACTGGTTCTACGGTGGGGACTGAGGGGAACACCTATTCGTCCCGTGGTATCACAATGGACCCCAGAGTCTAAGTGTGCTTTTCCTTTGGTTTAGCAGCCACTTTCAACCTAACCTAACCTATGACTAGAAAGAAGTCAATGGCTGCAATTTTTTGTGATTTACGAGGGCTAGACTTTGAGACCTTTCGATTGATGTATAAGATAAGGTTGCTCTTAATTCAGAATATAGAAAGAAATACACTTTTCGAAAAAAGTTCAAATAAAATGCGACATTTTTGGTCAGAAAAGAAAACGGCATAAAATACATTTAGGGGTTTGTTTTTCATTTATAGTGATTACAATATCAATAATCGATTATTAAAATTCTCAATAAATCCTCTAAATAATATCGAAAATTCGATAAATAATAGAACTAACATTATCATACCTTTTCTGTTTTTGAGCTACTAAACAGATTTCCAGAATTTTTTTAAGAAAAACTGATTTTTTAAATTATTTCAGTTTGTTCTCAAAAAATCAGAAATTCATCGAAAATGTACAACAACCTGATAATATCATTTATTATAATGATCTCAAAACGTGATGAATATTACCCAAGGGAACAAGGTTTTTGTTGATTAAGAACTGAATGTTGTTTTTAAGGATATTTGGGACGCTGAATCCAAATTTCGACTTTTCGCGATATACCGTTATGTCCAAAATTAAGGCACTTCCACTACATATATTGGAATAACTTGAAAACCATTCATCATATTTAGTTTAAAAAAAATCTAAAACTCGTCCACAATATCATCTTTAAGCCGAGCTTACATTGGTTTTCAATTTGCCCAGTAGTTTCAGAGATATCGTTGAAGTTTTGAAAAAACAGAATAATTTTTTGTTAAAAATGGAGATTAGATTTGAAATCAGCGATCTCAAATTAGTAAAAAAAAAATTGGAATAAAGTTCCAGTCAACACCAAAAAAGTTAAATTTTTTTCCCTTGTGTTATTAATTATGTACTTGTATTTTTTTTTTTAAAGTAAATAATTTAATGCAGAATAGATTTTACGTATGTGCCAAGAAACGATAATTATCGATAAATACAATTTTTGCCGAATTATCGATAATTTTATTTTTATAATATAATAATATAATATTTAATATCTTATTTATGAATTTTGAATTTATGAAAAATTTGAAAAAATGATTTAATGATTTCTTTTAAAGTCTTTTATATGTACTCAATATAATTTGTGTGCTTCTTCTTTTCCAGATATGGCATTCGTTTGGCAACGGCTTTAACTAAAAAAGTTATCGAACGCGGCTATAAACCTTTCGTAGTGATACGTCCACAAAATGATGCTTCTCGCAATCTTTACACTAAATTAGGTTTTGAAAAAGCCTTTGAAACGTGCCGCGTCAAAATGACACCACATCCTATTAAAACAAATGGTGCCACCGAGCCATCGGCTCCTGAGTTAGACGCCGACGCTGACTTAGATGCAAATAAGGAAAATCAACCCATAGACGAGGGCATCGAAGATATGTTGGCCGAAAAGTGTGATATAAAATCTGATGATGCAGCCATGGGCGAAGATAAGAAAACTACAACAACCGATGAGGGTATTGGTGAAGATAAATAGATAGATAGTGCTAGTTTAAAAGAATAATTAAAATGAAAGGGAAAAAAACTTGTGAACATTTCTAAAACAAGAATCTTTAAAAGTAGTGATGATGAATAGATGAAAAAAAAACAAAATCAAGTAAATTATTATAAAAAAAAACAACAACTATTCATACATATATAAAAAAAAAGCTCTATTAAGTTTATTATAAAAAAAAACAAACATATGAAAAAATCTCTATATAAAAAAAGATTTACTAAAACCACACTGAAACCACATGACAAAAATGTCTAATTGACAAAAAAATATTTGTTTGCTTGAAAACTTTGCTTTTATATGACGGAAGAACTTCATTGAATTATAAAATAACAAATACGTAGGTACATATATCTATACTACTCTAACAAGAAAAGTATCCTACAGGCAATAATACTAGTTTTTCAAAACATTAAAATTAAAACATTAGTTATTTATTAAAAATATTTTAATAACTTTTAACATTTTGTGAAGCTTTTTAAAACACTAACATTTTTCAATGTTGATTAAATCCCATAAATTCTACACTATAGTATTTTTGAACATTCCTTTGAGTTTAAATTTTAAATTTAACCACTAAAGGTTCGAAAAATAAAATAATTTTTAGAAAAGTCTTTATCTCTCGTTTAGTAATTTTAAGTGAAAAATGAAAAGAAATTGTTAAGAATGGAAAAATTTATATAGAGGGATTGCTTACAATTGATTTACGATAGAGATGACCTTAAATGCACCATATCATAAAACTCCCAGGTTATTTCTTGTCATACTGGTATTTTTTACTTAGCCGCTGTACATTATTATTATGCCCTCCAAAGTCCGTACATTTCGAGATGTTAGGGGAAAAAACCTCTTGAAAAAAAAAAACTGAATTGTAGATCAGGCTAAATGTAAATCGAAAGCAATCCCTTTATACATTTTTACATATTAAATTTTTTTTTTAATATGCTTCAAAAATGCTAAGAAAAATTACTAAAATACTTTTATGAGTTAATAACAATTTTTTTAAAAACAAGTTTTAAAACATTTATTGCTATACGAACCTTTTGTTAATAGAGTAAGTTAATAGAGTATTTGTATTTGTTAATAGAGTATTTGTATCATTATTTTCTAATAAAGATTTTCCCTACAAAATTCGATATGTAGCAGACATTGAAATTAATTTAATCCTTAATAATTTAATATGAACTTAAAAGTTGTATTCCCATTGTCAAACAATTTCAATTGTAATATTATTTTTTTTAACCAAATAGTTTAAATTTTTAAATTAGTTTAAATTTTTAAACTAATTGGTTAAGGGTTTTTAGAGTTTCTCATTCTGTAGTCAAGAAGTATAAACAAAAATATACTTAATCTATTTTAAATAAAGCGGGGACTTTTTGGCCTTAATTAAATAAACGAAAATCTGCATGAAAATCCATGCAGTTCTTACTAAATTATATTTTGTACAATTTTTTATGCTCAAAAAATTTTTTTTTGTCTAAAACTTATTTTCGTTAAGCACAAAAACCTTTTTACAAAACTAGATTTTTATTCAAAATCTTTTTACAAAAAAAAATTTACAAAAAGCTTTGGAAAAAATGCAAATAATAAGTTTAAAAAAACTTCCCCACATTTCTCTTTGGAAAAATGCTATTATATTGTGCAACAAATTTTGGGTCATCGCGTATTTCTCGAATGAGATCAACGGGAAATGAATGTGGACCATCAGTAAACGAAAACCCCCAAAGGGTTTTGAAAAATTTAGCTCGTAATGTTAATTTATAGCCTTTTGAAATTGGTAAATTTTCCAATGTAATCTAATATATAAATTAAACAATTGAAATTGTATATTTTAGGCTTAAGAAATTTAAGTTTATACATTTTAATACTTTTTGTGGTTTTGATTTCACTTATTATCCCACACATAATTTCTCTTAATATAGTTACATTTTCTACATTATTTACTTCCAACAAAAACAAAAAAAATTATTCGTTTGCCAAATAAAACATTTACATGTTTTCTTAAACTTGCAACAAGATGATGAAAGCGAAGAAGAGTCAGAAAGATAACTTGAACTTCTGTCTTCTTCAGACTCTGATTCTTATAGTGACGATGTCTATGATTTCCTGCAGCAACCAGCACAGAAAAGACCTCGAACTACATAGCGCAGTGTTTTGTTGTATAAAATATATAAAAAACTTCAGACTTAATTACGAAATTTTTTAAAAATAAATTTATTAATTTATAATACATTTCTATGCGTTTCAAACTGAAAGACAAACTGATATATTCCCTCAGCACAGTGGGTGAAGGTTATAAAAACTTTAAAAGAACCAACCCAAAAGACTTATTAAAAATAATAACCCATCTGCATGGTCCACTAAAACAAAAAAAAGATTTTTTTTAATATCAGATTCCGTAGCACAACATTTTTTGTACAAACAAATTAGTCTTTTAACATATAATTTTTAAGCCAATTAAAAAAATTGTGAAAAATTAGGTAGCTTTAAGAGGCTATAAAAAATCAATGAGAGCTAACTTTGCAAAACACTTTGAAAATTATTGCACAGTGTTATTTGCAATACGAGTATATTATTTTCAAAATCTGGATGAATGTATTAGATTTAAAAATTAATGGGCAAAAGGAAAGAATTTTTATTATTGATTGAAATCTTTGATAATTATTTTTTTTTTTTTACATTTTACAATCATTTATATAAAATAATCGTTAATAAGTCATGAGGGATTACAATTTTATTACATCTATTGATGATAAAAACTTTTTCTCGTGTAATAGTTAAATTAAAAGTATGAAATTTTATATTAGATTTGACAGATTTAACAATCGATAAATTTGATATCAAACGATTGCGTTAATTAAAAAAGAAAATTAAATTTCTATAAAGCAATTTATATCTTCTAAATAGAAGTTATTTATATCTATGAATACACTTTCATGAAAATAGTTCATTTTTAATCTATATATTAATAAGTGAAGGTAAATTTTTAGTTCCCTTTTTAAGCAATATGCGGGCACAGAGGAGTGTAAAATTAGCATAGTTGTAGTTCATATGGAGAAGAAGCTGAGAATGATAAAATTTATGTTTAATCTGTCTTAAAAATATATTAAATTAAATAAAATAAAATATTTATAATAATTCGTCACACTCTGTTAATGCGAATGATCTGTGTTGAATTATGAATTGCTAAAATTTATTAACATACCTTTAGGCTCATTTAAATGTTCATAAATTTCTTTATATATGTATATAGATTAAAAAAAAACAGTGGAAGACAAAAATTGAATGAAAAAATAATATTTCCTAGAATTTGCCCGCGAATTTCGAGTGCTAGGCTATACTAGTATTTATAATTACTTGATACCTTCCAAAGTTTAATTTATCATTCAATCGATAATTTAAAATTTCAATAATATAAAAAGATTACAATCCTTTCAATGTCTGCCGTCATTTACTATCACACAAAATAGAAAATAATTTATTTACATTATTCCAAATAATTTAGAACAAACATCATTAAAAAATTTAAAAAAATATTTAATAATATGTATACATTTTTAACAAATTAAGTTAACATACTTTTAAAAAAGGCATTCAAAATTAGAATAAAATGTCATTTCAAAAACATTTCATTAGCTAAAAATCCTATTTTTAATAATTAGATACATTTCCAAATATATTCAATATTATTTTTTATGAAAAAATAACTAAACATACAAGTCTACATTAGTTTTCCTAATCAATACAAATATCCTTTAATTTAATTATATGTATTGTATATTTAATCCTTTTATGTACTTATAAGGATATTGAAAATCTCTTAGGATTTTTTTTTTATATATAACAATTTGAAGCTTTTTGCCCAAATATTTATTATTATTACTAAATTTACGTCGTATATATTTTCACACAAAATGTCAACAAAAAAAAAACAACAACAAACAATTTATGAATCTTTAAAAGAAATTAATAACTTTTTTATTAATATTAAAAGTCTTCTTCTGCTTTAAGTTAAGCGAAAAAAACTCAAATATTTTATCGAAAACAAAACAAAAATTAAACACACCCAAAAATGTTTTAAAAATAATGAACACTTCTATAAAAAAATAAAAACCAAATAATAAAACAAAAACAAAACATACAAAAATATACGCAAAAATCAAAAAACAAAAGCTGAATAAATAAAAACAAAGATCTTTAAATCTACGTATTGAAAAACTAAAGCAAAAACCAAATGGAAAGATTAGAAGAAAAATAAAATATTTAAAACATTGGTTAACGCTAAATTGGTTTTATAATTATTTATTTTATTTTATTTTTCTTCAAAGGTAAGTTTGCGATCACACTTGAAACAAAATGGTAAAATCAACAAATAATAAAGGTTGCACGCGAAATAAATAATGCATACTTTTAGGGTTATAGAAATTTTTGCTTCCAAAGAAATGGATACTTCATTATAATATTAGTTTTTCAACAATGGACAATTAACAAAAAGTACGCGAACGTATTATTAAAATTGTTAACGAGTACCCATACCGTCCATATAAAACAATGCTAGGCAAGCAGAGGTATCCCCGAATACCGCTTCTCGGTGACAAACAATTATAAGGACAGTAAAAAAACATAAGAAATTATAGTCGGTCTAGACTGACTATACGATACCCTATACCATGGTTTAGAGACCCTATCTCTTCATTCCAACTAATTGGATATTGAAAATAAGCATAACCCAAATTTGAGTGGCATTATTAATTTTTTTGGCTGCAGATATGAAAAAAATCATATCGGGTCTTATATTTATATGGGGACTAGTCGAAAAATGGACCGATCCTGACCATATTTGGTAAAGTTACTTGTATTTTTAACAAATAATTACAAACCAAATTTCAGAAAAATCTGTGCAATATTTTTGTTTTGTGATAGATTTAAGTGAAGATCGGGGATCAGCTCTATATGGGGCCCATGACTAAGAATTGTCCTATAGAGATTATTTTTGGACTACTGATTAATGGATATAATAAACACATACAAACCCAACTTGACTGAGATCTATATGATAATTTGGATCTTATGGCAATTTATGTCGATTTCATAGGGGTCATTTGTATGGGGACTAGGTCTGAACATGGACCGATTTTCACCAATTTCGTTCATCTTATGGCCGATAAAAGCTTATATAACAAATTTCATCAAAATATATTCATATTTGTGACCTGTAGTTCGATTACAAGGTTTCCATGGACACACAGACGGACGGACGGACGGACATCGCTAAAACGACTCAGAAAGTGATTCTGAGCCGATCGGTATAATAGAAGATGGGTCTAGGTCAAATATTTTTGGTAGTTAAAAACAGAAGCTCAAAGTCATTATACCCAAACCACATAGTGGTATCTATATATATAAAATGGAATGTGTGTTTGTTTATTTGTTTGTTTGTTTGTACCTTATAGGAGACCAAACCTCTGGACCGATCTTCCTGAAATTTTCACAGCATTTAACTGGGACTCTGGCATGATTAATAGGGTACTTTTTTTCGACCATGCCCTTTTACGCCTACTTTTTTAAAGTTATGTAATTGCTCCATTTTTTTTTATTTGGTAGTATATTGCTCTTAATACTGTTGACGTCGCCATATTACTATGAACCACGCCCACTTCACCGCCTACTTTTTTTTAATTCAGATACTTACTTATACCACTAACAATGTTTGCTATACAAAATACTTTTTTTTTGTAATATGTATTTACCTAAAGTTTTATACACTTTTTATCTACAGGTAAGGTAGCCATACATTTTTTTATTACCAAATCCCCCTTTTTCGCCCCATTTTACCTTAAATTATAATTAATCTGCTTTCAATCTATATATATAAAAATGAATGTGTGTTTGTTTGTGCTTTATAGGAGGCCAAACCCCTGAACCGATCTTCCTGAAATAATAGGCTATATAAATTTTTGATGGGACAAAGGGGCGGTGCCACGCCCATATAACCAAAAATTTTAAAAAGTCATATCGCGGGAATTTTTTGACCTACAGCGGTCATATTTGGTACATATGGTATTAGCATGAATAGAAATACATACAAGAAGAAAAGTGGGCGGGACCACGCCCCTTTTTAGAAAAATAAAAAATCGTAATATCTTCTAAACTACTGGAAGGATCGTCATGAAATTTTCACAAAAGGATATTTTTGCGAAATAATAAGTCCTTAACTATATAAAGTTGTTAGTGGGCAAAGGGGCGTGGCGTATATATAAAAACGTTGGTGCATTTGTTTGTAACGAATGATCACCGGAACCATAAGAGCTGTCGAGGTAGGATTTCAACCATAGGTTCGGTTCGAGCTCTTCTGTGTTTTTTTTTAGTTTTAACCCTCTAGCTAGCGTTGGGGTCAACTTAAAAACAAAATCCTTATTTTCAGCGCGATTTGACTGCAATTCAGAATAAACGTATGTTTCGTCATAAGAAATTTTTGAATGTATAAATGGACCCGATAGGTGGCGCTGGGGTAAAGTTATTTCGAATATTCTTATTTATGGTGTGATTTTAATGAAACTAAGAATGTACATATATGTATGTTAGAAACATTTTTTTATTGGATCCGGTAGATGGCGCTGTCGTTCGAAAAATAATGAGTTGTCAAATTTATTTCTAACCAACAAGGAAGGAAAAAGCCGCTACGTTATTGCATGGTGGTCGCACAGCTCATTCAGCACTCAAATCACCGTTAAACGTACAAAAAAATGAGAATGCCGTCTGTAATATCAAAAAACATTCCGGTATGGCAAAAGTTCAGCAAAAATGCAGTATTCTTATTTGGGATGAATGTACCATGGCTCACAAACATTCCGTAGAAGCATTACATAGAACTTTAAAAGATTTGAAAGGCAATGAAAGACTTTTTGGTGGAGCTCTCATTTTATTATCTGGAGATCTTCGTCAAACATTTTATATAGGTATATACAGATTCTAACTAAAAAAAAATCATTGAGGGCTAAACAACGTTTGGGTCCAGCTAGTAGGGTATAAATAGGATTGTGATAGAAATAAAGGATTTTCAGACCGTAAGAAAGCTGGGAAAGTAGTAGGCATTTTCAACAAGAAACCAAGAAAAATTAAAAAAGAAGCTGGAGACACATAAATTGTAAAAAGTCTGATAGAAAGTCAAAAAAAAATTATGTGGAGGCAAAAAAGCGAGCAAAAATTTTGCAAATGAATTTTATAAGCAATTTTGAGTGTTATGTTATAGATGACGAAACGTACGTGCTGGCTGACTTTTTACAGCTGCCTAGTCAAGAATTCTATATCTCGCAAATGCAAGAGGAAATATTCCAAAAGACTTTCGAGTTAAAAAAAATTAAAATTTCCAAAAAAAAAAGTTTTTAGTTTGGCAAGCCATATGTACTTGGGGTCTAAGAAGCCGATCATTCATAACCTAACCACAGGTTTGAGAAATACAGATATGACATAAAATAGTGCCTTGAGAAAAGATTTTTTTCATTTTTTAAAACACAAAATATGCCCTATTCTTCTGGCCTGACCTCGCCACTTGCCATTATAGTAAAAACACTATTGAGTGGTAATAAACAAATGGTGTTACGTTCGTACCATATTACCCAGAACTCCGACCGATTGAACAATATTGGGCTTTAGTTAAAAATCATCTCCAGGCGACTAAAGGATCGAATTGAGATTGAGTTTGGAAAAAGTGGGCATTTTACCCTTATGGAAGGCGTACTAAAATGCAAATGCGTGGATCGTTCAAGAACAGGTTTAATGGGAAATAAAAAATAAGCTTAAACCAAATTGATATCTATAATATTAATAGGCAAGGCGATTTCTTGTGAACGATGTAACTTTTTCAGTTTAAAACCGATTTTGACCAAACATACCCCATTTGAACGGTATTTATTTTTAGCTGTCCTCCAGATTTACAGATTTCCACCGTCTGGAAAACTTTTTGAGAAAAATTCATTTAAAATTACCACTAACACATACATAACATTATACAATGCTGTGTGTATGTTTATTAAATTTGTTAACGTGTTTCCAAACTTGTATATGAAGAGCCCTGTGTTGGACATAAACCAATAACGACAATAATGCAATCGAATTTCATTGCAATAATTGCATATCACACGCTCTGTGTTGAATTGTGAATTGCCTAAATTAGCATACCTTTAGGTGGCATACAAGGTGGTTCAAATACCTTTAGGCTCTTATTTCTGCGTGTTAAACAAATATTTATAATGAAATAAATTTAATGAATTAAATATATTAAAAAATATTGAAAGAAATAAATTGAATGAAAAAATAAAATTTTCTAGAATTTGCACTCGAATCGCGAGGGCTGGGCTCTGCGTGTTATTATTGGTTGAAATAGAATAAAATTCTTATCAGAAGTGGTTATTTTATGGTTACTTGACCTCAAAATGGTGCTCATGACCATATTTGTTACTTAAAAATTGATTTTTTAAGACACCTTCAATATTCTGTTCTTTTTTTTTAATTCTGGGCAATGGTAATAAAATAATTTTTGAAAATCTTTATTTTTTAATATATCTCTATTCTATTAATTTCCACCATGATATGCATTTACATATTTTTGAAAACTATTACACAAAAAGTGTTGAAAACTGGGGACCCTAAACGTTATGTAATTTCATTCCAATTTAAAAACGATTCTTTTGCAGAACAAAGGGGTAAATCAACAAATGAAACATTAATTTTAACGATTTTATATTTGGACCTATAATGCATGAAAATGTTGTAAACTTCTAATTTTGAACAAGGTTTAATTTAAAAGGTTAGAGGTTATCAGCACATGTCTTTATATACATATGGGGGATTACATGTCATGTGCACCAACTTTTGAAACCGATGTCTTCCGATCGGGATGAAATTTGCACCAAGCTTAGTCCTATTGGTAGTTTAGACACAATTTTTCAACAAGATCGGTCCAGATCTCTCTGAGTTAGAGGGGATCAAAATTTGACATTTTGGCCAAACAGGTGTTTTTTCTCATCCATGTAACTTATTACCTATTGTTCTTAGAAATTTTTCTCCCAAAGAGTTTAGATAGCTATTTCTTCAATATTTCGGAAAAAAATACTTTAAAAAAAAACAATATTTTAGAATTTTTTTTGCTAAATTAAAGCATTTTTTGCCTTTTTTTTCCAAAAAGGGCATTTTTTTCATAAGAAAGCTTAGTATTTTTCCTTTAAGAACTTTTTGGTCGCTTAGTGAGATGGGAGTGGGATATCTATCAAAATAAATGTTTTGTAACTCAAGACAACGTTTTTCAATTTTTCACAAATGCACTATTTTGAATTTTTTCCTATTTGTGTCTAAAACCTTACAAATAAAACTTATACTGAGAAACTAGACAAACTAAACTTTCCGAAGGTATATAACATACATAATTAAAATTTTATACCCTCGATACTGTGATACCCAGAATATGTTAACCTCAGGAAAAAAATCGCTTTTTTTCTATAGAAATGTTGAAAAATTATTATTTTTTATTTATTTTTAATAATAATTAAATTAATATATAATAATTATAATAAAAATAAATAGATAAATAATTTATTAAAATTTAATCTTAATTGCATTAGATCCATTTATATCATAACTATTTTTATACTTAATTTATTGTAGCTGATGAAGTATTTAAGTCTTGTAAATTTTTAAATACCCAGTCTTTCATCCAGCTGTTTTGTCGCCTTTATTTACTGCGTTTTTTTTTTTTTTTGTCAATCCTTTCTTGGCGTTACTAGGTTCAGCTGTTGATTTCGCTGATGGTTTATTGGTTGGCTTTGGAAAAAATCGCATTGAATAGAGGTAGAAAACTTTTTCAACTTGAGTCTTCCATCGACAAGCGGTATAAAAGCATGGTATTGGGCGGTGCCATCGATTGTTACCGCAGCATCGAATCTGCTCTTCAGTGTTTTCAATGTTTCCTGATGATCCTTTTTGCTACTAAAAACTATTTTAGTTTCTTTACAATAACTCTTTGCCCAATGGAATAAAGCAGTCGCATCTAAGATGCGATCTTGATGAGAGCACTGGAGGCTATACTTCGCTGCATTTCTTTTAAGGTTTGCTCCAATACCATCACATGCTCCTTTACCATGAGCAGTAGGATGAAAATGCCACTCAGCTGGCATTCCAAAATCTTTTTCATGGGCCATAAGATTTGCCAGGCTACTTTTGTTTTTAAAGTGTTGACAAGCTCCGTCCGAAACGTAGTATACCTTCTTTACTGTAAATTTAGATTTTAGAAATTTTAGTATTCTCTTCTGGTACTCACAAACTGCAACGCTATCATGTTTTAAATCGTCGGATATGATTGCCATACTTTTGTGTTCCAGTTTTTCATCTTTCATGTAGTAAATAACTACTGTGACTATAGTTGCTTGGTCGTTATTGAAGTGGAATGCTTGTATGGCATCCTGAAGAACATATTTATAGTTTTCTGCGAAATCGTATGAAATAACGAATTCACCAGACTTCAAATGTATCTTCAAATCCTTGAAGAATGACCATTGCTCTTTGACTAAAAAGTCATGGTTTCTCAAGTTTAGCAATCCTGTACACATTTCTTCCACAAAATCATCCACATTTAAAATGATTGTTTTCAATGTGCATCTGTCAGTCTGAATCCAAGAATCAAATTTGACCTCCTCTATATATTCTCGATCTAAAGAGTTGATTAAATTTTCTTTGATGAATGTGGTTTTCGGGCAATTGGTACATTCACCTAAGTGGCAAGAAGTTGTTGCATTAGGACACATAGTCAATTTAAGGCAATCGCGGTAATCGTGTAAATCTTCTGCCGAATTATCTGTTAAATACTTTAAGTTGATTTCCTTCAACATCAGTTTAACATTTTCATGGTAAATGCAAACGCATACTGTGTGAGTTCCGCTGCTTTCTGCCAAAACGCAATGTTTTGGCCTCATTTGGGTTAATTTCGTGAAGCCAATTCTAACATCCTCGTGTTCAGATTGAAATGGTGCAAATAACTCTTTCAGGGTACGGATATCCATTCTCTTCTGTTATGTTCGGAAAGTTTAGTTTGTCTAGTTTCTCAGTATAAGTTTTATTTGTAAGGTTTTAGACACAAATCGGGAAAAATTCAAAATAGTGCATTTGTGAAAAATTGAAAAACCGTTGTCTTGAGTTACAAAACATTTATTTTGATAGATATCCCACTCCCATCCCACTAGGCGACCAAAATTCTCTTAAAGGAAAAATCCTAAGCTTTCTTATGAAAAAAAAAAAAAAAAAAATGCCCTTTTTGAAAAAAAAGGGAAAAAATGCTTTAATTTAGCAAAAAAAAAAAAAAAAGACTAAAATTTTTTTTTTTTTTAAGAATTTTTTCCGAAATATTGAAGAAATAGCTATCTAAACTGTTTGGGAGAAAATTTTCTATGAACAATAGGTAATAAGTTACATGGATGAGAAAAAACACCTGTTTGGCCAAAATGTCAAATTTTGATCCCCTCTAACTCTGAGAGATCTGGACCGATCTTGTTGAAAAATTGTGTCTAAACTACTATCCAATAGGACTAAACTTGGTACAAATTTCATCCCGATCGGAAGACATCGGTTTCAAAAGTTGGTGCACTTGACATGAAATCCCCCATATATATACATTTTTCAATATTATTTGTTTTTTTTAAATCCCGGGAACAAATGTCCTGGGAAAGTGGGAGTAGCAAAATGCTGAGTTTCCTATTTAAGTTAGTACTCTAAGAAAATTGTCAAGCATTCTTAAAAGCAGATACGAATTACGAGGGTGGTCCCAGAATTACCCGACCTGACAAAGAAAGCAACAAATTTGAGAAATTCTAAACATAATCTCCTTTTATTTGGAATCCATTTCCCCGCGATATTCAATAGCTTCGATACACTGTTTATAGTAAGTCCTTAAAATAGCCATCAACCGCAGATTCGACCTCTTCATTGTGGGCAAATCTTTTACCACCGAGCCATTTTTTTAAGTTTGGATATAGAAAAATACGAGGGAGCGTGATGAAGCAATCCGAACTTTAATTCATGGATTGTGGCCATCGTAATAGTGGATTGTCTTGATAAAACAACACTTTCTTTTCCACCAAATGCGGCAATTTTTCCTTAATTCCCAAAAAAAAAACAAAACCCATAACCTTGCCTGTAGATGTAACTGTCTTCTCCTTCTTTGGACACGATTCTGCCATTTGATTCCACTGTTTTGACTATTCCTTTGCCTCAGGTGTGAAGTGTTGGACCCATATCTCAACCATGGTTTCGAATCGATGCAAAAGATCGGCTTACTGCTTACGGCTACATCGCTGAATACTCTATTGTGAGCAAACGCGGCCCCCATCTGCTTTCTCATATCCAAATTTTGAAATGTCTATCATTTCAGCTAGCTCACGCACCTTCAGCATCGTTTAAACTCAGCCAACCAATATTTAACAATACCCCAGAGTAGATTCTAGCTCGGCTTTAATATTGGTTGGACTGTGGCCTTTCAAATGAAAGTTTTGAAATGCATAACGGTGACCAAATTTTTTCCATGTTTGCAAATTCACTGGGATCCTTTACTTTTTATGGCACAAAAAATATTAAACAACGTGGTGCCTTGAAACCTAAAACATCTATATTGTTCTGAAAACGCCCTCGTAACCTTCACAGAACAAAATAAGAATGCCGCTATTAACTTAATAAATTGTATTTTTAATTATTTTGTATTAAATTTTGAAGTATACTATTCTCATTTTCCAATTAAAACAGTATAGTTTGTTTTACATGTACTCATAAATACAATGATATAAACATAATGAACTTCAGACATTAAGAATGTTTCGTTTCAAATTCGTAAAAGCCAAAGTATACCAAATAGAATATTAATTAATTTTTATTTAATAAAAATAATATCAATAACATTTTCGTATCCACTCCGTTCTCAGCTTTTTTCAAATAAAAATAAATAAAGCCAAAATAGATCCATCGTAGGTTTTCATAAAAAGATTTTGTCTCTTCTCTGTACTCTTGCGCAGTAATAATACGTGTTGTTATAACTGAAGATGACTTTTTGCCGCATTGACAAATAGCCTGCCAGATAAGATGTCTAAACCAAACCTTTCAACGACAATATATGTGTTCGAATCTGAAAGTATTTCTAAAAATTGCAATATTGAGGACCAGGAATAGTGGGGAAGTCGGATTTCACGTATGTTTCGTCACACATAACAACGCAGTAAATTTTCTAAAAATTCATACAAGTTTCATGATCTAGTTTTAATAACTTTCATTTGATTTTCTGGGACATTTGACGCCTTTGATTTCTATCCGGTTTTTAACCATTCTGTCCCTTGCATCTTTGATACACACTGACTTTCGTTTCACATTTTGTCCAACATTTCTTTTGGACATTCTTCTGTTTTTCGTAATAACTTGAAGAATGTTCTTTTCTAAATTCTAACTTCATGGTTTATTTTCTCTTGGTGTTCCTCGATTCCTTGAAGCAGATAGTGTTCCAGAACATAATCTGCAGTACTTCTAGCCATTTTCAATTATTTTGCAATAAAATGTACTGGTCAGTTTGAATTTGCCTTCCATTTGTCAACAATTAATGTTTTTCGTTCTAATTAATTCTTCTTTGCTCAAAAACAAACGCTCGAAACAGTTACCGAATATTACACTATAAACTATTAAATTTAATTCTAGCTATGGACTAAGCCTATGTAAAATTTACGACTTTAAAGCGAAACACACCTTATATGATATATTAATGTTTAAACAAATAAAAATCAAGTGTAAAATAAATTTTCTGATATGTTTGTCTTAAGAACCCCTTATTTATTATTGGCTCCATGAGCATAACGTTAACTTTTGGTGCATTATTATCTTATTAAAATGACAAAAAACATACACATCTTATAGATAACAAATTTATCTTCGCAAGTTCTCTGATAACTTGTTTAAATAAACAATATTCCTGACCAGATAAAAACACATCAACATGAAATCTCTTCATATTCAAGAACAAAAAATATTATCACATTGTAAATAGTAAAAAGAAGTTTATTTTAAAACAATTACAATAATTTTTACAAATTTTATAAAGTATTAGACACCTTGAAGAACGTTCAAATACAATAAAGAAAAGGTCTTAATATTATAGTTTACTGTTTTTAAGTAAATCTTCATGTGCATCAATAAGTTATTTCAATGATCAAAGTTACATCAGCCTTTACAATTGTTTCGAATCCAATTTAGTTTTTAGTTGATCTGCAATATATTGCCAGTATTTACGTCTTATTATATCATGTTTCTTCGACATATCATCACATAGTGTATATACTTTACGCGAAAGTATTGCCTTTTCATCCATGTCATCACTTTGCAAGCATTTTTCCATATATGAGTCAATTAAAAATGCCACTAGATAAGGTGATCTTGAATTATTGGTATAAAGTTCTTCACAGAATTCAATCAGCTCAGGAAATTGGTTTAGGTAACCCGTATCACTTTGCTTTAAAATACCTTTAAGGTAATTCCAAGCACTTTCATTATTTTTAACAATACGTATACGATTCATGGCATATTGTAGTTCACGCTGTATTATTTCGGTAGTAAAACCAAAATGTTTAAGTACAAAGAACCGTTGATTCCAGGCGGAGTTGTTGCGTATGTCTTCGGAAATTAAGCGATCTATAAAGGATAATTCATCACCGTAGAGACTGGAAATGAAGATAACAAGATTGATTGATTTAAGACACACAGTTTTTTTTTTTTGTTATTATTTACAAAATCCGGACCAATTCTTTTTACACAAATAAAAATATATGTTTATCTTAAGCTTAATAATGAATTTATCCTTATAAAATGTAAAGTTGATATGGCGAAAATACGATGTGTGAAGTATATTGTAATATGATGTGTGATTCCAAAGACATGAGCCCAAATGTTTCATACAAAGTGAAAAATAATATTACGTGTCTAAAAATTTTCTTTACAGCTCAAAACACAAAAAAAAAACAAATAAAATTGATACACTGGTTTTTCTTTCAGTGTATCAATAACTATTGATTTGAAAACAAAACCACAATAAAGATCTCAATGGAGTGCAAATGGATGCTTTCTTTAAGAAAAAAATTGACCCTTTCTGTAGACAACAAAAATTTTTCGCCGATAAACACCATTGCTTATATGGAATAATGTATACAAGCAATGGAGGAAGATGTAGACATGGAGAAAGATATAGTTAGAACCAATTTATCAAAAAATGTAACTACTTTCAAAGGAAATATTAAAAAACCCAGAAAAAAATTCATACTTAATCTTTTTAAAAATAATGACATAAGCATCATAATTATTCATGCAGATAAGGATAAAAAGAGAGTAGCAATGCATAAAAGTGATATAACCAGAAAATGAAAATCTTACTGGAAGATGGAAGCACAGTTAGTACTTCTGAGATCGGATCCAACGACAAAACTACAAAAAACTAATAACATTATATGGGACATATTCAAAAATGAATCATTGACCATTGGCAAAAATTGGATTACGGATTTCCCAAAATCCATAAAACGGGGATCGGCCCTGAGACCAATCGTCTCTTCGATACATTATTCAAAATATATTGGTATCATTCGATGTAGCCTCATTCCGGTCCATACTGCCATCAAAAATATTATGAAAAAATGGCACCTAATTAAAAATTTTGCTAATATCTTTAATCCCAAATTCCTGGAGATTCTTCAATTTTTACTAACTGACAACAGTTCTTTTGTTTACGACCACAAAGCCCAGTAGATTGTAAAAGTTTAACACGTAAAAGATTTGTGAAGAAAAGGGATTTTTTTTTTTTGATTAACTAACCTTTTTTAAAAATAAATTTATTGTTACACGCAGCAAATAAAGTAACGGCAACTATTTTAAGCAGTGTTTTATAAAACTTGCAGATTCCAGCCCTCGAAATTCGAGCGCAAATTCTAGGAAATTTTATTTTTTCATTAAGTAAAGATCCTAAAAGTATGCTAATCAATTATAGCCAATTCACAATTTTATTACAAACACATTAACAAATTTAATAAACACACACATAGCATTGTATAATTTTATGTATGTGTTAGTAGCAACTTTAAATGCAATTTACTCAAAATAAAGGAAAAAATTTTAAAATCCGTAAATCTGCAAAACGGCTAAAAAGAAATACCTTTCAAGCAACATACATTTGGCCAAAATTGGGATAAAACGGTAGAACAAAACATCAGTCACAAGAAATAGCCTGGTCTATTAAAATTATAAAGTGCTATACTTCAAATTTATCACAATCAGAAATCGTACAAAAAAATTTAAAGGAAATATCTTGTATCAACGAACTTTAGTTTAGATTACAAGTTAAAAATACAATAGCTTTAATGAATTGTTGACAAAATTGTTAAAAATGATTAGCACCTTATATTTTAAATAAAGTTGTTTGTTAAACATTCTAAAACCCACTTACTTGAATGTTTTAATGGCCCACTGTCTGTGCTGCCAGGCGTGATAATTTTTAGCATCTGTACGTAAAGCCATCTCGGTTAAAGCTAACTCTTTGGAAGCATCATTCATCATTTCTACAATAACGCGACGATGATGCCATACTTGATAGTTTTTGGCATTTTCTGTAATAACATCTTCAATATAGTCTAGCTCCTCATTTAAATCAGTACCCATCGCACGCAAGATATCCCGACGATATTGCCAAACAGTATAGTTGGCTGGATTTAAACGTAAAGCATCTGTTGTTAATTCCAATGCACGAGCAGACTTTTCCTGACGAGCAAGTATGGCACGAAAGTAATCAAAAACTTCGCGGACTAATAAAATAATAGCAAATAAATATTCACATCAAAAATGTAAATCCAATTTTAACTTACATTTTGCACTATATGCTATGGCAACTACTGGATTTTCTCCATCATCTTGTGCAATTGGCGACACATCAGCCCAATCATTACGCTGACTATATGGTATCCATTCTGCTGACCACTCATCATCAGAACTATCACTCATTGTGTTTTAATTATTTTGAGTATAATACTTTTAATAGAATGTTTAATTTTTGTTCTTAGAGGTGTTTTAGACCTCACGGCTCTATCTGGCTTTGCTTCTTTTAAAAATAATATTTTTACCTTCACTGAATATTTTTTACTGCTGCGGCGTTTTTATATTATTTTGACATTTCTCACAGCTGACTCATTGATGTTAAATTATTAAAAGCTCTTGAAAAGTGTTGCCAGATTGTTTCCTTTAACATAGTTGGTAATAAGTTCGATACTGTTACAAAACTTTTTAAAAATATTAAAACAAGTACATTTTAAGGAATTTATTAAAGTAGATTTTTTTTTTGTAAGAATAGTTTGTCACACAAAAATATGTTTGCAAAATTTGTTGCTACGCCTTTTGGTCTTTAGGTGACAATGTGCAGTAATCTGAAACGAAGTGTTAAGTTCTTTGGAATGATTTTTTTTAAATATTTCAATTTACTATAATCCATAACTCTAATATACTTGATATTGTTTCAAAATGAATACCAGAGAAAAATTTACCTTAACACTGTCTTATTATGAAAATATAAAAATTTAGATGAGTTATGTATAAGGTTGGAGTTGAACTTCATTTAATTAAGTTAATTTAAAAAAAAGATTATTACTATTTTTTGAAACATTCTTTTGCTTCATTTCAGGTGTTAAGAAATATAAAATTAAATACATCTTGTTACAGTTACATGATATTTACTATTAAAAGTAAACAAATCCAATTTGGTGAAACAGATGGTATATAAGGGTATACACGATAATATTTACGAAAACTGACTTGTTAAATGTGTACGGGTGTAATATTTTAAGTCATCATTAAATAAATTATTAACCTGTTAATAATGGACTGATTTGTTGACACGATATTGAATTTTTTTATTACATTCCCCAATTATATGCAATAATATTGTTCGGGTGGCTCAATGTAACTACGAGGGTGGTCCCAGAACAACCCGACCTGATGTATAAGTGGCGGCAGTAGTTGAAAAATTACTTCGGTGAAGTTTCAAGACGCCACGTTATTTTTTATTTTTTTGGAACCATCAAAAAATTTGTAAACATGGAAAAAATTGGTTACCATTATTTATGTATTTCAATATGTACTTTCATTTGAAAGGTCTTAGTCCAACTCTGGGAAAGTCTGCTCCTTCGTTTACGACTACAAAATATTGGGTGACAGGGTTTAAATGAGGCCGTACGAGCTACCAAGATGAAAACCGAAACGGTTGACCAATTAAGGCGCCCACGCCAGAAACGGTTGACAAAATCTACAACATAGTATTGGATGATGATCCTCGGTGCGTACGCTAGCTGAAATGATATGCATTTCGAAAAGGGCTATACATCGCATGTTAAGCAAAAATTTGGAGATGACAAAACTATCCGAAAGATGGTTGCCGCGTTTGTTCACAATAGAACAAAAACAAAAACAATAAAGCCGGGTTTGTAACCATGGTTGAGATATGGGTCCACCACTTCACACCTGAGACAAAGGAACAGTCAGTGGGCTGAAATGGGAGAATCGTGTCCATAGAAGGTAAATACAGTTTCATCTACAGGCAAGGTTATGGCGTCTGTTTTTTGAGATACGCGTGGAATAATATTTATTGATTTTCTTCAAAAAGGAAAAACAATCAACGGCGAATATTATGCTAAGTTATTACAGCTTTAAGTGATTAAATTAAATAAAATAAAATGTTGTTTCATGAAGCCAATGTATCAGTTCACACATCCACTATTGCCATGGCGCAAGTCCGTGAATTAAAGTTCAAATTACTTTATCACGCACGTTATTAGATTTAGCTCCCTCGGAAACAAACTTATAAAAAATGGCTCGGGGGAAAATGTATCGAGCTAATAGGAGATTGTGTTGAGAAATAAAGAAAAATTTTCCCAAATTTGTTGTGTTATCTTTCTCGGGTCGGGTTGTTCTGGGGTCGCCCACATAGCATGCATATATAAACATAAACACACTTGGACAACACTGTGGAATATATGAAGGTGTAAACTTTCAATAAGTGGTTAAGCAATCACCAAGGATACGATATTTTTTTTTTAAATCAAGTGCAACACCACAACACATCTATATTTACTACAAATACTCTAGGAATAATATTCCCACATATCTAACTTAAAAATAAAAAAAACAAGTAAGAAAATTATAGTCGGTCTAGACCGACTATACGATACCCTATACCATGCGTTTAGAGACCCTATCTCTTAGGCCCAACTAACTGGACATAGAAAATAAGCAAAAACCAAATTTGAGTGGGATTTTTATTAATTTTTTTGGCTGCAGATATGAAAAAGTTCATATCGGATGCTATATCTATATAGGGACTTGGTCCAAAAATGGACCGATCCTGATCATGTTTGGTAAAGTCTCTTGTATTTTGCAAAAATATATACAAACAAAATTTGAGAAGAATCAGTGCAATATTTTTGTTTTTTAATAGATTTAAGTGAAGATCGGGAAGCAGCTCTATATGGGGTCAAAGGGATCATTTTTGGACTACTCATTAGTGGATGTAATGAACGCATACAAACCCAATTTGAGTAAGATCTATATGACAATTTGGATCTTAATGCAATTTATGTCGATTTCATATGGGTAATTTGTATGGGGGCTAGGTCTGAACATGGACCGATTCTCACCAATTTCAATAGCGTTCATCCCATGGCCGATAAAAGCTTATATACCAAATTTCATCAAAATATATTCATATTTGCGACCTGCAGTTTGATTAAAAGCTTTACATGGACACTAGACGGACGGACGGACGGACGGACATTGTTAAATCAACTCAGAAAGTGATTCTGATTCGATCGGTATAATTAAAGATGGGTCTAGGTCAAATATTTTTGGTTGTTACAAACAGCAGCACAAAGTCATTATACCCAAACCACATAGTGGTATAGGGTATAAAAATGAGAGTGAATATAAAAAGTTCAACTCTAATGTCAAAAGCAGAGATACACAATCCGAAGTTCATTTCTCAAATTTTCCATATCTGTTGAAAGGATATCTTTTTAATGACAATAATAATTTCATACTACTAACCACCGGTTGAGAAACTCCTTTTTGTTAAACACAACATTTCAAACTTACAATTATCATGTGTGTTCCAATATAAATGCTCATGTGTAAACACAATTATCCTTTCAATAAGTTTTGTGGTCACTCAATCCAACTAAATACACCGTTACATGTAAATATTACAATATCCGATATAGTTTTATTTCTCAAATTTATTTTATTTAGAGTATTGAATTTAGTCATAGTTTAGAACTTGCCGTAGTAAAATCGTTCATTCGGAAAATTTATTACTTGTGATTAAAATAAATTCTGGACTTTTTTATGTTGAAGGTCATTGGAAAAAATGGTTTTCTTTCATTTAAAAGTCATTAAAGTTATAATTTTTATAATTTTCGAATTATTATCATTGGAGAACATATATGTTACAGCGCAAACTAGTCAAAATATTAATGTTTGTAAGTATTAAAAAAAATATCGGCTAGAATTGATTCGAATATCAACTAAAAACGAAATCAAATTTGACAAAAACCATTATATGTATGAATGTAGAATACAAGTGTATTTAAAAAATCGCACTAAAAGGAAAGTGAGAATATATAATATGAATATGCTATTATCTATAAATGTTTTGATCCACCACCAACTCATACCAATAACAAGGAATTTATATAATTTATTGATCCGACACGAACCTATACAAATTGCAAGTAGTTGTTATAAAAGTAGAATTTATATATTTTCAAATTAAACTTTGTTTTAAAAACCAAGTAAGAAAATTATGTCGGACTAGACGGACTATACAATACCCTATTCCTTGCGATTCGAGAGAGGGTCTTGGATCAAACTTTGCTAAGGCCATAACAGGATATAAAAATAAGCTTAATTCAAATTTTAGTTCTATTGAAAATAATTTGTGACGTGTAGATCTGAAAAAGTTCATATATGATGATATTTTTATAAGGGGACTGGGTTAACAAATGTACCGATAGTGACCATTGTTAGTAAAGTGACTAACTCTTCTAAAAAATATATATAAACCAAATTGGAAGGAAATCTGTGCAATATTTTTGTTTTTCGTAGATTTAAGTGAAGATCAGGAATCAGCTTTATATGGGGACTGTGACTACAAATGGTCTTACAGGGTTTGTTTTTAGACTACTGATTTGTGGGTATATTAGACAATATAAAAAAAATTTTCGATATATATCTTACGACCATATTTGTCGAGCTGATAGGGGTTATTTGTATTGGGGCTTGTTCTGAATGTGCATATATTTTCACCAATTTCAAAAGCGTTCATCCTATAGGCGATGAAAATCTATAGGCTAAATTTCATTACAATATATTCATATTTTCGACATGTAGTTTGATTACATGGTTTACATGGACACACAGACGGACGGACAGATGGACGGGAGGACGGACATAAAAAGACTCAGAAAGTGATTATGAGTCGATCGGTACAAACATTTTTAGTATATGGGGGTTTCATGTCAAGTGCACCAACTTTTGAAACCGATATCTTCCGATCGGGATGAAATTTGCACCAAGGTTAGTCCTATTGGATAGTAGTTTAGGCACAATTTTTCAATAAGATCGGTCCAGATCTCTCTGAGTTAGAGGGGATCAAAATTTGACATTTTGGCCAAACAGGTGTTTTTTCTCATCCATGTAACTTATTACCTATTGTTCTTAGAAAATTTTCTCCCAAATAGTTTAGATAGCTATTTCTTCAATATTTCGAAAAAAAAATACTTTAAAAAAAAAATTTTAGACTTTTTTTTTGCTAAATTAAAGCATTTTTTGCCTTTTTTTTCAAAAAGGGCATTTTTTTTCATAAGAAGCTTAGGACTTTCCTTAAGAGCTTTTTGGTCGCTTAGTGGGATGGGAGTGGGATATCTATCAAAATAAATGTTTTGTAACTCAAGACAACGGTTTTTCAATTTTTCACAAATGCACTATTTTGAATTTTTTCCTATTTGTGTCTAAAACCTTACAAATAAAACTTATACTGAGAAACTAGACAAACTAAACTTTCCGAAGGTATATAACATACATAACTAAAATTTTATACCCTCGATACTGTGATACCCAGAATATGTTAACCTCAGGAAAAAAATCGCTTTTTTTCTATAGAAATGTTGAAAAATTATTATTTTTTATTTATTTTTAATAATAATTAAATTAATGTATAATAATAATAATAATATTAAAAATAAAAAGATAAATAATTTATTAAAATTTAATCTTAATTGCATTAGATCCATTTATATCATAACTATTTTTATACTTAATTTATTGTAGCTGATGAAGTATTTAAGTCTTGTAAATTTTTAAATACCCAGTCTTTCATCCAGCTTTTTTGTCGCCTTTATTTACTGCGTTTTTTGTCAATCCTTTCTTGGCGTTACTAGGTTCAGCTGTTGATTTCGCTGCTGGTTTATTGGTTGTCTTTGGAAAGAAATCGCATTGAATAGAGGCAGAAAACTTTATCAATTTGGGTCTTCCATCGACAAGCGGTATAAAAGCATGGTATTGAGCGGTGCCATCGATTGTTACCGCAGCATCGAATCTGCTCTTCAGTGTTTTCAATGTTTCCTGATGATCCTTTTTGCTACTAAAAACTATTTTAGTTTCTTTACAATAACTCTTTGCCCAATGGAATAAAGCAGTCGCATCTAAGATGCGATCTTGATGAGAGCACTGGAGGCTATACTTCGCTGCATTTCTTTTAAGGTTTGCTCCAATACCATCACATTCTCCTTTACCATGAGCAGAAGGATGAAAATGCTACTCAGCTGGCATTCCAAAATCTTTTTCATGGGCCATAAGATTTGCCAAGGTACTTTTGTTTTTAAAATGTTGACAAGCTCCGTCCGAAACGTAGTATACCTTCTTTACTGTAAATTTAGATTTTAGAAATTTTAGCATTCTCTTCTGGTACTCATAAACTGCAACGCTATCATGTTTTAAATCGTCGGATATGATTGCCATACTTTTGTGTTCCAGTTTTTCATCTTTCATGTAGTAAATAACTACTGTGAATATAGTTGCTTGGTCGTTATTGAAGTGGAATGCTTGTATGGCATCCTGAAGAACATATTTATAGTTTTCTGCGAAATCATATGAAATAACGAATTCACCAGACTTCAAATGTATCTTCAAATCCTTGAAGAATGACCATTGCTTTTTGACTAAAAAGTCATGGTTTCTCAAGTTTAGCAATCCTGTACACATTTCTTCCACAAAATCATCCACATTTAAAATGATTGTTTTCAATGTGCATCTGTCAGTCTGAATCCAAGAATCAAATTTGACCTCCTCTATATATTCTCGATCTAAAGAGTTGATTAAATTTTCTTTGATGAATGTGGTTTTCGGGCAATTGGTACATTCACCTAAGTGGCAAGAAGTTGTTGCATTAGGACACATAGTCAATTTAAGGCAATCGCGGTAATCGTGTAAATCTTCTGCCGAATTATCTGTTAAATACTTTAAGTTGATTTCCTTCAACATCAGTTTAACATTTTCATGGTAAATGCAAACGCATACTGTGTGAGTTCCGCTGCTTTCTGCCAAAACGCAATGTTTTGGCCTCATTTGGGTTAATTTCGTGAAGCTAATTCTAACATCCTCGTGTTCAGATTGAAATGTTGCAAATAACTCTTTCAGGTTACAGATAACCATTCTCTTCTGTTATGTTATGAAGGTATGTTACATACCTTCGGAAAGGTTAATTTGTCTAGTTTCTCAGTATAAGTTTTATTTGTAAGGTTTTACACACAAATAGGATAAAATTCTAAATAGTGCATTTGTGAAAAATTGAAAAACCGTTGTGTTGAGTTACAAAACATTTATTTTGATAGATATCATACTCCCATCCCACTAAGCGACCAAAAAGCTCTTAAAGGAAAAATCCTAAGCTTTCTCATGAAAAAAAAATGCCCTTTTTGAAAAAAAAGACAAATAATGCTTTAATTTAGCAAAAAAAAAAAAGTAAAAAAAAAATTTTTTTTTAAAGTATTTTTTTCCCAAATATTGAAGAAATAGCTATCTAAACTCTTTGGGAGAAAATTTTCTAAGAACAATAGGTAATAAGTTACATAGATGAGAAAAAACACCTGTTTGGCCAAAATGTCAAATTTTGATCCCCTCTTACTCAGAGAGATCTGGACCGATCTTGTTGAAAAATTGTGTCTAAACTACTATCCAATAAGACTAACCTTGGTGCAAATTTCATCCCGATCGGAAGACATCGGTTTCAAAAGTTGGTGCACTTGACATGAAATCCCCCATATATATCCATATATATCTATATATATATATCCATATATATCTATATATATATATATATCCATATATATCTTTATATTAAAAATCGTGGGTGCGCATTTTTGTAACGACTGAACTCCGGTACCATAAGAGCTATCGAGCTAAGATTTACACAAAAGGTTTGGTTCGATCTCTTCGTGTTTTTTTATTTTGGACCCGATGGTATTAGTCGGCGTGGCACCACCCATACAAACTAACATATCTATGGTACTATAATAGCGAGAATCTTGGAACTTTGTGTGCGTTCATTAGTTTTAAATGTACGTAGTTGAGCCAAAAATGGCCATATCTAGTGTACTATCATAGCGAGAGTCTTGAAATTTTTGTGTGAGCGAACTTGAAACCTCCCATACAAAGTCAATATTTAATATCATCTTTCTGGAGACCATCTATCGGGAGACCGGAATATTTTTAATCCATGCAAAAACTATTTATGTACTAACTAGCAAATTCCAGCGCTCGAAATTCGAGTGCAATTTCTGGGCAACTTTATTTTTCAACTTAGGCAATTCACAAACTAACACTTCTTTAGTTTATTATTATTGTGAATGAAGATAGCAAACTCATTAACAAACACATTAACAAATTTAATAAACACACACACATCATATGTATAATTATACCCTATACCACTATGTGGTTTGGGTATAATGACTTTGTGCTGCTGTTTGTAACAACTAAAAATATTTGACCTAAACCCATCTTTAATTATACCGATCGAATCAGAATCACTTTCTGAGTTGATTTAACAATGTCCGTCCGTCCGTCCGTCTGTGTGTCCATGTAAACCTTGTAATCAAACTGCAGGTCGCAAATATGAATATATTTTGATGAAATTTGACATATAAGCCTTTATCGGCCCCATATAGAGCTGCTTCCCGATTTTCACTTAAATCTATCAAAAAACAAAAATATTGCACAGATTCTTCTCAAATTTTGTTTGTATACATATATTTTTGCAAAATACAAGAGACTTTACCAAATATGATCAGGATCGGTCCATTTTTGGACCTAGTGCCCATATAGATATAGCATCCGATATGAACTTTTTCATATCTGCAGCCAAAAAAAAATAATAAAAATCCCACTCAAATTTGGTTTTTGCTTATTTTCTATGTCCAGTTAGTTGGGCCTAAGAGATTGGGTTTCTAAACGCATGGTATAGGGTATCGTATAGTCGGTCTAGACCGACCATAATTTAATTACTTGTTTTATGTATGTGTTAGTAGCAAATTTAAATGCAATTTACTCAAAATAAAGGAAAAAATTTAAAAATCTGTAAATCTGGTGAACAGCTAAAAAGAAATAATTTTCAAATAATATACGTTTGGTCAAAATCGGGATAAAACGGTAGAAGAAAACATCGGTAACAAAAAATCGGCTAGCCTATTAATATTATAGATGTAGGCTAGAGGAAACTTTAAACGAATATATTTTTGACGACTTGAACGGTCAATATCAAAAAATTTAATCAAAAAACAAGTAAGAAAATTATATTCGGCCGAGACCGACTATATGATACCCTATACCATGCGTTTAGAGACCCTATCTCTTAGGCCCAACTAACTGGATATAGAAAATAAGCATAAACCAAATTTGAGTGGGATTTTTATTAATTTTTTTGGCTGCAGATATGAAAAATTTCATATCGGATGCTATATCTATATGGGGACTAGGCCCAAAAATGGAACGATCCTGACTATGTTTGGTAAAGTCTCTTGTATTTTGCAAAAATATATACAAACAAAATTTGAGAAGAATCAGTGCAATATTTTTGTTTTTTGAAAGATTTAAGTGAAGATCGGGAAGCAGCTCTATTGGGGCCTATGACTAAGAGTTATCCAATAGGGATCATTTTTGGAATACTTATTAATGGATGTAATATATACATACAACCCAATTTGACTAAGATTTGTATGATAATTTGGATCTTATGGCAATATATGTTGATTTCATAGGGGTCATTTGTATGGGGGCTAGGTCTGAACATGCACCGATTCTCACCAATTTCAATAGCGTTCATCCCATGGCCGATAAAAGATCAAATACCAAATTTCATCAAAATATATTCATATTTGCGACCTGCAGTTTGATTACAAACTTTACATGGACACACAGACGGACGGACGGACATCGTTAAATCGAATCAGATAGTGATTCTGATTCGATCGGTATAATTAAAGATGGGTGTAGGTCAAATATTTTTGGTTGTTACAAACAGCAGCACAAAGTCATTATACCCAAACCACATAGTGGTATAGGGTATAATTAACAGTCTTCTACACTTAACACAGATATTGTGGCAATGTATTGTTATTCGGTTTTGAGAATTCCCGTACATATTCATTTCCCTAGACACCGAACGAACTAAAACAATCGTAAATTAATATTTTTAATCTAATTATCAGTGGTTTTTGAATATTTAAAATTATAATTTTTTGAGTGGAAAGACGAATATTGAAATATAAAGTTATACATACAAAGAGCCGAAAGGCAAATATTGAATCTATAATATTAATAGGTAAGCGATTTCTTGTTACCGATGATTTGTTCCACAGTTTTCTCCCGATTTTGACCAAACGTATCTTATTTGAAAGGTATTTCTTTTTACATACATAAAATTATACAATGCTACTATGTGTGTGTTTATTAAATTTGTTAATAAGTTTGTGAATTTGTTTTCTTCATTCACAATAATAATTGTGTTGAATTCAAAAATAATTTTGGACATAAACCAATAACGCAATCGATATTTAAAAAGTGTTGAATTGGCTAGAATTGATTAGCATACCTATATGGTCTCTATTAAATGAAAAAAATAAAATTTCCTAGAATTTGCACTCGTATTTCAAAGGTTGGGATCTAGCTGGGATCGAGTCCTTGTGACCTCGTCCGTAAACTACATTAACAAACAAACTCTGTTTAGTAATTATATTTTCATTTCAACAACATTGAAATTTTTTGTGACATTGTGCTGATGTTTGTAACTACAAAAAATATTTGACCTAGACCCATCTTTTATAATACCGATCGACTCAGGGTCCGTCTGTGGGTCCATATAAGCTTGTAATCAAACTAAATGTCGCAAATATGAATAAGTTTTGATGAAAATTTGTTATAAGCATCTATCGGCCGAACGAACCCTATTGAAATTGGAGAAAATAGGTGCATGTTCAGACCTAGACTACATACAAATGACCCCTATGACAGCGACTCAAAGATCCAAATTATCATATAGTTCTCAGACAAATTGGGTTTGTATGTGTTTATTACATTCAGTAGTCCAAAAATAAACCGTATGAGACAATTCTTAGTCATAGCTGCCACATAAAACTGCTTCCCGATCTTCACTTAAATCTATCAAAAAACAAAATTATTGCACAGATTTTTCTCATATTTGGTTAGTATATGTTTTTGCAAAAAAATAGGTGACTTTACCAAATATTGTCAGGAGCGGTTCTTTTTTGGACCTAGTCCCCATATATATAGATAGCACCCGATATTACCTTCTTCGGATTTGCAGTCAAAAAATTATTAAAAACTCCACTCAGATTTGGTTTGTGCTTATTTTCTATACCCAATTAATGAGACCTAAGACCAATTCTCTAAACGTACGATATAGGGTATTTTATTTCTGGGATCGTTCATTTACCACTTAAGCAACATATTTGGAGGAGAAGCAAAAATGTTATTATGTTATGTATATATGCACTTCTACATAGTTAAATCCTTTTGTTTTCCCTAAATAAAATCCTTATTATCGTACAAAAAATAATACCTCACATATGATTCTAAACACTTGTGGGAACTTGGGCTTTGATGAAATACATCACAATCAATAAAATAACCGATTTTTATTCTTTGTTAGTTACGTGGCTTTTCCTCACAGCTATTTTTGAAAGTTTTCAATTTTACTTGCATAACTCTTTTTATTGCTATAATGAGAAGATATTGGGACTCTTATATAAAAAGCTTGCGTTATCGGGAAATTTTTACATTAGCATAACAAAGATGAAACGTAAAGTTGTTTATTTGTTCTTTTATTTTTGTCTCCACGTTTATTTAAAATAATTATTTTTTATTTAAATTTGATTGGAAATGAAGGCGATTTATTAAAAATGTTCATCCAGTCAAAAAAAAAGCTACAAAATTATACTTCGGAAAGTATAGTAGTGTTAGTAAACTAGTAGTATTTGTGGTGACAGAGAGAGAGAGTTCATAAACATTCATAACAACGGTATAAACATCCATTATCCTTACCATTTTGTTTAATAAGCTTTGTTGGGTATCTGTGTCCGACCAGAGGTTGACGTTTACACACTGTTGAGTCTAATTCTATTAAAAAATTACAGTTTACGTTGAAAAAATGTAATCACAGTTCCCTTAATTAAAAATAAATCGCATTGACCTTTTGCGTACGTTACATTAAGTGTGAATTTGTTTAAATTGATAAATTTTTTATATTATTTTTTTTTTTTAGTATTCATAAACGAACTTGATAACGATCCAGCGTCTAAAGCTATCGAAACAGTGCAAACTTATTTGAAGAAAAACTCCAACTATGGATTGTCGTTGCAAATTGAGAAAATCGAGGCAAATAAAACGGATGCTAAAGCACTTTTGGAATCGAGTAAGTCCAGTGGATTATTTATTTTGAATTTATATAAATTCCATTTTAGTTTGCACCAAATATGCCGAAAGTATTGAAAACAAACAACCACCACATATTGTATTCGATACTACAAAATCAGGAATAGCTTCAGAAACTGTGAAATCGTTTACCCAAGCTCTAGGGCTACCCACGGTAAGTGCATCTTTCGGCCAAGAAGGGGATTTGAGGCAATGGCGTGATATAGAAGAAAATAAGCAAAAGTACTTGTTGCAAGTTATGCCACCGGCCGACATAATACCGGAGGTGGTTCGAAGCATTGTTCGTAAAATGAATATAACTAATGCTGCGATTTTGTATGATGAAACATTTGTAATGGATCATAAATATAAATCGCTTTTGCAAAATATCCAAACACGTCATGTTATCACAGCCATAGCTGATGGCGAAACTACACGCACCGATCAAATCGAAAGATTAAGAAATTTGGATATAAATAACTTTTTTATTTTGGCTAGCATTAAAACAATTGGTCAAGTATTAGGCAAGTTGATCCTCTTTAGATTCTTGAAATGTTAAACAATGGAATTGGATTTGATGTCTATCTTTATCATCTTTATAGAATCTGTAAAACCGGCATTTTTTGAACGTAATTTTGCCTGGCATGCCATAACCCAAGGTGAAGGTGAAGTTAGTAGTAAACGGGATAATGCAACTATAATGTTTTTAAAACCTGTGGTATATCCTCAAAATCGTGAACGTTTGGGACAACTACGGACCACATATAATTTAAATGAACAACCACAGATTATGTCGGTTTTCTATTTCGATTTGGCATTAAGATCCTTTTTAGCCGTAAAGTATGTATTGCGCAGAAGTGTGTTTAAGTATATCTTTCGATTTTCCTTAATATTTCAGAGAAATGCTACAATCTGGTGCCTGGACGCCAAATATGGAATATTTAGGTTGTGATGATTTTCAAGGTGGCAACACTCCTGAAAGGAGTATTGATTTGAAACAATATTTTATACAGGTATTATCCACAGTTATTGGCGTAAAATTATGTCAAGCATTCACCAACGTGAAATCGACGTGAGCATGATAAATTGGTCGCCGATAAGAATTTTATGCATAAATCATTATGATTAAAATTCTTTAACCTGATTTTACATCAATTTTATTTATTTCTTAGGTCAATGAACCGACTTCTTTTAGTGATTTTGAATTAGTATCGCAGCCTGGTAAGCCATTTAATGGCTATAGTTACTCAAAATTCGAAATGGATGTAAACGTTGTACAAATACGTGGTGGAAATTCAGTAAATAGTAAATCTATTGGTAGCTGGACAGCAGGCTTAGATTCACCATTGGTGGTTAAAGATGAAGAGGCGATACAAAATCTTACTGCCGATACTGTTTATCGAATATTCACGGTAGTGGTAAGTTAAATCAAAACAACAACCAATGTCCATACTTATTACCCATTAAGACTGTAACCTAAAAATGGGCAACTTGTTATTTATAAAAAAAATCTTAAAAGAAATTTTTTAATGACAATTTGTTGAAATATGAGAAATAATCTTATTCGCCTTAAATCTTAAATACGGATTCTAGCCAAGCCATTTTCCAAAAAAATTAAACAGTTATTGGCCTCATACAGAAACATACATACATAGATTTCTCTTTTTGCAGCAAGCTCCCTTTATAATGAGAGATGAAACATCACCTAAAGGTTACAAGGGCTATTGCATCGATCTGATTAACGAAATTGCAGAAATAGTTCATTTCGATTACACCATACAAGAAGTTGAAGATGGAAAATTCGGAAACATGGATGAAAAAGGAGAGTGGAATGGCATTGTTAAAAAATTGATCGACAAACATGCCGATATAGGGTTGGGTTCCATGTCTGTAATGGCCGAACGTGAAATTGTCATAGATTTTACAGTACCCTATTATGATTTGGTTGGCATTACCATTATGATGCAAAGACCCAGCACACCAAGTTCTTTATTCAAATTCTTAACGGTATTGGAAACAAATGTATGGTTGTGCATATTGGCCGCATATTTCTTCACCAGTTTCCTTATGTGGGTATTCGATCGTTGGAGTCCTTACAGTTATCAAAACAATCGAGAGAAATATAAAGACGACGATGAAAAAAGAGAATTCGATTTGAAAGAATGCTTATGGTTTTGCATGACTTCATTGACACCTCAGGGTGGCGGAGAGGCACCAAAAAATCTATCAGGACGTTTGGTGGCGGCTACTTGGTGGTTATTTGGGTAATTGAAAATAGTTAATTGTATCATGAAACATGTTAATAGTTTCCGTCTCATTATAGTTTTATAATCATTGCATCTTACACAGCCAATTTGGCTGCCTTTCTGACAGTCTCACGTTTGGATACACCCGTAGAATCTTTGGATGATTTAGCAAAACAATATAAGATTCTATATGCTCCCCTAAACGGCTCATCAGCAATGACCTATTTTGAACGTATGGCTAATATTGAACAAATGTTTTATGAAATTTGGAAAGATCTTTCGTTAAATGATTCTTTGACTCCTTTGGAAAGATCCAAATTAGCTGTGTGGGACTACCCGGTTAGTGATAAATACACCAAAATGTGGCAAGCTATGCAAGAAGCTCAATTACCTGTAAGTTTAGA
Organism: Cordilura impudica; assembly: GCA_963682025.1. NCBI lineage: Eukaryota > Metazoa > Arthropoda > Insecta > Diptera > Scathophagidae > Cordilura > Cordilura impudica. The sequence continues at coordinate 42,376,436 of OY821518.1, read as the reverse complement.
TGAAGCTGTAGCTCGGGTACGAAACTCTACTACCGCTACGGGTTTTGCATTCTTGGGTGATGCTACCGACATACGATATTTGGTAATGAAAAAATGTGATCTACAAGTAGTAGGCGAAGAATTTTCACGTAAGCCATATGCTATAGCCGTGCAACAGGGCTCTCATTTAAAGGATCAATTCAATAATGCGTAAGTTAACATTCCATTACAAAAGTTTCTTTCAAACGAACTCGTCACGTACTTACAGTATTCTTACACTTCTCAATAAACGTCAATTGGAAAAGCTAAAAGAAAAATGGTGGAAGAATGATGAAACAGATGCTGAGTGTGACAAACCGGAAGATCAATCTGATGGTATTTCCATTGAAAATATTGGTGGTGTTTTCATTGTCATTTTCGTGGGCATTGGAATGGCCTGCCTTACTTTGGTATTTGAATATTGGTGGTATAAGTATCGTAAGAATCCACGTATTATCGATGTTGCCGAAGCATCTTCGCCACTTGGAAAAGATGGTAAACTAGCTGAAGGTATTATTTTGGGTCAATCTGGTAAAGAATATGATAAAGCTAATGCTGCTCTACGTCCACGTTTCAATCAATATCCTCATAATTATAAGCCGAGATTTTAAATTACAAAGCTGTATTTTAAGAAAAAATTTAATTTATAATTGTTTTTTATGCACTTACTACATACATACTTGGTGTTTAAAGAAATACGCACAAAATTACTTCAATAAAAAAATCGCTACATAAAAGATTCCTAATTTTGTATTTCCAACAAGACCAATTGATGCTAATAAATTTTACAGATCGACACAGCATCAATTTCTGAGTCCATAGAAACTCTCTTTGAGTCCATGTAAACGTTGTAATTATGTTTCATGTTTGTAAGTTCATAACCACAGGAAAAATAAAATTAAAATTTAATAAAAATGTTTGCTTGTTTTTAATTTGATTTTCAAGTTATGATTAAATCGATGTAGACCGACTTTACAATCTCTAGGTCTTAGGTTAAAAAACATAAAAATAGCATACTATTGCAAATCTAACAAAAAAATAGCTAAATTTTTTAGTTCTTTAGAATTGTTACAGCATTGTAATATTTGTTTAGTTACTTTGTTTATATATGGGGGGTTTCATGACAAGTGCATGGTAAGTGCAAACGCATACTGTGTGAGTTCCGCTGCTTTCTGCCAAAACGCAATGTTTTGGCCTCATTTGGGTTAATTTCGTGAAGCCAAATCTAACATCCTCATGTTCAGATTGAAATGTTGCAAATAACTCTCAGGTTACAGATAACCATTCTCTTCTGTTATGTTATGAAGGTATGTTACATACCTTCGGAAAGTTTAGTTTGTCTAGTTTCTCAGTATAAGTTTTATTTGTAAGGTTTAACACACAAATAGGAAAAAATTCAAAATAGTGCATTTGTGGAAAATTGAAAAACCGTTGTCTTGAGTTACAAAATATTTATTTTGATAGATATCCCACTCCCATCACACTAAGCGACCAAAAAGCTCTTAAAGGAAAAATCCTAAGCTTTCTTATGAAAAAAAAAATGCCCTTTTTGAAAAAAGGCAAAAAATGCTTTAGCAAAAAAAAAGTCTACAAATTTTTTTTTTTTTTTAAGTATTTTTTTCCGAAATATTGAAGAAATAGCTATCTAAACTCTTTGGGAGAAAATTTTCTAAGAACAATAGGTAATAAGTTACATGGATGAGAAAAAACACCTGTTTGGCCAAAATGTCAAATTTTGATCCCCTCTAACTCAGAGAGATCTGGACAGATCTTGTTGAAAAATTGTGTCTAAACTACTATCTAATAGGACTAACCTTGGTACAAATTTCATCCCGATCGGAAGACATCGGTTTCAAAAGTTGGTGCACTTGACATGAAATCCCCCATATATTTAATGGTAATTTATTGAAAAATTCATTATTTTAAATAATTTTATAACTTTAATATTGTGCCATCTGGTTTTTATATTGCATCTAAATTTTAATACATAGTGACGGACAAAAGTAAAACACGAACTCCCCCGAAAATTTTAGCAGATATCTAGGTACAATATTAAAATTTGGTTTTGCAGCGCTCCTCCTGCCACAGACCAAAAATCAAAAATCAGACTTCACAGTGTCACCCGCGAGGCTAATCTGAATATTCCCTGAAAATTTCATTAAAATCGGTCCATCCATTTATATATATACAGATCCCATTAGTGGTATAATATTAAAATTTGATTTTGGCGCCAGGATATTCTGATTTTAATTTTGTTGCAAATTTTTGAACGATGAAAATCCTGAACTTTAATTATAAGACTTGTCTTGTTGTACTGGAAATTAATAAATAAAATAATGAATTAAAGAAAATTAATAATATTTTGTACTGAAACCATAATTGTCAATTTCAGCCTCCTGCCATCTACAAGGCATAATCTGGCACTAACTTTTGGCTACGATCTATTGGTATAGAATAAATTGATTCTTGAATTGCCAAAGTTCTTCGGCATTTTTAAAATTTTGTTGATAAATTTTGTTTTGTATTACATGTTCCAAAGGAATTTAGGTCAGGCATTTAATATTTTTGAATGCATATGTCAATATGTCAATAATATAGAATTTTTAAATTTTGTCCTGTTTTTACGATAGGGCCAAAACCGCACTATGAAAATGCACTCTAAGTTTCCACCGCCGCGTTCGACTGTCTTTTATCTGTACTTAATGTTCAAAGATTGATTCTTTGGGCGAAGTATAACTGTTCTGTCATCGGGACTAATGGAATTTACATTGGTTTCATTGCTCCATACGAATTTTTTCAAAAGGATAAATCTTTTTCTTTATGTGTTTTTCGAATCACTATTTTTAAGATCGTCTTCTTTGAACTAATGCGTCCAAATAAGTAGCTTTATTCAGTTCCTTCCTACGGATCTATTTGACAATACCACATTAAATTATTTTTTAATTTACTTACTTATCTAACGAGAGGACTTGAGAGGATCAAGCTTGCTTCTTCAAACTATGCTCGTGTTGATATGTATATTTTGTTTTACGACTCCAAAGGCTTCCTTTTTTTGTGAATTACGCTTAAAAGAATTGCATTCTTCACCATTTAGAGAGCACTTTACCATTTGTGTAATTTCTGTCGATTTTATTTTCTGCAATGGAGCTAGTATATAAGTTTCCTTTCTTTAAGACTTTTTCAATGATCTGCTCGACCCATGTTTTGATTATTTATAAAAAAAAACACATTAATTACAACTTGAAATTACAAAAATAATAATACTGATGTGTGCGAACAAAAATTTTTCAGTTGTTGGAGTTTCCTATTTAAGTAATCCTGCCTACAGTTATTAAAGTACTGTTGTAATTATTGTGATTTTTTTTATAATCTGAAACTACCAGATCAGGGGGCAAATCGTCGCATTCGATATCGAGTATAATCAATTGAAATTCCATATTTTGGTTTATTATTTAAAGAAGACGGACAATCATCAGACCTCGTTTCACTTTTACTATTAACTATGGACCATAGCTCGTTAGCTGTGACAGAGTAAAATTACTCTTAATATTTTATTTTGGAAAATAAAAAAATAATTTCATTCAAAAAATTTCGATAACGAACGTGACGAGATTTGACCCCAGTATAAATCATAATTAAAAACTATTTAAAATATGCTTTTACTATTGTGAAATAATTAAAGAAATATATTAGTGCAACGAAGTGTTCTCTTTCTGTGGCCATGGCTGTGTATGGACACAGCGAAAAATCGTATTTCAAATATGATTGTTATGTATTTGTTGTCTGGAGATGTATAAATGGTCATATCGGATGTTATCTCATGCGTTCCAAACAAAAAAGCGAACCAAATTTGAGTGAATTATATATTGGAGTGTCAGTTTTAATCCTATTTTGACCAAACATCCCTCATTTGAAAGGTATTTCTTTTTAGCTGTCCGCCAGATTTACAGATTTCTACATTTTTTGGAGTAAAATGCGTTTAAAGTTGTTACTAAACATACATAAAAAAATTATACAATGCTGTGTATGTGTTTATTAAATTTGTTAATGTGTTTGCAAAATTTAAAAATAATTTTGGACATAAACCAATAACGACAATAAAAAGTGTTGAATTGTGAATCATCTAAAATTGATTAGCATACCTTTAGGGTCATATAAAATAATATATTAAATGAAAAAATAAAATTTTCTAGAATTTTCTCTCGAATTTCGAGGGCTGGAATCTGCTAGTATTTATACTTGATTCTAAATTTTAAATTTTGGAACTGATGATTTGTGAAGTTAATAAACCAACATAAACCAAATTTCGCCAGAATATAAATAAGTAATACAGTTGATTCCCGATTTAATGAACAATTGATTGTCAGCCCTGTTCGTTAAATTTAAAAAATCGTTAAATCCAGTACTAACCAAAAAAAATATTTATACATGAAATAAATTAAAAGTACAATTCATATCATATCCTATTACAAAAAAAAATTGATTTTATAAAAAAGATAGAGAAAAAGTAATTAATTAATGACAGCAATTGTCATAATCTTGATTGGGTAAGGCAGTTTTTAAGTGATGCCATGTAGTCTTAAGTATTTAATTATTCTAGGACTAATTACTCGACTTTGTATTAGAAAATCAAATCTATAATATTAATAGGCTAGGTGATTTCTTGTGAATGATGTTTTGTTCTACCGTTTTATCCGATTTTGACCAAGCGCATATTATTTGAAAGGTGTTTCTTTTTAGCCGTTTTGCAGATTTACAGATTTTAAAATTTTTTCCCTTATTTGGAGTAAATTACATTTAAAGTTGCTACTAAAACATACATAAAATTATACAATGCTGTGTGTGTGTTTATTAAATCTGTTAATGTGTTTGTAATAAAAATGAGTTTGTTTTTTGTGTTGATTTGTGAATTGGCTATAATTGATTGGCATAACTTTAGGGCCTTTATCTTTTTCAATTCGTCTTCTCTAAGTCTACATATTTGTATACAAAAAGTATTTGTTTCCATAGTTTAATGGTTAGAATTTGTAGTCTTATGAAATTTTGTTCAACAATGACTCTTTAGATGTACATATTTTTTTATTTTTAGTGCATATATATAATTCTTACAGTATATTTGAGATTTTGTAGTGCATGAAATTCGTTGTCCTATTTATTATTAAATTAAGTAATTATGCTCACTACCATATATTCAATGAAATATGTATTTTTAATTTTATTTTTGTCGAATGTCGTTTACCAAAAGAAATATTAGAACTCTTACACGTAATCTTTTAAAAACAATTACATCATTAAAAAATATATATAAAACATTCTCCTCAATTATTTTATTTTATTGTAAATTATGGATAAATAAAAATTATATATATTGTGGGCTTCTGCCAGAATGGCATATCGACAATTTAGGTGATTTGGAAATATTTTGTTAGTGCGTTCCACTTAAGAAAAAAGGCCCCCGATATAATAAATATCATTGGATTTGAAAAAGCTCAATTTGAAAATCTCCTGGCAACCGTGAACTGCATTATCAAAACAAATAGGGTTATGGAAATATGGCAACTCCATAAAGTAATATGTTTATTTTTTCATCACATATCGTTTACAAGCGTGAAGTTTTGTGAAAAATTTAAAAAACTTAAGGAAACAAATTGAATGTTTCGAAATGTCTTCATCAGTACATTGTCAATTATGGATGGGAAGCGTAAGTATTTTATTCTAACAAAAAAAACAACAATGCAATAAATCTTCCATATTTTTTTTAGCTGGAACAATATATGACGGAAAACTTTATTATAGCCGCTTTTCGTAAAATGGGTGAGGATCCTACCACCGTACGCTTGATGCGTAATAAATATACTGGTGAACCAGCTGGTTATTGTTTTGTAAACTTTTCAACGGACGATAAAGCTATGGATGCTATGCATAAGTTGAATGGCAAACCTATACCGGGTACAAATCCTATAGTAAGATTCCGTTTGAACAGCGCTAGTAACTCGTATAAATTGCCTGGCAATGAAAGGGAATTTAGTGTTTGGGTTGGAGATCTTAGTTCCGATGTAGATGATTATCAATTGTATAAAGCATTTTCGTCCAAATACACCTCCATTAAAACGGCTAAAGTTATATTGGATAGTTCTGGATTTTCCAAAGGTTATGGATTTGTGCGTTTCGGTATTGAAGATGAACAGAAATCCGCCCTATATGATATGAATGGCTATATTGGTTTGGGTTCAAAACCGATCAAAATTTGTAACGCTGTACCAAAACCAAAAAACGAATTAGGTGTAGCCTTGGGCACTTCCAGCAATTATGGTTATGGTGGTTCGTCAAATATCGGATCAGCCACCGCAGCCTCCAGTGCTGATTACACCCAATATTATGATCCAACCAGTACTTATTGGCAAGGCTATAATGCCTGGCAAAATTATTATGATCCCTCGGGAGCTACTGATCCCAATAGTGCTTATTATCAACAAAGTATGGCTCAATCACATTCAAATCCTCAGACATTGGCCCAACATGCTGAAGCATGGAGTGCACAGCGTAGTGCCCAATATGAACAGCAAAATGCAGCAGTTGCCGCCACCTCCAATGGTGCCACTGCCGAGGAGGATGAGTATGCTTTGGTGGAGCATAAATTTACTTTAGATGTCGATAAATTAAATCGGGAAGCCTTAGATGCCGATCGTAATTTATATGATGCTTTAGAGAGTTCCAAATGGCTACCATTGGAACAATTAGAAGTTTATTAATATAAAGGCAGAATTGTAATTCCTTTTAGTTTTAATATACCATACAATTGAATAAAATTTAAATGTATAAAAACAAGTTTTCTTCCCGCTCAATTTGGGATAGATTAAAGTGTTTCGAAACGAGCCATTCGCAATTTATACTATCAACGCTGCCTGAAAAGTCGCGGATTTCGTGTTTTGTGGCTGATCGGGCAGTTAACCTAGCAGGGTAGAAAATGTCTCATTTTCTGAGGCAGAGAAGCAAGCAGGGTAAGAAAGTCGCGTTTTCCGTTGCAGGTAGAAAAGTCGCGTTTTCCGAAATTGAGGCTTTTTTGATAATCTGAAATTTCTACAATAATTTGTTCTTTATTCAAATTTTACATATTTTAAATTGTTGCGAGCGAAGATATTTTATATATAATGAACAATTAAATTAAAAGTCAAGAATAGTTGCAACCAAAAAGCCGCTATATAATGCATATCACTTTACGTAGCATCTTCAAAACAGAATTGGAAAAATGGCAAGCGAAAGGCAATAATGTCGTTTTAAATATTTATTTCGAGGGCTGGGATCTGCTAGTAATTATACTTGGTTCTAAATTTAATTTTAAATTTTGGAACTGATGATTTGTGAAGGTTATAAACCAACATAAACCAAATTTCGCCAGAATATAAGTAATACAGTGGATTCCCGATTTAACGAACAATTGCCAGCCCTGTTCGTTAAATTGAAAAAATCGTTAAATCCAGTACTAACCCAAAAAATATTTATACATGAAATAAATTAAAAGTACAATTCACATCATATCCAATTACAAAAAAATTGATTTTATAAAAAAGATAGTGAAAAAGTAATTAATTAAAAAGAAGTAATTATTTAAAAAAAAAAACTTATTATTGACGTTTGTTTTTGCGATTTTTTAAACTTTTTTCAATTGCTCCCTCTTAAAGCTTTCCTAAAATTAATATCTTGGAGATAACGATATTATTTTCCTTTTGCCACTGAATACATACATCACAACTTTTTATTACATCGCAGTGCTTAATTTTTACCCCTTTTTATCCCGTTTCTGTGCAAAAATTTATTCCAGCATTTTAATGTTTCTGAAACACGTTTCAATGCCAAAATTCGAGCATTACAGGTAAATTGTTTTAAAAACTTTATAATATCGACCTCTCCTGGTACCGCTTGCGTTTGCAAATAGAAGCCAAGCTATTCTTTCTGTTGCCATTTTCTTCTACATGTACATATGCCCTGTCAGGAGGGATTTTCCAAAATAACCCGGTCTCATCTGCATTAAAAATTGTCTCCTCAGACAAATCATTGTCATGTAAGATTTTATGCAGTCCCTTTTTAAAATGTTCTACAGACTCCCCCCGTGAAAATAATTTTTCGCCGCATTGCTAAAGTAATTCAGAAATCCATATTTCGATATTTTTACCTATTTTTTAGTTGTTCGCAAAATTGAGTACTAAATTGGATTTTAATTCGTTATACACAGCACCCTATTGCAAAAATTTTGTACTTATTTCGGTCCTTACACTAATTTATAACGAACTTACTTATTTGCTCCAATTTCATTATCCAACATTCTTGAGCAGATCAATTTATTTACTAAATTTCATTAAAATTAGTCAGAAAATCAGTACGTTCAATATAAAAAAGTACTTTTTATAGTTGAAAACAATCTCGTTATACCCTGACAATAGTGGTATGTGTATAATGACTACCTGCATATTAGGGCGGGTCGATTTGTAGGTAGGCAAAAAAAATCGCTCAAGTTACAAATAAAATAATATTCCAGGGATCAAAATAAACTTTGCCCAAGGAACCATACCTCTAAAACGAATTCTGATGTCCCGACTTTTGACCTGTCTGTCTGCCATGGGACAACCCCATTCCCCCTCATGCAATTCATCTGAAACTTGGCCCATAGTCTTGTTGTGACTACAGATTACGTAGTGATCTAAAAGTTATTTACCCTCATCCAATCGGTCTTTTTGAATAACATAACTAGTCAAGGCGTATGATTACTATTTATTAGCAGAGTAGAAGATACATACATATACGTATGACTGTTAATTTTAATATTAAATCATAGTCAGCCCAATTCTAAACAAAAATGGTGATTTTTTGAAATGTATGTATGGGGAACCCCCAGGGGGTATGCCACTGGCATGGGTAGGTCGGCCCTCCAAAGTGAGTTTGGGTCGATCGTACATTTGGACTCGATTGGGGCACTGTAAAAGGGTCAAAGTGAGACAGACAGGTCAAAAGTCGGGACATCAGAACTCGTTTTGGAGGTATGGTTCCTCGGGCAGTTTCTTATTTTGATCCCTTGAATATGATTTTCCTTGTCACTTGGGCGATTTTTAAACCGACCCGCCCTACTGCATATATAACGCCTATCGAAAATTAATGTTTAACTAAGAGTGCGGAAATAAAATAATTTCAATAAAGTGCAAGGCTTTTACAATTGTTTGTTTGTTTGAATCAATGGACGGCGCGCCTCCCATACAAAAAATATTTGGAGTGCTATGAAAGCGAGTCTTGAAACTTAGGTGTGGTGGAATCACGAGTTATATGTAATCGATATATTGGTTAAAATCATTACAAATTTTCCAAACCTGAGTTTCACCTCTAAATCCACGATATGCAAGAACTAGAATTAAAAATCATCGAAACAAAGTAAATATTTAATATGATATATTTTGTAAGTACTTTGGCGTAGCGAAGCGAACAGGAGTACAAGCCAGTTTCGTATAGCACTAACTTCTAAAAAAATTATCCTGATGTAAGTCAAATTAAAAAGCAATCATATTTTTTAAACTTTTTATTTTTTAAATTGTTTCTTAGTGCCAATAGCTTCAAAAATTAACAAGATAAACTTATTATAGTCGAAATAACTTTAATTTTACGATGACTGGGTTAGAATCTGCAAAAGAAAAAAAAACGGTTATTAGAAATCATATTTTATCGCATATAGTCAAAAGAATGTATATTCGATTTTTTGTCAGTAGATTTAGGTTAATATATCAAGTCTTTTCAGCAATTATGTTTAAGAAGACCGTCATGATTTTATCATCATCGAAAAATTAATTTAAAAAAACATTGTTTAATAATTACCTTTTAATCCAGAGTAGCTTCCATGCAACATGATAAAAGTCGACAATCAATGAAAATTGGGTAATAAAATTTCTTGCATATGACAATAGAACGTCTCGCTTTTTTTTTTTTGTTGGTACATAAGGCATCTGCCCATTTTGTAAAAAAAGAGAACGATTTAGGTTCTATGATAAGCAATCAATACAATTTTGTTTATTTAATAACCGCAATAAGTTTTTAAAATTGAATTCACTGAAATTTATCATAGATCCAAATCGTAATTTACAAGATTTCTTAAATAGTTATTTTTGAATCTTCCTAAGCATATTTTGAACAAATAAAAGTTTTACAAAACAAATTTCATATGAAATTGTGTTCTTTAAACTTCATATAAGTCTCAAAATATATTATGAATACTAGGGTAATAATTCAAATTAACAATTTTACAAACAAAAATTAAAAAACACAGCTGGAAAATTGCATGTCAACACCTAAAAAAAGATAAGAAAAAAAAAACAATTAAAAATGTACATCCACAAAAGGCAACAAACATTATAAATGTTGAAATTTTGTCAGTAGATTTAGGTTAAAATATCAAGTCTTTTCAGCAATTATGTTTATGAAGACCGTCATGATTTTATCATCATAAAAATAAATATATAAAAAAACAAATGCAATATTAATTACCTATAAAATAGAAACATGAAAAAGCTTCCAATCACATTAATGGACGGCCCACACATTATAAATATCTATGACTCGAAAAAAAGTAAAGAACAAATTGATTGTTTAAGAGATAGTTTTTTTTATTATGTCTGTAAAAATCAAAGCATAGTTTGAACATCAAACTAAATGACAAGTATTAGTCAATAAATTTAGAATTTCTTAAAACTCTTCTTGACACCATGACCCTTGGAGACCTTTAATACATTGAAACGAACGGTCTTGGACAAGGGACGGCATTCACCAATAGTAACAATATCACCGACTTCAATATCTCTGTAATTAAAACATTAATTAAAAAAAAAAAAAACATTAGAAAACACAATACAATAGATTATTTAAAAAATTTTATATTTATTTTGCAATTGTCAGTAGATTTAGGTTAAAATATCAAGTCTTTTCAGCAATTATGTTTATGAAGACCGTCATGATTTTATCATCATATTGTAAATATACATATAAAAAAAAATTTATTAAATTTTATTCAACTAACCTGAAAGCGGGGGAACAGTGAGCGCTCATGTTTCTGTGACGTTTTTCGAAACGACTGTATTTACGTACAAAGTGTAAGTAATCGCGACGAAGCACAATGGTACGTTGCATTTTAGTTTTACGTACGGCACCAGTTAAGATACGGCCACGAATTCTTACATTACCAGTGAAGGGACATTTCTTGTCAATGTAGCTGCCCTCAATAGCCTGGAAAACATTTAAAATTTACATGCATAAATACAAAGAAAAAATTTAATTAACTTTAAGACGCTACAATAAAATTTATAAATTTAAAACTTGATGTTACCAATAGTTTACACGCTACATCTTTTTTTCATACTTTATTAAGTCTGTATGCTATTTCTAATCAATCCCTGATAGAAGCTTAATCAGTTAATTGGATAATTCGAATGCTTTACCTAAGAAGCTTCTTTACATTGCAATTGGTTGAATTAATAATTAATCAAGCTCTACTTCTATTACACTAGGCAACAAAAATATGTAGAATATGTGTACAATTTAAAAGAGCCTATTTTTATAATGTATTGTAATCTGTTAAAAACGAAAATTGGAATAAAAAAAAAATTTTTTTTTGTGTTTTTTTAAAGATTTTTTATTTTTTTTTCGGAAGTAGTTTCACTACATCATTGATCAGAAAGAAACAGGCAATCTGGTAACTAAAGATATTAATTATAGGTAAATACCAAAATACATTTGAACATCGTTTTCTAATCAATCTAGTACTTTCAGCAATAGGTAGAAATATGAAATATAAAAAAATCATGTGAGTCCGACCACAGCGGAGATGTGTAAACATCTAGTAATTAAAGATTTTTTATGACACTTTTTTAAAATCAATCATTACATTTTTTATTTTTAATTTTTTCTTTTATTTTTAATTTTTTAATTTTTAATTTTTTATTTTTAATTTTTTATCTTTAATTTTTTTTTTTAATTTTTTATTTTTCATTTTTAATTTTTCATTTTTTATTTTTTATTTTTCCCTTTGCATTTTCTATTTTGCATTTTCTATTTTTCATTTTTTATTTTTCATTTTTTATTTTTCACTTTTATTTTTTATTTTTAATTTTTTATTTTTAATTTTTTATTTTTAATTTTTTATTTTTCATTTTTTATTTTGCATTTTTTATTTTTCATTTTTCATTTTTCATTTTTTATTTTTCATTTTTCATTTTTTATTTTTCATTTTTAATTTTTTATTTTTCATTTTTTATTTTTCATTTTTTATTTTTAATTTTTCACTTTTATTTATTTTTCATTTTTTATTTTTCATTTTTTATTTTCCATTTTTTATTTTTCATTTTTAATTTTTTATTTTTCATTTTTTATTTTTTATTTTTCATTTTCAAACCGGTTATTAATATCATAATTTTTTCACCAATCCAATCATATTTTTGTGATTGTATTGTGAAATAAAAATTTACCCCTCTGCGCGTATAGATGTTTACACATCAAAAAATGCTTTTTTTTAACAAAATTCAATTTTTATACCCTCCACTGAGGTGTGGTGTGTGTTTCAATTGAATCCTAAAGAATATTTTTCTATAAAAGAATTCTCAAATGGTGAGAACATTTTGTTAATTTGTTATTTCGTTACCTTGTTAATTTGTTATAGAAAACCTTTTAGATTCTTAAGATTTTTTACCTAGGAAAACTCTGATTCTCAGAACTATTTCAGAACTCTCCTTAAAGAAACCCTTCAGATTTTAAGATTTTATCTTCTATGGAAAAACACGGAAAAACACTAAAGATTTTTTGGTGGTCTTTTTTTTATTTTATTCTAAAGAGCACACTGAAAGCATTAAATCTTACAGAAAATTCACAGATTCTGAGGATCATTTTCTCTAGTGAATTTCCGATTTTAAGTTTTTTCAAAAAATAAACCCTGAAACTGGCAGAATTTGTTTTCTACAGAAATTACTTTTGTCACATCTGAAAGTACAATTTAATTGCCAGTTTATAAAATCTAAGGACTGTCAATCTTAGAAAACTGAAGAACTACTTTTTATAGAACACTTTCCAAATATGAAATTTTATTTTTATACAAAAATCATAAAATTTTAAGATTTATTTCAAAATGCCATAGAAATACCCTCCTATAGAGAAATAGTTTTGTCTATTGAAAACTTACTAAATTATAGATTTTTTATCAGCAGAAAATGCAAAAAATAAAATTTAGAATGCAATGAATCAAAGAAAATCTATGATTATTATTAGCAATTCTATAAAATGTCCAAAAGTAAACTTTTTTTTTTATTATCAGGGAGTTAATCGCCGCATTCGATATCGTGTAAAATCATCGTGTAAATTCATTACTTTTGCTTATTTTTTAAAGATTATGGACAAACATCAGAACTCGTTTCACTCTTACTCTTAATTTGTTGTCATAATTCTTTAACTGTCATAGATTAAAATTATTCTTAGTTTATTTTGAAAAATAAAAAAATAATTTCGATCGATAAATTTGGATAACGAATGCGACGATTAGACCCCTGATTGTTTCTAACTCAAGATGTCTAGTGAAACTACTTTCAAAAACAATAAAAAAAAACAAATAAAAAGAAACTTGTCCATACGAAATACGTAAAATCATAGTCGGTCTACGCCGACTATACGATACCTTATATCATGCGTTTAGAGAGAGGGTCTCAGGTCCAACTAATTGGATATAGAAAACAAGCAAACACCAAATTTGAGTGTCATTGAGTGTTATTTTTATGGCTGCAGATAAGAAAAAGTTCATATAGGGTGCTACATTTATATGGGGACTAGATAAACAAAAAAGGGACCAATCCTGAACATATTTGGTACACTTAATTTCTGCAAAAACATTTAAATTTTTACAAACCAAATATGAGAAAAATCTGTGCAATAATTTCGTTTTTGATCGAAGACCGGGAAGAAGCTTTATATGGGGGCTATGACTGAATTGTTTTTGGACTATTTAATGGGTGTAATAAACACAAAAAAAAATTTTATCAAAGATCTATATAAGTAATGTCCCACGGTGATTTAAGTCGGTTTCTTAGGGGACATTTGTATGGGGACTAGGTCTGAACATTCACCGATTTTACCAATTTCAATAGTGTTCGTCTTATGGCTGATAAATTCATATATACCTATTTATATTTGCGACCCGTATTTTGATTACAAGCTTTACATGGACACACAGACGGACTGACGGACATCGCAAAATCGACTAAGAAAGTGATTCTCAGTCGATATTTTTGGTAGTTACAAACATAAGCACAGTCATTATACCCTGAGCCACTTAGTGGTGCAGTTTATAAAACTAACAATATTCCCGTTTAGCAGGCCAGAAATTTTTTAGTATTATTTTTACACATCGTACCAAAATGCATTAAAGTTATATACATATTTCAAAAATCACGAGTTGAAGTTCTTTAATCAAATTTCCATAAAACTTTTTCTAATTTTGTTTAATTTAAACAAATATATCCGAAATTATGTTAAAAAAAAAAACTAAGGCTTAAGTCTAGTTTACGGGCGACACCCCGATCCGTTCCAAATTTTTACCACTTATAGAACTTGTTATTGCGCTTCTAGGGAAATACATTTTTTTTTTTCGGACGGACCTATTTTCAGAGTTATGGACCGACAAAGCTTTGACTTTCATTTGCATATAACTTTATTTATTATCGGATTTTAGCAATGTATATATCATTGGAAAGCTTACTTGAGTACTTTTTATATGGTGTTTCAAAATCCGAAATAGATTAACCCGTTATGAACCTATTGCAGTTTTTGTTTTTTTAATTTTTTTTTTTTTTTTTTTTTTGAAAATGACGTATTATCTCATAAAATCATGTATATAATGGTGGTATTTACAATAACTGAATGAAAGTTTGGTCTACTAACTTCATTTTGATGTACGGTTTGATCCCTTAACCCTTTCAGGACCGGATATATTAGGAACTTTACCTACACTTTTCACTTTTTTTTTAATTTCTTATATATACTTCGCTGCACTTTTTTTTCCTATGGAATTAACCCATAACTAATTATACTATTATTCTACTTTATTTATCCGTCCTGTTATGAAAATTTTTTTGGAAAAAATCGCCCGTAAACTAGACTTGTTCCAAAACTATTTCAGAATTAAGACTGAAAGAATGCTTTTTCTTCAATTTTGAAACAAAATGAACATTTTAAAGACTCAAAAGTTCAGGTTTAAGCTAGATAGATGTAACTTTCTCCATAAATTCTTTTTTAAAAAATATTAAATTTAAATTAACTCAATGTGGCCCCGACATTCAGTGTGTTGGTTTCGGTTTACTGCATTCAATTCGTTCTATGGTTAGTAGATGTGGGGGTACATTTACAAAACTTTGGAGAAAAAAAAATATTTCAAACAAAACTTACTTCACGGGGAGTCTTGAATCCTAAACCGATATCACGGTAGCGGCGAAGTAACTTCTTCTTGGTGGTACCAGGCTTAACCTTTCTGTTTAGGTTAATGCCGAATTGTTTTTGGAAGGCTCTCTCGTTTTGCTGGATTCAAGCGAGACACAAATGCAATGGAATGTTTGGTGTGTGTTTTGATTGCCATTCAGTAGATAGTTGTAAGGTTTTTGATTTGTTAAAACAGCAGGCCGGTAACATTCAAGGAAATGTGTTTGTGTTTGGATATCATAAAAGGGGTAGGGGTGGTGACGTGCATAGAAAGAACAAACAAAAAAAAACATATTAGTTTTTGTTTCAAAAACTCACCTCGGCTGGAGTTCGAAAACCCAGACCAATACTGCGATGAAAACGTTGCTGTTTCTTTAAATGATTTGGCTTGCGACGAGTCACTGGAACAGTGAATTGTTTGCGGAAAGCTCTTTCAGTTTGCTGTAGTAGTAGAATACATAATTAATGTGGCAAGACCATAATTTTTTTTTTTTTTTCAAATATCAACAAAAAGTAAGGTTTTCTGTTTGGACATTAATTTATTTTGAAGGCAATTTCCTGCTTAATTAGTTTTAAAATTACTTTTATTTAAATTTACTTCTTAATTTAATGTCACTCGTTTTATTCTTGAATATATATTTTCATCCGCGTGGTGTTACTCGCCAACAAAAATTTATCAAATGTCACTTATTTACGCTAATTTTCGATACTTTTAATTTATTACTTCACGCAATTCATAGCTTCAACGATGGCAATTCATTTAAATTTTCACATTATGTTAGATTTTTCTTAAGAAATTTACATTTCCTTGGTTTAAAATTTAAAAACGTAGACTTTTTCACGTCTTACCTGATCAGCCATATTGATGTAAAAGGAAAGAGCGAAAGCATGCAAAGGAAATAGAAATAGCGAGTAAAAAAGGGAAATTTTATTAAAAATGGGAAATTATTTGACAGTTCAGAGTGAAGTTGGTGGCAAATGGAAATTGTTAGCAGTATACTGCTACTCACTAATAGAGGACACTAAGATCTTTGATTTAGATATTCACGAAGTCCATACCAAAACGTTTTATAAATTATTTCCAATATTATTTATAATATTTTGTGCAGCAACGCAAAAAAGTGGTGCCAAGTATGGCCAAGTTACCTTTCAAACATCTCTGATTTTCTTCATCCTATGGGCTCTATTATACGTTCAATATTATTGACCGCGATTCAATATTATTGAACGTGTAGCATGCAGTATTGATGGATAACACAAGAGGAGGCCATTCTGCGATATGGATCACGATCCATATTGTGAAATCCATTAAAATGAATCGCGATCCGTTAATACTGCATGCTACACGTTCAATAATAGGATGAAGAAAAGCAGGGCCCTATGGTTATTTCAAATTAAGTCACCACTGTAATTACAGTGTAAGAAAGAGACAAATATTTAAATATTTTTAATTTCCGTCTGTTTATTTTCTCAAGAAAATCAAATCCCCCAAGAAAAAATCAGCAAGAATATTTAAAATTGAGCAAAATATATATTGGAAAGAAAATGTTAATTAAAGAATTTGGTGTGAGATTGGAAACAAATCAAGTTTACAAATAAGTTTTCGCCGTTTAACAAAAGATTGGGCCACCCGTAACTTGTGTTAAAACTTTCAAATGCGAAATATCATTATCGTCAGTCGCCTGTCAACAACATAAAAATAACATTTAAATAATAGCGATTTTTTAATGGAATCAAATTTTTTTCATGAGAAAATGTGAAGTTTTGAGTCGAAGCATTCGCTTGTACAAGCATTACATGAGGCAGCCAAATGCTAGTAGAAGCATTTGGTGAGGCTGCCTTAAGTGAGAGATGTTGTCGTAAGTGGTTTCAAGAGTTTAAGAGTGAATTTGACATCGAAGACAATATTGAATGAAGATTCGTACCAAACGCAAGAAGAACTTGCACTTATATTAAAAGTTGCGCAACAAGCATTTTTAAAGCGTTTAAAATTATTGGGAATAATTCAAAAACAAAAGAAATAAAAAAAAATTTTCAAATTGGTTGTACAAGCATTTATTTTGTTTAATTCTAAAAGTAAATCTTTTGTTAAAAGAGCAAAATTCAATTCAACAATTAACAGTTTACTCAATTAATATCTCTAGTACAATTCTAGGTGATTTGTTTTTTTTTTTATTTATTTATTTTATTATTCAAAAATAAAATACCACTAACAAAAATAATAAATTTTATAAATATTATGTATTTAAATAAAATAATTGTAAATTGTTTACAAAAAACGACTTCCTTGCTAAATAAAATTTACCTAGGAAAGGTACTTTTTATTTTTTTTATGATCTTTTGTTAAGACTGGGATGTTAATATAAATATAATTGTCTTTTCATTTGCCTTATAACTTTTGTGCAATAAAACACAAAATTTTTAAATTGTAATAAATTTTATTAATATTTAATTTTTTTTTTTAAAAGCAACTAAAAGTGAATAGAATAATATGGCATAACAAAATGAGTTTATGATTTTAATAAATTTAAAAAAAAATTTCATACAAATATAAAAAATTCTTTTAATTATACTATAAATGCAAAAATAACAAATAAAAATTTACAAAAAAAAATGTTATTTATAAAAAACGTGATATCAACAAAACATTTTTCTTTATAAATAAATTATAAACTACAACAAAAAAATATATACATATATTAATAGAACTAACAAAATAATAAAAAAAAAACCCCCTAAAGACTTGTTAAATGAGGAAAGACGATTCACTACAAAAACACGTTTCAATCATATAATGAAGACATTTGAAATACAATCAGAATTTGTGAAGAGTTTCAAAATAATGCATTTCTAAATTTGATATTAAAATATTCACCGAAAACATAAGCTGAATTAATGAATGTTAACAAAAAATACATTTGAAATTGTTAATATTGGATATTATAAAGTAGTATGATTTTCATAATATAAATTAATAATTTTTTTTAAATTTAAAATTAACGATTTGAAAAACTTTTTTAGAGTTCTACATAATAAAATGAGAAAATTCCCGAGGATTGACTGGAGAATGAAAAATTTCAATTATAGTTAGAATTTTCTATTTTTACAAATACAAAAATAATCTTAATTTCTGTGTCATTTTAATGACTGAGTTAGAAATTAATGAAGCTCAAGATCAAATGTTTTTACTTCAAATAAAGGAAAACCCTTAGTACATTTGTTTCAAAAATTAATCTATATTCTGCAAGACAGATTATACAAATGCTTGATTTCTTGAGCTTGATTAATTTCCAACTCAATTTCAATTACATTTAGAATTTTCACAGTTTATTGAAATACATGCCAATTTCAATTTGAAGCTGTTAAACAGTGAACATTATATAAGATTTAATTTCTGTCTTGGTGGTATCTCAAAGCTTGCGAAAATATGTTAATCATTCTTTATCAGTTCGTGTGAAAATCTGAAACAAACACGTTCAATGACGATATCATTGACTTGATGATAGACTTTTATTGAGTCTTTTTGCTAGCAGCAGTTATTTGTTTGGTAGCCTTTATAGGATTCTCTATACACTGTTTAAACAAATTGTTGAGACCAAAAGCTGCTCTAACATTGTCGGATGAAAAGAAAAATTTTTGTATTTTTCCCTTTGCATCAGCCATAGGACGACGTTCCACCTCTTTGCCATTTTGAAAGAGAATTACGCTAGGTAATTGCCGAGAGAAACTACTATCTGAGATGCGATACTTTTGGGCCATGTCTGGAAAACGTCCAACATCAATTTTACCAAATTTCAAATTATCCAAATTATATTCGGCCGATAATTCAGCAAATATTGGAGCGAAATTTACACAGCTAGGATTCCAAAGGGTATAGAAACATATTAACCAGTTAACACGTTTATCTCTGGCCAACTCATCTTCGAATGATTGGGCTGTCCGGAAATAGGTTATATGTTCGGGACCTTTGTATGTAGGCTCCGGTAATATCATGCCCATCAGTACGCACAGCAATAAAAATCCTAAACCGTAACGAAAATCACTGTAAGCCCATAATATGGCATTCGCTACTTTAGTATACAAAAAGGAAGATGCCAAATAATTGATCATTGTAACACTTCCCGTCTTTCTGCTCCTTATCATTATAACAATTAACAAAAAAAATAAAATCTCCGTCTCTCGACTATCCAAATCGCACATGTCCTCCTCTCCACGATGTTTAAAAATCCTCGAGCATATCGGTATAGTCTTTTTAGATATGAAATAGGACAGGGCCATTAATATGTTAACCCAATAATAGGGTTTAGCTAGCAGACGTAATTGTTTTTTCATTGTCATCTTTCTGTCTTTTTAAGTTATTTCTTCAGCTCCTCTCCGAAGTCTTTAAAATAAGTGTTAATTATATTTTTTCACTAGACCGTAGCTGCAAATACTGTGCGCTTTTTTTAATTAACAGTTTCCGTTTTAATAATAGTTAGATTTATTTTAAGACCCGTTTTTCTTTACTTCTTAATTTATGGATCTCCGCGAAAATTAGAAAATCAACTGAACGGTGGTGTTGAAAATAGAACAGTGGTTCGTTAGCTATTTAATGACAGGAATTGTCATAATCTTGCTTGGGTAAGGCAGTTTTTAAGTGATGCCATGTAGTTTTAAGTATTCAATTATTCTAGGAGTAATTGCTCGACTTTGTATTATAAAATCAAATCTATAATAATAATAGGCTAGGTGATTTCTTGTGAATGATGTTTTGTTCTACCGTTTTATCCCGATTTTGACCCAGCGTATATTATTTGAAAGGTATTTCTTTTTAGCCATTTTGCAGATTTACAGATTTTTAAATTTTTTCCTTTGTTTGGAGTAAATTACATTTAAAGTTGCTACGAACACATACATAAAATTATACAATGCTATGTGTGTGTTTATTAAATTTGTTAATGTGTTTGTAGTAAAAATGAGTTTGTTCTTTTGTGTTGATATGTGAATTGGCTATTATTGATTAGCATAACTTTAGGGCCTTTATCTTTTTCAATATAAAAAAAACACTCCGTCTTTTCTAAAGGTGTTATTACATGATGTGTTTTTTACATATGTACTGTCAAATTTTCCCACAACAAAAGTTGTACACATCGTGTGATACATATGAAACATTGTTTATGTACAATACATGAGGAAAGTCACAAGTACATTTTTCAATTAGAACAGGTTCTATTTTTGCACGACAAACATATGAAAATACAACACTGCTTGTGGCGAAAGAAAAAAAAGAGTAAATTTTAAAGATTAATATTGAAAGAAAAATAAATTGTGTAGTATTAATTAACAATTAAAAAATATATAACTTTTTTTTAACAATAAATTTTTGTAAATTCACAAATTAAATCAGCTGTTGTTTACATTTAGAGGTTATGTCATGCGGAAATACATATGCACGTGTGATAGCAAAAATTATGAATCGTATGTAAAAGACAATTTTGACAGACATGAGGAATTTCATATGGATAAAAAAAGTGACAGTACATATGTAAAAAACACTTCGTGTAATAGCACCTTAAGTCTCTATATATTTGTATACATAAAGTATTTGTTTCCATAGTTTAATGGTTAGAATTTGTAGTCTTATGAAATTTTGTTCAACAATGACTCTTTAGATGTACATATTTTTTTATTTTTAGTACATATATATAATACTTACAGTATATTTGGGATTTTGTAGTGCATGAAATGCTCACTACCATATATTCAATGAAATATGTATTTTTAATTGTATTTTTGTGGAATTTTGTTTACCAAAAGAAATATTAGAACTCTTATACGTAATCTTTTAAAAACAATTACATCAGTAAAATATATGTATATAAAACATTCTCCTCAATTATTTTATTTTATTGTAAATTATGGATACATATAAATTAAATATATTTTGGGCCCCCGATATAATAAATGTCATATGTATTTGAAAACGCTCAATTTGAAATTCTCCTGACAACCGTGAACTGTATTATCAAAACAAATAGGGTTATGGAAATTTGGCAACTCTACAAAGTAATATGTTTATTTTTTCATATGTGACATATCGTTTACAAGCGTGAAGTTTTGTGAAAAATTTTAAAAACTTAAGGAAACAAATTGAATACTTCGAAATGTCTTCATCAGTACATTGTCAATTATGGATGGGAAGCGTAGGTATTTTATTCTAACAAAAAAACAACAACAATGCAATAAATCTTCCATATTTTTTTTTTAGCTGGAACAATATATGACGGAAAACTTTATTATAGCCGCTTTTCGTAAAATGGGTGAGGATCCTACCACTGTACGCTTGATGCGTAATAAATATACTGGTGAACCAGCTGGTTATTGTTTTGTAAACTTTTCAACGGACGATAAAGCTATGGATGCTATGCATAAGTTGAATGGCAAACCTATACCGGGTACAAATCCTATAGTAAGATTCCGTTTGAACAGCGCTAGTAACTCGTATAAATTACCTGGCAATGAAAGGGAATTTAGTGTTTGGGTTGGAGATCTTAGTTCCGATGTAGATGATTATCAATTGTATAAAGCATTTTCGTCCAAATACACCTCCATTAAATCGGCTAAAGTTATATTGGATAGTTCTGGATTTTCCAGAGGTTACGGATTTGTGCGTTTTGGTATTGAAGATGAACAGAAATCCGCCCTATACGATATGAATGGCTATGTTGGTTTGGGTTCAAAACCGATCAAAATTTGTAGCGCTGTACCAAAAAACGAATTAAGTGTAGCCTTGGGCACTTCCAGCAATTATGGTTATGGTGGTTCGTCAAATATCGGATCAGCTACCGCTGCCTCCAGTGCTGATTACACCCAATATTATGATCCAACCAGTACTTATTGGCAAGGCTATAATGCCTGGCAAAATTATTATGATCCCTCGGGAGCTACTGATCCCAATAGTGCTTATTATCAACAAAGTATGGCTCAATCACATTCAAATCCTCAGACATTGGCCCAACATGCTGAAGCATGGAGTGCACAGCGTAGTGCCCAATATGAACAGCAAAATGCAGCAGTTGCCGCCACCTCCAATGGTGCCACTGCCGAGGAGGATGAGTATGGTTTGGTGGAGCATAAATTTACTTTAGATGTGGATAAATTAAATCGGGAAGTCTTAGATGCCGATCGTAATTTATATGATGCTTTGGAGAGTTCCAAATGGCTACCATTGGAACAATTAGAAGTTTATTAACATAAAGGCAGAAAGAATTGTTATTCTTTTTAGTTTTAATATACCATACAATTGAATAAAATTTAAATATATAAAAAAAAAACTTTGCTTCCCGCTCAATTTGGGATAGATTAAGGTGTAACGAAACGAGCCAGTCGCAATTTATAATAGCACTTTCGACGCTTCCTGAAAAGTCACGGATTTCGCGTTTGTTGGCGAACGGGGTAGAGAACCTAGAAGGATATGAAAAAGTCGCGTTTTCCGTTGCAGAGTAGCGAGTAGAAGTCACGTTTTCCGAAATTGAGGCTTTTTTGATAATATAAAATTTGTTCTTTATTCAAATTATTTTAAATTGTTGCGAACGAAGATATTTTATATTTGATGAACAATTAAAAAAAATAAATTAAAAGTCAAGAATAGTTGCAACCAAAAAGCCGCAATATAATGCATATCACTTTACGTAGCATCCTCAAAATAGAATTGAAAAAATGGCAAGTGAAAGGCAATAATGTCTTTTAAATATTTATTTATTTTTCCAGTTTTACGATAATTTATAAATAAACATTTTGTCTAATTTTGATAGGAATTTAAAAAATTTAAAGCAAAGATTAAATAAACAGCTTAAAATAAAGCAAATTGTACAGAATTTTTTTAAGTAACAAAGTTTTTCTTTTGTTTTTGGAAGATAGGCAGGCAGACTACGATTATTTACATATTTGAGATTGTTTTTTCTTCATAACTTCTAAAAATTTCTTTAATAGCATTCAATGATTGTATTACTTTTATCATAATGTAAATGTATAAAATGTCCAAGTACAAAATTAAACTAAATTCTAAAAAAAAAACAAACAAAAAATACGGAAAACCCAATAAGATTACATTGTCTGATAATTTCTTAAAAGAACCAAAAAAATAAGTTAGATGGATTTATATATATGAATTGGGACGATTTGTAAAATGTTTTGGGTAACGTTTAACAACTGTCGCAGAATGTTGAGGGGTAGTGTTTGTGGTTGTATCAGTTGTTGTTGTTGTAGTAGTTGTACAATCAACACCTGATAATCATTTGGCTTTTTTCGATTCCTTTTTTTTACTGCTGTTGCTGCTCTCCTTAATCTCTTTCTTTTCGGCTTTTTCTTCAGGATGATCTTCATATCTAAGTTAATAGAGGAAACGTTTAAAAATTATTTTATTCTAACAAAAGTTTCCGCATTTTTAGCTAAAACTGAATATTCAATCCGACTCTTAATACTTACGCAAACAATGATTTCAATTCACCACGAATTAAGGCAACCAACAATGGTGTACCCATGCAAGCTGGTACTAAATATAGCAGAGCTGGCTGAGCATGTTTGAATACATGCATAACGAATATGGTGGCCATCAAACCCATAAAATAGGCAGCCAATGTAGAATAGAAATAAATACGACTTTTACGTTTTGTACTATGATCAAAACGCAACAATAAGGCAATAAAGATGCCAGGTATGACAATGTCACCCAATCCCAACATAGCGAAATTTGAAGCGTTCAAACCGTTGGTTAATAAATCTTGTGGAAATACTAGTTTAATGGGTGCTTCGAAACTCTTAGCCACGGTAACCATAACATTTGTACCGAACACCCAGAAAATATCATAGAAGAAGAGACCACTCAGCAAAATGCAGCCGGTAACAATATTATTCAAATGCATCATTTCAACACCATTAATAGCAAAAGCTAAACCAAACAAATTGTTCGCAATCCAGTGTTTTTTAAACAGATACCATACACCAATGGCAGCTGATATAACCAAACACACAATATCATATGTGGTAAATTTATAATTAATGATATCTTCCTTATTCTTGCCTTCACCTTGGGTAAAAAGTATGTGGAATGGTATTTTTGGCACAGCAGCAGGCATTAAGGAGTTTGCAACAGGACTGAGTAAGTGAGCCAGAGCAATAACACCCAAAATGAAGAAATATCCGGTCAATAAAAGATTAATATGATCTTTAGAGAAAATCTTAAAGAACATATAGAGACCAAACAAGGCTACAGAGGCGATGATGGGGAAGAACATGGCATCTTTTTTAGTCATTGTATCAGTGGTGTCACCGCTTATCTAAAAGAAAAAGAAATTGAAAGTTTAAGTGTTTTTTGTATATATATTTTAAATGAAATAAAAAATTTTAAGTAGGATTCGAATTTTAGTATTAAGATATAAATTCCAATTTTAAATTTAATTTTGATTTGCCATCAAAATGTAAAGAGACGTTTACTTCAGATTTGTACAATTATGGATTTGAAAAATTGTCGATATAGCTTTCGCCCAAAATTGATAATAGTACTAAGCCTTAATTTTGTATGCGAAAACTAAAGTATATATCAATGCTTTGGAACTAAAATAATCTCTTACATTAGTTTTTGTGGTCAGTTTGAATGAGGTTAAAAATTAACAAAAGTATAAAAAACATCTTATCTTATATATTAAAAGAATTTATGAATAAACTTTGCATTCAAGATTTTTTTCAATATTTTTCTTCTCTCAAACCTCTATAACTAGAGTTCTAATTAACGTAGGCTGTTGACATATGTCTAACAACACTCAGTGGATCAAGCTCCTTCTTTTGAGCTGTTAACTGCTTAAATTCGTTTGAGGAAAGTTAAGCGTGGAGAATCAACTTTACTTTTACTGTACGTTAACTTCTCTTGGCATATTTTGGCATTACTGTACGTTAACTTTTCTTGGCAAATTCGTTGGGTTTGAGGAAAGTTATGCGTGGAGAATCAACTTTACTTTTACTGTACGTTAACTTCTCTTGGCATATTTTGGCATTACTGTACGTTAACTTCTTTCTCTTGGCAAATTTTGGTATTATATTATAAAAATTAATATAATATAAAGCTGCGGAGCAGCTGGGGTCCTCTAGTATATCAAATAAGCTATAGCAACGAATTTTGCTGCAGTAAAGTTTAAAGTATGACATATATGTAGTTTTTTTATCTCTCAACGTTTCCATCATAATATTTATATAAACCAAAGAATAATAGTTAATCTTTAAGCTACAAATACAGAAACGATAAATTCATTTTTTATTTGAGATCCGTATATGGTTCAAAATCTACTACACATTTAGATAGATTTACATTTAGCTAAATAAATTTAAACTAGCAGAGCCCAGCCCTCGAAATTCGAATGCGAATTCTAGGAAATTTTATTTTTTCATTCAGAAATAATTTTATAAGAGCCCAAAGGCATGCTACACATTTTAGCCAATTTACAATTAAACACAAATTTAATAAACACACACAGCATTGTATAGTTCTTAATTTGAAGCTTAAATATGTGTTTTATGTATGGGTTAGTAGCAACTTTAAATGAATTTTACTACAAAAAATGTTCCAGAAGGTGCAAATCTGTAAATATGGTGTACATCTGCAAAGAAATACCTACAAAATGGTAAATATTTTTTTGGTAAAATTGTTTAGTAATTGAAGGTCGAAAATATGTCACAATAAATCGCCTTGCCTATTAATATTATAGATGTAAAAACTTATCTTTTATCCCCAGTTAAATAAATATTTCGAGTGATATATAATTGCATCAAATTTGTATGTCTTGAATCAGTTTAATTGATTGTCGGGAGGCTGTGTTATATGGGTCATATTTTGACCACGATAAATGTGATTATGTGGGTCTAAGGTAGACAAACTTAAAGGATGGTATTTACAAACATCAACACAAAATTGTGCAGAGTATAAACTAAAAAGTAGACACTGTGTCGTGAAATTGACTAAGAAATAACGATTGTTTATTTAGTATTAAAATTTGACAATTTACCTACCGAATTTTATCGTCAATAAATTAGAAAATCCTGCCTCAGATATCTCATAAAATATTTCATACTCTGATTTTTAGCTCACATTAACGCAACATATTTTCTTCAGTCCAATTGAAATTTCTATTTGATGATGTGTTCATAAACGTGAGTTGTTTGTATAAAAATAAAGTGAAGTACCAAAAATAAATTTTTCTACTCTATTTTAGTTGAAATCACGAATTATACACACACGTATCCGTCATGTGTGTTAGAAATAAACTTACTTTTTTAGATTTGTGCAATTTTACTGATCGTATGGAACCAAAAACGATTGGTAACATGGCCATTATGACTAAGCTCCCATAGGCAACAGCAATACCTTCTGGTGTTGAGGGTACTTTTACATTTGTTATGGTTTCAGTTGCATTTTCAACTGCTGCTTCGCCTGCTTCTTTAACAGTTTCCACAATTTGTTCAACCACTGCCTCTCCTGACATTTTTTTTTTAACAAAGTTTGACTGTATTTTAAAATGTTGCTATATTTTTCACTAATTTAATGAGATAAAAGTGAAAATCGTGTGTTAAAAAATAATGACACGCACTCAAACGCTGTTTGCCGTCACTGCAAAGAGAGGAGGAAAACAATATCCATTGACTTTTTCATTTGTTCATGCAGATGTCAAAAGGACGGCATTATCATATGATAAAGGTTGACGTGTCATTTTGAAGAGTTGTTATTATTGTTATTAAAGGGGTAATGTTTTATATTCCTAATATAAATAGTGCTTGATTCTCCTTTGCCCTTTTGTCATATTAAAATAGGGAGACAAATCAAGACATGGAATCAGTATGTAAAACTAATTTTATATAAAAATTTAAGTTTTAGTATTTTAATTAATTTTTAAAAATTAATTAAGATAGCAAAATATCACATATATATATAATCTTTATTTCAAAAATAAATTTATTTCAAATAAAAAATGTAATGTAGCGCTTTAGCGTCCAATGGACATTATAGAGGAGAATTGTTTGAAGAATTCATATTTTAAAAAAGAATTTAATGAAAACCTGACCAAACTATTCAAATGTATATAAGACAATTGCATACGAATTAATAACATAAATAATCACTAAGTCGCCGAAAATTAAACATTCAAAATGCTTCATTTTGCTTAACTTAACAAAAAAAGGATAATGAAAAATTTCCATTAGATTATTATTATTATTATTCTGATATTTATTATAATTAAAATTACAATAAATCTTAAAAAACTAGAGCACTAGCAGCTTAGGCTATCGGCTTAGACATTAGATTAATTCAGATATAATAACTAAGATATTATTTGAGTAATAATTGAAAATTTTGGACAGTTTCAAGTAAATTAGTAAATTAAAGTTATATAAAAATTAAGTTTTTAGGGGCAAATTTTGAATATTTCATAGAAATAATGTAACTTTCACTTTTTTGCACTTTACAGATCGCGTGGTAGGTTATTCTGTATAGTGATAGACATGTTTCCCAGTTATTAAAGAAGCCCAAAGATATATTAATAAACGTTTCGAAGTAAGCATTGGTATTTGAATGCAGTTTTAAAAATCTGCTCAAATTTTCTCATTCACCTTTAATTTGTTCGTTTTATTTTTTAAAATATTAAATTGTACATTGCATTGTCTATCAATCATTAGGAATTAATTGGATTTGGATTGATCAATCAAATAAATAAAATATATTAATATAAAATATATTAATATAAATATATTATACTAACTGATTCAAATACAATTGTATTCGTTTCTTTTCTGTATTTCATGGGTTAATCGAATCGTATCATAATGAAATACTGCACTATCTACAATAATTTGCTCATCTGCAGCCAACTTCATTAACAACATCTAAACACAATTGTCATTCCCGGCTAGCAAAAACTAAAATATTGCAACCTTAAATTCGGGATAAAATATTAATAAAGCTAAAGAAATTTGAAGAAAATGGAAACTATTTTGGGTATACGCGGTCCAGATTTTGTAATGGTAGCGGCTGATACTACACAGGCACGCTCCATCATCGTAATGAAAGAAGGTAATTGAATGACTGACCACTGCAACAACAATGACTTCACAAAAAATTTTTTATAGATGAGAATAAAATTCACAAAATTGCGGATAATCTACTAATAGCAACAATTGGCGAATCGGGTGATTCAGTACAATTTACGGAATTCATTTCCAAAAATATTGCTCTATATAAAATGCGTAATGGTTACGATTTAAGTCCTAAATGTGCTGCTCATTTTACTCGTAAAAATTTAGCAGATTATTTAAGATCTCGTACTCCATATCAGGTTAATATGTTTGTGGCTGGGTAAGTAGCAAATGTCAATTAAATGAGATGTGCTTTTAATTAATTACTGCATAACTTTTAGATATGACCCCAATGAAGGACCGGAATTGCACTACATTGATTACTTGGCTAATGCCAAATCAGTAAAGTACGCTGGTCAAGGCTATGGTGGCATGTTTTGTGCTAGTATTTTCGATCGTTATTACCACGAGAAAATAACCCAAGCAGAGGCTTATGATGTTATCAAAAAGTGTGTAGTGGAAATACAAAAACGTCTGGTCATCAATTTATCGAAATTTAATGTGTCTGTAGTAGATAAAGATGGCATTAAAGAACTACCCCAGATAACTTCACAAAACCTCATCGGTTACAAACCTTAGATTAGTTTAAAAACGTTAATGCATTCGAAATGCTGATTTCTTCGGTAAAAGAAAAGAATATGGAAAATATTTGTATAAAAAAAATTTGGTTAAAAAAAAAATAAAAAACTACTTTCATTGAGTTAAAGTTTTATGGTAAATCCCAGTTAAACTAATTTAAATTTTATTTACACTTCAGCTTCTAAACTGTTATCAATTTCTTTAGGCCATTCCAAATCTATGGCCATAACATCTAAAGCCATTATGTCAACAGGTTGTCCAATAATTGATGATATGGAAGGCGAAGTTCTACCAAATTCACCATGTACTAATTCTTTTATATAAGTTCCAGCCTGACTTACTAAATCTATAATCAAAACTTTGCGATTCTCTTTATGTACCATTGCCTTCATATTGTAGATCATTCGAGGTCTTGTATGCAATGGTCTACGATGCAAAACACGTATGGGAGTTTTTTGCTGTATTTCAAATCCTTCTGGCAAATTTAGTTTTTCTAGAGTTTCCAATGTCGCTGGATGCTGTAGAACTAACAAGGCGCGATAGTACTTTTTCTTTGATTCTTCACCAGTTTTAATGTGGACGAGTTCTTCACGTTTGACCATTTGTAAATTACGTACGGACAGCTTCAGAGATTTGTCAATTTCTTTTTCCATACTATTGGCTTCAGTGGGTGATAAAGTTGTTCGAATAGAATTGGGTATTTCTAAAACAAAAGGACGGCCTTTGCCTAAACAGCGAACATCGACGTCTTCACGGCCACTAGACATGAAAATTACTTTTGACGAGTCCTTGCTAAAATTTAAAATAGTACATTAATTTTGAGAACATTAAAAACAAAACAATAAATATCTACATCATATTTATTATTAATTTGCTATTTTTACTATACATATTCAACTTTATTATCGATAATTTGATTATGATTTCCGAATTTTTTTTTTATTAAAAACAAAATTATAGCGTTCAACTACGGCAAAATTTAATTATATCACTGTAACATTATGCAAATGTTGGTAACGACACAAAAGCGTTTGTTTATATGTAAAACACATAAACACAAATTAAAAAATATATCGCACCTGTACCTCTAAAGTGAGTCAACTCAAAATTTTTCAATTTTCACTTTTTGCAAGAAAATGATACACAGTGGTCATATCTATCTACTGTAAAAATCCCACATCGGTTTTTCTAGTCTTTCGCAAAAAAAAAAAAAAAAAAAAAATACAGTTGTAACCCTCTTTGTGCTATATGAGTAGCTTCTTTAGAATCCACTAGACATATTTTGAGTTCCACCCAAAAACTTATTTTTGATGATCACTGAAAAAATCTCAAAACCAAATACTGTTGTATACTTTTTATTCGCAATTCTTTACAATGAAACTGTTTTTAAATTTTATAGTAAATATTAAAAAAAACCCGTTTTTGCCTCTACTGAAAATTTGTAAATTTTGAGTTGACTCACTTTAGAGGTACAGGTGCGATATATGTGGTCTCATAATTAGAGAAATTTCAAATATGTTTAAAATTTTGCTTTTATAGCAGAGAAATGAAATATATTTTTTAAAATATCAAATTAATGAAAGTTTAAAAAAAAACTTACCAAAAATAAGGAGTCACAGCTCTCATTATAATTTCTTCAATACTATCGTCCATAACACGTTTACCATTGAGAACCCATGGTGTGTGAGAAAGTTCTCGAGATATCTTCCGATATCGACCAGCTAAAAACACCGTAGGTCCTGCTAAATCTATTGACTCCAAAGTTAAATATTCTGATGCCATTGATGGTGGTACAGGGAAAAACTCTTTAAACATTTCAGATTTAACCCTTTTGGGAGTGTACTGCTTTTCCAAAACACCTCTAGACACAACCTGACGTTTTGTATTAGGGGCAGTAGGAAACGCCTTTTCATGGAGTTGTCTCAGCTTCGTAATCTCTTCCGAATCAAGAGCATGAGTAAGTTGTATATTTATCATAATACCATTAGCTTCGTAACTCTTCTTCAATTCATTGCATACAATAGGATTTATGATTAATTTAACAGCCTCTTTAAGAGGAACATCCAAAGCTCTTTCTTTGTCAATTTGTGTGCCAAATTTATCTATTAAAGCATACCACATAGATAATTGTCTGACTTGTAATAGCATAGGCATACTAATGGCCACAACTATATCATTACATTCAAAATTATGTATATTTGTTCTTAAAATCGTGTCAATGAGCTCCTTTTGAAATTCTTCCGAAAAAAGACCGAGGCAACAAGGACAAACACCCATTTTTAACTTTTTGGCCGTAAGTTCTTCTGGTTTATAACAAACTTTTAACTGAGACGTAGAAAAAATTTAAATAATCTTGTGTTAGACTAAAGAAACTTACCTTATCGAAGCTTTCTTTTAAATCTTTATATTCATTACCACGAGCTTTTAAGTATCTTAGCTGACATATTTGACAAACCCCACATTCTTTTAAAAAGTCTACTAACTGTTGATTAATCATTTTTAGTTATACAAACTAAATTAAAAAATTCGAAAATAATATACAAAAGCGGTGTTTTAACAACACGTGAAAAAAAACAAATGTAAACAATCGAATGAAAGTCGATAAGACAGTGCAGTTGTTTTTATTTTTGACATTCAAACATCTGTTAAAAGTAGAGTACTCTGCTAAGCAACCGTGCATCAAAAATTTTGTGCAGAGCCATAATAAAATTTAATATTTTTTTTTGGTATAAATTACTATTTTTTAAACAAAAAAGGCAAGTTTTTCTTGTAAAAAAACATACAAAAATTGCACTCAGAACGTATTTTCTAATTTTCATGAAAATAATATTGAAATCCACTACAATAATTGATAAATACATTAAAGTCCTTTGTTACGTCATAGGCGAGACTAATGTATTTTGCATTAAAAATTACCTTCTGTTAAAAGGTTTTTAATAATTCCCTGAAATTTTATTTGTAGTCATCATGCCTATTTCTCCCTTCTTCAATTCTCCTTTCACCGATTTAACTGGTAGTTTAATCAATCATCAAACTTATGACAAGTGCGGTACGATGGAAATGAATATGATGGATTGCTTGGAAGCGTATGGCGCTGAAAGAGGAAAAACGATGTGCAAAGATTTAATCGATGATTTCAATGAATGTTTTACCATGCAAAAACAAATAATGCGCTTCACTGTAAGACTTTTTGATAAAAATGCATTTTGTATGTATTTAATAACATTTTCCCCTTTCCAGGCTATGCGCAATGAACGTATGAAACAATATCGTTCAGGTGATCGTAAAAAGGAAGAGTTATTTGCCGAACCACCAAGAGTTGATGCTTATTAGATTGTGCTTTTTATCTTTTCTACTATTGTAATCAAGATTTAGAAGAATTAAAGAATGTGTAATGTACACAGTTGAAATATTTCGATTAACTAGGATACGACGAGAATTTAAAAATTAAACATAGATAGGCATCGCCTAGGAAAAGAAAGATTGTAGTTAACTAATTCAAATCAGTACGGAAAAACGTTTACCCTCGGTTATAGACAGGATTGAAGACGGCAGGCGTTCGTAATACAGGTCCTGGGTATAGAACTTTTAATTTCGATTTTGTAACAACTGATTTTAAAACGCTGAATACGTTGTTTTATCTTTCAAGCTTCAGTGTATCCTTGTCTTATTTCCCACCATCGAATCAAACGATTTTACCGTAATAATTCAGTGTTAAGCTATTTGCAAGTGGTTAAAATCAATCAGTGTCCTAATTATAGCGTCCATTGTTGATTAGATTTCGTATATAAATAATTGCATATCTCGTAATTTTTCTTTTTCAAAGGTTGTGCCATCTTAGCATAAGATCTTTTATAAAGAAAATTTTGTTCCCAATGAAAAACAAACCGGTAAAGTTGGAAAAAATTTTCGATTGCAATATCTGCTGACGAAACCTTTGGATTTTGACAATCAGTCATATAACAAAATAATATATTAAAAAAAATATTTTTGAGCGTTTTGTAGTATGTTAGAAGACTTCGTCGAGGTGATGAGGTTGCAAATAAAAAATATAATAAAATTTTTTCGAGAACCCCGTTAAACGTTATATTTTTCTGTTAAAAAATTGAATTTTCCTTAGAAACAAACGTGTTTTAAAATCATATTTTGTTGCCGGCAGCGTGCTTCGATACTATAAATATATGCTGTTGGTTGTCGCATCAAAATCGTTTTGCTTTGATCTCAAAGCAAATCCAGCCATTGACTGAGTAAAAGACTCGTCTTCATTCATTTTCTTATTCTGTGTGTTCAGTTCCACCGGAACTGAATCTTGCATGGAGTACTTGCAATATTTTTTCCTTAATTGCCATTACTTGAGCACGTTCGGTATTATATTTACTTTTTTTTTTTTCATTGCTGGACCATTTGCCTCTTCCGAATGTGCTGTAAATTCAGAATTTACACCGAACTTATAATTCATCACTAAAGCTTTCACTCACGAAAAATTGTTCTGTTTCTTCTTCATTAAATGTTAATTGGCATTACCGATATTGTGGATAGTTGACAGTTGTTTTTATAAACTTGGCAGCACGTGCTGTTATCAAATTTAATATGACAGTCATAACATTTTTGTAATCTACGCTCTTAAGAAGGAAATATTGCAAAATAAGCACTTTAGTATTGAAACAAATGACCGGTTGATAAATTAATGTTTAAGAAATAATTAAATATTGTTCCTTAAATATCGAATGTAATAAAATATATATTGCAAAGTGGTAAACGATAAAAATCAAGATTAAATAGAACAAAAATTAATCTCAACAAGTGACAAAGTGTACAAAAAATAACGATATACATAAGTAGAAAAGAAGTTCCTTAATAAAAATATTATTTGTACATGAAGTGTATAAAAATACCTCCAAAAATTGGTATTAAAGTAAATATACAAAAATCCAAAATATTATTGCGATCATATGAATATAACTAATTAAAATAAAAACACCCACCCTTACATATTTCAATGTTAATAAAGAGAAACAAGAGTTTTGTATACCTCCACCACCGACCTTCATGCAACCTTCACCACTTCACCGAGTCGGTTGAACCGACATCATCACATCACACAACATTCTAAGAAATTCACGTGTGTAATCAATTGATATTCTCCTCTTATTGTATTTGTTAAGTCTGTAAATGTACATATATATCCAAAGGGGTGGCTTCTGATTTAAAGTTCCTCGATATTTGTCAATGGTTTACCACCTACCACATTCCTTTATACTTGGCTGCTAAGTAACGTGAAATAAACAATTGTTGAAAAAAATTATACTTTAGTTACTAACAAATAATAAACAAACAAAAGTAGATAGATTCCAATGGAAAACAATCAGTTATTACGCGACTTTTGCTTTGTCTACAGTACTAAATTACAATAGAGAATAAATATCATAATTCTTGTTTGGCGGTGACCTGGTGATATAGTGGCGTTGTTAGTAACAAAACATTTATTTGTTTTGTTTACTTTATAATTTCATTTGTTTATTTTATAATTTCATTATTGTTTGTGTTTATTCTTTTGTAATTCAACTATTTTTGTTCGTGTTTATTTTTCAAAAATGAATTTCGTTGTAGTATTATTATTATTATTACATGTTTTGTTATAAAAATAATTTTATTTCTTTCATTATGTGTGTATACATTTTAACCATTGTTAATAAAGTCAATACTTCTAGAATAAAGAATATAGTATTGCAAGGCATTTATATTAAGTTGTAAAGTTAAAAACTTCGATCCGCTCGACAATTAAAATCCAAAATTTTTAATTTTTATAACATTTTATTATAACTTTTCCATTTACTAAAATGTTTTAAGACGATATTTTGGCCCTTTTCAGAGATTTATGTATACAAATAATTTCTTTCTCTAAATATAGTTACTGTAAACAAATAATTTACTAAATGTTTATTTATTTATGACCTAGGTCAATCATTTCTACTAGTGCTAATATTTATTGTTAAAATAAACTTGAGTCTTTCATCCCCAATATATGTACATGAGATACAATAAACAAAAAGCAAAAATCTCATCATTAATTCTATTTTATCTATATTAAACATTTTAACATGAAATTACAAAAAATTACAGTTTATGAAGAGAATGAGATATTTACACTCGATTGAGAGGTTTGTTTCATTTAAAATGTATAAAATAAATTAAATAAAAAATCTATCAGTATTGGATCGTGAAGTGAACTGGAATGTTGTGTGTTGTATGAAAAAAATTACAATAAAATTCAAAATATGTACTTAATTGAAGCGATTTAATAATTGATAAAAATCATTTATATTTATTTTTGCACGTGCCTTTGTTTTCAGAACATTACCCTATAAAAGATTGTACAATATACAATAATATAAAATTAATTACATTATGAGTGACCGTGAATTAAGTTGTAGTAATACAGCCGGACAATTTATGGATCGCGGCTGTATGAATCAAAATGGTGTTGTTCAACCGTTACTAACAGGTAAGTGCATTTTAAAATATTTTTAAAGGGCACATTATTCGAAACGTATATTAATATAACATAACGTCATTTCATTCAATATTATTTAATTTTGGAAATTTTTATTAAAAAATTAATTTTTTGTTTTTAAAATTTAAATAAACAAAAAATTTTATTTTAGAATTATTCTGTTTCAAAGTTGTGTTTATGGTTTTTGGGGTTTGAAAAAGTTCAAATGTTCGTCGAATCAAATCAAATAAAAGTGTTCAATAGAAATTGTGCTTCGATTCTTAAAGATATTTTGTAAAAAAAAAAAAAAAAACTGAAGGGGTATTTTTAAGGAGAAATTTTTACTTCTGTTTTTTTATTTTTTATTTAACGTTGATAAATAATTTTATCGTGTTTTTCTTTAAATGTACAGAAAAACCATAAATTCATATAAAGGAAAGTATTAGTTTGATACTTGAATCATTTAAGTATATTTTAAGTGCTGAATTGCTTAATGCTGGCTTTGGCAGCTCAAACGATTCTATTCAATGAAAATGATGTAACTAAAATGAACGAATTATCAATTATCTCAAATTTAAAAAAATAAATTTACTAGTTAATTGTGCTCGTAAAAATACATAAAAATACTTATCACTTGAGTACCAAAGAGACTTTAAAAAACTTTTCTACTTAAGTGAAAAGTAAATTTAACATTAAATAATGAACTGTAATGACTTCATTACCAGATGAATATATAAAGATGTGAAAAATAGCCAGAAAATATAAGTTAATTCTTTCAACAAGATAAAAAATTGAATTTATCCAATTGTGTGGTTAGGGAATTTATTCGTTGAAGTTTAATTTAAAACCAATTATTGAATTAAGATGTCTTAAAAGATGTCGTGTGTTGTTAAGCCATTGATAATTATAAAATTACAGAAAATTTCAAAATTCTCACAATCAAGGAACTGCAGCTGTATGATATCTTCTATTTACAATGTATGGGATGGACAAAGCTTTAATAGCCAGTTTCCATCACACATTTCGTCTCAGATGAACGAAAATTTGTGTGTATTTTCTTTAGCAACAAGGAACGATAAGGAAATTAAAAAAATGTGGTTGAATGCATCAAATATGGAAGTAAGTGTGAATCAGGTAACCGTTTCGGCGTTGATCAGAATGAATTTTCTCTACAACAAGGGTGCTTTTTAAGAGGGATAAGAGTTAACATTCCACAGATGTTGAAATTGAAAGTGTTTAAAGAACTGCACACAGGTCATTTTGGAATGGCTAAAATGAGAGCTTTGGCACGTACCTATAGCTGGTGGAAGAACCTGGATCAAAATATTGAGCAAATATTGTTGAATTGCGTACATCGGAGCCTGTACACTGTTGGTTACCTTTGAAAAAGGTATTCGAAAGAATTCATGTTGATTACGCAGGTCCTTTTCTGGGCAGATATTTGTTTTGTACTGGTAGACGCTTTTAGCAAATAGCCGGAGGTGCGCATCGTTTCCGATATTTCAACCCAAACTACGATAAAGGTTTGTAGGAACATTTTTGCTACATTTGGCATACCCAACGTGCTAGTGAGTGACCACGGTACTCAATTCAAATCGTCCGAATTTAAGAAATTTTTAAATCGTAACACACACAGACTTGACGCACCGTATCACCCAGCAACGAATGGGCGTGCTGAACGTTTCATGCAGACATTCAAGAATAAATTAAAGGCAATTAATTGCCAAAAGAATGGATATACAGAAAAATGTAGACCATGTGCTGGTATCGTACCGTCGCGCTATACACCCAGCTACAGGCAAATCACCGGTTATGGTGATGTTTAACAGACAAATACAATCCAGACTTGACCTGATTTTGCCGAGCAACGCGGTCCGCGATCCTGAACGTCAGGTTACAACTCAGAAATTTGTAACAGGAGATAATGTTGCAGTGCGGCAATACCTTGGCAAAAAGAAATGGGCCTTCGGTATTATACAAAACAGAGACGGAGATTTACATTATGCAGTCAAACTGGAAAACGGACGCAAAGTTGGATCGGGCGCAGAGGTAAATCGTAGGGAACAACCCCGGAACGAACTTTCACTAACCATGTCAACAAGCAACGGTATGAACCATTGAACATCATATCAGAAAACTCTAATACCAACGAGAAACGTCTTGAAACTCCTTCAAATTCATCAAATGATAACACGTGTGTGAGGAGAACCAACGTATAGACAGGCCAACACGAAATCGAAACCTTCCTTAGGTGACCATTTTCTAATTTTGTGTATCAAATTATATTTATTTTTAATTTACATTTTTCAAATTAATACGCTCTTAGAATTTAATCGAAATACGTTCCAGTGGAATAATAAAGACAGGGAAAGATGTCGTAGTATGCTATGGAATGTTTTTGATATATATATATATATGTATATATTGTAATATCATGACATATGAAGATAAAGTCATTCATTGAAAATACTCTGAAATAGATGCACGTATTTTTCATAACACCTCCTATAAACCATAAAAAAACATACACACTAACTTACATTTTTATATACGATGTAGATAAAAATACTTGTTTTATCGTCTCTGGCATTAATTCGTTTATTACAAGCCCTAAAATCATTTAATTTATAATGGGTTATATCTAAAAAACAAGGAATGTAATATTTTTTTTATATAAAAATCGAAAAACTTAAACAAATTTGGTTAATTTTTAAAACCAAAGCTAGTGTGATAGATTTAATGAAATATTTTTTAGCGACAAAATTTCAGAATAAACAAAACAAAAAAAATCATAAAATCAAATCAATTATCATTATAATTATCTATGAAAAATTTCGAACCTTCTGAAACATTCTGTATCGGCTCGAGTTATTAGAATGATCAAGAATATACATATATACTTTATGGGGTCGCAAATTTATTTTTAACTACCCAAAAAGCGTATTTTTCCCATTTAGCGCCTTAAAAAAACCGCTGAACTGGCGCTTTTCATTTTTATTTTTTTTAGTGCCTTAGCGCCTTTTATATACAACAGTTTATGTTGAACATATTTAAACTTTTTAGTCACAGACATAATGAGTTCTCCTATTCGCCAGTAAGGCAAAAATTATGTAAAAATAAAAATTCCGATGGAAGTACCAACAAAATGGCTTATAGAAAGATCCATTAAAGGAATTCTGGATATGTTGCTTGAGTTTAAAAATCATTTGAGACGACGCTGTTTACGAATATGTACAATGATTCCAAAAACTGTATTTATACAACGTACTTGGCTCAATTTTATCAGAAGTACAAATAGTGAATCTGGAATTCGAAGCCTAAAATGCGGACCACACAAATCGCTTATATCGCTTCTTAAAAAGTTCTATAAATAGTATAATTGCACCTAATTGTAAATTTGATTCTTTGGAGGAAATTTGTTATTCAAGTTATGGTTCTAAAAAGGCCTATTTTGGAAATAATATTGAAGAATCGGAAAAAGAATTAATACACAAAAGTTAATTGAGCTCAAAGAACTCTTATTTACAAGTTAAGAGCTAAATTGCCATCTATTTTTACAAAATAAAATTATTTAAATCAGCGTGGAGAACATTTTTTTCAAAAATTCTGAAGATTTTATAAACTTTATAAAATAAATATAAAATCTTTGAAGAAGTACTTCAAAAACCCAGTCAATGAATTCCCTCTTTTGAAATTATAAATTTCGTTACAGATATCGCACCTGTACCTCTAAAGTGAGTCAACTCAAAATTTTTTAATTTTCACTTTTTGCAAGAAAACGATACACAGTGGTCATATCTATCCACTGTAAAAATCTTACATCGATTTTTCTAGTCTTTCGCAAAAAAAAAATACAGTTGTAACCCTCTTTGTGTTATAAGAGTAGCTTCTTTAGAATCCACTAAAAAGACATATTTTGAGTTCCACCCAAAAAACTTGTTATTTTTGATGATCACTGAAAAAATCGCAAAACCAACTACTGTTGTATACTTTTTATTCGCAATTCTTTACAATGAAACAACTGTTTTTAAATTTTATAGTAAATATTAAAAAAACCGTTTTTTGCCTCTACTGAAAATTTGTAAATTTAGTGTTGACTCACTTTAGAGGTACATGTGCGATATGTATATTGAGGTTTCCATACTCAAACGCTTAAGTCGAAACAATGTTCAGTGCAGTGTGTTTTTTTTAAAATAAAATAAGGAACATCTCTTTAAATGCTGTATATTCTTTAATACATATTATCATATGGACGAAATATGAACATGAACGGTTAAACATTTCATTAAATACTAAATGATCTCAAATTTACAAATAATTACAAATTTTTTGAAAAGTAATAGAAATATTTAATTTTTTTTACAAACATAAATTAGCGCTTTTTGCTTAGAAAAAGTTTTCATCGTTATCCTTTGATTATACCCTCTGTACAGGGGTGTGGAGGGTATAATAACCTAATTCATAAAAACAAAGTTTTTATTAAAACTCTTTCTTTCCTTATGCATATGAGTTTTGAATTTCTCTGTGACAGTGTGTGACTATCATAAAATTAATCTTTGGCCATAACAAGTCTATGGACAAAGTTTCAAATCCATCGGATGAGGGGAGTGGGGTTTGGGAGTGGCAGACCGACAGACAGACAGAAAGAGTTTAAAAATAGATAAATTAGTTTTTTTAGGAACATCCGGAAATCTGTTCACTACTTGAAAAATCAGCAAACACAAACAAATCTGTACATACCGTAATGCCGGTTGTTAATTATAGAATTATTGATAATATTTAGAGGATTTATTGATAAATTTATTATCATATTTTTGTCCGATTAGTCGGTCTATCGATTATCGATATTGCAATCACTACACAATATAGTTAATAAATAGTTTGTCTTACAGAACGTTTAAAATGACAAGAGGTATAAAATTGTTTTAGAATTAATGCAGATTTTTCATTAAATTTTGATTTAATGTCCAGTAATGTCAACGCAATTTGTTGTTGGTATATTCGATCTTTACTATCTACAATATGTACTCGGGATGTTTGCTACCAAGAGTGTTATTCCGTCACGAATAAAAATACCTTTTACGTGACATATGCAGTAAATTTTTTCTCCCTTTATATTAACTCGTAGTGTCTGCTTGTCTGTCGACAAAACTTTGGATCGATTTTTACCTCTTCCTCGTTATCCAATCGAGCGGCGGCAAAAATGATCTAAAAAATTTTAATTTTTGACATAGATATTTTCAATCAATCAATTATTTAATTACATGTTGGAAAATTAATTTACAAATAAAGGGAGTATAATAAAAACTTGGTTTTAATGGGTTGGGTTTTAAACACCTTTGTGCTCAGGGGGGGGGGGGGGGGTAAAATCTATTTCACAATACAATCACAAAAATAGCGTAAGGGAAGATCGGTGTTAGCTATATGTAAGTGTATTGGTGCAAAGATTATGATTTAAATTTATTTAGCTGATTCAACAACCAACAGAAAGCGCCATGAATGTATAGCAAACAACTGCAACCATAGCAGTGGGTTGCTATACATAGATGGCGCTTATTGTTTCATTTTAATTGATGTGTAAATTGATGTTTACACATCTACCCTGTGATCGGACTCACATAGTTTTGTGTCCTTCGTAAGTCTCTGTGTTTAAAAGTAAAATAATTATACCCTCCACTCCAGTGTGCAGAGGGTATATATAAGTTTGTCATTCCGTTTGTAATAATTAGAAAAAAAAAGTTTGGACCCCATAAAATATATATATTTGTGATCCTTATAACAACCGGAGTTGATATAGCGATGTCCGTCTGTCCGTCTGTCCGTCTGTGGAAATCACGATGACGGCATCAACATCACTAACATCCTGAAAAGTTTGCTATTTAAAATCGTCCAAATCGGTCGATTTTCTATGTTCTTGTCACGATCACGCCCTCAATAGTGCAGCTACAGTGATCGTTTTTAGTGAGAATGATTCAGCAAATTCATGGGAAGATTTCTGTTTCAAAAATCATTAAAATCGGTGGAACAGGTCCAGGGAAATCTCTGAAAAAGTAAAAAAAAAAATGAAAAATATGATGTTTCTATATTGTTCTTGTTGTTATTCTAAATGTTGTGTTGTTGTCATAGCTGGACTTGTTGGTTTTGTGGTCGTTGTGGTAATAATATAATAAAAACTAACCCTTTGTACATTTTTTTTTATTAACTCTGGTAGAAAATTTTAAAAGTTTCCATTGTTTTGGCATCACTAAAAAAATTTGTTAGATCATTTCTGTTATTACCACGAGCCTGCCTGCAAAATTTCAGATCGAAAATTTGTTCGACATGCAGATCCAAAATTTGTTCGACAAGCAGACACTACGAGTTAATATAAAGGGAGTAAAAATTCACCAGCATCTAAAGCAAATAATGCTAAAATACCTAGTTGTTAATAAAAAAACAATCAGCACTGTTCTTGAAACGTTGTTATTTGAATAAGAGTGAATTCAAAATCACATGAAATTGAAATTTTGGGTTTCTTGAAACCACTTTTTTTATTTATTTAATGGAAACATATGTTTGAGTTAAGAACATATGTTATCTAGAAACCGAGGTGCCATATGGTTCTTTATTCAGTTTCACAAAAAACTTTTAAGTATTTTGTGCATGTTTTTTCTTAAGTTTATAGAAAAAGTATAAAGAAAAATATTTTCTTTTAAAATAACAACTTATTTGTTCATTTAATTGTTTTTGTTCTTCAATTTCATTCAATTAAAAAGGACTTTTCTATTTTTAAAAAGTTTGGCATCACCAAACAAAATTTCGATATTCAAATAAATTAGGTTTGACTGGCATCACTACTGTTTCGAACATAAGCAAAAAAATTAAAAATATGTGATTTGATGACAACATTTTTTTTAATTCCTTTATTTGCAATAATTAGTGCATAAGGAATCTATGTTATAATTGAAAAAATTATAATGGAAAATAGATTGTGTAAATAAAAAGTTTTTATTATAGTTGTAGAACAGCATCAGCGCAAAAAGTGTGGTTTATTAACATCGACCACCGATAACGAGTTTTTTTTTTAAATCAGCGCAAAATGTAGACGTTTTTTAAAATCGTTTTTTTTTTCATAAAATGAATGTCTAATTTCTTAAAATAATGACAAGGTTCAATAAAAAACATGTTAGAGTTTAAATATCAATTAGTTTTTTATCTCTTAAGACCTGCTTAGTAGAAAAAAAGGGCATTTGTTTTGATTTCACAAAGCTTTTTCTATGTGAATTAAAACGAGAAAAAATATTCTTATTGAAATTAGAGAACAGCAAAAGACTCGTAGATTTAAGAATTTTTTCATTTACGAGTTTTTTTTGTGATAGTGGTTTCAAGAACAGGGGTGAATGTAAATTTATCAAAAAAAAAAAAAAATTTTATGTATCAATTTATTTAAAGAGAAAAACACAAAAATAACCTTTGATGTTGTATTTTTTGTGTGTAATATTTATATATATGTACATACATGAACATATTAAATAACACAAATAATATACATATATTATATATGTATATCCATAACAACTGCATGTTAGAAATAAGTCGGTTTATTATTTTATTTACATAAAATTCTGCAATATTTTGTTGTGGGGAAAATACATTTCTTTTGCATTAACAGAGTGTCACTTCATTTTGCTCAGCGTGACTATGCCACAGTAGATGGCGCCACAATTTTTGTTTGTTCTAATTAGCTTTGCAATAGTTATTTCTATTTT
This sequence comes from Cordilura impudica, assembly GCA_963682025.1. Classification (NCBI taxonomy): domain Eukaryota; kingdom Metazoa; phylum Arthropoda; class Insecta; order Diptera; family Scathophagidae; genus Cordilura; species Cordilura impudica. The sequence continues at coordinate 42,332,954 of OY821518.1, read as the reverse complement.
AACATGAATGTTAATATTTTCAACTGGATATCATACAGAACAATGTTAAGAGTATACACGGGCTGGTCTTTTATTTCATACGTATTTTCATTATTCTTTTACAAATATGAACATAAGTTTGGCATATTAACTTTTTGTTGTCTTTACAAAAAAATAGAGTTACCGAGTTCATCAATGAGTTTTTGGCTTTCAAAACAGTTAGTTCTACATAGTTATATAGAATTATAATTCTGCTTTACCTACAAAATATCTGATTGCGATTACATCTAATTTTTAAAAATTGTTTATAATTACTAAAGCATTCACATAAATACAAAATTGCACTTTTTAAATTTTCCATTCAAATTTAAGAAAATATCAATTCTAAAAACTGGAATTAAAAATTTCCAATTATAAATTACAATTAATTGAATTTCAGAAAATCATATCAAAACGTCGGAAATTATAATTTTAAATTTAGAAGACATCAATTGCATCTTTAATATATAAATTTTATTCGTTAAACACAAATTGAAAATCCAAAAAAAAAACAACAAATACCTATGTTTACATTTAAAAAATTTTTACATTTAAAAAAAATATAGACATTAAGGAGAAATTAATAGCTTTTCAGTACCGCGAATTAGTAACTTCTTTTAACGATAGTCGAATCGTTAAAAAAAGAAAATTGCAAAATTATCAGTAAAATTTTTAAACGATATTCCCTATTGTTAAAGTCAGCTGTTGTTGTTATCTAAACGACAACCATTTTTGTGTTGTTTATTCAATCGATAAAAACTTAAATTTTTAGGTTGAAATGTCGTCATACATAAATAAAAATCATAAAATAGTGAAAATATTTTGCTTTAATTAAAAAAACTTTTTTATATAAATAAAAAAATTAAATAGCATATTCAATTCATTATTTCATTTTCAAATAAATACACCGAATTATTAGTAAAAAAATAAAGATATTAAACATCAACATAAAATCATCCTGTCAAACACGAAGTAATTAGTTTTTTTCTATTCTTCTTTGTGTTTTTCGCTTATTTTGACAGAGATGCCACTCGTTTACAATTTAAATAAATAGAAAAATAGATTTGTCGATGTATGTACTTAGTGAATCACTTAATCCTTAGTGCAAACAACAATATCTGTCGATATATTTTGCGATTGTCGGATCGTTGAAATTTACAGAATCGCGTACAGAAAACATTAATTTAAATTCAATGAATTTTAGAAAACGTCAAATGATATTTCAGAATTGCGAACATAAAAACTGTTACAAAAATAAACGCAATTTGATGAGAATGTTATTTATATAGAAATTTTCACAATTTTTTTTGGATAAAAATTTTAAGTTTTTCAGAAAATAAAGATAACAAATTATTTTATTTAAAATGTTTGGGACATTTGGTTTTTTGCGTTTGGCATTCCTAATTTGAATATTTATTATTATAAATTTATTCTCTATGTTTTCCAAATATGGCAATGTTTTAATAAAAAAGTTGAGAGAGCTTTTTTTGGTTATTATTTGTTACTCCATCAGACCTACATGACCGCAATGAAAAAATATTTCGCCAGTTAAAAGAAACTATACAGCCATCTCAAATTAGCACGATTTAATGCATATAGCCACCCTACACAACCATTACCTTTGCAATGGAGGTTAGGGCGAGCTATTTAATTAGCAAAAAACTAAATTAAAATAGAAGTTATGTCATATAACCGGAAACGCATGCATATAGGTATATAACCAAAATGCATGCCGATCAGCAACCACCATGACCAAAAAGCAAACACCGAAATAAATCCGAAATAATAGAAAAGACGAAAACCAACCCAAAAAATTTGCTGAAATAATTTGGTATTAAGTTTAACAAATTGTTTACTTTTTCATTTACATTTATTATCAAGACTCAAACCGAGGTGGAGGGTATCAAAGATTCGGCACAGCCGAATTTAACACTCTTACTTGTTTTATTTTATAACTGATCAATTTGTATTTTAAATAAAGCACCTTTAAATAAAGCTCCTTTTGAAGCTAAAGCTCCACTTTGAGGATCAAAGTTTATGTAACCTACAATATTATATATTTTGTACTGATCGTTCGATTCTAAAATAATAACTATAGTTAGGTTAAGGTTAAGAAACGTATCGAAATGTGTATCTGGTACATACAGAGTTCATCCAAAGGCGTCCTTTTGTCCTTCCGTCCATTTGTTCAAATCGAAAACACAATATGACCAATTTGATATTTAAAATGCGAAAAGAATATTCCGCATAAAATGGAAAGTTGCTATTTATCACAAATGTTTTTTTGACTTTAATTTTTATTTCAATAATATTGCTTATGATATTAAAAGACTTGGCATAGTTGGTTATAACGCTTTGACTAATTTATAAGTATTTATAATTGATACTTATAATGCTGACATATTTTTGTTTTCTTTTTATTTAATTTATGATAAGAAATTCCAAAGATTAATACTATTAATATTATTTAATTGGACATTGTCGAATCTTTTAACCTTAACAAGAATGTTATTGTGACAATTCCAAAAAAAAAAAATATAACGTGAAAATAAATATTTAATATATATGTATATAAATATAAACAAAAATTGTTTTTAAATAAAAAAGTAAATAATAATTGCAAAAAAAGGAAATACGAGTATATGAAAATGTGAATAAGTTTTGCGCACGAAAAAAACTATAACATACATTTCATTTCTCAAAATGTTAGTCGTGCAAAATATGATGAAATATGTTTTCCATATATTATAAATATTTAATAATTATTTTTCATTAAAATGGATTGTGGAAAAAATGGAAAGTACGTGAAAAAATGAATAGAATTTTGAATAAAAATCTAAAACGTGCTTTTAAAAAATCGCTCATGAGGCAAACATTTCTCGGCAAACTGTTAACTGTTTCCCTGTTTATTAAAAATTATAACGAACGTCTTACTATTAAGAGAAGCCCGGGAAGGTTAGACAAATATTGGCACTTTTTAAGAAAATTACGATTATTTCGGAGAGAAAACCAGTTTTTCGAAAGAAAAGTGAAATCGTATAAATTTCACAATGTGCTGGCTCAAAACTCCAAGAACAATTTTGAAGCAAAATCATGAGCTAAAAAGCTTAAACGTAAAGCTTCAATCAACAAGTATTTATGCTGAATTATGGCTGGTGAAAACAGCTAACAGAACTGGATTTTTACGTTAACGATGCTAGAAAATTTATTTCACAAAAAACAAACGAAATTTTCGAAAAAATTTTATAGTTTGGCAAGTTTGTACATTAAGGAAAGGAGACTACTTGCATTTCTAAAACACCTTAAGGTATCGTCGTTTCTTTGGCCTGCTCTTGCAAAATGTGATTACTGCAAATCAGTTGTTGGACCGTTCTGGTATCTCTGTGTAGTGACAGAAAACCAAACACAAAAAAAATAAAAAAACATTTTCTGTTAGATATAAACAGTTTTCACTATTTTTTATATGAAATTTTACAATTTACATTTTACATCATTCCTCACCTGTTTGTTCTAGGGGCTCCAAACTCAATACCAAACTGCTGCATATTATGGCGAACGTTTTAATGTTTTCAACAGACAGACAGACAGACAGGCGGCCGGACATTGCCTGATCGACTTTTCTTTTTATAAGGACCAATAATATACAGTGTTGGTCAGAACAAAAGCAACCACAATCAGTATTAACCTTTTTTGAATTTTTAAACATGTTATTGTTGTTTTTCCAAAATATTCTTTATCATTTCTTACTCTTTATAACATTAAGGGTTTTCACTCTTGGTAGTAAAGTACCCTTGTAACCCTTCTAAATGTTGTAGATATAGTAAAATTACTACTATTTACAACACCACAACAACAAAATGTATGAAATTCAAATTTACTACGCTGTGTTAAACGTACAAGGATAAAAGCTATAGTACATCTACAAGACTAAACATTTACAAAACTGAAACAGCTGATTGTTGAGCTGCCAAAACAATTGTTTATTTTTTTATTTTTCATTTTGTGGTAAATGAATCAAAATAATAATAAAAAAATGTATCAAAATAATGAAAAGCCCCTTCTCCAGATGAACCGAGTCTGTAATAGGACAATTGCTAACTGGTACTCAACTGGAAATTGTTCATATGAATGGGGTTGGTTAAATTCTGTATCTTCAGAAATCATAGACACCAGTGTATGAAACTCAATTCGACTAACCCTCAGCATCCATTGTCATATAATTGGGTTAAGACATTAAGTGACCACTTCATTGATTTTGGAACCGAATTCCAAGCTCCGCGGCGGTACACTTTATCTAAAATAATGTCATCAACTAATTCATCTAAAATGTGGTCAATGGCATCATGTTCACATGTACCTACAAAAGGAGAGTAGTTATTATATTTTTGTATTGTTTTTATTATTGTTTTTATTGTTTGTATTGTTTACCGTACCTTCAACATCCAGAATCTCTGAAAATTTTATTTCGTCAACTACATTTTGTTCTAAAAAATTATAATTTTTTCTTTTTTCGTAATTTTGGGCATTTTACTTATCTGCAAATTCTTGTTGATAGTTTAAGTTTTCAAATTGATAAAAAAAAAACAAAACAAAAAACAGCTGATTCATTAGTTTACAATACACAACACAAAAGCCATTCACACTTCGTAGTATAAAATCGTTGTAAATATAACAGGGTTATAAATAAAAAGACAAAACTAAAATTGTAAACTAAAAGAACTGTTATATTTTTTTGTGCAAAAAAACCTCAAAATGGCACTATTTCAGTTGGACATACCAAAAGCAACATTTAATATTATTGAATATTTAGTGAAGAATCCGTTGCTTTTTATTACTTCGCGGCATCTACGTGGCATGGATTCAATTAGGTGGTTAATAATATTGACTGGAATGCTTTTCCACTCAGTTTTCCGCGCTTCTTTTAAATGTTGTTTAGAAGTGAAAGCTCGACCAGCTACTAGCCGCTTTAAAATGCCAAATAAGTTCTCAATAGGGTTCAAATCAGGTGATTGGGCCAGCCAATAAAGCGTTTGAACATCATTTTCAGCGAGCCAATGTTTTACCAGCTTCGAAGTATGTTGCGGGTCGTTATCGTCTTGAAATATCCAACGAAGCGGCATCTCACACTTAGAGTGTGGCATCATAACATTAGCAAGAATGTCTCTATATTTAAATCTGTCCATTAATCCGTCGATTTTGTAGAAGGGTCCAATACCAAAACCAGAGAAGCATGCCCAAATCATAATTGATCCGCCACCATGCTTCATAGTTGGCTTGCAGTAGTGTGGTTTTAAAGGATCGTCTTCCTTGCGGCGAACATGCACATTCCGTCAGAGTTAACCATATTAAATTGAGACTCGTCTTTAAAAAAACAGTTTTCCATTTTTCATTTGTGCATAATGAATCCTACAAATATTGATATGCTAAACATTTTAGCGAAATAGAATTGAAATAAATAAGTTCTATCTTTTTTTTAGCTTCGGAAACTTGCTTCCAATGTTCGGTGACGAACAGTAATTGAATCTATATTTAAATTTAATTCATTTAAAATAGTTTTTGATGATTTAAATGAATATTTTTGCACAACTTGTACAATGTGACGGTCTGTCCTTTCATCTGTCTTCGGCGGTGGTCCTCCCAAATGCAATGTTTTTACAGATTTTGTTGTTTTATATTTTTTTATAAGCCGAGATATTATAGATTTATTAATATTATGCTTTTTAGCTAGTTCTATTTGACTCTTTCCATTAAAAAATCCTTAAGTTTTCGGAGTATTTATCACGAGCCATGACAATTTGATTCAAATATGATCAATTTCACAACTCAACTAGCTATAAGTCAACTTAAATTAAATTAAATTAAAAGAGAATGCAAATGAAATGAACTTGAAAGTAGAGACAATGCAATTTGTTCTTGCTTAAAGTTGCTTTTGTTATGTCCAACTGAAATAGTGCCATTTTGAGTTTTTTTGCAAAAAAAAAAAAAAAAATCATGTGAGTCCGATCACAGGGGAGATGTGTAAACATCTAGTAATTAAAGATATTGTATGCCACTTTTTTAAAATCAAACAGAAAGCGTCATCTATATATCAATTATGGTAAACAACTGCAGGGACTCTGGTTATAGTTGTGGGGTTGTTGAATTTTGTATATGTTATATGTTTATATTGTGAAATTTTTATCGTTTTACAGCAAAGGGTTGTTGAATTAGCTGAAACAATTTTATATCATAATTTTTTTACCAATACAATCATAAGTCACACCGATTTGTCTTACGGCTCACAGCGTAACATGTGAGCTGATCTTCACCAACATTTACTACATCTGAACTAGTCGTCTTCATGTTAAAATTTTTTATTTCATAGTATCCACAGTTAATTGGGTAAATTACACCGTACGACAGTACCTTTATTCTTTTTAGAGGACTTCAAAATTTTAAGGATATAAAAAATTTCTAAAAACTTATTTAAATATTTCCACCCATCAGTTTATGTCAATAAGGGTATCAAATGATAGAGGACAATCTCTAGAAATAAAAAAAAAAATTTTGTTCATTTTGTTTTTCATATTTTCAGAACGAAAAATTTTTAATTATGTCTTTGAACATTTTATCCTTTCTTATCCTTGAGAAATTTCAATATATTTTTCTCAAAAAATATATGTTGAAACCTTCTGTATATTTTACCACACATGTATGTACTTCAATTTTGTTCATATGGCTTTATTAATTAAGCTTCAGCAAAAAATCATATTATTAATTTTTAATTTTAATTTTTATTAATGAAAATCCTAATGTAACAAGATTTAAAATCTTATAAAACAACATTAGTCATTTAAACTATTTAAACTATTTTTTTTTGAACGATAAAGCAACAAGGTTAGAAAAATACTGGACAGTACTTGTTGAGCTTGAACAATACCATATACACATAAAACTAGAGATGTATAGAAAAACTGTGTAATCAGTTTTCTATTTTTTGATCTATTCTCAGAAAATGAAAAACTGTCCACTTTCATGTGTATATGGTCCCTGTTCAAGTCCAAATAAAAAAAATGTAAAATTTTCGCACTGTGTTATCAGCTAAAGTAGTGTTCATAATTCCTATTAATTTCTAGGTTTAGAATTAAAAAAGTCTTATAAAAAGTTGATACTGTTATGCGAAAAGTAAATAAATCTTTTGGCGGATAAATTTATGATGTGAACCGAATGTGGTTGTTAATAGTTTGTTTTATTTGGCAATTTTATTATGGTGCAGAATATTTATCCTAGACTTTAAAATCAAATCTATCAAATCTATCTATATCATAGATCTATCTATCTATCTATCTATCTATATATATAGATATATCTATCTATATCAGGTTTAATGACGATTCAAAATATTAATTCATTATTAATTAAATTGATAATTAAATATTAATTCATGGAAAAGGCCAGTTTTTAAAAATTTTCTAGAAGAAAGTACTCTGAAACTATTGCAAATGGTCATAATTAGGGCTGCGACTTACATGCATTAGAATTCAGGTAAAAGTTAAAATATCTATGTATTCAAATATACATACAAATAATAAAAAAATCATGTGAGTCCGATCACAGGGTAGATGTGTAAACACCTAGTAATTAAAGATGCTTTTGTGGCACTTTTTTAAAATCAAACAGAAAGCGTCATCTATGTATCAGCTGCAGGGGCTCTGCTAATATAAAAATATTTATTATTATTTCAACTGGTTAATTTTTAATTTTTTATTTTTCGTGTTTCATTTTTTATTTTTAATTTTTTATTTTTCAATTTTCATTTTTCTTTTTTCATTTTTCATTTTTCATTTTTTATTTTTCATTTTTCATTTTTCATTTTTCATTTTTATACCCTATACCACTATTGCCATAAGATCCAAATTATCATACAAATCTTAATCGAATTGGGTTTGTATGTATATACTACATCCATTAATCAGTAGTCCAAAAATTATCCCTATTGGACAACTCTTAGTCATAGGCCCCACATAGAGCTGTTTCCCGATCTTCACTTAAATCTATCAAAAAACAAAAATATTGCACTGATTCTTCTCAAATTTTGTTTGTATATATTTTTGCAATATACAAGAGGCTTTACCAAACATGGTCAGGATCGGTCCATTTTTAGGCCTAGTCCCCATATAGATATAGCATCCGATATGATTTTTTTCATATCTGCAGCCGAAAAAATTAATAAAAATCCCACTCAAATTTGGTTTATGCTTATTTTCTATATCCAGTTAGTTGGGCCTGAGAGAAAGGGTCTGCAAACGCATGGTATAGGGTATCGTATAGTCGGTCTAGACCGACTATAATTTTCTTACTTGTTTGTTTTTCATTTAAAATTTTTCATTTTTAATTTTTCATTTTCTATTTTTCATTTTTTATTTTTCAGTTTTCATTTCTCATTTTCATTTTCATTTTCATTATTTATTTTTCATTTTCCATTTTTGATTTTTCATTTTTTATTTTTAATTTTTCATTTTTTATTTCTCATTTTCCATTTTTTATTTTTCATTTTTAATTTTTCATATTTCAAAACGTTTTTATAACGCTATCCAAACACTTTCCAATGAATTGTCCCTCCATTTTATCTCCAAATACTTCCTTTTTACTGTAATTCGTTTATTTTTTATTTTTATTTATTTTTTATTTATGTTTGATTAGCATTAATATTAAATGCAGTGATAATTGTGTTATTTATATGGAATAAATTAAAACGTTAAGAATACTTCTAAATGATTGAGGAAATTAATTATAAATGTTTATAAAAAGTGAAGAACTGTAATGCTGAAAACAGAGACAAAAAGTTATTACATGTCATAATATTTTCACCAATGCAATTTTAAGTCACACCGATAAGTCTTACGTCTTACATCTTACATCTTACGCTGTTTTTGTGATTGTATTGTGAAATAGATTTTTACCCCCTGCGCGTATAGATGTTTACACATCAAAAAAAAAAAAATAAATAATAAATATTCAAGCTATTGTAAATTACAAGATATAACATATTTTAAGGCCCGATAACTTATCTCTATTTTAATTGAGGGTTAAGGTCGGTTAAAGTTTTAAATACAGGCAGTTGATAACTTAACCGACCTTAACCTGAGTTAAAATAGATATAAGTTAACGGGTTTAAATAGATTTTATATACAAATTTAAATTAAATTTTTTGTGTATTTTTTTTATAAATAAAGAATTCCTTATAATATAATTTTAACTTTATATTATTATGAATTTTAATTTTATTTGTATTATTTAATCAAATTTTAAATAAAACACAGAATATGCACATAAATATGTAGTTAAAATATGCGTTTATAACAAAATATGCAAAAATATGTAACAACAAATCGATGCTATATTGGCAACAATATCATTTTATTCGGAAAAGTATTTAGTCAAAATTGATTACTGGCTAAGGTAACAAACATACATTTGAAGGAAAGTCACAGCCCTGGCCAATACTTAATACAAAATACTACATATGTACATACATGTACTGTTCAATATGTACTCGCAAAAAACACAAAAACTTAATTTTTTTTTTTCAGGTATCATTCGTAAGAACGAGTAAAAACATCAAATCACTTGAACTTTCTATAAAAGTGGTGGATCGAGACTGGTTCTCTTTGAATTCTAATTTTTTTTTTACTGTTTTGTTTATTCGATCTGTCAAAAGTTATTTTGGTTCTGGCAAAACCAATCATGGCAGTTTAAAAAAAACTCTTAATATCTGGTTTTATACAGGATTTATTTATGTTAGCTATTTTTTGCTAAATATTCATACATTAGTTAGTTGAAAGACAACTAATGCGCTAAAAAAGTTTGTACCATTTTTTTTTAAAGAAATTCGTAATCAATTTATAAAACACAGATTTAAAAGAAACATTTTTTTATTAATCAAAAATAGTGTTCTACTGAAAAATAGTTATTCAATTTATTTTTTAATCTTCCGAATTAATTTTAAGACTAAATATTAATATTTGAGCACTTACAGTAAGCGATAAACTTTTTTTTTTAAATAAAATTTAAAATTTTTTCTCTTAATTACAATATATTATTTTGTTATTAAACTCTAAGTTTAGTATGTTTTACAAAGGTATATATTTTGTTAATATTGGAGATCCTTGGTTCCACCTAGAAATCGAAGGAGATTTGTTACCGAATATATTTTGCCTTTTATTTGACAGTCTTTTAGCTTCAGGTGAAAAGCTGGTATGCACCAGACGTAATTTCTAAAATATTCTTATTTGTTCCTTATCTGTTTCTGTTATCGGAATCGTTTTATTTGGGTTTATTATGGAGTAGTGGTAGTTGTTTGTCTGGTTTCCTTTAATTTTTATTTTTAATTTTACGTAATTTGCAATGTGTCGACGGATGTCTATTTATACCCTATACCACTATGTGGTTTGGGTATAATGACTTTGTGCTGCTGTTTGTAACAACCAAAAATATTTGACCTAGACCCATCTTTAATTATACCGATCGAATCAGAATCACTTTCTGAGTTGATTTAACAATGTCCGTCCGTCCGTCCGTCTGTGTGTCCATGTAAACCTTGTAATCAAACTGCAGGTCGCAAATATGAATATATTTTGATGAAATTTGGTATATAACCTTTTATCGGCCATGGGATGAACGCTATTGAAATTGGTGAGAATCGGTCCATGTTCAGACCTAGCCCCCATACAAATTACCCATATGAAATCGACATAAATTGCCATAAGATCCGAATTGTCATATAGATCTTACTCAAAAATGATCCCTTTGACCCCATATAGAGCTGCTTCCCGACTTCACTTAAATCTATTAAAAAACAAAAATATTGCACTGATTCTTCTCAAATTTTGTTTATATATATTTGCAAAATACAAGAGACTTTACCAAACATGATCAGGATCGGTCCATTTTTGGACCAAGTCCCTATATAGATATAGCATCCGATATGAACTTTTCATATCTGCAGCCAAAAAAATTAATAAAAATCCCACTCAAATTTGGTTTTTGCTTATTTTCTATGTCCAGTTAGTTGGGCCTAAGAGATAGGGTCTCTAAACGCATGGTATAGGGTATCGTATAGTCTAGACCGACTATAATTTTCTTACTTGTTTTAAACTTTCTTTTAACTCATACTCTGTCTGTCTGTCTGCCATGGGTGGACCCCATTCCCCCTTATCCAATTGATCTGAAACTTGGCCCATAGTCTTGTCGTGACTACAGATTAATTTTGGGGTAGTTACGCACAGTCACGCGTGGTCACGCACAGTCACGGAGTGATGTAAATGTCATTTCCCCTCATCCGATCGATCTCAAACTTGGTCCATACACTTGCTGTGAAAAAAAGATTAACTTTGACTTAATCACGCGTGGTCACGCACAGTCACGGAGTGATCTAAATGTCATTTACCCTCATCCGATCGATCTAAGCCTTGGTCCATACACTTGCTGTGAAAAAAAGATTAACTTTGACTTAGTCACGCACAGTCACGCATGGTCACGCACAGTCACGGAGTGATCTAAATGTCATTTACCCTCATCCAACCGATCTGAAACTTGATCGATATACTTGCTGTAAAGAAAGATCAACTTCGACATAGTCACGCATAGTCACGCACAGTCACGGAGTGATTTAAAACTCATTTTCCCTTATCCGATCGATCTAAAACTTGGTCGATAGATTAACTTTGACATAGTCACGCACAGTCACGGAGAGATTAAAACTCCACTTCCCCTCATCCGATGGATCTGAAACTTTGTCCATAGACTTATTGTGGCCACAGATTAATTTTAAGATAGTCACACACAGTCACACACAGTCACGGAGATATTCAAAACTCATATGCATAAGGAAAGAAAGAGTTTTAATAAAACTGATTGGTGCATGTGAAGCTTATTTTTTTTTTGTTAATCAACACTCAGGGGATGCCCCTACAAATGCAGTACATTGTGTTGATTTCAGGAAAATATGTTATGGGAAAGATGAGAGAAGGAGTAGTGTTTGTGGATATTAGACTTAAATTTTATTAGATTGTAACTGTCAGGAAAGACTTGTGAGGGGAGTTTATTCCACATACTACTAGTTCGACTGATAAACGAATTCTCCCTGTAATGCGTTGTGCGATCAATTGGATAGTATACTACAAACGGATGTGATCTACTAGAGAAACAGGTTGAGCGAACTGAAACTCGGGCACATGGAATGAGTTCGCTAATCTCAGAAGAACATTTCCCATTGTAGTATCTATAGAACAGTGTTACACAACTCACATTTAGCTGCGATGTCAGTTTTTTCGTTACCCAAGATGTCGATATGGCGTGGTATCCAATGTATTCTGAACTGGTCTTCGTTACCGATGAATGCATCTCTAATTTTTTTATGATGCCCCACTTATTGTTTAAACAATTTGTTATGGCCTGTAGGACTGTGAGGCTATCTGTATATATTATGGTTTTTCTTTTAGCTGCTGTTGTTGTGAGGATAGTTTGATAAATTGCACACCATTCTGCTGTGAAGACTGAATAATATTCGCGTAGTGTACCTAGGGCGAGATGTTTGGCTTCTTCGTTGACTGCTGCATAAGCTGGAATGTTGCATTCGGATTTGGTGCCATCAGTATATATAAACTCCGATCTTTGATATCCTCCATCCGTGTTCTAAACACAATATTATAACCAAGGTTGTCAGCACTAAGAGACAAAAAAGGCTAGAATTTAATTTATAGAGTTTTTACCAGGGACGAAAAATAATTGTTATTTTTTCTTTCGAAAGAAAAGGTTACATCAAAGGTTATGAATAACTATTAAAACGACCAAAAAAATTCTTTGGTTACCAATAACAATTATTGAAAGTAATTTTATATTTTGGTTATACGTATTGTATTTTTGATGTAATGGATGCGTTTCTAAGGTATTTGAAGGATAAGGAATTTAAATATCTTTGGTAAAGTAAACGAAACGGGCAGTTTTGTAAGAAATGTTTATTAATTTTATAAATAAAATATTATTTAATTTAAAAGTTGATTAAAAATTAAACTTTAAGTAGTTTAATTAACGTAGTTCAATAATTAAACTACAAACCCTTTAGAAATGCATCCATTTTACAGCTACCTAAAGGAAAAACAGCAATATCTAACAAGTGGGTATACAAAATAAAAAGAAACCAAGATGGTGATATTGAACGATTTAAAGCGCGGTTAGTTATACGAGGTTTTACCCAAAAGCAAGGAATAGATTACGAGGAGACTTCTAGTCCAGTAGCAAAATTTACTTCTATTCGAACAATTTTAGCCTTGAGTGCATCTTTAAATTATTTTCTCACACAATTTGATATAAAAACAGCTTTTTTTGTATGGTCAACTAGAGGAAGATATATATATATGCATCAACCTATCGGATATGACGATGGTAGTGATCAAATCTGCAAACTTTATAGAAGTCTCTATGGACTTAAACAGGCATCCAGATGTTGGAACAAAAGGTTCACAGAAATTCTGAAGAAGTTTAATTTTAAGGTAAGCAATGCAGAATCTTGTGTCTTTACTGGGGAAATTGAAAAAAAGAAAATCATACTGGCTATATACATTGATGACGGTATAATTGCTGCAGAATCAAAAGATGTAGCTGAAGAGTTTATAAAATGTTTGAGATGCGAGTTTGACGTTAAAGTATTTAGTTCGCTCTTCTATTTAGGAATGGAGATAATACAACAACCGAACAAGATATGTGTTCGCCAAACTGCATATGTAAAGAAAGTGCTTCAAAAGTTTAATATGCAAGATGCTAGAATAGTGAATACATCTGCTGAAAATGTTAAAGCATCAAATATCGATTCACATAATGTCAAGTTTCCATATCGAGTAGCAATTGGATCTCTTATGTATCTCGCAATAGCAACAAGACCAGATATTGCATTTGCTGTTTCATATGCAAGTCGGATTCCTTTAATGCTGAACATGTTGCTAGACTGAAGCGTATTTTTAAATATTTGTGCGGAACTATTGATCAAGGAATTGAATTTTCAAAATCTAACAACTTATCTTTAATTTGTTATTCAGATTCAGATTATGCTCGGGATACGGAAAATAGACATTCCACTGGTGGTATTGTTACAATGATATCGGAAGGCCCGATTTCATGGTCGTCAAGAAAACAGCAGACAATAGCGCTCTCTCTTACCGAAGCGGAATACATGGCAGCCTGTGAATGCGATAAGGAGCTAATTTGGGTGCAACGGTTGTTAAAAGATATTACTGGTGACAACCTTCAACCTCCCATTTTATGTTTGTATAATCAAAGTTCCATAAAGCTTGTTGAGAATCCACAGTTTCACAAACGAACGAAGCATATTGAGGTAAAGTTCCATTTCATTCGTGAGGTATATGAAAATAAAGGTTTTCAACTTAAGTATGTGCCAACAACAGAACAATTGGCTGATATTTTTACAAAGCCGCTCTTAATGCAACAATTTAATAACATAAAGAAATTACTAAATATTAATTGATGTAAATGGATGAAGAATTATTTAAACAAAAGTGGAAGTGTTGAGAATCAATTTGTTTACATATTTATTCATTCATACTTTGTAATAAAACACTTGTTATGTTTCTGTTTTTATAGACACATATGCATTGATTTGTGTTTTAGTTTTTAGTCAAATAGAAAAAATAAAATTTCATTCACAATTTATCTATACCATAGAAAACAAGTCTTTTTCTCTGCTAACATATTGACCTCAGCAAACATACATAGGTAGATCTGAGAGTTTTTAAACCTCTTGGTGTAAGATATATAAATTCATAAAATTAAAAACGTCTGTACTTATCTTATATAGAAATATCTGACATAGTTTTACACTTAATCAAGAGTGTAATAAAAATATAGAAATAATCTAAAAAAATAATATTTTAATAACTGTGCATGGCTTATCTTAAGTAGTGATAAAAGATGAACGAGCTACAATTTTTATATTATTTTATTTATTTATTTATTTTTTTTGTGAGATAAAAGTGGAATTTATAACAATACATTTTTTTTAAACTATTTTGAACAAACAAATGTATAAAACACCATAATATTTGTATTGAAATTATATTAATCGCCATAGACCGAGGGCGGTCCCAGAACAACACGACATGATAAAAAACCACAACAAATGTGGCACAAATTTTCTTTATTAGCTCAATATACTTTTCGATATTCAATAGCTTCGATACCCCGTTTATAAAATAGCCATCAACCGCAAACTCCACCTCATCATTGTTGGCTAATGTTTTAGTACCGAGCCATTTTCATGGATTTTGGCCATCGCAATAGTCGATATGTGAACTGGTGAATTATATAGATGAAACAACATTTTCTTTTTCGCCAAATGATGCTGCAATAAGTTAGCATAATACTTGCCGTTGATTGTTTTTCCTTTTTGAAGATAACCAATAAAAAATTATCTTACGCGCATCCCAAAAACAGACGCAGTAACTTTGCCTGCAGATGGAACTGTCTTCGGCTTCTTTGTACACGATCCTACCATTTCAGTCCACTGTTTTGACTGTTCCTTTGTCTCTGGTGTGAAGTGGTGGACCCATGTCTCATCCATCGTTACAAATACACACAAAAACTCAGCTTTATCGCCAAACACTATTGAAACATCTTCTGGACGATGTTTTTGTTCTATTTTGATGTATAGTACTTTTTGCTGATGATCATCCAATACCATTTTGTGGACTTTATTAGCCGTTTCAGGCATTGTTACCACAATTGGTCGACCACTACGGTGTTGGCAGCTCGTACGGCTTCGTTTAAATTCTGTCACCCAAAACTTTATAGTCGTAAACGAAGGAGCAGAGTAGAATCTAGTTCGGCTTTAATATTGGTTGGACTGAGATCTTTCAAATGAAAGAGATCGTTGTCTTCCGGTGCCTTGCAACTTAAAACATATGTTTTATAAGGTTGCCACCTTTCTCCAAAGTAATTATGTAAAACTACTGCCGTTGTCTATAGGGCAGGTGGGATTGTTCTGAGAACGCCCTCGTTCGCACGAAAAAACTAATAATTTGTATAAAATACAATATGAAAAGTTTTTTATTTAAGCTATTAAAACTTTTATTGTTAAAGTTTAAAAGTGTTATGAAAATCTACCGAATTTAATTTTGTTAACTTACGAACGCATTTATTTACCCAAAGTTACCCAATTTTTTTCTTTTGTAACTTAACTTAAATAATTGTATATTTTTACTAACGAGTTATAAATATTAAGCGATTGTTTAAAATACATAAAAATTCGACCAGCTATAACTATTATAAAAATATTTATTTACTTTAGTGAAAACGGCATGTTTTCTTTTCTAAAAAAAAATGTCGCATTTTATTTGCACTTTTTTTGAAAAGTGTATTTTTTATTTATTCTGAATTCAGAGAAACCTTATCTTATACATCAATGAAAAGGTCTCAAAGTATTGTGTTCACAAAATGCAAAAAAATCCGATTATTATCTTGTTTGAAATCATAGGGTGACAATATTCAAAAAAGGGGAACAATGGGAAAATATTCTCGAACTACGACTTCAAAGAAGTCAATGGCAGCAATTTTTTTCGACTTACCAGGGCTCGACTTTGAGGCCTTTCAATTGATGCATAAGATAAGGTTGCTCTTAATTCAGAATATATAAAAAAATTCATTTTTCGAAAAAAGTGCAAAAAAAGTGCGACATTTTTTGTCAGAAAAGAAAACGGCATTAGTAAATATTAAAAGGTGCAACATTTATTTTGACAAATAAAAATATTAATAATTAATGTGATTTCAATTTTTATTTGCAGATTTATATCAAATAACAATGGCTTATGCTTATTGGAAATCCGGTAAA
This sequence comes from Cordilura impudica, assembly GCA_963682025.1. Classification (NCBI taxonomy): domain Eukaryota; kingdom Metazoa; phylum Arthropoda; class Insecta; order Diptera; family Scathophagidae; genus Cordilura; species Cordilura impudica. Next base: position 42,316,057 of record OY821518.1, on the reverse strand, counting down.
ACCGATGATCATGCTGTATTTGATTTATTTTTCCGTTCCAATCCATTCCATGGTGAATTTACCATATTTGCTGGTCTAGATGAATGTATGAAATTTTTAGATACATTTCATTATAGTGAAAGTGGTAAGTACCCTGCTACTAAATTAAATCTAAACCATATATTGTAAAATTGACTACAATTCTATTTATTTAATAATGTTGCAGATATCGAATATTTACGTCAAACATTACCAGAGGGCATAGAAAATGCTTTTTTTGATTATTTGAGTAATTTAACAGCCAAGGAAGTAACATTATATGCAATTGATGAAGGAACCGTAGCATTTCCTAGAGTACCTATTATTAAAGTAGAAGGACCATTAATAATAGCACAATTACTAGAAACAACATTATTGACTTTAGTTAACTATGCAAGGTTTGTTGAGCCATTAAATTGAGTTCCTAGGAAACTGTTTTCGAACGTTCACTCAATCTTAAAAAAACTGGCTGTGTGCCTTGTAAGACTAGATATTTCAAGTTCAAATGTTGGGAAATACTCCATCATTGAGCTTAAAACTATGGGTGTCATATACAATATATGGTCACATGTACTATTTTTATTAAGATTTGAGTGTTCGCCCTTAAATTGTTTTAATAAATGCGGTGTGTTTTTCTTTCGGTTACAGTTTAATGGCTACAAACGCAGCTCGCTATCGAATGGTTGCTGGCAAACATGTAAATCTTTTAGAATTTGGTTTACGGCGAGCTCAAGGTCCAGATGGTGGTCTTTCCGCTTCGAAATATGCCTATGTCGGTAAGACATTTTATTCAAAAGAATATGAAATATAAAATTAATATAATAATATAAAATTAAAGAAAATCAATACTTATTGCAAGTCGTAAGTGATTACAGAAAACAATTTGAATCGCACACTAAATCATCCTTAAATACACCAAAATAAGTAAAATTAACTTTATATTTCATATTCTTTATAGCACTTACAAAATATTTGAATTTTTTTTTAATAAATTGTTTTTTATTAGCTTGGGATCATATGTGACCCCAATTCCAAAAGGGTTAATGGGGTCATAATATTTTTTTCCGAAACCCTAGGCTATTAAGATAAAATATGAAATTTAAAAGTAGAAAAGTGATGAATTTTTGATACAAAGTATTTAGAAATAGTACATTTACAGAATATTTTACAAAAATCCCATTTTTCTCGAAATCCGCAAAAATAAAATCCTTGTCAAAAAAATTCTGGCATAGGGATTTACCTAAAAATGCACACAGTTAATCTCTAACATGCATTTAACAAGACCTTAAAGAGCTAGATTATTTTTTTAAATTTTGTTTAAGAAAATTTTTGAAAACTTGAAAAATTAATTTCTTTAAGTTGAAGAAAATGCCATCAAATTTCATGAACTAGTTTTTTTTTTTGGCATAAAAGTGGTCTGGGGCATTTGCTATTTCCTTTTGAAGTTATATAGCTTTTGGGAAAGATAATTTAATACTGATCCCGAATTATGTAACATTTTGTCGGAAAAATTAAACTATAGAAGGAAATTTTCGTAAAATCTGAAAAAAGTCATGTTTTTCCTATATAAACACACTCCAAATTTTCAATCGCGTTGAGCCACCTCTAAATATTTTTTGATTTGGTAATGCATCCGAAAATGCATTTGCGATTCCATAAAGTTCATATTCTTGATCCTTATAACAACTCGAGACGATATAGCAATGACCATCTGTCTGTCACGCTCATTCACAAAATAAACCATTTACCTGCATAAGATTAGGATAATATTGTTTGTCATTATTTCGAGTAGGTTGTTATTGAAAATGGGGTAAATCGGGCATCATTGTCCCAGGATATGGCCTAATATATGGCAAGAAAATGTTAAAAATGGAGTGTGTTTGTTGTAATAATTTAGTATTAAGTTTATCAAATTGTTGAATTTGTCAAATATTTTGTTTACATATATAATAAATAGTGCAATAAGTCCAGATATTAATTTACAACTCAGGTGGAGGGTATCAAAGATTTGGCATAACCGAACTTTGGTTTTGGCCTGTCTATTTATAGCGTTTAACGCTATCTCTCTCTCTTATTTCTTTAGAATTTTAAATCACGGTTTAATTCAGTTTGTAAATTTTTTTAAACTTCTGACATAAAATTATTTTTGATTAAAATTTATGGCGGATAATGCAAATGAAGTATGATTTTATTTTTAGTTTTCATTAAATGTCCTAGTTGTAATTTAATGCTGATTAATGGATTTAATCTTTAATTATATCAATAAAAAGGTGTTAAAAAATCCTAGTGAAAACAAAACAAAATTGGAGATATATAAATCTTAAATTATTTTTTGATGTGTAAACATCTATACGCGCAGGGGGCTAAATTTCTATTTCACAATACAATCACAAAAACAGTGTAAACGTAATTGGTGAGAGCTGACACATAACGCTGTGTGATTTATGATTGTATTGGTGAAAAAATTATGATATAACATTGTTTTTTATGCCACTTTTTAAAAGCGTCATCTATCACCCCTGTTCTTGAAACCACTATCACAAAAAAAAACTCGTAAATGAAAAAAATTTTAAATCTACGAGTTTTTTGCTGTTCTCTAATTTCAATAAGAATATTTTTTCTCGTTTTAATTCACATAGAAAAGGCTTTGTGAAATCAAAACAAATGCCCTTTTTTTTCTACTAAGCAGGTCTTAAGAGATAAAAAAAAACTAATTGATATTTAAACTCTAACATGTTTTTTATTGAACCTTGTCATTATTTTAAAAAATTAGACATTAATTTTATGAAAAAAAAACGATTTTAAAAAAGGTCTACATTTTGCGCTGATTTAAAAAAAAAAACTCGTAATCAGTAGTCAATGTTAATAAAACACACTTTTGGAGATGATGTTGTTCTATAACTATAATAAAAACTTTTTATTTGCATAATCTATTTTCCTTTATAATTTTTTCAATTATAATATAGATTCTTTATGTACTAATTATTACGAATAAAGGAATTTAAAATAATATTTCACTCAAATCACATATATTTTTTTTTTTTTTTTGCATATGACTACCACAACATTGTTTATGTTCGAAACAGAAGTGATGCCAGTCAAATCCAATTTATTTGAATTTCGAATTTTCTTTGGTGAAGCCTAACTTATTTCAAAAAGAGAAGTCATTCTTAATTGAATGAAATTGAAGAATAAAAACAATTAAATGAACAAGTAAATTGTTATTTTAAAAGAAAATATTTTTTTTTTACTTTCTTTATAATCTTAAGGAAAAACATGCAAAAATTACTTAAAGTTTTCTTGTGGAAGTGGCTAAAGAACCATATGGCACCTCGGTTTCTAGATAACATATGGTTCTGAAGCTAAACCATATGTTTCATGTCATTTGATAATAAAAAATATGATTTCGAAAAATACTTCGAAAATATAAAATTTGTGTTTTCAAGAAACCCAAAATTTCAATTTCATGTTATTTCATATTCATTCTTATTCAAATAACAATGTTTCAAGAACAGGGCTGTATGTATCACTTATATACGTTAATATTGGGATATTTTTAACGTTTTACAGGAAAGGGTTGTTGAATTAGCTGAAACAGTTTTTGCTATAAGTGATACATAAATGACGCTTTCTGTTTGATTTTAAAAAATGGCATAAAAAAATCTTTAATTACTAGATGTTTACACATCTTCCCTGTGATCGGACTCACATGATTTTTTTTAATTGAAAATAGACAAAGTATGGATTACACCTACTGTACGTGATTTTTGCACCAAACCAATCACCATACAAAAAAAAATAATATTTTTGTTTTTGAAAATAAAGTAAAATCATATTTGTGTATTTTTTCACCCCTAAAAGATGTAGAACTATATGCATGACTCTTTCCGTCGTACTTACGGAATTTTTGTTAGTCCTTGTTAGTTGAACCTTCGCAATTAAATTTGAATGGGTGTGTGTTATTTTATATAGACTTTATTAAATCTTGCAATTTTCGCCATGTGTTAAATGTCACAATTATGATTGACAAAAAAGGTCATGATTATTTATTGGCAGAGTAGAATAAGTTATACCATTTATTGCCAAAAGAAAAAAAATGTATAGCATGTTCTTTTCTTTTTGCTTTAATCAATTAAAATTTATAACTAATTTCACGAAAATGTATCACCTTCTAAAGACGAAGGTGCTTCATTGATTTATGCACCTTTTTTACGATTACAGCTTATTTTAGCCAAAACGATTTGTTGTGTCTATAAAGGAGGATAAAAGTCTAACGACACATTTACATGCAATCTAATATGTATGTATGTATGTATGTTCATTTAAATAATTTACCAAATGGTATAATTTGTACGTAGAATTGTACAAAATTCTTAAATTTCTAAACAATTTTTTTCTATTATAATTTATATGTTTGTCTACGAAACTATTGAAAATGTTTCCTTTTTAAAAAGTTTTATTTGATTTTTTTTTCCGAAAAATATCTCTCCTTCATAACACCTGCTAGTTATACGTATGAACATATGAATGACTACATACTTCAACATTCGATGAAAAAGTTTTTTTTTTGTTTGGAAAAAAAAAAACTCCCTCACTCTTATAGGTGAATATACCTACGTATATCAAAAAAGTATCACAAGTGTATGAATATTTTTGAATGTGTTACTTTAAAAATTTTTCCTTTTGCTTCTTTTTTTTTGTACCATTTTGTACCAGGATATAATGAATGATGAATGTTGTTGTTATTTTTACTATTTTATTTTAATGATTGCGCAAATGTTTCCGTTTTGAACTAACACGTCGTAATTTAATAGTTCTTGTTCTTTGTTACAAACTACATACTAGGCATTCATGTATTGTTAAACTTTATTTTTTATATATTCTACAAAAAAAAAAAAATGAAAGGAAAATTGTTTTGAAATTTACAATTTTTAATGTCTTTTAATTGTTCAATCGTTGTTTTGTTAATCTTTGTACTGCCATGGGAATATATCATTACCGTTTAAGAACGAGTTTTTAAACTATTAGTATAACAGAATAATAAGTACAATGGAATATATAATAATTTTTTATTAGTGTCATTCGTGTGCTTCTCTAAAGGTAGTTTTTTTTAGTTGACTGCTCTTTAACGACCTAGGTTGACTTTTTTTACCACATCCTTTCCACAGTAACTGCTATTTATTACTTTTTATAAATAGTATACTTTTTAAAAACAATGATTTTTAAACATTAAAATTGTTGTGATTAGATTATTTAAGCTGTTCCGTTTTGTCCAAACGTTTCAGGCTTACATGTGTCGTCACTTACGCAATTTTTCAAATCTGTCTTTGTAGTAATTTTCCCTAAATTTATAATTATTTTAATACACCTCAATAGTAGTAGTAGTAGTAGTATTTATTTTATTTTCAGCAATATATATAAAATAATTACAAAATAAAATAAAAGTTAAAAATAAAATAAAAGGTAAAAATAACCATATGCGACTCTGACTATCGTCGTCAGCCGCTTATAATATAAAAATTTAATTTCCTAATCGAGATAAATGTTTTTATGTATTAAACTCTGTTATCAAAAAGTTTCTGTAATTTATACATGTTTTTATATAATTTGCTAAGAGATTCCAATTTGTACTTACACCATTTAATATATTTAAGATTTCGTCTTCTGTAAGGTAAGCTTTACTGAAGTACATAATTCTGAATTCTTTTAGCGTTTTACAACGACCAAGAAAATGTTCTATATTTTCAATTTCCCTTGAATTACATAAATAGCATAATTTAGACAAATTCGTTTCAAAGCGGTTACCATTTAATTTTATCAAATCACTTCGTGCTTTAAAAATCCAAGTTATATTTTCTAGTTTAATTTCATTAGATATGTATTTATTCCCTTCAATTGCATTTAGTTTTGAATATATCCTGGTTGTTAGAGCCTTTTTGTTGCAAATTTGCTCTTGATATTTTGACTTCAAGGAGATTAAAAGGTTTTTTCTATTGTTATTCCATTGTTGTTTATTAATGTTCGCTTCTGTCCAATTAATTTCAAATTCTAATCCGATTTTGTTAAGTTCAATTACCCAAAGCAGATTTTTTTGAATCAATAGTTTAGATAAGGCAACCGATTTTCTCCGTAATCAAACAGGGTTTTGTTGATATATCTCATATGTAGATCTAAGGTGTATAAATGACCATTTTCCATACCTGTTTCGGATAATAACACATAAGTTGGTGTGAAGCTTGGGAGCCGCAAGATTTTCTTTATAAAATATATTTGTAGCTTATCAACATACTCAAAATTTGTAAACCCCCATATTTGGGCTGCATACGATTGCACTGACCTGCATACTGCACGGAATAATTTCCATTTAGAAGCAATTGATATTGTGTTTTTATTTAAAAAGTTTTGCCATGTTAAGTTGATACTACTTTTTGCTGCTATGTTTCTTTGTTCAATATGCTTCGTAAATACCATTTTTGGTGTAAGCCAAACTCCTAGGTAACAGTATTCTGAAACTATTTTGATTTCTTGGCTATTAAAATACCACTTTTCTTTACTAGACAATCTTCCCCCTTTTCTGAAAACAATAATTTCTGACTTATCCAAGTTTACTTCAACATTCCATGTTTTACAATAGTCTTCAAGTTTTTGGATCTCTTCCAACAGTTCGTCTGGTGCATTTTTATAGAACTCATACGGAACTCTATCTTCTCCTGGAGCTTTATTAGTTTTAGTTTTACTCAGCACTTGTTTAATTTCTGATACTGATATTATCTTGTCCAAGTCATAATTACTTGTATAAAAGTATGCATATTGCATTTCTACTATATTTTGGATCGGGTTTAACAATTGCTTGAAATAAATCCTAAAGTCTTCTGCCTGAATAGCCAATTCTGTTGGTAAATCATCATTACGTATCTCCTTGGCAATTTTCCACCAATCTTTGCTGGTTTGCACACTCTCTATTTTTTCAACTAGTTTTTGGCTAAAATCTGTTATAATAGATTTAATTTTCTTATAATTTTTACTACGCTCGTATAGACATAACACATACTGCTCATCTATACAGGTAGAAAAGCTACTGGCTATTCATTGATTTTAAATGATTTTAAAATGCTTTCAAGAATTGCTTTGCTAGTATTTGTTTTGCTAAATTAAAAATAGTTTTTTAAATAAAATATATTAGAAGCATTTGCTTTAAAAAGTTAGCAAAAGGATTTACTAGTGCCTGATTTACAAGTTAACAACTGTTTATAAAATTTTATTTGCACTGGGTGAGAATACATTGGCCAATTTTGCTTATATTTAATAATTTCCTAAAATTGTGTCTTTTTTTGGAAATCATTCTTTGGCGTATTCTCTAACCAAAGAGAACAAAGTTGTTACAAAAAATACAATTAAAAAAATAGATAAACAAAAAAAAGTATTTTTTTTTTGGTGATGCCAAAACAATGGAAACTTTTAAACTTCTGTACCCGAGCTGATTAAAATAATAACAATAGAAGATGTTATGAAAGAAAATGTATAAAATCTTAACCGTTATTTAAATATTTATAGCTCCTGACATTTTCTTTCAACTGTGTTTGTGTTGTTTGTGTTTGTGTTTGTAATTAATTTTTATAAAATAAAGGCAATATTAAGGTTTCCTGACGAGTTAAAAATCAGAATAATTGATGATTTTACTGCTGGTCTTAAGCAAAAGAAAATTTATGAGAAATAGTCCATGAATGAATCCATAATTTTAAAAATTATCAAGAAATATAGTGACGACTCAAAATATAGGCGACCGGCCCCGTAAAACGAATCAAAGCCAGGGTAATTTAATAGCAAGGGAATTCAAAAAATGTCAAAAAATGTTACCTAAAGACGTCATTAACAATCTGAAGCTAAAAATATGTGCTGGAACTGTTTCCCGATGACCAATTGAAGCTGATCTGGTCAAGACGGAATTGAAATAGTGTTCTCTTTTCAAATGAGTCCCAGTTTAATTTAAGAGGCCATAATGGAAGAACATTTGCACGACGACCTAATGGAAAAACACGACACAAATAAGTTTGGCGGTGGCAATATTATTCTATTAAGTTGTCGGGCCAGAGAATGGGTCCAATTCATGTAGTAAAACATACTCTAACTGTTATTGGATACAGACAAATTCTAAATGATGTAGTGTATCCATACGCCGAGGAAAATATTCACCTGGTTTGGAAGTTCCAACATGACAATGACTCAAAACGTACCGACAAAGTTGTAACCGAATAGCTACAATCTAATGCAGTTAGTTATTTGGAATGGACAGCCCAATCACCAGATCTCAATCCCTCAGAAAATCTATGGGAGATTGTAGATCGAAAAATGCAGGCAGATACAAGACAGATCTTATAGAGGTAGTTAATTCAGAGCGGATTTCATCAACAACTTAATTGACTCCATGCCTCGGCAATACCAAAAAAAAAAAAAAAAAATAATGGAGACCCTAAAAAATATTGAATCCAAAAATAGAAAGAAAGTTTAAAAATATTGGATAGTAAAAGTTTTCCAATGTTTTGTTAACAGCATAAAAATGAATACTTTTAAGTTTTGGTACTTTTTTTAAGTTAAGCTATTTATGATAAGGGTGTCGTGCAGAATATAGATCAATTTTTGAAACAAATGTGCCAATGTTTTTTGCTTTATTTTGAGTAATTATATTTGACTAATATAGCCCAGCACTCGAAATTCGAGTGCAAATACTAGAAAATATTAGTTTTTCATTAAATTTTTGTCTTCCAATGTTTTTTAATCTATATATACATACATATATATACAAATTTATGAATATTTAAATTAGCCTAAAGGTATGTTAATCAATTTTAGCAATTCATAATTCAACACAGACCATCTGATGTATAATAAAAATCATTCGCATTAACAGGGTGTAACGAATTATTTTAAATATTTTATTTTATTTAATTTAATATATTTTTAAGACAGACTAAACATAAATTGTTTCATTCACAGCTTCTCCTCAATATGAATTATAACTGTGCCAATTTTCAAACTCCTCCGTGCCCGCATATTACTTAAAACGGGAACTAAAAATGTACCTTCACATATTAATATATAGATCTTGAGCCTGATTTAATTTCTAACACAATCATTTATGGCAATATTTTCTTTTTTTAAACTGTCTGTCTGTCTGTCTGCCATGGGGCAACAGCATTCCCCCTCATCCCATTGATCTGAAACTTGGCCCATAGTCTTGTTGTGACTATAGATTAATTTTGGGACGCACAGTCTCGTAGTGATTTAAACCCCGTTTCCCCTTATCCGATCGATCTGAAACTTTTTCGATAGACTTGCTGTAAAAAAAATTAACTTTGACATTGTCACCCACAGTCACGCACAGTCACGGAGAGATTAAAAACTGACTTCCCCTCATCCGATCGATCTGAAACTTTGTGCATAGACTTGTTGTGGCCAAAGATTAATTTTAGGATAGTCACACACAGTCACGGAGTGATTTAAACCCCATTTCTTCTCATCCAATCAATATGAAACTTGGTCCATAGACTTGTTGTGACCAAAGATTATTTTTAAAGTAGTCACGCACAGTCACGGAGAGATTCAAAACTCCTATGCATAAGGAAAGAAAAAGTTTTAATAAAAACTTTGTTTTTATGGGTTAGATTATTAACTAAATGAAACATACTAATTTTGAAATTATTAAGAGTTGTTAATTTTATGATGAAATTTTTTGATATTGACCGTTCAAGTCATCAAAAATATGAATTGTTAATTTACACTGTTAACTATGCTTGTATAAATAAATAATATTTTATAATATTTATCATTAAAGCACAAAAAAATAATTACAAAAATAAAAAATAAGAAAAAAGAACGGTTGATCTATATCCAAAATATTGCTTCCAAATTATTGTTGTTCTCTATTTCATAAGGCGCCCATATTTTGCTTATACAACATCTGGCTAATTTCTATAGATTTTTTATTTTAAGTTCTCTATTTTGTGTTTTACTCTAAAATACAATCGACCAAGTGCAGATCGGTGATACCATCGACAGTGTCTGTCAGAGCACTTTGAAATTAATTAGCCAATACTTTGCCATCGTTTAAAAATAAAATCGACCAAGCCCGGGTCGGTGTTATCATTTTAGGGCTGGTAAAGCAGTCTTCCCTTGAAAATTGTACGTTCTCTCAACAGTTTTACCACACTGAAAAGTGCGGTAAAAATATGAACATTTGCTTGAGTAAATAAAAAATAAGTCATAGAACTTGTAACTTGGGGAGAAAGGATTAAGAAAAATATTTTAATCGATAAAAATTTATTTGATTGTAAGGCGGTTCCAAATTTGATATTTTCCATTTTTCGTCCAAAACTCCAGAAACATATTATTTATTTATTTTTTTAAATTTTTATTTACAACCTGTTAATAATAACTAGCAGATTCCAGCCCTCGAAATTCGAGTGCAAATTCTAGAAAATTTTATTTTTTCATTAAATGAACACCCTAAAGTTATGCTAATCAATTATAGCTAATTCACAAACCAACACAAAAAACAAACTCATTTTTATTACAAACACATTAACAAATTTAATAAACAGACACATAGCATTGTATAATTTTATGTATGTGTTAGTAGCAACTTTAAATGCAATATACTCAAAATAAAGGAAAAAATTTAAAAATCTGTAAATCTGCAAAATGCCAAATAATATACTTACGTTTGGTCAAAATCGGGATAAAACGGTAGAACAAAACATCGGTCACAAGAAATCGCCTAGCCTATTAATATAGATAAATAAATTTGATTTAATAACAATTGACATAATATGCTAAACTTCACTAAACACAAATATTAGGACGTTCTTTTTTAAGATAAGTAAAGGGTCCGCCAAATAACTTTTTTTTTTTGAAAATGCTATAAAAAAAACTACTGAATATTATCTCAAATTTCTTTTTTTTATTTGAAAGTACAATCCTTCCGGTTAATAATGGAAAATAATTTCATTCAAATGGCTGCCTCGGCTGGCCATGCAGTAGCCTACACGATCGGTCCAATTTTTAAGCACATTATCGATTGTGTGCAGCTGTATTTCACCAATGGCTTCACGAATATTGTCCTTTAAAGCGTCAACTGTCTCTGGCTTGTTGGCGTAACACTTATCTTTGAGGGCACCCCACAAATAATATTCCAACGGTGTCAAATCGCAGCTCCGAGGTGGCCAAACGACATCAGCTCTGCGGCTGATAATGCGATCTTCAAAAAAGGGCGCAAAACATCGAGTGTAGCTTCGGCTGGGTGGCACGTAGCGCCGTCCTGTTCAAAACAAATGTTGCCAATATCCTCCTCTTCAATTTTTGTGAACAAAAATTCGTTCAACATGACCCGATAACGATCGCCATTGACTGTAACGGCCACTCCTTGCTCATTTTCGAAGAAAAATGGCCCAATTATGCCTCTGGACCAAAATCCGCACCAAACAGTGACTCGTTTTGGGTGTATCGGCTTTTCAATGTATGCGTGCGGGTTTTCTGTGCTCCAAATGCGACAATTTTGCTTGTTTACATACCCGCCAAGATCAAAATGAGCTTCATCTGAAAAGATGATTTTTTTTGACAAAATCGGCATCTTCTGTAAGTCGATCGCAGGCCCCCTTAGCGAACCGAAAACGCATTGGATGGTCAGTTGGCTTCAACTCCTGAACCAATTGGACTTTGTATGGCGTCATACCAAGTCTTTATGCAAAATTCGTCTCAATGATGCCTCCGAAATGTTCAATTCTTGAGAACGACGGTGAATTGATGTTGTTGATGGCGCTTCACGCACACTTTCTGCCACAGCAGCAATATTCTCGGGTGTACGCACTGTTTTTTCTTTTCACGCTTTGGTTTGGATGCCAGCTTCTTTCACTTTTTTCACAAGATAACGAACATACGGAGCTGACGGTGCTTCTCTTCTTCCAAAATCCGTACGCAATTTTCGCACACATTCTGCAACATTACCATGATTTTCAAAGTAATGTCGCAATATTTCCCAGTGTTGTTCAAGCGTATACACAGCCATATTCGTTCAGCGGAAGGATAAAACTAATTATCTGTCAAATCAGACATGAGCTAAGTGTTACCATTCACGAAATAAGCACTAGTTGAAAAAAAAAACGATAGATGGCGGACCCTTTATTAACAAAAGGAAATAAGCAACTAAATATAATAAACAAAAAGAATTAAGTAAATTGATAAAAGGAAATTAACAATTAATTTCTGAAAGGCAGGTCCAAAATATTTTGCCTTTTAAGTCTTCTAGTGGTTAAATGTGTTGACTTAACCTTTCTAAATAGGTTTCGCTAATCTTCTAATTTCATCTTTCAATTTTGGAAAATGGAGATATTTTTTTTTACTTTCTTTTTTATTTATTTATTTGTTAATCTTTGTAACAAGACTGAAGTCTTAAGTCTGTGAAGTCTGTGTGCTATAACTCCAAAAAGGTTTTGAAATGGTTTTATATAAAAATACTTTATTTTCTAGGCTAAGTTTTGATTTGGGTTCATGAAGCCAATATAGAGTTTTAGTCTTGATATTTAGATGCTGTTTATTTGTTTTAATATAAGTCTTCCATGTTAATTTCCTATATATAGGAATACACATATTCCTAAGTATTTTACACAAAATAGGGCAATTACTCGACGTTAAGAAAAAGTGATTTGCTCAACCATGTCTCAATGACATTCAATTCTTGAATGTATCATCTGCATAGGTTGCAATTAAAACATTTTCGTAACTAACATGTCTGACGGAATCCTGTATCTATGCAGCATATTTGACTCAAAAAAATAAAAAATGTATTGCATCTGAATATTTTTCTAAGATATTTTCGAGATATCGAAACAAACCAAAACTAAAACGAACATCTTCTAGCGTTTCCAATAACATCAACGATATAAATCATTATTGGCTTTTATTACAATTAATTTAACATTTTTCTATTAAAAACAAACTTTTTAGGCGGCTTTGATGGTACCTCCAATGTTTTGGCTGGCAAACTTTTTAACATACCAGTCAAGGGAACTCATGCCCACGCATACATAACATCCTTCTCCGGCATTGGTGAATTAAAAACGCGACTGTTAAAACATAAACTTACAGGTTGGTTTGTTTCTAAGATATTAGTCAGATTGAAAATGATAACCGTGTTAATGATGTTTTATCTTCGAAGGTATAACTGGTGACTTACTTGAACATGCTGTACAACATCGTCAATCTCTTGCCATGGTCCTTGACGTTTCTATGGAAGAGTCATCCGAAGGCGAACTGGCGGCAATGGTTTCATATGCCATAGCATTTCCAGATGGTTTTATGGCTTTAGTCGATACGTACGATGTTAAGAGGTATTTCGCTTTTAGGCAAATTCTCTCGGAACAATTACAAAAAATAATAATTTCTTTATTAAAACATACCAATATTGAATTGAAACTCAAATCTCATAATGTAATTGCACTCTAATCTAGTGTTGTATTTCTTAGTATTTTTTCTCTATTTCGAAGAAAAACAAAATTGTGTCCTGTCCTGCCAGTGTTTAGTTTTAGTTTATTTGTTTTTTTTTAAATAGATTTTCAATTCAAACTCTTAATTCCTAACAGCATTAATGAAAAACCTAAACAAACTAAAGATAAACCGCCAGAAATTAATGCAAAAACATTACCAAATGGTGTGCAAAATCAAAAAAATAATCATTTACAGCAAAATGATTTTAAATTAAATGGAAATTCTAAACTGGACAAAATCAATGGCAAATTAACAACATCTGTACAACAAACAAGTCTTAATTTCAAAAATGGTTTAGATAATAATCATTTAAATGGTCATTCCGTTGTTAAGGCCGCTTGTACTACCATAAATGGTTCGTCGCATACAAAGACCGCTACCAAGAACTTGAATAGCAGACATTGTGCTGATAACAATGCATTTTCATCATCTTCGCCACAAGCGTACTTGCCAAAATACGTCGAGAAGTCATTCAGGTAATTTTGTTTTATTTAACGATATATGTATGCAATTACAGATTTTTCTGTACCCTTGGCTTTGCTCTCTCTTCTCTCTCTCCTCGGTTAAAATCTAATTCTAATTCTACGGATGAGCGAAAACTAGTTAAACTAAATTAATAACTCAATAGAAATTTCCAAATAAATATGTTAAATACTTTTCACCAAAGTTTTTTGGTATTTTAATTTTGAATTAGTTTAACCAGTTCCCATCCAAACTTAATATATTATCTAAAATATAATACATTGATTTTACTGCATGCTTTTGATGTGATATGTAAATTATTTTGTTGCATCTACTCTCCAACAAGTGTCATGTTGTTTTGTGTTTTGTCAAAATTTAAGTTTTTGTTAGTGAGTTTTTTTTTTATTTGTTTTAAAATATTTAAAACGTTAACTAAAAAATTGCATTGGCCTAACTTAAAACATTGTATTATACACTATTCCAAAATTTAACAAAAAAAAAAAAAAAAAAAATAAAACAAAAGGACTTATTTGGTGATACAATCTTATTGATAAATTTGGTTGTTACGAGTATATGCCACACAAAACGAGGTGATAATTGTTTTAGTATTATTTTAATTATATTTATATTTAATTATTTTGATTTTCAATCACTTTATATTTGGTATGTACACTTCATTTTTACATATCTTTTTGTTATGCTTATACTAAAATTTTGGTTTACTACTAATGACATACAGTGAGTGACAATACAATAGAAGCTTTTAACAAAATATGTACATATATTTTTGATACAAAAAATGGATCCTAAAATTAAAAACTATTTTATTCATTTAAAATTTTTTTATATTTTTTGTTTATTTAAAAAAGCAAAAATATTAACTTAAAATTGCATAATTTCAGAAAAAAAAAATCATGTGAGTCCGATCACAGGGGAGATGTGTAAACATCTACAGCCGAATTCATAACTAAATTTTAGCAGCCGCATATACATCGCACACAACGAGAGCTGCTTACTAGAATACCGATTAAGCCAAACAGTAATTTAGCACAGAGTTTATTCATAACCAATTTTATTCTGTCAACTAAAGGTTAAAATATCAACTTTGAATTTTGTGACGCCGTTTATTTCTATGCAAATAGGTTGGCATTTCATCTCATTTTTAGCAAGTGTTTGAAAGTCCTTTAGAATGAATTTAACAAGTAAAGGGTCCGCCATCTAACGCTTTTTTTCAACTAGTGCTTATTTCGTAAATGGTAACACTTAGCTCATGTCTGATTTGACAGATAATTAGTTTTATCCTTCCGCTGAACGAATATGGTTGTGTATACGCTTGAACAACGCTGGGAAATATTGCGACATTACTTTGAAAATCATGGTAATGTTGTAGAATGTGTGCGAAAATTGCGTACGGATTTTGGACGAAGAGAAGCACCGTCAGCTCCGTATGTTCGTTATCTTGTGAAAAAAGTGAAAGAAACTGGCATCCTCATCGATAAACCAAAGCGTGAAAAGCCAAAAACAGTGCGTACACCCGAGAATATTGCTGCTGTGGCAGAAAGAGTGCGTGAAGCGCCATCAACATCAATTCACCGTCGTTCTCAAGAATTGAACATTTCGGAGGCATCATTGAGATGAATTTTGCATAAAGACCTTGGTATGACGCCATACAAAGTCCAATTGGTTCAAGAGTTGAAGCCAACTGACCATCCAATGCGTTTTCGCTTCGCTAAGTGGGCTTCGCTAAGATGCCGATTTTGCCAAAAAAAAATCATCTTTTCAGATGAAGCTCGTTTTGATCTTGGCGGGTATGTAAACAAGCAAAATTGTCGCATTTGTTGCACAGAAAACCCGCACGCATACATTGAAAAGCCGATACACCCAAAACGAGTTACTGTTCGGTGCGGATTTTGGTCCAGAGGCATAATTGGGCCATTTTTCTTCGAAAATGAGCAAGGAGTGGCCGTTACAGTCAATGACGATCGTTATCGGGCCATGTTGAATGAGTTTTTGTTCACAAAAATTGAAGAGGAGGATATTGGCAACATTTGGTTTCAACAGGACGGCGCTACGTGCCACACATCCGAAGCTACACTCGATGTTTTGCGCCCTGTTTTTGAAGATCGCATTATCAGCCGCAGAGCTGATGTCGTTTGGCCACCTCGGAGCTGCGATTTGACACCGTTGGACTATTATTTGTGGGGTGTCCTCAAAGATAAGTGTTACGCCAACAAGACAGAGACAATTGACGCTTTAAAGGACAATATTCGTGAAGCCATTGGTGAAATACAGCTGCACACAATTGATAATGTGCTTAAAAATTGGACCGATCGTGTAGGCTACTGCATGGCCAGCCGAGGCAGCCATTTGAATGAAATTATTTTCCATTATTAACCGGAAGGATTGTACTTTCAAATAAAAAAAAAATTGAGATAATATTCAGTAGTTTTTTTTATAGCATTTTCAAAAACAAAAAAAAAAAGTTATTTGGTGGACCCTTTACATTATAAATAACACACTTGCTAAGAGACTGCTAAATATTGGTTATGAATTCGGCTGCTAGTAATTAAAGTTTTTTTATGGCACTTTTTTAAAATCAAACAGAAAGCGTTATCTATGTATCACTTATAGCAATCAACTGCAGGAGCTCTGTTAATATAAAAATAATTATTATCATTTATTATTTCAACCGGTTAATTTTTAATTTTTCGTTTTTCGTTTTTTATTTTATATTTTATATTTTTAATTTTTAATTTTTCGTCTTTCATTTTTCATTTTCAATTTTTTATTTTTCATTTTTTATTTTTATTTTTCATTTTTCATTTTTCATTTTATATTTTTCATTTTTTATTTTTAATTTTTTTTTAATTTTTTACTTTAAATTTTTTATTTTTCATTTTGAATTTTTAATTTTGCGTTTTTTATTTTTTATATTTAATTTTTTTTTTTATTTTTATTTTTATTTCTCATTTTGTATTTTTTTATTTTTCATTTTTCATTTCTTATTTTTCCTTTTTCATTTTTTATTTTTCCTTTTTCATTTTTTATTTTTCATTTTCTTTTTTCATATTTCATTTCTTATTTTTCATTTACCATTTTTTTTTATTTTGCATTTTCAAACAGGTTATTACATATCATAATTTTTTCACCAATACAATCATAAGTCACACCGATTTTTTCTTACGCTCACATGTTGCGCTGATTTTTTCTTACGCTCACATGTTACGCTATTTTTGTGATTGTATTATGAAATAAAAATTTACCCCCCTCCGAGTATAGATGTTTACACATAAAAAAAAAAAACAAAACTTAAAAGTATTACAGCCGAATTCATAATCAAATTTTAGCAGCCGCATATACATCACACACAACGAGCTGCTTACTAGAATACCGATTAAGCCAAACAGTAATTTAGCACAGAGTTTATTCATAACCAATTTTATTCTGTCAACTAAAAGTTAAAATATCAACTCTGAATTTTGTGACGCCATTTGTTGGCATTTCATCTCATGTTTAGCAAGTGTGTGAAAGTTCTTTAGAATGAATTTAACAAGCGCATTATAAATAACACACTTGCTAAGAGACTGCTAAATATTGGTTATGAATTCGGCTGTTAATTTTTATGCTGTTGACGAAACATTGAAAACCTTTCCTATACAAAATAAACTTCCCTCTATTTTTGGTTTCAATATATTGTTAAGTGTCCATTATTTTTTCGTACTGCTTCACAGTGCCGAGACATGTAGTGAATAAAATTGTTGATGATATCCATTGACATTTTTTCAATCTACAATTTCCCATATATTTGGCCATTCCAAAACAGTAACTGCATCAGATTTTAGCCATTCGGTTACAAGTCATTTAGAATTTTCCCGTATCCAATTACAGTCTTTTACTACATGAATTTGAACCATTCCTTGACCCGAAATGTAACCCCATACCATTATATTGCCTAGTCTCTTTCGGCGGTTTCTCCACAGGACGATAACAACCAAGGTAAGCCTCAGTTGCTCGTGGGGAAACAGTTCGATCACATATTTTTAGTTTCAGATAAGCTCTTTGGTAACCATTTTGAAAATTTTTTAGACTCTGTTGATATTGAATGAGTCGTCATGATATTTCTTAATATTTTTTGAAATTATGGGTTTATTAAAGAATATTTCTCACAAATTTTCTTTTGCTTAACACCAGCAGTAAAATCGTCTATTTTTCTGATTTTTAAAACATTGAAAAATATAATTGTGTTAAAAAACAGTCAAAAGAAAACGTCAGAAACTATAAATATTTAAATAACGGTTAAGATTTTATACATTATCTTTCACACCATCTTTTATTTTTATTGTTTTAATCAACCCTGGAACAGAAGTTTAAAAGTTTCTATTGTTTTGGCATCACAAAAAAATATTTTTTTTTTCGTTTATATATATTTTTTTTGAAATTATAAAAAAAAAAACAAAGTTGACAATTCAGAAATTTGTAAAAGTTTCCCATGTATTGTCACCACTGCGTATTTGTGAAGTTATTTTTTCTAGGAATTTTCTTCACGAGCAAAATATTTGGAATAACCATATACGAGTAGAATGGGATATTTTCAATGGAATCTGGGGGGGCAAATCATCACATTCGATATCGAGTAAAATCAATTGAAATTCCATATTTTGGTTTATTATTTAAAGAAGATGGACAATCGTCAGACCTCGTTTCACTTTTGTTACTAACTAAGGACCACAAGTCGTTAGCTGTGACAGAGTAAAATTACTCTTAGTATTTTATTTTGGAAAATAAAAAAATAATTTCGTACGAAAAATTTCGATAACGATTGCGACGATTCGACCCCTGGCTTAAACTGAATTTCCCTTTGTTAAGCCGTCATTAGGATACAATACTTTTTCAAAGTTTTTTTAACAATATTTTTAAGTACATATGTCTCAAAATTATAAAACTTTCGGAATTCGGAATCGTTGATAACTAAAGTTAGGAATAAAACACTTTTTATCCTGCAACATTTTAATTTAAATAAAAAATTTTTAGTTAAAATCATTTTTACTTCCTTTATTTTAACTTGTAGTGTCTGTTTGTCTGTCGAAATTTTGCATGCAGACTCGTGGCGACGATAAAATTTTCGTTAAAAAAATTTAATTGTAGTATAATATCGGATTTTTCGAAATTTAAAAAATTTTTTTTTTATTTTCAGTTAATCAATTATTTAATTACATGATGGTAAACTTAATTTACAAAGAAAAGCAGTATAATAAAGGCAGTATAAAAGCTTGGTTTTTATGGGTTAGTTTTTTTTTGAGATGAAAATAATGCACTAATATGAATTTCCGAATATCAACTCCCCCAACTTTGTAAAGACAATACGTTGCAAAATCGTAATATTCAATGTAGGTTTTAGATCAGATATGATGTTATTTAATTTTATAAAACGAAGTCATAAAATTATATTTAAACAAAAATAATATCAATTATTTTTTCGTGTCCACATCGTTTTCAGCTTTATCTGTGTGTCCTTCTTCAAGCTTTTGACAGTGCTATTAGTTATGACTTTGAAGGCATTTCTTCATTTTCTTTAAAAAACTTTTATGTCATCGGCAGTTGTTTTACTCTTTTTCAAATTTGTTTTTATTAAAGCCCAATATCCTCCAATTGGTCTTTTTATACCCTCCACTCCACTGTGCAGAGGGTATATATCAGTTGATCATTCCATTTATAACGCATCGAAAAAATTTCTTGCGACCCCAGAAAGTATATATACTCTTCTTGATCCTTATAATAATACGAGTCGATATAGCGATGTTCGTTTGTTCGTGTATTGAAATCACTCCGATTCACAAAATAAAGCATTTATCTGGGTAAAATTAGGATAACATTGTTTGTAATTACTTGGTACTGAATTTGAAGCTTTTAAGCCCAATAGCCAAGGAGTGACATACGAAAATGTTGAAATATTCCGATAAAATTTCATATAAAGAACTTAAAATAGTGAAAAATTTTTATAAGTAATAGAACATATTTGCTTGCTTGTTGTTTTTTTTTGTACATGTGAACGAATGCGAGTAAAAGAATATCAAAGTTATGCACTTATTCTCTTTAAACAAATAAAAATGTAATTATTATAATTGCTTCCAATTAAAAAAAGCACGAAAATACCTAAAATTGTTGTTAGTTATCATTAATTTGAAACCTTATTGCAAAAAAGCTAGCCATTATAATGTGAAATCTAACCTTTGTTGCCTCTTAGTGTTGATACACTTGGTTATAATATTGTGTTTCGAACATGGAGGTCATCAAAGATTCGGTACAGACGAATTTAACACTTACTTGTTTTTTTTTTTTTAACAAATTCAATATTATTTTCCTAGAGCATATTTAAAGTTGTTAAGGCGTTAAAGCTAAATTAGGCAAACTGAAGTGGAGGGTTTGCGTAAAATGAATGAATCTCTTTTTCAAACACTCTTCTCTTTACACTTGTGCGTTATTAGTTCCTGTTGTTATAACTGAACTTGACTTTTCGCCTCATTGGCAAATAGCCTGCCAGACAAGATATTGCAAATCTAACGTTTAAACCCCAATGGAAGTTTCCCAAGCAATATTGAGGACTAGGAAGCGTGCTGAAATCCGCTTCTAATCTTTTTTGC
Organism: Cordilura impudica; assembly: GCA_963682025.1. Taxonomy (NCBI): domain Eukaryota; kingdom Metazoa; phylum Arthropoda; class Insecta; order Diptera; family Scathophagidae; genus Cordilura; species Cordilura impudica. The sequence goes on along the minus strand of OY821518.1, from coordinate 42,295,397 downwards.
ACCTTTAATTTTTTTCGAAGTTTCAAGCCATTCCGCCCTTTACATCTTTGAACAATTGCGACGTTCGTTCCGCATTTCTTTTCAATATCTCTGATGGACATACTGCCGTTTTTGGTAAAAACTTCACCAATTCAATTTTTTAAATTCCACTAGCCAACAAGGTTTTGGACTGGAGCAATCAAATATCTTTCCTAGGGTAATTTGGTGTGCTGAATTCGAATCTGTAATTGGTTTTTCTCTATCACGTCAGGTTTTCGAGATACAAAAAAATGTTTTTATTAGTTTTTTACATAAAAAATCATTAGTTTGTTTAAAAATCAATGAATTTTTAAAAGTGAATGGCGTTATTTGAACTTCGTTTGTACTTTGCTGGTTCGGTTTCACGTATTAGAGTCCAGCAATAGTCTCCCAGCACGCTTTTGTCCCAAAATCCTTGATAATTTCTTTCAATTTTCATTAAATCTTGGTTAGCACGCTCCCTTTGTAAGTCATTCACCTAGGTTTTGTGGAAAAAAATCTAAATCGTGATAATTTTTCAATAATTCAGCTACAATTTGTGTGTAGTTTTCACTCTTATTGTTTACAAGAAAACTGTCCACGATGCTCTTGAAAGATTTCCAGGCTGCATATTCTTTAGAACCTGGTTCTCGACTGGAGGGCCTAGATTATGCCGACGACAAATGTGAGCTATCCCACAGGTTTATTGATATGCAAAGCAAATTTAAAGACCTGGAACTTGAATCCTCCAAAGTTGGGCTTAAGATATATGTAGGAAAAACCAAAGAAATGCGGATAAACACAACGTCAACAGAGCAACTAAACTTCTTGGAGCATCAAGTTGAACGTGTTGAGGAGTTTACTTACCTTGGAAGTACAATATCTGAAAATGGTGGTACCCTAAAAGATGTGTAAAATAGAATAAAGAAGGCGCTGGGCTCATGGACTCAACTTCGCAAGGTATGGAGCTCAAAAGACTACAGCCTCAGCACGAAAATCCGTTTGTATAAAGCTTGTGTCCTTTCTATCCTACTCTACTGATGTGAAACATGGTTTGTAACGGAGTCAATACAAAACAAACTGCGCGCTTTTGTCAATAGATGTCTTCGCAGAATCCTTAGGGTGTTCTGGCCCAATAAAATAACAAACGAAGAACTCTGGGCGAGGACGGATATGTACGACATAAATGTGGAAGTTCGGCGGAGGAAGTTTGGATGGATAGGACATACACTTCGTAAGCCATCGGACGAAGTATGTCACCAAGCTTTGGTATACAACCCCCAAGGAAGTAGAAGAGTAGGAAGACCAAGAACCACCTGGCGAAGATCAACATTGGGTGAAATAAACAGGCTTGAACAAAACGGTCTTGAAGCTGACGGTCCTGGACGAAGATACAACAACATTGGGGAACTCAAAGAAGTTGCTGAATGAAGAGATGGATGGAGTAATCTTGTAGACAACCTTTGCCCAGTATAGATGCGGCTCGTAATCGAAAGACGACGGGCGAGCTTATATTATTATTATATTCTTTCTCCAATAAACATTGTGAAAAATTGTCATTACTCAATAGCTTCCTGATCTGAGGGCCAACAAATATGCCTTCTTTGATTTTAGCATATGAAATTTTAAGAAAAACCGCTAACAAATATTTAAATGCTGCAAAATTTTTGTCCAGAGCCTTGACAAAGTTCTTACAAAAAGGCCCAATTTTATGTGCAGCGACGGAAGAAGAACGTCATTTGGATCAACTAATGGTTTATTTGAAATGTTTTGTTTTCCTGGTGAATACTTAGTTCTTTTTGCCACTCTGTTCTGACGTAATGATGACATGTAGTGCAACTATACCATAGACAAAGGAAACAACAATATTTTATGAAACCTCCTTGCATACCAGTCAACAAACCAATGACCATAGTAACAGATTAATTTACAGTTATTTACGATGATCTATACTATATATACAAAGAAATTTAAATCACACACCTTAAGGTCACCACAGATCTTCCATTTATGATCGTTGTATTTGAGTAATGTCAAAATTTCAGTCATTGATTCGTAATTTTCCTTTGTATTAATGGCATGAGCAATTGGTACGGATGGTTTTCCATTCCCATTATGCAAAAGAAGAGCATTTAAACTGTACTTAGAGCCATCAATAAATAATCTCCATTCAGTTTTGTCATATGGCTGGTTCATTTTTTTAAATAAACCATCAACATCAGTACAGTAAAGAATAGAGTGTTTATTTTCAAAATATGCAGCCAATTCCAAGCTTCTATCTCTATAGATTATCACTTTTGTCCCAACTGCAAGATGTGTTCACTGCTGCATGCGTGAAACTAGTAATTCTGCGTCTTGCTTCGTTAAATGTAAATCCCGAGTTAGATCATTCAGCTCAGCTTCCGTCACTAAATGGCGTTCATCATCAGCCTCATACAAACTACCACTGCTGGTGAAAGATGTTTCGGACTGGAAGATGTAGAACTGGGAATGACTGGTAATGGATCATTTGGGACCGATGGGACATTCGCGTGAGTAATATTTTTTCGATTTTTCAGAAATAACAATCAGTTTGGAGCTTACTTGACTTTCTCCAAAGTACTTTAATTGAAAAATCGAAATAGATCTTCTCAACATTTGAAAACTTGCATAAAACAGTCCACGGTCTGTCCAAGTTTCTGACAGCAAAACCAAAATAATGTAAATATGCATATTTTAATGATTCTGATATTGCATATCCGTTTTGTCCAACCAAATAGTCACCACAGACAAAGCAAAAATAGCTTGAATCAGTAACTTTCGATCTCCCTGACATGCTTAAACGTTACTATTATGAAGATTTAGAATGAATGTGGGCTTCCGTCAAATTAATAATTGTGAAATTGTAGTGTCAGTATTGACTGTTTTACAGTATTGCGAGCATGCGATAAAAAATGAACAAGACGTGGTAGTCCAATTTTTATGCCAGATTCGAATTCAGCGCACCCAGATTAGTTAAAAATAATGCTTCGTTTCTGCAGTCAATTTTTTTTTTAAATTTGTAGACCAGTGTACTTAGTTTTTCTTGTTGTTCCTTGTTTGCTTGCCATTTTAAGGTCTTGAATTTAAATGTACTGTTCCGTTTCGATTTGTCTTCTATTTGCCAACAATTAATTTGCTTTGTTCATCTTAACTGAAAAAGAAAAAAGCAAGCAAGAGTGTCAAATTCGGTACGCCGAATCTTTGATACCCTTTATATGGATTTTACGTTACATTAATATCTGGTAAAGGCGCGTTTCCACATACACTGTAATCGGCGCCGAAAACGAAAACTGAAACTGAAAAACGTTGCTGTTCGTCACCGTCTCGTTTCTGAACAGCTTTCGTTTTAGTTGGGAGCGTTGCAGCGTAAAACAGAAACTGAAACGGAATTATTGCATTCTATTTTTCTATTCTATTGTTTAGTTGTTATTGTGAAGAGGAATTGTACTTTTAGCGGTGGTTGATGCAAACTACAAGTTTACAGCGGTAGACGTTGGCTCATATGGCCGAGAAGGCGAAGCAGGCATTTATTTAAATAGCGGAATAGGCCATTAATATTCCACCACCGAAAGCTCTACCATGCACTGAAACTGTTTTGCCGAATGTGATACTTGGTGATGAAGCATTTGCCTTGCACAAAAACTTAATGGAACCTTATCCAAGACAACAATCACTACAAGATCGACTCAAAGCTATTTACAATTACCGCCGTTCCCGTGCTAGAAGAACAACGGAAAATGCGTTTGGAATTATGGCTTCGTATTTCCGTGTTTTTCACACACCAATTGTTATTACTACCCCGGCAACTATCGACAATCTTATTTTTGCGGTATGTACATATAAAGGGTTTTTCAGTAAGAGCGCTACAAAAGTTTTTTTAAATAAAACAAAAACGGTTTTGGATATCAATGAAATTCTTTATTCATGTGAAAGTACGTTCGATGCCATTATGTATGGAAATCGACCTCTTTTGCATGGCCACCACGGGCACGCTTGCAGAAGTCCAGACGCTGAACCCAATTTTCGACGGTTTTCAAGTATAAATCGGCCGATACTGCTGCAATTTCACGTTCGGTATTCGTACGAAGTTCATCAATCGTCGCTGGTTTGTTGGCATAGACCATAGACTTGACGTAGCCCCACAGAAAATAGTCCAACGGGGTCAAATCGCACGACCGAGGCGACCAATCGACTGGACCATTTCGTGAGATAACACGTTCTCCAAACTTGGTTTCCAATAAATTGATTGTGACATTCGCTGTGTGGCTTGTGGCGCCGTCCTGTTGGAACCACATGTCCTCCAAGTCCATATCATCCAATTGGGGACAAAAATATTCGGTTATCATTGAACGGTAGCGATTCCCATTCACAGTAACGTGCCGGTCTTGATTATCACGGAAGAAGTACGGCCCAATGACGCCGCCGGCCCATAAACCGCACCAAACCGTAATTTTTTCGGGATGCAATGATGACTCATGGAGTACGTGTGGATTGCTGTCTGACCAATAACGCATATTTTGTTTATTGCCGAGGCCATTCAGCCAGAAATGAGCCTCATCGCTGAAGATGATTTTTCGATGAAAATCCGAATAATTTTCAAGTTGTTGCTCAGCCCAATTCACGAACATACGACGCTTCTGGTGGTCAAGTGGCTTCAGTTCTTGCGTCAATTTGATCTTGTAAGGATGTAGGCCAAGATCTTTTCGCAAAATTCGCCACAACGACGTCACAGAGATGCCCAACGCTTGAGAACGACGTGTGAGAGACACATTTGGGCTTTCTTAAACTGAAGCCTCAGCGGCAGCAGTATTCTCGGCACTACGGGCACTTTATCTCACTGGCACGGGAACATTTTGTACTGTGCCTGTGGATTCAAATTTTTCCACTAGACGCTCGATTGTTGATCTGCTAGGACGATTATGACGACCATAAATTGGACGTAGCGCTCTTAACGTTGAGGCCACTGACTCCGAATTTCGGTAGTAAATTTTAATAATTTCGACTCGTTGTTGGGTCGTATATCTTTCCATCATGAAATGGCAAACCTTACTGAAGAGAAATGTCAAAAGAGCGGCAAGAAATATGGCGGCGTTTGCTGTCCCTGTTTTTATACTTTTGTAGCGTCCCTATTGAAATACCCTTTATTACACAACATGATGCGGTCCGAAAAAATAAATTCACCAGCAGAGCCCACGTTCGGAAATTTCGACAATTTGATAATACCAGATAATGATATGATTCCAATTGCAAATACATCAGCTGGTGGCCGACCAAACAATGAAGTAAGTCGCGAAAAATTCAAAGAATATTTCAATGGAATTGGAGCGGTTGAATGGCAGGGCCGACCAATTTAACAATTTGGGCATACTCTTTACAAATGTTTCACCATGTATTATTTTAAGGAAATAAGGAATTTCGTTTTCGGCGCCGATTACGGTGTATGCGGAAACTCATTAAGCAATTTTATAAAATTCACACTATTTTGGGCCATATTTTGGCACAATGATGCCTGATTTACTCAACTTTAAAAACCATCCGGCTCGAAATAATGATAACATTATTCTAAGTTTACCCATATAAATGGTTTATTTTGTGAATGAGAGTGCTTTCAACAGACAGAGTAAACAGAAGCGACTGAAAGGCAGACGGGCATCGCTATATCGACTGGGGTTGTTGTAAGGATCAATAATATATACTAGCAGATTCCAGCCCAATTCCAGCGAAATTCGAACGCAAATTCTAGGATATTTTATTTTTTCATTACATAAATACCCTAAAAGTATGCTAATCAATTATAGCCAATTCTCAAATCAACACAAAAAACAAACTCATTTATATTACTAACACATTAACAAATTTAAGAAACACACACATAGCATTGTATAATTTTATGTATGTATTAGTAGCAACTTTAAATGCAATTTACTCAAAATAAAGGAAAACATTTTAAAATCTGTAAATCTGCAAAACGGCTAAAAATAAATACCTTTCAAGTAATATACGTTTTGTCAAAATCGGGATAAACGGTAGAACAGAACATCAGTCACAAGAAATCGCCTAGCCTATTAATATTATAGATACTTCATAGAGTCGCAGAATTCATTTTTCGATGCGTTACAAACGGAATGACAAACTGATATATACCCCCTGCACAGTGATGTGGAGGTTATAAAAAAAACACTAAACACAATTTTTTGAGGTTACCGAATATTTCACTTTAAATATTTTAACTTTGTGTCTAGTCCTTATAAATGGCCCCTAAATTATCTTTGAATAGTTGTATCTTTATCCCCACGATCCCCCACTCTATCTTTATATAACCTTATCCTTCATTTACGTTGCCATGCAAACCAATTCGTGAAGCCACTTATCTGTCTTGAGCTATATTTTTTTTAAGTTAGCTCTAGCCGTTAATGGCTAAATAAATAAATATTTGCAATATTTTTTTTTCAAGTAATTTAAATATGAAATTTTTAAATATTTATCGGTATTATTATAGGCAATACTAACACAATTTCTTAAGCTCATTAATAACATTACTTTATTTTTGACTAATATGTATATTTTTTAAATGTTTTATTATTAATCATTACGTTTTATTGGTATTCTTTATTTATTGGCTTTTTATAAATTAATTTATTAATATTTTTTTTTTTACATTTTTTTATCTTACAAAAAATGTTAATGTGAAACAATTATAAAAATCCTCATAATTCCTCTATCGTCAAATAAAAAATACAATTATCAAAATAATATTAAAAATGACTTCCCGGCACTATTTTGGCAGAGGTATGTAAAACACACATTCAACCATTAAAAAAATATTGAATTCATTAATTTCAATGGTAAAAAACAATAACTATTTTATTTTCCATTATACTATGTGTGTATTATTTAGTTGTATTATTGCTAAATTGTCTGTCTAAACATACATATATTTTTTCTTTACGATTTTACGTTACGTTTCGTTTTTAATTGTAGTGTACGAGTATTTTGTAATATTTCAAAATTCACTTAATTCACGAAAAAACATTCAGATTCGTTTGTTATTGCAAAGCCAACTGCCATTTTAATCATTCAATCGTATTCATTACCATTTGTTTTAAAAATTTATCATATAAAATTAACAAAAAAAAAAAAAAAATGGTCCGAGAGATATCACCTGCATGGCTTTTGTAAAACTTTAAATGCAGTTTTTTTAACTTTAGATAATTGAAAACAAAATCATAAAGCTTGTACAAATTGGTTTATTATAGATAAACTAATTTACGATGTAGTGAGTTTCGATTTTGAAACGAAAGCGAAATAGTCTTTCAAAAACGAAGTATTTTTTTTTTTATCGAATTTGAAATTGTTCAACAAAATGGGAAGAATTATCGATAAAATATTCACTGAAGTTGCTTAATTTCTTTTAAAATTATAAATTGAATTATAATTGAATCGAGAAAAAATTTGAATTAAATAAACATTTTAACCTTGTAACTCTGCTTGACATTTTGTCTTAGACACTTAGAAGTTGTGGGCATGGTAACATTTTTCATACTTTCCCAGCCAGTAAAATTCAACCTAAAGATACTTATTTCGATGAATCACTTTCGTTTCAAATATGAGATAAAAGTTATATTTCCGGCATCGGGAAGATTCTACATTGTTGGCTCGAGAATTATAAGAAATAAAATCTCAAACTTATTTGTAAATTCAAAAGCAATGAGGAATACAAATATTTGGCCTATAGTGCCGCTGTTTAACAAATACGAAGGTAACAAACACTAAGGAATTTTCTGGGATCCCTTTCAGAGGGCTTTTTTATTTTGATTAAACAAAATTAATTTTTTTTTTTAAATCCGACCTGACAAAGAAAACATAAATATTTTAGGAAAAATTTTCTTTGTTTCTCAACATAATCTCCTTTTAGCTCGATACACTTTTCCCAGCGATGTTCATTAGCTTCGATACCCTGTTTATAGTGAGATCTGTCCAGCTCCTTAAAATAGCAATCAATAGCAAACTCCATCTCATCATCGTTAGAAAATCTTTTACCACCTAGCCATTTTTTCAAATTTGGAAATAGAAAATAATCCGAGGGAGCTAAATCTGGCGAATAAGGTGCATTCATGGATTTTTGCCAATGCAATAATGACGAAACAACACTTTTTCGTCAAACGCAGCCTTTTTCCTTAATTTCATCACTTAAACGCAGCAATAAGTTAGGACAATTCTCGCCATTGATTATTATTATTTTTTTTTTTGAAGATAATTTATAAAAATTATTCCACGCTTAATCCATCCAAAGGACGTCATAACCTCGCCTACAGATGGAACTGTCTTCGCCTTCTTTTGACACGATTCTCCAATTTCAATCCACTGTTTCGACTGTTCTTTTGTCTCAGATGTGAAGTGATGGATCGATGTCTCATCAATGGTCAGGAATCGATCTCAGTGAATTTGTATACCTGGAAAAAATTGGTGACCGTTATGTAATTTAATACTTTCATTTTAAAGGTCTAAGTCCAACCAACCTTCGTTTACGAGTATGAAATAATGGCTGGCAGAGTTTAAACGAGGCCGTACGAGCTGCCAAGACGAACACCGTAGTGGTCCACCTTTTGAGGTGGAGCATCGTCGGCTGAAGGTGCGTGAGAAAGCTGTCCACAAGATGGGTGCCGCGTTTGCTCACAATAGAACGAAAACAGCGTCGTGAGGATGTTTCAATAAAGTGTTTGGCTATGTTTCACCGCAATAAAGCGGAGTTTTTCCATCGATTCGTAACAATGGATGGGTCCACCACTTCACAACTGAGCCAAAGGTACAGTCAAATCAGTGGACTGAAATGGATGAATCGTATCCAACGAAGGCGAAGATAGTTCCATCTACAGTCAACGTTATGGCGCCTGTTTTTTTGGGATGCTCGTGGGATAATTATATCCTATACCACTATGTCGTCAGGGTATAATGAATTTGTGCTGATGTTTGTAACTACCAAAAATAGACCCATCTTTTATTATACCGACCGACTCAGAATCACTTTCTGAGTCGATTTAGCGATGTCCGTCCGTCTGTTTGTCCATGTAAACCTTGTAATCAAACAACAGGTCGCAAATCCATTCGCAATTTTGGCGAAAATAAAGTGGTTGCTCTGGATATTTCCAAGGCATTCGATCGTGTGTGGCACGGTGCATTGATATCAAAGCTTATTGCATTTGGGGTCGGTAATGACTTCTCTCGATTTATATCGAGTTTTCTCAGAGACCGAACAATACGTGTTGTTATTGATGGGGTCTCATCTAATGAGTTTCAGCTTAATTCAGGGGTACCCCAAGGTTCCGTTCTTTCTCCTTCCCTTTTCCTTATCTTTCTGAACGACCTTCTTGGTCAAACTTTTAATTATATTTACTCTTTCGCAGATGACAGCAGCATTTGTAATTCACTTTCCTTTAATTGTAGGCCAAGCCTCTTGGAGGTTGGGGGCAGAAGGCAGACAATGAATGACACACTCAATCAAGACCTGTTAACAATCTCCGAGTGGGGTAAAGCGAATAGGGTTGATTTTAATGCGCTGAAGACTCAATGCTGTATGTTGACCCATAGGGCAATGGAAGCAACAATGTCATCTGTATATATGGGTGGTATAGGTATTGAGGAATCGGATACTCTTGATGTTCTAGGCATGAGAATTCAATGTGATGTTCGTTGGAACGAGCATGTTTTTCAAGTGTCGAAAGAAGCATTCAAGTGTCTTGGTTTTCTAAAACGGTGTAAAAATTACTTTACTCCTTCTGATCTCCTTAAAATCTATACCACTTACATCCGACCGAAAATGGAATACAACTCCCATATATGTGCAGGAGCTTTAAAGTCTATTTTGGAGTTACTGGACCGTGTACAAAGGAGGGCGTTGGCGCTCATCAATGAGAGTAGGGTATCCAACTCTATTGATTCATTGGAACACCGTCGGAATTTGGGTTGTGTAGCACTGTTCTATAGATATTACCATGGGAAATGTTCTTCTGAGATTAGCGAGTTTCGGTTCGCTCTACCTGTTTCTCTAGTAGATCACATCCGTTTGTAGTCTATTGTCCAGTTGACCACACAACGCATTACAGAGAGAATTCGTTTATCAGTCGAACTAGCCGTATGTGGAATAAACTCCCCGCAGACGTCTTTCCTGACAGTTGCAATCTCATAACATTTAAGTCAAATATCCACAAACACTACTCCCTCTTTCATCCTTCCCACAACCTATTTTCCTGAAATCAACATAATGCACTGCATTTGTAGGGGGCATCCCCTGAGTGTTGGTTAATAAAAAAAAAAAAAAAAAATATGAATATATTTTGATTAAATTTGGTATAAAAGTTTCTATCGCCCATAGCATGAACGCTATTGAAATTGGTGAAAATCGGTGCATGTTCAAACCTAGTCCCCATACAAATAACCCCTATGAAATCGACTTAAATTGTCATAAGATCCAAATGTGAACTAATATTGGTCAAGCGAAAGCTACGAAAAAAATGGCAACAGTCTAGATGTCCTCATGATAAAACTGTGCTAAACAATGCTACTCAAAATCTAAAAAGGCAAATACAAAAATTTAAAATGGAAAATCTTAACCAATATCTCTTAAACCTAACGTATGACAATAAAACCGACTACTCACTATGGAAGGCTACAAAGCAACTTAAACAACCAACTCAGATAAAATCAGCCCTGAGGCAAATCGATGGAACATGGGCGAGAACGAATATTCAGAAGGTTAACTTATCAGCAGAATACTTAAGCACCGTTTTAACTAACGATCTCTCAAATAGCCAGCGATAGGTGTGGCAATAAATAACGACTGCGAAAATATTACAACAGTAACTGTCACTGAATTAAAAAAAGAAATCAAAGCACTTAAGTCTAAGAAGTCACCTGGATATTACTTAATAACAGCTGACCTCTTAAAAAACTTACCACATAAAGCAATTTCGAAACTATCAATAATTTTTAATACAGCTATAAAACTGAGCTATTTTCCAAGTATATGGAAGGTAGCTGAAATCATTATGATATTAAAACCAGGAAAAAATCCAGATGAAGTTAGCTCCTATAGACCAATTTCGCCAATAATACGTAAACTGTTCGAGAAATTAATTAGTAAAAGATTAAAATCTTTAATTATTAATAAAGGACTGATACCTTGTCACCAATTTGGATTTCGTGAGAAACACTCGACAATTGAACAAATACATAGAATAACCCATTCGATAGAAATTTCTCTAGAAAAGATGTTGCAAAAGCATTCGATGGTGTATGGCATGATGGACTTATTTACAAATTAGATATGTTGTTGCCTTATACATTATAGTAAACTTTTGGAATCATATTTGAGAGACAGATTCTTTCGAGTAAAGCATGAAGATGAGTATTCCAATCTTCACCCGATCAAATCAGGTGTACCACAGGGTTGTATTCTAGGCCCTATTTTGTACCTTTTACATACCTAAGATATGCCAGTAAATAGTAATTGTGTGGTCGGTACTTTTGCTGATGACACTGTCATATTATCAACAGCACGGAACAATTTAATTGCAACCGAACAACTACAGACAGCTTTAGATGAGGTTCAAGTGTGGACAGAAAGCTGGGGCATTAAGTTGAATAGCTCGAAATCATCACACATTCACTTCAAAAACAAACAAACAAATTACATACCACTTGTTATTGACAACATGCAAGTTCCATTTATAAACTCTGCCAAATATCTTGGTATGACGTTAGATGCAAAACTTCACTGGAAGGAAAACGTCAAAAAGAAAACAGACGAACTGGAGGTAAAATACAGAAAAACAAGTAAGAGTGTTAAATTCGGCTGTGCCGAATCTTTGATACCCTCCACCTCGGTTTGTGGCAATACTATTAACATAGCTCATGGTAGTTGTGTTCTTGTTATTGTTAATATGTATGAATCACATTTTTTTTGTGGCTTTTTTTATGTTGTTGTATGTTCAACCACTAAACTATTACAAGAAAACACTAGGTTTCATGTTTTTTTTAGAGGTATCTATAAACTTTTGTTCATTTCTCAGCGCAGAGGCTCCCGATTTACTCCGATTTCAATACCAACCTGGTGGGAATTATGGCAAATAATTTTTTCGTAACCTGACCTAAGTAAATGCTTTTTTTTTTGAATGAGCGTGATTTCAACAGACACACGGACAGACGGACAGACGGACAGACGGACAGACGGACATCGCTATATCGACTCGAGCTGTGATAAGGATCAAGAATATATATACTTTATTGGGTCGGAAATTAGTTTTTCGATGCGTTACAAACGGAATGACAAACCTATATATACCCTCTGCCACTGAGATGTGGAGGGTATAATAAGTTGGCTTATAGGTAGAAACTCCAAACTATCTATGCACAACAAAATTATGCTGTACAAGCAGCTGATGAAACCAGTCTGCACCTAAACTATTAGTTAGTCTTCATAGACTAGTCGTAAAGGGTTTTTCAATAAGAGCGCTACAAAAGTTTTTTTAAATAAAACAAAAACGGTTTTGGATATCAATGAAATTCTTTATTCCTGTGAAAGTACGTTCGATGCCATTATGTATGGAAATCGATCTCTTTTACATGGCCAACACGGGCACGCTTGTAGAAGTCCAGACGCTGAACTTAATTTTCGACGGTTTTCAAGCATAAATCGGCCGATACTGCTGCAATTTCAGTTCATCAATCGGCGCTGGCTTGTTGGCATAGACCATAGACTTGACGTAGCCCCACAGGAAATAGTCCAACGGCGTCAAATCGCACGACCGAGGCGGCCAATCGACTGGACCATTTCGTGAGATAACACGTTCTCCAAACTTGGTTTCCAATAAATTGATTGTCACATTCGCTGTGTGGCTTGTGGCGCCGTCCTGTTGGAACCACATGTCCTCCAAGTCCATATCATCCAATTGGGGCCAAAAATATTCGCTTATCATTGAACGGTAGCGATTCCTATTCACAGTAACGTGCCGGTCTTGATCATCACGGAAGAAGTACGGCCCAATGACGCCGCCGGCCCATAAACCGCACCAAACCGTAATTTTTTCGGGATGCAATGATGACTCATGGAGTACGTGTGGATTGCTGTCTGACCAATAACGCATATTTTGTTTATTGCCGAAGCCATTCAGCCAGAAATGAGCCTTATCGCTGAAGATGATTTTTCGATGAAAACCCGAATCATTTTCAAGTTGTTGCTCAGCCCAATTCACGAACATACGACGCTTCTGGTGGTCAAGCGGCTTCAGTTCTTGCGTCAATTTGATCTTGTAAGGATGTAGGCCGAGATCTTTTCACAAAATTCGCCACAACGACGTCACAGAGATGCCCAACGCTTGAGAACGACGTGTGAGAGACACATTTGGGCTTTCTTCAACTGAAGCCTCAGCGGCAGCAATATTCTCGAACTACGGGCACTTCTTTGTCTCACTGGCACGGGAACATTTTGTACTGTGCCTGTGGATTCAATTTTTTCCACTAGACGCTCAATTGTTGATCTGCTAGGACGATTATGACGACCATAAATTGGACGTAGCGCTCTTAACGTTGAGGCCACTGACTCCGAATTTCGGTAGTAAATTTTAATAATTCGACTCGTTGTTGGCTCGTTTATCTTTCCATCATGAAATGGCAAACCTTACTGAAGAGGAATGTCAAAAGAGCGGCAAGAAATATGGCGTTGTTTGCTGTCCCTGACTTTCTACTTTTGTAGCGTCCCTGTTGAAAAATCCTTTAGTATTTACTTAAATAAAGATGAAAAACATAAGGTCCAAATTATCCTATAGAATTTAGTCAAATTAGGTTTGTGTATGTTTACTACTCCCATTAATCAGTAATCCAAAAATAAACCCTATAGGACAATTTTTAGTCATAGCCCCTATATAAATTCTTAATTTGATTTAAAAAATTCTTAATTTGCTTCCCGATCTTCACTTAAATCTATCAAAAAACAAAAATATTGCACAAAATTTTCTCAAATTTGTTATTTATATATTTTTGCAAAAAATAAGTGACTTTACGAAATATGATCAGGATCGTCCATTTTTCGACCTGGTCTCCACATAAATATAGCATCCGATATGAACTTTTTCATATTCAAAGGCACAACATTAATAACAATGTCACTCAAATTTGGTTTATGTTTATTTTCTATATCCAATTACGTAGTTGGACCTAAGATCCTCTAAACGCATGGTCTAGACCGACTATAATTTTCTTACTTGGTTTTATTGATTATCTTCAAAAAGGAAAAACAAAAAAATGGCGAGTAACTTATTGCAGCGTTTAAGGAAAAAGGCCGCATTTGGCGAAAAAGAAAGTGTTGTTTCTTCAAGATAATGCATCAGTTCAGACTTCCACTATTGTGATGCCCAAAAATCCATGAATTAAATTTCGAATTGTTTCATCACGCACCTTATGCGTCAGATTTAGCTCCCTCGGATTATTTTCTATTTCCAAACTTGAAAAAATGGCCTGTTGGTAAAAAATTGCCAACAATGAAGAGGTGTAGTCTGCGGTTGATGGCTATTTACTATAAACATGGTATCTAAGATGTTGAATATCGCTGGAAAAATCGTACTAAGCTACATAAAAGGAGATTATGTTGAGAAATAATGAAAATTTTCCGAAATTTGTCGTTTTTCTTTGTTCTGGAACCGACCTCGTACTTTAAAAACCCAAATCAAAATTATTACTTTAAGCTGAGGTTTCTATTAGATCCTCAAATTCAATTATGTTTCTACTTTTTAAAAACTCACTTTTGAAACCTAAGTTTCTAAGACAATTGTTCATTGAAGCGACTTCTTGGAATCCGAAATTGTGTGGCTACTTCAAAAACCACTATTGAAACCTAAGTTTCATAAACTATGGTTCCAATAAAAAAAAAAACTCAAGATTGTATCTATAGATTTGTAGACAATGGTATCCTTATTTGATAAGTTTCTAAAGCCAAGTTTTTTGGATGCCAGTTCAACTCACATTTTTAAGCACTATTAACTTTCAAACTAAGTTTTATGGACATCCCAAAGACTGCCTCTAAGACATCTTTTTAAACCCAACGCTTAAATACAAATTTTTCTTCAACTCGCATTTTTAAACACTATTAACATTCAAACTAAGTTTTATGAACATCCCAAGACTGGCTCTAAGAAATCTTTTTTAAACCCCACGATGGAATTCTTTATCCTTTATTGAACTAAAAACTAAAGTTCAAAATGAATTATAACAATCCAAATTTAAATTCCGACCAATTTAAAGCATGGATTTAATAAAATTCCTCTATTGCTTAAGATTTTCGAAGGCTGCTGGTTCATTTATAAAGCCATGAACAAGATGTCTGAGATTTAGGTGCCTTTAAAACGCCGGAATTTTTGCAAAATCTTTTTGCACAACCATTTATAGTACCTTTGTATGTCTTTTTTAATTAAAAAAAAAACTTTTTAAATTAACATTTTTAATTTTTTTTGTCCAAATTTTTTTTATCCAACTTCAGCAATGTTACATTTTTTTTACTAAATACACCAACACAGTTAGCAATGCAATTTAATGAATTTATTAGATAATTATTTTGTAGACAACAAAAAACGTTCATAATTTTTAATAACGATATATATATTTTTTTGTATATTTTTAAAAAAATCCTTTATTCAGGAGTGGTCTACTTAATTTCTGTGCCGTGGCCTTGGCACTTAATGACCTGGGTTATCATGCTGTTGGCATTCGTATCGATTCGGGCGATTTGGCTTATTTATCCTGTTTGGCTCGTGAATCATTTGAACGTGTAGCTGAGCGTTTTGCCGTTCCATGGTTTAATGGTTTAACTATTGTTGCATCGAATGACATCAATGAGGATACAATATTGAGTTTAAATGAGCAGGGTCATAAAATCGATTGTTTCGGTATTGGAACGCATTTGGGTAAGTTAGGAGTTAAATATAAATACATATTTAACTTAATTATTGCTCTTTATCCTAGTAACCTGCCAAAGACAACCGGCTTTGGGTTGTGTTTACAAATTGGTTGAAATCAATGGCCAGCCTCGCATTAAACTTAGTCAGGATGTGGAAAAAGTAACTATGCCAGGCCATAAAAATGCATTTCGGTAAATATTTAATTTACTCGTTATATAGTTTTAAATAGACATTTTTCTTCTCTTTCTCATTTTTATAGATTATATAGTGCCGATGGTCATGCATTAATAGATCTTTTGCAAAAAGTTTCCGAACCACCACCAGCAGTCGGACATAAAGTTCTATGTCGTCATCCTTTTCAAGAATCAAAACGTGCTTATGTCATTCCAACACATGTTGAATCGCTATATAAAATCTATTGGCAAGATGGCAAAATAACTCAAAAATTACCAACGCTAGAACAAATAAGGCAACGAGTACAAGTTTCATTGAAAACCTTAAGAAATGATCACAAACGAACTTTGAATCCAACACCATATAAGGTAAGCAAACTTAGTGTAAGAACTTGTTATTTTGGAAAAAACTTAAAATTTGAAGAACATCAGAATTTCGAACTCAATCTTAAAGAAGCTGTTAATGAATTTTGTGAGCGAGAAAATTAAACAAAAATATCCATGTCCATACAATATTCTTAGAGGAAAATTTTATACTACTACAGTTTCTCAAAAAATCTCCATTTCCAATGTTGTGACTTCGCACCCAATTTTAAATTCATCTCCAGTAATCGAAGTGTTCAATTTACAGATTGCTAAACTTCGTGTTTTAGTAAATGAGGCATCGGATAATTGTGTAAACAATTTTATTATTGATAAAAATTAATTGATAGGAAAACATGGAGTAATTTGGGAACTCCCATTTTTATAAAAAGTAGGTGCTTTTCAGTATTGCCATTTTTTGCCTCTACCGTTATAACTTGTATTATTATACCCTATACCACTATGTGGTTTGGGTATAATGACTTTGTGCTGCTGTTTGTAACTACCAAAAATATTTGACCTAGACCCATCTTTTATTATACCGATCGACTCAGAATCACTTTCTGAGTCGATTTAGCGATGTCCGTCCGTCCGTCTGTGTGTCCATGTAAACCTTGTAATCAAACTACAAGTCGGAAATATGAATATATTTTGATGAAATTTGGTATATAAGCTTTTACCGGCCATAGGATGAACGTTATTGAAATTGGTGAAAATCGGTCCATGTTCAGACCTAGTCCCCATACAAATGACCCCTATGAAATCGACATAAATTGCCATAAGATCCAAATTATCATTTAGATCTAGTAAAATTGGGTTTGTATGTGTTTATTGTATCCATTAATCAGTAGTCTAAAAATAATCCCTATTGGACAATTCTTAGTCATGGGCCCCATATAGGGCTGCTTTCCGATCTTCACTTAAATCTATCAAAAAAAAAAAAAAAAAAACAAAAATATTGCTCTGATTTTTCTCAAATTTGGTTTGTGTATATTTTTTCAAAATATAAGTGACTTTACCAAATATGGTCAGGATCGGTCCATTGTTTGACCTAGTCCACATATAAATATAGCACCCGATATGAACCTTTTCATATTAATAACAATGCCACTCAGATTTGGTTTTTGATTATTTTCTATATCCAGTTAGTAGGACCGAAGAGATAGGTCTAGACCGACTATAATTTTCTTACTTGTTTTTTTTTTTTAATTTTGAACGTTTTCAGTACGGTTATTTATAGTTACGATACCCTACACCAAGTGTTTCTCTGCATGTTTTTGATGAAAATGATTCATTGACATTCTGAGTAGGTTCCTATTTAAAATTATCGATTAGGTCCAGATTGTCATAATATTTGCGTAAAAATTTAGAAATCCCTTTGAAAAAATTTAAATTATATCAAAATTTTCATTTTATATAGTACGAGGGCGGTCCCGCAACAACACGTCCTGACAAAGAAAACACAACAAATTTGGCACAAATTTTCTTTATTTCTCAACATAGTCCCACCGATATTCAATAGTTTCGGTACCCTGTTTATAGTAAGAACTGTCTACCTGTTTAAAATAGCCATCATCCGCAGACTCCACCTCTTCATTGTTGGCAAATCTTTTATCACCGAGCCATTTTTTCAAGTTTGGAAATAGAAAATAATCCGTAATCGAATACGATGCGTGATGATGGAATTCTAACTTTAATTTATGGATTTTGCCATCGCAATAGTGGATATATGAACTGGTGAATTGTCTTGACGCAACAACACTTTCTTTTTCGCCAAATGCGTCCTTTCCCCGGTAGGTGAGTAGGTAGCGTGCTCGCCTATCATACGAGGGGTCGTGGGTTTGATTCCCACCAGAGGCTTTGGTCTGTCGCTGCAAAAAAAAAAAAAAAAAAAAAAATTAACACACTATTCCCTCCTTCCTCCTTAACCTATTTTCCTGAGATCAACACAATGCACTGCATCTGTAGGGGGCATCCCCTGAGTGTTGATTAATTAAAAAAAAAAAAAAAAAAAAAAATGTCTGCACTTAAACGCTGCAATAATACTAGCCGTTGTGTTGTGTTTTCTTTTTGAAGATACTTAATAAAAATTATCCCACGCGCATCCCAAAAACAGACGCCATTACCTTGACTGCAGATGAACTTTCTTCGCCTTCTTTGACATGACATGACATGACTTTCCCATTTTGGTGTACTGCTTTCACTGTTCTTTTGTCTCAGGTGCGAAGTGGTGGACCCATGTTTATTCCCAGGTTACGAATCGACTCAAAAACTCGGTTTTACTATGGTGAAACATCGACAAGCACTCTATTGAAACATTTTCTCGACGCTGTTTTTGTTCTATTGTGAGCAATCGTGGACAGCTTTCTATCTTAAAATTTTCGGTCAATATGCGAAATGCCTATCATTTTAGCTAGCTCACGCACCTTCAGCCGACAATCATCCAATACCATGTGGTTTTTCTTAACCGTTTCTGGCGTGGACACTTTAATTGGTCGACCACTACGGTGTTCGTCTTAGCAGCTCGTATGGCCTCATTTAAACTCAGCCACACAATATTTTATAGCCGTAAACAAAGGAGCAGACTCTCCCAGATTAGAATCTAGCTCGGCTTTAATATTGGTTGGACTGAAACCTTTCAAATGAAAGTATTGAATTACATAGTGAATTGTAAATAAATAAATAAATATAAATTATGGTGACCAATTTTTTCCATGTTTACAAATTCATCGTTTACTTTATTGGCTCCAAAAAAGAATTCTAAACAGCGTGGTGGCGCCTTGAAACTTAAAACATATCTTTTATAAGGTGACCACTTTTCGGTGAAGTAATTTTTTCAAACTACTGCCGTCATCTATATGTCAGATCGGATTGTTCTAGCAACGCCCCGTATGTTGCTGTAATTGTTGTGGTCGTTGTAGTTGTATAGGGAAAATAAAATTGGTACAATTGAATTTTTAATAATTTTTTTTTAAAAAGAGACTTTTCTTAAAAAATTACGATTCTTAAAAAAGTAAATTTTTTTTTAAAGTAAATTTTTTTAAAAGTAAATTTTTTTAAGTAAATTGTTTTAAAAAAGTTTTTTTAAAAAGTAACTTCTTAAAAAATTAATTTTTTTAAAGTACATTTTCTTAAAAAAGCACTTTTACTTAAAAAAGTATGGTTTCTTAAAAAATACCTTTTCTTAAAAAGTATCTATTCCTAAAATGTACCTTTCTTCAAAAAAGTATATTTTCTTAAAAGAAACCTTTTCTTAAAAGAGTACCTTTCCTTGAAAAAGTAAAAAATCCCTTTTATTCAAAAACTACTTTTCTAAAAAAGTATCTTTTCTTAAAAAATCTTTTCTTAAAAAAAAAATTATATTTTCTTTAATAAAATACCCTTTCTTAAAAAAATTCATGTGTTTAAAAAGTACATTTCCTTAAAAAAGTACCTTTTCTTAAAACAGTTAATTATAGTCAGTCTAGACCGACCCTATATCATGCGTTTTGATACCCTATCTTCTAGTTCCAACTAATTAGATATAGAAAATAAACATAAACCAAGTTTGAGTGGCATGTTCTTAATTTTTTTTTGCCTTCGGATATGAAAAAGTTCACATCGGATGTTATATTTATATGGGGACTAGGGTGAAAAATGGACCGATCCTGACTATATTTGGTAAGGTCACCTATTTTTTTCAAAAACATACACAAACCAAATTTGAGAAAAATCTGTGAAATATTTTTGTTTTTTGATAGATTTAGGGCCATTATTACAACTTCCCTTTAAAGTAAATGTTAGTTAAAGGTAACTTTAGCTAAAGTGAGCAATAAAGTTACCTTTAACTTCTTTTCGTTATTACAACTTCGCAGTAAAATAAAATTAATATTTTTGATATTGTGGCAACACCAAAGGAAACACCGATTACTTTTGACCAAATGAATTGCTTTATAAAATACGTAGTGGCAACGTTCCTTTATTTGTTTGCATGCAAACAATAGAAAAAAAACTAAAAACCTTTATTATAAGTTGCATAATTGTTGTTAATGTGTAATAAGCATATATTTAAGTATATACAAATACATTTACTTCCAAAACTGAATTGGTGTGAATTTATGCTTCATAAATCAGACAATATCTTCCCTTTAGCTTATCGGTCACTTTTAGCTTAAAGTATAGTTGTAATAACGAAAAACTAATAATCTGCCCGATAACATCCTAACTTTAGCTATTGGCAAGTTGAAATAATGGCCCTTAAGAAGATAGATCTAAGATAGATCTGAATTGTCCTATAGGCTTTATTTTTGGACTATTGATTAATGGATGTAATAAATACAAACAAACCCAATTTGACCGAGATCTATATGATAATTTGGATCTAATTGCAAGTTAAGTCGATCTCATAAGGGTCATTTATATGGGGACTAGGTCTGCACATGAACCGATTTTCACCAATTTCAATAGCTATCGTCCTATGGCCGATAGAAACTTATATACCAAATTTCATCAAAATATATTCTTACTTCCGAGCTGTAGTTTGATTACAAGGTTCACATGGACACCAGACAGACGGACGGACGGACAGACGGACATCGCTAAATCGACTCAGAAAATGATTCTGAGTCGATCGGTATAATAAAAGATGAGTCAAATATTTTTGATATTTCTCAAAAAATACTTTTCTATAAAAGTATATTGTCTTAAAAAAACCTTTTCACAAAAATGTACCTTTCCTTAAAAAAGTATGTTTTTTAAAAAGTACATTTTCTTAAAAAAAAAACTTTTTTTAAAAGACTACGTTTTCTTTAAAAAGTACCTTTTCTTCAAAAAGTACCTTTTCTTCAAAAGTACCCTTTCTTCAAAAGTACCTTTTCTTCAAAAGTACATTTTCTTCAAAAGTACCTTTTCTTCGAAAGTACATTTTCTTCAAAAGTACCTTTTCTTCAAAAAGTACCTTCTCGTAAAAAAGTACCTGTTCTGAAAAAGGAACATTTTCTTAAAAAAGTACCTTTTCGTAAAAAAGTACCTGTTCTGAAACCTTTTAATAAAAAAATACTTTTTCTTAAAATGAACCTTTTCCTAAAAAGTACATTTTCTTAAAAAAGTACATTTTACCAAAAATACCGTTTAGTAAAAAAGTACGTTTTCTAAAAATAAACTTTTATTAAAAAGTAAATTTTCTTAAAAAGTACCTTTTCTTAAAAAGTACATTTCCTTAAAAAGTACCTTTTCTTAAAAAGTATTCTTTATAAGATTCGGTACAGCCAAATTTAACACTTTTACTTGTTTCATTATAATTGTGGTTTCTCCACAGAATAACAACAAAATCCAAATGTTACAATATTATATTTGATGATTTAAAACGGTTTTTATGTTAGTGCTTTATATGTAGAGTTTCGTGGTAAAAAAAACAAAATATCAGATATTATTTTATTTTCGAAATTTCTAAATTACTATTTGTTGTCTAATGTGTGGGATTACCTAATTTGTGAACGGCAAAAAAGTGTTATCAAAATTTAACAGTAAAAGTGACAATAATGTAGTTTTAAATTAAATTTGAATATGTATTGGTATTGATTTATAATGTTTTTTGTTACTCTTTATTACAGGTATCGGTCAGTGACAACTTATATAATTTCATTCATGATCTGTGGTTACAAAATGCACCTATAGGTGAACTCTCATGATCTATATAAAGCGTTGGGTATTTGGAAACAAAAACAATTTTTTTTAACATTTTCCTCTCAAGGAAAAAAATGTCGAATTCTAACCTTTTACTCTGGAATATTTTGGTAGAATTTATGATCGACATGTGAAGCAAAGTTTTACTTATTATTATTATTATTTTTTTGTTTTTGGCAATATTTACATAATTTAGTATATAAAAAGACAGAAATTGTTGTAAATTATAGTTTTTTAAGAATTGTTAAAGTTCTATTTGTTAAGTTAAAAAAAAAAAAACTAAAAATTATAAAATATTTATATATAAAGTTTTATGTTCAAAGATTAAAAAAGAAAAACAAGCACAATTTAAAGACATCAAATAAATAAGTAATTTTACAGAAGAATACTTTGTAAAATAGCACAAATTGAAAAAGAATTTATATCAAAGAATTTATATGACAGACAAATCCAAAATTTAAATGAAACATATTGATGAAAACGGCAAAATATAAAATAAACAAATAAGATTCTACAATTCCATGTGCCTTAAATAAATATAAAAATTACACATCTTCAAAACGTATAAAAACAGAAATAATTATTTTTTTTGTTTTAAATTGTATAATTTAATTTTGCTAAATTGTTGTCGTAATGCCTTTGGTTATTGTTTTAGTTCTGATTAGTACAATTACAAATTTTGTTGCTAACATTTTTAGTTATATTTATTGGTTTATTGGTTGTTTTCTTTTCTGTTAGTATGTAAGTTGCATAAGTTTACTTTGTAATTTTTTTTTTATATTAGTTTAGTAATAATTTTTGTAGTTTAAAATACATAAAGTTTTTTTATTTGTACGTCTTATTAGTCATGTATGTACTTTGCACAGGAACAATAATTACAATAACATTTTAAATAAGAAAAAATATATTTAAAAAAAAAAAAAAAACGGTAATATAAAATAAATGCTTTGTGTGTTTAGAGGAGATATATATTATATTTTTTTTTTATCCTTTCGTCTATTATAACTTCAATAAAATTAAAAATTTCAAGTGCAGATACTAAAATACGAGCCGCATACCATCAATGAGTCTCAACCATGCTTTATTCTTTATTTCTAGGTTTCATTGCAAAGCAATGTTTTATGGCAGTACTGGGGGCAAATCGTCGCATTCGATATCGAGTAAAATCAATCGAAATTCCATATTTTGGTTTATTATTTAAAGAAGACGGACAATCGTCAGACCTCGTTTCACTTTTACTATTAATTATGGACCATAACTCGTTAGCTATGACAAAGTTAAAATTACTCTTAGTATTTTATTTTGGAAAATAAAAAAATAATTTCGATCGAAAAATTTCGATAACGAATGCGACGATTCGACCCCTGCTTTGTCAAATAATGAAATGATATTTTAGAACATTTATGAAAGCACAAAAGTTTTTTCCTTGCACAGATTAGATTGTGGTTCTTTGTGTGATTAACTTTTTGTAAAATTCAATATTTTAAAATGAATAAAAAGAAAAAATCGTGCGCTGTTCTTTTGAAAACCGCTTTCAAATTGGCTGATTGTAAAAATTCAGTTAGTACTTTGATCAAATATATTATAAACAAAAGACAGCATCATTGTATATCATTATTAATTAGCCAAAATTCAAGGAGAAAAATTTCAAAAATTTAAATTTTTGTAAAATTATCGCAAGTATTTAGGACGATGTGTTTTAATCGCATTTTCGACTGAAAAAAGTACATTTCAGGTATTTATTACCAAATGTTATAATTTGATAAAATTAATTAATACTTTCAATTTTAAGAAGTTGCAGATTGCGATTAAACCCTGGTGGCATTTACATACAACTGGACGTATTGGAATTACATTACAAAAAGCATTAGAATTTACAATTTGGAAACTTAGCAATAATTGTTCTTTCAGCGATGTCGGCGATCGCTTTGGCGTGACAATTAATCTCGCATATAAGATGTTTGTTAAAATCATTAAAATGATTTGCCGCTGAAATCTGGCTCATGCCTCAAATGAACTTCTATCAGTAGATTCTTCCTTTCGTGGTTCCACTTTTTTCACAATGAATAAATATACAAAAAATCATAAATAATCGTAAAATTATAAATTTTAAATAAACAACAGTTTAACTTACAATAAATCCGCCATATTTCTATCCCAAATTGAAATATTGATGTAAGTATTTTTACTTTTACCGCAAAGAGGTTTGTTATTGGTTGTTATCTAGAATAGCGGCTTTTGTCACGACTAGTCATTGTTTCGTCATACTAGCATACAGGAGGCGCTGCTAATATCGAATACCATAGTAGCTGAGCCTCTGTAGTTGCGTGCTACAAATATTACATAGATAGCACTTGCGGATGAATTTTACAAAATTGGAATAGTTCATTATTCCAGTTATTTTCTGAGCGATATTCGAAAACAAATGTAAACAATTTTGTGTTGACGTGAAAATGTCAGAAATAATATAAATTGTAAACATTGAAATTTCAATTTTGAAAAAAGTTTATTTTTTTTTTAAATAAACTAAAAAATAAACTAAAACATTAGATAAATTAAGTGGTGTTTTTTTATTGAATATAACTACGGAATATTTTCGACATTAAACGAAAAAAATTTGTCAAAGGCCATGCAATATTTATACCAGAGCCTACGGTCAAGCTCGAGTACTCGAGCTACTACTACTACTACTCGAAAAAGATCAGACTCTTCCCATACAAAAGTGTGAAAATTTACTCTTATTTCATGTTTGAGATAATTTTACAGAAAATTTTTCATAATGACATTGATGACATTGATAATGACACAAATTTTTCAAAAGTATATGGTAAAAATTAATACAAATTGTAGTTCATTATATCAACACATTATTCTTCTAAAATATTGAAACACTCGGGTGAAAGGTGTGGGGTGGGCGAACTACTACTCGAAAAAATTCAGCTACTTACATACAGTGTGCGCAGATTTACTCTTCTTTCAAGTTTGATGTAAGTTATTACATTTATTTTAGTGAATATTTCATTTTATTTAAGTACATAAAATCTAATAATTTTTTAACAATGAATGTTTAAAAATAATGATAAATAATTTTTATAGTACAGTATCATTTAATTAATAACATTGAATTAAGGACTTCTATACATTTTACATTAAAAAAAAGTCTTTGTTATGACTGAGAAAAACTAAAGTGTTGACATTTGATGGTTTCAGCGAACTTCTTTTAGCAGTGACTACATTACCTGCTGTAGAAAAGCACCGCTCTGATTATGCTGAAGTTGCTGGGATACAAAGGAATCTCTTGGCCATTCGTGATATGTTCGAGTACTTTTCTTCACGATCCTGCTACCATTTTAGTGGACAGTCTTTCCACTCAATTTGTTTTTCACGTTGATATCTCGACCACTCGATGTCAAGGTTATCATTTGTGCTCTGCGTTCGTTTTAAAAATTTGTTGATAGCGCATATTTTAGAATGCTGAAATGTTGTATATTCTGTTGATAATTCTTCTTCTTTACACAAAAGCTCCTTCACTTCTTTTTCAATTTGGGATTGATTAAAAAGAGTTTCATGCTCCATATCTTTATAACGAGGATCGAAAAATGATGCCAACATTCTTGTTGCTACATCTGGTGATATCTTCAAATTAAAGCGACTTTCCATTCTGCCTTGACGTTAGTTTTAAAAGAAATTGTCCAATCATCGTCGGTTATATCATCATTTAAGTACTCTTCAATCCAGTGGTTTAGTATTGGGCGAACCATCGAAATCGAAGATCTGTTAGATCACAAAATATCGGTAAGAAGGTATGGTGGTTCCGGAACGCTTTTTATTTGTTCAATTTTGCTCCACTCAGCTTCAGATAATTCAAAATCCACCGCAACTCACTGACTAGTCACATTTCTGTCCGCCAACACGTTTATTAAAGATGTACGATTTTGGATGACACGAACGAACATGTATACGTCGATTTCCTTCTCGTCTTATTGCACTGCAAGAATTCTAGTTCCGGAATACCTAATTGTGCTTGTTTTTCCTTTAGCGCATTTGTGCACGTGTTGTACATGGCAAAAAACGGTAATAATAAAAATAATAATCGCTTTACTGACCTCTTAACCGCAATAAAAACGTACTTGCTTAATAAATTTTTATTAAACACCAAAACACCATAAAAATTTAAATTTTTTTTTGTCCTCTTATATGCAATTTTAGAATCTATAAATTTGTAGCAGTGTTCCTTAAATATTTTTTGAAAAAGATTTTTTTTAATTACTGATCTTTTTCGAGTAGTAGTTCGTCCACCCCACACCTTTCACCCGAGTGTTTCAATATTTTAGAAAAATAATGTGTTGATATAATGGACTACAATTTGTATTAATTTTTACCATATACTTTTGAAAATTTTTTTGTAAATCGATGTCAAACTTCCATGAAGTGAATGTTTTCATACATTTGTATGGAAAGTGGTCGAGCTTTTCCGAGTAGTAGTTTGTCCACCCCACCATTATTGTCGGAGACGTTTGAAATTCAAAAGAAATACTCTGCTTACATTTCTAAATCAAAAAATATAACTTTTGGCTATGTCATTATAAAAAATTTTCTGTAAAATTATCTCAAACATGAAATAAGAGCAAATTTTCACTCTTTTGTATGGGAAGAGTCTGATCTTTTTTGAGTAGTAGTTCGTCCGAGCCACAATTTTGGTCAAATTACTTTGAAATTTCGTGTACGAAATGTAATCATATTTCCAACTTTAAAAAGCATAAATTTGTACCATGTATGCCTTAAATATTTTGTGTAAATCGATGTCAAACTTGAATGAAGTATATTTTTACATATATTTGTATGGAAAGTGGTCGAGCTTTTTTGAGAAGTAGTTCGCCAACAGCACAATTATTTTCGCAATACTTTGAAATTTTAAGAAGACTATCCTGATATATTTGCAACTACAAGCGGTAAAAAATTTTAGGAAGTCGTGATGGAATTTTTTTTTAAAAAGTTACATCAAACTTGAAATAAGAGCAAATTTGAGTCATCTGCGAATAAGGTCAATTACGGGCAGTAAAAAGAAAAAAAAATTTTTTTTTATTTGGAAAAATTTATTTATTTTTTGTTTTTCGTCGAGTAGTAGTTCCTCCAAGCTTCAATTTTTGGCGGAATGCTTTGAAATTTGAAGGAAGTGTTCTCTTTGTATATACAGCTCTAACGAATATAATTTTTTATTACGTCATTGAGGAAAATTTTCTGGAAAATATCATCAAACTTCAAATAAGAGCATATTTTCACACATTTGTATTGAAAGTGGTCAATATCAGTCGAGTAGTGCTATACAAACGCCACAATTTTGGTCGGAATGGCTTAAAATTTTTTACGAGTAATCTCTGAATATTGTCAATTACAGACAGTGAAAAAATATAAAAATTGTTTTTTTTATTTTTTTACACTTTTTGCAAAATTTCCGATCTTTTTCGAGTAGTTGTTCCCACACGCCAACATTTTTGTCCAAATACTTTGAAATTTTGGAAACATATCCTCTACATATGTTCAAATTAAAATACTAAGAGGTTTTTCCAAGTGTTCTTTAAAATTTTTTTGTAAATAGGCATCAAACATATACGAAGATCATATTTTCATACATTTGAGTGGAAAGTGGATGATCTTTTTCGAGTAGTAGTTAGCCCACTCCATAGTTTTTATCAGAATGTTTTAATATTTCAGGAGGGTAATCTATCAGTGTAACTGACTTCAAAATATATAAAATCATACCATGTATTTTGGGAAAATTTTTTCTTAAATGAAGTCAAGCATCTATGAAGTTAATATTTTCATACATTTGTATGGAAAGTCGTCAAGCTTTTTCGAGTAGTAGTTTGCCCACGCAAGTGGGCCACTCCGATTCAAGTGAAATTAAAAAGTGATATTCCCGGTATCCGTACGATTCTAAAAAGTATACATTTGTTGTACTAAATACCAATATTTAATTTTTTACATGCTTTCAAACATGAAAAATGCTAATTTTTACTACTCGAGCTACTCGTTGAGCTCGAGTAACTCATCAACTACTCGAGCAGCTCGAGTAGCTCGAAGCTCGAGTAATGGGGAGCCCTGATTTATACCCTATACCACTATGTGGTTTGGGTATAATGACTTTGTGCTGCTGTTTGTAACAACCAAAAATATTTGACCTAGCCCATCTTTAATTATACCGATCGAATCAGAATCACTTTCTGAGTCCGTCCGTCCGTCTGTGTGTCCATGTAAACCTTGTAATCAAACTGCAGGTCGCAAATATGAATATATTTTGATGAAATTTGGTATATAAGCTTTTATCGTCCATGGGATGAACGCTATTGAAATTGGTGAGAATCGGTCCGTGTTCAGACCTAGCCCCCATACAAAGATCCAAATTGTCATATAGATCTTACTAAAATTGGGTTTGTATGCGTTCATTACATCCATTAATGTGTGGTCCAAAAATGCTCCCTTTGGCCCCATATAGAGCTGCTTCCCGATCTTCACTTAAATCTATTAAAGAACAAAAATATTGCACTGATTCTTCTCAAATTTTGTTTGTATATATTTTTGCAAAATACAAGAGACTTTACCAAACACGATCAGGATCGGTCCATTTTTGGACCTAGTCCCCATATAGATATATCATCCGATATGAACTTTTTCATATCTGCAACCAAAAAAATTAATAAAAATCCGACTCAAATTTGGTTTTTGCTTATTTTCTATGTCCAGTTAGTTGGGCCTAAGAGATGGGGTTTCTAACC
This sequence comes from Cordilura impudica, assembly GCA_963682025.1. Taxonomy (NCBI): domain Eukaryota; kingdom Metazoa; phylum Arthropoda; class Insecta; order Diptera; family Scathophagidae; genus Cordilura; species Cordilura impudica. Next base: position 42,266,456 of record OY821518.1, on the reverse strand, counting down.
GCATGGTATAGGGTATCGTATAGTCGGTCTAGAGCGACTATAATTTTCTTACTTGTTTTTAATTTGTTTTGTAAGAGAAATGTTGAAGGGATGGATCAGGAAAATTACATAGTCCCACAGAAATAAAGTGAACGAAGCTAATAAAAAAAAGACTACAAAATGAACAACCGCAAAACCTACAACCCATTTTTCTATTTAGAGATATCACATTTTCATTCATTATACATAAATTTTTAATAAAAAATAATAAACAGAAATAAATATAGCAACAATTACAGTGCGTCAAAGGAATAATCGGACACCCTTATACAGTTTTTTTTAACAGTACAGTACAAATCTCACTTAAAGTTTAGATTTTTATAATATATTTCTGGAAAAAAAAACTATTCTTTATTAAATAATACAAAAAAAAAAAAAAAAAATAATTTCTATAGAATAATAGACTCTAAAAAAAAATAATTATTTGGGCGACACAGTATTACATCTTGAATTAATTTTTGTAATTTTTTTTTTTTATCAAATTCTTTGTTTGATTTACGCCGCACAGTGGACCATTTGACGAGAAGGCGGTCAAAAATCTATAACTTTTGATTGGATTGGAATTTGGATATGCGGTTTTTTTGTTTGGTAGGTGAGACTTTAGCCTTTAAGTTTTGCTCTAAAACGTAATTCTCGACCAAAAATAAAAAAAGTTACGGAGGGTTTAAAATACATTTTCATTTGTAGTTGAATTTTAGTACAAAAGTGAAGTGTTAAAAGGTAAAAAAAGTTTTTTTTTAATATGTCTTATTTTTTCAGTTAATTTTACAACTAATACTTTTTAACAATTTTTTAAGTTAATTTTTTCAGAAAATGCCAAACTTTGGCCCCCGTAAACTTTTTAGTCCTAATGTGCACAAGAGCCAAGGTTGTTTTTGAAAGATCCCGAGTTAAAATATAATTTATTAAGCAGCGAACGTAAAAGTTACCTTATATTGGTTCAAGATAGAGAAGTTTCAATGAAAAACTCGTATGTTTTTGCTTTAGTTATATTTTTTTTATTGTCTTTTTAAATATTTCTATATCAATTTTTATGGTAAATTTATGAAATATAACAATTTTTATTGTAAATTTATAAAATTCATAAATTTTTATATCAAGAAAAATTGTTTACTATATAAAAAAGAGTACAACTTATTGTTAGTGTACTGAATAACTACTCAAAATCAAACAATTTTAGTAAATATTTCTTCTAAATAGCATTGATTTTCATCTTCTAAACAATTTCTTCGTCTAATTCAATAGAGGTTGTTTTCCATTTTTGACCAATGTTGGACATATATGGATCTGAAGTGCACAACAAAATAGTGATAAAGTCTGCATTAGTACATCTGGCCATTTTCCTTGTGTTGTGCTCGCGAAAGAATCTGTAGTCTTTGTTCCTTTTTTCTTGCGCTTCTTTAGATAGATCTCCTATTGATAGCATATTGTTTTGAATTATTTGTTCCCCATGGTACAAAATTTTATGAACTGTGGATGGCATATATCTCCAAGAGTATTTTTCATTATAAAGTATAGCTGTTTTATTGGCGTACTCTCCAAATTTTTTATACCCTATACCACTATGTGGTTTGGGTATAATGACTTTGTGCTGCTGTAACAACCAAAAATATTTGACCTAGACCCATCTTTAATTATACCGATCGAATCAGAATCACAATGTCCGTCCGTCCGTCCGTCCGTCTGTGTGTCCATGTAAAGCTTGTAATCAAACTGCAGGTCGCAAATATGAATGTATTTTGATGAAATTTGGTACATAAGCTTTTATCGGCCATGGGATGAACGCTATTGAAATTGGTGATAATCGGTCCATGTTCAGACCTAGCCCCCATACAAATTACTCATATGAAATCGACATAAATTGCCATAAGATCCAAATTGTCATATAGATCTTACTCAAATTGGGTTTGTATGCGTTCATTACATCCATTAATGAGTAGTCCAAAAATGATCCCTTTGACCCCATATAGAGCTGCTTCCCGATCTTCACTTAAATCTATTAAAAAACAAAAATATTGCACTGATTCTTCTCAAATTTTGTTTGTATATATTTTTGCAAAATACAAGAGACTTTACCAAACATGATCAGGATCGGTCCATTTTTGGACCAAGTCCCTATATAGATATAGCATTCGATATGAACTTTTTCATATCTGCAGCCAAAAAAATTAATAAAAATCCCACTCAAATTTGGTTTTTGCTCATTTTCTATGTCCAGTTAGTTGGGCCTAAGAGATAGGGTCTCTAAACGCATGGTATAGGGTATCGTATAGTCGGTCTAGACCGACTATAATTTTCTTACTTGTTTGCATTTATCTTTCTGCCGCATGTTAGAACTTGTAATATGATTTTGAATCGTCTTATTAATTCATGATCTACACCTGTGATAGATGCTGCAGTTTCCGGATCGGAAAAAAATCTCCTTGCAGTATTTCCATCATTTGTGTTTCCTTCCCCTTGTTTTGGTTGGTCGATTACGAGGCCTAGCTGTAGACATTTTTGTTGAATTTGTTTTTTTTGCTTTCTTTTTTCTTCAATTTCTCTGTTTTTTCTCACTGTTTCGCCTAACGGACCAAATTCCAAATCATAACCCAATTTAAGAATATGCTCCATGAAACGTATTCTAGCATGAAGAGGGGACATTCCAAATTCGTAGGCTTCCTTAAAACTATCGTCTTCTGGTGGGGGTTGGCTTAATTGACTTGATGTCTTTTGGCATATAATGCAGCTTGACGTTGACTTTGTTCCAGTTAAAGCTTGTGCAACTTTTCCATCAATCATTGTGAGACACATTCTAAAATGTACTTCAATGTCTTGGTCATCAAATTTAAATATTACTGGTTGAAGTTCCTTAATTTGATCTTTTATTTTTTGAACTTCTTCAGTTATGACATCTTTGGTTTCCTTTTTGAATGCAAATTTTATTGGTCTGCGATACTTTGTTGAAGAAGGAATTTCATTTTTCCATATATAAATTTCTGTTGCTCTACTAGTTGACGGCTCTAAGACGCTGTACCATTTTGTTAAGCGCAATGGAACGAAAGATACCATAAATAAATTAGCATCTGATGAATTTTCGGCATTAAATTGCTGGTATTGTTTCTGACCAGAGGATCCACCACATCCCCATTTAGAAATTAAAGTAATGCTGCCATTATCAATTTTTTTTAAATGATCAGTATCAAGCGTATTTAGCAATCGTTCTGCAGTATGTTCAAGAAGATCTTGCAATTTTATTTCTGCTGATGTTGAAGTGACACTAATAGCAGATTGTGAAGTTAAGCATTCTTTTTTGGCAGAAACTAAATCTCGATACTCTGGAAAAATCCCACAATTCTTTTCATTGGTTCGTTTCCGCAATTCCTTATATTGATTTTTGGTCAATTTCAAATCCAAAAATAGGGCGAACGCTTCTTCCGGCGTAAATTTCTTATCTTCAATTGGTGTAGGAATGCTTTTCAAAATCCTCTTTGTGTGCCTTGGGCTCGCTTCTACTATTTTTTCAATTATTTCAATTTTTTTTTTTTTATTTTGGGTTGGTTGAATTTGGTGCAAAAATGAATCCTTAATAATTCTTTGAGAAATTTCTTCATTGATATTCTCCAGCTTGCGCCTTCGAGATCTTTCACTACATCCGTCAATTGGCTTTGCTGGTCGACCCTTTTTTCCACTTTCGTTGCCAGTTGTAGATGCACTCTCAAAAATAAGTTCCTTTATTAACCAGTCTTGGTAACGTTTGTACATCTTTGCCTTGCTATGAGAGCATTCAATGTACCGTCTTTTCAAATTCGATGCAAAATTAGTAATTTTTCCTTTGTGCATTTCAATGTCTTCTAGGTTACAATTCTTAAAGAAGTCGTTGCTCACTATGTGCAAAATTACATCGTCTACATCATTTCGTTGAAAATAAATATCTGCCAGATCTCTGTAACAGTACTTAGCCATTGCACAAATTGTAATGAATAATAATTGTGGAAACATTATTATAAATACTCTTTCTTGCAATTATATAAAATAAAAATTTTTATCTTTTATTACCACTTTTAGAAGCATTAAAAACTCACACCCTAACCCCTTTTAAAAGGTGAAGCATACCTGCTCATATCTTAAAGGGCTATGTCGCAATAGTTTTTTTTTTACCATTTATTTAAATTGTTTCCCATTTTGTCAGGTATTTAAACTATATAACTCTAATTCAGACTATTAATGTTTTTGAAAGATACCTATGTAAATGTGCCTGTAACAATTAAGCGCGTTATATCTCAACCCTTTTTTATATGTATATAACAACTCCTGGCAACTCTACCGACACGCAAAAATACATCGCGGTGCACCGGTACGACCAACTTTTGTATTCATAACACTCAGACGGACGGACGGACATCGTTTAATCGACTCAGAAAGTGTTTTTGAGTCGATCCGTATAATAAAAGATGGATAAAGGTCCAATATTTTTGGCAGTTACAAACATCACCTCAAACTTAATATATCCTAACCACATAGTGGACAACTTTTGTATTCATAAATTTTGCAGAAAATATCTAACCTTGGGTCAGAAAAATTGTTCTGGTGCACACGGGCGGAAACTGGCGGGTGTATAATGGGGTATAGGAGTATAGGGGTTCCGACTATAGAAGAGTGCAAGATTTTTTCTGACTGCTTTTGACTGGCAGGAGTTATACTTTATTAAGTAGGAGATTTTCGGAAAATTTGGACCTTTTTTAAAAATTTTTTTTTTTAAATTTCAGAATGACTCAGTGATTTTACATTTTTAACATTAATAGTATAGAAGCCACAAAATTATACAAAATTTATTTCACTTCAAAATCTTTTAAATCAAAAAAGTTGCAGTCATTCAAAATTAAAAATTTACAAAGAAACTTTTAATTTTAGCAAAATACTGAGAAAGCCCATTTTCGAAGACCCTGTTCGCTGTGATATAGTTGAGATAGAGTCGCAGTTTTTTCGCTCCCGAGGTTTACTAGTATTTACTTTCAAATGAATAACATAACTTTAAAATCGGTAACAAAGAAAAAAAAATGATTTTTGGCCGCCTTCTCAAAATATGATCCACTGTGCGCCGTCTGAACCGAGTAAGATGAATATTTTTTACCTACCAAAAGAAATAAACTATATAGAGCACCAAGTGAACTGATGGTGTGGCCTTAATCGATTACATACATGAGCAATGTATTTGATACGTAAAGATATATGTATGTATTTTTCAATTATTGGACTTAATATTTTTTCTTTTCTTTGTCCATCTGTCCTTTTCTTTTCCACCTTTTCTCTAAACATATACATCGATACAGATAATAATAACCAAAAATGATAATTGGAAAGTAAATCAAATTCTTGATTATATTATTTTGAAGAATAAATATTTGTCCGATAGAAGGCACTGTATATAAATTATGTTTTCAAAAATAATATTAACCGTCAGATTTTTTCGAATATATTTGATTAAAGCCTGCCATATGGTTCTTTAGTCAGTTTCACAAAAAAACTTTATGTAATTTTTGCATGTTTTTTTCTTAAGTTTATAGAAAAAGTTTAAAGAAAAATATTTTCTTTTAAATTAACAAATTATTTGTTAATTTAATTGTTTTTGTTCTTTTAATTAAAAATGACTTTTCTATTTTTAAAAAGTTAGGTATCACAAAAAATCCTATTTCAAATAAATTGGATTTGACTGGCATCACTACTGTTTCGAACATAAATAAAATTGTGGCAGCCATATGCAAACAAATAAAAATATGTGATTTGAGTGAAATATTTTTTTAAATTGCCTTATTTGTAATAATGAGTGCATAAAGAATTTATGTTATAATTGAAAAAATTATAATGGAAAATAGATTGTGTAAATAAAAAGGTTTTATCATAGTTATAGAACAAGATCATCTCCAAAAGTGTGTTTTATTAATATCGACCACTGATTATGAGTTTTTTTTTTAAATCAGCGCAAAATGTAGACGTTTTTTAAAATTGTTTTTTTTTTTTTTTTTCTTAAAATCAATGTCTAATTTTTTAAAATAGTGACAAGGTTCAATAAAAAACATGTTAGAGTTTAAATATCAATTGTTTTATTTTATCTCTTAAGACCTGTTTAGTAGAAAAAAGGGCATTTGTTTTGAATTTAAACAAGAAAAAAAAATTCTTATTGAAATCATAGAATAGCAAAAAACTCGTAAATTTAAAAATTTTTTCATTTACGAGTTTTTTTTTGTGATTGTGATTTCAAGAACAGGGGCGTATATGTATGCCTTTGAACATAGTAGTTTTTATTTTTTCCCCTGAAGATGACTAACACCCAATAATTCATTTATTTAATTTGAAGTTGCCAGTTTTATAGCTTATACCACTATGCGGTTTGGGTATGACTTTGTGCGGCTGTTTGTAACTACCAAAAATATTTAACCTATACCCATCTTTTATTATACCGATCGACTCAGAATCACTTTCTGAGTCGATTTAGCGATGTCCGTCCGATCGTCTGTGTGTCCATGTAAACTTTGTAAACCTTTAATGAAATTTGGTATATAAGCTTTTATCGGCCATAGGATGAACGCTATTGAAATTGGTGAAATTCGGTCCATGTTCAGACCTAGTCCCCATACAAATGACCCCTATGAAATCGACATAAATTGCCATAAGATCCAAATTATCATATAGGTTTGTGTTATTATATATCATTAATCAGTAGTCCAAAAATAATCCCTATAGGACAATTCTTAGTCATAGGCCCCATATACAACTGCTTCCGATCTTTACTTAAATCTATCAAAAAACAAAAATATTGCACAGATTTTCTCAAATTTTGGTTATTATATATTTTTTCTAAATATAAGTGACTTTACCAAATATGGTTAGGATCGGTCCATGAACTTTTTCGTATCTGCAGCCAAAAAAATTAATAACAATGCCACTCAAATTTGGTTTATGCTTATTTTCTATATCGAATTAGTTGGACCGAAATATAGGGTCTCTAAACCATGGTAAAACTTATTTAAACTTAATATTTAGCCATCTGGTCGTTTGGTGTGCATCGCGCAGCTCGAAGCTTCCAGTTAGTGATCAAGGTTCTTCAGGCTTTGCGCTTCGTGGTATATATGTAGTAGTGTTATTGTGCATATATACATATATACAGTAAATTTTGTGTAAATTTTTCAAATAATTCCATCTTCTTGCATCATTTTTGGAACTTTTTTTTTTGGAATTTAACAAGCTTTTAAAGAAGTTTTGAATTCCTCTCCTCCTCGTTGAACGAGGATAGAAATATTGTTGCACCAACGCGTTGTGAATAATAATTTATAAAAAACTTTTTTATAAAAAAACACAAAAAAAAAATCAATTAAAAATGGAAAATATATGTATTGAACAACTCATAAGTACAGTTTATTCAAAGGATGGAATTTGGTACAAAAAAAATAACATAAAAATCGATATATTGTGGAAAGTAAGTATAAATATATTTTTTATTTATAATTGTTTTTCTCCTTGTGGAAGGAGATCTTATGATAATAGATTTCTTATGATTGACCCCAAAAAAGAGGTCTTATGATTGGTTTTTTTTATATACATATATATTATATGCGGGTCGGATTACTGCGACACTGGATCTAATAATTTGAGCCAAATCGGACAATGGTTTGAATTGAAACACTATAAATTGTTCCTCTTTAAGGTGAAAGGTCGAATTTAGGGAGATTTATATTTTTTTTAAATAAAATATCGAAATAATATATATTTGTAGAAGGATTTCGATAAAACTTGTTGATAACATTTTAATAATTCTAAAAAATTATATTCTGGACTTATTCTCTGAAATTAACCTGTGGGGTACTCTTGATGTCAAATTAACTCTTTATGAAAATCTATAAATATTTTCTTCATCAGGATTGATTTTTTTTAAAATAAAACAGTTTATGGTGTTTCAATTAAACCTTAATTTACAAGATTGAGAACTTATGTATATCAAGTAGTATAATATTTTGTCAAAAAATATTTGAAATATGAAAACACCAAAAAGATGTAGCCTAAAGGTTAAAAAAGTATGAAAAATCACATTTTTCTTCAAATCCGCTGAAATAAAAACGCTGACTTCGCCAAATTAAGAACGGGATACCTAAAATATTTGGCATTTTTAATCACATATACATATTTATATTGTGTTAATAAGACCTTAAAGTCCAATTGTTGATTTCGGTAAATTTCTTGAACAAAATTTTTGAAAAAGTAAAATTGGAGATTTTGAAATAGTGCTAAAAAATACGTGCCGTTTTGACATTAATTTAGAATGGCATAAAAATAGACGATGTGCAAAATACTTTACATAAGTACATCTTGGGATAAGGAGAATGAAAAAAATATTGTTGTTGTAAATTATTTCAATGTCCTTAAAAATGTGAGCTCGATTTTCCTAATCAAGTGGTCTGCGGCGCATTTATTGCCTGGGGAACTTGATATAACTTGGCTGTTTTTCAACCGATAATAGATTTTGTTATTTTATTAGAAAGATTATTTACTCAAGATTATGGTTTATTTAATAATTTAATTAAAACGCAATTATTAATATCAAAATTTTTGTGAAAAAAGATTTTTTTTTTTGATAATTTTTACATATTAAAATGCATATTTGAACTTTGAACTCAATGCGCGTCCAGAAAACATTGTCCGATTTGGCTCAAATTTCACGCACTAAAGTTATAGATCCAGCTACATAATAATCCGACCCGCACGCCTTGAAATTCAAAAATAAAAAATGGCTGTCAGCCTAAGTAAATATATTATTAATAGTGCATTTACATCTAAGCAAAATCTAGTATATACGAGATTTCGAGCGAAATCTAGGTTATTTTTACCAGATTTGCCATACAAAACAAAATCTAGCTCGTTACTAGACTTGTGCAAAATCTCTCACAATCTTGTCAAACTTGGGAACTACCAAATGATACTACTGTGTTTTATTAATATTGTAGTAGAGAATTACAATGCAGTGACTGAAAAATCGACATTTAAAAACAAAAGCAAACAAGTTGAATAAAAAGGAAATAAAATATTAATTATTAACAAAAAAAATGATGAATCTATAATAAAGAAATATTTTGTTATTGATAAGTTGTAACTTTTTATACTGACATGTGCCCATTCTAATCTGCTAAATAATAATTGTGGAAAATGAATTTGTTTTTGCTGTTAAAACAATGCATTTAACAAATGCTGATTTTTTTCCACAAAATTTCAATTTCAGTTTGTGCTTTTTTCATTTTTGATGCATAATAAAGGGTCCGCCAAATAACTTTTTTTTTTGAAAATGCTATAAAAAAAACTACTGAATATTATCTCAAATTTCTTTTTTTATTTGAAAGTACAATCCTTCCGGTTAATAATGGAAAATAATTTCATTCAAATGGCCATGCAGTAGCCTACACGATCGGTCCAATTTTTAAGCACATTATCGATTGTGTGCTGCTGTATTTCACCAATGGCTTCACGAATATTGTCCTTTAAAGCGTCAATTGCCTCTGGCTTGTTGGCGTAACACTTATCTTTGAGGGCACCCCACAAATAATAGTCCAACGGTGTCAAATCGCAGCTCCGAGGTGGCCAAACGACATCAGCTCTGCGGCTGATAATGCGATCTTCAAAAACAGGGCGCAAAACATCGAGTGTAGCTTCGGCTGTGTGGCACGTAGCGCCGTCCTGTTGAAAGCAAATGTTGCCAATATCCTCCTCTTCAATTTTTGTGCACAAATATTCGTTCAACATGGCCCGATAACGATCGCCATTGACTTTTTCGAAGAAAAATGGCCCAATTATGCCTCTGGACCAAAATTCGCACCAAACAGTGACTCGTTTTGGGTGTATCAGCTTTTCAATGTATGCGTGCGGGTTTTCTGTGCGACAAATGCGACAATTATGCTTGTTTACATACCCGCCAAGATCAAAATGAGCTTCATCTGAAAAGATGATTTTTTTTTGGCAAAATCGGCATCTTCTGTAAGTCGATCTCAGGCCCACTTAGCGAAGCGGAAACGCATTGGAGGGTCAGTTGGCTTCAACTCCTGAACAAATTGGACTTTGTATTGCGTCATACCAAGGTCTTTATGCAAAATTCGTCTCAATGATGCCTCCGAAATGTTCAATTCTTGAGAACGACGGTGAATTGATGTTGATGGCGCTTCACGCCCACTTTCTGCCACAGCAGCAATATTCTCGGGTGTACGCACTGTTTTTGGCTTTTCACGCTTTGGTTTATCGATGAGGTTGCCAGTTTCTTTCACTTTTTTCACAAGATAACGAACATACGGAGCTGACGGTGCTTCTCTTCTTCCAAAATCCGTACGCAATTTTCGCACACATTCTGCAACATTACCATGATTTTCAAAGTAATGTCGCAATATTTCCCAGCGTTATTCAAGCGTATACACAACCATATTCGTTCAGCGGAAGGATAAAACTAATTATCTGTCAAATCAGACATGAGCTAAGTGTTACCATTCACGAAATAAGCACTAGTTGAAAAAAAAAACGTTAGATGGCGGACCCTTTATTATTATAAAATCTATTCCTTTTTAAAATTTTTCATATTTCCATTTTCCTATTGTTTGGTATTTCTAGTTTATATGTTTTAGTTTAATCAGCTGTTTATTGTTGTGGAAACAAAATCTCACAAAATGTCAAAAAAGTTAGATGTAAAGGGTATAGATTTTGAAATAGATTTCAACTAAAATCTACTAGATTTTCCTCAGATGTAAACGCACTATAAGAGTTTTGTTTTTTATCTACAATATGTAAAGTATGTGTAACAAAAAATTACCCATGATGATGATATAAAGAAAATATGACGAATGATGATGATAAAGTGCATACTTATTTAAGTGATACACACTCTTATTACAGCCAATACTCACCATATTCTGATTGAATATCCTTGGGATATTTAAAGGATGGTCCTGGACCAGTGGCCAGATACGTAAATAATATACAGCAGTATACGAGTACTTTATATATCTACAAATATTTTTTTTTTATTTTCAGCTGAACAACCTAAAAAAAAAAAATGGAAAATACTACGGGATAAATTCCGAATGGAACTTCGAAAAATTCCAAAACCTAAATTAGGAGATCCTGGCGTTTTTCTGAAGAAAAATTAAATGTCAAATCTGATAAAAGTAGCCCTGACGGTCAAGTAAAAGTCATTTTTAATTTTTGTGTAATCATTTTATTTGCATAATATTTATAACTTTCTTTTAATTTATTCTTGATTTGCACGTTAATTTTTTTATTTTTTTTTTGCAAATTCATTGTTTCATTATAATTTGAATTGTAATGAATTTGTTTATTTTTTTTTAATGTTTTAATGTTTTAACATTTTAATTTTGCTTTTTTTTACTTGGTACGCTACAATAATATGAAACGGTTGAGGATTTATTCGCAATTTTTTAAAAAGATTTTCGGGTGTTTTTTTTTCTCGGGTTTTTATAATATAATATTATTATTGCATAATATATTCTTTTTAATAAATTTTTATTTAAGATTTTATTAACTTTCTGGGTTTTAAATGATTATTTGATTAACATTTTTTTTTTGTTTTTGTTTTTTTTATGAGATATTTAATTTTGTTAGACATTTTGTTTTAAACATTCCTTATGGGAGTAATTTTTTTTTGTACATTTTTAAACAATTATTTTATTAGTTTTGGTTTTTTTTTTAATAAAGGAAATTTTAAGTAAAAAAATTGTTTAACAAAATCACTTTGTTTTGTAAGAAAAGAGGATTGGGGATTATAAAAAATGATTGTTAATGCTTTTCGCGTTTTTTTTTTAAATGAACTTATGCAATGTTTATATATTTTTCTTTGTTTAAATATAAAATTTGTACTGAAAACCTTTAAGTTGTGTTGGGTCACTTTTAAGGTTTAAATTATAGCATAGAAATAATTGTATTTAAATTCTTTGTTTGTAAAAAGAATTCCTTTAAGAGATTATTTTTTTTTATTTATTTTTAAAGATTAATTTTTTGTTGTTTTATTTTTGGCCATATTATTAATGCTAATTTGAATACCATTTGTTTTTCTGTGTAATTTGTTATTAAATTTTCATGGTCTTTTTTGCGGTAAGTCTTGTTGTAACTTTCTATTTGAATCTTTCTTGAGAAACTAATAAATAAAATAATAAATAAAAAAAACTAGTATTTTTTGTTTAAAGATTTAAATATGCAATTTTTATTTATTGTTTTTTTTGTATTTGTTTTAAATAAATTTATTATAACAATATTTTTAATTTTGTTTGTAGTTCGTGACATTATTATTATTTAATTTATTTAATATTTGCATAATTTTTTGAATTTTCTTTTTTTTTTTCTTTAATATTATATGTTTTAATTTAATTTTATTTTTAAATTAAACAACTAATAAACTAACGTCTTAATGATGGGGTAGGTTTTTTGTTGTTTGTTTTCTTTATTAATAATTTGTTAATTTGTTTATTTAAATTTTAATTAAAAAATTATTTTAAATACTATATTAAATTATTTAAAAATTTATTAGACCCAAATTTGTTATAAGTATAGTTTAACAATAACATTTTTAAGATTTTTTTAAAATCTGTTCATAGAAATATGTGAAAAGTAAATTTACATAGCAAAAAAAAAATTTATAAAAAACATAAATTTGAGCTTAAATAGTTATAAAAATAAAAGTTAAATAAAAGTATTAATCATAAAACATAAGTGTGATGTTTTTTATTTTTTTTTTCAAATAAAAATGAATAATACTTGCATTATGAATAATATGTTCTGTAATATAAATAAAAAAAAATTAATAAATAACTGGTGGGTTTGATAAATTGTGTATTTGTTAAATATTATATTAAAAAAAAGTATTAATTAAAATATGAAATATATATATATATAAATACTAAAAAAAATATATATATAAAAATTATAAATTAAATTAAACTAAATAATGTCTTAGAGCAGATATCAGTAATAAGAAAACAATTTTTATAAAATTTTTACTAAATATTAAGCCTCACTTAACACAAAAAAAAAACTATTAAAATTAATTTAAAAACTACAAATTTTTGAAAATTATATTTCTTTATTGAAATTTTTTAATTTTTCAATTAAATTTAAAGCTTTGGTTTCAATATGATTTCAGAATAAAACTTCTTATTTTAAGAAGTTTTCTTTTACTCAACAATTTTAAAATTATAATTTGTGTTTATTCTTTTTTTTGAAGAGTTGAACAATAATTTAATGAAATATAAAAAAAAAAAATAAATAAATAATAATTGGCACACCTTTTGTTTAATAAAATTTTGTTTAAAAGATTCGGGGCCGGCTATATAGATCACTAATATTGCTTTAGTAATAGTCAATGAGTACTTTAACTAATCACCCTCAATATAATATTAGGCACTTAAGTGTTAACTACAGAACCGGCCCCTAAACTGATAGTTAAAGTTAAAGAAGTTTAAAATATCAAAAAAATAAAAACTAATTATTTGAAAATTAAAATATTAAAAAAAAAATTATGAAATATTTGAAAAACAACAATAATTTAATTTAGAATTTAATATTTACACTTAAAAAAATAAGTAGTTACTACATAAATATCTAAAACAATTTTTATAAAAATGTGAAAATATATAATTTTTTATCAAATTAGAAATGTTTTAAAGGGAAGCACATTGTTTTTTTCTTTTACAGAAATCGTAAGATTTTTTTGAATGAACAAAGCTTTGTTTTGTCTTTAAACAAAATTGACTTAGGTAAAATAAATAAAATTAATGAAATCATTAAATATTTTAGTTGAAATATGAAAATGATTCTTAACCAATTAACTAAAATATCATATTTTTATATTGCTTTAAGAAAAAAAAAAAATATATATATATATGAAATTATTATTACTAAAATATAATTTTAATATTTTTAAAATTGTATCTAAGATTTATTTGTTTGGCAAATATTTAATATTTACTTTTTTTCAAAAAATATTTTTTTTTTTATATTTATTTCAGCAATATATTTAAAGATGTTAAGTTTATATTTCAACTAAAACATTCTTTGATATAAAATGTTACCTAAGCCATGTATATTTAATTACCTTAGTTTATTTAAGATAAACTTCTAAACTCTTATTAGCTGCCTTTGCAAACAAAGTCAAACTAATTAGTAATGCACTGAAGAAAATATTAATCAAGAAAATGTGTATTTTAAATTATATTTAACATTAATGAAAAATACAAAATTTTCTAAGTGTTTGATCAAAAAATAAAATAAACCTTTTTAGGGCAACATTTATTGATGTGTAAACATCTATACGCTCAGGGGGGTAAATTTCTATTTCACACTACAATCACAAAAACAGCGTAACATGTAAGACGTAAGACAAAATCGATGTGACTTATGAAAAAATTATGATATGTAATAGCCTGTTTGAAAATGAAAATTAAAAAATTAGAAATTAAAATGAAAATAAAAAATTTAAAATGAAAAATAAAACTGAAAAATGAAAAATAAAAAAATTAAAAATTTAAAATAAAAAATGAAAAATATGAAATGAAAAATGAAAAAAAAAAAAAAATGAAAAATAAAAAATTAAAAAAGAAAAATAAAAAATGAAAACTGAAAAATGAAAAATAAAAACTGAAAAATTAAAATAAAAAATAAAAAATGAAAAATTAAAATAAAAAATGAAAAATAAAACATGAAACATAAAAAGTGAAAATAAAAAATGAAAGATGAAAAATAAAAATAAAAAATGAAAAATAATAAATTAAAAATGAAAAATAAAAATTAAACATGAAAAATTAAAAATTAGAAATGAAAAATTAAAAATAAAAAATAAAAAATAAAAAATGAAAAATGAAAAATGAAAAATGAAAAATGAAAAATGAAAAATAAAACATGAAAAAAAAAAAATAAAAAAAAAATAAAAAATGAGAAATGAAAAATTAAAAAAAAAAGTGAAAAATAAAAATTGAAAAATTAAAAATAAAAAGTGAAAAATAAAAAATGAAAGATGAAAAAAAAATGAAAAATGAAAATTAAAAAATAAAAAATGAAACATAAAAAGTGAAAAATAAAAAATGAAAGATGAAAAATAAAAAATTAAAAATGAAAAATAAAAAAAAAAAAATGAAAAAAATTAAAAATGAAAAATAAAAAATGAAAAATGAAAAATAAAAAATGAAAAATGAAAAATAAAAATTGAAAAATTAAAAATAAAAAATTAAAGATGAAAAATAAAAAATTTTAAAAAAATAAAAAATGAGAAATGAAAAATAAAAAATGAAAAATAAAAATCAAAAATTAAAAATAAAAAGTGAAAAATAAAAAATGAAAGATGAAAAAAAAAATGAAAAATGAGAAATGAAAAATGAAAAATAAAAATCAAAAATTAAAAATAAAAAGTGAAAAATAAAAAATGAAAGATGAAAAAAAAATGAAAAATGAAAAATAAAAAATAAAAAATGAAAAATGAAAAATGAAAAATTAAAAATGAAATATGAAAAATAAGAAATGAAAAATTTAAAATGAAAAATTAAAAATGAAAACTGAAAAATTAAAAATGAAAAATTAAAATAAAAAATAAAAAATGAAACATAAAAAGTTGAAAATAAAAAATGAAAGATGAAAAATAAAAAATGAAAAATTAAATATGAAAAATGAAAAATTAGAAATAAAAAATGAAAAATAAAAAATGAAAAATAAAAAATGAAAACTAAAAAATTAAAAATTAAAAATGAAAAAAAAAAATTAAAAAAAATAAAAAATGAGAAATGAAAAATAAAAAATTAAAAATAAAAATTGAAAAATTAAAAATAAAAAGTGAAAAATAAAAAATGAAAGATGAAAAAAAAATGAAATATGAAAGATAAAAAATAAAAAATGAAAAATGAAACATAAAAAGTGAAAAATAAAAAATGAAAGATGAAAAATAAAAAATTAAAAATGAAAAATTAAAAATGCAATATGAAAAATGAAAAATTAAAAATAAAAAATGAAAAATTAAAAATGAAAAATAAAAAATGAAAAATGAAAAATAAAAAATTAAAAATAAAAAGTGAAAAATAAAAATTGAAAAATTAAAAATAAAAAGTGAAAAATAACAAATGAGAGATGAAAAAAAAATGAAAAACAAAAAATAAAAAACGAAAAATAAAAAATGAAAAATTAAAAATTAAAAATAAAAAATATAAAATGAAAAATAAAAAATAAAAAATGAAAATGAAAAATAAAATATGAAAAATAAAAAATTAAAAATAAAACATGAAAAATTAAAAATTAATAATGAAAAATGAAAAATAAAAAATAAGAAATGAAAAAAGAAAAATAAAAAATTAAAAATAAAAAAAAAATGAAAAACGAAAAACGAAAAAATTTAAAATAAATAAAACGAATGAAAAACGAAAAAATGAAAAATAATAAATGAAAAATAAAAAATAAAAAACGAAAAATCAAAAATTAACCGATTGATTGCTATAAGTGATACATAGATGACGCTTTCTGATTGATTTTAAAAAAAGTGCCTTAAAAAATCTTTAATTACTACTGTTTACACACCTCCCCTGTGATCGGACTCACATGATTTTTTTTTCTTTTATGGAAGGAATTTTAAGAAATGTTGAGGGCGATCATATTGTATCATTTATAATTTTATATATACACAACTTTCTTTTGGAGTTGGTCTATATTGAACCCTTACCGGAATTGCTAAATCTTAGCTATGTAATATTTTCCATTCAGCCTCTATCGAACTTTGTGCTAATGTTTATATCTACCAAAAAAATTTAAACTAGACCCTTTTTTCTTTTATTATACCGATCGACTCAGAATCATGAGTTGATTTAGCGATGTCCGTCCGTCCGTCCGTCCGTCCGTCTGTCCATCTGTGTGTCCAAGTAAACCTTGTAATTAAACTACAGGTCGCAAATATGAATATATGAGCTTCCATCTACCATAGGATGAATTGGTGAAAATCGGTACATGTTCAGACCTAGTACCCACACAAATGACCCCTATGAAATCGACCATAAGATCCAAATTATCATGTAGATCTCGTTCAAATCGGGTTTGTGGGTGTTTATTACATCCACTAGTCAGTGGTCCAAAAAAAAAAAAAAAAACTGTAGGAAAATTCTGAGTTATAGCCCCCCATATAAAGCTGCTTCCCGATTTTCCCTAAACTATAAAAAAAAAAAATATTTTACAGATTTTTCTCACATTTCGTTTGTATATATGTTTTTGCAAAAAAGAAGTGACTTTGCCAAATATGGTCAGGATCGGTCCATTTTTCGACCTAGTCCCCATGTAAATATAGCATCTGATATGAAGTTTTTCAAATATGCAGGCAAATATCTTAATAAAATTTTCTATTCAGCTTTGGGTTATGCTTATTTTTTATACCCAATTAGTTGGACCTAAAACTAATTCTCTAAACGCATGGTATAGGTTATCGAATTTTCGTACTTCTTTTTATTCAAGCTAAATTTTAATGAAGATTCTCGGTAATATGTGCTTTACTTTGACATCGTATAAGTTCAATTTTCAGCAATTGCAGCTCTCGATTTTTTGTCATTTATTGTAAAGGGTGACCCATTAAGAGTGTGCGATTCAAATATGACGCCAGTTTTTTCTTTGCAGATTGCAGCTCTGAAATTTGACAGCCCGAATCAACGATTGTTCCGATTAATGAAAATGGAGTGGTACACAACTGATTAAGTCGTTATCATTGTGACAACTCATTACGAAAATGGGGAAATCGCGAAATTTTTGGTCGTGGAAATCCACCTAATGTGTCAACAATTCGAAGAGTAATCAAAAAATTTTAAGAAACTGGACAGTAAGTCTCCTGTGCGTTGGTGTACCGGCCGGGCTGTCAAGAATATTGCTGCTGTAAACGACAGCGTTACCGAAAACCCGAGAACATCAAGTACCATGTAGCGACAAATGAACTTCAACTTTACCCATACAAGATTCAGCTTACTCAGGAGCTCAAATCAGCAGGCAGCACCGGCGATTCGTTAAATGAGTGACGTAGCCAAAAATTAAGTGAATGCCGATTTTTCGAAATAAAACATCTTCAGCGATGAGGCGCATTTTCATCTGGCTGTGTTCGTCAACAAACAAAATTATCCAATTTGGGGCTTAGGAAAGCCGCACATGATCCATGAGAAACAAATGCACCCAAATGCACAAATGAGCAATTTTCTGGTGCCTTACTTCTTTTAAAAGGAGGCCACATACACATGCAGTGAACGGGAACATGATAGCAGAGTTCTTATGGCCTCTACTGGATGGTTTGGCTCTAAACAACATGTGCTTTCAGCAGGACGGTGCCACCTGCACTCCTCGCACCTCAATTTATTGGTGTCAATTTTTTGGGGTTTACTGAAACCTCAGGTCTATGTGAATAGAGCACAAACAATTCCTGAGCTCATTTTTGAGCTCATATTTGTTAAAATATCATTGAAAATTTTATGAAAAGAACAAGGGCCAGTTTTCAGAGACATTGGGGCCACATTACTAGCGTATTTACGAATAGAAATTTTAAATTATAGCACGAATTAAAATCATTTCAGCATTAGTCATGGCTGACCATTTAACTGTCCTAAACAGCAAACCATAAATTTTAAAGTGATTTACACTTAAAAAAAATTTTTTCTTCAGTGCATAAATTGATTCAATTTTTTTTTTCTCAAAATAAAGTAAATACTAAATAATAAACAACTTAGTATCCCTTTTTAAAACGAAAAGGATAAAAAAATAACAAATTTTGAAAAAAGTCTAACAAGTTGATATAAAAAAATATTTAATAAAATTTTAAAAAGTTATCACAAACTATAAAAAAAACAATAGATAGAAAAAATTAGTTTAATCTGCATTTTTGACTTTGTTTAAACAAAGTATTTTTTCCAGGGAATTTCCATCTATATTCATAAATGTTTTACAAAGGTTTTATGTTAAGAAATTTACAAAATTCTTATTTTGTTAAATACATGTTCGATAAATTCTATTTATTTTTATTTATTATTTTTTTTTTTTTTTTGAATTATGTTAATATTTTTTGAACATTTCTTCTAATATCAATAATTATGCAAAATTTTTAAATTCTGTTTGGATAAGTTTAAGCTCAGAAGCTTTTCTAATAAAGAAGAAGGAGGGGTTTGATTTAAAGTTTTAAAAACTCAATTTTTTTTTTATATAAATTTATATATATATAATATTTTTTTAATCTCACAGATGACTATTTATTTTTACAAGTTTTGTTTTGTAAACAAAAATTTTTAAAGAGTTTTTTTTTTGTACTTACTTTCTAAAAAGAAAATAATAAGTAAACTAAAAGTAAGTTATTTTGTAAGTGTAGAGATAGGTTTTCTTTTCCAAATAATTCTTTGCCAAAAGCATTCAAGAAAAGCAAAAGTAGTTTTAAAACTATAAGAAAGTGTAAGTTCAAAAAAGAGACAAAGAGAGAAAGAGAGTGTAAGACATGTATATATAGTTAGCTTAAAGGATAACTTTTAAAATGTTGTCTCTAAAGAAAAAGTTTCAAAGTTCAAAATTAGATTAACACAAAAAAAAGTGCCTTAGAATGAAAGCTTTATGCATGTTTCCTTTTTATCTTACTCTCTATTATTATTATTATTATTTCATTATCGGCACATTTCAAATTTGTTGTTTCTTTTGGGAGAGGGGGGGGGGGGAGGAGGGTCATTAATTTGCTAATTATAGATATTCCTGTTTGATTTGTATATCATTATTCGTTGTTGGAGTTAATTTTTTGCTGGCCTTTGTAGCCAACACAACCGTAGTAGTGTTAGGAGGCGTTTGATTTATGGAAGTATTTATAATGTTAATGGTGTTGGTGTTTGATGAAAGAGCTTTTGTTGTTGCGATAGTTGTCTGCGATCTGAATGGTATATGATTTTCCGCTGGCTCTTCCTCTATCTCTTCTGCTTCCGTATCCTCATTATCAGATTTATCAGCATTTGATTGTGTCTCATCAATGTCATCATCGTCGTGCTCTTCTTCGGGCTCGTCATCATCGTCATTGGTTTCTGAATTCATTATAGCTAAAGCATTTGAAGCTGACATTTGAGCCTTTTTCATTGAAGACTCATCACTACTATTGCTGCTGTCGAATAACTGTCCCGCAGTGGCAGCAGAATCGGGTGATAGTGGCGTGGTAGCTGTGGGTGGTGTTGCAAGAGCATTTGTATGAGGAGCTTGAACCTCCTCCTCCTTATCCTCTTCGTCATCGTCTTCATCTTCATTTTCCACGTTATTATCTTCCTGATCATCAGGCTGATTTTCATAAGCTTCTGGGGATTCTTTTTCATTTTTAAAATTCTCTATAACTCGATTTTGCTTTTGGATATCCTCCGTATGAGATCTATTTTGTTGTTGCGTGGAAGACGTATGTTGATTACTATCCTCCTCTAGCTCTTCAGCATCTTCTTCTTGTTCTTCTTCTTGTTCGGACTCTGAGGCTGATTCGTTTTCTCTATCTGGCTTTTGCTGAGAGCTCTCCACTTGATGTTGAGATCTGTCGCTAACAGTTCTCTGTTCTGGAGGGTTAGTGGTAGTGGTGGTGGTGGTGGTGGTGGTAGTAGTATCTTCGCAATCCTCTTCCTCTACTTCTTCATCTTCCTCCATGGATTCATTTAACTCTCTTTTAATTTGGCTTAGATTATATTGTATACTCTCGTCACATTGCCTTTGCAATCTCTCTTCACACTCACTTTGTGTTTTATCCTCTCTAAACTCTCGCTCATACATTTCGGGTTCTCGGCGCTGAGACTTTTTCAGAGGCACTCGTAATATCATTTGATGATTATCTGCACATTCTTTTCTCAATGCCTTAGTTATCAGGCCATTGTTGTTGCCACTACCATTTATAACCGAAGGCAAGCTGGTTAATTGTAAGTTTTCCAATTGCCTTTGACAGTGTTGCAATTCTGTTTGCAATTTGCTGATTTGTTCATTCCTCACCTCAATCAATTCTTTTAGTTGTTGATTTTGCAAACGATAATGTTGATTTTCATTTAAAATTCTTTGCAACATATTGAGCAAGCGTTCTCTATCTTTGGGTCGTGAGTCACGCAGCGTTTCAATGGCCAACTCCCAGGGTGTCAACGTATTACTGCTATCGGCTTCGCCATCGTTGACACTTTCGTCATCGGTATCTGTGGACAATTCAAATTCACTATTCATCGTGGTGGCAGTCTGTGTGCGACGACCATTCTGCAAATGATGTTGAATCATAATTGCCTGGGGCGTTCGTAAATGAGCTTTGGCATTAGTGTGGTCATGACTCTGTTGTAACGTTACTGCTGCTGTTGCAGCATTTGTCGTTGTTGTTAAATTTGTGATTAGATTTAGGCCTGCTGGCGTATTTACATTGGAAGACTGTGACGGTGAATGTTGCTGCTGTTTAATATTTGGCTGGGGATTATGATTACGTAGTAGCAGTTGTTGTTGTTGCTGTTGTGGATGTTGCTGGTGTTGATAAAATCGTTGATTTTGTTTGTAGTAATCATAATGTTGCTGTTGTTGTTGTTGATAATTTTGAGCTGCCGTTATCGATTGTTGTTTCTGTTGTATTTGAGGTCCAGCCTGCTGTTGACAAATTTGTTGTTGTTGTTGTTGTTGCTGTTGCTGCTGAGATTGATGAGTATTATGATGCGCATGATGTTGTTGCTGTTGGGAGGAAGGTGGCTGTGATGGTGGCGTTGGTGAACGCATTATATTATTTTGATTTAATAAATTTTTACTAATTCGAATACGTCCAGTCATATCATTGTTGTGCTGTTGTTGTTGGCCTAAGTTGCTATTGTTGTTGTTGCTGTTGGCAACAAAATTTCCACAACTTGGCATTGGTTTATTGTGATGATTAACAGTGGCTATTATTGTTTGTGCTGTTGGCTGTTGGTGTTGCTGATGTTGTTGTTGTTGTTGTTGTTGTTGGGGTAAAGGTGAAGTGGATGATGTTATTTCATTAGAACCACCAAATTCCTCTGGACTTCGTGGATTTGTACAGGAGGCATTATTGCAATGTCCATGATGTGGTGAAGGTGATTGTCTTATATATGGCTGAGGACCATGGATTGATCCGTGATGTGTGGGGGGTATTCGTTGTATTAGATGTATTGGTGGTGGTAGTGGTGGTGGATGATGAGCTGTCATTTGTTTTTGTTGTATTTGGGCAGGTAATTGTGGTTGGGGTGGTGTGACAGATGTATTTGTTAAATTTGTTGGCGTCGTTGAAGAGGCAGAAGATGAAGATGAAGTCGCCGAAGAATTGGAATTGTGTAGGGAAAGTCGTCTTGTCTGCAGTTCCATATGGTTCAGATGTTTATTACTGCGGCTTAAGGACATGGGTGATATTAAAGGCGGTGTTGAGTGTGGATCATCATCCATAGGACCATTACTTGGCCGTCTATCCTCTGCACTATGATTACTAAGGGCGGGTGGTGGTGTGCAGGACATGTCAGCGGGTGTCGGAGCCCTTTCTTGCTTAATGTGTATCTCTGCTTCGCACATGGCCGATATTGGTTGTTGCTTAATGTGCACTTGTTGTTGTTGTTGCTGCTGCTGTTGAATCTGTAATTTCTTTTGCATTTCCCTTTCCCTTAAGTCCCTTTCACGTTCTCGTTCATATTCTCTCTCCCGCGATCTCTCACGATCTCTTATTCTTTCCATTTCCCGATCTCTTTCCCTTTCTATTCTCTCCCTCTCTCTTATCTCCCTTTGTTCTTTTTCACGCTCCTGCGAGAGATG
Source organism: Cordilura impudica (assembly GCA_963682025.1). Taxonomy (NCBI): domain Eukaryota; kingdom Metazoa; phylum Arthropoda; class Insecta; order Diptera; family Scathophagidae; genus Cordilura; species Cordilura impudica. The sequence continues at coordinate 42,243,626 of OY821518.1, read as the reverse complement.
AGTCTTTCTGGGAGCCAGGGCCACATTGGGTTGATACGTTCTCTCGAAACGTTCACGATCCGTGGAACGTACCACCCTTTCGGGATTTTGTAGCACTGGTGGATCTTGGCTTAAATAAGGGAGCGTTGATAAAGCTGCCACAGCTGCCGCATTATATGCAGCATGCATGAAGTTCTTGGGTTGAGGCCATTGGCGAAAAGCAGAAATCTGTCCGGCCGCTATCCTTTGCTGTTGTGCACAATGGGCATACACTAAAGATTGATAGTGTTGGTACTCCAAATGATATGCGGATGCGGAGGCTTCGTCTAGACTTTTTAATTTTTTCGTCGATGGAATGTCGAGCTGTTCGCCACCACGATGCTTTACCATGCTGGGTGGTAATGGCTGATGGGACAATTGTGTTGGTGGTCCCAGACCCATAGATGGCACTGCTATCGAATGATCCATATGAAGTTCGGCCTAAAAATAGAAATAAAGTAGAAAATATCTAAATACCAATTATAAATATTTAAGCTTCAAGAAATAAAAACGAAAATTTCGTGTTCATCTTTGTAATTATGCTTTCCTTTAATATTTTAAGTTTTATATGCATTTTTTTTTGTTTAGTTCGGCATACGTGGGATTTTATATAAAGATGATTGTACATTAAAGAATTAAATTCTAATGTTTTATAAAAAGATCGATCAGAGTTATTCATTTCAAGAAGAGAATTTTTACAGTATTGCTGTTTTTTTATTAAAACATTACCGGAAAAGGAAAAAATGTTTAGAAAACTTACTCAAAAGTATTACTGAAATAACTCTTGTTAAACTTCTGGTCTTAAATGCGTTTCCTTTTTGGCGCCACAACTAAAACTCAATTTGAAAATTATGAATTATTTTCGGCATCCATTAATAACTATGCAGTTTTTAATTGGCTTTACATTGGTCTATTCAATTGGCAACGTTTGCTTGATTTTTACGTATTAAAACATAATAAAGATGATGGTGATAATGATGATGATGCTGATGATGGTGTTTGAAAGCTATAATGATAGTGATGCCTGTATTCGCTGTCTGAATACGCGAAACATGTATCCTCTGCAAATTCTTGGTTAATGCAACACTGGCTTGTTGAATAAATACATACGAGTATATATGCAGACCGACATACGAATGCTTTAAAGTTTGCATAATTGTTGCTAACCGCAAAAGCTACCAGTCAGCCGGCCTAATCATTCTCTTTCTGAGTTGCTACTGTATGGGCAGACGAAAGTTTTTTTTATGACTATTGGCTACTGGTTTTTGAATAGTTTATTGGTTGGTTGGCTTGTTGATTTTTTACTATCTGGAACAGCTATTAACCGAATTTAGTTTAAAAAAAATTTTTATCATTGAAATATTGTGTCTGTGGAAGTAGAAGAATTTTTATAGCATCATTAAATTTGAATGAACAAATTGTAATGTTTTTTTTTATGATCGAAGTTAATGAATCAACTTTAACTGCACCGAAAGAAATCCATGCACCATTTTACGAAAAAAAAATATATATACATATATCGTAGTCAATTCCTTCGTCAAAATATTTTAAGCGAAGCCGTTTAAAAATTTACGAATGTATAAAAAACATTCGCAGCTATTTGTTTCGGTCTAGACTGACTATGCGATACCCTTAGTCGTAGTATTAGGTCCAGCAAATTGGGTATAACCAAGTAAGAGTGTTAAATTCGAATATGCCGAATATTTGATACCGTCCAACTGGGTTTTACGTTTGCATTGATATCACGACTTATTGCACTACTTATAACAAGTGTAAAGAAAATATTGGAAAAAGAAAACAATTTGATGCAACTAATACAAAATTATTACAACAAACACACTGAATTTTTAATATTTTTTTGAGGTGATTCCCGATTTGCCTCATTTTAAATACCAACCTGCTCGAAATAATGCAAACAATATTATCCTAAATCTACTCAGGTAAATGGTTTAGTTTGTGAATAAGCGTAATTTCAATAGACAAACGGACGGACGGACACCACTTTTTCGGCTCGAGTTGTTATAACGATCAATAATATATATACTTTATTGGGTCGCAAATTCATTTGTCGATGCGTTACGAACGGAATGGCAAATTGATTTAAACCTTCAGCACAGTGGTGTAGAGGGTATAAAAAATAAGCATAAACCAAGTCTGAGTGAAATTTGAGAAAATTTGAGAAATTGAGAAAAATCTGTGCAATATTTTTGTTTTTTGATAGATTTAGGTGCAGATCTGGAAACATCTTTATATGGGGGCTAGAACTAATAATTGTCCTACAGGGTTTATTTTTGGACTATTGATTAATGGATGTAATAAACATACATATACCCGTTATGACCGAGATCTAGAGTATGTGATTATTTGGATCTTGTGGTAATTTAAGTTGATCTCATAGGGGTCAAATTCAAAAGCGTTCGTTCTATAGCCGATGAAAGCTTACATACCAAATTTTATCAGAATATATTCTTACTTCCGATCTGTAATGTGATAACAAGGTTTACATGGACACACAGTGAGACGGACAGACAGACGGATGGATGGAAATAACTAAATCGACTCAGAAAGTGATTCGTGGTCGATCGGTATAATAAAAATTGCGTCTAGGTCAAATATTTTTGATAGTTACAAACACCAGCACAAAGTCATTATATCCTAACCACATAGTGGTATCTATAATAAAGGGTGATTTTTTAAGAGCTATAGGAAAGTTTTCGAAAAAAAAAACACATAAAATTCAGAAAAATGCATGAAATCTTTATTTGAATCGATAGTGCGGTCCATATAATTTAATGTTTGAAGATTATTTCATGCAATGTTGACCGTGACTGCGCCTTAAATGGTCCATCCGCTTAGTCCAATTTTGGCATACTCTTTCCAACATTTCGGCCGGTATCTCACGAATAAATGCTTCAATGTTGTCTTCCAATGAGCTTTAACATAGCCCCACAAAAAATAGTCTAAAGGCGTTAAATCGCACGATCTAGGCGGCCAATTGACCGGTCCCGAACGTGAAATAAAATGTTCACCGAACTCGCCTCTCAATAAGTCCATTGTTGCGCGTGCTGTGTGGCATGTGGCACCGTCTTATTGAATCCACATGTCATGCAAGTCAAGCTCTTGCATTTTGGGCAAAAAAAAAGTTGGATATCGTCTCTCGGTAGCGCTCACCATTCACAGTTACGTTACGATTCGCATCATCTTTGAAGAAGTACGGTCCAATGATGCCACCAGCCCATAAACCGCACCAAACTGTGAATTTTTCTGGATGCATTGGTAGCTCTTCCAATGCTTCTGGCTGATATTCACTCCAAAATCGACAATTCTGCTTATTTACGTACCCATTGACCCAAAAATGAGCTTCGTCGCTGAACACAATTTTTCGATAAAAAAGTGGATCTTCGTTCAACTTTCCAAGAGCCCATTCACCAAAAATTCTACGTTGCGGTAGGTCGTTCGGCTTCAATTCTTGCACCAGCTGTATTTTGAAAGGCTTCACACCTAAATCCTTCCGCAAAATTTTCCACGTTGTTGAGTAACAGAGGCCCAATTGCTGCGAACGGCGACGAATCGATAATTGATGGTAATCATTAACACTGGCCGATACAGCTGCGGTATTTTCTTCAGTTCGCACTCTACGTAAGCGTGTTGGTGGTTTAATGTCCAACAATGTAAATTTGGTGCGAAATTTAGTCACAATAGCCCGAATAGCCGATTCAGTGGGTCGATTAAACTGACCATAAAATGGAAGAAGCGCGCGATGAACTTTCTTAACAGAGCACGCATTTTGATAATAAAATTCAATAACTTGCAAGCGTTGTTCGTTTGCAAGACTATTCATGGTTAAATTATAGACCAAACTGAAGATGTTTGACAATGAAACAAAACACGAAACGTGCGTCAGCTGTTTAAACTAGTGTTGCCAAAAAGATAATAGCTAAAAAATTACCCTTTATTAATAGGCTAGGCGATTTTTTGTGACCGATGTTTTGTTCTACCGTCTTATCCCGATTTCTTTTCAGCCGTTTTTCTTTTCAGATTTTGAAATTTTTTCCTTTACTTTGAGTAAATTGCATTTAAAGTTGTTACTAACAGATACATAAAATTACACATATGTTATGTGTGTTTTATTAAATTTGTTAATGTGTTTGGTAATGAGTTTTTTGTCTTCATTCACAATAATAATAAACCATAAAAGTGTTGGTTTGTGAATTGGCTAAGTTTAAAAATAAACTAAACAAAAATCAGAAACTGCCAAAGGTATTTATACAAGTTATAAAGAAGGAGGATTTTACTATACAGCTCTAAAAAACGATTTTGATGCTGGAAGTTCCACCAGAACCGATAACGAACCCACCGCCAAACGACCTAGAGTTGACGACGATAATCAAGTTGATTCAGTTATTGAACCAGATCCTACTTTAATTGAAAAGCCTAATCATCCTAATAATATTACTTCTAATATGGATGTTGATCAAGAAAATATTAATCAACAAAGTGGTTCAGGTCGTGGACCGAATATGGGGGGCGAGAAGTGGAGCAACTGGAGATGGAAATTCCTCTTCTTCGAGTATCACATGGATAAGACCAAGTACTCCTTGCTCTACTAATTATATGACTTTTAGTAAATCTAGAATATTAATTAGTTATGGTTATAGTACAGAAAATGTACAAACTTCTGATACTATAGATCAAATAACAACACCAATTGGCTTTAATTCCAGTTGATTTTTTACCATTTTATCATAGTGAAGCAGAATATGATATGTTGCCAACAACAGCAAAAGTAATAAAAGGAAGTTGTCAAGTGACGCCATTCGAACTACTTTCGATGTTGGTTCAACAATAAGTGGAACAGCGACATCAGAATATTTACCTATTGGATTGGTTGCTGAAGGTTTAAACAAAAAATTTTATGGTAAAAATGTTAAATATACATCATTAGGCACTAATCCTATGAAAGTTACAAATGTTGATACAATAAAAGTAAGATATGTATGAAAAATATTCCTTCTAATGCTTTATATGTGTACCAACTCCAATAGATGAATATTTTATACATGAATGGAATCGTGAAAAAACTCCAGATTATATAGTACACGATAAAGGTAGTGTAAGAATGGATGAAAAAGTACATCAATTTTTAATTAATCAAGCAATTGGACAATCAATTGCTAATTATGAATATAAACCAAAAAGTGGTTTTATAAAACGAGGCAAAGAACATTATGTGCCTTATACGAGACAAAAATATAAAGCACATTCAACAAAAACTAGACCACATAGTCATCCATTGCAATTTTTTATGGCAGGCAAAAAAACCTATCTCAGGTGATATTGGATTATCTAAAACACCAACTGTTCCTATCTGTAATATTAATAGGCTAGGCGATTTCTTGTGACTGATGTTTTGTTCTACCGTTTTATCCCGATTTTGACCAAGCATATATTATTTGAAAGGTATTTCTTTTTAGCCGATTTGCAGATTTACAGATTTTTAATTTTTTCCTATATTTTGAGTAAATTGCATTTAAAGTTGCTACTAACACATACATAAAATTATACAATGCTATGTGTGTGTTTATTAAATTTGTAAATGTGTCTGTAATAAAAATTAGTTTGTTTTTTGTGTTGATTTGTGAATTAGCTATAATTGATTAGCATACTTTTAGGGTCTTAATTTAATGAAAAAATAAAATTTCCTAGAATTTGCACTCGAATTTCGAGGGCTGGAATCTCCTAGTTGTTATTAATAATTTAAATGACATTTATGCAAGAACAATTGAATCTTATGGTACATATCATCCAATTAAAGGTGGGTTCGCATATGATACACAACCACAATTGCATGTTGGAATTATTGCAACACCTCAATTAAAACCTACTGAAGATTCTGTAAGTTATTTGAATAGCGCATGTTATTGGAAAGTAGAATGTTCTATTGAAATACAATGTAATATTACTTCTGCATTCGGTAAAGGAGTTAATGTAAGTTGGCCATTAGAAGCTTCATTTTGTGCTAATTTTGACCGATGGACAAACTCTATTCGGTGTAACAGATGATGAAAATGGTAGAGTTACAGCAATAATTGAACAAAACGAAGAAACGGATGAGGAAGAAGAACCTTTCGAATTTATAAGAAAAACACAAAAATTAAATTTATAATATTATTATATTTATTTAAATTAAATAAAAAGCTGAAATTTAAAAAAATTAAAACAAATCCATTTAATTTTATTTTATTATATTATATTTATTTATTGAAAAAATGGTAAGATGACATTGGATGTGGTTTTTTTTAAATATTTTTTAAGTTTTTATAAGATCGCCACTTATAAGTGGATGTGGTTGTCATGGTATGAGATGAACAAGATGGACCCTGAAAATTTTCGGCATAATAATCCATGATCCACTGTGAAGTCTTCCAGCTCATATTTTGCTCCATATATATCGTGGAGTATTCGCTGTTTAACAGGATTGTTATTAAATCCTTCAATGAACACCTGAAATAACTTTAATTTTAATATATATTTATTAAATTTTCATATTTTATTAACTGCTTAATTCTTTCTTTTGGTCCACTAACTCCTTCTGTACGTAGAGAAGGGAGTCCATCAATAAGTGTAGGAACTTCTTGGCTTCCAGTTGCTTCTTCTTCAAAGAGAGGGATATCAAAATCTCTATAGTCGTAGTAATCGTCAGTAGGAAATCTTTCGTCCATAACATCATGATCAAAGACACTAGAGAAATGTGTGTCATATCCTCCGTTATTTCCGTCGCTTTCTTCATCTCCTGATCGATATCGAGCGTATTCTTCTTCAATATGGAATCGGTAGTGGCTTCGTTTTTCCATTTCTTCTTTTTCTCCTTCGATATCGCTGCTGCTTATGTATTTTTAATTTTTGAGCGATTGGATTCTGAATCACTTAGCGTTATCTCCAATCGATTGCTCATGTTGTCGCTTTCTATTGGTTGCGAATCGTCCTCGATTATCGGTTCTCTCAAACTGTAAACTGTTTGAATAAGTATACGAACAAATACTTACTGTGTCACTATCAGAATTCATTTAAAAAATATATGAAAAATTCACTTATTATATACTAAAAAAATTTAACAAATTTATATTGGTTACATAAAAACAACTAATTGACATATATAAAACTTGTTTAAATTATGCACGGTAAAAATAATAAAACATTCAATTGAACGACAACGACGACGACGACCAATCCAATGAGCACATACACAAACGCTAACACGCCATTGGCTAAATCATGGCTTAGCTTAATCATGGCCTATGGCTCGAATTTCGAGTGCTGGAATGTTGTTATCTTACGAAATTAAACTTTTAAAACTTTTTTATATTTTAGGAAAACAACGACAAAAGTTTCGTATTTTGTTTCAGTCATGTAATTTTTTTTTTGTCTCTGAATATTTAAACCATTCGTTCACCTGCACAAAAAGTAAAGAAAACAAAAAACCTGCTCGATATAATGGCAGGTTTATTTGGCGAATGAGCGGGATTTCAAAGACAGACGGACATCGCTATACTCGAGTTGTATACACACTTAATGGGGTCGCAAATTCATATTTTGATGTGTTAAAACCGAAATGACAAACTTATATGAACCCTCACAGTGGTGTGGAAGGTATAAAAAAGTTGACATCACTAATTTGTTTAATATAAATGTTGCCATGTTTCACTTTATTTCTTGCCAAAATTCTTTGAATTTTGTAGTCCGCACGTGAATTGCTGACAAATAAAAAACAATTTAAAATAAATTTTAAATAATCTATAAGACAAATAGGCAAGGCGATTTCTTGTGACATCTTCTACACGCTTAGTTACTGACCGATTTTGACAAAAAATATACTATTTGAAAGATGTGCCCCATCTGGTACATATTTTTTTAAAATAATAATCATTCGAAGTTGCTACTAACACATACATAAAATACATATTTTAGCTTCAAATTAAAAACTATATGATGCTATGTGTGTGTTTCTGAATTGGCTAAAATTGATTAGCATACCTTTAGGCTCTTATAAAATTATTTATTAACAAACCCACTTATATATCTTCTGCAAGTTCAACAAATACTTATAATGGAATTTAATGAATTTTATTTAAAAATTCACAATATAATGAATTTTATTTAAATATCCATAAATTTTTTATATATATAGATTAAAAAAAAATATTCAAAGAAAAAAATTTTATGAAAAAATAAAATTTCCTAGTATGTGCACTAGACTTTCGAGTGCTGGGTTCTGCCAGTTAATATAAACGTAAAACCCAGGTGGAGTGTATCAAATAGTTTTTTTTTTATATATTTTTTTTAATTCTTCGTCATAAATTAGTATTTCCAAAAATTAATATGATATTTTAAAGTGCAAATTTTTGATAATAACTTTATTTTGACATCTTTGAAGCTGTTTAAAAGCTATATCGCAAGAAGTTGTTACTTCGGAATGTGAAAATGAAAATGCGATTCCTTAGAAAACAAACAAAACAATTGAAACAACTTTTTTTTAATTAACAAAAGAAAAATGAATCAATTTAGAAAGTTATAGCCGGTCTAGACAAAGTATACAATATCATATACCATTCGAGAGAGGGTCTTAGATCAAACTTTGCTGATATGAGTTATTTATATCTTAATATTAACCGATTATCACCAATTTGAATAGTGTTCATTATATGGCCGATGAAAGCTGATATAAAAAATTCCATCAAAATAAATTCATATTTGCGATATGTACAAGGTTTACATGGACATACAGAGCGACGGACGGACGTTAAATTGCCTCAGAAAATGATTCTGAGTAAATCGTTGTACTGAGCCGTATAGTTCGAAACTGGTTCCAATTTCTAGTGCGCAATACAAAAAAATAAATAAAAAAATGTTGCCGCAACCGAAATTTACTCATATTTCAAGTTTGTTGTAATTTTACAAAAAATTAAAATTCAAAAGTATTCCAAAAATCATTGTGAGTTTGGCGAGTTGCTACTCGAAAAAACTCAACCACTTTCCATACAAATGTATGAAAAAATGCACTTCAATGAAATGCGGCATCGATTTACAAAAAATATATAAGGAACCCATATAACAAATTTATATTTTTTTAAGATTTGAAATTATGTCCTTCAAATTTCAAGGTAATCCGGCCTAAATTTGAAAATTTTCTTTTATTTCAAGTTTGAGATAATTTTACAGAAAAATGACTTAGTAAAAAGTTATATTTCTAGAGTTGCAATTTGAAAGACAGTATTTCGTTTAAATTTCAAACCATTCAGACAATAATTGTGGGGTGGCGAACTACTACTCGAAAAAGCGCGATCACTTTCCATATAAATATGTGAAAACATTCAGTCCATGGCAGTTCGACATCACTTGACATTTGTGTGTAAACCTCTTTACGCTCAGGGGCTTTAAAAGCTATCTCACAATACAATCACAAAAACACATAAGAAGTAAGACAACAAGGGTGTGAAGTATGAGTGTATTGGTGCAAAGATTATAATATAAAATTATTTCAACTAATTCAACAACATCAGCTATAAAAAATTTCACAATATAAACGTATAACATATAATTCAACAACCCCACAAGTATAATGCTATTACTAATATAAAAATTATATCAGCTAATTCAACAACCAGTTGAAAAAATAATAAATAATAAATAATTTTTATATTAGCTGAGCCCCTGCAGTTGTTTGTTATAAGTGATACATAGATGACGCTTTCTGTTTATTTTTAATTGATGTGTAAATAGATGTTTACACATCTGTAAATAGATGTTTACACATCTCCCCTGTGATCGGACTCACATAGTTTTTTTTTAATAACTGCAATTGACTATATTCATAGATGATGACACCATCCTTTCGTGGTGCAAAATAACGAAGTTTTTCGTAAAATGTACGTCTCTTTTTTGGCATTGATAAGGCATAAATTTTTCTCGGCGTGGCAATAACAACATTATTCAGCATTCGATTGTTTTAGAGCATTTAAGAGAATTTTATCTGATTTTAGAACTTTCAGGCAATCTTTTTATACACTATACCACTATGTGGTTTGGGTATAATGACTTTGTGCTGCTGTTTGTACTACCAAAAATATTTGACCTAGACCCATCTTTTATTATACCGATCGAATCAGAATCACTATCTGATTCGATTTACCGATGTCCGTCCGTCCGTCCGTCCGTCCGTCCGTCCGTCTGTGTGTCCATGTAAAGCTTGTAATCAAACTGCAGGCGCAAATATGAATATATTTTGATGAAATTTGGTATATAAGCTTTTATCGGCCATAGGATGAACGCTATTGAAATTGGTGAAAATCGGTTAATGTTCGGACCTAGCCCCCATACAAATGACCCCTATGAAATCAATATAAATTGCCATAAGATCCAAATTAACATATAAATCTTAGTCAAATTGGGTTTGTATGTATTTATTACATCCATTAATCAGTAGTCCAAAAATGATTGCTGTTGGACAATTTTTAGTCATTGCCCCCATATAGAGCTGCTTCCCAATATTCACCTAAATCTATCAAAAAAGAAAAATATTGCACTGATTCTTCTCAAATTTTGTTTGTATATATTTTTGCAAAATACAAGAGACTTTACCAAACACGATCAGGATCCGTCCATTTTTGGGCTTAGTCCCCTTATAGATATAGCATCCGATATGAACTTTTTCATATCTGCAGCCAAAAAAATTAATAAAAATCCCACTCAAATTTGGTTTATGCTTATTTTCCATATCCAGTTAGTTGGGCCTGAGAGAAAGGGTCTCTTAGCGCATGGTATAGGGTATCGTATAGTCGGTCTAGACCGACTATAATTTTCTTACTTGTTTATTAGAGGATTTAGTGATATAAATAATTAAATAATACGCAACATTCTTACTTATTAAGTTTCCTTGGATTTAAAAATCAGCAGGTCAAACATTGAATTAACATATTTATAAATGTTGCACGTACTGACATACGGACGCAGCATATCAGTCTCTAAATATGGATGATGGCGACACTGAGAAGTTATTGTCTAAATTTGCAGACATCTACGGCCGACGAGGATGACGATGAAATAATGTTTGGTTATGGCTGGCTACTAAATAATACAATAATAACAAGAACCACGAAAATTTGATTTAAAAAAAAACTTCCTAGGAGGAATATGATGTTTATAGTGCTTAGAGTCAATCACCACCATAAAAAAAAACCAACGACATTATTCGAAATGCAATTTTCAAAGTAGACAAACTGTCGAACCATAAATGAAATCCAATACACTAGATTTCAGTTCAAAACAGCGAGTGTAAACACATTAAAGTTGGTAAGTGGGAATAACCACAATGAAGGAAAATAAGACAGGAAGGCAAACATCCAAACGAACACAGCATGTAATCCTCTGAATACAAACAGCCCATTAATAGAAATAAACATAAAAAAATCAAGACTATTTATGCTCGTAAAAATGTTGTAAAATACACGTACCAGCAGCAACTTTAGAAAAAGAAAAAACTACAAAGTTCACTAGAGGATTTCTGTTTTTTTTCTTCTGAAAATGCTGCTGCACACAATAAGATTCATTTACAAGTTTCTTTGTCGCGCAAAAGAGTCAAGGCTGACAAGATCTACTTTTTGCAACAAATGACATATACATAGGACACAATAGGTGGGTATATGAAGTACTTACCATAAACGTTAAATGTATTGTGATTGTTTACGGGAACATATACTTATGTATATTAGGGATATAACTTTTGAAAAATATATTAAAAATATATGTATTAAAAATAATATTTAACTATTGAAAACAGAAAAAATATTACAGTACGTTTGCCAAATCGCGATCATTCCGTACTGTGAACACCGCTTAATGTGAACAAGTTTCCATTTACATAGACTTCTCTAAAACGTGAATAAAGTCAGAAAGCTCTAAAATGTTAAAAACAAGAAATTTAACATGCTTACGTTGGCAATGCGTACAAATCTTTGATTTGTTGGGAATCCCCTTTTTAGAGAAATATGTAAGTTTGATAAAAAAAAATTACTAAGAAAATGCATAATATTCTCGCCGCACACAAGTTTTTTAGTTGAAGTTTTTTTTCTCGCGCGGTTTTTTCTGAACGGTTTCTTTATTATTTTATGTAAAAATGTGTTGGAAAAAAAGGAGATTTATTTAAAGTAGCAGATTCCAGCCCTCGAAATTCGAGTGTAAATTCTAGGAAATTTTATTTTTTCATTAAATAAAGACCCTAAAGGTATGCTTATCAATTATAGCCAATTCACAAACCAACACAAAAAACAAACTCATTTTTATTACAAACACATTAACAAATTTAATAAACACACACATAGCATTGTATAATTTTATGTATGTGTTAGTAGCAACTTTAAATTCAATTTACTCAAAATAAAGGAAAAATTAAAAAATCTGTAAATCTGCAAAACGGCTAAAACGAAATATCTTTCAAATAATATACGTTTGGTCAAAATCTAGACCGTGCCATAAAATGGTTATACCTTTAATATATATACCAAAAGGGTGTACACGATTTTTTGTTAATTTACATATGGATTTCGTTTCATTCATAAGTTTTACATTTCCTACATAATATGACTGAGAACACAAGGTGATCAAAAATAATGGTTCATGAGCGATTTTGATATAAATCAGTTTATTTTATATTTCAAATTTAAGATAAAAGTAACAGTTTTAAGCTTTTTTTCTTGTAAAAGCTGAAGTTTTAACGCGAAAATGGTAATGCGGAATAAAAGTAATATAAAAAAATCTGGAGACATGTTTTTATAGCCTTTCAAGTTAACCGCGAGAAATAACACTGTGGAACATTTCAGGGGTCATTGTCTGGGAGGTGGGAAATTCCAAGTTAGGGTGAAAGTACTGGACCAATATAGTAATACCTTCAAAGAGTTTGTTCTTCTCAGGCCATATATTTACAGTTATTAATAGTGCGAATGAGATCGATTGAGTTTATATTGCACCATATAAAGAAGTTATCAAGGTCCTTTTGTAGATATATATGATCAGGCTTTTCGTTTTAAGTGAAGAAAATTTTAACATCATCAGCATACACTAATATATTGCAAACTTTAACAATGTTCGGAAGATCGTTTATGAATAAGAACAAAAGAATTGGACTCAGATGATGGCTGATGGCCTTGAGAAACTCCTGTAATGACATTAATGTTTTTAGATGTTTTATTTTTGTATTTAACATTCTGTTGTCTATCACGTAGGTAAGACTTGATCTATTTTATACTATTCCGAGTAAAGACCAACAAATTTAAATTCTTTAGAAGAAGTTTAAGTACTATTTACTAAACCTCGGTTGACTAAAGTATTTAACTGAGCTGCCCTTCCGAAAGCCATGCTGAAACAGTGATATTAAAACTGAAACATTATGGCTTTTGTAGGCAGTGATGATTTTCTTAAAACGTTTGGGAATCAGCCTAAGCTTAGTTTTTTACAACCCGATTTAAATAAAGGAATGATATATGAATTTCTCCCGTAATTAAGAAAGTTACCATATTTGATGGATGTGTTAAACATGGTGGTAAAAGGAACGGATTAGGAACACCATCAGGGTCATGGTAAAACAAAGTTTTTACTCTTTTCACGTGCAACATCAGCAAGTGCAATAAATGGAAAATAAACTACTTGATTTGAAGTCAGATCAAAATGATAATATCTGGAGTTATCATTAGGCTTGTCAACCGGTTAAGATTTATTCGATTAATCGATCAAATAAAAAAACTTTTGATCGAACAACTTAAAGATGGTGATTTTCGACTAACAAATAAACCGATCAATTTGTTTTGATTAATCGAATAATTTTTAAATGCAAACAAAGAACATTTTTTTTTATTTCTAAAAAGTTATCATCAATTTGTATAAAATCCAAAAAACTAAATGGTAGCACTATTACATAAAGAAACCATATTTATAAAACAAACCTTATTTATTTAACAAACCTAATATTTCAAGCGCTTTATTTTTGCATTGAATACGGTTTAGAAATAAAAAAAAGAAGAAACAAGCATAACGAAACATTTTAAGGTAAATATAGTAAACAATCATATTAATACGTGAAGGTAAATTTTTAGTTCCCTTTTTAAGCAATATGCGGGCACGGAGGAGTGTGAAAATTAGCATAATTATAGTTCATATGGAGGAGAAGCTTAGAATGATAAAATTTATGTTTAATCTGTGTTAAAAATATATTAAATTAAATAAAATAAAATATTTATAATTATCGTTACACCCTGGTATATAGATAAAAAAAACATTGGAAGACAAAAATTTAATGAAAAAATAATATTTCCTAGATTTTGCACTCGAATTTCGAGTGCTGGGCTATACTAGTATATTTTAAATATTTAATATTCTAAACTATAATCATATACATTTTCTAGAATGAGTTCGGTGTGGAAGTCATTTGTCCCAAGGTTTACAACCTCATCACTTCTTTATCGTTAACGTAAAGTTCATAACATTAACAATGAAAAAGAAACTGAAGATAAGTTAATAACATCTAAGAACTTTGTTGTAAGTCCAATTAAGAAATTTTCTGAAAGACATAATTTGCCGATGTGTGGTTGAGGACTGTATGTCCGTAAAGGCTTATAGGACTTCGAAAGTGATGACATATTACTTGAAAATTAAGGGATTTTCAATTCTTTGAAGTAATTCAAGCATATGGAACTTTGTTAAAAATTTTTACGAACTAAAAAAAAGAGAAACTATTGACGATATAAAAAAAAAAAAAAAGAAAGAAGAAAATAAAACATTCTCAATCATTGTAGATGAATGGACAGACGTGTCCTATTCAAAATACATCATTGTTGCCGTTCGCATGCACGACCTAAAAATTTATTCGTTTCAATTATATAATTTGGGTATCAAAGAAATGAAAACCAAAGGAACAGCTGAAAATATTTATTTTTTAATAAATAAAATATTAAATGAATTTCGAAGAGATTTTGATAAGGACGTGGTTGCTCTACATACGACGGTACTGCTGTGATAAAAAATATTTAGATAATATCATTGCTGAATTACAATTGTGCATGAACCATGGAATTAACTTAGCAGTAACTGACACCCTAAACGTTAATAAAAATTAAAATTTTATGAAAGCCGAGATGACGAAAGTGAAGATGACGATAAATTAAGTGGTGATGAGTATGAAATTTGGGTCAATTACAATTAAAACCTCATTTGCAAAATATTATTAAACTATTATTTGTTAAACTATTTATCAAATCTTCTGTAAAACAAAACAAACTACAGACTTATGTTATCCAACCAGAAGGGCATGAAATTCGCCTTGTTCATGATGTGAATCACAGAATTCAAAAATGCGTTAATCATGCCTTAATTGACTTTAGATTAACACCTTTTACAGATTTAGAGGTAATGACATTATTAAATCTTAATAAAGCATTAAAACCACTAGATGCAGCTATCAAAGAGCTCAACAAAGATAGAGCATCTCTACTTAAGTTAGATATTGTGATATAATATTTATTTAGTAACTTGGAAAAAGTTAAGAGCGATTTCGCAACAGATTTTGTCGAAGACTAAAATTAAGAATAAATGAAAGACGTAGAATCAATTTATTAAATAAATGAATGTTGTTTCTGAACTCTGGACATTTTCCACCAAAACAAATATATTTTAAAATATGCATCAAAAACTGAGGCCAAGTAGTACACGAACTCGTGGGTTCAAGATAATTTTTCCAGAGGAAAACAATAACACTTCCGAGGAAATATTGAAATAGAAGAAGTATTAAATAGAGATGATAACCTATTAACTAAACAAAAAAACAAAAACAAAAAAGACTACAACGATATACCAGCTGACTTGGCCTACTTAGAAAAATCTAAGAAGAGAACAGAAAAACTAGTGAAGAAGTTTTCTCTAAATCTGATATGATAAAAACAAAAACTAAAAATCGCTTAAAAGCAAAAAATTTAATTAAATTTTATTTTTAAAAGATTTTTTTATAAAATCAAATCAATTTCGAATTTTTATAAATTCAATTTATAAGAAAATAAATTAAATATGATCTCAATTTATTTTAATTTAAGTTTTTATGTCTATTTGTTTTTACTGGAATATTTTTAAATTTGTATTATATAAAAATTGGCAAATTTTATAATATTATCTCAATTTATTTTAAGTTTTTATGTACATTTTATTAAATTGTTTCTTAATTTTTGAAATGAAAAAAACTTTCTGTAATATTTTGAAAATTGTCATTTGATCGGTTAATTAAGGAATTTTTAAAACTTGATCGCTTGATCGATAAATAAAAACATTTTTGAAAATTTATTCGACCCAAGTCAAAATCCGAATAATTGCCAATCTAGATATTACATTGGGCATCTGAATAAGTTGGGGAAAAATTGTTACTTATAGCAACATCATCATCAGTTTCGAAATCTCGAGAGATTTTCCTTTAGAATTTACAATTTTGAATTAAGCTTGAAATTAAATTTCATTTTATTTATATAATTCTTATAAAGATCAGAATTTAATAAATTTTACTCAGCCCGGCAGATAGAATATTTTTCATAACCAGTTTCTTTGTACTTTTGGTAGTTTATTTTTTATTTTCTAAAGTCGATAGAAGCTTGGTACTCAAAGGAGGGCCAGTGAGATTATAGATAATCCATTTTGGAATACATTTATCCATAATGAAATAAATGGTTTTATAGAATGTACTAATCATCAAAACAATATTAAAAGGGCTTGTTATCAGCAATAATAAACAACAATTCTTTCCAATCAGTATTAAAACAAAATACTTTTTCATTTCATATAAGTGGTTTGTGTACATGAGAAAGAGGAAAGTGGTTTGATGGCGGTCTCCTGATTTAGCTTTGGGCCAGGATTATATTACTATGTAGTCATTTTGATCATTGACGAATACTAAATCCAGTAGTTTTCCACTGACGTTCTATATGCTTTTTATATGAAAGAGACGAAGGTCAGAAATATCGTTTAAGAAGTTATCAAAATTTAACGGAATAAAATTTGGTATCAGGTTGGTAATTCCATGAGATAGCTGGTAAATATAATTCGCTATGATGGACTTATTATGCTATTCTGATGGTTAAAAAATTAATTCTCGAATTGTAGCTGATATATCTGTGGTTTTCTAGAATAACCGCGTATGTCATAAAATCAAAATGTTCAGGGGAGCCAAAAACGTTATATTTGAAATTATCGGCTCGATATAAAGATTTTAGAGCTTTTTATTTAACAGTCCTGTAGATATGGGCAACAAATACTTTATATAAAATTTTGAGTCAAAAATCTTCAGAGGAATAGATCCTAGAGAAGGACGAAAAAACAATATGTAAATTACACTTAAAGTGTGTGCAGATAAAACAACTTATATCGACAAACGTCGTTTTCTTTGAAAAAGAAAACTACAAATGCAACCATCCATATAGACATAAGTTGTTGTTGCTTGAAAAATGGATTTTTTTGTTCGTCAATAAAAAGTTAACGGGACCTAGGATGAGAATATAACAACGTATCAAGAATAATAGTGACAAAAAATAACAGAAATAAACACACAAGTTTTTATAAGTGGTTATAAACTGAAAACTAATCCAAAATTAGTTTGCATTTTTTTTCATCAATAACAATGTATATCACTATGTGTCGTTTTCTGAGAAAATAATTTATCAGCGATCAAACGCGGTTATTCCAGAAAACCACAGATATAAGATAAAAAAAAATATATTTAATATAGCTACTTTGCTGACAATTGAACAATTCATAAAAAAAAGTTCACAAGCTAACGTTGCATTTAATGAAAATCCAACAACGCAGCTTATTTCTGTGGTTTTCTGGAATAACCGCGTATGTCCATTTTTGTCAGTTTTGAGTTAACGATGCCAAATACATTAATTTTTAACGCTCTTTACATGTGTTAAATTAAAAAAAAAAAATATTGACCATTTCTGAGTTTTTTCTTTAAATAACGACGTAACTTAAATGTTTATTAAATTAATTTGCAGCACTAACGAAGTATGTCAACCTACGTTTGATCGCTGACAAATTTTTTTCTCAGAAAACGACACATAGCGATATACGTTGTTATTAATGAAAAAAAAAATGCAAAATAATTTTGGAGTAGTTTTCAGTTTATAACCACCTTGTAAAAACTTGTGTGCTTATTTCTATTATTTTTTGTCACCATTATTCTAGATACGTTGTAATATTCTCATCCGCCCGTTAACTTATTGTTGACGAAGAAAAAAATTCATTTTTCAAACAACAACAACTTTTGGTAGTTTTCTTTTTGAAAGAAAACGACGTTTGTCGACATAAGTTGTTTTATCTGTAATTTACATATTTAAGTGTAATTACATATTGTTTTTTTCGTCCTTCTCTAGGATCTGTTCCTCTGAAAATTTTTGACTCAAAATTTTATATAATGAATTTTTTGCCCATATCTACAGGACTTAAATAAAAAGCTCTAAAATTTTTATATCGAGCCCATAATTTCAAATATAACGTTTTTTTGGCTCCCCTGAACATTTTGATTTTATGACATACGCGGTTATTCTAGAAAACCACAGATTTCACAGTATTGTATTACCATTGCACGCGCCAATGGTCGACATCCGACACCCATAAGGCGCGATTAGCAACACCCAAAAACACCGCAACGTAGTATATTCCCACCAACAATCTTGAAGAAAATTGCATGAGCCGATTAATGATACAAAATACCTGAATGGTCAACAAACCTGAGATTATAAAATAGGGTAGTTTTAAGAATTTTGCCTTTAATAATTTCATACTAATAAAGAAGGTTTTCGTGTCGCTATCTATAAACAACAATTAATGTTTTTAAAACTAATTCTGGAAAGGAATTTAATTTATATGGTCCTCACAACAAAGTTTTCGAATCAATGGTTAAGCGAATAATATTTCAGGCCAAAATTTCGGCAATAATACTTTCTGCTAGGTTAAATATTGAAAAGGTATTTAATAAAAATTTTTGCGATAGCCAAACAACACTTCTAACACTGTTGTCCTGGTCATATACATTTAAACTTACACTAAAATGTTTTGATATCGTTCAACAGCTGTCGACGAGAAGGAAATGATATTGTGGACAAAATAGCCAGGTTGACCTAAATGATAGAATCTGCAGCATACTGTAGAGTAAATAGAACAAATCGTCACCAATTAGGTGAAGAACATTAACAGGCTAAGGATCTATTATAGCTCAAAGGGACTCTGGCAAAACAAGACATTAATAACTCCTTAATATAAAAGGGCATTAAAGATCCAAATGAAACGCATTATAGACCAATAATTTTAAAAGATACAAATGAAAAATAGTCTTAGAATTTGAAAGAATTTTTTTGGGAACAGGTCTTATAATTTGAGGTCTTTACCATAGATCTCACTCTGAAAGATTTTTTATGGAAAAAAATGTGAAATTATTTGGGGAACCATTCAAAAATCTTAGCGCTTTTTTGGAATATTTTTTATGTACCCTCTTTATCCATAATACTTTTATGGGAACAATAGCAATGCATTAAGGTTGAAGGTGTATTATGTTTAGAAAAGAGGTTGTCGTTTCTTATTTGCTGCTGCTGCTGTTGTTGTTTGTGTGCAACATAATTCTTGAGTAGTTTTTGTTGTATTACATTCACTTCACTGTCATGCCGACAATGAATGAACAGACAGCCAGCATACGTCGCGACGTTATTCTTTTATTTTTACAGACGCCAACAACAAAATAATGCCGTTGTGGATGTTGTTGCTCATGATGATGATGATGATGATGACGATGATGATGACGTTGAATGTGTCATGAGCCCGTTAGACCATCATAGTTTGTAAAGTAGTAACAACAAGAGCACCACCATTAGTAATATTGAGGTGGGTTGTTATAGGTACGAGTATGTTCGATGGCTGGAAAAAACAGTCAGACGGGCAGGCAGGCAACTCCAACCTTCCTTTATCGAAGGAGTGTTTTCATACTCATTCATGTGTGACAAATTGAATTTTACCATATTGGTGGTACACATGGGGGATTGTTTTCTTTTATGGCAAAATTTAATGTGTGTGTTTGTAAAATAATTGTTTAAGTTTTTTTTTTCGTTTAAAGGCTTAAACGAATGAATTAGATTTCTTAAATGAGTGGAGAAATGAAAAAAGTAGTTGGATATTAAAAAAAAATATTTAATAAAAATTTTAATAACAAATTTAACAATAAATCCTACAATAATAAATACTAGCAGATTCCAGCCCTCGAAATTTTTTTTTCATTAAACAAAGACCCTAAAAGTATGATAATCAATTATAGCCAATTCACAAATCAACACAAAAAACAAACTCATTTTTATTACAAACACATTAACAAATTTAATAAACACACACATAACATTGTATTTTATGTATGTGTTAGTAGCAACTTTAAATGCAATTTACTCAAAATAAAGGGAAAAATTTTAAAATCTCTAAATCTGCAAAACGGCTAAAAAGAAATAACTTTCAAATAGTATACGTTTGGTCAACATCGGGATAAAACGGTGGCACAAAACATCAGTCACAAGAAATCGCCTAGCCTATTAATATTATAATGGGTCCGCCAAATAACTTTTTTTTTTTGAAAATGCTATAAAAAAAATACTGAATATTATCTCAAATTTCTTTTCTTATTTGAAAGTACAATCCTTCCGGTTAATAATGGAAAATAATTTGATTCAAATGGCTGCCTCGGCTGGCCCTGCAGTAGCCTACACGATCGGTCCAATTTTTAAGCACATTATCGATTGTGTGCAGCTGTATTTCACCAATGGCTTCACGAATATTGTCCTTTAAAGCATCAATTGTATCTGGCTTGTTGGCGTAACACTTATCTTTGAGGGCACCCCACAAATAATAGTCCAACGGTGTCAAATCACAGCTCCGAGGTGGCCAAACGACATCAGCTCTGCGGCTGATAATGCGATCTTCAAAAACAGGGCGCAAAACATCGAGTGTAGCTTCGGCTGTGTGGCACGTAGCGCCGTCCTGTTGAAAACAAATGTTGCCAATATCCTCCTCCTCAAATTTTGTGAACAAAAATTCGCTCAACATGGCCCGATAACGATCGCCATTGACTGTAACGGCTACTCCTTGCTCATTTTCGAAGAAAAATGGCCCAATTATACCTCTGGACCAAAATCCGCACCAAACAGTGACTCGTTTTGGGTGTATCGGCTATTCAATGTATGCGTGCGGGTTTTTGTGCCCCCAATGCGACAATTTTGCTTGTTTACATACCCGCTAAGATCAAAATGAGCTTCATCTGAAAAGATGATTTTTTTTTTGGCAAAATCGGCATCTTCTGTAAGTCGATCGCAGGCCCACTTAGCGATGCGAAAACGCATTGGATGGTCAGTTGGCTTCAACTCCTGAACCAATTGGACTTTGTATGGCGTCATACCAAGGTCTTTATGCAAAATTCGTCTCAATGATGCCTCCGAAATGTTCAATTCTTGAGAACGACGGTGAATTGATGTTGATGGCGCTTCACGCACACTTTTCAGCAGCAATATTCTCGGGTGTACGCACTGTTTTTGGCTTTTCACGCTTTGTTTTATCGACGAGGATGCCAGTTTCTTTCACTTTTTCCACAAGATAACGAACATACGGAGCTGACGGTGCTTCTCTTCTTCCAAAATCCGTACGCAATTTTCACACACATTCTGCAACATTACCATGATTTTCAAAGTAATGTCGCAATATTTCCCAGCGTTGTTCAAGCGTATACACAACCATATTCGTTCAGCGGAAGGATAAAACTAATTATCTGTCGAATCAGACATGAGCTAAGTGTTACCATTCACGAAATAAGCACTAGTTGAAAAAAAAACGTTAGATGGCGGACCCTTTAGATGAAATATAATTTTATAGAACATTTAAAGTCATAATTTTTCTATCGAGATGGTTCCTATAAAATATTTGCAGATGAATGAGAGAAAGTGTACTAAGAGAACAAATTCTTTGTCGTTTCAATAGAATTATTTTCAATTTAACAAAAATTCGGTTATCTCAAATAAGTTTTGATTGTCACAACCAAATTTCTGTTGCCACAACCGAATCATTTGATGGCTTAAACCGAACGACTCGGTTAAAACTCAATTTGGTTAGAGAATTATTTAGTCATATCAGTATACAGAAAAAACATGTAAGAGTATTAAATTCGGCGGTGCCGAATCTTTGATATCCACCACCTGTATCAAACTCAATAATAAAACCAATGTTGGGTACATTTACCATTCTAATACGGTTATTTAATCTTCAGGTTCTACTATCATTTAAATTCAGTATTTATTATAACTAGCAGATCCCAGCCCTCGAAATTTGAGTGCAAATTCTTGAAAATTTTATTTTGTCATTTAATAAAGACCCTAAAGGGCTGTTAATCAATTTTATCCAATTCACAATTCAATACTTTTTAAATGTCGATGGCATTATTATTCAATGTTATTGGTTTATGTCCAAGATTATTTTTCAATTCAACACAATTAATATTCTGAATGAAGAAAACAAACTAATTTTTTTTTACAAACAGATTAACAAATTTAATATGAACACACATAGCATTGTATAATTTTGTGCATGTGTTAGCAACAACTTTTAATGCATTTTACTCCCAAAAATGTAAAAATTTTAAAATCTGAAAGTCTGGTGGACAGCTAAAAAGAAATACCTTTCAAATAACATATGTTTGGTCAGAATCGGGAGAAAACTGTGGAAAAAATCATTGGGTACAAGAAATCGCCTTACCTATTAATGTAATAGATTTATTATTGTTCTTTTTTATAAAGACAATGACGGTTGTTTTATAGAAAGAAATAACTTTTATCGAAAAATTTAATTATTTTTTATATTATTAGGGTAGGCTTTGCATGTCTGGATCATGCGTAAACGAGAAAAGAAATCGGATAAACCCTAATGCAAACAATAGATATTCGTCTATGACAATTTTAATTTGATTGAGCTTTTAAAAGCTTCAGAAAACGAACAGGATTTTCTTTCGACGCCGACGGCTTTAAGCCGCACCACTTGGAGCTTTCGACATGTGGAGTATAACCAAATATATGCACTAATGAAGCAAATGTTACAAACATAACGTTCACAACAATAACAACAACAGCTATCATACACAAGAAACAAAATTTGGATTAACAACTTAAATAAGAACAACATAGAAAAATCATATTTTTTCAAGAAATTTTTTATATTTTCATTCGCGGGATTTATTGAAGCGATTTAGATAATATGAAAGAACAACCTGTTCAGGATGTCAGTGAATAATTTACATTAAAAATGAGTAACCCACCTGACCTATTGAGGGCGTGATCGTGATTTCCATAGACGGACAGACGGAAATCGCTATATCTACTCCGCTTGTTACCAGAATCAACAATATATATATAATTTATGAGGTCCAAATTGTTTCCAATTGTTAAAAACGATATGATAAACTTATATAGATGCTCTGCACACTGTTGTGGAGGGTATAAAAACGCCAAACGATTTTTTTTTTAAACTAGATTTCTCGGTTTCATTCATAATAATTTAATGATAAAATATTTAGAATTATACTCTTAATACAATAGAAATTCGGATATGAACTCCATCGCAATACCGTTGACAGTCGGTAGCTGCGATGAATCTGTTTTCTGTGCGTGTAGATTCAAAATTCTCAGAATCTCTTATAAAATAAGCTAAAATAAAATTTTAAGATTTCTGTATAGAATTTGAGGGATAAGTCACAAGATATTTAGAAAAATCCCGAAGATCATGTTACACACAGAAAAAAAATTCAACAATCGCATTATTCTATTTTTGATCGTGTCAACAGAAATTTTATACCAGATAACCATTTTCTATTGTGATGTGATGTCAGAACGAAATGGCATTCCTTTTAATGATGATAAATGTTGATTTATGGATTTTCCCAATATTATATTGGAGGTTAAGTTTTATTTGTAATCTGTTTGGTTATAATGCGATAAATGCAATATTTTCGTCTTTTGTACGGTCGAGAGTTGGAACCCCAATGCTAGCGTCTACAAACATTTTCGTTTCTGCATTTCTCAACCGTTTTCATACCCTACGAGCACAGATATATTTGGTTTTCTGTGAAATAGATTGAACCTCGAAGGAAAATATCTTCATTAACATGTTAGCGTGGTATAATTTGTTGTTAATTGATTGTCCTGATCTTTTATATTTAATTAAATATTTGGTTCCTCGAATATCAGAGAGGAGAAAAAATTAGTATCTATTGAGTTTCGTAGAGCTGAATATGGTCGTAATGGACCTCTAACCAAATCTTTGAGAGTTTTGAACAGTCTTTGCAATGAATTAGATTTAAGTATTTCTAGCAATAAATTTAAGATTTGTTTAAATTAATTGTTGTAGTTGTAGTAATAAGCTGCTAGTCTGTAAGGATCAAATTCTATTTATAGACTCAATAAATAAATATTTAACATCGTCGGGTTAATTACACCAAGAATAGTAGAATAACTATGAAAATATCTGATAAACGGAAAATAATAAGTGTGAGTGTCACGTCCCATACAAAGTGAATTTTCAATATCATATATCTTGAGTAATATAAAATGGATAGTAACAATAGTTTGTGTGATTTGGCAGCTTATTATTGTGAGTATCATCCCCTAAAAGTGGGTGATATCGGATCAGTGGGCGTGGCACCTCCCATACAAAGTAAAAATTCAATATCACATATCTCGAACACTATGGCAGGGAGAGAGATTTTCAAATTTGTGTGAATAGAATAGGTAAATTTTTAACAAAAGGTATTTTATGAGAAAAAGGAAAAACTACTTTTTTAAGAAAATGTACTTTTTAAGAAAAAGTCTTCTTTCAAGAAGACTTTGTTAGAAGGGCATCTTTTTTAAGGAAAAGAACTTCCTTTAAGAAAATATACTTTTTTAAGACAAGATAATTTTTAAGGAACAGGTACCTTTAAGAATGTGTTCTTTTTAAGAATAAGTACTTTTTTCAAAAAAGTAATATTTTATAAGTATAAAAAGTACTTTTTTTAAGACAAAGTGTCTTTTAAGAAAAAGTAATTTTTTACTTTACAAAATGCCCTCTTCTTAAGACAAAATACTTTTTAAAGAAAATGTATTCTTTTAAGAAAAGGTAATTTTCTTGAAAAATTTACTTTTTTAAGGAAAAGATACTTTTCAAGACAATTTACTTTTTCAGAAAAGGTACTTTTTCAAGAAAATTTACTTTTTTAAGAGGATAAATTTTTATAAAAACGTAGTTTTTAAATAAAAATATTTTTTCTAAGAAAGGGCTCTTTTTGGAGTAGAAGAAAAATTTTAAGAAAAAGTACATTTTAAAGAAATTTATGTTTTAAGCAAAAATTACTTTTTTAAAAAAGGTACTTTAAAAAAAAAAGTAATTTTTTAAAAAAGAAACTTTTTAAGAAACGGAGCCTTTTTAAATAAGAAAGGGTACTTTCTGAAAGAAAAGGTATTTTTTTTCAGAAAGTCTATTTTTTTAAGAGAGTGTACTTTGTAAGAAAATAGCATTTTTAAGGAAAGGTACTTTTTTAAAAAGAAAAGTTAACTTTTTAAAAACATGCAAAGTGAATTTCTAATATCCCATTTATTAAGTAATTTAAATGTTAGAATAACGAATCTTTAGTGTGATTATTAATGTGAGTGGCTTTGCGGTATCGGATCAGTAGGCGCGGCAAACACTTACTATGGATTGAAAGATAAAATTGTGCTATATTTTAAGAAAGCTTATGTGCTCCTGGGGTTAAAATGATCCAAAATTCAGCAGTATTTGCAAAATATTTGAATTTTTTGACTTAATCGTCCTATACTAGCTTGGGGTCATTTGTGGTGCCAAGTCTAAATGGGTTAATGATGTCAAATTATAAAATCATCAAATCATAAAAATTGGTAAAATTTAGCACAATTTTATTTCCCAGCCCATAGTAAGGGTTTCATCTAGTTTACTAGAACAATTAATTTGTTTTAATATGCCAAAATTCAAAGTTTGGCCTGGGCAAGGAAAGGGTTAACGATGTTCGATTTATGCCAAATTTTTAGCATGGAAAATTTGCATATTTGGTTATTATATTTTAAGCGTCAAGTCTAAAAATTCAACAGCACTTACAAAATATTTGAATTTTTTGAAAAAATTGTATTTTATTAGCTTGGGGTTATATGTGACCCCAAGTCCAAAAGGGATAATGGGGTCATATATTTTTTTTTCCGAAACCCTAGGCTATTAAGATAAAATATATTATTTAAAAGTAGAAAAGTGATAATTTTTTGATACAAAGTATTTAAAAAGAGTACATTTACTGAATATTTCACAAAAAACGAAGTTTTCTCGAAATCCGCCAAAAAAAATTCCTTGTGAAAAAAATTTGGGCAGAGGAATTTATTTAAAAATTCACACAGTTAATCTCTAGCATATATTTAACAAAACTCTAAAGTGCCAGATGCATTTTTTGAAATTTTGTTTAAGAAAATTTTTTAAAACTTGAAAAGGGATTTTTCAAAATTTTTTAGAAAAGTTTTTCATATTTGGTCTCATTTCGCAATAGGTTAATAACGTGGTAATAAGAACAATACTTCATATCTGAGTACTTACAGGTATAGAGACAAAAAAAAAAAATTATGGCTTTAAACAATTTGTTAAAGTTGAATAAAATGTTCATCACATTTCATGACCTAGAGTTTTTTTTTGGCACAAAAGTGGTCTGGGCATTTCTCATTTCTTGGCGAGTTTTTTATTCGATTTTGAAGTTATATAGCTTTTTTGAAATATAATTTAGTACTGATATCGATTCATATCACAACTTGTCGAAAAAATTAAAAAATTTTCGTAAAATCTGAAAAAAGTCATATTTTCCCCATATAAACACACCAAATTTTCAGTCGCGTTGAGGTCCCTCTAATTTTTTTTCGTTGACCCAAAACTTTGTATTTCTGAGTTTTTTTTGCTATTCGTACATTTTTAGGGGGTGAGACCGAGAGTTGGAACACTTTTTTTATTAAGGGCCACCGTAGAAGTCATCTGTTACTACTATGAGTAGACATGCCGAAAATGCGCGAGGTTGGATAAGCGGGAGTGGTACCTCCCATACAGAGTGTATAAAGCGCAGGCCTATCTTCCATAGATATTATAGAATATCACATAGCCCGAACACCATGATTGGTATGATGGAGTGATTTGATTTTAAAATTCACTTGATTTGCAGGTCTTCCACCACAAAATTTACTCTTGAAAGTTGGATCACCAATTATACTGCTTCGACCCCTAAATGCACCAAAATTATATAAGAGAACACGGTTCGTTATCACGAAAATATTGCATAACATTATTGAATCGACAATTATCAATGGCAAATACAAAGATGAGCGTATTATATTGCCGAGAATCATGGTGATTCCCACAGATTATCCAATTGCACATAGTCTTAAAATTCCCAATTCGTCTGGGAAAAGCAATGCCATCAACAAATCTCAATGCCCGCCAATGCAAGTCTGCAGCTTGGATTTGGAAAATTCATGTTTTGATCTGTTTATATACAGCGAAAATGGAGAAAAAAAAAAGTCATGTTGGCTTTACCATAAGTTATTTTTATTTAATAAGATTAGACGAAGATGGTGTTATGTGAAAAAAAATTAAATTTATTAAATCGAAAATAAAATCCGCATTTAAAATAACTAATGGAGTTTCATTTTATTCTTGTTAAAAAAATCCTTCCGGAATTGAAAACAATATCTGGGGATTTTAGGATTTTAGGAAAATAAATAAAGCAACAGAAATGTGATAGTAATTAACTTGAAATTCGGTTGACTATAATGAATATGTTTTCTGTGTGTATATAGCTTTATTTCTCCAATGAAAGAGATTCTGACTACGATTTGTAAAAGTTGCGGGTTTCTGTTGAAAAGGTAAGATTCATTTCAAAATAACCGGGTTGAAAAATAGAGATATTTTTCTATCATAATCGGATAGTTTTTCTAAAGAGAAAATACTTCACATCTAGGAATTTTAGGAAAAATAATTGAAAAGAGAAGGGCTGTTATTTCTATAAGAAAAACATTTTTTGATGTGTAAACATCTATATGCGCAGGGGGGGTAAATTTCAAAAACAGCGTAACATGCAAGCGTAACATGTGAGCGTAACATGTGAGCGTAACATGTGAGTCGTAAGACAAAATGTGATTGTATTGGTAAAAAAATTATGATATTATGATAGGTTAGGTTAGGTTAGGTTGAAAATGGCTGCTAAACCAAAGGAAAAGCACACTTAGACTCTGGGGTCCATTGTGACACCACGGGACGAATAGGTGTTCCCCTCAGTCCCCACTGTAGAACCAGTTTGAGCTCCTGATGAAGCCACTGATATGTGAAATGTCCACATTGGAGAGATCAGAGAGATCGTGAAGAAACGGCGATCCCAATGTTCGAAGTCTCGTTCTGGAGAGCGCCGGGCAATAGCAAAGGAAGTGCTCTATGCTCTCCACCTCCTCCACATCCATGCAGCTACGACAGAAGTCATTTGACGAGACCCTGAGGCGTTCAGCGTGTCTCCCTATGAGGCAGTGCCCAGTGATAATAGCAACTACTGTTGAAATCTCCCTACGGGGGAGTGATAGTAGCGCGCTAGTGCGCTTGTGATTTAGAGCCGGCCAGATCTGTCTCGTGATCCTGCACGTTGATCCATTAGCCCATCTGTTGTCGGTTAAGCCGGCGGTGTGAAGCCGAAGTTCCAGCCCACAAGATTCCAGGGGTATACCAACACATTCCAAGTCCGCTGGAACCCGTAAGGTAGTGCCCTGTCTTGCCAACTCGTCAGCTTTACAGTTTCCCGGTATATTCCTGTGCCCTGGGACCCAAATGAGTCTGATGTCGAACTGCTTGGCAATCTCATTTAAAGACGTGCGGCAGTTAAGGGTGGTTCTTGTTTTCAGGAACATTGATTCCAAGGATTTTACCGCGGCCTGACTATCAGAGTAGATGTTGACTGCGGTTGTAGACAGAATATTCCGACCCAACCAGTCAGCAACTTCCTTTATTGCCAGTACCTCTGCCTGATAAACACTGCAGTGGTCTGGCAACCTGCGAGCCAGATTTAGTCCAAGCTCCTTTGAATAGACTCCGAAACCAACTTGACCACGCAGTTTCGATCCGTCAGTATATAAATTTATCGAACGCCTGCTACCTGGAATCCTCCCTGACCAGGATTCCCTGGTCGGTATCAGAGTTTGGTAGTGTCGTTCGAATACACTCCTTGGAGTGGTGTAATCCACGTTCAATGGTAATTTCCTGTTATTCAGGATCACTCCATGGCCACAGTTATGACCACGCGATTGTATTGAGCTTCTTAGTCGAATGGCCGATGAGGCCGCCGACTGCTTTCCTAATATGTCCAACGGTATTAGGTGTAAGAGGATGTTCAAGGCATCCGTAGGTGTGGTACGAAGGGCACCAGTAATACACATGGAAGCCATACTCTATACCCTTGCAAGAAGGTTGGTATTAGAGGCCTTCTCTAAGGCAGGCCACCAGACGATGACCCCGTAAAGCAGTATTGGGCGAACCACCGCTGTGTAGATCCAGTAAGCAATTTTCGGGCTGAAGCCCCACCGCTTACCAATGGCCTTTTTGCAGGAGTATAAAGCTATAGCCGCCTTCTTCGCCCTTTCCTCCAAGTTCCGTCTGAAGTTCAGCTTCCTGTCCAGGAATACTCCAAGATACATGGCTCCATCAGAGAAGGCGATATCAGCACCGTAAAGAGAAATAGGGTCGAAGGTGGGTATCTTATACTTCCTCGTGAAAAGAACAAGTTCCGTTTTGGTCGGATTTACCCCCAGACCGCAACTACTTGATGATAACCTGTTTGAAAATGAAAAATGAAAAATAAAAAATTTAAAAAAAAAATGAAAAATAAAAAATGAAAAACGAAAAATTAAAAATGAAAAATAAAAAATTTAAAATGAAAAATGAAAAATAAAAAATTAAAAATGAAAAATTAAAAATGAAAAATTAAAAATGAAAAATAAAAAATGAAAAAAAAAAAATAAAAAATAAAAAATTAAACATAAAAAATAAAATATGAAAAATAAAAAATGAAAAATGAAAAACGAAAACTGAAAAATGAAAAATGAAAAATTAAAAATTAAGAATAAAAATGAAAAATAAAAAATTAAGAATGAAAAATGAAAAATAAAACATTAAAAAAAAAAGGAAAAATGAAAAATAAAAATTGAATAATAAAAAATTAAAGATAAAAAAATGAAAAATAAAAAATGAAAAATAAAAAATGAAACATGAAAAATAAGAAATTAAAAACTAAAATTAAAAATTAATGAAAAATAAAAAATGAAAAACAAAAAATGAAAAATAAAAAATTAAATAAAAATATAAAATTGAAAATTGAAAAATAAAAAATGAAAAAAGAAAAATAAAAATTGGAAAATGAAAAATGAAGAAAAAAATTAAAAATGAAAAATAAAAATGAAAATAAAAAATTAAAATTAAAAAATTAAAAATTTAAAATAAAAAATTGAAAATGAAAAATTAAAAAAAAATTGAAAAATTAAAAACGAAAAATTAAAAATCAAAATCGAAAAATTAAAAATTAACCGGTTAAAATAATAAATAATAATAAATAATAATAAATATTTTTATATTAACAGAGCCCCTGCAGTTGATTGCTATAAGTGATACGCTTTCTGTTTGATTTTAAGAAAGTGTAATCAAAAAAATCTTTAATTACTAGATGTTTACACATTTCCCCTGCGATCGGACTCACATGATTTTTTTCTACAGCTAAACTTTCCAAAATCCGATCAAGAAATTTGAGAATTTCAATTGCTTTTTTTTTTTGTAGAAAAACAATTATTTAAATCATCATAAAAAAAACCCAAAATAAAAAAAATATAAAAATTTTCTTTGCGCTAGCGTTACACCCAAAAGAAGCCAAAACCAATTTTACCGTTAATGGGTCATAAACATGACCAATTGACATTAACAACCGCTACAATAACAATCTCGGAATATATTACCAAACACAAATAAACACGCCTATTTACAATAGCTTCCTAATTTGACGATCGATTTCTTAAGGCCACAAATAAAAAGAAAATAACAAAAAAAATTAAAGAAAAAAAAAAACAATGTTTAAAATCTTACAAACGACGAGTCTGTAAGTATGATACTTGTAGTAAGTATGTTAGTTAACAATGATCTTCAGGTGCTGCACCTAACACGATCAATGTCATACCCAAAAATAAAAAAAAATAAAGGAAAAATCTTAAATAAATATACAATATAGCAAACTTACATGCATGTTTACATAGATGAAGCACGAACATCATCACCACCACCACCACCAACCAAACAACCAACATATAAATACCAGCCATCCAACCAAGCCAGCCATCATCATTTAAGCCACAAAAACAAACTACCACATTCCAAAAATATATTGCACATACTTTTTTCTTTGTACAACCTCATCAATTCCAATTTATATCAATTCAACTGTAAAGCTAAACCAATCAATAGTTTTTTAGAAAAAAAAAAAAAAAAAAAAAAAAAACAGAGAAGAAAACTTGCAATAACTGATCGATCAATACCACTACTCTTTATAAGGTTTGGTTCATTTTCTATAAAATAAATAAAATAATAATCATTTTGCCACATGCAACCTATTATATACATGCAATTCTACCATCATTTTACACGACTTCTACACCGTTTTCAAATCTTTAATTAAAAATTTATTGTACACCCTGTGGAAGAGGGTATAGCCAATACCAACACATACAGTACATTAGTGTGTCATTCAGTTTATAGCTCATTAGAAATATGGGCCTGGCATCCCAAAAAGTAATAAAAATCAGTGCATCAGCATACACTCCTCTCCCATACATCATTTGTTTTATAAAAGGTAATTATATCTCAATTAGCAACAGCTCTTTTAATTTGTGTATAAACTCTCATCTCAATCGCCACAAGGATTCGTTTATCTCCAATATCCACTTTTTCTTAAAAACCTAATGAAATCGGTAAACATTTTACGATTGTTCTAAAATTGTACAAATTTGTAGTGGAGAGCATTCTTAATAAGTATTCCAAGTTTCAAATTCAAAAAGTTTTGTGGTTGTTGAATGGTGATGTTTGAATAACAATATATAATTATTTTATGAAGAAAAATTTAAGTGATTGTTGCCACTAAACTAATAAAGCTAGTTATGTTTGACTGCGTATTATAACCTTCAACATATATTTTTCAAAATTTTTTATTGGAAATCTTCATGGATCTTCAAGGATTAAATTTGAAATGATGAAGTCTGAAACTCCTCTCTTTCATTTGGTATACATACTGTTATCCTACAATAGGTACAAGTGTTTAAAAAATAATTTTGGAATATCAATATAAGATTAAATCTTGTTGTACAGGAAATGGAAAATAAATAAATAAATAAATATCTACAATATTAATAGGCAAGGCGATTTCTTGTGACCGATGTTAGTATGTCAGTTTTAATCCTATTTTGACCAAACATCCCTCATTTGAAAGGTATCTCTTTTTAGCTGTCCATCAGATTTACAGATTTTTACATTTTTACATTTTTACATTTTTTCAGAGTAAACAGCATTTAAGCTGCTACTAACACATATACAAAATTATACAATGCTGTGTGTGTATTTATTAAATTTGTTAATGTGTTTGCAAAAAGCCCTGTGTTAAATTGAAAAATAATTTGAATAAAACTAATTTTGGACATAAACTAATAACGATTATAAAAAGTGTTGAATTGTGAATTGGCTAAAATTAATTAGCATACCGTTAGGATCTTATAAGATAATTTATTAAATGAAAAAATTAAGAGTCCTAGAATTTGCACTCGAATATCGAAGGCTGGGATCTGCTCGTTTACATAAAACGTTAAAGCCCTTTAAGAAAGAAACAGTAGGATATGAAAAACTCAGTATCCGATCTTACTACAAATTTTTATTACACGGTCTAATCATGCTGAGGGTATCTATAATATTAATAGGCAAGGCGATTTCTTGTAACCACTGTAAGTTTCACAATTTTACCCCGATTTTGAGAAAAAGTTTATCATTTGAAAGGTATTTCTTTTTTGTCGTTACCCAGATTTACAGATTTTCATCGTCTGGAATACTTTTTTGGAGTTATGAATGTTTTAAGTTGCTACTAACTATGTGTGTGCTTATTAAATTTGTAAATGTGTTTGTGTTAATATGTTGAGTCTGTTTCCTTCATTTAAAATGAGTTGAATTGTGAAGCATTCCTTTTGGGTCCTTATTAATAAATAAAAAATTAAATTTCCTAGAATTTGCACTCGAATTTCGAGTGCCGGAATCTGCTAGTAAAAACAGTGTTTTTAAAAGTTAAATATAATTTAAATAAAAACTAAAAAATTATCAAGGATTGGGCTATGCCGAATCTTTGATACCCTCCACCTGGGTTTTAAGTTTACATTAACATCTGGATTTATTTCACTATTTATTTTATATAACTAAATAAAAAATTTTAACATAACTGATGGTAAGTTCTGCTTGTTGATAAGATTAATATATTCGCATCATTTTAGCTTTATTTTTGTAGCTAAGTATATAATAAAAATTAAATTGGAAGTAATATTAATCCACTAAACTATTCACTAAATTTTTAGCATTTTTTAGAGGTGTTTCCACATATTGGGTCATATCTTGGCACAAAGAGGCCAGATTTACCCCATTTTCAATAACAACTTGCTCAAAATAATGGCAAACATTATACTAATTTTATAAAGGTGAATCGATTATTTTGAGAATGAGAGTGATTTCGACAGACAGACGACTCTAGTTTTTATGAGGATCAAGAATACTTTATGGAGATGCTAATTAATTTTCGTTGCTTTACAAATGGAATAACAAACTTATATACATATACCCTCAGTTCAGTGTGGAGGGTATAGTAATTCGAGTTAAAAAGTGATGGGTTTCTTTATTGATTGTAATAAGCAGGAAAACAAGTTAATTAATAATAATAAATAACTAAATAAATTTGAGCTTTTTTTAATATTAAATTTAATTTTAAAAATTTTGATGTTACTAGCAATCAAATAACACATTTTTCAAAAAACTATAAATTATAAAATTAAAAAAAAAAATTATTATTAATTTTCACAATTATTTTGACAAATTTTTCTCTTGACTATCGGCGATTTTTCGTTCAACTGCGTAGGATACCGCTAGTTTAACTATGCTCAAAACAAAGTGCATATCAACAACAACACTCACGAAAAATATTTTGTCGATTATTTTGTGCACTTTTTTTCTGCTGATAAGAATGAGAGCAGACGGCTACTTTGGCTTAGGCATAAGAATTTTTACATGCACATGTTTTAAGTTTTCACACGTGTTCTATGCTAAACTTGTCAACTAAACTTTTTATAATTAATTCACCAAATATTTGAAAATAGTTGAGTGCCGGCGCACAGTGGACCATATTTTGAGAAGGCGGCCAAAAATCATTTATTTTTTTTGTTACCGATTTTAAAGTTATGTTATTCATTTGAAATTAAATACTAGTTAACCTCGGGAGCCAACAAATTGTGACTCTATCTCAACTATATCACAGCGAACAGGGTCTTCGAAAATGGGCTTTCTCAGTATTTTGCTAAAATTAAAAATTTCTTTGTAAATTTTTATTTTGGATGACTGTAACTTTTTTGATTTAAAAGATTTTGAAGTAAAATAAATTTTTTATAATTTCGTGGCTTCCATGCTATTAATGTTAAAAATGTAGAATGACTGAGTCATTCCGAAATTTAAAAATAAATTTTTTTTAAAAAAAGGTCAAAATTTTCCGAAAGTCTCCTACTTAATAGAGCATAACTCCTGCCAGTCAAAAGCAGTCGGAAAAAATCTTGCACTCTTCTATAGTCCAAACCTTCCCCTATACTCATATACCCCATTATATACCCGCCAGTTTCCGCCCGTGTGCACCAGAACAATTTTTCTGACCCAAGGTTAGATATTTTCTGCAAAATTTATGAATACAAAAGTTGTCCACTATGTGGTTAGGATATACTAAGTTTGAGGTGATGTTTGTAACTGCCAAAAATATTGAACCTTTGTCCATCTTCTATTTTACGGATCGACTCAAAAACACTTTCTGAGTCGATTAAACGATGTCCGTCCGTCCGTCTGAGTGTTATGAATACAAAAGTTGGTCGTACCGGTGCACCGCCGTGTATTTTTTTGCGTGTCGGTAGAGTTGTCAGG
Source organism: Cordilura impudica (assembly GCA_963682025.1). NCBI lineage: Eukaryota > Metazoa > Arthropoda > Insecta > Diptera > Scathophagidae > Cordilura > Cordilura impudica. The sequence continues at coordinate 42,208,214 of OY821518.1, read as the reverse complement.
ACTTGTTATATACTTATAGAAAAGGGTTGAGATATAATGCGCTTAATTGTTACAGGTACATTTACATAGGTATCTTTCAAAAACATTAATAGTCTGAATTAGAGTTATATAGTTTAAATACCTGACAAAATCGGAAACAATTTAAATAACTGGTAAATGGTAAAAAAAAAACTATTGCGACATAGCCCTTTAAGATATGAGCAGGTATGCATCACCTTTTAAAAGGGGTTAGGGTGTGGGTTTTTTATGCTTCTAAAAGTGGTAATAAAAGATAAAAATTTTTATTTTACATAATTGCAAGAAAGAGTATTTATAATAATGTTTCCACAATTATTATTCATTACAATTTGTGCAATGGCTAAGTACTGTTACAGAGATCTGGCAGATATTTATTTTCAACGAAATGATGTAGACGATGTAATTTTGCACATAGTGAGCAACGACTACTTTAAGAATTGTAACCTAGAAGACATTGAAATGCACAAAGGAAAAATTACTAATTTTGCATCGAATTTGAAAAGACGGTACATTGAATGCTCTCATAGCAAGGCAAAGATGTACAAACGTTACCAAGACTGGCTAATAAAGGAACTTATTTTTGAAAGTGCATCTACAACTGCCAACGAAAGTGGAAAAAAGGGTCGACCAGCAAAACCAATTGACGGATGTAGTGAAAGATCTCGAAGGCGCAAGCTGGAGAATATCAATGAAGAAATTTCTCAAAGAATTATTAAGGATTCATTTTTGCACCAAATTCAACCAACCCAAAATAAAAAAAAATAAAATTGAAATTATTGAAAAAATAGTAGAAGCGAGCCCAATTCGCACAAAGAGGTTTTTGAAAAGCATTCCTACACCAATTGAAGATAAGAAATTTACGCCGGAAGAAGCGTTCGCCCTATTTTTGGATTTGAAATTGACCAAAAATCAATATAAGGAATTGCGGAAGCGAACCAATGAAAAGAATTGTCGAATTTTTCCAGAGTATCGAGATTTAGTTTCTGCCAAAAAAGAATGCTTACCTTCACAATCTGCTATTAGTGTCACTTCAACATCAGCAGAAATAAAATTGCAAGATCTCCTTGAACATACTGCAGAACGATTGCTAAATACGCTTGATACTGATCATTTAAAAAAAATTGGTAATGGCAGCATTACTTTAATTTCTAAATGGGGATGTGGTGGATCCTCTGGTCAGAAACAATACAAGCAATTTAATGCCGAAAATTCATCAGATGCTAATTTATTTATGGTATCTTTCGTTCCATTGCGCTTAACAAAAAGGTATAGCGTCTTAGAGCCGTCAACTAGTAGAGCAACAGAAATTGATATATGGAAAAATTAAATTCCTTCTTCAACAAAGTATTGCAGACCAATAAAATTTGCATTCAAAAGGAAACCAAAGATGTCATAACTGAAGAAGTTCCAAAAATAAAAGATCAAATTAAGGAACTTCAACCAGTAATATTTAAATTTGATGACCAAGACATTGAAGTACATTTGAAAATGTGTCTTACAATGCTTGATGGAAAAGTTGCACAAGCTTTAACTGAAACAAAGTCAACGTCAAGCTGCATTATATGCCAAAAGACATCAAGTCAATTAAGCCAACCCCCACCAGAAGACGATAATTTTAAGGAAGCCTACGAATTTGGAATGTCCCCTCTTCATGCTAGAATATGTTTCATGGAGCATATTCTTAAATTGGGTTATGATTTGGAATTTGGTCCGTTAGGCGAACCAGTGAGAAAAAACAAAGAAAATGAAGAAAAAATAAAGCAAAAAAAAAACAAATTCAACAAAAATGTCTACAGCTAGGCCTCGTAATCGACCAACCAAAACAAGGGGAAGGAAATACAAATGATGGAAATACTGCAAGGAGATTTTTTTCCGATCCGGAAACTGTAGCATCTATCACAGGTGTAGATCATGAATTAATAAGACGATTCAAAATCATATTACAAGTTCTAGCATGCAGCAGAAAGATAAATGCAAAAAAATTTGGAGAGTACGCCAATAAAACAGCTATACTTTATAATGAAAAATACTCTTGGAGATATATGGCATCTACAGTTCATAAAATTTTGTACCATGGGGAACAAATAATTCAAAACAATATGCTACCAATAGGAGATCCATCTGAAGAAGCGCAAGAAAAAAGGAACAAAGACTACAGATTCTTTCGCGAGCACAACACAAGGAAAATGTCCAGATGTTGTTCTAATGAAGACCTTATCGCTATTGAATTAGACGAAGAAGCTAATCAACTTCTAGAAGATGAAAATCAAGGCTATTTAGAAGAAATTTTTACTAAAATTGGTTGATTTATAGTACTTTTTCATTACACTAACAATAAGTTACACTTTTTTTATATAGTCAAAAAAATTTTCTTGATTTAAAAATTTATATATTTTGTAAATTTACAATAAAAATTGTTATATTTCATAAATTTACCATAAAAATTAATATAGAAATATTTAAAAAGACAATAAAAAAAAATTTAACTAAAGCAAAAACATACGAGTTTTTTTATTGAAACTTCTCTATCTTGAACCAATATAAGGCAACTTTCACGTTCGCTGCTTAATAAATTATATTTTAACTCGGGATCTTTCAAAAAAAAAAAAAAAAAAAAAACAACCTTTGGCCCTTGTGCACATTAGGACTAAAAAGTTTACGGGGGCCAAAGTTTGGCATTTTCTGAAAAAATTAACTTAAAAAATTGTTAAAAAGTATTAGTTGTAAAATTAACTGAAAAATAAGACATTATATTAAAAAAAACCTTTTTTTACCTTTTAACACTTCACTTTTGTACTAAAATTCAACTACAAATGAAAATGTATTTTAAACCCTCCGTAACTTTTTTTTATTTTCGGTCGAGAATTACGTTTTGTAGCAAAACTTAAAGGCTAAAGTCTCACCTACCAAACAAAAAAAACCGCATATCAAAATTCCAATCCAATCAAAAGTTATAGATTTTTGACCGCCTTCTCGTCAAATGGTCCACTGTGCGACGACTGCATGTTAAAACATGCATTAATAAATAAAGTAATGCACAAACAGAATAAAAATCCAAAAAATAGCATTAAACTACAAAATTTAATAAACGGAGATTTTCGTTTTATATTGAAGGACTGATGAAAACGACAAAATCTTCCATTTATTGGTAATATCGGGGGGTTTATATTCAAAAAATGCTATCTACATTTTACAAAATAATTTATGTTTGGTTTTAAACTATTCTCTAAGATAACTGTTATCTATAATAATGATTTTAATTTTGAACATCAATATTAGGATTATTTCTTAATAGATATTGTACTAAACCGATCGATCTACAAGTATCTAATGAACAAATTGGTATTCCTCGCTCTCCTCAAAAATTTTGTTAAAGCGCTTTTTGAATATAAACCCTCGATACATTCAGTAATTTTGGCAATTATTTTTTCAATTCGAAAAAGAAAAACATATTTTCCTATAGCTTTGCATTTAAAATTACCCTGCTTTAAGCGTCCTCATGCGTCGCGAACAAGAGTTATATTTAAAATGATCTTTGTATTTAAGTTCGAATCCCATAATGCCATTTCTATTAAGTTTGGAGTAAACTTTTTTTATATTTTTTTTTTATGAAACAAAAAGCACTTTCGGTGGAAATAAGGTTGACGATCATGACAAGAATGCGAGGTACAGATAATAATCAAAATAATATAGGTTCAGATGTAAATTTTTCGAAGTTATTTTGAAGTAACAGTTTTGAGTGTCATTTAAACATTTTTACCAAGCAACGAAGGTAGCCGAAAGGGATATATGCTGAAACTTGGGCATGTGATAGAAGCAAGAAAGCAAATGAACAGTTTTTCAATAGCCCAATTCCCTTAAAAAGGGGAAAACTAATGGTATAATGCAAAAGTAAAAAATCGCCAAATTCAAAAATCGCCAAAAACAAAAATTCGCAAAAACCAAAAATCGCCAAAACCAAAAATCGCTAAAACAAACATCTTCAAAATCAAATACCTGCAAAATCAAAAATAACCATAATCAAAAATCGCTAAAATAAAAAATTTCCAAATGATATTCTAAATTCAAGGCCAATCGTTAAGTGTTGCCGGATTTAATTTGGAAAATCCATGTTTTTCTCATGGGTAGCTATATGTAGTCTGCTCCAGAGTAAGAACCCCTAACAATTTGATAGTTTTTGCAGCGAACTATCAAGCCGGTATTGAAGTAAACAAATATAAAGTTAAATGTTTTAATTGTACAATATAAACTTCGTGGGAAAAATTTATTATGAAAACATACATATTAATAAGTCTCGATAAGTTGTAGCGAAGCAAGACAGGGCATTAATACGTACTAGTAAATGAATCAAAATTAATACCATAATGGATTGTTAAATTTTTTTTTTAATCTTTGACGTTTTTGCGTATTTTTTCCCCCATACGTTAGTATAAGATCTATTTCACTTCTTTTGATGTTCTTTTTTGCTGGGAATTCAATAAAAAAATATGGAATTTATTTAAAAAAAAAATGAAATAAAGAAATGGTGTAGTCATACCCACTATAGCTGTTAACAATATTGTTTGCTCATTCAGTTGATAATCATGGTTGCTAATAATGATGATGCCATTGCAGCAATGATGCTGCAATTGATGCTGCTGATGATGCGTTGGTTTGCTGGCTTGTCTGTTCGCTACTTGCCGTTTTTCTTTTTAAGAAGACACTGTTATGTTTATAATTGCATCTGTAAGCAAATAAAATTTAAAACTAAACTACCGCCTTAAATAAATGTGTTTTAACAAGATGCAGCAAAGCAGCTGTTTTGTTTTTTGCCTCAACTCAGACATAACAAAAATTCAAACCATATCATGGCAACCCATCAATTTTAGAGGTCTTTAAAGTTTTGCTAGCAATTTATGTTCATTTTGATATTGTAGTTATATTTGTTGTTGGCTCGTTCAGCACAGTTTTTGCCGCCATGGATTTTTTTATTTGATCATATCGATTATGTGGTGCTGCTGCTGTTGGCTTTACATTCACACTAAATCTACGGTAAAGGTTAGAGACAAGACCTCCACATCTAGATTTTATTATACAATGGATTTTAACTTTAGTGTAGGAGTTGTTCCGAAGACAGGTTCACAAAAAGTATTATATAATAAACAATTGAATTTGGAACATTCGACTGAACATTAGACCTTGATCTAGCTAATGGCATCAGGCGTGTATAAACCATGAATTAAGTTGAGGACGAGATTAAAATATTGTAAGTAAAAGTAAGTTACAAAATTTTAAATGGCAGAAGAGTAGGTGAACATGGCCACCGATTCGTTTGGAGAAACTATGGAAACTAGGTCTAGTTTTTAAGATTATAGCAAAAAACATAGACCAAATTTAGTCCCTAAATGAAAGAAGTTTATAAATAACATATAATTATACTAGGATCATTTACCGATATCCTATTGGCAAAAGATGAGACCATCTAACATCTGCACAGCGTATTTCTATGCTAACAACAAAGTCAGATTACTTCTACTCAAGGCCCCTTTACCAAAAGTTATCAAATTTATTATTTGAACCAAAAATTTATATCCAAAAAAATAATTATTTAAAATTCTTGATATGTTAGCTTGTGGGCTAAAGACTAAAAAGCATCATAAACTTCTATTATAGAATCAACATTTAAACTCCTAATTCATTTAGAATATGACCTTAACGTTGGTTGAAGGCTTCCGCCTTTTGATCGATCGCATATCTATCTAACTATAAAAGCGGGTGTTTTTTTTTTTGCTTTTCTATACTCCACAGCATAATTTAGCAATTCTTTTTTTTTCTATTTAAATATTCAATTCTTTAGATTCGACTACCCATAGATAACATAACATTTGTATCATTTGTTTATATCACCCTAAGGTTAAAATATTGAATACAAAAGGAGCAACATAAAACTCCTTTATGTTAATAATAGATATCTATCATAAAAGATCCAGGAAAAAAAAATCCAACTGATATATGGTACATCTTGCTACATAACAGTTAATCAAGAGTAGGTACGAGTGCCGGCTTTTTCAAGTCATATACCTCTAACAATACCCCATCAACTACTAGCATATATTACAATATTACAAGTAGTTTGCTAGCAAGTATGGCACGGTATACAAAAAGCGGTATTTTCCTGTAACAATTGACTACACCATTTCCAATCTCAAAAGCGAACAGAGCAAAGTGTAACTTATAAACATTTCATATGATTTTTAGGTAATAAATTAACAAAATTTAAACTATACAGTTGTTAAATAAAGTATTCGTACATCTAAAATTAAGACAGTCATACTACGAAAAAAGTTAGCTAAGCTGAATTAGTTTTTAACTAATAAATTATAAAGCTATTATTATTTTTACTCCTTTTCTTTTAACTCGTATTGTCCGTTTATCTGCTTGTCAGCTTGTCTATCGGAAAAAACTTTGGATTGACTTTTAACCTTTTACCCGTGATCCAATCGAGCTAAATCTTTGCAGGCGACTCGTGGCGACGATAAAAATTATGTAACAAATTATCGTTTGCAAAAATTTAATTATAGTATAATTTTGGATTTTTTGAAATTTTAACGGTTTTTTGAAATTGGCAGCCATGTTTTATTTTTAGTTAACCAATTATTTAATTAACTAATGGTAAACTTAAGGGAGTATAATAAAAACTTGGTTTTTATAGTTTTTTTTTTAATTTAAATTTATTTAAGGTTTCTTGCCTTTCACAAATTTTATAAAGGGGAAAAAGGTAAAAAAGAAAAAAATCATAAGAAAAGAATTCGTACATTTGAAATATTAATAAAAAAATCATGTGAGTCCGATCACAGGGGAGATGTGTAAACATCTAGTAATTAAAGACTTTTGATGTCACTTTTTAAAATCAAACAGAAAGCGTCATCTATGTATCACTTATAGTTAATTCATCAACCCTTTGTTGTAAAACGTTAAAAATATCCCAATATAAACATATATAAGTGATACATAGATGACGCTTTGAAAAAAGTGGCATAAAAAAACAATTTTATATCATAATTTTTTCACCAATACAATCATAAGTCACACACCGATTAGTGTTACAGCTCTCACCGATTTGTGAAATAGAAATTTACCCCCCTGTCCGTATAGATGTTTACACATCAAAAATACAGACAGACATCGCTATATCGACTCGAGTTGTTATAAGGATTGAATATATACAGTTTATATGTGGTGTGGAGGGTAAACTATGAATAATTTGTGTAACAAAAGTAATTTAATACATTTGTTTGGTGTAATTTTTTATTTTTGTTACCTAGTGTAACGAACAAATTAATTTAAAATATTTGGTATTTCATTCAAAATTTTAAAAATAAGATAACTTGAGAGTAGATCTGGTTAATAGAAGATTATTTGTCTTTTTAGAAATAAATGTAAATATTGTTTAAGGTAAAAAATTCTCTGTGCTAAAATATTTTTATTATTATTTAATTTAGTACCTATTTTTTGTCTAATTGTTTGTTTGTTTATATAACTTATATATGTGTGTTCACAAGCATTAACCGACTAAGTCGAAAATCATGCTTTCCAGAAAAATAACATTTTATATAAATGTAATGAGGGCTTCATTACGACTTAGGTCAGTATATCTATAATATCAATAGGCTAGGCGATTTCTTGTGACCGGTATTTTGTTCTATCGTTTTATCCCGATTTTGACCAAATGTATATTATTTGAAAGATATTTCTTTTAGCCGTTTTGCAGATTTACAGATTTTTAAATTTTTTCCTTTATTTTGAGTAAATTGCATTTAAAGTTGCTACTAACACATACATAAAATTATACATATGTTATATGTGTGTTTATTAAATTTGTTAATGCGTTTGTTAATGAGTTTGTTATCTTCATTCGCAATAATAATAAACCATAAAAGTATTGGTTTGTAAATTGGCTAAGTTGAAAAATGAAGCTGCTTAGATATTGCACTCGAATTTCGAGCGCTGGAATCTGCTAGTTTTCATTAATAACTTTTTAATAAACAGTGATAGAGAAATGGGGATTTCACGTAAATGTAGAGTTTTTAGTATGATAGCTACATAACTCAAATCATTTTTAAGTCGACTTAGGCCGTTATCGCTTGTGACCAGAGATATGTAGATCTCCTGTTGATGGTCGAAGATTTCGATCAAAATGTTGTGTTTAAAATAATAAAAAATTAATACTAAATATTAACCTATTTATGTTTTATTTCATTATTTATGAAATTTATGACTTCATGCCGAATAAATTAATTAAATTGAAAAAATTTTAATAAAAACAATATGAATTGAAAAATTGTAAAATCTTTTGTAATCAATTAAAACAATTGATATTTTAAATTGAATACTAAAATATTAAAAAATTAAAATTAAATTAAAAACTAAATGAAAACAAATCAAAAAATGTAAGTTATACAGCCCTGTTCTTGAAACGTTGTTATTTAAATAAGAGTGAATTTAAAATCACATGAAATTGAAATTTTGGGTTTCTTGAAACCACTGTTTTTATTTATTTAATGGAAACGTATGTTTGAGTTAAGAACCATATGTTTGAGTTAAGAACATATGTTATCTAGAAACCGAGGTGCCATATGGTTCTTTATTCAGTTTCACATAAAAATTTTAAGTATTTTGTGCATGTTTTTTCTTAAGTTTATAGAAAAAATATAAAGAAAAATATTTTCCTTTAAAATAACAACTTATTTGTTCATTTAATTGTTTTTGTTCTTCAATTTCATTCAATTAAAAATGACTTTTCTATTTTTAAAAAGTTAGGCATCACCAAAAAAATTTCGATATTCAAATAAATTGGATTTAACTGGCATCACTACTGTTTCGAACATATGCAAAAAAAATAAAAATATGTGATTTGATGAAAAATTTTTTTTAATTCCTTTATTTGCAATAATTCGTGCATAAAGAATCTATGTTATAATTGAAAAAATTATAATGGAAAATAGATTGTGTAAATAAAAAGTTTTTATTTTAGTTATAGAACAGCATCATCGCAAAAAGTGTGTTTTATTAACATCGACCACTTATTACGAGTTTTTTTTTTTAAATCAGCGCAAAATGTAGACGTTTTTTAAAATCGTTTTTTTCCTTAAAATTAATGTCTAATTTTTTAAAATAATGACAAGGTTCAATAAAAAACATGTTAGAGTTTAAATATCAATTAGTTTTTTTTATCTCTTAAGACCTGCTTAGTAGAAAAAAGGGCATTTGTTTTGATTTCACAAAGAGAAAAAATATTCTTATTTAAATTAGAGAACAGCAAAAAACTCATAGATTTAAGAATTTTTTTCATTTACGAGTTTTTTTTTTGTGATAGTGGTTTCAAGAACAGGGGTGATAATTTGCAAAATTTAAAAATCTTTCACAATCAAATAAAACTATTGATTTTTTAAATTGAAAACTTCTCAACACTAAAAAATAAAATTAAATCAAACATTTAAATTAAAACAATTTTAAAGTTATATTAAAAAAAAAAATTATGAAATTTTTAAATAAAATTAATGTAATAAAAGTAGAATAATTTAACAGAAAAATTTAGATATTTATTGAGAAATGGTGTTACCTTCTACTACAAATTTGCCCAACAGTTTAGACAAAACAGACACATCATGATCAAAAACTGAAAAATGCATATCAATAAATAGAGAAAGGAAAAAAAAACAAGGTAGGAACTAACTCTTCAACAACAAAAACAAATGAACAAATGAATAGCAGTACTAAATTACAACTATTGCTGACATTCACATGATCATTAGCAAACATTATCATTACCATTAACAATGCTTTTTGTAATGTTAGGGGGTATTTTTGGATGGCATCGCCTGACTACTTAGAAAGACCGAAGAACCGCAAAAAAAGTAAGGATGTTGTTTGGCTTTTAGCTAACAACTTAGCACATTGTCATTGACCATGATATTCTCTGACAATGATGAGCGTATTTAATATATGACCATATATGCATGTTAACAATGATCCATAGCGTCAACAGTTTTGTTGTCTTATGCCTTTGTCTTTTTTGTCTCTGCGCCGTGGTCAAAGTCGTCGCCAACATTTAACATTAAGTTTGCAATTTGTGTTTTGATGCTGCTATTTGAAATGATTATGATTAAAAAGATTTGTGGTTATGTTTTAGAAATGTTTGTTGTTTGTTGGTTCTTTTGTGGCAATATAGTAAATTTTAAAGGAGTTTTTGTTTTAGTTTCTTTGCCAGGTTATTATACCTACATTGTCATCAAACAATTAAGGTGCGGCTTTTACAAATTGCCCAAACGAAATGTTTAGGGTAAAGTTCTTTAATTTAATCTTTTTATTTTGTCTTTTCTTTTGTAGCAGAAATTAATAGAATTGAAATAATTGATTTGATTAAATTGTTTAATGGTATGTGTTAGATTATTTTGATTGATGATTTTAAATTGTTTTGGGATTAATATTAGAAGCAAGTTCTTTAAACCCAGATTACGAGTATTAACATTGCAAAAATATTTATATTTGTATTAAACTTTAAAATTTAAATCTAACAAAATTTTATATACCCTACATTTCTGTTTTAGTTAAGGTGCGTTCAGATTACGCAAATATTTGACCAAATAAACGTAACCCCTAATTTTATGAAAGTTTTATTCAATCTTACATGATATATAAAAGACAAAATTAAGTTATGTTTTATTACATTAGTAATATTTAATATATTTAACTATATTCTATATCATATATTGTATAACTTAATGAAAATTATACAAGGAAAATTATACATTATTTAGGGGTTACGTTTATTTGGTCAAATATTTGCGTAGTCTGAACGCACCTTTAGTGTATTATGACTTTTGCTGAATAACATTCTTAGGCATTTCGAGCTGCCTGTGTGTTTTTTCAGCAAAAAAGAACAGTCAGAGAAGTGAAATAGTTGGTGATTTCCAGATGTGGTGAAAATTTGGATCGTTGCCAATTTATATATGTATGTATGATATTTATTTTTTTTTCTTTTTTCAAATATAAGCTTTTATTATGAGGGCCATTGACTCCCCCTTTATAAAAGCATAAAAAAGTAATATTTTTGGGTTGATTTTTTAAAAATTCTTATACATCCCACACCACTGTGCGGTTTATCATTCCGTTTATAACGCATCGAAAAAAGATCCTTATAACAACTCGAGTTGATACAGCAATGTCCGTCTGTCCGTCTGTCTATTGAAATCATGCTCATTCACAAAATAATCTACCTGGGTACAATTAATATCATATTGTTTGCTATTATTTCTAGCAGAATGGTATTGAATTTGGGACCTCTAGTCCCAATAGCCCAGGAATGCCGTACGAAAACGTAAAGATACTCCGATAAAATTCATGTAGAAAACTAAGATTTGTTTAAAATGTTTATACGTAACAAAACATGTAGTTATATATGTATGTATCTGTGGTCACAAGCATTAACCGCCTAAGTCGAAAATCATGCTTTTGAGAAAAATAACTTTTTATTCAAAAGTAATGGGGCTTCATTAGAACTTAGGTCAATATGTTTTCATTAATAACTTTTTACTAAACAGTGTTAGAGAAATAGGAATTTCACGTAAATATAAAGCGTTTTTAGTAGAATATGATAGCATACATAACTCAAATCGTTCTTAAGTCGACTTAGGCGGTTATCGCTTGTGACCACAGATATATGTATCAATGTTGCATGTACATTAAGGTCTCCCTTCATTATATGGACGGAAAAAAAGATTTCAAACTCTTGGTCTCGCCCCCTAGAAATATGCGAATACCAAAAAAATGAGAAATACAAAGTTTTGGGCCATTCAAAAAACATTATGTCGTGCCTCAACGCGATTGAAAATTTCAAGTGTGTTTATATGGGGAAAATATGACTTTTTTCAGATTTTACGAAAATTTCGTTCTATAGTTTAATTTTTCCGACAAGTTGTTTTATAATTCGGGATCAGTATTAAATTATCCTTTCAAAAAGCTATAAAACTTCAAAATCGAATAATACCTCGCCAAGAAATACCAAATGCCCCATACCACTTTGTGCCAAAAAAAAACTAGGTCATGAAATTTGATGGCATTTTTTCAACTTTGCGAAATTGATTAAAGCCATAATTTTTTTTGGTCTCTATACTTATAAGTACTCAGATATGAAGTATTGTTTTATTACCACGTTGTTAACCTATTCCGCATTGAGACCGAAAATGAGAAATTTTTTTGATAAAATTTTGAAAACTCCTTTTTCAAGTTTTAAAAAATTTTCTTAAACAAAATTTAAAAAACTGGACCTAAAACTTTAAGGTTTTGTTAAATATATGTTACAGATTAACTGTGTGAATTGTTAAGAAAATCCCTTTGCCAGAATTTTTTTCACAAGGATTTTGTTTTTGCGGATTTCGAGAAAAATGGGATTTTTGTAAAATATTCTGTAAATGTACTATTTTTAAATACTTTGTATCAAAAATTCATTACTTTTCTATTTTTAAATGTTATATTTTATCTTAATAGCCTTGGGTTACGAAAAAAAATAATATAACCCCAATAAACCTTTTTAAATTGGGGTCACATATGACCCCAAGCTAATAAAAAACAATTTATTAAAAAAATTCAAATATTTTGTAAGTGCTGTTGCATTTCTAGATGCGATGCTTAAAATAAAATGCTTAAAATATAATGCTTAAAATAACTCCGAGAACGTTAACCCATTATTTGCCAAGGCCAGCATTGGATTTTAAGATATTTTTAAATAAAAATGACCGAAAACGAGTTTTTCTATTAAGCTCGATGAAACCACTATTTAGAATTTAAGAAAAATAATTCAGTTAATTTTTATTAATTTAACCCTTCAGTGCTCCTGAGATCGAAATAATCCATTGTGATATATCTTTGCTGCAATTATTTGCTTATTGCTCGCGAATATAAATTAAAACAACTTTTAACCAATTTTGTTATAAAATTATTTTATGTATAAAGGATAAAATGTAACATTTAAAAGTAGAAAAGTGATGAATTTTTGATTCAAAGTGTTTAAAAAGAGTACATTTACAGAATACTTTAGAAGAATCCCATTTTTCTAGAAATCCGCAAAAATAAAATCCTTGTCAAAAAAATTCTGGCATAGGGATTTACTTAACAACTCTCACAGTTAATCTTTGTCATGCATTTAACAAACACCTTAAAGTTTTAGATCCAGTTTTTTAAAAGAAAAGAAAAAAGAAATTGTGGCTTTAATCAATTTCTCAAAGTTGAAAAAAAAATATCATCATATTTCATGAGCTAATTTTTTTTTACCACAAAAGTGGTCTGGGGCATTTGCCATTGAAGTTCTATAGGTTTTTGTAAGGATAATTTAATACTGATTCCGAATTATATAACAACTTGTCAGAAAACTTAATCTATAGAACGAAATTTTCGTAAAATATGAAAAAAAGTCATATTTTCCCCATATAAACACACTTGAAATTTTCAATCGCGTTGAGGCACGACTAAATGTTTTTTGATTGGCCTAAACTCAGTTTTTTTTCTATTCGCATATTTCAGAGAGTTTGAACACATTTGTATTAAGGGCCACCCTAATGTACATGTCTATGAGTTGGATTTGAATTAACTTTTAAAGCCGAGGAGTTTGGCTTAAGTTAGCTGAAGGCCTATTTTCTACTTTTTCTCAAAACTCACGGTGTAGCGAATCTTATAATCGGCCTAGGCCCACTATAACTTTCTTACTAGTTTCATCTTGCGTTTGCATGACACAGTCATTATGTTGGCTTGCGAATTTAAAAAAAAAAAAAAACAAAACTATTAAAATTTTAGCTTAGCGTGTAAGTGAATCTTAAAATGCGATGCAATGTGTGTGTAAGTATGTTTGGCGTATAAAAGTGTAAACAGTAGCCAATTTCTGTAAATTGTTAACGCATAACTTGGACATTCACAATGATTAATGACTTTTTCACTCGAAATTGTTGTAAATACAATTCAAACAACAATATACTCGTATGTAGTGAGAAAACAGACTAATTCTTGTTCGATGTTGCTTTCAAAGATAAAACTTAAAGATTATGAAAAAAAAAGTAAATTATGGCAACACTTGTATTGCATTACAACCAACCACACTTAAGTAATAACCGTATAAGAACATAAACGCAAGAATGCTATTAATTTTCATATTTTGATTTCTTTAGGATTCTATATTTTCCTATATAATTAAAATTTTTATTTTTTGTTTTTTTTTTCATAATGAATTAATACTTTGGAACATGCATCTTCACGGGCGAGTTAGATGTCAAAGTGTCAGTCAAATATGATGTAAAAGGTTTTCTTATTAAGGTTAGACGTAATGGCATGAAGTGCTGAACACGCCTCTGAATGTATTTTTCTAAAGAAAAAAAAAATTATTTCCTTAAACGCCTCATTTTTTCTATATGTACTCTAAAACAGTCATTTAGAAACAAGGCAGGAATTATGGTTGAAATGGATCAAAAGCTATTGAATTTATGTTTTTACATCTTAATTTTTGTTAATTATAGCTAAGGAACTGAAATATTTAAGAGAACTGGACTATCTTTTTCAGTCCTAGGTCGAGTGAATCAAATTGTGCCATTCAAAAGTAGTTGATCAATATTTAAGAAATTCGTTTGATTTCAGATTAAATACTAGATTTAAAGGGTTTATGCAAAGAAATAATTTTTAACTAGAAATAAACTGTTTTCTAAATTTGAAGGATTCATCTTTGAGGGTAAAGAATACCTGTTGTAAATTAGCAGCGTAATTTGTATAAAAAACTTTTTTTATAAATTCCGTCGATATTCTTTGAGTCCCATTTACAAGACACCATTCAGTCATATGATTTTTCGAAATAAAAATCCGATGAAATTCATCGGATTGCCATAAAGTCATATCCTCATTATTTCTGCATACTTAGGCCATTTACACCATCACACTCAAGTCTTATGAAAACAGTTGTTTAGAATATCAAGCAATTTTATTTTGAAATTTATAGTTTATTTCCACTTTGTTTTTGTTTACCTTTTTTTCAAATATTACCAAAAAAACAACTCTGGTCCAATGAAAATGTCAAGTTTTTAGAAATGCTTCTAAAACCATCGGACTTCAAACATAAAATCCTACATAAAATCCTGTCAATTTCATAACATAAGCTTTTTACATGATACGACTTTTTGACAGGTCGTATTACAATGTGTGATAGTATATACTGGCATTTAGTTATGATTATAATAAAAAAATCATGTGAGTCCGATCACAGGGGAGATGTGTAAACATCTAGTAATTAAAGATTTTTACGGCACTTTTTTAAAATCAAACAGAAAGCGTCATATAAGTATCACTTAAGGCAAACAACTGCAGGGGCTCGGCTAATTAAAAATATTTATTATTTATTATTTCAACTGGTTAAATTTTAATTTTTCGTTCTTCATTTTTCATTTTTAATTTTTTATTTTTCATTTTTTATTTTTCGTTTTTCATTTTTCATTTTTTATTTTTAATTTTTAATTTTTAAATTTTAATTTTAAATTTTTAATTTTTAATTTTTAATTTTTAATTTTTAATTTTTAATTTTTAATTTTTAATTTTTAATTTTTAATTTTTAATTTTTAATTTTTAATTTTTAATTTTTAATTTTTAATTTTTAATTTTTAATTTTTAATTTTTAATTTTTAATTTTTAATTTTTAATTTTTAATTTTTAATTTTTAATTTTTAATTTTTAATTTTTAATTTTTAATTTTTAATTTTTAATTTTTAATTTTTAATTTTTAATTTTTAATTTTTAATTTTTAATTTTTATTTTTTAATTTTTAATTTTTAATTTTTAATTTTTAATTTTTAATTTTTAATTTTTAATTTTTAATTTTTAATTTTTAATTTTTAATTTTTAATTTTTAATTTTTAATTTTTAATTTTTAATTTTTAATTTTTAATTGTTAATTTTTAATTTTTAATTTTTAATTTTTAATTTTTAATTTTTAATTTTTAATTTTTAATTTTTAATTTTTAATTTTTAATTTTTAATTTTTAATTTTTAATTTTTAATTTTTAATTTTTAATTTTTAATTTTTAATTTTTAATTTTTAATTTTTAATTTTTAATTTTTAATTTTTAATTTTTAATTTTTAATTTTTAATTTTTAATTTTTAATTTTTAATTTTTAATTTTTAATTTTTAATTTCTAATTTTTAATTTTTAATTTTTAATTTTTAATTTTTAATTTTTAATTTTTAATTTTTAATTTTTAATTTTTAATTTTTAATTTTTATTTTTTAATTTTTAATTTTTAATTTTTTTTTTATTTTTAATTTTTTATTTTTAATTTTTTATTTTTTGTTTTTGCATTTTTTATTTGTCATTTTTCATTTTTAATTTTTTATTTTTTACTTTTAATTTTTTATTTTTTATTTTTCATTTTTTATTTTTCATTTTTCATTTTTAATTTTTAATTCTTTATATTTCATTTTTTATTTTTTTAATTTTCATTTTTTATTTTTTATTTTTAATTTTTTTTTAGTTTTAATTTTTTATTTCTTATTTTTCGTTTTTCATTTTTTATTTGTCATTTGTCATTTTTAATTTTTTATTTTTCATTTTTCATTTTTTATTTTTCATTTTTCATTTTTAATTTTTTACTTTTCATTTTTTATTTTTCAGTTTTTATTTTTCATTTTTTATTTTTCATTTTTCATTTTTTATTTTTTATTTTTTATTTTCTATTTTTTATTTTTCGTTTTTTATTTTTAATTTTTCATTTTTTATTTTTCATTTTTTATTTTTAATTTTTCATTTTTAATTTTTTATTTTTCATTTTTTATTTTTCATTTTTCATTTTTCATTTTTCATTTTTCATTTTTTATTTTTTATTTTTCATTTTTCAACAGCGGCAAAAAGGTTATTACATATCATAATTTTATTGTGAATTTGATTTTTGTCCCCGTATAGATTTTTACACATCAAAAACTTATTGCATTGGAAACAACTTCCTAGTTGGAAATATTCTAAAGACGTCATAAGTGTCTAATTGGTGATACACTAGAGTTGGTTCTAGAAAATATTGCACAATGAAAAATAGCCAAAAAAAAAAAAACGAAAAATGACTCAATGAAAAAAAAAACCCCCAAAAAATTAAAAGAACGTCAAAAAAAAGGAATCTTTGCCCCAAAAACTTGAAAAATGACACAAAAAAAATTAAAAATAAATAAAAAAAGTTGCCCAAAATTAATCAATTTATTCATATGAAAATTCACTCAAAATTCAATTAAAATTATTCAAAATTAAATATTTATTTATACTAGCAGGTTCCAGCCCTGGAAATTCGAGTGAAAATTCCAGGAAATTTTATTTTTTCATTAAATAAAGACCCCAAAGGTATGCTAATCAATTATAGCCAATTCACAAATCAACACAAAAAACAAACTCATTTTTATTACAAACACATTAATAAATTTAATAAACACACACATAGCATTGTATAACTTTATATATGTGGTAGTAGCAACTTTAAATGGAATTTACTCAAAACAAAGGAAACAATTTTAAAATCTGTAAATCTGCAAAACGGCTAAAAAGAAATACCTTTCAAATAATATTCGTTTGGTCAAAATCGGAATAAAACGGTAGAATAAAACATCGGTCACAAGAAATCGCCTAGCCTATTAATATCATAGATAGAAGTTTATTCTTTATTATGGAAAAATAGCCCATAAAATTATATAATTAATTGATTTAGCTTATGCAATGTATTCACATAAATACTTGGTATACAGTTAAAAAATAATTGAAGAGTACATTCACAACTGCTTGACAATATGGGCAGTGAAAAGAGCTCAATCGTTTAGCCAAACTGGTTTCTTGTATTTTTTAAAACGCTGAGTGTTATCTTGCGCCAACGACGCAAAATTATAACCAAAAATCGCGATTTTAAAATATATACATATGCAGTTCCATAACATATTAAATATAAGAAAGACTTCTTGAGAAATTTTCCAAAAAAATTACTTCAAACGTTAAAATTCTTTGCTGTTTCATACTTTTGAACAGAAAAAGAACAAAACGGATATATCATTCCTCAAGTACCCAAAATCATCAGAGTGCTTTAAAATTATTAAATCAATTATATTTTTAATTTATACATTATAAAAAAATTTAACAATTTATAAAAAACATGTCATTAGTGTTGAAGGTTTAATATAGAGCACTAGCTGTAACTCGATGTGCTTCGCTACCCGCATCGTAACGAAATAAAAACAGCGAATACATTTTGTTGAAAACTATTTCATTTATTTTTTTTTGGCGATTTTTGATTTTGTGATTTTTGTTTTTGCGATTTTTGATTTTGGCGGTTTTTGATTTAGGCTATTTTTGACTTTGGCGACTTTTGTTATTTGGGATTTTCGGTTTTGACGATTTTTGATTTTGGCGTTTTTTGTTTTTTGCAATTTTTGTTATTTGCGATTTTCGGTTTTGGCAATTTTTGGTTTTGGTGATTTTCGATTTTAGCGATTTTTGATTTTTGCGGTTTTTGATTTGACGATTTTTGATTTTTGCGGTTTTTGATTTGGCGATTTTTGATTTTGGCTGTTTTTGCCTTTTGCGGTTTTAGCGATTTTCGGTTCTGGCAATTTTTGTTTAACGGAATCACGCCCATATTTTCCACTACTACTCACATTGATAATTGATGTACTTGTCAAAAGTTTCAAGATAGCCATTTTCATTATACTTTTTTGTATAGGAGGTGGCACGTCCATTGGTCCGATCCCGCCCATTTTTTGGGTAACTACTCACATTAATAATTAATGAACTCAGACAATGTCCCAAGGTTTTTTCTGTTATAGTACTCCAGTTATATGACATTAAATGTTTACTTTGTATGGGGGTGACACGCCCATTGGTCCGATCCCGCCCATTTTTGACCGACTATTCACACTAATAACCTATGAACTCACATTGGCCCCACAGGAAATAATCGAGAGGTGTCAAATCGCACGACCTTGGAGGCTAATTAACAGGTTCATTTCTCGAAATCAACTTATCGACAAATTTTAATTTCAGTTTTGAATTTTCCTGTTGAAACCACATCTCGCCCAGATCAACGTTATCCATATTTTCAAACAAAAAATTATTGATAATGGTGCGGTAATGACCTCCATTGAGCGTAAGACATGTTTCGGCTTTATTTTTTAAGAAATAAGGTCCGATGATGCCACCGGCGTGTAAACCGCATCAACCGATGCACTTTTGTGGATGTAATGGAGTCTGTAGGATCTATTGTGGATCCATCTCACTCCAGACCACTCACTAACAGGACTGTTAAGCCAAAAATGAGCCTAATCGCTGAACACAATTTTGCTATTAAACATCGGGTCAGTTTCTAATTACTCTAGAGCCAAATCGGCGAAAGAACGAGGGTTTTGATGGTCTCGTGGCTTTAATTCTTGCACCAGCTGGATTTTATGCCGGTTAAGGCCAAGATTTTGCGCAAAATTTTTTACGTAGTGGACGGACAGAAGTCCAATTCCTGCTACCGATGATAAATGGATAAATTTTGATATTTATCCACACTTTAATTTACAGTGGAGATATTCTCTTCAGTACGCACATTGTTTCGACTTGTTTGTATTATTGCATCATTTAGAGAGTATGTGGAATGAAATCTATCCACAGTTCGACGGATGGCTTGCTCAGATGGGCGATTATGTGAGCCATAAAAATCACGAAGTCGTCTATGTGTCGATTCACGGATAGATAATCGATTTTCAATGTAAATTTGGACAATTTTGTAGCGTTGTTCCAGCGTAAATTTATCATGATGATTTGCCAGAGTATACTGATCATAAATGTCAAAAGGTGAGCACAGTATGACAGTCAGCCTTACACCTAATACTTTCGTAAGTTCTACCTACGAAAAAAAACCTTTATATTGTTATAATATACTTTTTTTTTTAAATTTTATCTAAAATTTTCAAAACTAATCGTTTTTGTACATATTGGTTATGTACTCAAAAAAAAAAAGGTAAAATAAAATTATTGATAGCCATATTGCCTATATTTTAAGCACAGGGTTGCCACCATTGAACATAAGTCTCTGCGGGAAAAATCGGTTAAAACACGAACTAGGCGCTATATAAAAAAAGCTAAAATACGTCTTCACAGAAAGAACTACGAGTAATACATATACTTATGTGATTTTTGATTTAAATTTTATATGAACTGCCATAAAAAACGCCTTAAAATTTTGATTGGTTTATTTAGTGACACAAGCATCTAGGACGTGCAAATATCATTTATAATGATGTTCATGGTTTTTGGTTCAGATGTGAAATATATGTGTACGAAAAAACAGATTTTTTGTACCCTTTTTTATCCCCTGCATATGCCTCCTGATCCCGCAAATTGCACCTTCCTCATTGTATTTTTACTGTAAGATTATTTGACACAAGACTTACTCATAGTTACCGGTTTTAAATGTGGCCTATATTATATAGTAAATCCATTTAGACTAATAAGTTGTTTACAAAAATTTATTCTATAACAAAAGTTTTTTTGTGAAAAATTTTTAAGATTAATATCCTTAAAATTGTTATTCCAATTGTAACGCATTGAAAAATGCATTTGCGACCCCATAAAGTATATATATTCCTCATGCTTATAACAACTCGAGTCGATATAGTGATGTCCGTCTGTCCGTCTGTCCGTCTGTCTGTTGAAATCACGCTTATTCAAAAAATAAACCATTTAGCTGGGTGAAGTTATAACAGTAATATTTGTCATTATTTCGAGCAGTTTGATATTAATAATGAGGTAAATCGGACATCATTGGGCCGAGATATGTCCAAAAAAATGAAGACACCTCTAAAATATTTTGAAAATTCTGTTGGTTTGTCATAATAATTCACGTCAAATTATCAAATTGTTGCTTTTTAAAATATTTTGTTTAAATTTGTTATAAATGGTGCAATAAGTCCAGATATTAATGTAAACGTAAAACCGATGTGGAGGGTACCAAAGATTCGGCACAGCACTCTTACATGTTTTGGCATGCTAGCGGACTTCAGATCTTAACAAAAACTTGCATTTACTAAGAAATGATACACTAGAACCTGAAATAGTTTTTGCAGATTTGGGACAAATTTTTTTTATACTGGCATTGTAACTCATTAACGTTTATTTGTACAAAAAAAAAAAAAAATAAAACAAAAATGCTAAGTAAAATAATGATGTTTATAACTCTGCGCCTCTTAATTGTTTATTACATATTGTTGTTGTTGCTCTTGTTGTTGCTTATATTGGGGTTGTGGCATTTGCAGTAGCTACGGTTTCTACTACATACGAAGCATTTATGTCTGTTATAAAATGATTTCTTTTCTTCAAGATTTTTTTCCTTGGCCTTAACTATGTAATTATTCGAACCGTGCCTAAAAAAAACTGCAAAAAAGCTGGTATTTTTTTTTATATATGTTATATTGTATATAAAATTGTATATTATATGGGTTTGTCAAGTGTTGATTGCATTTTGTTTATGTGCTTTATAGACTTTTTAGTACATGCAATTATATTATTTTTTTTTGCCATAATTATAGAGTAGAAAACTATAGAAGAGAAGAAGACTATCTCTGAACTGACATGTGATTGTTCAGTTTTAAGATAAGATTTACGTTTTTTTTTTAAATAATTTAATTTACAATAAAATAATTTAATATATAATAGATTATTTTGTAATAAATATTACAAAAGTCTAACAGTACGCTTTGCTTGACAAAAGTTAATTTTATTAGAGAACTGCTACAACTTTACATAACTCTCAACGTATAATTTAATGTGTAATTCAGCCAAACCTTTGGATCAATCAAAACGCATATCAAACGTTGTGAACTTTTGTAATGTAATGGCGGTCGACTTGATTTTATACAGAATAAAATAATAATTCGCCCAGTGGCTGGCAATTTGTCAAATAAATATATCTATCGTCAGAAACGATAGAGTATTGGTCAGTCATGATCCGGACTGTCACTTTTAGACAAATGTACGTTTTTAGTTACCAGGGCCGGCCCTAGGGTCGACCCAGTAAGGCCATGGCTCAGGGCAACTGGCAGATTGGGGCGCCATGTATATAAAAATAAAAAAATAAATCAATCCTTCACAAGATATTATGGTATGTTAAAAGAAAAAAAAAAGAAAAATAAATAAGAAAAAATTATCGTGTGTAAATAATGATGAAATATATAAAAAAAAAATTTTAATTTTTGTTCGATATTTAGAAATTCATATTTACCATCATATTTGCGACTTTTTTTAAATAATGATAACTAAACAAATAACGCCTGCGACGTTAGGGAGCTAGTTTTTCAAAACAACGAAATTTATATTTCCCTATTTTTGGTAGATAAAAAAATCCGCCAACATTATACATAGTCAGTGGTTTAGTCAGTGGTTAATTTTCTTATTCTTTATTTTGGTTTAAAGAAATTTTATATAATAAATTTTATATCTATAATATTAATAGGCTAGGCGATTTCTTGTTACCATTTTATCCCGATTTTGACCAAGCGTATATTATTTGAAAGGTATTTCTTTTTAGCCGTTCATCAGATTTACAGATTTTTAATTTTTTTTTCTTTATTTTGAGTAAATTGCATTTAAAATTGCTACTAACACATACATAAAATTATACATATCTCACCTGTACCACTAAAGTGAGTCAACTCAAAATTTGTCAATTTTCACTTTTTGCAAGAAAACGAAACACAGTGGTCATATCTGTCCACTGTAAAAATCTTACATAGATTTTTCTAGTTTTTCGCAAAAAAAAAAAAAAAAATACAGTCGTAACACCCTTTGTGTTATAAGAGTAGCTTCTTTAGAATCCACTAAAAACACATATTTTGAGTTCCACCCAAAAACTTGTTATTTTTGATGATCACTGAAAAAATCGCAAAACCAACTACTGTTGTATACTTTTTAAATATTCGCAATTCTTTACAATGAAACAACTGTTTTTAAATTTTATAGTAAATATTTAAAAAATCGTTTTTTGCCTCTACTGAAAACTTGTAAATTTTGAGTTGACGCAATTTTGAGTTGACTATGTGTGTGTTTTCTAAATTTGTTAATGTGTTTGTTAATGAGTTTGTTTTCTTCATTCACAATAATAAACCAAAATAGTGTTGGTTTGTGAATTGGCTAAGTTGAAAAATAAAGTTGCTTAGAAATTGCGTTCGAATCTGCTACTATGTATTAAAGTAGGTGAAATTTTGTTGTTCCCCCCCACCACAAATAAGGAAATATTTTGATCAATGAATATGACTTTTCTGATCAAACAATCTGAAAAAAATTATAAGAATAAAAAAACATTGCAAAAAATGTTTGAAAAGGAGAAATTACCGATCAAATACTTGCAAGATGTAGTAGACTTTGCAACAAAGAACAAAGTATTTTTGGAAGAACAGTTCTTTGCGATATAAATTTAAAGATAAACGAAGTGCTTCGTGCAACATATTTGGGTCGGAGGTAGTTGCATGACTTTAACCCTTTTCCGAAAATTAAGCCCAAATGATATGATAATTAAATAAAGTCGAACTTGACGAGTCCAAGTTCGTCAAGAGAAAATATCACCAAGGACATCAAGTGGATGCGTTTGGGTGTCTGGTGGTATCGAAAGAACCCATGAACCCATAAACCAATAATGACAACTAGCAGATTCCAGCGCTCGAAATTCGAGTGCCATTTCTAGGCAGCTTTATTTTTCAACTTAGCCAATTCACAAACCAACACATTTATGGTTTATTATTATTGTGAATGAAGATAATAAACTCATTAACAAACATATTAACAAAATTAATAAAACAACATAGCATATGTATGTATAATTTTATGTATGTGTTAGTAGCAACTTTAAATGCAATTTACTGAAAATAAAGGAAAAAATTTAAAAATCTGTAAATCTGCAAAACAGCTAAAAGGAAATTCCTTTCAAATAATATACGTTTGGTCAAAATCGGGATAAAACGGTAGAACAAAACATCGGTCACAAGAAATCGTTTAGCCTATTAATATTATAGATGTGAACAAAATATTTGAAAAAGTAAACAATTTGTTAAACTTACTACCAATTATTTCAGCAAATACACTGATTTTTTTTAGCATTTTTGGAGGCATCTCCATATTTTAGACCATATCATGACACAGTAATGCCCGATTTAACCAATTTCAAATACCAACCTGCTCATAGTAACGACAAACAATATTATTTTAACTCTACCCAGGTAAATGGTTTATTTTTTTGAATGACCGTAATTTCAAAAAGACAGATAGACCGACGCATGTACGGACATTATATGGACTCGAGTTGTTATACGGATTAAGAATACAAATACTTTACGGGGTCGCAATTCATTGTTTAATACGTTACAACAGAATACCATAGTCACAATAAGGAATAATACTTTTCAATATTTTAAGAGCTAAAAATTATGCGGTATTTCCAAATAGAAGATACTAAAAATCGTGGCAATTTTTGGTTTGCCATATACCAGGAAAATAAAGTACTACAGAAGAATTTACTTAAAAAAAAAAATTTATTTAAAAAAAGTTATTTTATAGAAAAGATCCTTGTTTGAGAAAAGATAACTTTCTAAGAAAATTTACTTTAAGAAGAAAATTATCATTATAAAAAGGTAAATTTTTTTAAAAATTGAAAAACATAATTTTTAAGAAAATGATCATTTTAAAAAAGGATAGTTTTTTAAGATGATGTACATGATTAAGAAAAGATGTTTTTCTAATGGTTATTTGTTAAGAAAAAGAATTTTTTTTTTAAATATTAATATGATTTTCTGAAATTCAATTGATATTTTCTAATTTATAATTGGAAATCTGAATTCCAATTTTTAGAATTGATATTTTCTTAAATTTGAATGGAAAATTTTAAAGGTGCAATTTTGTATTTATGTCAATAGAAATGCTTTAGTAATTATAAATTTTTTTTTAAAATTATATCTTAATATATAAAAACGTTGGTGCGTATGTTGGTACTCTAATAACTGTTGAACCACTAATGCTAGCGACTTCGTATTCATACCATATGTTCCTTTGGTTCTCCGATTTGCATAACTTTTTTTTGTACCCGATAGGTGGCGCTGGGGTCGAGATTTTCCCAAAAAATTTATTTACGGTCCAATTTAGCTCAAATTCGCAACATATATTATGTACATAAAACTAAAGTTGCTGACAAAGTTTTTCACCTGTAGGTGGCGCTGGTGTTAAAATATTCAAGAAAACGTATATTTTTTTTCAGTCATATTCATAATATTATTAAATGCAATGTATTTTCGAGGGAGTTCGTGCTTTACTTTTGCCCGACACTCGGTATTAAAATTTAGATGCAATATAAAATCCAGATGTTTTCTTCGGGCCAGCAACGCGGACCGGACTCAGCTAGTGTAATAATAAATAAATAATAATTCTATGTAGAACTATTTTGAAAGCAAAAAACTCATTGATGAAGTCGGTAACTCTATTTTGTAAACAAAACAAAAAGTTAATATGCCAAACTTACAGCCATATTTGTAAAAGAATAATGGAAAAACGTATGAAATAAAGGACCAGCCCTGTATATACTCTTAACATTGTTTTGTTTGATGTCTAATTGAAAATGTTGACATTCATGTTAAAATAGAAATAACTATTACAAAGAACAAAAATTGTGGCGCCATCTACTGTGGCATAGCAACACTGAGCATAATGAAGTGACACTCTATTAATACAAAAGAAATGAGTTTTCCCT
Organism: Cordilura impudica; assembly: GCA_963682025.1. Taxonomy (NCBI): domain Eukaryota; kingdom Metazoa; phylum Arthropoda; class Insecta; order Diptera; family Scathophagidae; genus Cordilura; species Cordilura impudica. Next base: position 42,182,390 of record OY821518.1, on the reverse strand, counting down.
AAAACAAAATACATATTGTAGAATTTTATATAAATAAAATAATATAACGATTTATTTCTAACATGCGGTTATTATGAATATACATATGTATATAGAATATATGTATACATGTACATATATAGAATCTATGTAGATATATATATTATTTTATTATTTCATATACTAATGTATGTGTGTTTATGTGAATATTACACACAAAAAATACAATATCAAAAGTTATTGTTGTTTTTCTTTAAATAAATTAATACATACAATTTTTTTTCGGTAAATTTACGTTGTTTTTTTTTATTAACACCTAGATAGTTTAGCATTATTTGCTTTAGATGACAAAAATGACCTAACAAATTTTTTTAATGATGCCAAAACAATGGAAACTTTTAAATTTTTCTACCAGAGTTGATAAAAAAAGATGTATAAAGGTTAGTTTTTATTATACTATTACCACAATGACCACAAAAACAATACAACATTAAGAATAACAACAAAAACAATACAGAAACCTATATTTTTCAATATTTTTTTCTTCAGTGATTTCTCGGGACCTATTAAACCGGGTTTCATGATTTTTACAACAGACACCTTCTATTGATGTTAGTCAATCATTCTCACTAAAACGAATGCCCCAGTTATTATTGAGGTCGTGATCGTGACAAGAACAAAATAGACAAATCATATTTTTCCAAGACTTATTTTACTTCTTCATTCAATTCTCGAGACCTAATCAACCGATTTGGACGATTTTAAATAGCAAACTTCTCAGGATGTTAGTGAATTATTTTTTATACCAACGAGCATCCTAGCTGCCCATGTAAAGTTGTCATCGTGATTTCCACAGACGGACAGACGGACATCGCTATATCAACTCCTCATACTATAAGGATCACAAATATATATTTTATGGGGTCCAAATTTTTTTTTCTAATCATTACAAACGGAATGACAAACTTATATATACCCTCTGCACACTGGGGTGGAGGGTGAAAAATTCACAATTCGCTTTGGGCCGTAAGTTAATTTTTTTTTTTGGTTTTTTGAAAAATTGGGGCATTTGTTCCTTTTTTGGGGCTTTTTTAAAAATTTTTTGGGGCTTTTGTTCATCGGCAGCTTATTCTCCAATTTTTTGTGGTAGTAGTTCATTTTTTGTTGGGGGCATTTTTTCCTTGGGGCCTAAGTTTGCAGCGCCATTAAAAAAACATTGAAAGGAATAAATTGAATGAAAAAAAATAAAATTTCCTAGAATTTGCACTCGAATTTCGAAGGCTGGGCTCTACTAGTATATTATTATTATGCTGAAAAAGATTAAATGTTGAACACTTAAACATACAATTATATTTAAGCAAAAATGTTAATATTATGGGTAAATAAAATGAATTGAAATGAATATTTGTAAGGAAATCAAGAAATTATTAGAAATTATTCAGACTATGTTTCAGATCAATTATAATTACTTTAATTAATATGATCGTTTTTATTAATTTCTAATGAATATAGAACTATATTTCAAATTAATTTCTATATTAACTGTAATTACTTTTAAAACTTGTTGATTATATTCGATAAATAATAAATTTACCTTATAATTATATTAACCATACGCCTTGGCGTTCTAATTTCTTTAATTTAATTGTCTTATATTTATTAACAAACGTTTTAAAAATTTGTATTATTAAATATTATTAAATACTTTTAGCTTAGCTTATACTTAGTTTAGAATTAAAGAACATTTTAAATATCTAGTTATAAATTATATATAATTTTGTTTTTTTTTTTAGCTCTCCTCATCATGTAACCGGCCCATAGTTAATTAGATAGAAACCAGAAAGTTCTCTCTCTAAATCATTGTTTTACGAGTATTAACAGTTTAACTTGATTTTGATTGACTACAAATGTTGCATTTAAAATCTTTTTTTTTCCTTCCATTATACTCGAACAGTAACAACCCACTTGGAATTAACACTTATGCTGTACAGAACAATTCATTTGCTGTTGTGTATTTGATTTTTTCTTTAAAAGAAATCCTTGAGTTTTGACAAACAATAACATATACCATGTCCGCCTTAATATAATAACATACAAGTACGAGTACGAGTTCGAGTATCAGAAAACCACATATATTTAGTTTTTACTTTGGTTTTAATTTAATAAAGAAATAGAAAAAAAAAATTGTACATTCAACTAACTGTCAAACTGTCAAAAGCGAATAGAAAAGTGCATAGATTTCTATATGCATACAATACTCGTACACCCCAATGACCTTTTGTGTTACTTTTAATGTTGTTGGGATACGCTATACTCGTATTTGTTGTTTTATTTGGTGCTATTCAAAGTTTAACCACAAATAAAGATTTCAATTAGAATTTGTATTTAGTTTGTGCCTAAAACATTTCAATTGCCAGTTAATTTCAATTTGAACCATTAAGAGTCATTGACTTCAGTTTAGTTGATGTTGAACAAAGTCACTTAACATAAAGTGGATGGAAAACAAATTAATTATAATTTAGCTAATACAACAGTTTAAACAACAAATTATTTTTGTTTAATTAAAATATTTAGCTAATTTTCAATTTGAAGTTCTATATTATTTTAAGATTTGTGGCTTTTATATGGCCAGTATTAAGAAAACCTTAAACTAACTTTGTAATTAACAGTTGTGCTTAATTTAATAATTCATTAAAATTGCTTTATTAAGAAAACCTTAAACTACCGTTGTAATCAACAGTTGGGCTGAAAAGTTCGTAGGGTAACATAGTGAAACACAATTTTTTTTGGGAAAATTCGATTTTATAATTCAATATAGTTGCCTTTGTAGGCCGGTACAGCGATTATAGCTCTGATAAGATTTTTCAATTACCTTTTCATCAGTGCTAAACTTCTTACCCTCACTCATTCTTTTGATGCCTGCAATCAGGAAAAACTCACTGAAGACCAGATGTGGAGAATACATACGGTGGATGGGGAAGCAATTCGTAGACTAATTCATGCAACTCTGCCATTATTTTCATTGATTTGGGACACGATGCATTGTTTTGATGAAAAAGCACTTTTTTCTTCTATAAATGGGGCCGGTTTGCCGTGATTTAATCCTTTAAACACTTCAACTAGGCTATGTCATACTCTTTGTTGATGGTTTGACCCTTTTCGAGGTAATCGATTAATATAATACCACGTGCATCCTAGAATACTGATGCCATGACTTTGCCAGCCGACCGTTGCGTCTTTTCATGCTTTGGATTCAGTTCATCGCGTTTTGTCTAGCCAGCTGACTATCGCTTTAACTCTGGAGTGTAGTGAAGGAACCATGTTTCATCCATTGTAATATATCTACAGTTGAATATCGCTAAACATTGCTTCGAATCATCAAAACTTGTTGCTTTTGATTGATTTGAAGTACACGCTGCACCCACTTTGCACATAGCTTTCATATGCCCAAATATTCGTGCACAACATGTCCAACAGGTTCCTTCGATAGCTTTAGAGTCTTAGCTTTCTTCATCATTTTCACTTTTCGATCAATCAAAATTATTTTGTGGACTTTTTATTATTTTTTTTTTTCGGTAAAAGCCAATCCGGGTGCCCACTGTAATTCTCATTTCGTCTCGTTTAAATATAGCTAACCCCTTCTAAAACCTTGATTTTCCTGGTGCAGAGTCCGTATAATGTTAATCAAGCCAAACCTTTTAGATTAGGTTAAATTGAGAAGGCTCTACGCTTTGCAACCAGTTTGATCTTTTGTGCAGCCCATGGTTGTCCTAAAGATTAAGTCTCCTTATAAAGCCAATTACCCTGTTTGCCATGAGATACCATATGTACCGGGGGGATGCAGTGTATCCTCCAAACGCAAGAGTTATTTGCCACTTACTCTTGTTGTTTCCACCCCCTATTCGCAGAACCTACATGTGTCTGTAGCAGACTGACCTTATTTTCGTAATTGATATCTAAGATTACAGTCCAGTAACGAATCCCATCCTTCTTATCAAGGAAAGAAGTCCTTCTGATTGAACACTGGATGGAGTTATGAACCCATTATCTTGCCATTGGCCGGGACTTTTTTCCCAGTGTCGGCAATTTGTGATTTCCTCCACTTCTTCATTATACTCTATACCACCATGTGGTTTGGGTATAACGACTTTGCGCTGCTGTTTGTAACTACCAAAAATATTTGACCTAGACCCATCTTTTATTATACCGATCGACTCAGAATCACTTTCTGAGTCGATTTAGCGATGTCCGTCCATCCGTCCGTCTGTGTGTCCATGTAAACCTTGGAATCAAACTACAGGTCGCAAATATAATTATATATTTGATGAAATTTGGTATATAAGCTTTTACCGGCCATAGGATGAACGCTATTGAAATTGGTGAAATTCGGTCCATGTTCAGACCTAGTCCTAGGCTCCATATAGAGCCGCTTCCCGATTTTCACTTAAATCTATCAAAAAAACAAAAATATTGCACAGATTTTTCTCAAAATTTGGTTTATATATATTTTTCAAAATATAAGTGACTTTACAAAGTATGGTCAGGATCGGTCCATTTTTCGACCTAGTCCCCATATAAATATAACACCCGATATGAACTTTTTCATATCTGCAGCCAAAAAAATTAATAACAATGCCACTCAAATTTGGTTTATGCTCATTTTCTATATCCAATTGGACCGAAGAGATATGGTCACCAAACCATGGTATAGGGTATCATATAGTCGGGCTAGACCAACTATAATTTCCTCACTTGTTTTTTCTTTGATGTATCCTACTTTAACACCACAGAATGGTTCTGGACAAATGAAAGGACGACAGGCCCCTCGATTGGCTAGGCAATCTGCCCTTTCATTGCCCTCGTGTCCCGGAATCTAGCATAAAGTTAGCTTGTAGCATCTGCCTAATTGGTTGAGAACTTCGATGCAATCCAGACGTTGTAGGACATTATAGCCTTTAGTGCAGCCTGACTGTCTTCTAAGATATTCAGTCACGTATATATAAATAGCGAGGACATCCGCTTGGAAAATGGATGGGCATTTTCCCATCGGTAAGGCACGTTGTAAATTGGGACCGAATATGCTCGCGCCCGTGTCCCGATTTAAGGCATCTGTGAACCACACATTAGAACTCTGCTCAGGTCCCCAGGTCTTACTGGTACATAAGCTCCGTTCCAATATTATTGTTTTAAATTCCCTGATAAATATCTTTCTTGGTAGCATTCTATCCGTGACTCTTACAACCGGGTCGTTCGTGAAGAGTCTTGCGACTCTCAAGTGGCCCTTTAGGTCACCGTCCCTCATGCTACTAGAATTCTGAAGTCGTACGGCACTCAGGCACGCATCTTCGATGACCGAAATATGCAATGGTGTGATGTCGAAGATGACGCCGATACCACCACGTTCTGTTCGCCCCGGTGATACCAATGCAGGCAATGCGGAACACTTTGTTCAGGATTGCCTTCGCATTCGCTTGCCAAACCTTGGTTCCAGTAATATCTTTTTCCGCCATTAATACAGGAAATTAAGTTTTATCAATTTTTTCACAATAACAAAGGTTGTTTCACTCACAATGCTATATCTCACGAACCAATTGTCCAACATATATTTTGAAAGTTGGTACTACCTAAAAATCAGATGGATTTATTCCTGTAACGCCATCTATATGTCAGCCTATGAACTTCTCAGCCCAGCTGCTAATATTAGTCATACGTAAGCTCATGAACCACAAAGCATTTAGCGGGATTGTTACGTTTTTACACATGCTACAAAAAGTATCTATACGTTCTGGGAAAATAAAACCAAAAAATTAACTAAGCTGAATTATTTTGTTTTATAATAAATTATTAAGCTCTTTATTAGTTCGTATTAATTTAATTAGGGTTGTAAAAAAAAAATCATAAGAAAAAGTACTTGTACATTTGAAATATTACCACAATAAAACTAAATTTATAGTAAATATTGCTTTTAAGATTTCTTTTCTGGTTATTTTATGCTGATGGATTCATAGGATTAAGATAGGGTGATTGGGATGATAATTTCAACTGATTTTTGATGTGTAAATATCTATACGCGCAGGGTGGTAAGTTTCTATTTCAAAATACAATCACAAAAAGCAGCGTAACATGTGAACCGTAAGACAAAATCGGTGTGATTTATGATTGTATTGGTGGAAAACATGATATGTAATAACCTGGAGCCAAATCACCGCATTCGTTATCGAAATCATTTTTTTATTTCCCAAAATAAAATGCTGAGAATAATCTTTCTTTTTCACAGTTGAAGAATTATGGCCTCTGATTAAGAAGAAATGCGAATCGTGGTCGAGCGTTTGTCCGTCTTCTTCAAATAAATCAAAATATGGAATTTCAATTGATTTTACTCGATATCGAATGCGGTGATTTGGCCCCTGTTTGAAAATGAAAAATAAAAAATGACAAATAAAAAAATGAAAAATAAAAATTTGAAAATAAAAAATTAAAAATTAAAAAATTAAAAATAAAAAATGAAAATAAAAAAGTGAAAAATTAAAGATGAAAAATAAAAAATTAAAAATACAAAATGAAAAATAAAAAATGAGAAATAACAAATGAAATATAAAAAATTAAAAAAGAAAAATAAAAAATGAAAAATAAAAAATAATAAATGAAACTAAAAAATGAAAAATAAAAAATGACGCTTTGTGTTTGATTTTAAAAAAGTGCCATAAGAAAATCTTTGATTTCTAGATGTTTACACATCTACCCTGTTTTCGTACTGACATGATTTTTTATTAATGAAGAGTAACTAAAGTAAGTTATTGTGCGCCGTGTGTTTTGGATAATTTTCCTGTTGGAATTAATGACCTTCTCCAATTTGAACCCCCTTGCCTGCCATATAACTACAAACCATAATGCCATCTCCACCATGTTTAACCAATGGCAAAAGATTTTCTTTATACAATGCAGTTCAAAATTTTTCACCAAACTAAATTTTTTCCTTTAATGCCGAAAATGCAAAACTTGTTTCATCTGAAAACAAAACACGTTCTCAAAATTCTAGGGCTTGTTTACATACTTATTTGAAAAGTCTATCCGTTTTCTTGTCATTCCGTTTATAACACATCGAAAGATGCATTTGATCCTTATAACAACTCGAGTCGATAATAACGATGTCCGTCTGTCTGAATGCCTGTTGAAACCAAGCTCATAAACAAAATAACCCATTACTTAGGTAAACTTAGAATAATATTGTTTATCATTATTTCAAGCAGGCTGGTATTTAAAATGCGGTAAATCGGGTATCATTGTGCCAAGATATGACCTGAAATATGGAGACATCTCAAACAAATTTTGAAAATTGAATAATAATAATTTAATTAGTAATTTAGTATTAAGTTTATCAAATTGTTTACTTTTTCAAATATTTTGCTTACATTTGGTATAAATAGTGCAATACTTGTAAGTTCAGATATTAATGTAAACGAAAAACCTAGGTAGAGGATATCAAAGTTTCGGCATAGCCGAATTTAACATTAATACTTGTTTCTACTGAAATCTAAAATGAAGCGCTTTTTGCATGCTACACGACATTCATATTTTTTAAATATTTTGCAAACGGTATCTTCATGGGTATCTTTACCGAAAGATTCTTTGATTTTTTAACTAATTTGGGAAGCAGTAATTCTGGGATTCCGTTCGCTTTTCGCGATCAGTTAGTTTGAAGGATCGATCAGGACGAGGTTCTAAGAAAATCGAATAGCTGGATATGTAGTTTTGAATGATGTACTGCATTGAGGAGTGGCTTTTGGCTATGATTCAAGCTATTTCACGAAAATATTTACCCTCATTTCAAAGCTTAATAAATGATTTCTTTCTTTGATGGTGGAACTCTTCTCAAAATACAGTTTCCAAAAGAAATATAATTCAGCCAAATCAACTTTTATATAAACAAGTTCAACTTAAATAAAACCGACGTAATAGACCTGTGCGTCATTGCATAATTCGTGGAATGCTGCTAATTGTAAATGTACGAATACTTTTCCTGGCACATATAGTTGACATACAGCGTTTTTTTCTTTGTAAATTCCTAATGTGTCAATGCTAAAAAGTTTGTAATTCAAAATATTTTTAAAAATTTTATTTATATTAAAATTTTCATCTCAACAGTACTTATATGAAATTTTTAATTTTGTAGTGTTTTTATTGGGGATCTAAAAAAAATACGGAAGAGAAATTCTTGAGGTTGTTTTTCTTCCCTGTAAGAAGACACTCAACGGCTCAGAATATTATCAAATGTTTTCTAACGTAACTAAATTAGCAGTCACTCCTTCGTGTTACATAAACCGGGGGGTACTTTTTAGCTCTGTGCACATATTCAAAGTTTTCCAAAAGTTTCAATTCTCTCTGAATGGTAGTATTTATCTTAAAAAAATCATGTGAGTTCGATCGCAGGGGAGATGTGTAAACATCTAGTCTTTAAAGATTTTTTATGACACTTTTTTAAAATCAAAAAGAAAGCGTCATTTCTGTATCACTTACAGCAATCAACTGCATGGACTTTGATAATATAAAAATATTTATTATTGTTTATTTCACCCGGTCAATTTTTAATTTTTTATTTATTTTTTAATTTTTCATTTTTAATTTTTTTATTTTTCATTTTTTATTTTTCTTTTTTAATTTTTTTTTTTTTAATTTTTAATTTTAATTTTTAATTTTTATTTTTAATTTTTCATTTTTCAGTTTTCATTTTTCATTTTTCATTTTTTATTATTTATTATTTATTTTTCATGTTTTATTTTTCATTTTTCATTTTTCATTTTTCATTATTCATTTTTCATTTTTCATTTTTCATTTTTCATTTTTCATTTTTCATTTTTCATTTTTAATTTTTCATTTCTCATTTTTCATTTCTTATTTTTCATTTTTTATTTTTAATTTTTTATTTAAAATTTTTCAGTTTTATTTTTTCATTTTTGTGTTTCAATTTTGGTTTTTCATTTTTCATTTTTTATTTTTTATTTTTTATTTTTCATTTTCGAACAGATTATTACATATCATAATTATTTCACCAATACAATCATAAGTTACACCGATTTTTTCTTACGGCTCACATGTTACGCTGTTTCTGTGATTGTATTGTGAAATAGAAATTTACCCCCTGCGCGTATAGGTGTTTACACATCAAAAAAAAAAAAAAAAAAAAACTAACCCATAAAAACCATGTTTGTATTATACTCGCTTTCATTGTAAATTAAGTTTACCGTATCGTTTCAATCTTACTCAATAATTATAATTTCTACAGTCAAAAAATTTTTTTTGCAACACTTTTTTATCGTCACCACGAGTCTGCCTGCAAAGCTTCAGCTAAGTGGATCACGTGAAATCGATTCAAAGTTGTGTCGACACGCAGACACGCAGACAAGCAGACACTAGGAGTTAGTAAAAAGGAATTCATTTCAGTGATTAGCTCATCGATTGGCCAAATTTTTCCACTGAGTCATTTTTTATACCCTATATCATTACGTGAACATGGTATGATAAGTCTGTGGTGATGACTTGAACCCTTCTTTTAGTACACCGATCGACTCAGAAACACTTCCTGAGTCGAATTAGTGATGTCCGCCCATCTATTTGTCTGTCCGTCTGTCCACGAAGACCTTGAAATCAAACTGAAGATCGCAAAATTGAAATTTGGTATATGAGGCTTTATGGGATATAGGACGATCGCTATTGAAATTGGTGCATGTTCAGACCTAGTCCCCTTATAAGGTCGACTTATATTGCCATATGCTCCAAATTAATATATAGATCTCGGTCAAATTGGATTTGTGTGTGTTTATTACAACTATAATTAGTAGTCCAAAAAATAAACTCTGTAAGGCAATTCTTAGCCATATTCTCCATATAAAGTTGCTTCCAGATCTTGATTTAAATCTATCAAAAAACAAGTAAGAAAATTACAGTCGGTCTAGACCGACTATACGATACCCTATACCATGCGTTTAGAGACTCTATCTCTTAGGTCCAACTAATTGGATATAGAAAATAAGCATAAACCAAATTCGAGTGGCAATGTTATCTATAATATTAATAGGCTAGCCGATTTCTTGTGATTGATGTTTTGTTCTACCGTTTTATTCCGATTTTGACCAAGCGAATATTATTTGAAAGGTAATTCTTTTCTGTTGTTTTGTAGATATACAAATTTTTAAATGTTTTCCTTTATTTTGAGTAAATTGCATTTAAAGTTGCTACTAACACATACATAAAATTATACATATGCTATATGTATGTTTATTAAATTTGTTAATGTGGTTGTTAGTGAGTTTGTTATCTTCATTCGCAATAATAATAAATCATAAAAGTGTTGGTTTGTGAATTGGCTAAGTTGAAATTGCACTCAAATTACGAGCGCTGGAATCTGCTAGTTTCAGATGCTATATTTACATGTGGACTATTTTTGCTATGGTCACTAATTTTTGGCAAAAATATATAAATAACTAATTTGAGAAAAAGTTGTTCAATATTTTTGTTTGTGATAGATTTAAGTGAAGATCGGTAAGCAGCTTTATATGGGGGCTATGACTAAAAATTGTTCTATAGTTTATTTTTCGACTACTGATTCATGGGAGTAATAAACATACACTAGTCCAATTTGACTAAGATGTATATGATAATTTGGATTTTATGACAATTTAAGTCGATTCCACAGGGGTCATTTGCATGGGAATTAGGTCCGAACATGCACCGATTTTCACCAATTTCAATAGCGTTCATGCTATGGCCGATTTTCATATTTGCGGCCTGTAGTTTGATTGCAAGGCTTACATGGACACACAGACGGACGGACGGACGGACAGACGGACGTCGCTAAATCGGTTAAGAAAATGATTCTCGGAAAGTGATTCTGATTCGATCGGTATAATAAAAGATGGGTCTAGGTCAAATAATTTTGGTAGTTACAAACATCAGCACAAAGTCATTATACCCTGACCACATAGCAGTATTGGGTATAACAAAAATATTGCAGAGGTTTTTTCAAAATTGGTTTGAGTATATTTTTGCAGAAATAAGTGCCTATACCAAATATGATCGGTCCATTTTTCGACCTAGTTTCCATATAAATGTAGCATCCGATATGAATTTTTTCATATCTGCAGGCAAAAAAATTAATATCAATGCCACCCAAGTTGGGTTTATGCATATTTTCTATATCCAATTTGTTGGACTTAAGACTCTTCCTGTAAATACATGGTATAGGGTAACGCATAGACGGTATAGACCAACTATAAATTTCTTACTTGTTGTTATTTAAAAAATTATTTCAGGATTCGTGTTGGAAAAAGAAAGTGTTAGTGTTAACCGTGTTATTTCCAAATCTCGTGAAAAAGACCGTTTAAAAAGAGTTGGGTGTAAATTGAGCAAATATAACAGTTGCATTAATTTATGTCGCACTTTATTTATCAGTAACTACAAGTAACCAAATTCTAAAACGCATTTAAATTCCGTTAAATACCTGTTATCAAATATTATTTTAGAACGTAAATAAAATTTTTTATTTTTATTAATATAAATTAAACTTCATAATGAATAAGTCGCATTAACCGAAATCGCTTTATATTTTTGACTGTATCTTAAAATTCCAATTTATAAAATTTATTTTAAACAAATATTATTTTAAATCTTCATTTACATAAAAGCTATGCAAAGAAATGTAAATTATCAATTTAATTAATATTAATCATACGCCATGTCATACATACGTTCTGAACTGCCATAATCGAGCAGTTGCGTAAATCAAGGTCGCACGTGTTATTACCGGTAATTAACTGAGTCAATTATTAAATTGGTATTTAAATTAAAAGTACTCGTGATGCGATAAAAATATGTAAATTATGATTTTTATTAATACGTACGACGTAAAAGGTCGTACGGCATAAGAGCACAAATGCGCTGTAAATTCGGTCACATTGCACATAATTCAGTTGTCCAGCGTAATACATTTCGAGGGTCTAGCTCAAGACAACTCATTTAACCCGGCATACTTCCTTATCTCGTTAAAAGGTTTGTATAAAATTTTATAAAATTTTCAAGCTTCAACAACTTCGATTTTGAATTCTGATGTTTTTCATAATGCCACTTGTGACTATACGCTGTGTACAACTCTTAAAATATAGAACGAAATCTATTTGGACCAACTTTTCATTAAAAATTTTATGTTTATGTCATAAATTTTGGGTTTCATGCGATTTAATTTGACGTTGTTTGCTTTCACGCTCTTACACTGAAATTCTGTTTCTACCACAAATATACATTGTTTAAAATCTGTTAAATTTATTTAAAACTATACATTTTTTTTAGAATATAAAACGCCACTAAAATGTTATTCAACTCCAAATAATAAAAAAAGTTTTTTGATTGTTATCGCTAAAATGTTCTGCATATTTTTCGTATATACATAAATACTTATTTTAAATTTTGTCAAGAGAAATCCTTAAACTAGAATAATAAAAAAATCATACAAATTAAAAAAAAAACAATAATAATTTTCATGAATATAAAAAATATCTCTGCAATGCAATTTAATGAGGGTGTCAATATTTAAAAACGTGTATTAAAACAGATACGACAAAATAATGAATGCATACAATTTATATTTTTTCGTGTGTTTCGTTGTTGTAAAAAGTTTGTTGACTTCAGGTTAAAAATAAGTATGAAAAAAAAAAACTGCAGAAAATAAAAAAATTCCGAGTTAATATTATAGTGAGTTTGGAGATTAATTAAGATATAAAAATATTTACAAAAAAAAAAAAAAAAAAAAATGAAAAAATAATAAAAACACGAAAACACAAAATTTCTATAGACCTGCATTATCTAGTTATTCTAAAGCATAATCTTAATGAGTTTATATTTACGAGTTTATGAATGCGAGTATATATACATAATTTTGACATCTTCTTACACTATTTTGCATAATTAATGAATTTCAGAGAACAAAGTAATGAGGATGTGAAAATATGTATATTAAAAAAAAAACGAGGTAAATGTAAAAAAAATTTTTGATGTTGAAGTCCGGAAGATAGTAGAATTAATTGAAATATTTTTTATTAACCTTTTAACCCTTTGACGACCAATGTAGCATTTTAAACTTTTTGTTCCAAACTGACTTTTAGCCTCATGTCAGGAGGCTAATAGGGTGACCCCATAGTAAAATAAAATATGTATGCTTTTTTCATGCTTGTTTGCAGAAATATCAAGATAACTAAAATTTATTTATTTATATGTGTCCCATTGGACGTTAAAGGTAAAATGGATGCTTTTTTCAAGTAGTATTTATTTTTTAACCCTATACCACTATATGGTCAGGGTATAATGGGTTTGTGCTGATGTTTCTAGCTACCAAAAATATTTGACCTATATCCATCCTTTATTATACCGATAAACTCAGAATCGCTTTCTGAATCACTTTCTGAGTCGATATAGCGATGTCCGTCTATGTTTTAGACGTGATCTTTCATATTTTTTCCTCATCTTAATGTTTGTTTGTTTAGTTTTTCTGCTACAACTCAAAAACTGCTAATGTTTTCTTATTTCATTATTCAGGAAAATTGTAACTAAGGCTTAAATAAAAAATTTTAATTAATATATCCATTAGCGTGGCCCTTAATAAAAAAAGTGTTCAAACTGTCGGTCTCACCCCCTAGAAATATGCGAATAGCAAAAAAACTGAGAAATACAAAATTAAATTAATACTACTCTTAAAGGAATAAATTACAAAATTAAATCAAAGTGAATTTCAAAAAACGTCCTATTTTTTTGATATATGACCAAAGTTGATTTAATTTATATTCGCGTGGAATAAGCAGATAATTGCACCAAAGATATATCACAATGGATTATTTTGATCCCAGGAGCACTGAATGGTTAAATAAATAAAAATTAACCGAATTATTTTTCTTAAATTCTAAATAGTTATATCAACGAGTTTAATAGTAAAACTCGTTTTAGGTCATTTTTATTTAAAAATATCTTAAAATCCAAAGCTGGCCTTGGCAAATAATGGGTTAATGTTCTCGGATTTATTACAAATTTTTGGAGCGAAACTTCTACACATTTGGTTATTATATTTCAAGTGTCGCATCTAAAAATTGGACAGCACTTACAAAATATTTGAATTTTTTGAATAAATTGTCTTTAATTATTGGGGTCACATATGACCCCAATTCCAAAAGGGTTAAGGGAGTCATATTATTTTTTTCCGAAATCCTAGGCTATTAAGATAAAATATAACATTTAAAAGTAGAAAAGTGATGAATTTTTGATACAAAGTATTTAGAAATAGTACATTTACAGAATATTTCACAAAAATCCCATTTTTCTCGAAATCCGCAAAAATAAATTCCTTGTCAAAAAAATTGTGGCAGAGGGATTTACTTAAAAATTCACACAGTTAATCTGCAACATGTATTTAATAAAACCTTAAAGTGATAGATTCAGTTTTTTAAATTTTGTTTAAGAAAATTTTTTCAAACTTCAAAAAGGAATTTTAAAAATTTTATCAAACAAATTTCCAATTTTCGGTCTCAATGGGCAATAGGTTAACAACGTGGTAATAAAACAATACTTCATATCTGAGTACTTGTAAGTATAGAGACTAAAAAAGAATGATGGGTTTAAGCAATTTCTCAAAGTTGAAAAAAATGCCATCAAATTTCATGACCTAGTTTTTTTTTGGCACAAAAGTGGTCTGGGGCATTTGCTATTTATTGGCGAGGTTTTATTCGATTTTGAAGTTTTATAGCCTTTTGAAGGGATAATTTAATACTGATCCTGAATTATATAACAGCTTGTCGGAAAAATTAAACTTTAGAACGAAATTTTCGTAAAATCTGAAAAAAAGTCATATTTTCCCCATATAAACACAGTTGAAATTTTCAATGGCTTTGCGCCACGACTAAACGTTTTTTGATTGGCCCAAAATTTTGTATTTCGCAGTTTTTTTGCTATTCGCATATTTCTAAGGCGTGAGACCGACAGTTTGAACACTTGTTTTTCCCCACCATATAACGAAGGGCCACCCTAATATCCATACAAGAAATAAACTAAAAAATACTGATGTATATTTGATTTAATATTAAAAATATCACTTGTATGCATGTTATTAAAAAAATTGATTAAAAAAGGGGGATATATTTTTTTTTTTTGTGAAGATTTTATACAGTAGAATTAGTCCAACTTGATTTGCTGCAGCTATTTGCTGAAAAATTAAATAAGAAATCAGCAATGAAATGCACCTGAAAAACTAAGAAAACAAACATCAATATAATGAAAAATATATAAAAGGTCATAAAAAAAAATTTGGCCTGAAAATGCCCAAACCCTTTGGATGTTTTACTATACTGGCCTAGTACTTACACCCTGACTTCGAATTACTCGTGCCCCAGGATGGCTGTTATACAGTGTAATCGAAACATGTTTACTTTACTTTGCAAGAAAAACATCATCACTCGCTCAAAAAAAAAAAAAAAATGCGTTTTTTTTTTGAAATAAAATCGTGCACTCTTATTGGGCCACCCTTTATTTGCGACCAAAATTTTGTCATTCTCAAGTAATGTTTTTTTTTCCATACCTTCAAAGTTGCAACTGCTTTGGATGTGATTTAGAACATCTTTCAAAGATGTTAATATATAAAGTTATCGGAAATAATCTAGACGAATTATCCAAATCAATATTGAGAATTAGAAATTTATATCGAGACGTCAAAGAAATCAATTAAAATAATCTTATATATTAAAAAAAGTTATTATGTGTTTTAGAATTTTTCTAAATGGACTTTCAAGATCACTATTTTTAAAAAGTAAATAAAAGACTATTTATTTCATTTTCAAACTCCGACGTTTCGCTGGGTATTTTCCAGCAACTTCAGGGATGAATTTCATTTAATCTGGCAACATTATAGAGAGAGTAATACATAAATTTATGAAAACTAATGTCAGTCCGTCTGGACTGAAAGGTATTTTAGACACAGATATGTTATCAATGAAATTTACTCAACTCCCACCTTACTCAAGTTATACTAAAAATCGATTTTTCCCTGTACATTTCTTATGGGACACATTCACTCAAGCAATTCGAATTCTCATAGCTCCTCTTCTAAAGAATGGATCTTGATCGTTTCACTCTCAGAACACTCGGTGCATCAAGCTCTTTCTGTTCAGTTCTTAACTGCTTAAATTCGTTGAGTTTGATGAAAGTTATGCGTGCACAATCAACTTTACATTATGCAACACGAAAGTTAACGTAGAGATTTCATTACAATAATTGCATAACACATACCCTGTGTTGAATTGTGAATTGTCAAAAATTTTAATACCTTTAGGTGGCATACAAGGCGGCCTTTATTTCTGTGTGTTCAACAAATATTTATAATGAAATAAACTTAATGAATTAAATAGATTAAAAACATTGAAAGAAATAAATTGAATGATAAAAAAATTTCTTACAATTTGCACTCGAATTTCGAGGGCTGGGCTCTGCTGGTATAAATTAATTTATAAAAGATAAAAAACTGATATTAGATACGTGTGGAGTCAACGATTTTTAACAAAATCAGACAAAGAGCGCGGAAAATTTAAAACTGCGAAGATTACTGAAAAATGTTAAATTGCAAAATACGGCAGGTAAATTTTAAGGCAAATCCGTTATCAGTAATTTTCTTTGAGACAACTTTCGCTATATTTTAAAAAGGTGGGAAAAAAATTATTTTCGTGCTTTCAACAAAAATTTCTACTTGAAAGGCAAAACATCCAAGGATATCTAAGATGAGTAAGATGAAGTTCATGGCATATCTGCACCAGTGCTTAAAACTATCTAGAAGTGGTTAATTTAATGCAAACTTGGCCGTACATCAACATATTATATTGCTCTTTCTGGACGTCCAGATGCAGCAGTTACTTCAGCAATCTTCAATAAAATCCATGATATAGTAATTGGTGACCAACAAGTTGAACTGCATGACCCAGCTGAGGCCAAGCACATCTCAATAGTTCAGTGATTGAAAATTTTCCCTGACAAGTTTGGTATACAAAAAATATGGGCAAGATGGGTGCCACGTTTGCTCACAATCAT
The DNA here is from genome assembly GCA_963682025.1 of Cordilura impudica. Lineage (NCBI taxonomy): Eukaryota > Metazoa > Arthropoda > Insecta > Diptera > Scathophagidae > Cordilura > Cordilura impudica. Next base: position 42,165,302 of record OY821518.1, on the reverse strand, counting down.
GTGACTGTTTCATTAGCGGGTTTAAAGCTTTTTCATCGCGATCCTGATTAATTTCTTTCTTTGTTGATTCATAGTTGTTGTTCGATTCATGAATTCACCACTATATACCAGAAATGAAACAACAGTCAAGGCAATTTTAACAGATGAATTCGCTCCCAAAGAAAGCAAAGAGAGTGAAATCTGTTGGTAAGATTATGAGCACGGTTTTTTGGAATATGCATGGAAATTTCCGCATTGACTATTTAAAAAGAGAAAAACAATTAATGGAGAATATTATTCATTATTGAACGAATTAAGCGAAGAAATCAAGAAAAAAAATGAAATGATCTGGTGCACACTTGTGCAATTTTGATGGCAAAAATCACGAGTTGAGTCTCGAATATTGCCACATCCACCTAATTCACTAGATTTGGCTCCGAGTCGAATAAAAAGGTCATCTCTGCAACAAAAGCATATTTTGAGAACCTTTCGGAATTTGACTTTGAGAAATGCTTAAAATCGCTGGAGCATTCCGGATGAAGTTTATTGAAATTCTGCCGAATCTGTGATACTCTCCAACAGTATTCTAAACACAATATTATAACCAAGGTTGTCAACACTAACTGATAAAAAAAACTAGATTTTACATTATAATGGCAAAGTTTTTTTTAAAATGATTATTAAAATTAATAAGATATTAAAAAAAAATTAGGTGTTTTAGGCTAATTCCATAGTGACAGACATGACATTCAGAGATCTTTCTAATCCAATATTATACAACAAAAGTTTTTCTTTGTTTATAAAAATATACAAAATTATGCAGATGGACCTGAAAACATATTTTCCATTATAAATATTGAGAAGGTATTATTTTAATTAATAATTGGAGGCAAAAAGCAGTCGAGAAATACATGACAGCAAACAGACATCATTTTAGAAGATGTTTGGAAAACATAGAAAAGCTCTGAAGTTATTTAGCTGTTTATAATTAATATAAGTACTAGTTTATTACTAAAGAATATAAAGAACTGTAACATTTTCATGCAATTTGAACTCTTTTTTTTAAATTAAAATTTTAAAATTGGACCTAAGGTTGGCCTTTGCATGGAATTACCCTTTACAACATTTTATACTCTATATCACTATGTGGTCAGGGTATAATGAGTTTGTGCTGATGATTGTAACTACTAATGATATTTGATCTAGACTCATATTTTTATATACTGATCGATTCAGAATCATTTTCTGAGTCGATTTAACGTTGTCCGTCAGTCCGTCTGTGTGTCAATGTAAATCTTGTAATGGAACTACGGGTCGTAAATATGAATATATGTATATGTATGACATTTTTTGTATAAGATTATATCGGACGAATGCTATTGAAATAAGTGAAAATCTGTGCATATTCAGAATAGTCCCCATACAAGTGACCCTTATTAGATCAACTTTGATTGCCATAATATCCAAATTATTGTATAGATCGCAACAAATTTGATTTATGACTACTACACCCAATAATAAACCCTGTAGCACAATTGTTAGTCATAGCCCCCATATAAAGCTGCTTCCCTAACTCTTACTTGTATACTTTTTGTTTTTTGTTTTCATTGAATTTTAGTTAATTAACTTAATTGCATTTTTTTGTTGTTGAGGTTTTTTCTTCAAATCATGGTACCGATCATCAAAATCGACCAATAGATGCAAGCGATATTAGATGGTAAATTCTCTTTTGTTGAAATACCACTGATGGTAGGTGCCGGATAAATAACAGGATAATGGATTTTGATATGTTCCTAATGACCAGTGATTGTAATTACTTGTTGTGATATTAAGCTTAGGACGACCATAGGAAGCTTAATATCACAACAAGATAATGGATTTTCCAAAACAGCCCAACTGTGTGAAAATATTTTTTTATAAATGTTAAATTTTCGGTAATTTTTGGCCTGATATAAAAAAGTTATTTAGTGAACAATTACAAGTAATTTCAGAAAGAAAAATTATGTGTAATGCATTTATTTATTTAAGGTCTGGAAATATACTAAGACATTTTAGAGATTAGACACAGTGTTCCAGTGAAAAAGAGGTTTAACTTTGGGGATCCTTAGGTTACTAAGTATCCATTTTCATATGAGATAACTTATTTCAAAGTCGGTCATAATAAAAAACCAGATTTTTGATTACCTTCTCAGAATATGTGGATTAAAAAAAAATTTTTTTTTTTTACAGATTTTGTCTACGATTTTTGAAGGAATCGCTTTAAACTGTTAGAGAAGTAGTTAAAAATTATCAAACAATAACACCTGCCTCGTTTTTTTCAATACCCATGTCCTAGTTTTTTACAGGTCGTTTTTCTATCTATTCGAAAATGCGTGAGAAATCAATAAATTACTTATTTGCGAGTTGTGAGCATTAAAATAGCTTAAGTGACAAAACGAAAATTTTACAGGAGAGTTTTTTTTTTTATCCCTAGTATGTTAACACTCTAAGTACAATTACACATAAATAGCTTTAGTTCTAAAATTATAACGGTGGTTCGTACACCTATACAATTTTTACTAGATGATGCAAATGATCGTAAATGATCGAATTCTCATCAAGTAGCGAAATAATAATATTTTCGAGGTAATGGCTCGATATGGGCGCTCTTAATGGCTGATTAAAAATGGCAATTTTCAATCAATTAGGTTACTATGGTTTACAATAAGGAAATCGCAAATCATGTCTCGATATATTTTATGGCAGCTCTTAAGGGTGATTAATTTGGCAATTTGGAATCTACTAAATTACTTTGGTTTAGAATAATTTGCAAATGTCCTCGTTAAAAATTGCATCCGAAAAAATACTATATAATTCGGCAGCCATAAAGAATGTTTGGGAAAAATGTTTATTGTCAATCAATTTAAGAAAGAGTGTGTTCCAATTTTTACATGCTATAATTTTCAGAATACCCAGAAACAAGTTAAAAATCAATTATTATAGATGATTAAAATTAATGTTAGGTAAATTTCAGATTATGATGACGAATTCCGGAAAATAATAGATTTGATACTTGGCGCATTAACAGAACTCCTCCAAAGGTGGTCATCAACCAGGGCACAAACCAGAATGAATGTCTTAAGTAAAAAATCATTTTGGTAGTGATTTTATATTTTCGCATTATACGACAAAGACACAAGAGATCTTAGTAGGCAGACAAAGACTGCAATCCCCAAAGAGTACAAACGGAGGATGTTTAAGTTCATTTGGAGAGACAAGAATTGTCTAGAAATACAAAAGCATAAAATGCTACACAAAAAAATTAATCTGAATTCCCCACAAAAGCCATATGCCACTCACCGCTGATCTTGGGCCATATGCTATCAAACATTGGTATTACCACTATCTTTAATAGTCTTTCCCTATTGCTGGAAGGTTGCCAATGTCCAACCAATCCCTAAAAAGGGTGAAGCTAATAACCCTGAAAATTACCGTCCAATAGCAATTTCCTCTGGGCTTTCAAAAGTGATGAAGGGCATGATTAATTACCATCTTGTCAACTCACTTCTTAATGATCGAGAATATGGCCGCCGTAAAGTCCACGGGATACCTACTCTTTCTGAACACTGGAGTCGAACCATTCACAATTTTGGTGAAAGTAAAGTGGTTGCTCTAGATATTTCCAAGGAGTTCGATCGCGTGTGGCACGGTGCATTGATATCAAATCTTATTGCATTTGGAGTCGGCATTGCCTTCTTTCGATTTGTATCTAGTTATTTCAGCGATCGCACAATAATTGTTGTTATTTAGGGGTATAATCCAATAGGATTCAACTTACTTCAGGGGTACCCCAAGTTTCTTTTCTTTCTTCCTCTCCTTTCCTTATCTATAATATTAATAGGCTAGGCGATTTCTTGTGACTGATGTTTTGCTCTACCGTTTTATCCCGATTTTGACCAAACGTTTATTATTTGAAAGGTATTTCTTTTTAGCCGATTTGCAGATTTACAGATTTTAAATTTTTTTCCTTTATTTTGAGTAAATTCCATTTAAAGTTGCTACTAATACATACATAAAATTATACAATGCTATGTGTGTGTTTGAGTTTGAGTATGAGTTTGTTTTTTGTGTTGATTTGTGAATTGGCTATAATTGATTAGCATACTCTTAGGGTCTTTATTTAATGAAAAAATAAAATTTCCTAGAATTTTCGCTCGAATTTCGAGGGCTGGAATCTGCTAGTCTTTATTGATGACCCTATCTACTCTGTTTCAATTCTATCTACTCCTTCGCAGGTGACAGCAATATTTGTCATTAATTTTCCTTCAATTGCAGGCCAAGCAAGACCCCACTCGGAGATTGTAATACTGAGAAGACTCAATGTTGACCCGTTGTGCCTGGAATACAACAGTATCAATTGGCAGGTATTGAGGAATCGGATAATCTTGATGTTCTAGGCATGAGAATTCTATGTAATGTCTGGAAAGAACGTATTTTTCAAGTGGCCTAGTTTTCTAAAGCGGTGCCAAAATTACTTACTATTACGTTTCTGATCTCCTTAAAATCTATACCACTTATATTCGACCGAAAATGGAATACAACTTTGTTGGCAGGATCTTCAAAGTCTATTTTGAAGCTACAGGACCGTGTACAAAGGAGGGCGTTGATGCTAATTAATGACAGAAGGATATCGAACTCTATCGAACAATCAACACCAATGACGCCCTTCTTGGGAGATGTTCTAGGACAATCCCCGGAAGGGTTAAATGGTGGACGCGGGAGCTGACAGAAATGCGGAGCTCAGGAAGTGATTCCAGAGAGCCAGGCGGAGCAATGCAGATGATGTGCTACTGCGTGCGACGAACTACGCAACACAGCTACGTGCCTATAAGGACCGTATCGTGAAAGTGAAGGAGGATGACTGGAGAGCATACGTACGGGACAACAAGGACGACCCATGGGGCAGTCTATAAGCTCTGTAGAGGTAGGGGCCAGCGGACCGATGTGTCTGGCCTACGTGTTGGTAATGAAATATTGCCTTCATGGGGAGCATGCATACGCGTTCTGCTGGGCGAGTTCTTTCCAAGGGTGGAGGGTCCTATCCATCTTCCTTTTCAGGGGGTGGATCCCCCTCCTCCGTTGGACAGAACTGAATTAGAGTTAAGCATTTGCCAGGCGCGGAGTAGAAAGTCTCCAGGTATGGATGGAATGACCGGAGAGATGTGTAAAAGCATCTGGAAGGCCATTCCTGAGTACTTGTTGGCAATCTATGAAAAGCGTGTATCAGAGGGGTATTTTCCACATCTGGAAGATAGCCCGTGTCGTTGTTTTGCTTCAGTCACCCGATAGGATCAGGAGCAATCCCCGCTCCTATAGGGGCATCAGTCTGCTTCCGGTGCTTGGAAAAGTATTGGAAAGGATTATGGTGAAAAAGCTTCAGGAGAGGATCGACCAGGATACATGCGAGTGGCAATTTGGCCACATCATGGCATCACGTCGGTAGGACAGAGGCAGGATATGTCCTTGGAATCTTCATTGATCTCAAGGGTACGTTCGACTTCCTGTTATGGGAAGGCGTTCTAGCGAGGCTACGCGAGGTCGGCTGCCAACAGTTGGAGTTATGGAAAAGCTACTTCTCTGGCAGGCAGGCTTGCGTCGCTGGTGTGAACGAGTCCGTGTGCAGTGAGGTGGTCAGAGGTTGTCCGCAGGGATCCATCTGCGGTCCATTTATTTGGAATCTAATGATGGATCTTCTTTTGCGGAGGCTGATCGTTGCATACAATGTGTGCGCATATGCGGATGACTTGCTCGTCCTTATCGAATGCCAGTCTCGTGCTGAGCTGGAGAGAAGGGGGGAGGAAGCCATGCAGATTGGAGTAGACAAGTAGGAGTAGATGTAGCAATGGACAAAACTGTGATGATGTTGCTCAAGGGCAGGTTATCGCTAAATTGACCTCCAATTGTTAGGGCCAATGGCGTTAGCCTTAAGTATGCGACTGAGGTCAGGTACTTGGGGATAACAATGCGTGAGCGTATGAACTTCTTGGTTCATCTCGAGCGTGCCAAGGCGAAATTGACTGGTGTGGTGGGATGTGTCTGGCGCATTCTTAGGAATGACTGGGGCCTCAGCAGGCGTTATATGCGGACCATTTACCATGGACTGTTTGTTGCCTGCGCAACATATGGCTCCTCGGTGTGGTCCAGCGTGGCCACGACTGCCAGAGGAAAGCTGAAAATCATGTCGTGTCAACTTGCTCGCTTGTGTGCCATGTTGTCGTACGGTCTCCACGGAGGCCCTACAGGTGTTGGTAGGTGTAGCCCCTCTTGACTTGGAGGTGATACGTAAAAGTATTGCCTACAGGATCAAGAAAGGACAGCCATTGTTGCAGGACGATTGGGTGACTAACGATGACGTTAGTGGTACGAGCTGGACGGAGTGCAAGGCACTCTTAAATGAGTGTGTTGTCTCCAGATGGCAAGATAGATGGGACAGAAGTGACAATGGACGGGTTACATACTCCTTCATTCGCGATGTGACGTTCGTGGCGAAACGTCCAGATTTTGGCTTCGGCCTGAGTTTGGGCTTTTTGTTTACGGGCCACGGGTCTTTTAACGCATTTTTGCATAGAAGAGCCTTGGCTAATACGTCTGAGTGTGACTGTGGACTGGTTTCACGTTTTGTGCATATGCACTTTTTACTCGGACATACGGGACCTGGATTCTCTGGGTGTCGTATTGACGGACGATGGTTGTGATGTCAGTGGTGTGCTCGTGAATGATGAGAGAGTGCGTTGTATGAATGAGTTTGCGTGTGAAGTCTTCAAAAGAAGACGTTTAAGAAGGGTTTGATCGCACACGTATGTTTACATCCACAGGATGTACGCATGCGTGTGTACCCAAGACCTTCTAGAAGGCCTTAGTTGTGTACCACCTATACACTCACCCACAGGGGTGGTACACAACTAAGGCCTTCGGATGGCCACCAGTCCATAGCTGTTTGGAGGCATACTGGTAGTAGCTTTGCTACGAAGTCTGACCGGAGGCTATATATTTATATATATATCTGGTACCACGGGAAGTCAGATGCCCCTGGAATCTTTGATTCCTGCTGACTTGCGGGTACGGCCCCTTGGGGAGTATCGTGGTGGCTGTGGTTTATACCCAAATCGCGGGGAGAGCATAGCTCGATGTGGAGTTGCATTCCACCGGGTGCTGTGACCCTAAAACAGCAGAGGTGTGTAAGGTAGGCCTCGACTCTCCACCAAGGAGTGGGATTTGTTGCCCAAATGCACAAATCTTGAATTGGTACCGGAGTGTAGTTCACTACACAATGGGGAGGTGGTCGGCGCATATTCTGATCCAGTGTTCAGAGCACCGTGAGGTTATGTCAACGAGACGCGTACTCACGTTAAACACAAGAGACTTCTATAGAACGTTATCAGAGTATAAGTTGTGCAACATTGTTTTATAGATATTACGATGGAAAATGGTCAGCTGTGATAAGTGCCCGAGTTTCAGTTCATACTTCCCGCTTCTCAGGTAGATCACATCCGTTTGTAGTCTATTGCCCGGTTAAACGGTTACAGAGAAAATTCGTTTATCCGTTGAATCAGCCATATGTGGAACAAACCCCCCAACACAAGTCCTTCCTGACAGTTGCAATCAAAAATTACTCCCTTTTCCTCCTTAACATAACTAATTTCCTGAGATCAATGCAATGCACTGTATTTGTAGGGGCCACCCTTTGAATGTTGGTTAATAATAAAAAAAAATTATTTTGTATTATTTTTTTTATTTCAATTTGTTTTTTAGTTTTTTATTTATCAATAGCAATTTATAATTTCTAACATTGTTTTTTTATAATCTTATATGTATTTGATATTGTGAATATTTGAATTTATTTTTTTTGCAATAAGTTAATATTGACATCCAATCTGTTTTTTGATGCAAATAAAAAAATTCGAATTCTTTGCAAATCACCTGTTCTGTGTATTGCTAACAATTTAACAATTGATTTCAAAAAGCTGTAATATCCGTTCCTTATATCTACAAACAAATTACTTCCTTTTAACAGGACTACACATAACTGTATTTAAAGTATCTGCTTTATTTTACCACAGAGTCTGGTGTGGAAACAATATTGACTAAAGAGAATATAATTAGAAGTTAGAATATGAAAAATAGAACTTATTATTTTTTCGTGTTTTGTAAACACTGCCAGCAAAAGGAAGACATTAATATTCTACAGGATAAATACTTAAAAAAGGGAAAGAAAATAAAATTTACAGAAAAAAACACACCAGATAGATACTGCAGAAAAATGTTTAGCACGACATTAACGTCATCCCTAAGGATGGAAATGAAGCAAAAATAAAAATTAAAAAAAAAAAAAATAACAACTGAATGAACAAGCACTTAGGGTTTACTGATTATTAAAATTTACACCCAAAAACTTGAGTTGGTTAATCAAAATATTGCTAAAAATAACATTTTAAGCATTTCCAGCTTTAATTAAAAAATAACTAAAAATATATTTTATGTAAATCTTTATATAATCATTTCTTTTATTATAACAATATTTTAAAAGATTTTTTGTAAAAAAATTATTTTAAATCAAAAAAAAAAAAAAAAAAAAAAAAAAAATTAGACATTTTTATAAAGATTTCAATATCTAATATTCAAGAATTAGCATTATTTTGAATTTATTATTTTTATTTTTTCAAATCTGAGGGTGTCAGTAAGTCTTTACATAGAAAAACACATTTTATTGGGTTGATTCTTTAAAAAAAAAACTCGCAATAATAAGAGAAGTAAGTTATATTATCATAATTAATATCAATAATACGCCATATAGTATTATCTAATTAGAAAATTACTCGGGGGACCAAAACAATTTTTTCCTGAAAAACTGAAACAAAGTTGATCTAAATATTTAGTAATAAAATAGTTAAATTTAATTAGAAAATCTTTATTTAATGCGATAAATGCAGTTGTTTACAATTAGTGCTTAATTTTTCAATATCTGTATCAAAATTACTTGTTGAAATTCGTAGTATTGCATACCAGTGTTCATTACTTATCTAAAATCGCGATGTACTATTTTGTTTCATTTTAGAGATATGTATGTTGCAAATGTATATATGTTGATCCAAATATAACCAACATTTTTTTTTGCCAGATTTCGAATATTAAAGTATTCTTCCTTATTTAGAAGACGACACAATTTTGGTAAGTTGTCCGTTTGCTGATTAAACAAATCTCGCATAGACACATTACATTGTAAATTAATTATATCCAGCTGAATATCAATTGAAACACTATCGACATTAGTAGCAAATGGATTGCGAATAATTGACAAATCATTTTCTACTATACGAAAACAGTCAAATCTTCGATTAAATTCATTTGTGAAACTAAAGCCATGATGGATCAATTAACTCAGGAAAGTCTTCTTTTTCGTGTAATATTAAAAAGGTTATAATTTCTTCTTTAAGATCCCACACCCGTCGCAGTACTTTACTTAAGCTTAATACATCTGATATTCAGCGTCGAGCTCTTCCAGCAAAGACATAAATTGTTTGTATCTTAAACCTTTTGATCGAAGAAAGTTTACCAGTTTAATTATAACCTAAGTTACGTGTTCTATTTTCAAGATTTTCTCATTTAATGGTATATTTCAAAAGACATTTTTCAACTAAAAAGTTAAAAAGTTCTGCACCGATAGTTCTATTTTTCATTGATGCCATGGATAACAGATCCAGAGTAATTTCAAATTCCTCATTAATTGACCGAACAATAATCGGTAGTTGTACAGTATCTCTTATATCGCAGCTCTCATCTAAAGCTATGGCGCAGTATGGTTTATTTGTATTTGGGACTAAGGGAAGCGCTTGATAAAAGTGAAAAAAATACATGCTAAATTATGGGAAAATGCCTGTAAAGTCTATAGGAAATGCATGCCAAATGATAAAAATGCATGTCAAAAATGGCTAAATGTTGCTAAATTTGGGCAAATTTATGGGAAAATGCATGCTAAAAATGGGAATTTTTATGTCAAAAATGAGAAAAATTTGAATGCTAAATTGCATGCTAAATGTAAGGAAATTGCATGCTGAATTAAGAAAAATGATTTTCAAAGCTGCAAATAAAAAAAATCTTTCGAAAAAACAAAAACATGAACATGACATGCATTTTTACCATTTAGCATTCATTTCCTATAGATTTAACAGACATTTTCCCATTATTTTGCATGCATTTTCCCATTTATGTACAGCAAAACTAATTCTCTCTTTGTATTTTCTAATTTTTCTGACAGCTGCTCATTTAAATCATCATTGATTTGCTCAATTCTTCGCGTAACAGTTTGTCTGGACAGGGACATATTTTCAAATTTTGAACTTAGTTCTGAACACAGAAATTTGAAACACTTAACATAGAATTTTTTTTTATAAAATCACCATCGGAAAATGGTTTACCGTGTTTCACAATATTGTAAGAAACAAAAAAGCTGTATTTTGTAGCTGCTTTTATAACTGCAACCGTTGCTCGACAAATTAGTCATATTGGTTTATAACAAATAACCGAATTACGACGACAAAAATGGAATTTTTTATTTTGTTAAATGTAACCACTATTACACTTAATATGTTCTATATACCAGTATGCAGTCTACCTTAAGTATTTATTTTTTTAACGCATCACATTAGACTGTACGTGAGTGCAAAGTGTTGTTATCTGTTACATGTACTTTTACCTGTTAGCAGCATCTATAGAGTTTATTGCTGCTACACTATAATTTTTGTAAATTTCCCCTTTCAATAAACAGAGTATATTTCTCTAATTCTGAAAATCCCACATGCAAATGACATTTTATTTAATTTGCTAAATTTTTCATTCTGTGCAGTCTCCTCAGTCTTTGCTACGAAAAAATATAGAAAGGGGAATTCCGCAACAAAATTGTAACTAACTTACAACCGCAATAGCTAAATTTTTGGTACAAAATGAGTGCCACTGTTCATAAAATTTTAGTTCATTGAGCTGATACTGATTTACCAGTAGGCCAACTATCAGAAGATGAAATTGAAGCAAGAGTATACAAATTTAAGACAACATCACTCCAGAAAAACTTCAAGAGTCAATACCAACAGTGACATATATAACTGGATGCTGGTTTCTTCGGACCCTGTTGTGACAGATAACTGAAAAAAAGCTAAAAAAATAAAACAAAATTTAATGAAACTGTATTAATTATGCAAAGGCTGCCCACTTTCTTTGGCAACGAAGAAGAGAATTATGAAGGAGTTGATGACGTCCAAGACTATGAAGATGTTAATATGATAATTAAAAAAAAAAATGTGAAACAATTAATTATAATTCTTATTATTTTAAGTAGTATCATCACCAGTTGATCAAATTTAAATAAAAACTTTTAAAAAATATAATTATTAATTCCGCTTTTTATAAGTATTTTCGTTTTAAGTTTTTAATTAGGCCTAATGTTTTGAAATTTGAATTTTTAATTTTTAAAAATAGACATCAAAAATCCCGTGTAATAAGTTTTAAGCGAATTCGGTAAATTTTTTTAAATTTGTACACCATATTGGATCCGCCATTTTGAATTTTTAAAAACTAACATCAGATTCGTAATCAGCGACCCCAAAAAATCCCGTGTAATAAGTTTTAAGCGAATGCGATCAAGTTTTTAAAAATTGTCCGCCATATTGGATCGGCTATTTTGAATTTTTAAAAACTGACATCAAATTCGTAATCAACGATCCTAAAAACCTTGAGGTACCTAGTTTTATTAAAATTTATTGAATCCATATGAAGTAAATAATTTTGTCGCACTAAATTTTCCATTTGTCCCAGTGTGCACCGTGGAAAACTATTTCCATTTCCAATCGTCATGGAACACGACACTCACTATCGACAATATTTTTAACGTCCACCCATTGTTTAAATTTTTTTTTATAAAGGAAACAAAATTTTGTTTATTTTACTCTTTTCTTCGCACAATATTTCTCTTTTTAATTTTATTTCAAAAATTTTAACTAATGGGTGGGCGAAGAAAAGTGGATAGTGAATTTTTAGTTATTTTCTTTTAGTTCCTAATTTTTATACTTTTTTGTTTCAAGTTTCAAGTTCCAATATTCCCTTTGTCTAATTCCATTCCAACTTCCAAGTTCCGAAATTCGAATTTCATTTAGTTCCAAAATATTTTTTTTTTTATTTTTTATTTTCTTTTGTTCAATTTCAAGTTCAATATTGATGGAATTTAAAAAACACCTCTCAATGATTTTACTACTAATATTATAGAGTTTCAATTTATTTTCTATAAATTGTACTAGAAGTTTTGAAAAAAAAAATAATTTTTTCTGTTTTGTAAAATAAAAAACATCATATTTAGAATTTTTATTAACTAAGCGGCCCATATAAATTATATTTTTTATTATATACAGAGCGCCATACAAAATATGTTGGAGGGCCGTAGTTTGGCCGAGCGGCAATAACTGGATAGAAAACTAAGCATAAACCAAATTTACGTAGTATTGTTATTAATTTGTGGCGTACAGATATGAAAAAGTTTATATCTGATATTATTTTAATATATAAATTATTTATATATTTTTTTATTAACATAACATAAGAAAAATATTTACATTAAACAAAATATAGAATCCTGAAGAGTTCAGACAAAAATTTACCTTTTCTACTTAAAAAAGTAAGCTGCAAAAGATAAAACTGAATACTCCGTTAACACCGACAGGTGGTTAATGTGATCATGTTCAGACATTTGGCATCTGAGGTCATAGTTATGTGCGAGACTGAAAATTCTATCTTCAACTATAGAAATATCGTTAATGTAATGCAATCGACGAGTCGAATAGTGGCGTGATAGCTTGTATATTATTTTGGCAATTTATTTTGACTTGTTTGGAGTTTCTGAATATGATAATTAGCTACATAATGCCGCATTGAGGCTCCATAGCATAAAATAGCCATAAAGATAGCTTTAAAAATAATTTTGCTAATAAGACTTAGAACGGAATTTCTATTTACAAACAAGAATATTAGCCTTGTCACTTCCCAATAAGTTGGAACAAATCTAAAATAATAGCCATTCCCAAACCGAGGAAAGACCATTCCAGTCCCGACTCATACAGACACCAAAAAGTCTCTTAAACTCTATGTTTAAGATATTAGAGATACTCATAAGGGACAAAATTAGTTAATTTCATTGAAGATTGCAATATTCTTTCCGTTCAGCAATTCGGGTTCCGTGCTCAACACAATACTACACAACCTTTAGTTAGAATCAAGAAAATATTTAAAAAATTTCTATGATCAAAAATCTACTGCCATGATTTTACTGGACATAAAATCTGCCTTTGATTCAGTTATGGCTCTTATTCATAAGTTAATCTCCATGGGATTAGATATTCAAACAATAAAAATTCTTAAAAGTTACCTGAACAATCAGTCATACAGAGCACATATTGGTGAACATTTTTCGGGAGAATACAAAACTCCAGCTGGTTGTCCTCAAGGCTCACGTTTTTCTCCTATTCTCTACGATATTTTTTCCTCAGATTTCCCATCATGGTCTGGATGTGAATCCTCATTATTCGCTGACGATACTGCTATCTTAAGTTCCAACACTTTGTCCAACAACATCTATAATATTAATAGGCTAGGTGATTTCTTGCTACCGATGTTTTGTTCTACCGTTTTATCCCGATTTTAATCAAACATATATTACTTTAAAGGTATTTCTTTTTAGCTGTTCATCAGATTTTCAGATTTTTAAATTTGTTCCTTTATTTTAAGTAAATTGCATTTGAAGTTGCTACTAATATATAATTAAAATTATACTATGCTATGTGTGTGTTTATTAAATTTGTTAATAGGTTTGTTAATGAGTTTGTTATCTTCATTCGCAATAATAATAAACCAGAAAAGTGTTGGTTTGTGAATTGGCTAAGTTGAGAAATGAAATTGCCTAGAATTTGAACTCGAATTTCGAGCGCTGGAATCTGCTAGTATTAAGTAATCTACAAAGATCTGTTAACATAGCAATTGATTATTTAAAAAAGATGGAAAATTTCGATAAATCCTTCTATCTACTTTTCAAGCAAAAGAAAAGATTGATCCTTACCTCAGTATGAAATTCAAGTTGATGGCTTAGATATACCTTGAGAGAACAGGTTAAATACTTAGCGTTACACTTGACAGTAAGATGTTATTTAATGAACACATTAGTTCCATCCAAAATAAATATTACAACCAGAATCATGTGCTCATTTATAAATAGAAAGTCTGATCTGAACATAGAAAATGAACTGCTAATTTTAAAGGCAATTTTTCACGCAATTCTATTTTATGCTGCTCCTGCATGGCACGACACGGCTGATTGTCATTTTGAACGTGTACAAGTTTGTCAGAATAAGCTTCTGAAAATGTTTCATAATTTACCACTATAATTTTCTACATCATGCCTACGCTCACTATCTAATATCGAATTAACTTAACTTGTTTACTTTCCAGCAATAAAATTTCTTTAGCCTTTCCATTTATTCTCACTAAAGGGTAAGACGTGTTATGGCCGGTTCTGAACCCGAAAATTTTAAAATTTTTCTTTGATTATTTTTTCTAAAATTTTACTCAATGAAGATAATAAGGTAATTGACCTGTTGGCTTACATATTGTTTTGGCTTACATATTGTAATAAATTTTTGCCTGCTTCTAGCAATTTGGAAAATACAATAATTTTAAGCTGTGGTTTTTTTAAAATGCAAGTCAAACGTTGTATTCCCTTTTTTTGGAAAAATATATAAATTAATTTTCATAAGATTTAATTATCCTACAGATTTTATTTTGACATCACAGATTAGTGAATGTAATACACACATGAACACCAAAATTGTTCGGTATATATATGACAATCTGGATCGTACCACAATTTTAGTCGGTCTGATAGGGGTTATTTGTCCCATAGTCGATGAAAGCTTATATACAAAATGTCATCAAAATATTTACATGGACACACAGCCAAGCGGACGGAAAGACAGACGGACGGCCATCGCTTAATTAACTCGGAAAGCAATTCTGACTCTATCGATATAATGAAATGTAGGTCTGGTCAAATATTGCATTTTTAATCGACTAAACTTAAAATCCAGATAATTGATAATCATAATTTTAAGCCGTCGATTTTGGCCATTGCAATAGCGAATGCGTGATTCTGAGCATGGTCTTGATGAAACAAGACTTTCTTCTTCGCTAAATTCGGCCTTTTTTTCCCTGCTATAAGTTCATATAATACTCGCCATTGCTTGCCTTTCCTTGCTGAAGAAAATTACTGAAAATTATGCCTCACGCATTCAAAAAAAAAAAAAAATCAGACGTCATGAACTTGCCTACAGATGGAACTATGCTGGGCTTGCTGGATCCGATTCTAACCTTTCAACCTTTCACTTCGCTGTTTTGACTGATCTTGAACTTTCGCTCGAAGTTCTGAATCGACGGCATTTCGATTGAAAAATTCTCAAGGCGCTGTTTTTGTTAACGTTTCGAGCAAATCCCGATACCATCTTTCTCACAAATTTCTCATTTTTAAAATTTTGGTCAATATGCGATGAACAACACTTTTAAAAATATCCATTATATCTGCTTTTCATCAAAGTTTCAGCACACGGTCATCCAATACCATTTCGTGGACTCTCTGTGATAAAACAAACAAACTATCTACTGCTTTTGGTTACTGATGAGGGTTGTTGACTCGACTCGAAACAGCTGTTTAGCCTGTCATGCAGAATATAGATCAATTTTTGAAACAAATGTGTCAATGTTTTTTGCTTTATTTAAAGTAAAAATAATTAATTTTGAGCCTGATCTAATTCCTAACTTAATCAAGCAGTAGACTTGGTTACACAATTAGTCAATGTTGAAATGTTTCTTATTTTTTAAAAACTGCCATCGTTCTCGAAAACTCTCTTAGTGTATAAAATTTGTAAAATTTTAATGTAGGGGAGTGCAGCAAATTAAGCAAAAATGTTCGCCTATAAGGGAGATGTAGAACAATGAAAATCGAGCATCATTTAAATAAATTCAAGGGTAAGCAAAAAATATTTGCAAAAACAACAATTACGTATGCATATTGTAATGAACAAAAGAACCCCACGTAAAAATATGTATAAAATAAGGGAAAAACAAGAACAAATTTTGAAAAATATGAAGGCTGCAGTTGTTTTTGTAATTCCCCTAAATGAAAGCAAGTGCAATATGGAGTACAGAGAGAGAGAGAGAGAGAGAGAGAGAGAGGGAGATTCATAAATATTAATTCTACATCACCTTCATCGTCATGAGCTTCATCAACAGCGGATGGTTTTTCTATAATTTTTTTTTTAAGCAAAACAACTGCATTTTTGATTTTTTTTTCCGTATTTATTAAAAACATTGTAGAAATTGAAAAAAAAAAAAACAACGACAACACATGAATTCCGAAAGTTTCAGCATAAAATATTGAAAAAAAAAAAAATGTTGAGTAAAACTCTGCTGGATTTTTATTGTTCATCTGGGTATTTTTGTTCATCATGAATTAAACTTGACTTTCGGTTCGTTGGCTTGTGGGGATTTTTAATGAAACAAAAGGGTTGGTTGGTTGCATGTAAATCTGTAATGTTCATAGAAGCTCTTTTAATAATAAGATTGAGGATTGTGGGTTTTAGGTGGTGGGAAAGCGCTGCGATATGTAACAGAAACATGGCAAAATTACTTAAGTTTTAAGTACATCGAATGAGTTGTGCACCTAACTACGGTACGAATGATGAACATTAGTTGTTTTTTTGTGTGCAGTAATTAAGACAGAGATTCTTAAATTAAAGATTTTTCATTACACAGATGAGAATTATTCAAATATGCTATTTTTATTAAGCAGAAGAATTTCGGTGATATTAAAGAAAAATTAAACAAATTTTGTGAAGTGAAAAATTGTTTTGTAGAAATTGAAAAAAAAAACAAGTAAGAAAATTACAGACGGTCTACAGCGAATATACGATACCCTATAGCGTTTCGAGAGAGGGATCAAACTTTGCTGAGGCATAAACCATATTGCTATTAATTTGTGCCCTGCATATATGAAAAAGTTCATATCTGATATGGGACTAGATCAAAAAATGGACCGATCATGACCATATTTAGGAAATGCACCTGCTTTTGCTAAAACATATATCAACTGATTTTTGGGTACAACAGACACATATACACCAAATTTTATCGATATACACTCTCGTTCATTTAAATAACAACAGTGATAGTCATTGCTAAAAATTTACATTTCGTGAAAAGTAACAAAAACCGATTTGAAAGTGCTTACATATTATATCAGTTAACCACACTGGTTCAACCAAATGTGCAAAAGAAGAATAAAAAACTCCCGTTACGTATAAAGCGTACAAAGCAAATGGCAAAAAATGTGATTTTAAAATAGTTCATATGAATAACAACAGTTGCTGATTTTTGATATTCTTGAGCGAATGAGTTACGCTGATTTTTCTGTCATACGTAGTTTGATAAATTGCACCTAATAAAATAAAAACTCTTTTAAAATGGGACGAGGAAAGCCATTAACATCAGAAGAAAGAGGAAAAATTGAAGCCTATTTTGAACAAAAGTTATCCTTTAGAAAAATTGGAGAGAAAATCGGAAGAAGTGCTCGTGTTGTCTTCAATTACATTAAAGATCAGAATTCCTATGGGAAAAACATGAAAGGAAGACCAGCAAGTATCTTATCGCCAACAAACAAGCGTAAAATTTTAAGAATTGCATCTAATTCCTGTGATTCCATAACAAAAATTAAGGCAAAAGCCGGGGTTTCTGCTAGTATTTCGACTGTTCGGCGCTTGATTGTAGATGTTCCGCATATCCAGAGAATGAAACTTAAAAAAAAAAAACCTGTATTAAAACCAATTCACAAAGAAAAATGATTAGATTTTGCTTAAGTTCACATGACGTGGAATACCGAATGGCACACGGTTGTCTTTTCTTTAACCTGGATGGTCCTGACGGATATAACTTTTATTACCATGACATATTGTATTGTATTGTATAAAACAGGTGACGAAAGTACTGCGACCAAATGATCTATTGTACTGCCCTCTACTAATAGTTGTTCCTATAAAATCTCACCCAATCCTGAAGCCCTCAGAAATTCGAGGATGTGGGTTGGTTCCAGTGATTTTATTTCGCTCCCTGGTATTTGGAAAGAACCCAGGTACTTTTTCCTCTTATGCATTAAAGCTCCACAATCCCCCAGTATGTGCTCCGCTGATTCTGCCTTCTCATCGCAAAATCTGCACATGGGGTTCGCTTCAATTCCTAACCTGCTCAGATGCTCCCTGAGCCTACAGTGACCGGTTAGAATCCCGGTTAATATTCTTAGTCCGTTCTTCGATAGTCCGATACATGACTCAAATCTCTTACCGTTGTAGTTACCTAGCAGTAGTTTTGATTGCCTTAAGCCCAAGTGGCTCGAGAAAAGCTCCTGTCTGATATGATTCTCACATTCTTTGAGTACGCCTTCCCATACTCCTTTTCCTATTCCACAAAACGGTTCCGGCCCCATTAGTTTTGTGGTAGCTCCCTTTCTGGCAAGCTCATCCGCTTGCTCATTTCCCCGAATCCCAATATGTCCTGGGACCCAACAGAGGCTGACCTTATTGTGTCTGCCTAGCTCATTCAGTCTTTGCAGACAGTCCCATACTAACTTAGAGTTTACTACATAGGAGCCTAGTGCTCGAATAGCAGCTTGACTATCTGATAATATGGTTATGTCCTGTCTTTTATACTTTCTATTTAAGTTAATCTGTGCACATCTATCGATGGCATAAATTTCCGCCTGGAAAATACTCGTGTGCATTCCCATTGATTCGTAGTATTTGGTTCTAGGCCCAAAGACTCCCGCCCCTGTTCCATTTCCGGTCTTTGACCCGTCCGTCTACAATTTGATCGTATTCTCCTTAAGAGAATATGCTGTGCTCAAACTACTCCATTCCTTTTTGTTACTAAGTTTTGTAACAAAGTTTTTCCTGAAATCGTATTTCTTCTCCATCCTGTCCATTGGACAATCTAGGAGGGAGTATTCTTTAACCTGACTTATTTGGTTCCATTGCCCTTCATAAAGCCTGGATATAGGTTTATCCCCCTTTATCCTGATTGCCGTTGCCAGGGCTTTCTTTTGCACCACTTAATGCAGTGGGCACTGATCCAAGAGTACTTCATGTGATGCCGTTGGGCACGTCCTCATTGCACCCGTTATTCCAATACACGCTAGTCTTTGTATTCAACTTAACTCCATTTGAGTTGACTTTAGCTCCGTCCTTTTGGCCCACGCAATAGCTCCATAGGTCACGATTGGACGGACCATCATGGAGTACATCCAGTGTAGGATGCTGGGTTTACATCCCCAGGTTCTACCCGCTACCCTTCTACATATCATTGTAGCACGCTTGGCTTTCTCTGTAATATGGTTGACGTGTGCCTTCCATGTTAACTTGCTGTCTAGTATTATGCCTAGATATTTCACTTCTGTCCTTGGTTCGATGACCTCTCCCAGAATTTGAATTGCCTTCCATCTTGGAAGTTTTCTTTTCCTGGTAAATGGTACAATAGTGGTCTTTGTCGGACTGATGTTCAGTCCTGTTGCCCTACACCATTGATTGATAATTCTCAGCCCTCTTTGGACAATGTCACAGAGGGTTTCCTCGAATTTGCCTCTTGCTATTATGACTATATCGTCCGCATAGCCTTGACATTCTATACCTGCTTCTGACAGTTTCACTAGTAGTTCGTCCACAACCAGACTCCACATTAGATGCGAAAGAAATCCTCCCTGTGGACATCCTCTGGTTGTGTTGACGGCTAAGGTTTCCCCTTCTGCTAGTGTTTCTGCTGATCTTGTGTTGAGAACTTCTACCATCCATCTTGATATCACTGAGTGTACTCCTTTTCGGTTTAATGCCCTTTCTATTACATCATGTGAATTATTATCAAAGGCTCCTTCTATATCTAGGAAGGCACAAACTGCTATTTCCTTCTCATCTAGGAATTTTTGAATAGTGCCCACTAGTTTGGTAAGAGCGGTCTTTGTTGATTTGCCCGCTCTATACGCATGCTGGTTTGGATGCAAAGGCAACTGCTGTAATATCCCACATCTTAAATAGTTGTCCACTGCTTTTTCAAGTGTCTTTAACATGAAAGATGTTAGGCTTATTGGTCTGAAGGATTTTGGATGTGCAGTGTCTTTTTTCCCCACTTTGGGTATGAACACCACTTTTGCCCTCCTCCATGCCTCTGGTATGTACCCTAAGGCCAAGCTACTCCGCCCGATATTCATTAAGAATGGTAAAATTCCCTTTAAGCCCTTTTGTAATAAGGCAGGAAAAATACCATCCGTTCCAGGGGACTTGTAGGGTTGAAAGGTGCCTAAAGCCCATTCTAGTCTTGCCCTTGAACAAATTTCGTTTGCTATTTGTCTATTTTCCCGACTAGGGTTTCTTGGATTGTTACTTGGCCGTTCGTTGTCTACTGCCACGCTTCCTGGAAAGTGTGTCTTTAATAACAACTCTGCCCTTTCTTGGCCATTTTTTGTGTAACTACCGTCTTCTTTTCTAAGTGACATTGTTAGTTCTGGTCCGCATTTCGCAAATGTTCTGTGAAGCCTTGCCGCTTCTGGAAGAGATTCCATATTTTCACAAAATTTTCTAAAGCTAATTTTTTAGCTTTCCTTATTTCTTTGTTATATGCAGTAAGTTTGGCCCTATAAAGCTCCCACTGCCCGTTACGCTTTGCCTTGTTGCCGAGCCTACGAACTTCGGTTCTGAGTGTGGAGAGGTTTTCGTTCCACCAAACTGCGTCCTTCTCCTTGCCCCTCGGTTTCTCGGGGTAGCTACAAAGATAGGCATCCAACAGGGCCCCCTTCAATTGGGTCACACTGTCATCGAGCGGATACTGATTCCGTATGCGTACCATGACATAAGAAGAGAGGAAGTAACATTAACACAGTCGCATTGGTGGAATTATAGTATGGGGTGCCATATCATACTATGGCGGCATTAAACTACAATTTAAAACGACAAAACTGAACGCAGAACAATACAAAAACATTCTGGAACGAGCTTTTCCGGAATGCAGTAACATTTTTGGACCTTTGCGTTCGATTTTCCAACAGGATAACGCTCCGATACACAATTCCAGAGCGGTAAAAGCCTGGATAAGTGACCAAAATGTAACGCTGATGGACTGGCCACCTTACTCACCAGACTTAAACATAGTGGAAAACGTCTGGGGATGGCTTTCACGGAAAGTTTACGAAGGAGGTAAGCAATATGAGGACGTTCCATCGTTGATCAATGCAATCCAGACGGCTTGGGGCGAGATTTCCTTAGATTACCTTAAAACTCTCTATGATTCCGTTCCAAGTCGCATATTTGAGGTAATAAAGCACCATGGAGGCAACACTCATTACTAAACGTTAGACAACACATGAAACCAAAAAATTTTCTTAACAATAAAATCTAATTTAGTGAATAATTTTAATGTTTTCCAAACATTTCTTTGCCGTTGTTATTCAAATGAACTATTTTTTTTTTCAGTTTTTTAGCAGTTTTTTTTTTCAAAATTTAATAAATAAATTAAAACATTAAAAAAAAATTTTTTTTTGATAATAATATACAATAAAACAAAATATCTAAAAAAAATTGTTCCATCTTTTTGTTTTGCTTGGTTGATCAAAAATTCGCTGTATAATATAAATTTTTTGCTGTTGTTATTTAAATGAACGAGAGTGTATATATGATAATCTGGATCCTACGACAATTTTATTCGGTCTGATAGGGGTTATTTGAGTGGGGGCTTGGTCATAACATGTACCTATTTCACCAATTTTAATAGTATTCATTCTATTGCCGATGAAAGTTTATATACTAAATTTCATCAAAGTATTATCATATTTGCATCCTATTGTTTGATCAAATGGTTTATATAGACATACAGACAGGCGGACAAATAGACGGACGTTATGTCGGACGCCACTAAATAGACACATAAAGTGATTCTGAGTCAATCGATAGAATAAAATGTGGTTCTAGGCCAAATATTTTGCTTGTTACAAACATTAGATTAGCACAAACTCATTATACCCTCACCACATAGAGGTATAGGGTATAAAAATATTGGGCAAAAAAAAAAAAAAACAAACAGAATGCAAAAGGGATGATATATTTGTCAGCCAATGTAGCCAAGGCGTGGTTTAGAAAAAAATTTAATTTTTTTTAGAAAATATAAAAATCATTATAAATTTATTTTATCATCATCATAACGATTAAAAAATGGAACTTAAAAGCCAAGTATGTATTTATGATAAAAGTTCCAGAAAATTTTCCTATTTCAAAAATTCTTTTCAGAAAATAATAGAAATAAATTTCAAATCACAATTGCAAACAATGGCTTTCTTCCATTTCGTTTCATGCACATTTGATTTGCATACGTTTTCAAGTAATGATTCTAATGCTGTTCTGTATAATTGAGGTTATCGCAGTTAATTAATAAAATTGAAGTACCCGTTAGATTGAACCACATATAAACGAGGTTCGCCTTTATTTTCCACACCACTGTGTAGAGGGTTTACATCAGTTTGTCATTCGAATTGTAACGCATTGAAAAATGCGTTTGCAAACCCACGAGGTATATATATTCGAGTCGATATAGTGATGTCCGTCTGTCCTTATCTCTGTGTATCTATTCAAATCACGCTCCTTCCAGAAATAAACCATTTACTGGGTAAATTCAAGATAATATTGTTTATCATTATTTCGAGTAGGTTGGCATTTAAAATGGGAAAAATCGTGCATAATTGTGCCAAGATATGACCTAAAATATCGAGGCACCTCATCAAAATGCTGAAAATTCAGTGTGTTTGTTGCAATAATTGAATATTAAGTTTATCAAATTGTTTACTTTTTCAAATGTTTTGTATACGCAAAACCCACGGTATTAAAGATTCAAATATTCAAATATTCTTCAAACTATTTTGGGTATGAAGAATGAAATCTCTAAATGGGCCCATAAAGAATTTATACGCGATAAAAAAATATAGAAATATGTAAGCAAATAAAAATGTAATGATTAAATAATTATTTATTTATTAACAGCATACAAAATAAGACTAAATTTATACTTGCACTAGCAGTAACCCGATGCGCTTCGCTACACCCCTCGTAACGAAATAAAAAGCAGCCTAAACTATTGTTTTGTATAGGAGGTGCCACGCACATTATTGAGTCTAATTCCGCCCATTTTTTGGGCAACTACTTACATTAATAACTTATGAACTCAAACAAATTCGCTAAACTTTCATTATTATAGTACTCCAGTTATGTCATATTAAATACTTACTTTGTGTGGGAGGTGCTACGCCCACTGGTCCGATTCCGCCCATTTTTTATGGGACTACTCACATTAAAAATTCATGAACTCAGACAAAGTTCCAATGCTTTCACTATTACAGTACTTCAGATATATGACATTATATATTTATTTTGTATAGGAGGTACCACGCCCACTGATCTGATTCCGGCAACTTTTTTTTCGAGTACTAACGTTGATAACTTATGAACTCACACAAAGTCCCAAGATTTTATCTATAACAATACCCTAGATATATGACATTAAATATTTACTTTGTAATGTGGGTGTCACGGCCATTGGTCCGAAGCCGCCCATTTTTTCCATAACTCTTCGAATTATTTTAGTATGTACATGTGCATAGTTTCAGAAATCTTGCTATCATAGTACTCCAGATATTATATGTTAAAATTATTTGTTAAAAATTCACTTTGTATGGGAGGTGCCACGCCCACTGGTACGATCCCGCCCATTTTTTATGGGACTACTCACATTAATAACTCATGGACTCACACAAAGTTCCAAGGCTTTCATTATTACACTACTTCAGCTATATGACATAATATATTTACTTTGTAATGGAGGTACCACGGCGACTGATCGGATTCCGCCCATTTTTTTTTCGAGTACTAACGTTAATAACTTATGAACTAACACAAAGTCTCAAGACTTTATCTATTACAGTACTCTAGATATATGACATTTAATATTTACTTTGCATGGTGAGTACCACGCCCATTGGTCCGATCACGCCCATTTTTCCGCAACTCTTCGAATTATTTAAATATGTACATGTACATAGTTTCAGAACTCTTGCTGTCGTAGTACTCCAGATATTATATGCTAAAATTAGATGTTAAAAATTCAGTCTGTATGGGAGGTGCTACGCCCACTTGAAAAATCAAAAAATATAGCCTATTTTTCCTTCCGGAAAGGCAGTTACTTACTGTAAAAATTTCAAAACGATCGGTCCAGTGGTGTAGTCTCCTATAAACCACAAACAAACACACAAACATACACAACTCCACTTTTAAAATGGATTTAAAAATCGCCCAAGTGACAAGGAAAATCGTATTCTAGGGACCATACCTCTAAAACGAATTCTGATGTCCCGAATTTTGACCTGTCTGTCTGTATGTCTCACTTGGACCCATTTAGAGTTCCCCAATCGAGTCCAAATGTATGATCGACCCCCACTAACTTTGGAGGGCCGACCCACCCATGCCAGTAGCACACACCCTGGGGGGCTCCTCATACAAACATTTAAAAAAATCACCATTTTTTGTTTAGAACTGGGCTGACTATGTTGGATTTAATATTAAAATTAACACTCATACGTATACGCATCTTCTACTCTGCTAATAAATAATAATCATACGCCTTGACTATGTTATGTTATTCAAAAAGATCGATCGGATGAGGGTAAATAACTTTTAGATCACTCCGTGACTATGCGTGACTGTGCGTGACTACCTCAAAATTAATCTGTAGTCACAACAAGACTATGGGCCCAGTTTCAGATCAATTGAATGAGGGGGCATGGGGTTGCCCCATGGCAGACAGGCAGACAGACAGACAGGTCAAAAGTCGGGACATCAGAATTCGTTTTAGAGGTATGGTTCCTTGGGCAAAGTTTCTTATTTTGATCCCTAGAATACGATTTTCCTTGTCACTTTAGCGATTTTTTTGCCTCCCTACAAATCGACCCGCCCTAGTATGTATATATTAGGGTGACAGCCATTTTTTTTTTGGAATTTCAAGACGTGCGGGTCGGATTATTATGACACTGGACCTAAAACTTTAGTTAGGAAAATTTGAGCCAAATCGGACAATGCTTTTTTGATGTGCACTGAGTTCAAAGTTCAAATATGCATTTATATGTACAAATTATTTAAAAAAAATAATTTTTCACAAAAATTTTGATATTAATAATTGCGTTTCAATAAAATTAATTAATAAACCATAATCCAGAGTAAATTATCTTTCTAATAAAACAACAAAATCTATTATCGGTTGAAAAACAGCCAAGTTATATCAAGTTTCCCAGGCAATAAATGCGCCGCAGACCACTAGATTAAGAAAATCGAGCTCACATTTTTAAAGACATTGAAAGAATTTACAACAACAACATTTTTGCATTCTCCTGAAATGAACTTATGTAAAGTATTTTGCATCTCGTCTATTGTTATGCTGTTCTAAATTAATGTCAAAATGGTATGTATTTTTTTAAGCACTATTTCAAAATCTCCAATTTGACTTTTTAAAAAATTTTGTTCAACGATTGAAATTCCCAGCCCGCATTTGAAATTCGAGTGGAAATTTTAGAAAATATTATTTTTTCATGCAATTCAAAAATTTATTAATATTTAAATGAGCGCAAAAGTTATGCTAATTTAAGCAATTCAGAATTCAACACAGGGCGTGTCATGTACAATTTAAATCATTCTCATTAATGGGGCGTAACGAATTTTTAGAAATATTTAATTTTATTTAATTTAATGTATTTTTAAGACAGATTAAACATAAATTTTATCATCCTCAGCTTCTCTTCCATGTGAACTATAACTATGTCAATTATCACACTCCTCCGTGCCCGCATATTGCTTTAAAAGGGAACTAAAAATTTATAGATAATAGTATAATATATAGATATTAACAAAATATATGTGATTAAAAATGCCAAATATTGTAGGTATACTGTTCTTAATTTGGCGAGGGCAGCGTTTTTATTTCAGTGGATTTGAAGAAAAATGTGAATTTTCATTTTTTTTCAACTTTTAGGCTACATCTTTTTGGTGTTTCCATATTTAAAATATCTTTTGTCAAAATATACTACTTGATATAAGTTCTCAATCCTGTAAGCTAAGGTTAAATTGAAACATTATAAATTGTCCCCCTTTAAGGTCAAAGGTCAAGTTTAAGGATATTAACATTTTTTGAACACAAAATATCGAAATAATATATATTTGTGGAAGGATTTCGATAAAACTTGTTGATAATTTTTTAATAATTCTAAAAAATAATATTCAGGACTTATTTTCTGAAATTAACCCGTGGGGTACTCTTGATGTCAAATTGACTCTTTATGAAAATCTATAAATATTTTCTTCATCAGAACTTTTTTTAAATAAAACAAATTTAATGTATTCATAAAATTCCTCAAATTTATTCGTTATTTTATGAAAATATATAGATTAATTTGTTCTGATATTTAATTCAAAAAGTGCTATATTCAAAAAGTGCTATCTGCATCAATAATTATTTTAAAGAGAGCGTGTAAAACCAATTTAATAATAAGATCTGAAAGTATTTGTCGATCGATTTGCTACAATATCTATTAAGAAATAGCCGTAATAATCATGTATGATATCAAAATTAATATTATATTAGACAGTTATATCAGAGAACAGTTTGAAATCAAAAATTAATATTGCTGTCAAATTTAGATAGCATTTTTTGAATATAAGCCCTCGATATACCTTTATATGATTATAATAATTCTAAAAAAATAAAATTAAAACTAAGACACATTTTGGAACACGCGAATTGTATATGAAAAATTTAATTCACTAAATATAAAAATGTTTCGTTTTTGGTTGCATCGTCCGTATTAAAAAATGGACACATGTTTCTACGTATCTTCCTTCATGTGTACTCAGGATTAGAAGCATCAAAAGATGCTAAAACTAGCATGAAAAACACTAAGTTGGCATCGCTGCATTTCGAGAAAATATTCAATACAATTCTGCTGGCAACACTGAATACAGTGGAAGGGAAAAAAATATACAAAAAATTCGTATTAAAAAATTCATATTTTTTTGAAACTCATTTTCTTCTAAACATAAAACTATTAACTGCTTTAAAGACATAAATATTTTTTTTTTATATCAAAAGAAATTTTTCCGTTTGGCTGTTTATTTCGAAACCATAAGAGTAATTTTTATACCTCTGTTTGTATTTTATTCACAATAATGTTTTATATTATATTTAATTGTATTTTTCAAACGCATGCTTTTTCTTAAAAGCAATTTGCCAATTAACATGAGTAAAACAAGAATTCTGTTCATTTTGGATGTTACAATTAAAAATTAAATAAAATTGCATCAATTAAAAACACAATTTTAATTAAGTGTGAAATTAATTCTTAATTTTTATTTTAGTATATATTAAAATAAAATGAGCATGAAAGACGATTACTAGTACAAGAATTTTTAATTTTTACTTTATTAAAGAATGCAAAACATGTAGTAATGATTTTTACATGTGCAAACAAATAAATATATACATATTTTTTTTTATATTATTAAAAGTAAAATTATTTATATTTAGATGGAAAGGGATCTCTCAACGTCTACTGAGGTAATGGGAGTATACTTGTACGGTGATTGCACTTCCAATGTGGCGGACGGACGGACAATAAGTATGTAATAATGATTTTAAATTAAAAGAAAAAAATAAAAAAAAAATTTTGTATGCAATTTTGTAGGCTTTTAGATATCACCAAATATTAAGGTCTAAGTTCACCGGTCTCAAGACATAACAGCATAAGTAGAGATATGATCAAAGTGAGTTATTGTTATCTACATTCGATTTTGTTGTTAATGTCTTATTTATTGAAGGAGATATTAGTCAAGACATATTAATAGGGCAATGAATTTTATGGACTAAACAATCGAAAATGTTTTGCAAAAAATAAAAAATTCACTAAAAATTTAATCTATATATTAATACGTGAAGGTAAATTTTTAGTTCCCTTTTTAAGCAATATGCGGGCACGGAGGAGTGTGAAAATTGGTATAGCTATAGTTCATATGGAGGAGAAGCTGAGAATGATAAAATTTATGTTTAATCCGTCTTAAAAATATAATAAACTAGCTGAACCCGGTGTGCTTCGCTACCCCTCATCGTTATAAAATAAAATAAAATTAAAAAAAATATTTATACATTAACAATATATTATTTATTTAATTTAGAATTAATTATTGCCCTAACAACTTTATATAGTCAAGGGCTTAATAGAAGTTATTATGGATTTTAATTTTTCTAAAGGTCCCGCCCAGTTTTCTTGTAGTACTATTTCTATTAATTTCAATACGATATATACCAAATATCATCGACGTAGGTTAAAAATGGCCGAGATATGACGATTTTAAATTTTGGGTTATATGGGCGGGACCACGCCCCTTTGCCCACTAACAATTTTATATAGTTAAGGACTTATTATTTCGCAAAAATATCCTTCTGTGAAAATTACATGACGATCCTTCCAGTAGTTTAGAAGATTTTACGATTTTTTATTTTTCTAAAAAGGGGCGTGGTCCCGCCCAGTTTTCTTCTGTTATGTATTTCTATTCATGCCAATACCATATGTACGAAAATGACCGCCGTAGGTCAAAAAATTCCCGAGATATGACGATTTCAAATTTTGGGTTTTATCGGAATGGCACCGCCCCTTTGTCCAACGAAAAATTTATATAGCCTATTATTCCTTCCAGAGCCACAGTAACACGCTGTAAAATTTCAGGAAGATCGGTTCAGGTGTTTGGCCTCCTATAAAGCACAAACAAACACACATTAATTTTTATATATATAGATTGATTGAAAGCAGATTAATTATAATTTAAGGTAAAATGGGGCAAAAAAGGGGGATTTGGTAATAAAACATGTATGGCTACCTTACCTGTAGATAAAAAGTGTATAAAACTTTAGGTAAATACATATTACAAAAAAAGTATTTTATATAGCAAACATTGTTAGTGGTATAAGTAAGTATCTGAATTAAAAAAAGGGGGCGGTGAAATAGGCATGGTTCATAGTTATATGGCGACGTTAACAGTATTAAAAGCAATATACTACCAATTAAAAAAAATCCGTTTGAAGGAACAAATTTGTACAGAGAACAAAAAGTTTCAAACAAAATTTGGCGTGAGAAGGGGCGTGAAAGGGGGCGTGGCGTAAGAAATGTTTATTTCTGCCTCGCCTGCAGTATAATGTGTATACAATTTGAAGTAAATCTGTTAAAAACTATATGGGAGCAATTACATAATATTAAAAAAGTGGGCGTAAAAGTGGGCGTGGTCGAAAAGAAAAAGAGTCCCAGTTAAATGCTGTGAAAATTTCAGGAAGATCGGTCCAGAGATTTGGTCTCCCATAAGGTATAAACAAACAAATAAACAAATAAACAAACACACATTCCATTTTATATATGTATATAGATTAAATAAAATAAAATATTTCTTATAATTCGTTACACCCTGTTAATGAGAACGATTTAAATTATATATGACAAGCCCTGTGTTGAATTGTGAATAGCTTAAATTGATTAGCATACTTTTAGGCTCATTTAAATATTCATAAATTTTTAAACTGAATGAAAAAATAATATATTCTAGAATTCTCACTCGAATTTCGAGTGCTGGGCTATACTTGTATGCTATTAAGAGGACATTGTGTAAAACTAGTGTACTATGTCAAAAATTACAGTATGTTTTTAGAAATGTTGAAATTTAGCAAATATTGTTATTTGTATAAAGAGATAAATATATATTTTAATATTAATCGTAAAATTATTTCTAATCAGATAAAAAATAATCTCTTAACTTCTACTTATACAATGATTTCAGCCCCACTGTGACAGATGGCCGGGCAAAAATAGGAAAGTAATAAATTTTAAGGAAAAACATTTTTTTTTTGAGGACAACAAAATATTGTACAGAATTTCAGAAAAATTAAAAAAAAATCAAAAACATAAGCATTGTAATAAAAAATAACAGAGCCCAGCATCCAAAATTCGAGTGCGACTTCTAAGGAATTTTATTTCTAAAATTTTTTAATATTTAAATAAAATTCATTAAACTCTGAATTTTTAAATGAAATTCTTTAAATTTTATTAAAAATATTTGATGAACACACAAAAGAACTATAGATGGGATTGTTAATAAATAATTTTATAACAGCCTAAAGGTATGCTAATCAATTTTAGGCAATTCAAAATTCAACACAGAGCGACAAAAATGTACTCTTTTTCAATAATAAATGTACAGGCGATGAATTGTGAATTGGCCAAAATTGATTAGCATACCTTTAAGCTCTTATAAAATTATTTATTATAAATATTTTATTTTATTTAATTTAATATATTTTTAGCACATATTAGACATAAATTATATCATCCTGCACTTCTCCTCTATATGAACTATATGTGTGCCAAATTTCATACTCCTCGGTGCGCGCATTTTTCATAAAAACCGGTTGAAAGATTTAGTTTCACGTATTAACATGTCGCACCTGTACCTCTAAAGTGAGTCAACTCAAAAATTTTCAATTTTCACTTTTTCAAGAAAACGATACACAGTGGTCATATCTATCCATTGTAAAAATCTTACATCGATTTTTCTAGTCTTTCGCAAAAAAAAAAATACAGTTGTAACCCTCTTTGTGTTATAAGAGTAGCTTCTTTAGAATCCACTAAAAGAACATATTTTGAGTTCCACCCAAAAAAACTTGTTATTTTTGATGATCTCTGAAAAAATCGCAAAAACAACTACTGTTGTATACTTATTTTTCGCAATTCTTTACAACGAAACAACTGTTTTTAAATTTTATAGTAAATAATAAAAAAAACCGTTTTTTGCCTCTACTGAAAATTTGTAAATTTTGAGTTGACTCACTTTAGAGGTACAGGTGCGATGTATAGATATGCAATTAAATCTCCTTTTATTTTAAATTTATTGATTCAGATATCCATTTAGTCCATGTCTAATATAGAAAATCGATCTAATATAGAAAATCGATTGTAGCACTTCTCTGGCTTACGAAATAATCTCCTGAATCTCTACCCCGATAATGTGATGTGGATACACGTCGCAAAACTTCAAAAACACGCAACCGAAGCAAAGGACCAATCACAGCAAAGCAAAGTGACAGCTAGAAACTTGATCCCTGTACCATGGGTAGAGGTTTGGAAAATGGACTTTTATGCCATCTTGCGAATAAATAATCAAATAATCGATCAATTATAGTTCATCTTGAGATATGTAGGAAGCGTTAGGTGTCAAAAACCCAAAACATGAAATTTAGACTTTAATTCACGTTTTGACCTGTACTGAAAATTTTACTCTGGAAAGATAAGGTCCCTTTCGTCATGTCGCGTCACATATTTAAGAATACATAGAAAAACAATTGTTGCCATCCACTAGACATCATAAGTCTCCAGTAATGTAAAGGCCGGAATTGGCCATATGTCATTATTTAAATTCAATCATTAAGTGGAATATAGACAACAATATTGTTTTTTTCGGAAAGCCTTAATATAGAAAATTATCGCAACTTCATTCAATTGAAATGTACTGAAGAATTGTTAAGTACAAATTAAAACAAGAAAGAAAGTTATTAACGGTCTAGACCAGGGGTCGGCAACATTTTGAGTCGAAAGAAAAATTACAAATTTAGAAATTTTCAAAGTTTTTCAAGAACCACAAAATTTGTTCTTGCCAATAATAGTACTCGCATAATATTCATAAGGAAAAATATCTATTTATTCATATATAATTAGCAAACAAATTCAATGAGAGCGTTGGCTTTGCACGGTTTTAGAAAGTTTGGATAAATCTGGCTCATAACACGTTTTTAAGTTTCCAATATGACTCTAAATTTTCAATTGTTAGTTGCAGAGTTCAGAAAAAAACACACACTGAATAAAAAACTCGTACATATATGTAAACAAACATAACTTAGACCAACACACACATATTCTTATTTTCATATCAATTATGTTTGTTTTTAAATTTTCTTCGGTGCCCAACACAACCATGACTGTGTTCGTTTTAATATTTCATTATTTACACGAACATTTTTGTATCACGTACTTTTTGTTTCAATCACACATAAAGCACACATTTTTGAGTGTTGCTTTATTTGAAGTTCATGTTCTGGTACGTGTACTGAAAAAAAAAAACAGAACATGTACAATAAACAGGTTCGAGTTCAGTTATATTTTAAGTCGTGTTTAAAATATAACTGAACTCGAACCTGTTTATTGTACATGTTCTGTTTTTTCTTACTACACGAGCCACAACATGACTTAAAATATAACTGAACTCGAACCTGTTTATTGTACATGTTCTGTTTTTTTTTTTCAGTACACGTACCAGAACATGAACTTCAAATAAAGCAACACTCAAAAATGTGTGCTTTATGTGTGATTGAAACAAAAAGTACGTGATACAAAAATGTTCGTGTAAATAACGAAATATTAAAACGAACACAGTCATGGTTGTGTTGGGCACCGTAGAAAATTTAGTAACGCACATAATTGATATGAAAATAAAGATATGTGTTGGCTGCTTTTGAACAGAACATTGTGTGTTTCATGTGTGTATTTTCTGAACCTTGGTTAGTTGGCTTCTTACTTCACTTTTAATTATATTCATGAAAGAGAATGCTTGCTCGCACGAATATGTCGATCCGAAGATAGTCAGCACCCCAAATCTCAACATCTTTACCTCAATTTAGCAATCTGGAAGACTATTCAATGCGTCGAATATAAGTGCCTCAACACGCGGCATTTCTTTTAAAGCTGTCCAACTCTTTCAACTTGTTTTTCAACTCTATACATTGTTCACTTCACAAAACTTTTCTAGAGATCCAGTATCAATTCCATATGGCTCAATGTGGATTTCGTTACTATTTCTGTTGAGAGAATTTACTATGAATACTACAGTGGTTCTGTTGGTTTTGAATTGCTCAAATCTGTCAGCAAATTTATCTTAAATTTTTTTATAACTGTGCTGATGTAATTCATGTCAACAGTTGCACTGGTTTCATCGCGATATTCCGTTAGAAATTGAAAATGAAGTAATTTATCTTCTGCAAAAAGAATTAATTTTTCTTCAAAAGAAACCAAAACATGGGCTGGGTTTCCTTCCCTTGCAGTTTTAGATTCAGCTCATTTTTTCGCTGTGATATCCACCATAAAGTAAAATTTTTGCAACCATTTGTCGTTCTCTAATTCAGGGTGATTAATGGCTTTTTCATTTTGAAATGTATTTTTTTCATTCAAGCACAAAGCAAAACGTTTCAACACAACTTTGGAAAGCCATCGCACTTTGTTGTAAAGAAGGAGGTCGAAATGCTGAGTCTCCATTTCTTTTAAGAATTCTTTAAACTGAGGATGGTAGAGTGCTTTTTATAAGATGCTGTTAACAATCTTCATTACCAAATTCATGACCTCAACTATTTCGGCCGGAAATGTTTGGGCACATAACGCTTCTTGGTATATTATCCAGTGAAACGTAAGAATTTCGTGGTTTATTTTGTTCTGAAGAACCGTTGTTGCCTCTTTATTTTTTCCTGCCATACTTCTGGCTCCATCAGTTGCTATTGAAACGATTTTATTTAAATCGATCTTCTTGTCTTCAAGGCATTTTGTACGGCATTCGCTATATCTGCCTCTCTACTTTGTTCCGAGATCGGTAGCAATCCTAGAAGTTGTTCCTTTGGACCTTGGGAAGACATATACCTGACAAAAAAGGCAACTTGTGCCGTGTCTTTTATGTCGCAAGATTCACCTACAGCAAGTGATAAGGCAGAAGAAAGCTGAATATCTTCCACCTGCAAATATGTTACATTTGAAGACATTTTAGCCATTCTATCTGTTTTAGCGGACAGTGGCAAACCTTTGATTTTTTCAAGATTTCTGTTTTGTTTTTGAAATCACGAAACAGTTTTTCAGATGCATGTATGAAAGAATCTTTGACATACTCATCATCTGTGAAAGGTTTGTCTTTTTTGCAATTTCTAGTGTACTTGTAGATTGCGTCCAGTTACTTAACATGGAACTTGATTGCAGTTTTTGTTTTTTAGAGCTCGTCGACAGCTTTTGTTCTCCGGCTGGATATTTACTAACAAACTGAGTATGTTTTTTTTCCTAAAAAGTTTCCTAAATTTGATTTCTTATTCGTGGCAAAACAAGTCGAGTACAAGTGGCTGAGAGATAGAATTTTAACCTAGTCCTCGTTAATCGATTCAGAATAATTTAAAAAAATTTTGTTTTGATAAAAAAAATAGTGTTTGGGTATGGAACTAAAGAGCCGAAGCTTCATATCCAAAGAGCCGCACATGGCTTGCGAGCCGCAGGTTGCCGACCCCTGGTCTAGACCGACTATATGATACGGTAAATATACCAGGAATTTTTAGAAAGCTTCGTCGGTCCAACTTTGCTTAGATCAGAATTGGATGTAGCACCAACCAATGCTGATAAAAGCAAACAACTAAGGCGACGAGTTTTTTTTATCTTCAAAAACTGTTTTCTCGATTACTTGGTTTAGGAGGTAATCTCCCTTTTCATAGACCAGGCCACATATATTGAAATTTATCAAATTATATTTTTATTTTCTACCTGTGGTTGACATGGACACACAGAAAGACAGACGGACGGACGGACATCGTTAAATCTACTCAGAAAGCGATTCCGAGTCAATAGTTATCGGGTGTTTTTTTAAGCCCGATCGAACTTGAAATTGTTTTTTTTTACAATTTACACAAAAAATTTAATTTTATGCAAAATTTTTTATTCGAAGGATCAATACATGGCATTAATACTCCAAAATGATTTCGGGTATATGGCCATTTCGGCTTTTCTTGAAGAAGTGCATTCTGGATGTCTAATTTTGGGCCACTTTTTCAAGCGTTCAAGCTGGCCATTTGTCACGAATACCACGAACAATGTTGATCTCCAAGGCGTCAATTGTTGCTGGTTTATTAGCATAAACCAATGATTTCACGTAGTCCCGCAGAAAATAATCAAGAGGTGTCAAATAGCACGACCTCAGAGGCTAATTGATAGGTCAATTTTTACAAATCAACTTATGGACAAATTTTGATTTCAATCAGTCGATCATTGATCATTGATCTTGGTGCGCTATCGATTTCCATTGCCCGTAACGCAAGTTCCAGATTCATTCTGGAAGAAATAAGGTCCGATGATGACATTAGCGTGGAAACCCCACAAAAAGGTACATTTTTCTAGATGTAATAGAGTCTATAGAGTCTCACTCCACATGTGGCAATTTTGTTTATTATCAAACACGTTAAGCCAAAAATGACCTTATTGCTGAACATAATTTTGCGATAAAGCACTCGTCTATAAGTTGCACGAATCGACGACTGATTTTCAAAGTAAATTTGAATAGTTTGATAGCGTTCTGCAAGCGTGAATATAATATATTCAAGATGATTTGTCAGATCATAAGTGTCAAAAAGTGGGCGTACCCTTTATTTAAGGTAGTTACAAACAGCAGCCTAAACTCATTATACCTTGAGCATAGAGTAAAAGAGGGCATAAAAAGAGTACAGATGTTAAGAACAACGAAAACTGAATGAAAGTAAAATTTAATAAATTATTGCAAAGGATAAAATAGAGGATTTGAAGCATTCGAAATCTGAATCTTTCTATTTCTTTTATTTATTACCGGCAAAAAAATATAAAATGTCCCATTAAAACCTTGCTAATGAATACTCATTACTCTTTGCAGGACACAGCAATGTCAACCCCTTACCCTTTGCATTATTTTAAACGAAAAAGTAATGAAAAGTTAATAACACTGTTAAACAATTTAAAAGTTTTCATGACGGTTTTGAATGTTTTCGAAGCCACAGAATCCGAATCTCAAGACAGTTTTTTTTTGGATCATTTCAGGTTTTTGTAAAACAGGAGGAGGGGCAACCCCCTACAGTTAAACAAATCAATAGGGATGGTCGGAGAGCATTAATATATACTATCAGATCCCAGCCCTCGAAAATCGAGTGCAAATTCTAGAAAATTTTATTTTTCATTTAATAAAGATCCTACAGGTATACTAATCAATTTTAACCAATACACAATTCAACACATTTTAAATATCGATTACTGTCGTTATTGGTTCATGTACAATTATTGGTTCATGTACAATTGTTATTGTGAATGAAGAAAACAAACTCAAAAACACATTAAGAAAATAAATACACGCATAGCATTGTATATTTTTATGTATGTGTTGGTAGTAACTTTAAATGCATTTTACTCAAAAAAAAAAAAAAAAATAAATAAATAAAAATTAAAAAATCTGTAAATCTGGTGAACAGCTAAAAAGAAATACCTTTCAAACAAGACACGTTTGGTCAAAATTGGGAGAAAACTGTTTAACAAATCATCGGTCACATGAAAACGCCTTACCTATTAATGTTATTGATGATCTAGCCCTATTACTTTTTTTAGCGTAACATATTTTCCCGTGGATCTATCCCCACCCTTACAAACTTTATAATTTTTGTAAAGGGTGATTTTTTAGCTATTATCTTTTTGGCAACACTGGTTTAAACAGCTGACGCACGTTTCGTGTTTTGTTTCATTGTCAAACATCTTCAGTTTGGTCTATAATTTAACCATGAATCGTCTTACAAACGAACAACGCTTGCAAGTTATTGAATTTTATTATCAAAATGCGTGCTCTGTTAAGAAAGTTCATCGCGCGCTTCTTCTATTTTATCGACCCACTGAAGCGGCTATTCGGGCTATTGTGATTAAATTTCGCACCAAATTTACATTGTTGGACATTAAACCACCAACACGCTTACGTAGAGTGCGAACTGAAGAACATATCGCAGATGTATCGGCCAGTGTTAATGATGACCATCAATTATCGATTCGTCGCCGTTCGCAGCAATTGGGCCTCTGTTACTCAACAACGTGGAAAATTTTGCGGAAGAATTTAGGTGTGAAGCCTTTCAAAATACAGCTGGTGCAAGAATTGAAGCCGAACGACCTACCGCAACGTAGAATTTTTGGTGAATGGGCTCTTGGAAAGTTGGCCGAAGACCCACTTTTTTACCGAAAAATTGTGTTCAGCGACGAAGCTCATTTTTGGCTCAATGGGTTAAGCAGAATTGTCGATTTTGGAGTGAATATCAGCCAGAAGCATTGGAGGAGCTACCAATGCATCCAGAAAAAGTCACAGTTTGGTGCGGTTTATGGACTGGTGGCATCATTGGACCGTACTTCTTCAAAGATGATGCGAATCGTAACGTAACTGTGAATGGTGAGCGCTACCGAGAGATTATATCCAACTTTTTTTTGCCCAAAATGCAAGAGCTTGACTTGCATGACATATGGATTCAACAAGACGGTGCCACATCCCACACAGCACGCGCAACAATGGACTTATTGAGAGGCGAGTTCGATGAACATTTTATTTCACGTTCGGGACCGGTCAATTGGCCGCCTAGATCGTGCGATTTAACGCCTTTAGACTATTTTTTGTGGGGCTATGTTAAAGCTAATGTCTATACAGACAATCCCGCTTCAATTGCCGCATTGGAAGACAACATTGAAGCATTTATTCGTGAGATACCGGCCGAAATGTTGGAAAGAGTATGCCAAAATTGGACTAAGCAGATGGATCATTTGAGGCGCAGTCACGGCAAAATTTGCATGAAATAATCTTCAAACATTAAATTATATGGACCGTACTATCGATCCAAATAAAGATTTCATGCATTTTTCTGAATTTTATGTGTTTTTTTTTTGGAAAACTTTCCTATAGCTCTTAAAAAATCACCCTTTATAACTATAGAATTTTTTTTATAGTGTAGTTAAATAAATATAACATGTTTTTCTACCATTTGCCACTATGTGGTCAGGGTAAAATGACTTTGTGCTAAAATTTTTAACTACCGATCGACTCATAATCAGTCTCTAAGTCGATTTAGCGATGTCCGTCTGTCCGTCCGTCCGTCTGTGAGTCCATGTAATCCTTGTCATCAAACTACAGGTCGCAAATATGAATATATTTTGATGAAATTTAGTATATAAGCTCCTATCGGCTATGCTATTGAAAATCGGCTCATATTCAGACCTAGGCCCCATACTAATGACCCCTATGAGATCGACTTACATTGCCATAATATCCAAAATATCGTAGAGATCTCGGTCAAATTGGGTTCATGTGCGTTTACTTCCGTTTATCGGTAGTCCAAAAATAAACCCTATCGGACAATTCTTAGTCATAGATCCCATATGAAGTTGAATCCCAATCTTCCCTCAAATCTCTCAAAAACAAAAAATATTGCCCAGATTTCTCTAAAATTTGGTTTGTATGTGTTTTTGCAAAATATAAGGGACCTTATAAAAAATGGTCAGGATCGGTCCATTTTTAGACCCAGTTCCCATATAAATATAGCATCCGATATGAACTTCTTCATATCAGAGGGCAAAGAATCAATAACAATACCACTCAAATTTGGTTTATGCTTATTTTCTATATCTAATTAGACCTATGATATAGGGTCTTTAAACGCATGGTATAGGGTATCGTATGGTCAGTCTAGACCCGTGATAATTTTCTTACTTGTTTATATTTATATTATATTTATAATATTAATAGGCTACGCGATTTCTTGTGACCGATGTTTTGTTCTACCGTTTTATCCCGATTTTGACCAAACGTATATTATTTGAAAGGTATTTCTTTTTACTCGTTTTGCAGATTTACAGTTTTTTAAATTTTTTCCCTTGTTTTGAGTAAATTGCATTTAAAGTTGCTACTAACACATACATAAAATTATACAATGCTATGTGTGTGTTTATTAAATTTGTTAATGTGTTTGTAATAAAAATGAGTTTGTTTTATTGTGTTGATTTGCGAATTGGCTATAATTGATTAGCATACCTTTTTTCCTAGAATTTGCACTCGAATTTCGAGGGCTGGAATCTGCTAGTTTCTATTAATATTAATTTTTTATTTTACTGGTATTTCAATTGGGCCAAATATTCCTAATTTAATGACAGATGTTACCTTCGAAGAGAAACTGACAGAAAAGAAGTAATTATAATTATATCTGTAAAGATACTACACATCCTTTTAGAAATTGTAAAAAAATATCATGTACAGTACATGTACCGCATAAATAAATAATAATAAAAAAAAAAAAATAACTTAAGGTCTTTCCTATCCCTACATAGTAATATGCGCATAAAAACTTTGCTCCATAACATAACATCCCCAATTTAAAAAAGTTGTTTTTTTTTTAATTAAAAGATAAGTACTGAACTCTTTTAAGTTCTTAATCTAAAGTTCATTAGATGTAATAAAAGATTTTGCTGGGCCTTCTATGAATGTCCACTTTAGTGTCCAGTAGGGGTTCATCATAAACTTAAACAAGTAATATTTGGGAACATATGAAATTTCTTCATTAAATGTTATGTATGCAGAATTTGTTTTTTTTTTGCTTTCTGTTTGTTGTTTGTATTTAATAAAGCTTCGGGTTGTATCTAAAATACTGTTGCCATTAATACTGCTTATGTTGTTGTTCTGCAATTACAACTCATATTTTGTTTCTTCTCCATATTAACGAAAGAGTTCATTGACTTTAACAGCAACGAGAACAAAATAAGTTACAACAATATCGAAGCTCTTGGGCAAATTGCTGGTAACAACAATCTGCTAAAAAATAAAAAAAGTTTATACACAACAACATTGAAAATAATTAGAAAAAACCCTTTACAAAACAAAATTGTGGGGGGGGGGGGGGTAGGAAAAAAACTACTAAAAACTATAGCATTTCATATAATAAATTAAGAAATTTAAAATTTAACAAGATTTCCAAAAACCGTTATCGTTTAGAGAAATGACTAACAGTGTAACAAAATAAAAAAGGAGTTGCTAAATTATAGTTTTTAATGTCATAAACAAATCATTTCATACATTATTTATTTCCAAAACCAATTCCAGCACACCATCGTACACTGTGAGTGTTCAGTCACAGACTATTTTGGTTTTTTTTTCTTGTTTTTAAATATGAAAAATTATTTGTTACTGTAAATGCCACATTCATCCACAAATAGAAACATATGTTGGCTGAAAAGCAAGGTTAAGACAAAACAAGCTGTGTTAGTCTGGCACCCTCATGGTTCAGGAACGAATGAAGAAGAAAAAAATTCAGGTTACAAATATCTAGAAAAGCAAAAATGAATGACTTGAATAAATGGCCAAACATTCGCCTTAAACTCATCTTAACAACTATAAAGTGGCATTTAAAAAATTGACTACTAAACTGTGGCATACAGCTACCAGAACAGCTAAATAAGAAGCCATTAAGAGAAGTATAGCTACCACAAATATTTTGGGTTTTTATACAAAATAAATATGAAATTTAAAAATTATTAAAAAATTGTGGATTTCGAAAAAGAGTGAAATTAAAAAAGAAAACTTTAAAAAGTTTGAAAAAAGGTTGCCATACTTAATACAGACAAATCTATTTATTATTACGTGAAGATAATTTTTTAGTTCCCTTTTTAAGCCATATGCGGGCACGGAGGATTGTGAAAATTGGCATAGTTATAGTCCATATGGAGGAGAAGCTGAGAGTGATAAAATTTATGTTTAATCTGTCTTAAAAATATATTAAATTATATGAAATAAAATATTTATAATAATTCGTTACACCCTGTTAATGCGCGTGATTTAAATTAATTATCCGACGCTCTGTGTTGAACTGATTAACATACCTTTAGGCTCATTTTAGTATTCATACATTTTTTATATATATATAGATTAAAAAAACATTGGAAGACAAAAATTGAACGAAAAAATAATATTTCCTAGAATTTGCACTCAAATTTCGAGTGCTGGGCTATACTAGTTAGTTTAAAAAACTTTCATTGAATAATAAAGACTTAAAAGAAACAAAAAAAAATTTTTTTTTAAATTAAAACTAACGGTATTGGTGAAATACCTAATAAATTTTAAATTATGGAGGGTGTCCCAAAATTTAAGCAATATTTGAATTTGTTAAATCTTGGGCAGTAAGATGTTGCAAATCAAAAAAAAAAAAACAGTTTGACAGCTGACAGTTTGGGGTTAGTAAATATGGAGCATTATACGCCAGAACAACGTGTTTCCATTGTTTCATAATGTTTCAAAAGTATTCTTTACTTTTCGCACAAAAGTAATTTAAAAAAAATACCCTTATTTAAAAAGAAAATTTTTTATAAAAAAGTAGCCTTTCTTTACAAAAGTACCCTTTGTTCAAAAAATACATTTTTTGTAAAAATACCTTTTTTACAAATTAGTACCCCTTTTAAAAAAGTACCCTTTTATCGAATACCCTTTTTTAAAACTGTACCTTATTTTTTAAAACAAGTTAGAATATTATAGTCCGTCTACACCGACTATGCGTTACCCTATACCATGCGTTTAGAGAATTGGTCTTAGGTCTCTTTAATTGGGTATAAATAATAAGCATAACCCAAAGCTGAGTGGAATTTTGATAAATTTTTTTGCCTGCAGATTCGTAAAAGTTTAAAAAAAGTTCGAAAAATGAACCAATCTTGACCATATCTTTTGAAGTCATTTCTTTGTTGCAAAAACATATACAAACCAAATTTGAGAAAAATCTGTGGAATGTTTTTGATAGGTGACTAAGAATTTTACAGTAGGGTTTATTTTTAAACTACTAATTAATGGATGTAATAAACATTTCAACGAGATCTATATGATAATTTTGATCTTATGGCAATTTTAGTCGATCGCATATGGGTTATTTGTATGGGGACTAGGTCTGAACATGCAACGATTTTCACCACATACAATAGCGTTCGTCCCATAGCCGATAGAAGCTTATATACAAAATTTCATTAAAATATATTTGTATTTGCGACAAGGTTTACATGGAAACACAGACGGACGGACGGATGGACGGACGGATGGACGGACGGATGGACGGACTCAGAAAGTGATTCTGAGTCGATCGGTATACTAAAAGATGGGCCTGGGTCACACATTTTTGGTAGTTACAAATATCAGCATAAAGTCATAATACCCTAACCACATAGTGGTATAGGGTATAAATACCCTTGTTTACACTTTCTGCCAAAAAGTACCCATTTCTTAAATACCTTTTTAAAAAAGTACTTTTTTAAAGTTTTTATTAAGAACCTTTTCTTAAAGAAAACTTTTTTTCCAAAATGTACCCTTTTTTCAAAAAGTACCCTTTCTTCAAAAAGTACCCTTTTTTCAAAAAGTACCGTTTTTTCAAAAAGTACCCTTTTTTCAAAAAGTACCCTTTTTTCAAAAAGTACCCTTTTTCAAAAAGTACCCTTTTTTCAAAAAGTACCCTTTTTTCAAAAATCACCCTTTTTTAAACATACCCTTAAAAAAAATTCTTTGAAAAAAAATTAATTTTTTAAAAAAGTACCCCTTTTAAAACAAGCCCCGGTAGGTGAGTAGGTAGCGTGCTCGCCTACCATGCGGGGGTCGTGGGTTCGATTCCCACCAGAGGCTTTGGTCTGTCGCTGCAAAAAAAAAAGATGAACACCCTACTCCCTCTTACCAA
Organism: Cordilura impudica; assembly: GCA_963682025.1. Lineage (NCBI taxonomy): Eukaryota > Metazoa > Arthropoda > Insecta > Diptera > Scathophagidae > Cordilura > Cordilura impudica. The sequence goes on along the minus strand of OY821518.1, from coordinate 42,122,516 downwards.
CACAATGCACTGCATTTGTAGGGGGCATCCCCAGTGTTGATTAATAAAAAAAAAAAAAAAAAAAGTAGGGAAGCTCCCAAATCGCTGCTTGTTAAACTAAGTAAGCTTATAAACTCCTCTACTAGAGGCTAATATTCTGTCACTTGAAATCAAAAGAGACATCCTCACAACACAACGATATCAATACTTTCAAGACAAAACCACTCCTCTACACAAAATTATAATGAAAATTAAAAAATCAAAAAAACTCCAAGAATACCATCCACTATATACCAAATAAAACAAAATCGCTACGAACTCAACATACCAATCAGAGCACAGCTAGCTAAAGACAAACATATCCCCCCATGGCACTTCGAAAATAACGGCATCGATATATCTCTGCATGCATATACTAAAAACAATCAGAACCCACGTCAATTCTACTCCCTTTTCAAAAACATACAAAATCAACTGAAAAATTATAAAGTTTTATACACTGATGGTTCGAAAACCGTTAATAATGTCGGTTTCAGTGTTACAACAGAAAACAACGCTATCAGCATTGGAAACTTATCACAACACAGCTCTATACTCACAGCAGAATTCATTGCCATCACGAAAGCCATTGAATACACTGAAAACAAAAGAGGCAGGTACGCAGTGTGCACAGACTCGCTCTCATCAGTTAAATCAATACTAAACACTTCCAACAACAACACTTACGCTACCAAAATTCGAAATACCATAATCGAACGTCACCCGACCATAATACTCATATGGGTCCCCAGCCACTACAACATTCCGTTTAATGAATATGCTGACAGTGTAGCCAAAGACACTATCAAAGCTCCATTAATCACAACGGAAAATTACAATCCTGAAGATATATCTAGATACATAAGAACCCACTACAAAGACAAAGATAACACCTATCAAATACATCAGATTGGTATAAGAAAGTAAATAACAACAACTGCGGAATCAACAACATAAACAAAAATATAGGAACAAATAGATTAGTTCTCATCAAAATTATAAGGCTCCAACTTGGTCATACAAAAATCACGCATGGCTGCTTATTGCAACTCCCTATTATATACCCCTGAAATTGTATTATTTCTTACCCAACTAACCCAACACATCTCCTTTCAGAATGCTCTCTATTCCACACCCAAAGGACCCAATATTTCGAAGACAATGAGCCGATTCAACTTCTTGCCGATCCAACCGATAAAAATATAACAATAATAAAGTATTTAAAATCTACTAAGTTATAAAGTGGTGTTCATTCCAAAAGCTGGAAAAAGTTCACACACTGTCCCAAAAGACTTCAACCAATAAGTCTATCATCGTTCTTATTGAAGACAATGGAGCGTATGATAGATTCTTGCTTACGAAGAGTTATTGATCCTAAACTGCTGTCGGCGCGACAACACGCTTGCAGCAAGGGAAGGTCAACCGAAACAGCTCTTCACGAGCTTGTGAGTACCATCGAGAAATCGCTCTCGGTAGGAGAATACACCATGACAGCCTTTTTGGATATAGAAGGGGCTTTTAACAATGTCACACCGGACTCGATATTAGCGGAACTATCTAGTCTAGGAGTGAATTCCGTGATCATTTCACTGATTGGAAATCTGCTTGCCAACAGGCGGATAACGGAACGACTCTAATATCCCGATTCGTGAACAGGGGAACGCCACAAGGAGGCGTTCTGTCACGACTTCTATGGAACTTAGCGCTATACTCAATGCTACTTTCGTTGGAGAGACAAGGCTGCAACGTGGTCGCCTATGCTGATGACGTGGCCATAGCCGTAAATAGGAAGTTTCTATCCACACTTAGAGACATTTTACAGAGGGCTCTCACTATGCTATCTAGCTGGGCAAGTAGTTGCGATCTGGGGGTAAATCCGACCAGAACTGAACTTGTTCTTTTCACGAGGAAGTATAAGATACCTTCCACCCTATTTCTCTTTACGGTGCTGATATCGCCTTCTCTGATGGAGCCATGTATCTTGGCGTATTCCTGGACAGGAAGCTGAACTTTAGACGGAACTTGGAGGAAAGAGCGAAGAAGGCGACTATAGCTTTATACTCCTGCAAAAAGGCCATTGGTAAGCGGTGGGGCTTCAGCCCGAAAATTGCCTACTGGGTCTACACAGCGGTGGTTCGCCAGATACTGCTGTACGGGGTCATAGTCTGGTGGCCTGCTCTAGAGAAGGCCTCTAATACCAACCTTCTTGAAAAAGTACAGAGAATAGCTTCCATGTGTATGACTGGTGCCCTTCGTACCACACCTACGGATGCCTTGAACATCCTCTTACACCTAATACCGTTGGATATATTAGGAAAGCAGTCGGCGGCCTCATCGGCCATTCGAGTAAGAAGCATAATACAATGGCGTGGTCATAATTGTGGCCATGGAGTGATCCTGAATAATAGGAACTTACCATTGAAAGTGGATTACACTAATCCGAGGAGTGTATTCGAACGACACTATAAAACTCTGATACCGACCAGGGAATCCTGGTCAGGGAGGATTCCAGGTAGCAGGCGTTCAATAAATTTCTATACTGACGGATCGAAATTGTGTGGTCAAGTTGGTTTCGGAGTCTATTTAAAGCAGCTTGGACTAAATCTGGCTCGCAGGTTGCCAGACCACTGCAGTGTTTATCAGGCAGAGGTACTGGTAATAAAGGAAGTTGCTGACTGGTTGGGTCCGAATATTCTATCTACAACCGCAGTCAACATCTACTCTGATAGTCAGGCCACGGTAAAATCCTTGGAATCAATGTTCCTGAAAACAAGAACCACCCTTAGCTGCCGCACGTCTTTAAATGAGATGGCCAAGCAGTTCGACATCAGACTCATATGGGTCCCAGGGCACAGGAATATACCGGGAAACTGTAAAGCTGACGAGTTGGCAAGACAGGGCACTACCTTACAGGTTCCAGCGGACTTGGAATGTGCTGGTATACCCCTGGAATCTTGCAAGCTGGAACTTCGGCTTCACACCACCGGCATAACCGACAACAGATGGGCTAATGGATCAACGTGCAGGATCACGAGACAGATCTGGCCGGCTTTAAATCATAAGCGCACTAGTGCGCTACTATCACTCCCCCGTGGGGAGATTTCAACAGTAGTTGCTGTTATCACTGGGCACTGCCTCATAGGGAGACACGCTGAACGCCTCAGGGTCTCGTCAAATGACTTCTGTCGTAGCTCCATGGATGGGGAGGAGGTGGAGAGCATAGAACACTTCCTTTGCTATTGCCCGGCGCTCTCCAGAACGAGACTTCGAACATTGGGATCGCCGTTTCTTCACGATCTCTCTGATCTCTCAAATGTGGACATTTCACATATCAGGGGCTTCATCAGGAGCTAAAACTGGTTCTACGGTGGGGACTGAGAGAACACCTATTCGTCCCGTGGTATCACAATGGACCCCAGAGTCTAAGTGTGCTTTTCCTTTGGTTTAGCAGCCACATTCAACCTAACCTAACCTAACCTACTAAGTTATATAATTCGATTTAAGCAATTAAAATATAAATCAATTAATATGTACATTAATATGTACATTAATACACTCTAGCGCTGAAGGCCCTAGTTGCTATTGCTCCTTTTGAGTAGCCTATAATTTTTATTATATGTTATTTATGAATAAATAAATAAATAAATAAATAAAACACGTAGGGAACAAACTTTGGATATTATAAGCCGGCTGCCTTAAATAATGAATTTCATTGCTGTGCTATGAAACTTATACGTTTTCTACTCTAGTAAGAGAAAAACAATGATATTTTTCAGACAGTAATTAATTCTTTCTAAAGAAGGCACGATCATTATTTTTTATAAAAATAAATTGCAATAGAAATCGGCCAAAAAGTAAAGCAATTAACTAAAAATTTAATTGGTATTGGAAGTTATAGTAGCCTTACCCAACATTGGTGCAATATTAAGTTTACGACGCAGGTCCAAGGTATCAAAGATTAACGCTCTTTCTTACTTGTTTCTATTTATTTTGGGATAAAGCTTAAAAAAAGTGTGGTATAACAATAATACACACTCATTAAACAAATACTACTAAGTCAACGACGGCAATAACAACAACAATTACAGCTATGACACACAAATTATAAAAGTTAGAATAACAACAATATCAAGAAAAACATAGAAAAATAATTTTTTTTTTCAATTGTTTTTTTTAAACATTTTTATTGTAATCTCTGGACCTATTGAACCGATTTTGATGATTTTAAATAACAACCTGCTCACGATGTTAGTGAGTCATTCTCACTAAAAATGAGCAACCCCGCTGACCTATTCAAGGCGTGACCGTGATTTCCTCATGTGGACAGACGGACATTGCTATATCAAATCCACTTGTTATGGGTCCAGGTTTTTTTTCATCTAATCATTACAAACGAAATGACAAACTTATTTATATTTGTTGGGCCTTGGTGTGGAGGGTATTAATAACAATAATGTCTGCGGTATACTTCTCCTTATACTAAATTATTTTTAAGCGCCTCGAAGCTATTTTTATAAGAATCTAGTTTTGGCATTAAAATGAAGTAGTAGTAAGTTCCAAGTGGATGGTGTTGACTAGCAATTGTTACAATAATATGCCACCATTTTTCAATTTCTAGCCGCAACATCGTTTTCTCCAATTGTAAACATCTAAACAATTTTATTCTTTAAATTTCATTTCGTGTTATTGGATTTCTTTTTGAATACATGCCCCTTATACTTAATACTCGTATATATGTAAAAGAAATATTTGTGTCGAATGTTGTTCAAATAGATTACATGTAATTTTCGTTACTTTGTAGTCATAAATCTAATTGTGGCAATCATAACAAACTATAATGTCTATTTCGTTTACAACAAACGATTATAAACACATTTTTTTGTCTTAATATTTTAGCTTGGGCAGGTTTATTACCAACAGATAGACACATCTTCCTTAAAAACAAAAAAAAAAAAAAAATGATACAAAGATACATCCTCATAAAGATTTATGTTTTCATTTTCATGTCTAAATTGTTGAGCATCGTAAGCATATAATTGTTGAAGTAATTATTGCAATTCATTTACACAAATGTTTGAATTTAAATGATTTTTTTTTTAAATTGTGAATTTGATTGGATTGGTAAAAATTGAGACAAAGAAATTTTTACTATTTTCATAATTAAAAAGAAAATTTTCATAAATCGTCGCTGGTATGCCAAAAGTGCATACGTGGTATGTGTAAAGTGGTATGTGTAAAGTGCTATATCCAATTTTTACAGTAATCCAATGATGGTGTAAAGTTTTCATCTGACAAAGTATGTATAATTTTAGGCAAGTATTGACTACATATAATTTGAAAGTATCACTGCATTTCAAAATAATTTGAATTTTAGCTAGCCGTTTCAATAGTATTTTGCAATTTTCTCAAAATGAGCAAAAGTGGATATAGCACCTTCTGGCATCGCGGCGACGAAATGTTATAGATTTTCTAAAAGGTTTTATAATTAAACTAAAGTTCTTAATGAAAATAACGAAAAATTTTATTGTTTGAATTCAAATTAAACTTAATTGATTTTATGGAAAAATTTTCAAGTGTCACGTATAAAATTAGTGGCTATTTCTGTTATCACTTTCACCTCAAATACGCGCTTTCAATTCAATTTTCAATTGTATAATATGCTAGTGTTGTGGGTAAGCCACATCTATCTATAGATTCTATAAAAATTTCTCACCATAAATATTTAAAGTTTTCGAACGCCATAAAGGCCTAGTTAGCCACACGTAACCTTAACCAAACGTGTCAGCTGTTTTTTTTACATGAAAAACAACTGTCACGTAACCGGAATGTCCCAATCAGTTGAAAATAGATTTTTGCTACGTTTGTACGTGATATTTGTGAACAGCTGATAGTTTGTTTAATTTTACACAGCAACATGCTGGTTCGTTTTTTACGTTCTATAATTGCACTAAATGCCAACGTTACATTTACGGTACGGGTACATTTTAACAACGTGTAGCTAACTAGGCCTTAAACTTTATCGCTTTACTAAATAAAGATAAACACGCACAGGAAACATTAGTTGCGGCTACCGAATTTATTGCCAATCGAATTTCGATAAAGTTTTTAACTGACCATTCAACATTCTGTTGTCTTAAAAATAAATATAATATAATCTATAAAATTTCTGCTGATGCGATCGAAAAAACTGTTGTTAAACTTTAGAACAATTGGATTGACGAACATTTTTTTTTTGTGTGCACAGTAAACATATTTATTGTGGCTACCGAATTTATTTCCAACTGAATTTCGAGATGATTTTGATCAACATTCTGTTGTCTTAAAAATAAATATAATTGGGCAATTCACAACGGGTTTTGTATCGTTGTATCTGTTGTAACGTGTATTATTTTACAATAGTGTGAAATTGTTGTTGGTAATTTTCACTGAAAAATTTGATTCAACGATACAACTTCATTTCCTATCTTTAGAAAATGTTGTATGTTGTATCATAACATATCAGTCCCAAGTGAATGCCAGTTTTTATAAAAAAGAAAAAAAAAATATGTAGATATAATTTTATGAACATAAATAATTGAAAAATAAAAATGGCAAATAATGCAAATACCACAAATCCATCGGTAAGATTATTTATATAAAAATTAATGTTTATAGTTTTAGTATGAATTTTCTCTTTCAGTCTCAATCAAAACGTTGTACAATTTTTTTTTATTCTAAATTAAATTGGAACAGGTACGTAGCTAAAACTCCAGGGTATATGTAGGCGGAAACACAACTGGGACGAATGACGAATTTCGCACAGCTCGACAAATTTGTCGGCAACAATTCGTTGCGTAAATTCGTCGAATGAAATACAATTACGACGAATTCACATAACAGCTGTAACGTCATTTGAAATTGTTTTTAATTTATAATATGTACATTAGGGTTATGACTAATTTTTTACAAAATTATTACTTATCACCACGTGATAGGCAATACTAAACTTATAATAAAAATCGTGTTTGCAGGTCATTTTGCCGGAAAAACCTTCTGCACCAAATGCAATTTCAAGAAACTCACTGAATATTTATTTTATTTTTATTTTTATATTTGTTATTAATTTAATATATACACAGTAAAAAAATTAGATAAAAATGTAGATTTTGATACGAGGTATGATTATTTATTTATTGGAATATTGTATGATATAAATTTAAGATCTAAAGTGGTACTATTTTTGCAGAAAGGAAAATGTCCCGAACAACTTTTATAGCACGTTCTGCGCAAATTTTACTACGCTGCTGATTTATTATTTACGACTTCTGCATAACCCCATGCCTTATAAAACACTCATTACCTTTTTTAAATTTAATAATTCAAAATTGTCTTCGCGGAAACAATAGTCTGAAAACCATACGTCGTACCATGCACCACATATAAATTGACATATTTTATATAGTTCTGCTCGGTATTTTGGAATTAGAATAAATGCTAATATTGCCAGAATTGTTCTGGAATTCCACCGAGCATTGCTTATTGGTGGTATAGTTTTGAAATTTATCAAGTGAAAGGGTTAAGAAATCAAAATATACATCGAAATGAAGCTAGTGGATCTAGAATTTTTTTATTCAGCTGTTGTAGATATCAACATTGCAGAGATCGTTTTATGAGATAATGACAAGTTTTGGATTTCAAATTTAAAAATATCAAATAAAAGGCACTCATGTGAGCTTCAAAATGATATATATATTACTCAACTCCGATACTAAAAAGTTACATACAAGTCAATGTCCAAACTTTGGAGGTCCATAACTCGGAAAATATCTCGGCCGTCGAAAAAAATATATTTTGCTAGAATCGCAACAAAATGTGTTATAAGTGGTGAAAATTTTAAACCATTCGGGGCATCGCACCTAAAAACGTAGAAGAAATATTTTAAATCAAATAAAAAAATATAGACCAAATTTCAATGCGTTTGGGCGGAAACTTTTTTGAGAGCAGCGAAAAAATAAGATTGCGTTTCTTAATATTTTTTGAATAGCCTTTTTGGCTAGGGCATGTAAAATTTGATATTTGCAAAAAAACAAAAAATTCATATCCCTAATGTACATAAATAAATATTGGAAAAATATGAATAACAGAATTTTGAACCTGGCACGAGTTATTCCAATTGAAAATATCATGTTCACGATGGTAAAAGCCTTAATTTTTGTACGGCGGCGTTTAATTTTTTAATTCTGAAAAAATTACATAAATTTTTATTAATAAATTAATTTTATGTCATTTTGGTTTACATGTTGTAGCTGATAGTGTGACCATATTTAAAAATAAAGAAGCACTAAACGAAAAAGAATAAATATTAACAAAAAACTATGTAAAAGAAAATTATATATTTAAAAATAGATTTTATTTATCTTATAAGTTATAAATAAAATATAAAACAATTTTTAAAGACAAAAATTACATTATTTACTAAAACATTTGAAAAACTAAAATAAAATACGGTCATACTTCACCAATTTATTCGTCGTTCGTCGGCGTTAGAAATAGAAATAAACCTATCGCAGAGTTTGTTACGCACTACGTATTTCGTTCGACGCACTGATTGTGTGCATTTTCATATACACAAATGTGTTTTATTTCTGATGACGAATATTCGGAACGAAAAATTCGTCGTTCGTCCCAGTTGTGTTTTCAACTTATATCATATGACCAAAAAACAAACACCGACACGTGTTTTCTCTTATCCGAAACAACAGAAGTGACGAAGCGACGATGCGACCTTTCCTCGTTGGATCGAAAATTGCTAAAGAAAACGTTTCACAACATGAAAATACTACTGAGTGTTCACAACAAATGATTGTATTGTGTATTTTAATACTACATACGACATACAACACCTGTTGTGAATTGCCCAAATATATGTAAAATTTCTGTTGATACGATCGAAAAAACTGTTGTTAAACTTTAGAACAATTGGATTGGCGAAAAATTTTCCTGTGTCACAGTAAACATATTTATTGTGGCTACCGAATTTTTCTAACTGAATTTCGATAAAGTTAATAACCAAATAATTTCGAGGTGATTACAATTACAATTCTATTGCCTTAACAATAAATATTTTATCATATTTATTAGAAAATGTTTAGCTGATATTAAATTTCTATTGATACGATCGCAAATACAGTGGTACAAATTTCGGTGGCTAATATTTTTTCTGTTTTATTATTTAATATTAAAATTAAAATATTTTGAAAAAAGTATTTTAAATTTGCAATCATTATGTAAATTTTTTATAAAGAAAAAAAAATTTTCTATAGCGTTGCAAAGGCAACATACTTTAAAGACTATGTATGAAATTCTCTAAATCACTGTGGCTACCGAATTTTTCCAACCGAACTTCGATGAAGTTTATAACCAAATAATTTCGAGGTAATTACAATTCTATTGCCTTAACAATAAATATTTTGTCATATTTATTACAAAATGTTTAGTTGATATTAAATTTCACCAAATTTCGGTGGCTAATATTTTTTCAGTTTTATTATTTAATATTAAAATTAAAATGTTTTGAAAAAAGCATTTTAAATTTACAATATTTATATAAATTTTTTTATGAAGAAACATTTTTTTTCAAAATTTTTTTTCAAAATTTTCCTTTAGCGTTGCAAAAGCAAAATAATTTATTTTTTTTTTTCAAACACATTAACAAGTTTAATAAACACACACTTAGCAATGTATAATTTTATGTATGTGTTAGTAGCAACTTCAAATAAGCATAACACCAAAAAAAGTACAAATTTAAAAATCTGTAAATCTGGTGGACAGCTAAAAAGAAATACCTTTCAAATAAGACACGTCTGGTCAAAATCGGGAGAAAACTGTTTAACAAATCATCGGTCACAAGAAAACGCCGTACCTATTAATATTATTGATGACCTAGCCCTATTACTTTTTTTAGCGGAACATATTTTCCCGTGGATCTATCCCCTCCCAACCCTCCTTAAGGGGTTCCCTTACAAATTTTATGATTTGTGTATAACTATAGAATTTTTTTAAAGTTTAGTTAAATATAACATGTTTTTCTACCTTACACCACTATGTGGTTTATTAACAAATTTAATAAACTTACACACAGCATTGTATAATTTTATGTATATGTTAGTAGCAACTTTAAATGTATTTTATTCCAAAATAATGGAAAAATTTAAAAATCTGTAAATCTGGTGGACAGCTAAAAAGAAATATCTTTCAAATGAGATACGTTTTGTCAAAATCGGGAGAAAACTGTGGAACAAAAAATCGGTCACTAGAGATTGCCCTACCTATTAATATTATAGATAAAATAAAAGATTTATAATAATTCGATACACCCTGTTAATGCGAATGATTTAAATTGTATATCACACGCCCTGAGTTGAATTGTGAATTGCTAAAATTGATTAGCATACCTTTAGGCCTATTTTAATATTAATAAATTTTTTATATATATAGATTAACAAAAACATTGAGAGAAAAAAAATGAATGAAAAAATAATATGCACTCGAATTTCGAGTACTGGGCTATACTAGTACTGAATAAATACATAAAACAATAGAAAAAAAATTTCGATTAGTCTTTTATATTCTACCTGAAACTAGACCAAATTGCCTAAAAATTGTGTGTTTTTTGAAAACCGAAAATCGGTCAACTTTGAAGGATTACATCTTCTAAACTAAAAATCTGATTTTATTGATCTTTAAACAATTTTCTATAAGATGAGTTTATTAAAAATATCGTAAGCGCACACGAAATTTCTGATTTTTGTAACCTCATTTGTTCTAAGGGCACCACTCTGCGTCGTCCCATATATTCACATAATTCTCAATTGAGTTAATATCAGGGCTTTGAGGAGGCATTTCCATAAGATGTGAATAATTGTAGAAAAGCCAGGACCTCACATTCTAAGCTTAGTGCTTGGGTTCATTATTTTGGAAAAAAAATGTCAATCGCCACCAAGACCAAGTTCAAAATATTTAGATCTATAATTTCATCAATATAAAAGAGAACTCAGGGTTATGCTGCTCTTCATTGAGTTTTTTCTCTATATGTAAGGCCTTCCATCTGACCCGAGTAGGTTAAACATGAACTCGCTATTAAGTTAAACCTTTTGCTAGAATGGAAAATCGCATAGTCTGTGGTCTGTAGGGAATGGCATACGTTTTTCTTATTAACCTTACGTATAATCCTTCGCAACTATCTTCTCGTAGCATATTTCTGGCTGTTTTTTCGAATCTGTCACAGCTTTTTCTGCAAAAAGGGTTTGTTTTGTTTTTTTTTTTTTACTAAATACCACTCATCAGCTTAAGAATACATTTTAGTTGTTGCTGTTTTTGGTCTGTTTGCAACATCTTCAAATATTTTATAGAGTTTAATGGTATTATGAACGTAATACCAGTCCTACAATCTCTCTTATCGTTTCTCCACTTTTATTATAAGCTCACGAATGTCTATTGAATTTTATCCCTATTTTCGAACTTTAAAACACGGTTTAATTCAGTTTGTAAATTTTTTTAAAACTTCGGAGCCGTAAAATTATTGTTGATTAAAAACGCAAATGAAATCAGATTTTTTTTTTTACATTTTCGTTAAATGTCCCAGTTTGCGCTTAATTTTTTGTACTTTTTAAATTTAAAGCTGATTTAAAATAAATTTTTCATATTTACTTAGTTTGAGATATAACAAAATAAAAGTATTGCAACAAATTTAAACATATATTAACATAAAAGTATCATGTAGATAACAATTCAAGTTATAAGGAAAATCCTTATAAATATTTAATTAGTGGATTTAATTTTTAATTACACCAGCAAAAAGGTGAAAAATTATCTACTGTACACAAAAGAGAAAAAAAATTTCGATAAATAACTTTTAAATACATTTTTTTAATAGAAAAAATACACGTATATCTTGTCTCATATTGGAAAAAAACTACTGTATGTACTAATGTCGGCAAGGGTCAAACAATATTCGATCCATTAGTACTTATATATATGTATTTATTTATGAGGTTTGATTTACTTGTACAGCGTTGGAGTCATTACTATGTATTTTAACTTTCTTGGGCCAAGTTGTTAATTTATCGTCGGTGTTCAAGTTGTTTTTAACTCTTTTAAGGCCCAGTTATTATAACTTCATACTTGAAGGGCTGTCTTTGAACTATTTCACAAATATTGATGTTCGTTTCGATACACTTACCTAAAAAGAGAGAGAAAAAGAAAAACATATTTTTAATATATAAAAAAATAATGAATTAAATTTTTAATGATAAATATAATTTTTTTTAAAACGTCTTTTGAAGCCAAACAAAGATGGCTGGAAAGTGAAAATTTAGATCTTTATTTCCGGCGTAGACTAAGTTCACCGTCTTAATATGATTTTTCATCTTTGACCGCCGAATATTAATTCGTATGGGCCAAAAGATTTTTGAGATTTTCTAAAAATATGTGATGGTCGGTACGGGGTTGCTGAAATCAATTTTATTCAAAAAGTGAGGTTGTGAAACATACTTTTTTTGAAATTTTTTCTCTCGTACTTTCTCTTCCCAAAACTAAATGAACCACAGCGGTAAAAATTATTAGTTTAATGGATATTGAAAATTTAAATTTCTGGTGGGCTTTTAAGGTAACTCGAAATTCGGGTGAAAATTTATGAAAATATTATTTTTTTATTCAATTTAAAAATTTATGAATATTTAAATGAGCCTAAAGGTATGCTAATCAATTTAAGCAATTCACATTCATATTCAATTTAAATCATTCTCATTAACAGGGTGTAACGAATTATTACAAATATTTTATTTTATTTAATTTAATATATTTTTAAGACAGATTAAACATAAATTTTATAATTCTCAGCTTCTCCTCCATATGAACTATAACTATGCCAATTTTCACACTCCTCCGTGCCCGCATATTGCTTAAAAAGGGAACTACAAATTTAACTTCGCGTATTAATATATAGATTTAAAGATGTAAATAAAAGATAATTATTTAAGTATTGCATCCTATGTTTCGTTGGGATTTTCCAACTTTTCCAGGGATTTATTTCTTTATCCCTCCAAATTCGAGTTCAAATCTATTATAAATATTTGTTGAACGCACAAAAGATTATACATATAACTTGGTTTGATAATAAATAATTTTATAAGAGCCTAAAGGTATGCTAATCAATTTTAGCCAATTCAAAATTAAACACAAGGTTAATAAACACATACTCAGCATTGTATAGGTTTTTACTTGAACCTTAAATATGTGTTTTATGTATGTGTCAGTAGCAAATTTAAATGCATTTTACTCCAAAAAAATGTTCGAGACGATGCAAATCTGTAAATATGGTAGACAGCCAAAAAGAAATACCTTTCAAATGGGGTATTTTTAGTCAAAATCAGTTGGTAACTAAAAATTTTATATCGGTCACAAGAAATCGCCTTGCCAATTAATATTATAAATATATAATCTTCTATTAAATTTCACATCTATAAACTTGAGTTTTACACAATATGAAACATAAATTATTAAAATATATAAATGTTAAAATAAATAAAAACAATTAGATAGCACAGAATTGTTAAGTATCACGGTTGAACTATTAGTTTAAGGGGACTTTGATTATCTTAAATTTATATGCTCAGTATTTCCTAAGCACTTACCTCAATAATTAGAGAAATTAAAATTAAATGTGTTAGTTCGGTCTTCGGGTGGGTTTAACTACTTTATAAACTAATCTTTTTCTCTATTATATTAGGTTTTTGAAATATTCTTATCTGCATGTGCAAAAATTACCGTTTTTGGCATTTTCAGCCGATCCGAACTTTTGTATCAACAAATTTCATTTAATATTTCTCATACATTATTCGAAATTATGATCATCTGAAAATAACGAGAAAGAACATTTTCCGCTTAAGATTAAAATATCTCAAAATCCTGACCTGACGGAACATTTTCATAACAGGATTCGAATTTCATACATCAAAATAGTTACTAATTGATTTACAACCCAGGTGCAAGATGCCTGTTGCCTAGTGCAACCTGCTTCATAAACTTTAAAATTTTTTCAACCGTATAGCACTATGTGGTGAGAGTATAACTCACACAGACTCAGCTTTTAGTATACCAATCGACCCAGAATCAATTTCTAAGTCAATTCAGGGAGGCTGTCCGCCCGTCTGTCTGTAAAAACCTTTTAACCAAACTATAGCTCATATACAAATAAGCCCTTTCAGATCAACTAAAATGGTCGTAAGATCCAGATTATCACATACACTGCCGCTCACTTGATTAGCGCCCCTGAATCTCAACTCTCAACTCAACAATAATGAAAATCTTTTAATGCTCAGTACATATAACCGCTATTTTTTTTTTTTTTTGTAATTATTTCATAACTATACTTCTTCAAAAAAAAAAATAAATTATATGCATTGGAAAGGTCCCGTTAATTTAATTTGCAATTGTCTTTAAATTATTTTTTAGAAATTTCACATATTTTTTTTTTGGCTCACTTGAACGTCAAAGGCAAAAGTGGACTAAATGTTATAATTGTTTATTTATTTATTATAATCAATTAATTGTAACCAATATGGGCCGCGCAAAAGCATCATATGTCGAGGAAAGAACAAAAATTAAGGCTTATAAGAAGTGTGAATTATGAATTCACAAAATATCGGCAAAAATGAATAAAGTAAAGTTATACGTCGTTTTTAAGCGACACTGTCATTTATCGAACAAACATGAAAGGGCGAACGAAGAGTGTACTTACGACTACTAATGAGAGAGCTTTTATCACACATGCGTCAAATTCACTCAACTCTGCTGCCAAATCTAGAGAAAAATCCGGTGTAAATGCAAGCGCTTCAACTGTAAAGCGGGTAATTGCCAATGCAGCACATCTGCAATGCTTAAAATTAAAGAAAAAACATCCACTTAATATCCCTATAAGGATTATCGTCTTAACATTTTCCGTGCCAACATGACGTGGAGTAAGGGGTGGTATCATGTTAAATTTTCGGATGAAAATAAATTTAGTTTGGAAGTCCTCGATGACTATAATTACACTAGGCAACAAGGTTTTGGACTGGAGCAATCAGATATCTCTCTTAGGGTAATTTGATGGGCTGAATTCGAATCTGTAATTCGTTTTTCTTTATCAAGTCAGGTTTTCGAGATACAAAAAAATGTCTTTATTCGTTTTTTACATAAAAAAATAGTTTATTTAAAAATCAATGAATTTTCAAAATTGAATGGCGTTATTTGAACTTCGTTTGTATTTTCTTGGTTCGGTTTCACGTACTAGAGTCCAGCAATAGCCTCCTAGCATGCTTTTGTCCCAAAATCCTTGATAATTTCTATCAATTTTCATTAAATCTTGGTTTTGTGGAAAAAAAAGCTAAATGTGAATGAAGAAAATGCATTTTGAGTGACATTCGTGCACTTCATTCTTGATAAATTTTTCCATAATTCGGCAACAATTTATCTGTAGTTGTCACTCTTATTGTTTGCAAGAAAACTGTCCACGATACTCTTGAAAGATTTCCAGGCTGCATATTCTTTCTCCAATAAACATTGTGAAAAATTGTCATCATTCAATAGCTTCCTGATCTGAGGACCAACAAATATGCCTTCTTTGATTGGAGCATTTGAAATTTTAGGAAAAACGGCTAACAAATACTTAAATGCTGCATCATCTTTGTCCAGGGCCTTGACAAAGTTCTTAAAAAGGCCCAATTTTATGTGCAGCGGCGGAAGAAGAACGTCTTTTGGATCAATTAATGGTTTATTTGAAATATTTTGTTTTCCTGGCGAATACTCCGTTCTTTTTGGCCGCTCTGTTCTGACGTAATGACATGCAACGCGACTATCCCATAGAGAAAGGAAACAACAATATTTTGTGTAACCTCCTCCTTGCATACCAGTCAACAAACCAATGACCTGAAACACATTAATTTACAGTTATTTACGATGGTATATAATATATATACATAGAAAGTTAAATCACACACCTTAAGGTCACCACAGATCTTCCATTTATAATAGCTGTATTTGAGTAATGTCAAAATTTCAGTCATAGATTCGTAATTATACCCTATACCACTATGTGGTTTGGGTAAAATGACTTTGTGCTGCTGTTTGTAACTACCAAAAATATTTGTCCTAGACCCATCTTTTAATATACCGATTGAATCAGAATCACTTTCTGATTCGATTTAACGATGTCCGGCCGTCCGTCCGTCCGTCCGTCCGTCCGTCTGTGTGTGTGTCCATGTAAAGCTTGTAATCAAACTGCAGGTCGCAAATATGAATATATTTTGATGAAATTTTGTATATTAGCTTTTATCGGCCATGGGATGAAATTGGTGAGAATCGGTCCATGTTCACACCTAGCCCCCATACAAATGACCCCTGTGAAATCAACATAAATTGCCATAAGATCCAAATTATCATATAAATCTTAGTCAAATTGGGTTTGTATGTGTTTATTACATCCATTAATCAGTAGTCCAAAAATGGTCCCTATGGGACAACTCTTAGTTATAGGCCCCATATAGAGCTGCTTCCCGATCTTCACTTAAATCTATCAAAAAACAAAAATATTGCACGGATTCTTTTCAAATTTTGTTTGTATAAATTTATGCATAATACAAGAGACTTTACCAAACATGGTCAGGATCGGTCCATTTTTGGGCCTAGTCCCCATATAGATATAGCATCCGATATGAACTTTTTCATATCTGCAGCAAAAAAATTAACAAAAATCCCACTCAAATTTGGTTTATGGTTATTTTCTATGTCCAGTCAGTTGAGTCTATGAGATAGGGTCTCTAAACGCATGGTATAGGGTATCGTATAGTCGGTCTAGACCGACTATAGTTTTCTTACTTGTTTTCCTTTGTGTTAATGGCATGAGCAATTGGTATGGATTGTTTTTCATTCCAATTATGCAAAAGAGGAGCCTTTAAACTATACTTCGAGCCATCAATATATAATCTCCATTCAGTTTTGTCATATGTCTGGTTCATTTTTTGAAATAAACCATCAACAACAGTACAGTATAGAATAGAGTTTTTCTTTTCAAAATCTGCAGCCAAGCGGCATGCGTGAATCTAGTTATTCTGCGTATTGCTTCGTTAAATGTAAATCCCGAATTAGATCATTCAGCTCAGCATGAGTCACTAAATGGCGTTCATCATCAGCCTCATACAAACTACCACTGCCGGTGAAAGATGTTTCGGACTCACTGATCGTAGCACTGGGAATGATTGGTAATGTATCATTTGGTAGACGTGGAACTGGTTTGTAAACCGATGGGACATTCTCGTAAGAAATATTTTTTCGATTTTTCATATTGAATCCAGCAACTTTTGTTAAACAGAAATAACAATCGGTTTCGTAGTTACTTGACTCTTTCCATAGTACTGGAATTGGAAAATCGAAACAGATCTTCTTGCCATTTGACCGCTTGTATAAAACAGTTCTGTAACTATTGCAAAACATTGTTGGTGTCCACGGTTTGTTCAAGTTTCTGGCAGCAAAACCAAAATAATGTAAATATGCATATTTTAATAATTCTGATATGGTATATTCTTTTTTTCCAAGCAAATATTCACCACACACAAAGCAAACATAGCATGAATCAGTAACACATGATCTCCCTGACAAGCTTAAGCGCTACTATTATGAAGATTTTGAATGAATGTGGGATTCTGTCAAATTAATAATTGTGAAATTGTAGTGTCAGTATTGACTGTTTTACAGTAATGCCAGCATGCGATAAAAAATGACAAGACGTGATAGCACCCAGATTAGGTAAAAAACATGCTTCATTTCTGGAGTAAATTTTTTTTAAAATTTCTAGACCAGTGTTGTTACTTCCACAATCTGTACAAGGAGGAACATGTGCTAAACGGTTTCCACAGCCGGTAGGGTTATGTCATGGTATGGGGAGCCATTTCTTATGGTACCTTATAGTTACAGTTTTTGACGTCTAGAAGGCTTTTCAGGAGGAAATTGAACTACTAAGAGGCTTGAAGTGGAAATTCCAATAAGACAATGCCCCAATCCACACTGCTAGGGTCATCAAATCTTGGATTGAATTTCAAAATATGGAGTTGCTGAACTGGCCACCATACTCTCCTGACCTAAACATAATTGAAAATGTTTGGGGATTTCTTGCATGCAAATGGTATGAGTCAGCGAAGCAGTATTCGGATAAAAATGAATTATTTGAAGCAATTAAACACAGCCTGTCTTGCATTTCGCTAAATTATGACAAGAAACTCTACGATTCCCTACCAAATAGAATTTATGAGGTTATCCGAAATTAGGGAGGAAATACCCATTATTAAAAAATTTAAAAATTCGTATTACATAAGTTCATTTCACAATAAGTAAAAAAATATGTTCTTTGTGAAGGGGTTCTATTCAAGTGAGCTAAATAACAACCTTAACTTTTTATCACCAGTTTTGTTAAAATTAAAAAAAAAAAAATACTTTCGCATACAATGTGTCAACTAGATTTTGAATAAACTTTGATTAAAAAAATAAACTCAATCGTGTTATTTGTTTGGGAGCAATGGTGCTTGAAAATAAATTATAAGATGGGCGCTATTCAAGTTAGTGTATATATCAATAAAATTTGGTGTATGTGTATCTGTTATAACCAAAAAAATTCCTTGTAGGACCATTTTTATTCATAGTTTGGTTAAAATATATATTTTTAAGAAAAGTAATTGACTCTACAAAATATCGTCATGATCGAACCATTTTTTTTACCACCCAGTCCCCATAGTAATATCCGCAAGCCACAAATTAATCACAGCACTTAAATTGGTTCGTATTTATTTTCTATATCCAGTTGTCCAAGATCCTCTCCCTCGAAACACATGGTATAGGGTATTGTATAGTCGGTCCTACTTGTTTTCTAATATACCCTGGGCCAATTTAAATGTTTAAATGTGATAATGAAATACTCGTGATTTAGTTTTACTTGTATGAAATTTTATTTGCTACACAGTTCTCATATTGTTTAAAAAGGTCCAAATGAATATGTCATGCTAGAGCAATTTGACGTCAAAAAAAAAAAAAAAAAATTAAATAATTAAATAATAAAAAAATCATCAAAAGTTAATATTGTAGTTTTAAGAATTAATTTATGCCAGTTGAACAAAACATTACGTTTTAATAGTTAATTACTAAAGAAAAACATGGAAAATTTAGCATATTTTGAACTACATGTGAAGAACATGAAACATAAATTAACCAAAAATTATATTCGATGATTTTTTATTTCAACAACAACAACTGACTTTAACAAGTTTTAGGTAATATTTCTTCTATGTAGTAAAATGTAGGTACAGGTAATATCAAATTTTTATACCCTACACCACTAAGTGCCCAGGGTATAATGAGTTTGTGCTAATGTTAATAACTACCAAATATATTTGACCTAGACCCAGCTTTAATATTACTCAGATTCACAATGTCCATCCCTCCGTCCCTCTGTTTGTCTGTCTGTCCATCCGTCCGTCTGTCTGTCAATGTGAACATTGTTAGCAAACTACAGGTCGCATATATAAATATATTTTGATAGAATTTGGTATATAAGCTTCTATCGGGCACAGGACGAACTTTATCGAATTTGGAAAAAAAAAATCGATGCAAGTTTAGACCTAGTCCCCATACAAATAACTCCCTATGAGATCGACTTAGATTGCCAGAAGACCCAAGTTATCACATAGATCTTAATCAAATTTGGTTTGTTTGCTTTCATTACACCCAGTAATTAGTAGTCAAAAATAAATCCTGTAAGACAATTCTTAGACACAGTCCCCATATAAAGCTGCTTCTGGATATTCACATAAATTTATCAAAAAAAAAAAAAAAAATTGGCATAGATTTTTCTCAAATTTGTTTTGCATACGTTTTTGCAAAAAATAAGTGACCTTACCAACTATGGTCAGGATTGGTTCATTTTTCGACTTAGTTAATAAATCATGTCACACATTTTGTACTTCGGGTTTCTATATAGAAGCGCAAGTACAGAAAGAGAGCATACCTATAATGGTTTGGACGCCCTTTCTGAATCCATATCTAGAATTCTAGAGAGTTGCCCGAATAGTGAAATCGTTGTTGCCGGCGATTTTAATATTTATAACTCTTCTTGGCTTCACCATTTGAGTCAAACGAATTATTTATTATTATTATTTATTTTTTTATTTATTATTTATTAAGTCTATGGTAAAACCTTACAGACTGTTAAGTATAAAAAAAAATCCTTAAATCAAAAATTTGAGATTATGTATTTAAAAATAATATAATATTGCGTTTAATAATATCATCATTTAAAGAAAAATCAATTAAATTGTATAGATCATTGAAATCATGGCAAATTCTTCTAAATAGATCAGCATCGGCAAACTTTTGACGACAGATTGGGATAAACAGTGGAGTGTAAAAACGTGTTGACCGTGCCGGAACGTTCATGGAGATGTTGTCCATAAGAAAGTTTGAGCATATGTCGCCTCGAATTAAGTTAAATAAAAACATAACATTAAGCATTGTTCTTCGGCTTTTAAAGACGGCAGTTTAATTTGAGAAAGTCTAATTGTATATGATGGCAGATTGACAAAACTTGGATAAGAACGTCTTAAGCAGAAAAGGAGAAATTGCTTCTGGACCGATTGAATTTTGGCACTGCGAATATTAGATAGTGGATCCCAAATAACAGACCCGAATTCTAAAATTGGTCTTACTAGGGAGATGTATAGTTGTTTGGTAACTGTAGGGTCATTGAATTGCTTTGCCCATCTTTTAATGAAGGCCAGTACACCACGTGCTTTAATAATTATCATCGAAATGTGTTGAACAAACTCTAATTTGGCATCTAAAAGAACACCCAGATCCAGGATTTTATTTACTTGCTCCAACTGGTAATCTCCAAATTTGTAACATCCAAATTGACCTAATTTTCTAGTAAAGTGCATGTGTTTGCATTTTTTTAAATTTAATTCCATTAAATTTATGTGGCACCATCTATAAAAATTATTTAGATCATGTTGTAGGTGAATTTGTTCACAATAATTCTTATCGCTTAAGAAAATCTTGACATCATCAGCATACATAAGAACATTTGAGGCTTTTATTATACTTGGTAGATCATTTATAAAAAGAGTAAATAAAATTGGTCCAAGATGACTACCTTGAGGCAGACCAGATTTAACTATAATATTCTTTGAAGTAGTATTATTAAAATAAACACGTTGATTTCTGTTGATCAAGTAAGATTTTATCCAGCTTATGCTGTTTGCTGTAAAGCCCATCAAATATAATTTTTTGAGTAAAAGATCATGATTTACTTTATCGAAAGCTTTACTGAAGTCAGTATAAATAACGTCGGTATGTAGCCCATTGACGAAACCCCGATTTACCAAAGTTGTAAGTTGTAAAATATTAGTTAGAGCACCCCTTACGAAAACCATGTTGTGAGTGTGATATTATAGAAGAAACCTGATGACAGAGATTATCCGTTAAACATTTTTCAAATAGTTTGGGAATAGCACAAAGCTTAGCTATTCCTCTATAGTTAGCTACATTCGATTTGTTTCCAGATTTAAATAAAGGAATAATATATGAATCTTTCCATAATGTAGGAAAATGCCCTTGTTTAATGGATGAATTAAATAAAATGCATAATGGAACAGCCAAAGTTTGGGCGCAGTTGATTAAAATGCAGCTAGGAATACCGTCAGGTCCTCCGTTAGTTGAATTCTTGAATGTTTTTAAGTTATTTTTGATATCCGAAGTCTTTATAAAAGGAAATGAAATTGATTGATGTTCCATTACTGGAAATGGATATATGTTTGAAATGTCATATTGAACATCAGAGTAAGTTGTGTTAAAAAAATCAGCAAACATATCGCTAATAACTACATCATCACGGGATTCACGATTAAGATACTTCAGTTCAGTTGGATATCCAGTAGATTTCCTTTTAGAGTTTACAAATTTATAAAATGACTTTGGATCTCTCTTCAAATTTATTTTCATAGTTTCCATGTAATTCTTATAAAGTTTTGTATTTAGAATATTATACTCTGCACGTGTAACTGAATATTTCGTATAATCAGATAAAAGTTTTTAAGACTCGACAATTGTTTTGTGCTCCAAGGAGGGCCAGAGTGGTTGAAAACAGTAAACTTCGGGATGCATTCATTCATATAAAATAGAACAGTTTCGTACAATAACTTGATCGCTGTATCAATAGATGTGGGAGAACCAGATGTAATAGATAATAATTGGAGCTAATCAGTATTACTGAAGTAATAATTTAAATCGTTGTAATTTGCTCTTTTGAAACAAAAAAACTTTTAAGTTATTTGATTTACACTTTGAAACAAATGGCAAATTCAAGTTTATTTCAATGGTAGGATGGTAACGATCTTCTGGTAAAGTAACAGGATCTGCGCGAGATAAAGAGTAGTTTATTGGCTCATTAACATAAATTAAGTCTAAAATCCTTTCATGATCATTATGAACACCATTAATTTGAAAAAGACACAAGTCCGATAAATTATTTATGAAATTATCGTTATCTTCATTTGACACCGTAGGAGTGTAGTAAAAAGAATCAATTAAAAATGTCCATGATATTAACGGCAGATTAAAGTCTCCAAAAACAAGTATAGAATCTTCAGGGTTAGCCTTTGTTACAACTGATTTTATTGATTCAAAATGTTCATTATAAATCGATTGATCAGAATCAGGAGGTATGTAGGAGCAAGTAATAAAAACTTTTTTTTGATTTAGTTTTAACATAACACCAATAATTTCAATATTCGGTAAAGAATCAAGACGTATTTCTTCAGATGATAATTGACAGGAGACAGCAATTAGAACACCACCACCAATTGTTTTAGTATCTCTGTCAAGTCTGTAAATATGAAATTTATTACATAATATCTCAGCGTTGAAGACATTTCTTTTTAACCAGGTTTCAGTAAGAACAATAACATGATGAGAGAAATCAAAGCTGTGTTTAAACAGAGACGTTATTTTTGTGTTAATGCCACGAACATTTTGGTAAATTATAGATATTTGGTTATCATGAAGAGTAGTTAGTTTTTTGGAGCATTTAAATTTCTTAGCGGAAGATGAACAGCATTTCTTGGATTTTCTTTGTATTGATATTCACGGACAAGTGTACTAACGGTCCAAAAATCAGGATTAAGTATAATATCGAAGAGATCAGCTGGGACAATAATTTTAAATGAGGTGATAGTTCTCGGTTGAGAATAATTGAACTTATACGTTGAAATCAGTGCATTCGAATCGATTTTAGATTTTATATAGAATTCTAAATCTTCAACTGAAGTTTCTGAAGCTAAGCGGGATACAAATATAGTTTTCTTTGGAGGTATAACACTCAGCGGGTTATGTATAATTTGATTGTTATTTAAACCAGGAGCAGAAGAATTTAAAACTTGACCATAATTAAGAGGTGTAACATTTTCATGAATTATTCGTACAGTACCAGTAGCTACCTCTGTGTGAGCTGTAAATTTAGAGGACGTAGACGGTAAAGATGATGAATCGTTATCAATTGAGCTGACAGGTGCAGCACTCGAAGAATATGATCTTAGTTGTATATTTGGGGATTTATTAACTGTTTTTTTACGTTTTGGAGATGAAAGAAGTGGTGTATTAACAAATTTATCTAAATTTGGATATTTAGTGAATAATTCACCAAAATTAGAAAGTTTTCTTTGCAGTGATAAAAAGTCCATATTAAGTTGATCAAACTCTGATTTAGAATTTTTGAAAAAATTGTAGAACTCCACATTAATTTTTCTGCAGCGAGTGCAAGTCCATTGCAGGAATTTTGCAGGATCGGCCAGAGCATCTGCATCACGTGACTTAAGGCCACTACATTTCAAATGGTAGTTTCCTAAACACAACCAGCAGGATACCATACGTTCATTTCCGATATTAATACAATTAGTGTTTAAGCAATCCATAATAACGTGAATATTTGATTATAAACTTTTTATAAATTTATTACTTTTACGAATTTGTTTGTTGGGATGTTATTAAATTTGCAAATAGGCTGCTATGTGATGTTAGTGATAAATGGGTGATGATGTTACAATAGTAGAAGGCCGAAGGCCGATACGTTGAGCTTTTCACGGCGCATACTAGCGCAACAATTGAATCAACCAACGCGCATTCCGTGCATTGAAGGGCAACAACAAAATACTCTCGACCTTGTTGTCACTCCACACCCTGATAAGTATGAAGTGAAAATATTTGTTCCTCTCGGTAATCTGGATCACTGCACCATATCTTCATCCTTTTCGTACTCTGTACTGCAAAGTGTTTCAGCACCAGCTATGAAGCACATAGTTTTTATTTACGAAAAGGCCCGTTGGGCTGAGCTCAACGATTTCTTCAAGCATTTCAACTGACAGCTTTGTTTCCTGGATAAAAATGTTGATGCTGCCGCGAAAATGGTGGAAAACCTAATCAAAAATCTTGGTTTAACCAGACTTGCAGAGATGCCGTCAGATCCAAAGAGGAAGCATTCAGATATTGGCGTGGAAATAAAAATTCCGACACTGAATATCACGATCAGCATCTTCGTGTTAAAGTTCTTTCTGCTCCTCGGGGCAGCAAGAGCTTATGGTCTTTTGTTAAAAAAGTAAAGAATAATGCTAGTTCTGCTGTCCCAACTCTTATAATGAATGACCAAATATTCACTGACCCGGTTGATAAGGCTAACCTTTTAACTGAACTTTTTGCAGAAAATTAATTTTTGCCGGATTGCGATCAACCACTGCCCGAACTTGAAAGGGTATCTTGTACTATGTCTAAACTATTCTTTCAAGCGCTTAACCAGTTAAAAAGGTTCTTTCGGATCTCAACATTAATAAGTCTACGGGTCCGAGTGGTATATTCAGCACTGGTGCTGAAACAGTGCTCTTCGACGTTAGCCAGTCTTTTCAGTACTTCGTACAGTGCGGGAGTCTTTTCCTTTTTGCTAGATGCTTGCTAGTGTCCAATCAAACCCTAAAAAGGGTGCGGTTAATAACCCTGATAATTATCGTCTAATTGCAATCTGCTCTGCGCTCTCAAAGGTGATGGAGAACAGGATCAGTTCCCATCTTGTGAACTACGTAGAGGCCAACTCAATTCTTAATGCTCGACAATATGTCTTCCGTAGAAATCGTTCTACGGGAGACCTGTTAGCTCTAATTTCTGAGCGCTGGAGTCGATCCGTTCGCAATTTTGGCGAAAGTAAAGTGGTTGCTCTAGATATTTCCAAGGCATTCGATCTTGTGTGGCAAGGTGCATTGATATCGAAGCTTGTTGCATTTGGTGTCGGTGACTTCTCTCGATTTATATCGAGTTATCTCAGAGACTGCACATTACATGTTGGTATTAATGGGGTCTAATCCAATGAGCATCAGCATATTTGAGGGGTACCCAAATTTCTGTTCTTTCTTCCTCTCATTTCCATATCTATAATATTAATAGGCAAGGCGATTTCTTGTGACCGATGGAAGTTTCACAGTTTTCCCCGATTTTGACAAAAAAATTTATCATTTGAAAGGTATTTGTTTTTAGCTGTTACCCAAATTTGCAGATTTACATCGTCTGAAATATTCTTTTGGAGTTATGATCGTTTAAAGTTGCTACTAACACATACATAAAATTATACAATGCTATGTGTGTGTTTAGTAAATTTGTTAATGTATTTGTCTTAATGTGTTGAGTTTGTTTTCTTCATTTAAAATGAGTTGAATTGTGAAGCATACCTTCAGGAACTTTATTAAATGATAAAATAAAATATCCTAGAATTTGCACTCGAATTTCGAGTGCTGGAATCTGCTAGTCTTTATTAATAACCTTCTTGGTCAAAACTTTTACCTTTAGGAACTTTATTAAATGAAAAAATTAAATTTCCTAAAATTTGCACTCGAATTTCGAGTGCTGGAATTTGCTAGTCATTAAAATAACCTTGTTGGTCAAACTTTTAACTCAATATACTCTTTCGCAGACAGCGGCATTTGTCATTCTTTTTCTTTTAATAGTAGGCCAAGCCTCTTGGAGGTTGGGGGGGCAAAAGGCGGACAATGAATGACACAATCAAAAAAGACCTGTTACCAATCTCCGGGTGGAGTAAAGCGAATATGGTTGATTTTAATGCGCTGAAGACTCAATGTTATTTGTTCACCCATAAGGCCATGTATTCAACGATGTCATCTGTATGTATGGGCGGTATAGGTATTGAGGAATCGGATACTCTTGATTTTTAGGCATGAGAATTCAATGTGATGTTCGTTGAAACGAGCACGTTTTTAAAGTGTCGAAAGAAGCATTCAAGTGTCTTGGGTTTCTAAAACGGTGCAAAAATTACTTCACTCCTTCTGATCTCCTTAAACTCTATACCACTTACATCCTACCGAAAGTGGAATACAACTCCCATATATGGGCAGGGGCTTCAAAGTCTATTTTGGAGCTACTGGACCGTGTGCAAAGGAGGGCATTGATGCTCATCAATGACAGAAGGGTATGCAACTCTATTGACTAATTAGAACATCGTCGGAATGTGGGTTGTGGAGCACTGGTCTATAGATACTACCATGGGGAATGTTCTTCTAAGATTAGTGAACTTATTCCATGTGCCCGAGTTTCGATTCGCACTACCCACTTCTCTAGTAGATCACATCCGTTTGTTGTCTATTGTCCAGTTGACCGCACAACGCATTACAAAAAGAATTCAGATGACAGTTACAATTTGATAAAATGTAACCTAACCTAGTTTCCTGATATCAACACAATGTACTGCACCAGTAAGGGGCATCCCCCGAGTGTTAGTCAAAAACTAAAAAAAAAAATAAATAATGCCACTCAAACTTGGTTTATGCTTATGTTCTATATCCTATTAGTTGGATATAAGATCGTTTCTCTAAACGCATGGTATAGGGTATCGCACATTCAGTCCGGATCGACTATAATTTTCTTACTTGTTTTTTATTACGTTTACTAGGGCTAATCTCATAAAACAAATTACCTGTAGCTGATATGAAATTCAAATTCATACGATTTCTTTAGCTTAAGCTTCTATAAAAATTATTCTATTCCTATATTTAACTACATAATCCAGATATTTTCGGATGTTTGAAACTAAAGCCGACGTTTTTTCTGTTTTAAGATTAATTTAAATTAATTAAAATGTAAATTATTAAAATAATTATATGTACCCTCTTGAAGATTAGTAAAATTTTTAGGCAACATAAGGCCTTAAACTCAAATAAATATAAACCAACGAGGAAGGAAGTCAAGATTTGAATGGCAAATTAAAGTGATATTTGAAAATTTTTATGCTCAAAAAATATAATAAATAACATTTTTCAATAAAACCAACAACACTTTTTTGAATTATGATTTTTTTATATCTTGAATATTTACAAAATTACATGACTCTTAATATCATTTAGATTTGCGTACTCAAGCTGGAACACCCTTCCTGTAATCTATAACATGAATGACATAAGAAGAAGAACAACTAAAATAAATAAATTAATATACACTTATACGTATTGTTAGGCGAATGCAATCCATAACACAGAACACCTAATTAATTCTTATATCTAAAGAAGAAACCGAAAAAAAAATTATATAAAAAAAGTAACTTACGAACTAATTACACAATACAAATTTATGTTAAATTTAATAATATGACGTTTGATGTAAACTCATTAAAACAAGTGTAATTCAAAAAAACCTAAAAAACTGAAATTATTTTCTTATCATAATGCGAGATGGGGGAGACCGAAACAAAACACTTTGGCTTGGCAGGCACACGTCTGCTTGTAGAGTAAGAAACAAAAGTAATGAAGGGGTCAATAAAACTTAATAATTAAAGATTATACGGAATAATATGTAAAATATGAAAATTATATGTTATTAATAAAATTCAAACATAATACACTCACAAGATATAAAAAAAAAATGAATGATGGCGAAAATAGCCACGATAATCGATTTTCGTTTTTGATGAAAAACGATAATATAATAATCATCTATAAAATTTTTATAGGTGCAGAAAGGTATTTAAAATTAATAAGAAAAAAAATCTTAGGTATTTTTGTGTTAAACATAAGTGTAAACTAGCAGATTCCAGCCCTCGAAATTCGAACGCAAATTCTAGGAAATTTCATTTTTTCATTAAAGAAAGACCCTAAACGTATGTTAATCAATTATAGCCAATTCACAAATCAACACAAAAAACAAACTCATTTTAATAACAAACACATCAACAAATTTAATAAACACAGACATAACATTGTATAATTTTATGTATGTGATAGTAGCAACTTTAAATGCAATTTACTCAAAATAAAGGAGAAAATTTAAAAATCTTTAGATCTGCAAAACGGCTAAAAAGAAATACCTTTCAAATAATATACGTTTGGTCAAAATCGGGATAAAATGGTAGAACAAAAAATCAGTCACAAAAAATCGCCTAGCCTATTAATATTATATTTAGATCTAAATACATACAGTTACATTTTTGTTTGTTTAAAGAGAATAAGAGTATAACCATCTTGCTTACTCTCTTACTCTCATCGATAAACATTAGTTCATATGCATTAAAAAAAAAGAAAACAATAACAACAAGTAAACAAAAATGTTTGTGTATGCATCACTATATTTTTTAGTTTCTATATGAAATTTAGTCGGAATTTTATCTTTAAATTTTCGTACGATATTAATCGGACCTAGAAGCTCAACTTCCATACCAACTTGTTTGAAGTAATGACAAACAATATTATCCTAATTTTTCAAGGTAAATGGTGTGATTTCAACAAATTGCCAGATGGACCGATAGATGGACGTTGCTATATTGACTAGAGTCGTTAGAACTATCGCAAATAATTTTTTCGATGCTTTGCAAACGGAATGCCAAACTGATATATAACCTCTGCACAGTAGTGCGGAGGGTATACAAATTATACGCCGTACAAATAATTAGTTTGCGGTGCAGTTTAATAACACTGTCCAACAAATTAAGACTTTTTGAATGGAACAGAATAGCGAACCCATAATTCTGAAAGGGTATGTTGAGTAGATCATTTTTGTAGAACAAACTTATGGTCCAGCACGTCTGAGTATTTTTTTTACAGTG
Organism: Cordilura impudica; assembly: GCA_963682025.1. Taxonomy (NCBI): domain Eukaryota; kingdom Metazoa; phylum Arthropoda; class Insecta; order Diptera; family Scathophagidae; genus Cordilura; species Cordilura impudica. The sequence goes on along the minus strand of OY821518.1, from coordinate 42,093,295 downwards.
GGTCAAAGTTTTCATTTTTTGGTCGAAGGGAGCATTATACTTTATGAAAAAAATGCTGTAAGTTAATGTCTGAGAGAATTCTTATGGTCAGAGTTGTATTGTGGAATTGTATGGGGATTATTTTTGTGGAAGATCTTAACCCTCTAACTGGTCTCTTTATGGGTCAATTTGACCCTTTTTTCGAGAAAATCAAAAAATATCCTTTAAAAAAGGACATTTAAGGATTAAAATATTCTACGAAAATGTTTGCCGAAAATTTTCAGTGAGGGTCACCAAAGACACCATTGTTGTAAATAAAGCTCTTTACGATTAATTGGCAAAATTACACGCCAACTTCTATAAAAAAATTATAATTTTGTTTTAATACTGGTTTATTATAGTATGTACATATTTATTTTTTCCTTCAAATTTTCGAGTAAAAGGGAATTGGGAAATAGCAGTAGTATGACAATGGATTAAAGATTAAACTTAATACGCTTTCCTGTATTTAGCTTGACGTGAATGTTCCGATGGGTCAAGGTTTCTGTACAAGCCCCATACGTATTCAACAAGCATTACACTTTGGGATTTCCCTTTGAATCTTTCTTCCAACCTTTCACCGTGTTCATCTGAAACCGCTCCAAGGTTTTCTTTAAAAAAAATTGAGATGAGAGTGCAAAAAATGCAGCTTTAGTGACATCTTAACGCCAATATTGTTAAAACCGATTAGCATGCTTTAAATATTTTCTGCATAGTTTTGTGCTTTTGAGTTTCCAAGGAATTCTGATATAACCAGCTGCATAAAGTCAAATGCTGTCTTTTGCATATCCGACAGATGACCATAAAATTCTTCATCTTGTAATAATTTTCTTATATCGGGTCCAACGAGCATTCCTAGAAAAGGTAATTTACATTGAATGAAATAAATTATTTCTTAAAACCGTATGTTACCTTCTTTTAATTTTGCTGCAGATAATCTGGGGAAAATTGTTTGAATGCGTTTGAAAGCATTTCCTTGTGTATTTAAGCCTTTAATAAAATTTTTCACCACGCCCAACTTAATATGCAGCGGTGGAAGTATGACCTTATCTTTTGGGACAAGGACATGCATTACATTTAAGTCACCAATAATATTTTCTTTACGTTCTTCGAAATATTTAATATGATAATGGCTGCTGGCAGCACGTGACTCCCATTTACAAAGAAAGCGCATATATTTTGTGTATCCTGTTTGCATTCCAGTCAATATTGCAATCATTTTGAAGTCTGCGCATACTTCCCATTTATATTTATAGTATTCAATTTTATTTAAGAAATTTGAAATATTTGCGTATGTTTCCTCCTTTTTTGTGGAATACGCAACCGGTATTGATGGATGCTGATTTCCATTGTACAGAAAAACTGCTTTTAAGCTGTGTTTTGTAAGATTGTAAGTCACAGCTGACTAGACGCGAGAACTCAGTGTTTGGCCCGGCCGAACTTGACGCCGTTTTTACCTGTTTTGTATATGTTGGTGTATAATTTTACTAATTAAGCATAAAGAGCTTTATTTACAACAATGGTGTCTTTGGTGACCCCCACTGAAATTTTTCGGTAAACATTTTCGTAGAATATTTTAATCCTTAAATATCCTTTTTTAAAGGATTTTTTTTGATTTTCTCGAAAAAAGGGTCAAATTGACCCATAAAGAGACCAGTTAGAGGGTTAAGATCTTCCACAAAAAAAATCCTCATACAATTCCACAATACAACTCTGACCATAAGAATTCTCACAGACATTAACTTACAGCATTTTTTTCATAAAGTATAATGCTCCCTTCGACCAAAAAATTAAAACTTTGACCCACTGTAAAAAAAATACTCAGACGTGCTGGACCATAAGTTTGTTCTACAAAAATTATCTACTCAACATACCGTTTCAGAATTATAGGGTCGCTATTCTGTTCCAAAAATGCTGTTGGACAGTGTAATCTATCTAAGTAATATTTAAGTATTTCCCAAGTTCAAACCCCAATAAAATGAGAGAAAGGCACTAGAATGGGCACAAAATAACAAGTGTTAGAAAGATCTTCTAAATATCTTTGATTTGAAATCAATTTCGGAGAAGCTTTACAAATGTTAGAAACATCAAAGTATGAAATGAATATATTTCAAGGACCTAATTAACGGCTTTAATTTTGCGCCCATATATTTCCTAATTCTTGAGTTATTGAGGTTTGAACTTGGGAAAAACTATATTTTCCTTTATTTTGTTCGCTTCATACAGAGGAGATTTGTATATAAGATTGTTATCCCTTTTGCAATAATTAGAAAAAATCTAGACCCATAAAAATACTATATGTGTTTTTGATCTTTATAACAAGCGGAGTTGATACAGCGATGTCCGTCTGTCCGTCTGTGGAAATCACGATCACGACATCAATAGGTCAGCTGTGTTGCACATGTTTAGTGAAAATGATTCATAGACATCCTGAACAAGTTTTTATTTAAAACCATCAAAATCGGCTTAATAAGTCTCCAAATATCAATGAAAATGTAAAAACTCTTGGAAAAATAAGATTTCTCTATGTCGTTTGTGTTCTTGCAAAAAAAAAAAAAAAAAATAAAAATAAAAAATAAGCAATCATACATTTTTTCAGAAGTTTTTCATGGCTCAACAAACTTAAAATTGTCAGAGATGAATATCTGTTTTTCAATTTATGTAGGGTTAAGTCGATTTCTCTTCTCGCTTCCGCATGAGCCAGCCTACTCTAATAACATAAAAATAATGTCAGATGGAAGTTAATACTTTCTATGAAAAAAAGTATCATTGTTTTTATATAAAAAAAAAAAACTGTAAGTAATTATAATAAATAGTGGTTAAAAATAAAAACCATAAATTATAAATTTAAAAAGTGCTAGAACTTAAAGGTAAAGTAATTGTATTAAAATGGTAAGTGTAGCCAACATTGGTTATAATATTGGTTATAATAATATTGGACGAATTCACCTCTCTTGCTTGTTTTTCGATAAAATCGATCTTCAAAAAAACTTAAAAATTTTTAAAGATCTTCTAGCCATAGGGCAAGAGTTGCAGAAAAGTAAAAAAAAACAAAATTTCTGGTGAAACGATCTAATCAATATATACTATTTACAAACAAAAAAAAAAAATTACATATGAATAATATCGAATTACAAAGTTGGCCGAGCTTAGCAATGTTTATTTAATACAGAATTCATACAATTGCCGTTAAATTCATTCATAGCTTGCAAATTCATTACAGACCCTTAAATTCCTGACGGAATTTGTATGAATTCGGTATTAAAAGAATTCGTTGTATGGGAAATTATATAAATAAATCATATAAATATATAAATTATAGCCGGTATAGACCGGTATAGTGTATCGTACACCCTATACCATGCATTTAGAGAGAGGGTCTTGTATCCAACTTTGCTGTGGCAATAACTGGATATAGAAAATAAGTATAAACCAAAATTTAGTGCTATTGTTATTAATTTGTGGCGTGCAGATATGAAAAAAATTACATCTGAAGTTATTTTTGCATGGGGTCTTAGTCAAAAAATTGACCGATCATATCTAGCAAGTCACTTAGGTTTCTCGAAAATTTATATATATATATACAATATTTTTGTTTTTGATAGATTTAAGTAAAGGTCGGGAATTAGCTTTAATGAGGACTAGACTAAAAATTGTTCAACAGGGTTTTTTTGCACTATTGATTGGTGGGTATAATAGACACACATAAAATATGTTTTTTTTTTTTTTGCATAGATAGAACTTACGAAAGGGTTAGCTGTCAAACGAGCTGTCATACTGCACTCACTTGTTCACATTTATGGTCAGTCCAAATTTACTTTGAAAAGCAGTCATCTATTAAGCCGTGTGTTCACTAGCAAGTCACTTGCGGAAGAACTTCTGCAAGTACTTGCTGAATGTTTCCACTCATACCGAAACTTGCGGAAGTCTGCATCCAGAAGTAGTTTCTAGAAGTTATTACGACAAACTTGCTGCAAGAAATTGCAGACGTGTTTCCACACAACGTGAGTACAGCTTGCAGTAGAGTTAGCTTTTTTTACGAATGATAGTATAAAAGTGTCTTGTGACAAAAAAAAGATTGGCAGCTGCCTCACAACACATTTATTACAAAAAAAACAACAAAATAAAAACAAAGAAGTGTTTGAGTGAGAAATTGGGTGCTGAGACGCGTAGATTACAGCTGAAAAATTTCCTGAGAATGTCTCATAATGATTTTGAATACATTTTATCATTAATTCAAACAAGTATTCAAAAGCAGGATACTAAAATGAGATTGGCTACACCTCCCAAAGACCGTCTTTTAGTTACTCTTCGATTTTTGGCAACAGGTAAGAAAAAACAAGAAAAATATTTTTAGTTCATATCTTATATATATTTACGCTGATCCCTGACTCACTGACTGACTGACTGATTCTGTAACGCTGAAATAATACACATAGCACTCCCTACAAAGCTATGCGAAATACACAAACAAAATTTAATCTTTCTCATTTTATACAAACCCACACACAATTTTCTCTCTTCTATGTTACCGACCAGTGCTGCTAATAAAATCTTCTGAAAATCGACAATTTTGGAAACTAAATCGCCAAAATCGTCATTTTTAAAACAAGAAATTGTCAAGAAAATAAAAATAAAACTCTACAAAATATTACAAAAGGAAATAATCAAATTTATTTATATCATTCATATTACGAATATTATTACAGCATTGGTTATTTCTAATGTATTAGTGGTGTAATTTCAACGAAAAAAATTTAACACAGCAATCAACTAAATAATTTTATTGACATGTATCTATAGCTGAAACATATAATATAGAGTTAAAGTATCGCCGTAATTGAAACTTAAATCTTAAATAGAGATGCTATTCTAGGTATTTCCGTTTTGAAACGACTTGACCCAGAATTAAATCTATACATACTTTGTAATTTCCATTTACACTGAACAAAAACTATCAATTTTCGATAAACAACCCATTAACTGGTAACCCTTAAAATCGTAATTTTTATACTACTGAAAATTTTTTATCTTCAAGTATCATTTTTACAAATTTAACAAATCATTTTAACAAATTGAAAAATCGTTGAAATTACAATAAGTTGTCAAAATTGGCAACACTGCTAACGATAATAGCACTACATATGCAGATTTCGTGTTACATATGGAATAAGTTGAACACAAAAAATGCATAAAAAAAAACTAATATCTATTCAAATTCTTCTTTAAATACCCATTGTTGGTCAATGAAAAAATTCTGCAAAAAAAGTAATGAATAAATTTTAAACATTTTTATTTTTCTCATTTAACGTCGTCCGATATTCATATATACTTCTTTTATCAAAATAAACTTATTCGTTTGTCTGTTTTGTTTTTCATCTCAAAATTGGTTTGTATTGTTAAGAGTGCTTTCGCTCAGTTCTCTGATGGCCAGCACTTACCAAAGAGAATGCTTTTTTGATAAATATTTGAGAAAAAAGAGATCTTCAATGTAGATTTTGTTGTTGTCGAACGTATGATTTCGTTTATAGCTCTGTATTGAAAACCCCTTGAAAAAATAGTGCAATATTAAGTTTAAAATTAAAATTATTGTAACTTTACATAACTAAATTACATTGTAATTTTTTTTTCACTCATAATATTAATTTTTGCATAATATGCTTTTACAAAAATTTGGTCAAACATAAATTACGTAAAAAGGTATATTTAAGATTTTAATTTGAATAATTTATTGAAATTATCATGGAAGAATTAAAAGCGATTTTTTTTTTAAGTTAAACTAATACGCGCTCATTTTTTATTTTTTCTTTTTTGGATTTATAGATAACTTTGCAAAAAATGTAGTTCTCTTTTTTTTCAGTTTACATGTATGATGAAATATGAAATATTTTTTTCTTTTTTGTGTACATTGGTGTATTGGTGTTTGCATTTCCTTAGGTTTTAAAACCTTTCTTTGCATTTCTCTTCCTGAATGCGCAACATGTCGAGAGTGTTGTGTCAAAATTTTAAGTAAATCAGAGCAAAACTTAAAAAGATACAGTGTTTCCAATGACCGGCCTCATACGGTATATAGTATACAAATCAGTTTTTAAAAACTTTAAACCGATTTTCTCGCAAATAAATGTTCGAAATCCGTGAACATCTTCTTGATCGATGCTTTTGAAATTTTAGACACTATAACTATACAAAAATCATCAGGTAACCACGAATTTTTTTTTTTTAATTCCATTTTCTTCCCCATTTTTTAACAACAAATTCCCGAAATTGTATAAGAAAAATCGTTTTTCACTTCAAAATGCTGCAAAAAACAAATTGAAAAACTCTTTGTCATTACTTCAGGAAACATGTCACCTTTTAAACGCATTTCGATTTTTTTATTTCACATGGTCCGGTAACGAGTTATGATGTTCACCGCAAAACAACAACGCCTCCGGATATTGGCTGTCACGGACTTATTTATTAAAATTTTTAGTTGAAAATTTTTTGAAAGAAGAATTATGCAATTAATTATTATTATTATTATTAACTTTTAAAACCTTTAAAACCCCCCCCCCCTTCAGAAACTTTTAGGAACCTTGCTCTAAAACGTTTTTTTTTTTCTATGCTATTCTATTTTTTCTACAATAAAATGGAGTTCGGTTATAACGAACTCGGCGGGACCGGCCAAATTAGTTCGTTATAGACTAAGTTCGTTATAACCGTAGTATTTTTTGTTTGTTTTGTCCGAAAGGTTTAAAAACTTTTTTTAGTTGAATAAGTTTACTTATGTTGATGCATTTTAAAAAGTTATAAAACATAAATTAAATTATTAAATTATTAAGACTAAAATTACCGAGTTTCTATCAAAATAAAATATTTTTTTAAAATCATATAATATTAAAAACTCCTTATAGAAGCAGAAAATATAAAGCAAAGGTTGGCTACTGGCAAACTTATGCGAAAATATACATAAAAGGACCTTTTACAAAACTTCATTTGAAAATCGAAGTTTTTGGTTTGTATTTTTTACAACTGTTTTCCGATTTTTTTTTTTTTTAAATTTTAAAAACATTAAAACTAATTTTTTTTAAATATATAAATATAGGAAAATTTTGAAATGGGAAAAAAAATTTGTTTGTTAAAGTCAAAATAAACGGGCGCCTAGGCGCCACACAATCCACTAGTTATCTATAATATTAATAGGCTAGGCGATTTCTTGTGACCGATGTTTTGTTCTACCGTTTTATCCCGATTTTGACCAAACGTATATTATTTGAAAGGTATATCTTTTTAGCTGTTTTGCAGATTTACAGATTCTTAAATTTTTCCTTTATTTTGGGTAAATTGCATTTAAAGTTGCGACAAAAACTTCTGGAAGTCCCTTCTGGAAACAACTTCCGCAAGAAAACTTGGTAGTGGCTTTATATACGACTTTGTGATTTTTATGGCAAACAGATCGTGGTCTACACCCATATAGGATTCAGCTGGCGTAGGAATTAAAGCCATGAGACCATCACAGGCGTCTTTCTTTCGCTGATTTGACTGTAGAGCAGTAGAAAAATGACCCGATGTTTTATCGGGAAATTGTGTTCAGCGATGAGGCTCATTTTTGGCTTAAAGGATTTGTTAACAAACAACAGATCATACAGACTCCACTATATCCAGATGCACCGTTTAGTGCGGCTTACACGATGACATCGGACATTATTTCTTCAAAAATGAAGCCGGAGCTCCCTTTGCGATCAATGGAGGTCGTTACCGCGCCATGATCAATTATTTTTTGTTGGAAAATATGGATGACATTGATCCGGGAGTGATGCACATTCAACTATCGACTTATTGAAATCAAAATTTGGCGATAAGTTTAATTTGAGAAATGGGCCTGTCAATTGGCCACGGTCGTACGATTTGGCACATCTCGATTTTTCCTGTGGGCTACGTGAAGTTACTGACTTATGCTGATAACCCAGCAATAATTAACGCCTAGGGGGCCAACATTGTTCGTGTTATTCGTGATATACGCCTCGAAAAAGCCGCCCAAATTTGAGCATCAAGAATGCGCTTCGTCAATAACAGCCGCGGTGGCCATATGCTCGAAATCATTGTCAAATGTCAAATGTTGATGTTTCGAAAAAAACTTTTTTTTTTTAATTTAATTTATTGTGCTATTTTTTACATTTTCAAGTTCTATCGGGTTTTAAAAACCACCTTTACATAAAACTTTATCGATATGTATAATATAATCTGGATCTTACGTCCAGAAACGAATTATTTGCACAGGGTCTAGATCTGAACATGTATCGGGTTTCACCACTTTCATTAACGTTCCTCCCATGATCGATGAAGGCTTATATTCTAAATTTCATTAAAATATATTCATATTTGCGACTTAAAGCTTCATTACACGGTTTAGATGGTCATACGAACGGGCGGAAGGACGGACAGATATAGCTTAATCGACTCAGAAAGTAATTCTGAATCGATCGGTGGCTCAAATATTTTTGGAGTTACACATTATGCTATAGGGTATGAAATTATTCAGAAATTATAAATCCATTCCTTTAAGAAGATAACAAAGTGGAAACTTTTTAATTTATCCCATACAATAAAATGTGTTCGTTATCTATATGTTAATACGTGAAAGAAATTTTTTTATTCCCTTTTTAAGCAAAACGCGGGCTTGAAGGAGCGTGAAATTTGGCATAGTTATAGCTCATATGAAGGGGAAGCGGAGAATGATAAAATTTATGTATAATATGTTTTCAAAATATATTAAATTAAATAAAATAAAGTATTTATAATAATTCGTTACAGCCTGTTGATTTAAAGCTATGTGTAATAATTTTAAAATAGCCTAAAGGTAAGCTAATCAATTTTAGCCAATTCACAATTTATCGAATTTCATTACAATCATATATCACACGCCCTGTGTTGAACTGTGAATTGGCTAAAATCGATTAGCATACCTTTGGGATAATTTTTATTTAAATATTCATAAATTTTCTATATACATATATAGATTAAAAAATCATTAAAAGAAAAAAAATTTAAGGAAAAAATTAAATTTCCTAGAATTTGCACTCGCATTTCGAATGCTGGGCTATACTAGTATATTATTAATTCATTGAATGTGTATTGAAAGCTACAATTAACTTAAACAATGAAATGCTTTCAAACTTTATTTCCAGAAATTTTAATAATCACAGACATATTTCAAAAGGATGCTCTTTGGTGAGAAAGCAAATTGTTATAATAGTGCTGGAATTGACTATAAAATTTTGCAGAGTGTATATTTAAGTACATCCCATGTTTACTCCTAGTAATTTAATTTAATATTAAATCCCCTTGTTCTTGTACTTATTTGATATTTCTCTGTTTCAATCATGTCTATAATTATATTCTTCAAATGCACGCATATTAAATTTCACACTCTTTTGAATGTGTTTTGACCAGTGGTGCTGGGCAAAGAAGTCAGTTGCAATATTTAAAGAAATATACCATTACAAAAAAAAAAAAAAAAAAGCCAACAACGAAAAAACATCAAACATGTTAAGCCGACTTCTAGTAATTGACGCAGGGAACAATTAGTAGTTGGTCGGCTGGTATTGGTTACAATTTCCTTCTCAAGTCTTAGAGCTTCCACCTAAAGGCGTTTACATATCGTTGTAATGTGTTTGCTATAACAACATTGTTAATTCATTAAAGGGGAAAAAATTATGCTAAATTTATACTGTCTTGTTAAGACACACACACGTACATACGTACGTATCAATATATTTTCTTTTTTAAAACCAGTGTTAATATGCACTTTGGCAAATCATGCAGAACTTCAAAGCTGTTTTTTTTTTTCTTTAGCATATGAAAACAATATAATTGTAGGTAAATTTTAAGTTTCTTTTTTATATTTACTTTATTAATGTGTATGTGTGTGTGTCTCCAAAAGGTTGTTGACCGCAAATAGTTCGCAGAAAAAACCTAACTAACTTTAAATGATTCTTTTACTCTCCTCTACTTAAATTACTTTACTTAAATGACATTTTTTTTTGAGAGGAGTTCATGCTTATATAAAGAAAATAAAAAAGGATTTCAGTTGTTTGTTCTTTTGCCGACATTATCAAAAATATCATATTACAAAAACAAGTTTGTTTACTGTTTTGAGTAGTATTTATTCTTAGATGTTAATTTACTGATCTTAAGCTTTTTGCCAAACAGAGAGAGTCAGTGAACTTTGAATGTGTTGAAAATAAAGTATGACATATGCATGTAATAATATTCGATATCCTGTGGAATGATTTGAGGACAAAAAGAGGCATTTGATTAAAAAGCTTTATGAATTTTTAAAACATTATACCAAAACTTTGAGAATTTTTTTTTTGGTAATATAAAAGAATATTTCTTATATTCTTCGAAAAAAAATGAGGTGCCAAGGAAATTTTATTTACTATTTGCAGAGAATATAAGAAATTTTATTTTATTAAATCAACTATTTGCAGAGAATATAGAAAATATGATTTTATAAAATAAAATTTCCTATATTCTCTGCAAATAGTAAACTGAGAGTAAGTGAGTTGTTGTGGTAACTTAATTTGGGGCCAATCGTGTTATTTAGCCCAATTTATATTCTCACAAAAGGAGTGAGATCGAAAAAATGTAAACACACGTCTAACTTTTTTCGCAAGCATAATTTGAATTTTTTTTTAAATTATTGACTAACACTCAGGAAATGCCCCTACAAATGTAGTGCATTGTGCTGATCTCAGGAAAATATATTAGGGGAAGGAGGAAAGAGGGAATACTTTTTGTGGATATTTGACTTAAATGTTATGAGATTGCAACTGTCAGGAAAGACCAGTGCGGGAAGTTTATTCCACATACGGCTAGTTCGACACATAAACGAATTCTCTCTGGAATGCATTGTGCGGTCAACTGGACAATAAACTACAAACGGATGTAATCTACTAGAGAAGCGGGTAGAGCGAACCGAAACTAGGGCACTTGGAATAAGTTCGCTAATCTCAGAAGAACATTTCCCATTGAAGTAATTTTTGCACCGTTTTAGAAAACCAAGACACTTGAATGCTTCTTTCAACACATGAAAAACATGCTCGTTCTTACGAACATCACATTGAATTCTCATGCCTAGAACATCAAGAGTATCCGATTACTCAATACCAATACCACCCATATAAATATACAGATGACATTGTTGAATCCATGGCCCTATGGGTCAACATACAACATTGAGTCTTCAGCGCATTAAAATCAATCCTATTCGCTTTACCCCTCGGAGATTGTTAACAGATCTTGTTTGAGTGCGTCATTCATTGTCCGCCTTTTGTCCCCCAACCTCCAAGAGGCTTGGCCTACAATTAAAGGAAAATTAATGAAAAATGCTGGTGTCATCTGCGAAAGCGTATATAGAATTTAAAGCTTGATTAAGAAGGTCGTTCAGAAGGATCAAGGTATCTTTGAAAAATATTATGATAATATTAGAGACCCTATCTCTTAGGTCCAACTAATTAGATATAGAAAATAATCATAAACCAAATTTTAGTGGCATTGTTACTAATTTCTGTTGCCCTCGAATATGAAAAAGTTCATATCGGATGCTATATTTATATGGGGACTAGCTCAAATAATGGACCGATACTGACCATAATTGGTAAGGTCACTTATTTTTTCCAAAAACATATACATACAAACCAAATTTGAGAAAAATCTGTGGAATATCTTTGTTTTTTGATAGTGGAGATCGGGAATTGGCCTCATATATGGGCTATGACTAAGAATTGTCATGTTATGTTTATTTTTGGACTACTGATAAATGGATGTAATAAACATGCACAAATCCAATTTGACCGAGATCTATATGATAATTTGGATATTATGGCAATTTAAGTCGATCTCATAGGGTTCATTTGCATAGGGACAGGAACCCTTTCGAACCATTTTTAATAGTCTTCATCCTTTGGCTAATAGAAGCTTATATACTAAATTTCATCAAATTATATTCATATTTGCGACCTGTAGTTTGATTGCAAAGTTTACACAGACACGGACGGACGGGCATCGCTAAATCGACTCAGACAGTGATCATTTGGTATAATAAAGGTCAAATATTTTTGGAAGTTACAAGCATCAGCACAAAGTCTTTATACCCTGAGCTCATAGTGGAAGAGTGTAAGAAAAGGTCAATATGAAGAATAAAACCATGCATCTCATATGACAACTCTTACGAAACTGAGAATAGTGGAAATTGGAAATTTTTTAAATTCAAAAGTAACGATTGTATGTCTGACAGTGGTGTAGCTTCTGAGACTAATACGAAGTAAAAGCTGTATGGTATTAAAATTGATTCTTAACCACACTGCTCGTAGGCCTGACCTTAGGAGAGTGTGTTAAAACGCATGACCAAACAGTGCCAATACGAGTGTACATGAGATGGACGCAGGTTCAAATCTCACGGCCGTCCTAAGTAGAAAACATATAGAAACAATCTAATCAATTACAACATTACAATTATTTCAATGTTGAATAAAATCACCGATGAAGGCTGGAATGCCAGAAACTGATCTGATTAAGAATTCAGATTGGTTATGAATTTTAGAAATGTATGATTTCTTCTCCACACTAAGAACATTCACTTGTTAAAAGTTTGATTAAAATGAGTGAGAAAGTAAAAATACGTGCGAAAATTATTAAATATTTTCAATAAAATCCAACTTGGTCCTACAAAAAGTTGGCCAACGAATCAAAGATCTGCCGTCAAACTGTTGCTCATGTAATTGGAAACTATCAAGAGAATTTGAACATTGATAGAAAACATGGTTCGAGAAGAAAGAAAGATCCGCTGATTTTTTTGAGGCCAAAAAATAGAAAGCATATTGAAAAGAGCTCCCAACTTAAAGCAGCCCGGAATATTTGGTGCGAAATGTTAAAGCCAATGTACGTTTGGAAACATACAAGGTCCAAAATGTTCCAGATAGGAACGCTACAAAAAATTTAGACGCCACAAACAGAGCATGAAATCATGTTTCATGAAAAAATACTCCTTGTGCATAATGGACGACGAAACGTACTTTAGCGTACAAAAGTATTTGCCATCCCTAGAATATATGGTTTTTCTAATAGTTTCCGTTTAAAGGTCTTATGCTCGTTTTCTCAAAAGGCGATTATTTTCTATCCCAACGAGAAACTGCCGATTAAAGAAATTTGGTTTTCTCAATGTCTGGTTTGCTTCTATTTTGTCGCAAAGATAACCGACACTCATCTGCCAATTATTTATTTATCGTACAGATAAATTATTCTCCCAACTTTCATATCAATTTTGAGAAAATAACTGAAAATAATTCTCCCAACTTTTATACGTATTCTGAGAGGCATTGCCAACAGAAAATAAAGTTTTTGTCGGTACATTGAGAAGACCAAAATTGTTAATCGGCACTTTATCGGTCCAATAAATTTATGTCCTGGTTAAGTAACAGGCAGTTTGACGATACATTGAGAAAACCGGCATTAAAATTATTAAAGATGGAATTTGCATTCGTTATGAGAAAAATATTTATTACTAGTACAGCTCAGCACTCGAAATTCGGAAATATTATTTTTTCATTCAATTTTTGTCATCCAATGTTCTGTTTATCTATATATATAAAAAATTTATGAATATTTAAATGAACCTAAAGGTATGTTAATCAATTTTAGCAATTCACAATTCCATACAGAGCATCTGATATATAATTTAAATCGTTCGCATTAACAGGGTGTAACGAATTATTATAAATATTTTATTTTATTTAATTTAATATATTTTTCAGACAGATTAGACATAAATTTTATCATTCTCAGCTTCTCCTCCATATAAACTACATCTAAGCCAATTTTCACACTCCTCCGTGCCCGCACATTGCTTAAAAAGGGAACTAAAATTTTACCTTCACGTATTAAGGTATTAAGGTAAAAACATTGGTTTTTCAACAGGTAATAGAAAATAGAACTTTAGTGAAAAGAAGCTTTTTTGTTGAAATTTCCTTAGTGGGTAAAGTATTAGCTTGGGCTTTTTACAACCCATCAGGTGGTGGCAGTATTTTAATTTTTTTACCCGAAATGAAAAAATCAAATTGAAATACTTTAAGCAAAAAACGGTTGAAAGTGCAAAATTTAAATATTTGATTGAATTAAAGAAAGTAAGGCAAAAACTGCGGAGATTTCAACTGAAGCTCGTTACCATATTATTTCTCTACATAACATAAGGAAAAACAATCAAACAGTTGCAAAGGAGCTCAAAGTATTGCTTCGAACCGTGGACTATATTGTGAAAAAATTGAAAAAGGATGGTACGATTGCGAATAAAAATCGAAGCGGTCGGTCCAGAGTAACAACAAAATGTGAGGATCATGTAATATTTTCAAGTAAACGAAATCACCGCATATGCAGTAAATCCCACTACAGTAAAAGGACGCCTTATCGCAGCGGGCTTGAATGGCAGGATCGCCATGAAAAACGTCATCTTCGCCTAAAAAAAGAAAGAAAACAAGTAAGAAAATTATAGTCGGTCTAGACCGACTATACGATACCCTATACCATGCGTTTGGAGACCCTATCTAACTGCATATAAAAAATAATCATAAACCAAATTTGAGTGGGATTTTTATTAATTTTTTTGGCTGCAGATATGAAAAATTTCATATCGGATGCTATATCTATATGGGGACTAGGCCCAAAAATGGACCGATCCTGACCATGTTTGGTAAGGTCTCTTTTATTTTGGAAAAATATATACAAACAAAATTTGAGAAGAATCAGTGCAATATTTTAGTTTTTTGATAGATTTTAAGTGAAGATCGGGAAGCAGCTCATTATGGGGCCTATGACTAAGAGTTGTCCCATAGGGATCATTTCTGGACTAGTGATTAATGGATGTAATAAACACATACAAACTCAATTTGACTAAGAACTATATGATAATTTGGATCTTATGGCAATTTAAGTCGATTTCATAGGGGTCATTTGTATGGGGGCTAGGTCTGAACATGGACCGATTCTCACCAATTTCAATAGCGTTCATCCTATGGCCGATAAAAGCTTATATACCAAATTTCATCAAAATATATTCATATTTGCAACCTGCAGTTTGATTACAAGCTTTACATGGACACACGGACGGACGGACATCGTTAAATCCAATCAGATAGTGATTCTGATTCGATCGGTACAATTAAAGATGGGTCTAGGTCAAATATTTTTGGTAGTTCCAAACGGCAGCACAAAGTCATTATACCCAAACCACATAGTGGTATAGCGTATAAAGATTAGAGTGGGGTGAACAAATATGAAAATTGGACTGTACACGATCGGTTCATGTTTCTTTGGTCCGATGAATCGAAGTTTGAAGGGTTCAGTTACACAAGGCGAGTTTTTGTGAGGCGCTGAGCATGTGAACGTGCGTAGCATGAATGTTTAGTGCCAACAGTCAAACACCGGGGAGGTTCCGTAATGATTTGGGGTTGCTTTGCTGGTGAAAGTGAGGGCGAGTTATACAGAATCGATAAAACTCAGTAAAAGACTATTCCATGGATTCTGGATTAAGAATTGTGCAAAAATTTGTAAGCAGTATTTAGAGACCCAGAAAGCAGCTGGAACCTGCAAAGTTATGGAATGGCCACAATTATCTGTCCTACATCTGAGGAAGATCTGCAGAATAAACTGCAGCAAGCATGGAACCATATCACTCCAGAAAGTATGAAAAAAGTTGATTCAAAGGATGCCACATTGAGAGAATCTAAAATTTTAGAGAATACAGTGTGGTTTCAAAAAATATTAATTTAAATAGGAAACATAAGGAGAAGGGATGTCAAATACTTTTGGACGGCGATGTATGTACTAGCAGATTTTCGCAGCTTCCGAGTCAAAATCTTTATGTTGCTAATGCTCGAGGAAATGTTGAATATAAGTTTAGGACCCAAAAGCAGACGAATTTTTCAAAAAAGTTCCTGGTATGAAAAGCAATATGCGGTTGCGGCGAAAGAAGCAAGTTATTTGTTACTACAGGGTTAATAAATACCGAAATTTATATTACGGAGTGTTTCCAAAAAAAGAATCTTTCCTTTCTTCAGGGGGGGGGGGGGGGGGGTGAGGTTTTAAAACCCTATTTTTATTCTAAATGTACAGCACGTCGAGAGTGTTGTGTCAAAATTTCTATTAAATCGGAGCAAAATTAAAGAAGATACAGCGTTTCCAGCGACCGGTCTCATCGTATATAAATTAGTTTTTAAAAAACCCCGTGAACATCATAACTCAAAATCTACTTGACCGATTCTTTTGAAATTTTACACAGTATTTCTACACATAAATCGCCAGGTAACCACGTAGTTTTTTTTTTTTTTTATTTTCCATTTTCTTCCCCATTTTTTGACAACAAATTCACCGAAATTTTATAGCAAAAATGAAATGAAATGAAAAACATTCAATATGCTGCAAAAAAAAAAATATATTAAAAAAACTCTTCGTGAATACTCGGGAAACATACCAGCTTCAATTCAATTTTATTATTTCACATGATCCAGTAACGAGTTATGATGTTCACCGCAAAACAAAATTTAAAAAAAAAAATTTTTATTTTAAGATTGTAGTTGTTCGACCTTTCAAATGTTGATAAATAAAAATTCTCGAGCTCGAGGTCCGTTTTAATTATAAAACGTTACTAAATGTTACATTATATAAATGTTACGAAAGATATGTGTTCTTAAATTCTTTTTTAGATATTCC
This sequence comes from Cordilura impudica, assembly GCA_963682025.1. Taxonomy (NCBI): domain Eukaryota; kingdom Metazoa; phylum Arthropoda; class Insecta; order Diptera; family Scathophagidae; genus Cordilura; species Cordilura impudica. The sequence goes on along the minus strand of OY821518.1, from coordinate 42,076,531 downwards.
CCGATGATGACATTCGAAGAATGTCGAAATATTGGAAAATAAATTAAAATTTCTATTTATCAAAAAAATTTTTAATTAAAATTTTTTTTTAAAGATTCTTCAAATATTTTACTATAACGTGTATATAAAATAAATAATCCAACATTATTCATATCTTCACGCCTTTTTTTTCGCTTTTAAAACCTTACCATCCACCTTAAGCCAACTCAATATGTCCACTTATTTTTGGCCCATTTTGGCATTCTGTCAATGAAGTAAGAAAGCTCTTGAGTGGTACAATAACAATGACGTGCTTTTTGTACGAAGGAAGGAAAATTCCCTAAACTGTCCGGAACTTGGGCCAGTGCAGAGATATTAAGGTCTTGTGAAAAAGAAGTTGAAAATCACAAAAATGTCCCCCAAAATGTGGAAGATTTAAAACGGAGATTGAATACCTGTTCCGAAAAAGGAGACAACAACCATTTTAAAATCTCTAATGGAAGGTTTTCCTGTAAAGGTCCATAAGTTCACAAGTATTGATTAGATCTACAAAAATTATATTCTTTTTTGTAAACTTTAATATTATTTCAATTAAATAAAAAAGTAATCAAAACTCTATGTTCAATGGTTTCCTTAGTGTTAAATTTCATGTATGTTAAGATTTTTTGGATCTCACCTTCTTACATGAATTTATGCTCTGTCGATAGAATTCTTCATGCGCTTACCGAATATTTCAGGTGTTACAAAAATGTAATTCCATTGGCTAAAAAATTCACTTGCAATAAATTCTCTGTGGAAACTTAACAATTAATTACCAATCTAAATATTCCATAGTATATAGTATAGCAGATAATATTTAAATCTATGGTTTTTGTTGTCTTAAATTCTTTATATTTATATAAAATGCAATTGTTATTGGATTTATATTAATTGCCAAGTGAGAATTTAACGTAAAAAGCCAAAACGAGCAATATGTTTCTAACAACTTTTAATACGCTAACACACATATGGGGCATTTCCTTCAGAACTGAATGGGCATTGTAAGGTTTTTTGGTACATAGATCTGAAGGAATTACAAAAATCAATTTTACTATTTCTATTTGTCATCAAATAAAGCAGCTTTTAAACCAACTTTTGTTTTTATTATATTGTTGGTTTTTAACGTCGTTTTTCAGACCATCTGCTTTAACACCATAATTAATATGCCCATTAGGGTTAGTCACATTTTTGGCTTTTGTCGATATCGAATTGCTCTCGCAATGGCCTGGAAAACCATGAAGAACTGCATGTTTATTTTTTTGAAATGGTAAAAAAACCTTTCCCGTAAAATGCACTTACTTTTGATAGAAATCACAAAAAATTGAAAATAAAAAAATCGGTTTCGAGCAAAAGTAAATGCATTTTACTAAACTAAACATGCAGTTCTTCATAGTTTTCCATGCCCTACCTCATACTGCGAGAGCATTCTTCGCAAAAAAAAAAAAAAGTGACTAACCCTAATGCCCATCATTATTACTGTTTTCCGCATTGTGAGAGGAGAGAGGAATAAATCATGTATTTTTCCAAAAACAAATGACATCTAAAAATAAACTAGTTAAATGTAAATACATGGAATTCAATTGTTTTTCAAGTTAACTATGATTTCTTCATATTCGCTTCTAACCACCTTCAAAATATGCTAAATTACCTTAGTTTTTTTTCGTAACAAACCTTTAAAAAATAATATTCTCATGAATGGATTGTTTAGCTGACACAAATTCATTATCTAAAACAGGGATGCCCACAACATCCTTATGAAAGTGCAAATGCTAATACATATAAAGAAAATTTTTGTTCATATTTTTATTCCCATTAGTACACGAAAAAAAATAAATGAAAAAATTTTATCTGAAATGAAATCTCTTAAAATGCTTTTCAGTATTTGAAAGCACATCAAACATTCGGCTTCAGCTTTAGAGTTACAAGTGAAGAAAATCACTTTTCCACTTCTCCTCTGAAGACGTGTAGGTAGGTCATTTTGTAAAGTAATAATTTGAATTTAAAATTTAAGATTTTCACTGATTATTCCAAGTGCTACTAACTATTTTTTAAACGGAATCATATGTTAGACAACAACAAAATCTACATTGAAGATCTTGGTCGCTAATGTGTACCAACAAAGCATACGAAAGTGTTCTTGCTTTGGTCTTTCGTATAAGATAGAAAAAACAACAAAAAACTAAAAAGACTAAATTGTTCGTGAAATTTGTATTGCTTGGTACTGACTGCTGTGTGTGTGTATCAGAATACAAGTGCTTTTACAAAAACAAAAGTGTATCGAGGACATATATGATCTAAAAAAATATTATAAAATATTATTTTTGACGATTTTTTAGTCAGATCGATTTCTGGCCTTCCTCAAAGATTATTTTAAACATTGTAATAATTCTTCTATGATAATGGTCGCTATTAGGTTTATGTACCTGCATTTATGTCATATATATCGTACTTACACTTTTTTGGTCAGGCCGACGAGCACGGTGGTCAAGAACAGTTTTCATACCTTGTACTAATCTCAGAAGATACAATACTAACGAACATATAAATTGTTATATTAGATTATTTATGCATGTACTAATTTTTTAAATAATATTTATACTTAATATCAGGAGTAAGTATTAGGCTGCCTTTTTTAGGGGTTTTCGACAAAAATAAATAAAATAATAGTTATTAAAAACATTAAAAAAAATAATATTTATTTAAATTTGTAATTGAAAACTGCTTCCTTGCTTTTCAAAATATGCTCGATTAGAACTAATACACTTTTTGCAAGAGTTTGACCTAATTTTCGGAGCAGTTTTTCCACTCGTCTTGAGCTAAACATGCACTTCAAACGCATCAATTTCTCTTCAACTGCCGGAAAACGTTAACTTTACAATTTATTTCTGATGTTCTTGCCAAATGAAGGTTGTATGTCAGATCACCCATAAATTCGATGTTTTGGCCGTTATGATAAACAGTTGTTTGAGGTGATGAGAGAGAGTTCGTATTGTCGTAATGGAGATTGATTGATACAGAACAACCCACCATACTTTAATGGTGTAATTGCTACTTGTCCAGTTTTCGATACCCGACCTTTTACTGCAAAGTTTCGAAGTTATTCGTGCTCCAACAACACATTGGTCTTTTAAAGTACCACGATTGTATTTTTCTCAACATTTTCTAGCATTAATTGACGCGATTCTCTTTTTTGGGCGAATATCAAATTATGTGAAATCCAAATATATTTTAGTGGAACTATAAAAAAAAATATTTCTCGTTTTCATGCACGTCGGCTTCAGCTTGGTTTGTAAATTTGTAGATTCTTATTTAATGTCAGATTTGGCTTTTATGGTGGTACTGGCCGAAAATCTATATTCTCCGCAATTACGAGATCAATCGAGATAAGATTTATACCACAGGTTCGGTTCGAGTTCTTGTATATATTTTATATTTTGGGCCCGGTAGATGGCGTTGCGGCAATGTTTTTAACAAATTTCTTATTGATGTGTAAACATATATGCGCTCAGGGGGATAAACATCTATTTCACAATCACAAAAACAGGTAAGGGAAAATCGGTGTGAGCTATATGTAAGTATATTGGTGCAAAGATTATGCTACAAATTTATTTAGCTAATTCAACAACCAACAGAAAGCGCCATGAATGTATAGCAAACAACTGCAACCATCAAGTATAACAACCATAACAGTTGCTTGCTATACATAGATGGCGCTTACTGTTTGATTTTAATTTGAAGCGCTCCGGTAGGTGAGTAGGTAGCATGCTCGCCTATCACGCGGGGGTCGTGGGTTCGATTCCCACCAGAGGCTTTGGTCTGTCGCTGCAAAAAAAAAAAAATAAAAAATTAAAAAAAAAAACTAGCCAAAATTAGAATCTGCAGACAAGCCACTCGGCTTCGCGGAACTAGGCTAAAAAAAAAAATTGATGTGTAAATAGATTTTTTTCTGTGCGTTTTGACTGTACTTCAGAATGTTATGTTGTTTCGTCATGAGAAAATTTTCTATGTATGAAATGTAAAATAAAACGCACTACCCCTATCTGGTCAGGGGTATAACGACTGATGTTTGTAACTACCAAAAATATATTTGTTATACTGTTCGGCTTAGAATAATTTTCTGAGTCGATTTGTCGATGACCGTCCGTCCGTCCTTCAGTATGTCCATGTAACTTTGTAATTAAACTATAGGTTGCAACTATGCATATATTTGGATGAAATTTAGTGTATAAGCTTTCATCGGCCATAGTATGAACGCTATTAAAATTGATGAAAATCTGTTCAGGTTCAGACCTGGTCCCCATACAAATGACCCCTATGAGATCGGCTTAAATTGCCATAATATCCAAATTATCATATAGATTTCGGTCAAATTTGGGTTTTGTAAGTTTATTACATCAATTTATCAATAGTCCAAAAATACACAATTCTCACTTAAATTTATCAAAAAACAAAAATATAGCACAGATTTTTCAAAAATTTGGTTTGTTTGTTTTTTACAAAAAATAAGTGACCTTATCAAATATGGTCAGGATCGGTTATTTTTTCGACCTAGTCCCCATCTAAATATAGCATCCGATATGGGCTTTTTCAAAGGCAAAAATATTAATTACCACTCAAATTTGGTCTATGCTTTTTTTTTTTATATCTAACTAAGAGAGAGGGTCTCTAAACGCATGGAACAGGGTTATTGCATAGTCAGTTTAGGATTTGTGGAAAATTTTACGAAAACAATTTCCCGAAAAGAATTTCCTGAAAACAATTTCCAGAAATTACAATTTCCCGAACACAATTTCCCGAAATTACAATTTCCCGAACATAATTTCCCGAAAATACAATTTGCCGAAATTACAATTTCCTGTGATTGTGAAGAGTCTCTTTTTTTATAGTATCGTTGCAAGTTATGACCCTACCGGTACAATGTTTTCCTCGATAAAGGATACAACGCCAATAAACGCCAATCAACGGACTGACCGTCGTCATGATACAAGAAACCATTCAAAAGCAACCTCGGTTTACCTTTTTCGCTATCCACGAATTCGAGTGGCATTGTAACTGAGTATTACAACCCAAATAACTAACAAACTTCGCTATAAAAGGTGGTAACGATTCCGTAGCAGCTACTGCATGGGCAGGATGTGATGGAGTGAGCGTTATCCGTCGGGAGGTCTGAATACCGAAGTGTTAAAAGTCACAATGAAAAAATAAACGTATGACACTCCAATAAATAGGTCCGGATGACGAAGGAGGGTGGAAGAGGAAGGGCGCAGTGCGGGGTGGGGGAATTGTTTTTCGAGAAGTCGTATACTCGGGAAATTGTTTTTTCGAGAAATCGTATGCAGCAAGTTTTTTTTATGGGGGAAATCAAGAATATATGGGAAGTTGTAAACTTAAAATAGGGAAATTGTAATTTCGGGAAATTGTTTTCGGGAAATTGTAATTTCGGGAAATTGTTTTCGGGGAATTGTTTTTTCGGGCAATTGTTTTCGGGAAATTGTATTTGGGAAATTGTTTTCGGAAAATTTTCCGTAGAGCTCAGTTTAGACCGACTATAATTTTCTTACTTTTTTTTTTTGAAAGAGTGATGATATTTATTTCATTGTAAAGTAGACATGTTCCGATAGTCTATGGAACAAAATATGCAGCATATGGCCCGCACGGCTTTGAACACATGCCCTGGCTCTTTTCATGAAATTTTAGATGACATTTTGACAAAGATGTGGTTCCATCTCCGTTGTTTAGGGTTTATACACATAGACCAGAGATTTCAAAAGACCGCAAAGGAAGAAATCGTACGACAATATTTGGCACGATATCAGAATTTTGAGAGATGATTCGTTCTGGAAATCATTGTTCCAATAAATCGATTGATTTGTGCGCGGTGTGGCAGATGGTGCCGTCCTGCTGAAACCACATGTCGTTCAGGATTTGCGGAAAATTTTCCGAAAACAATTTCCCGAAAACAATTTCCCGAAAACAATTTCCCGAAAAGAATTTCCCGAAAACAATTTCCCGAAACTGCAATTTCCCGAATACTATTTCCCGGAATGACAATTTCCCGAAATTACAATTTCCCGAACACAATTTACCGAAATTACAATTTCCCGAAATTACAATATCCCGAAATTACAATTTCCCGAACACAATTTCCCGAAATTACAATTTCCCGAACACAATTTCCCGAAATTACAATTTCCCGAACATAATTTCCCGAAATTACAATTTCCTAAAATTACTATTTCTTCAAAAAGCTTGTTGATGACATTTCCGAAACAATACCATCAGAAATTCCGGCCGAAGCGCGAGAAATCAGTTCATGACCACTTGATGTAGTGACCCTATCTACCGCACCGGTACAGTTTTTCCTCGGTAATGGATATAACGACAATAAACGCTATCAACGGACTGACCGTCGTCATGATACAAGAAACCATTCAAAAGCAACCTCGGTTTACCTTTTTCGCTATCCACGAATTCGAGTGGCATAGTAACTGTGTATTACAACCAAAATAACTAAAAAACTTTGCTATGCAAGGTGGTAACAATTCCGTAGCAGCTACTGCATGGGCAGGAGTTATGGAGAGAGTGAGCGTTATCCGTCTGAATACCGAAGTGTTCAAATTCACAATGAAAAAATAAGCGTATGACACTCCAATAAATAGGTCCGGATGACGAGGGAGGGTGGAAGAGGATGGGCGCAGTGCGGGGTGGGGGAATTGTTTTTTTCGAGAAGTCGTATACTCGGGAAATTGTTTTTTCGAGAAATCGTATGCAGCAAGTTGTATTTTCGGGTAATTTTTTTTTTATGGGGTAAATCAAGAATATATGGGAAGTTGCAAACTAAAAATAGGGAAATTGTAATTTCGGGAAATTGTTTTCGGGAAATTGTGAATTCGGGAAATTGTAATTTCGGAAAATTGTATTCGGGGAATTGTATTTTCGGGAAATTGTTTTTTCGGGCAATTGTTTTCGGGCAATTGTATTTGGGAAATTGTTTTCGGGAAATTGGTTTTGGGAAATTTTCCGCAGAGGGTCGTTCAGATCCATACGATTTCGTTAAGGCCTCAAGAATTTCATTATCATGTTTCTGTCGTGATTGCCATTTTAAATCGTACACTCTAGTTGGGTCACGCCTACTTGATAGGTGGCGTTTGTATTAGGTTAGGTTGGATGGGTCGCCCGCCCGAAGGCGAGTATACTCGGAGGCCATATGGCCCATTGTGATGCTCTTTGGAAAGTGTATGAAAGGTAGAGATAAGAAAAGATAATGTAGGGAGTATCGAGAAGAAAGGAAAAAAAAATAGAAGGGAGATAGAGCTCATTAGTCCGCTATGCGTCCCTCCTGAACCAGCCAGAATCCCTCAAGAAGTCCGCAAGGCCGCCTAGTAGAACATCTACTATGCAGCCCAGGTTAACGAAAAGTCTTTGCCAGATATCTGAGGCGACGCTCCATCAGTCCTGGATATTCACACAGCAAATGTTACACTGACTCCTACTCATCCACATCCATACAGCTCCTACAGAAGTCAGCTCACGGGACTCCTATGCGTTCGGCCATCCACCCTATTACACAGTATCCAGTGAGTACTCCTATAAGTAGGCTGATCGTCCGTTTACCAAAGCCAAGGAGTGCTTTCGTTCTCCGTGGGTTAGGCAAGGGCAATAGGAGCTGGGATATTCTGCAAGAGGTCAGTTGCGTCCACCTTGTCGTTAATTCAAGATCAGATGCCTCTTCAATTAGATTAGACAGCTCGGATAGAGGGATTTAATATCAGTGTCCATCGTCCAGGTCAAATATTCTGAGCCCTTTCGCGCACATTCGCCAGCGCCAGCTCGTTCCCTTTGACCCCACTATGTCCTCGAATCCATATTAGCCTCACGGTGTGTTGTCGGATTTGTTCGAGAGACCTGATACATTCCCTTACATATTTCGATCTGACTTCCTTGATTTCAGAGCTTTGAGAGCAGCAAGACTGTCCATGAAAATATTTATGGCGTTTGTATTAAGTTCTTTTTCTTTAAAAGGTCTGTGCGATTTTAATAAATCTTAGAATGTATGTATGTTTGGGCCGAATAGATGGCGTTGGAGTTGAAATAATAGTTACAAATTTAAAAATAAAAATTCTTTAAAGGCAATAACATTGTTTTGCCCGATCCAAAAATAAAATTTATAGTAGATATGCGAATTTGTAATATTTTGCTAACAAATTATGTTGTTAAGGAGAATCGCATTACCGATTATGTTGTCGACCTTTAGCTATGACATGTGAGGATTCAACTACTTTTCGATGACATTTTTAAAGCCGAAATTTCACAGCCATATTCATAATCAAAATTTAGACACTGCATATCCATTGAAAAAGCATTTTTTTTTTCATATTCAATAAAAAATAAATAAAACCGTTTAAACAAACTAAGTTTTACTTATGCACAAATACTACTTAACTCTTCAATAACTGCTGTCATTTTGACAATTGTGTCAATAGTTTTTTTTTTTTGTAAAAAAATTAAATAAATTCTCAGTTCATTTTTAATTCTTTTTTCTTTTGAAATACAGATGTCAAAAACACAGATGATTTACAAAAAATAAGTAAATCAGAGTTGATTTTAACTCAACCAGGGATGATAAAATTGTAGTTAGTCAGACGATAAAAAGTGTTATGAATGGACTAATAATACATAATAAATAAATAATATAAACTTCTGAATACGTCTGTAAAATATTTCTATTAAAATTTTCAAATCTTCTAATGCAATTTAAAATATAAAGCCCCATATACACAAAATAGAAAAAAAAAACTCGTTTGCCAGTCAACTACTTAGGACTTGTGGATCATTAAATATTTTGATGCAAGCATTTTCGTACGGCATTAAAGCGTTTTATAGCGCGATGCAAAATTGAGGGTAATAAAAATACAAACATACATTTACAATAAAAATTTATTTAATATTTATATATACTTATATGTACATATATTTTAGTATGTACATTAATAATACAACTAAACAGATGGACTTTGGTTTATTGTATATTAAAAAAAAAATTCTCCTTTTTAATTCCTAATGCAAAATTCGGAATAAAACGTTTTTTTTTTTTTGGTTTTTCCCATTACAACCAAAAAAATAAATAATTGAGCATGATTTACATAAAATAAATTTGGCATAAAATTAATCCATTAATATTAGTTTTAAGCTAATGCACTTAATGAATGAGCGGGAACAAAACGTAAATTTTTAAATAGCGGTCATAAAAAATTTAAACAAAAAATTTAATACTGAGACCTTATTATTACATAGAGATGTTTATATTTAGACTCAAAGTGAATGGAGTCCATCCAAAAATGGAACTTAAATAGAAGGAGCCATCACAAAATTATGAAATTTGGTATATAAAGGAGCTTGAATGTGCTAAATTCAAATGTATAATTAGATTCATCAGTCTAGTTAGCCTTAAAAAGGGATAAATAATCCCAGAATCGGGTATTTTTAAAATTTTTTCAATATTTGTAATTATTTTCAAATTTAATGATTTGTTTGTCAGTTTTGTTACAAAATAAAGTCTTAATAACAGGGACTGAAACCCTGAAAAAATGGGTTCTAGTTCGGCCTCGGGTTCGGGTTAATCAAAATAAAAAGTTAAAGTTAAAACAATTTTATTTGTTTATTAAAAATCGCTTTTAATAAGGTCATTAAATTCAATGTGAAGTTAAAAGTGCTTACTGTGCCAATAATGTAGTTCGTCACTGTATGTATGTGTGTACATATATTAGGGTGACAGCGGTTTGTATGAAAAAAAAATTTTGGTCGAATTTTGAGGTGTGCGGGTTGGATAATTGTGACACTGGATCTAAAACTTTAGTGCACAAATTTTGAGCCAAATCGGACAATGCTTTCTGGACGTGCATTGAGTTCAAATATGAATTAATATATAAAAATTGGTGTTCAGAGTTGTGCATACAATGTAACGGAACTGATCGTCTTTAACTTGGTAAAGTCCAGAACCAATCCTTGTTCTTGTAAACAGCTAAGAAGACTCACGACCTCCGACCCTTCGGGGCAGGTGGACATTGGGCAATGGTATTATAACAACCGTTAAAATACTAGCTAATGTGAGCAATGTGGAAAGTCAACGGCAAAGAAGTGATTGATGTATCACATCTAAGGCGAATGAACCAACCACCCCACCGCTGCGTCTGTCTCATATTGGGCGGCAGCAAACAGCGTCTGTACTCCAGAGGAGCGGCTGAATACACAGAAGGAAAACTATAAACCCTTCAGAAGGCAACGGGAAACCACTGAAGTAATGTCCCTTGAAAACCATACAATGAACAATAACAATAACGTACGGCCCTCAATCTCCGGAAACACGAGGGTGCTAAGAATCCCCGGAGGTAAAACAAAACAAAAATTCAACATCGGTACATGGAATGTACGAAGTCTTTATGAAGCTGGAAAACTAGCTAATACCATAGCCGAAATGAACAGGCTCAAAATTGACATACTCGGTGCAAGTGAAACGTGGTGGCCAGATAGTGGATAATTTGCTTCCCAAAATACGAAAATGTACTATTCAGGCAACCTTAACAATAACCACAGAAATGGAGTGGGAATTATCGTAAAAAATAACATAGCGCAATGCGTATCCGGATTTATCCCAAAATCAGACAGAGTCATGCTTATAAAGCTAGACGCCAGACCAATAAATATAAATATTATTCAAATATATGCACCCACTGCTGATAAAAGTGACGAAGAAATTGAAGTTTTTTATGATGAAATTAAAGATGTTATGAAAATGACGAAACCTCACGAGATAACCATCATTCAAGGAGATTTCAACGCAAAAGTAGGAGAAGATAAAGTACCTGGTACAACAGGAAATTACGGATAAGGAGAAAGAAATGAAAGAGGCGACAGACTAATCCAATTCTGTCAGGAATACAAAATGACAATAACTAACACACTGTTCTGCCTTCCGCCAAGACGACTCTATACCTGGAAATCCCCACAGGATAGAAGAGGTAACATTGTGAGGAATCAAATTGATTACATACTTATAAATAAAACTTATGGATCAACTATAGCAAAAACTTCAACGTACCCAGGGTCGGACGTACCATCGGACCACAATCTCCTAATGGCAAACTTGTACCTAAAACTCTCCTTAACCAAAAGGAGAAAGATACGCAGGAAACTAGATATGGGAAAACTCGAAGTACCCGCTATTCGAACAAATGTAAAGGAGCGAATAAATCGAGAACTAAATAACGTTAGTAGAGAAGAGACTGAAAATGTATGGAGTTCTGTAAAAAACACATTAAAATCAATAGCAGACAATACACTGGGAAACAGTGAAAGAGCTCAAAGAAAAGAATGGATGACAGTGGAAATATTAGAACTAATGAAAGAACGTAGCAAATACAAAAACTCAAATTATGAGCTATATTATGAATTAAATAGGGAGATTCAAACGGCAATACGGATAGCAAAGAACGAACACCTGAATAGACAATGCCAGGAGATCGAAAGATTACAATACTTGCATGACGACTTTAATCTCCACATCTAATCTAAAAGAAGCCGCAGGGATATACCGCAAATCAACCACTGTTGTACTATATAACAACAACAACGAAGCTGTTTTCGATATTACAGAAAAGAAGACTATATGGACTGAATATATTAGACAAATGTTTACTGATAGAGCCCGATCAAATTATGAAGCGCAGATGCAACAACCACTAACAGGATCTTTTATCACTAAAACGGAGGTGGAATCTGCAGTAAGGTCTATAAGAGACAAAAAAGCCTGTGGTCCTGATGAAATTCCTTCTGAAATACTGAAGTTGATAGACAAAGGCAATATCCAACTATTAATAGTTTTTTTTAACTACATCTATGATAAGGGTCAATACCCACAAAATTGGCTTAGATCAACATTTATAACCATTCCTAAGAAAAAACACCCAAAATATTGTAATGATTATAGGCTTATCAGCCTAATGAGCCATGCCCTAAAAATATTCCTCAGAATAATTCACTCCAGAATTTATGAAAAATGCGAGAAGGCAATGGGCGCATCTAAGTTTGGCTTTAAAGAAGGAATGGGCACCCGCGAAGCACTATTTTCTATACAGATATTGGTTCAGAGATGCAGAAATGTACAGAAGGATGTTTTCTTGTGCTTTATTGATTACGAAAAAGCTTTCGACACAGTGCGACATGATAAAATGATGGAAATTCTTATGTCCATAGGTATAGACGACAAGGAAATTAGATGCATTAGGAGCCTGTATTGACATCAAACAGCGCAAGTTGATATCAACGGTGAGCTGACGGAAAATATAATAATTTCCAGAGGAGTCAGACAAGACTGTATATTGTCTGCATTATTATTCAATATCTACTCCGAAAAAATTTTTCATGAATCAATCAGCAACGTTCGAAAGGGCATACATAAACTGCACATTTCTTAACAACATTAGATATGCTGACGACACTACCTTACTAGCTGATAGTATGTCGGGGCTTCAAGATCTAGTGGACAAACATACAGTGAAGCATACGGTCTGAAGATTAATATACGAAAAACAAAATACATGATCATTAGCAGAAAAAATAACCACAACATAACCAGCTTAAAAATACAAGACTCCTACGTCGACAGAGTACTAGTTTTAAATATCTCGGCGTTACGCTGAATGACAAATGGGATGGTTAAATGAAATAAGATACCGTATCGAAATGGCAAGAGACGCATTTTTTAAATATAAAAAAGTTTTCACCAGCCATGACATTAATCTTGAGACGAAGTTAAGATTTATCAAGTCATATGTATGGTCAGTCCTGCTATATGCGCTGGAGCCATGGACCATTAAAGCAGTGGACATAAAGAGACTGGAGGCCTTCGAAATGTGGATTTATCGAAGGATACTCAAAATACCATGGACCCATTTTATATCGAATAGCGAAGTTTTAAGAAAAGTTCACCGCGTAAGAGAACTTGTCCCCACTATAAAGAGACGAAAGACAGTATATTTAGGCCATATTATGAGAAACCCAAAATATAAGATGCTACAAGTTATTACGAGAGCAAATATTGAAGGAATACCCACTAGAGGCAGAAAGGAAACAACATGGCTTCAAAATATTCAGGCGTGGACTGGTATCCGAGATGTAGGAAATCTTCTAAGCGAGGCAAGAAATAGAGACGGTTATGCTGAAATTTTAAAAACCTTATGAATTTATTGAAATGTAATTGTGTTGGTCACTAACATTCGAAAATCGAATAGGCAAATAAAGAAGAAGAAGATGTAAAAATTATAAAAAAAAAAAAATCGTTTTCCACAAAAATTTTGATAACAACAGATTCCGGCCCTCGAAATTCGAGTGCAAATTCTAGGAAATTTTATTTTTTTACTAAATAAAAACCCTAAAGGTATGCTAATCAATTATAGCCAATTCACAAATCAACACAAAAAACAACCTCATTTTTATTACAAACACATTAACATATTTAATAAACACATACATAGTATTATATAATTTTATGTATGTGTTAGTAGCAACTTTAAATGCAATTTACTCAAAATAAAGGAGAAATTTTAAGAATCTGTAAATCTGAAAAACGGCTAAAAAGAAATACCTTTCAAATAATATATGTTTGGTCAAAATCGGGATAAAACGGTAGAACAAAACATCGGTCACAAGAAATCGCCTAGCCTATTAATATTATAGGTAAATTATCTTTCTAATAAAACAATAAAATCTATTATCGGTTGAAAAACAGCCACGTTATATCAAGTTCCCCAGGCAATAAATGCGCCGCAGACCACTTGATTAGGAAACTCGAGCTCACATTTTTAAAGACATTGAAATAATTTACAACAGCAATAATTTTGCATTCTCCTGATCCCAAAATGATCTTATGTAAAGTATTTTGCATCTCGTCTACTGTTAAGCCGTTCTCAATTAATGGCAAACCGGTACGTATTTTTTTAGCACTATTTCAAAATCTCCAATTTTACTTTTTAAAAAATTTTGTTCAAGAAATTTTCCGAAATTAATGATTGGACTTTAAGGTCTTATTAACATAATGTATGTGATTATAAATGCCAAATATTGTAGTTATCCTGTTCTTAATTTGGCGAGGGCAGCGTTTTTATTTCTGCGGATTTGAAGAATAGTTTGATTTTTCATACTTTTTCAGCTTTTAGGCGTTGTGGTGTTTTCATATTACAAATATTTTTTCTCAAAATATTATACCACTTGATATAAGTTCTCAATCATGTAAATTAAAGTTAAATTGAAATACCATAAATTGTCCCCCTTCATTTAAGGTCAAAGGTCAAATTTAAGGATATTTAAATTTTTTTAAAACAAAATATCGAAATAATATATATTTGTGGAAGGATTTCGATAGAAGTTGTTGATAATATTTGAATAATTTTAAAAAATAATATTCTGGACTTATTTTCTGAAATTAACCCGAGGGGTACTTAAAATGTGTCCTAGTTTTAATTTTTTTTCTTTGAATTATTATATTCATATAAAAGTATATCGAGGGATTATATTCAAAAAATGCTATCTACATTTGACAGCAATATAAATATTGGATTTCAAACTGTTCTCTGATATAACTGCCAAATATAATATTAATTTTGATATCATTCATGATGAGTACGTATGACTATTTCTTAATAGATATTGTTGCAAATCAATCGACAAATCAATCAATCGATTTTAAAGTGCTATAACTTCCTTCAAAATATTTTTTTTCAGAATAACTCCATGATCCAGGTATTCAATTGGCATACATTTTATTAATATTTTTTTGTACACTAAACAATTAAGGTTGCTTAAGAGAATTGAAGACGAAATAATAAAAAAAATGTTGCAAATAACACATCCAATATGAAAAAACTCACAATTTCTCTTCATCTTTGTCAGCAATTCGACTTAGGAAAATTCGGTCCACAATCTGTTTTCAAGATCGCTCAATCTTATTCATATTCATTTCTCTATTCAATTTCCTATTTAACTTGTTTTAAACGGTTATTTTCTCTAAAACCCCTCAAGTGTATAATGCAGAGTTCTATAATTCTAAATGAGTGAAGAAAAAAAAAGAAGCTCTAATTTGCAAAATCCATCATGAACGCACAGCACAGTCAATCATAGTAGCTGTCATAACTAGGAGGATAATATGACTTAAAGCCATTTCTTATGCAATTTAAACATGCACATCGTCGTTTTCATACATACGATTGTTATGAAGAGATTGATTTGCAAACTAAAAATCAAAAATGAAAAATCTAAATTAAATTGCAATGATTTAGTTTGATATACAAATCTTAATTTTGCACAATGAGGACATTGGCCGTTGGAGTCACAAACAAACAAAATACAATGCAATAAATAAACGAAATAAACATGTTTTATGGCAAGTGTAACTGGTTGGGTTGGCTAATCTTGGAGTGCGTCATTCATGTGCATGTAAGTGTACATTAGGGATACAACTTTTAGCATTTTTTTGCAGATGTCAAAATTTGCCTGGCAAGGCTGACTTACTTTTTCGCGATCGTTAGAAAGGTTCCACCCCAAATGCGATGAAGTTTGGAATTATAATTTCTTTGATGCCACTTTTTAAAATAATTTTTCAGATAATTGTTACTCTTCGTTTCAATACCGGGAAATAGAATTCATAATCTGAATAAAATTTTTACTTATTGATTATTTTCCATATGTATAAAATGTAAAAGAATCTAACCCATAAAAACAAAGTTTTTATTAAAACTCTTTCTTTCCTTATGTATATGTGACCTTCCCCGAGAAAAGGGACCTAGTGTTTCAAAAAACGGGTTGTGTCAAAAACGCTGGATTCTGGTATCTAAAAGGGTGTAGAAACCTTAAATGCGTTTTTTCTCAAAATTTAATTTTCACACACTAGGTCCCTTTTCTCGGAGAAGATCACATATGAGTTTTGAATCTCTCCGTAACTGTGCCTGACCTTGGTTGACTATTTTAAAATTAATCTTTGATCACAACAAGTCTATTGACCACATTTCGCATTGATTGGGTGAGGTGAAATGGGGTTTAAATCACTTCGTGACGGGGCGTGACTATGCGTGACTATCTTTATGTCAATATTTGGTGACAACAAGTCTGTGGACCAAGTTTTAAATTAATTGGATGAGGGGAAATGGGGTTTAAATCACTCCGTGACTGTGCGTGACTATGTCAAAGCTAATCTTTTTGCACAGCAAGTCTATCGACCAAGTTTCAGATCGATCGGATAAGGCAAAATGGGTTTTAAATCACTCCGTGACTTGACTATGCGTGACTGTGCGTGACTACCCCAAAATTAATCTATAGTCACAACAAAACTATCGGCCAAGTTTCAGATCACTTCGATGAGGGGGAATGGGGTTGCCGCATGTCAGATAGACAGACAGACAGACAACAGCGAGTATGAGTTAAAAGAAAGAGTTTAAAAATTAAAATCACTGCTGAAAAAAATTCCAAAGTCTAGACCAAGACTTTAAACAAATGCCAAAGCAGAAAGATGTTATTGGAAGGTTTTGCGCCTTAGCAACAGCACGAAAGAGTAAAGAAAAAAGGTATGCTAAAATATCTGAAGAAATTTTGAATTTGTGGTATCGAGAATACGATACCCTCCATGCGTTTAGAGACCCTATCTCTTAGGTCCAACTAATTAGATATAGAAAATAAGCAAAAACCAAATTTGAGGGGAATCTATAATATTAATAGGCAAGGCGATTTCTTGTGACCGATGTAAGTTTCACAGTTTTACCCCGATTTGGCAAAAAATTTATTATTTGAAAGGTATTTCTTTTTAGCTGTTACCCAGATTTACAGATTTTCATCGTCTGGAATATTTTTTTGTGGTTATGAGCGTTTAAAGTTGCTACTAACACATACATAAAATTATACAATGTTATGTGTGTGTTTATTAAATTTTTTAATGTGTTTGTGTTAATGTGTTGAGTTTGTTTTCTTCATTTAAAATGAGTTGAATTGTGAAGCATACCTTTTGCGTCTTTATTAAATGAAAAAATAAAATTTCCTAGAATTTGCGCTCGAATTTCGAGTGCTGGAATCAGCTAGTATTGATTATTGTGATAGAATAATAATATTTATAATAAAAATAATCTATACATTAATACGTAAAGGTAAATTTTTAGTTCCCTATTTAAGCAATATGCGGGCACGAAGGAGTGTGAAAATTAGCATAGTTATAGTTCATATGGAGAAGAAGCTGAAAATGAGAAAATTTATGTTTAATCTGTCTTAAAAGTATATTAAATTAAATGAAATAAAATATTTCTAATAATTCGTTACACCCCGTTAATGAGAATGATTTAAATTGTGTATGACACGCCCTGTGTTGAATTGTGAATTGCTTAAATTGATTAGCATACCTTTAGGCTGATACAAATATTCATAAATTTTTAAATTGAATTAAAAAAATTATATTTTTTAGAATTTTCACTCGCATTTCGAGTGTTGGGCTATACTAGTTTTTATTAATTTTTTTCCCTTCGGATATGAAAAAGTTCATATTGGATGCTTTATTTATGTGGGGACTAGGTCGAAAAATCGACCGATCCTGACCATATTTGGAAAGGTAACTTATTTTTGGCAATAACATATGCATACCAAATTTGAGAACAATTTGTGGAATATTTTTGTTTCTTGATAGATTTAAGTGAATATCGGCAAACAACTTCATATGGGGGCTATGACTAAGAATTGTCCTATAGGATTTATTTTTAGACTACTAATAAATGGATCTAATAAACATACACAAACCCAACTTGACCTAGATCTATATGATAATTTAGATATTATGGCAATTAAAGTCGATCTCATATGGGTCACTTGTATGGGGACTATGTTTGAATATAAACCGAATTTCACCAATTTCAATAGCGTTCATCCTATGGCCGACAGAAGCTTAAACACTAAAATTCATTAAAATATATTCATATTTGCGAACAGTAGTTTGATTATAAGGTTTACATGGACACACAGACGGACGGACATCGCTGATCGGTGTAATTAAAGATGGTTCTAGGTAAAATATTTGATGTTTGTAGTTACAACCATCAGCACAAAGTAATTGTACCCTGACCACATATTGGTATAGGGTATAAAAATTAGTGTGGGATTGATAGAAATTTTAATGAAATATTTGATGTGTCCAGTGAAAAAGAATCTCTTTTTGAACAAGAACCTGTTCAAAATGTAAATTCTGATGATTCTGAATTATCATCAATATCTGAAGAGGGTACTGGTGAAAATCTAGATGACATAACTGCAAACGCCCAGGCAAAAAATCAACTTAAATAGTAGTTAAATCCAGCTGTACCCTTGATCAATATTGTTAACGTGAGCACCAAAAAAGCAGGTGATATTTGCAATTCATTGGCAGGGTGTGGAATAACCATCACCACCCAACACAAGCTGGCCTATACAAAGCTGTTATGAGATCCGCGAAACAAAAAGAAGAAGAACTGGATAAAACCGAAGTTTGGTGACATCACTTTGATGGGAAGAAGATTGGAAGGAAAGAGTTGCAGGTTGTAGTTATCGAAAACGAATTTAAAGAAGTAAAGTTAGGTGTTAGGTTAGGTTAGGTAGGTTGCGCGCTCGAAGGCGAGTACATTTGGAGGACACATAGCATATTGTGATACCCTTTAGAAAGTGTCGGATGGTAGAGATAGGAAAGGAGATCTAAAAGTATAGATAGACAATGTAAGGAGAAGGAAAAGAAAGGAAAAAGTGAAAGAGAGACTTTTCGTCCGCTATGCATTCCACCTGATCCAGCCAGATTCTCTCAAGCAGTCCAAAAGGTCACCGAGTAAAGATAGGAACGGAGATTTAAAAGTATAGATAGACAATGTAAGGAGTATGGAAAAAGAAGAAAAAGTGAAAAAGAACCCTTTTCGTCCGCTATGCGTTCCAACTGAGCCAGACAGATTCCCTCAAGCAGTCCGAAAGTCGCCGAGTGTAACATCTACTATGCCGCCCAGGTTAGCGAAGAATCTTTGCCCTAGATATCTAAGGCGCCGCTTCTTCAATCCTGGACATTCGCACAGTAAATGTTGCAGTGACTCCTTCACGTCCACATCCATACAGCTCCTGCAGTGAGTACTTTTATAAGTAGGCTGATTGTCTCTTTACCAAAACCAAGGAGTGCTTTCGTTCTCCTTGGATTAGGTAAGGGCCATGGTCTGGGATACTCTGCTAGAGGTCAGTTTTGTCCACCTTTTCTTTAGTTCAAGATTAGCTGCGTCTTCAACTAGATTCGACAGCTCGGATAGAGGAATTCTAATATCAGTGTCCATCGTTCCGTTCAAAGAATCTGAGGCCTTGCGCGCACACTCATCAGCCAGCTCGTTTCCTTTCACCCCACTATATCCTATAACCTATAACAGGCTCACGTCGTGTTCCCGGATTTGGTCGAGGGAGCTAATACATTCCTCACACACTTCAATCAAACGGTCCTCGATTTCAGAGCTTTGAGAGCAGCAAGACTGTCCACGAAAATATTAATAGTCGTTGGATCCATATCCTGCTCTAAAATTATTTAAGTCGCTAAGAAAATTGCATAAATCTCGCCTGAAAAACGCTACATTTTTCAGGGATTCTTCGAGATATCTGAATGTCAAGTTGCTCATAGTAGACTCCTGACCCTGTACGGGCTTCCGTCCTCGAACCGTTGGTATACATTGAGATCGCAGCCCTGTCCAGTCTTTCCTAGTCGGTGTTGGAATCATAAAATTATCACCAAATTTCATCACTGGTGACATATAATCGGTTTCTCGATCAATTCGTGTCCTGTCCACTGTCCGTAGGATTGTGCCATGTCCCTAAGAGCTTTGTTCCAGCTTATATGGCTCCCGTAAGTGCAAAGCCACCTTCGCTGCCGTGGTCTTGATAAAAATATCAATACGCATGATGTTCAGCATTGCTTCCACTTCCGCCTGTGGCGTTGATCTAATGGCTCCAATATCTGTACCTTCACGAGTCTAGAAAGTCTAGCATCTACGTTCATAGCTTTCCACCACACCAGATTACCATATAAAGTCAGGTGATCCTATACTTGATAGTGGAAAATCGCTCTATATATATTTAACGGTATCAAAGATATGTTGGATAGGTTGGATTTGTGGAAATCCATAAAAATTATAGTTTGTGCCATGACCTAGTGTAAATACTCAAAAGCTACTTTAAGTCAATTTTTTTTACCACCATCGTTGGTTGCCAACA
This sequence comes from Cordilura impudica, assembly GCA_963682025.1. NCBI lineage: Eukaryota > Metazoa > Arthropoda > Insecta > Diptera > Scathophagidae > Cordilura > Cordilura impudica. The sequence continues at coordinate 42,056,224 of OY821518.1, read as the reverse complement.
CCACATCCTAGATTTGGTACTAAGATATGTCATGGATGAGATTTTAGGTGGAAAAACATCATCTCTTAACATTCATTATGATTTTGTTGTTGAGATACAATTCCATACGATGTAGTATGTAGTTATTAAATGACATGAAGATATCCAATTCTGTTTTGAGATGGTAAAGCATTCAGATATTATAATGAAAAGAGAGGGTTTCCATTCATTAACTTTAAATCATTAACTCCAATGAGTAATGCCCGATGGAACTCCAGAGCTATATTTAGCATCTTGGCATTTAGTCTTCTTCCAAATTAAAGGGGAAAGCTTCTCCCTCTCTGAAAGTTCATATTTGGTCCATGGCACAATGTATGGTTTTCGGATCACTGTTTCGGTGCAAATCCCTTTTCATCATTAAAAAAATTCTCTTACAGCATTTAAGAAGGCTCAACAATGTCATTTACGTCACTAGATTGAAGAACCGTCTGCAATTAATAGACAGCAGCGTAGCAACACATGTGCAAAACGAGTTGGAAAATAGTGCAATATTTGTTTCCGCTATTCAAACCAACACGAACACTAAATTTAAAATGTATTTTTTGTAACACCCAGTTTGTACTTTCCTTTTATAAATATTGTTTTGTTGTTTTAAAATTGCTTAAAAAAAAAAAAAAAATATTGGAAGATTTTGGACACCATATTTGATGCGGAGGTTTTTTGTTTTAAACTGACCTAAGATATCAGTTTTTATTATAAGTACAATATTCCCCATAGCGCAGTGCCTGGGAAATTTTTAGTCAAAAAAAAGTTATATCCCTAGTGTACATACGAATAGCTTAGAGTTACTGTTAAGTTATGTTGTTCATAGTGTGTATATGTGGAAATAAACTTTTGTTCAAAGATATATTTTACTGACAATGACAGTAAGCTCTGAAAGCCGGTTTTCTTTTACAACCAAATGACCTTGCATAGGACGTTCAGTGCTAAAAGGAATTTTGTGTCATAACAAATAAAAAAAAACCAATACTCTGCTTTAAGAGGTTTTACATACATATATACAGATTTTATATGCTTTAGGAGGTTTTACATATTTATATAGAGATTTTATATGACCATAAAAAAACCGTTTTTTTAATTATTAAAACAAATTGCGTTATTTTTGTAAATTTACTTAAATTTTTTTTTAATGCCCATAAATTTCTGTTTAAATCATTCAAACGTTAATTTCTCTTCACATGTACTCGTGTTGTATGCCTGCATTTCAATCCTTTTAATATTTTACTACAATTTACTAGCGTATGATACCACACCATACGACTTAATATTAACGTACTCGAAACTTGCACATGACTTGTGCATATAAAATGGGGTGAACTTTTTTTTTAGGGAAGAGTGTGAGGTAGGTTTAGTCAGAGTTCAATGTTCTTTTAGCTTCACTTAGCCAACAATACAAACATCTGTTAGCTGTGCTCAACCAGCGCAGCAGAGTGGAGTTTTTGCAGCATCAACTAAAAAAAAAAATTGTTCTTGTTTTTCTTATTCTATGTAGCGTAAGCTCATCTCATTTGCAACTTAAAGTTGCACAAAAATGTGTATTTTTTGTAACAATTTTTTAACGTTTTTTTTTTGCTGTTTTTTTTATAAGCTGCTACAGTATTGAAAACCCTTCGTATTTAAGAAGGAAACTAACGATATATTAAATGAAATTTAGATGTGTGATAGAGGAAAATAATCTAATCGATAGGGTGGCGTAAGTTGAATTCTACTTCGATTCTAAGTGGAAGCTGTGCAATTAGAGGCAAAATACTAAACATGAAAACTTAGACCTTATAGGCAGTGAACATTATGAAAAACATAGATAATGTTATAATATCAATATAAATAGCATCGGATAATTTTTCGACATCATTTTCATATTAAATTTTTTCTTGAGTGTACAGCCTTCGTTAGAAGTTTGACCCATCCTAACATAGGGGTCCTATGTATTTACACTGTTTTTTGATGTGCAAACATCTATGCGCTCAGAGGCGTAAAAATCAATTTCACAATACAATCACAAAACCAGCGTAAGGGAAAATCGGTGTGAGCTATACGTAAGTGTATTTGGTGCAAAGATTATGATTTAAATTTATTTAGCTGATTCAACAACCAACAGAAAGCGCCATGAATGTATAGCAAACAACTGCAACCATCGAGTATAACAACCATATCAGTTGCTTGCCATACATAGATGGCGCTTATTGTTTGATTTTAATTGATGTGTAAATAGATGTTTACACATCTACCCTGTGATCGGACTCACATAGCTTTTTTATTTCTACCAATTATCTCAATATGCATTATTTGGGGATATAACAAGATATTTTGATATTGTTCAATAAATATACGAAACACAAGTTTTTGAAATGTACCTACTATTTTTACGAAATATTATTCACTTAATTTCCAAGGTGCATTCTACTCTTGAAAATATTAAACATGTGTTTCAGGAAAAAGTAAGATGTTTATTTTTATTTTTGAATTTAAAATTGATAACAACATGAACAACCTACCGATATTTACAACATTCAATGGTTGTAGCATAAAGAGTACTGAGTAGTATTTAATCGTTGGTTTTAAAGGATTTTGGCTCCACTTATTAAATTAATATTTTTATGCCCACCACACCTCAGTGACAGAGGGTATATATGGGTTTGTCATTCCGTTTGTAAAGCAACGAAATAAATTCCAGAGACCCCGAAAACCATATATTTTCTTGATCATTATAACAAGGGAAGTTGATTTAGCGACGGCCGTCTGTCCATCTGTACTTCATGTCTGAGTGCTCTTAGGTATAGAGACAAAAATAAAAAAAATAAATTATCACCCCCTGTTCTTGAAACCACTATCACAAAAAAAACTCGTAAATGAAAAAATTCTTAAATCTATGAGTTTTTTGCTGTTCTCTAATTTCAATAAGAATATTTTTTCTCGTTTTAATTCACATAGAAAAGGCTTGGTGAAATCAAAACTAATGCCCTTTTTTTCTACTAAGCAGGTCTTAAGAGATAAAAAAAACTAATTGATATTTAAACTCTAACATGTTTTTTATTGAACCTTGTCATTATTTTAAAAAAATTAGACATTAATTTTATGAAAAAAACGATTTTAAAAAACGTCTACATTTTGCGCTGATTTAAAAAAAAAAACTCGTTATCAGAAGTCAATGTTAATAAAACACACTTTTGGAGATGACGTTGTTCATAACTATAATAAAAACTTTTTATTTGCATAATCTATTTTCCTTTATAATTTTTTCAATTATAACATAGATTCTTTATGTACTAATTATTACGAATAAAGGAATATAAAATAATATTTCACTCAAATCACATATTTTTATTTATTTTTGCATATGACTGCCACAACTTTGTTTATGTTCGAAACAGAAGTGATGCCAGTCAAATCCAATTTATTTGAATTACGAATTTTCTTTGGTGATGCCTAACTTATTTCAAAAATAGAAGTCATTCTTAATTGAATGAAATTGAAGAATAAAAACAATTAAATGAACAAGTAGTTTGTTATTTTAAAAGAAAATATTTTTTTTTTTACTTTCTTTATAATCTTAAGGAAAAACAAAAATTACTTAAGGTTTTTTTTTTTGTGAAAGTGACTAAAGAACCATATGGCACCTCGGTTTCTAGATAACATATGATTCTGAAGCTAAACCATATGTTTCATGTCATTTGATAATAAAAAATATGATTTCGAAAAATACTTCGAAAATATAAAATTTGTGTTTTCAAGAAACCCAAAATTTCAATTTCATGTTATTTCAAATTCATGCTTATTCAAATAACAACGTTTCAAGAACAGGGCTGTATATCTGTAATTAATTTCTTAAAGTTGAAAAAATTTCCTGACCTACAGTTTTTTGGCACAAAAGTGGTCTGCGGCATTTGTCATTTCATGACGAATTTTTATTTAGATTTTTTTTTGAAAGATAATTTAGTACTGAAATCGATTCATATAACAAATTGTCGAAAAAATTAAACTATACAACGAAATTTTCGTAAAATCAGAAAAAAAAATCATGTGAGTCAGATCGCAGGGGAGATGTGTAAACATCTAGTATTTAAAGATTTCTTATAGCACTTTCTTAAAATCAAACAGAAAGCGTATCACTTATTATAATTATTATTTATTATTTTAACCGGCTAATTTTTAATTTTTTTTATTTTATTTGAAATTTTTCATTTTTCATATTTATTTTTAATTTTTTTTTAATTTTTCATTTTTTATTTTTCGTTTTTTATTTTGAATTTTTCATTTTTTAATTTTAATTTTTTATTTTTAATTTTTCATTTTTTATTATTAATTTTTTTTCTTCATTTTTCATTTTTCATTTCCCAATTTTTATTTTTCTTTTTTCAATTTTTATTTTTCAATTTTCATTTTTTATTTTTCATTTTTTATATTTAATTTTTTATTTTTAATTTTTTATTTTTCATTTTTAATTTTTTATTTCTCATTATTCATTTTTTATTTCTTCATTTTTCCTTTTTTTTTAATTTTTTTTTTATTTTTCATTTTTTATTTTTCATTTTTTATTTTTCATTTTTAATTTTTCATTATTATTCTTAATTTTTTATTTTCCATTTTTAATTTTTTATTTTCCATTTTTAATTTTTTTTTCATTTTTCATTTTTCGTTTTTCATTTTTCATTTTTCATTTTTTATTTTTCATTTTTCGTTTTTCATTTTTTATTTTTCATTTTTCTTTTTAATTTATTTTTCATTTTTTTATTTTTCATTTTTCATTATTAATTTTTAATTTATTTTTCATGTTTAATTTTTTATTTTTCATATTTTATTCTTCATTTTTTATTTTTAATTTTTCATTTTTAATTTTTCATTTTTCTCTTTTTATTTTTCATTTTTAATTTTTATTTTTCATTTTTTATATTTAATTTTTTATTTTTCACTTTTTATTTTCCATTTTTAATTTTTTATTTTTCATTATTCATTTTTTATTTTTCATTTTTCATTTTTCATTTTTTATTTTTCATTTTTATTCTTAATTTTTTATTTTCCATTTTTAATTTTTTTTCGCTTTTCATTTTTCATTTTTTATTTTTCATTTTTCGTTTTTTATTTTTTATTTTTTATTTTTCATTTTTCATTTTTAATTTTTATACCCTATACCACTATGTGGTTTGGGTATAATGACTTTGTGCTGCTGTTTGTAACAACCAAAAATATTTGACCTAGACCCATCTTTAATTATACCGATCGAATCAGAATCACTTTCTGAGTTGCTTTAACAATGTCTGTCCGTACGTCCGTCCGTCCATCCGTCCGTCCGTCTGTGTGTCCATGTTAACCTTGTAATCAAACTGCAGGTCGCAAACATGAATATATTTTGATGAAATTTGGTATGTAAGCTTTTATCGGCCATGGGTTGAAAGCTATTGAAATTGGTGAGAATCGGTCCATGTTCAGACCTAGCCCCCATACAAATTACCCCTATGAAATCGACATAAATTGTCATAAGATCCAAATTGTCATATAGATCTTACTCAAATTGGGTTTATATGCGTTCATTACATCCATTAATGAGTAGTCCAAAAATGATCACTTTGGCCCCATATAGAGCTGCTTCCCGATTTTCACTTAAATCTATCAAAAAACAAAAATATTGCACAGATTCTTCTCAAATTTTGTTTGTATATATTTTTGCAAAATACAAGAGACTTTACCAAACATGATCTGGATCGGTCCATTTTTGGACCTAGTCCCCATATAGATATAGCATCCCATATGAACTTTTTCATATCTGCAGCCAAAAAAAATTAATAAAAATCCCACTCAAATTTGGTTTTTGCTTATTTTCTATGTCCAGTTAGTTGGGCCTAAGAGATGGGTTTCTTAACGCATGGTATAGGGTATCGTATAGTCGGTCTAGACCGACTATAATTTTCTTACTTGTTTATTTTTCATTTTTAATTTTAAATTTATTTTTAATTTTTTTATTTTTCATTTTTCATTGTTCATTTTTAATTTTTCGTTTTTCATTTTTCAATTTTTATTTTTCATGTTTCATTTTTTATTTTTCATATTTTATTCTTCATTTTTTATTTTTCATTTTTCATTTTTTTATTTTTCATTTTTCTCTTTTTATTTTTCATTTGTAATTTTTGTTTTTCATTTTTTATATTTCATTTTTCATTTTTTATTTTTTATTTTTTATTTTTTTTCATTTTTTATTTTTAATTTTTAATTTTCAAACAGGTTATCATAATATCGTAATTTTTTCACCAATACAATCACATTTTGCCTTACGACTCACTGTGTTAATTCAAAATCTATGGGCCTAAGTCTTAAATTTCATGTAGAATAAACCCACTTTAATCTTGTATTTCTTCAAACTATGACTCGTTTCATTTCAATGTAACAATAGAATAATCGACTTTTGTATGGTATGGCTGTGTAAAGAGAAAAAAAAAATAGATCCCGTCGGTTTTCCAATTCAAAATTCACAAGATATTTTCGATAACTTTTCATAAAAAGCAAGTAAGAGCGTTTAATATGGTTATGACAAATCTTTGATACCCTCCATCTAAGTTTTAATGTTTACGTTAATATCTGGACTTATTGTATTATTTATAAAAAATATAAAAAATATTTGAAAAAGTAAACAATTTGATAACTTAATATTAAATTATTACAACAAACACACCGAATTTGTAGCATTTTTTTTTATAGGTATCTCTACGTTTTATTCCATATCTTGGTACAATGATTCCCGACTTACCCCATTTTAAATACAAACCTGCTAGAAAAAGAGCAAACAATATTATTCAAAGTTGACCCAGTTAAATGGTTTATTTTGTGAATGAATGTGATTTCAACAGCCAGACGGAAGGACGGACATCGCTATATTGATTTGAGTTACTATAAGGATCAATAATTTATATACTTCATGGGGTCGTAAATTCATTTTTCGATGCATTTCCAAAGGAATGACAAACTGATATGTACCCTATGCACAATGGTGTGGAGAATAAAAAAATTTACAAGAAATAGTGCACCAAATGCTAGCGGATGAATGATATTTTATTTTTTTCGTTTTCCACTTTCAGTCTATGACCAAACAGCTCATAGTTCGGCATAATAATTATCAAAAATTACCATGCCCAAAATGTTAGATATTTTATACTCACTATGAGAAGAATATTTGTTATTAACAGAAATTCATAAATTTTACCTGAAAAAAGAACAGAAAAAATATTTATTAGAAAAAATTTGTTTATTCGAAATAGTATTTTATTACAAAGTAGTTGAGCTTATGTTATTTTATAGACAGATCTTAAAAATAGGCTTTTTAAAATTTCCAGGAAATCAACTTAATCCTCTTCAATGATAGACTCTAAACAACAACACAATTAAATATCTCTGCTTGAAAAACAACCGTTTTCTATGGTTGGCGGTCGTTGGTTCGCAGACATCAAATTGAATTTATAAAAGAAGAAAAAAAAATCCATTTATTTCCAAGAATTACTTAAATGTTTGTTATTTACGTTACTATTTTGTTTTTATTTTTTTTTATCCATCTTCTTTGTCAGTCACAAAACATAAAAAACATTCTGGATTTGTATGTTTTGCATGTCTCAGCCAGAAATTTTTAGTTTAGTTTTATTTTTCAAAATATTTTGGTTTAACCCTGGTTTATTTTATGCAGATGGCATTTATTTGTCTGCCTGCGACTGTCTTGTTTTGAGGACTTTTTTTCATCTCCTCTGCTCTCATCTCTCCTCCCATTCTATTCATGTTTGTTTATTATTTAATATTTTTTTTTGCTTTTAATTCTAAGAATTCTAAGCGGAACTTTAAGTTTTAGATATAGAGCACATACTCGTACGTATCATATGCATGAGACTTTGTAGTTTGTATTAGAAAGAGCCAGTTGCTAATACTAATTTAGCAAGCCGAAAGAATTTGCGGTTCATTATTTTGGTAGGCGTTTTTTTTTAATGAAATCTGCCAGTTATCTGAAATATTTTGTTAAATTTAGTTCTAGGAAGACTGTGTTTGTTATGAGAAAAACATATTAAGTGGTAAATAAAAACAGGAAATTCTTAGAATGATATACAATTCGAAAAATTTCGGAGAATTCTTGTTCAAAAATTAAATATTGGGATACACAAAAAGGAATGGGTGATAAATAAATAAAAGTATTTAAAGGAACACATCAAAGAGAAATTTATTTGAACCATCTTCCTCCAGCAACAATAAATTTAGGTCCCATATCTTCTACCACCGATTCTAGAGAGCAGCTTTCATGATTTATTCTGGATAACAAATAAAAGATTCAAATGACACAGAACAAAATTCAGAAAATCTCAAACAAAAATCATCCATATAGGAAAAACGTTGATCAGGGCTCAATCACATCTTGGAACCGAAAAATTTTTTTTTGGCTTTTCACACTTTTTGCATTTGTTATACAGATTCATGAGCAAATTAGATGTTAATTGCTTTTGTTTGGGTTTAGTGTCATTTTCCCGAAACAACATCTTAAAACCTGATTCTACAAAATACCGATTTGCCAGTTTAATATGAGGATTGTAAAGAGTGAGATCGAAAAATCTTAATACACATTTTTCGTCTTAAGCTTTTTCTTAAGCATTATTTGAAATTTTTCTTTTTTTGATAAAGTTTTCTTTGAGAAATATGTCAGTTATTATATTTAATGATAAACCTGATTCATTTGTTGTTAGTTTGATTAAAATGAGTGAAGAAATAGAGTTACGTCCTAAAATTTAAAGATTTTTTCAACAAAATCCAACTTGGTCCTACAAAAAGAAGGCCAAAGAATGAAAGGTCTGCCATCAAACAGTTTCCAATGTTATAGAAACTATCGGGAGAATTGAAACATTGATAGGAAACATGGTCGGGGAGAAAGAAAGGTCTACATGATGTTTCTTTAAGGCCAGAATATAGAAAGCAAGCGAGCTGCCAACACATCCGATAGAAAAGTAGCCCGGTTAGCTTAGTTCCCGAACTATTTGGTGCGAAAAGTTAAAGCCAATGTACGTTTGAAAATATGCCAAGTCCAAAAAGTTTCAGACAAGAACGATGCAAAAAACATGTAGTGGCCAAAAACAGAGCACGGAAATTGAAATCATGTTTCACAAAAAAATACGACGAAACGAATGTACTGGCAGATTTTTTGCAGCTTCCAATTTGAAATTATTATGTTGCTAATGCTCGAAGAAAAGTTTAAAAGAACCCAAAAACAAAAGTTCCTGGCATGACAAGCAATATTCAGTTGCAGCAAATGAATCAAGTCACTTATTGCACGGCTCTATAAATATCAGAAACATTTTCGGAAAAGGTCCATAAGTTCATAAGTAGTGATAAGATTTAGAAAAGTTATCTTTTTTCTTAAGACTTTTAAGATTTTTTCGATCACATTCCTTAGCATTACAGTCTTAAAAATTTTGGTAATTCGTCTAGATTATTCCGATTTTTTAAAAATTATAGCACTTCAAATATTTATTCCAATTTCTAAGTAAATATACCACTTTTTGCTATATTTGGATTACTCAGAAAAGGACTTCTTGGTCAAAATTTCCATGAAAATTTTCCCAGGGCAAACTAGGCAATGTTTCTGCATGAAATATACAAATATCAAAAGAAAGCTTATTTATGATAACTAGCAGATTCCAGCCCTCGAAATTCGAGCGCAAATTCAAGGAAATTTTATTTTTTCATTAAATAAAGATCCTAAAAGTATGCTAACCAATTATAGCCAATTCACAAATCAACACATGTATGTGTTAGTAGCAACTTTAAATGCAATTTACTCAAAATAAAGGAAACAATTCAAAAATCTGTAAACCTACAAAACGGCTAAAAAGAAATACCTTTCAAATCATATATGTTTGGTCAAAATCGGAATAAAAGGTAGAACAAAACATCAGTCACAAGAAATCGCCTAGCCTATTAATATTATAGATTATAATAATTTTCCGATAAGTAAAAGGTCAAATAATTCATGAAAAATTGCTGCAAGAGTAATAAAAAAAATCATGTGAGTCCGATCACAGGGGAGATGTGTAAACATCTTGTAATTAAAGATTTTTTTATGTCACTTTTTTAAAATCAAACAGAAAGCATCATCTATGTATCACTTATAACAATCAACTGCAGGGGCTCTGCTAATAGAAAAATATTTATTATTATTTATTATTTTAGCCGGTTAATTTTTAATTTTTGATTTTTTATTTTTCATTTTTCGTTTTCCATTTTTTATTTTTCGGTTTTCATTTTTTGGTTTTTATTTTTAATTTTTTTCATTTTTTATTTTTCTTTTTTAATTTTTTATTTCTCATTTTTTATTTTTCAATTTCACATTTTTCATTTTTTATTTTTAATTTTTATTATTAATTTTTCATTTTTCATTTTTCATTTTTAATTTTTAATTTTAAATTTAAAATTTTTAGTTTTTTATTTTTCATTTTTCACTTCTCATTTTTTATTTTTCATTTTTCGCTCTTTAATTTTTTATTTCTAATTTTCTATTTTTCAGTTTTAATTTTTTATTTTTAATTAAAGATTTTTTTATGTCACTTTTTTAAAATCAAACAGAAATCATCATCTATGTATCATCTGCTAATAGAAAAATATTTATTATTTATTATTTTAACCGGTAAATTTTTAATTTTTGATTTTTTATTTTTCATTTTTCGTTTTCCATTTTTTATATTTCGGTTTTCATTTTTTATTTTTAATTTTTTTTAAATTTTTTTCATTTTTCATTTTTCATTCTTTGTTTTTCATTTTTATTTTTAATTTTTAATTTTTCTTTTTTAATTTTTTAATTCTCATTTTTTATTTTTCAATTTCACATTTTTCATTTTTCATTTTTTATTTTTCATTTTTATTATTAATTTTTCATTTTTCGTTTTATATTTTTTATTTTTCACTTTTAATTTTTTATTTTTAATTTTTCACTCTTTAATTTTTTATTTTTAATTTTTAGTTTTCATTTTTCATTTTCTATTTTTCATTTTTTATTTTTAATTAAAAATTTTTTTATGTAATTTTTTTTAAATCAAACAGAAAGCGTCATCTATGTGTCACTTATAGCACCCAACTGCAGGCAGGGCTTTGCTAATAGAAAAATATTTATTATTATTTAATATTTCAACCAGTTAATTTTTAATTTTTTTGTTTTTTTTTTTCATTTTTCGTTTTTGATTTTTTATTTTTCGGTTTTCATTTTTTGTTTTTTATTTTTGATTTTTTTAATTTTTCATTTTTAATTCTTTGTTTTTCATTTTTATTTTTCATTTTTTATTTTTCTTTTTTAATTTTTTATTTTTCAATTTCACATTTTTCATTTTTCTTTTTTATTTCTCATTTTTATTATTCATTTTTATTTAGTTTTCATAATGTTTCGTTTTTCATTTATATTTTTATTTTTCACTTTTCATTTTTATTTTTTATTTTTCATTTTTCGCTGTTTAATTTTTTATTTTTCATTTTTCATTTTCTATTTTTCAGTTTTCATTTTTCATTTTTTATTTTTCGCTTTTTAATTTTTTATTTTTCATTTTTATTTTTCATTTTCTATTTTTCAGTTTTCATTTTTAAGTTTTCATTTTTTAGTTTTCATTTCTCATTTTGCGTTTTTCATTTGTATTTTTCATTTTTAATTTTCCATTTTCATTTTCAAATAAACAGTCAGCTCTCAAAATTGAAGTTTCAATATTTACAATTTGCACGTCATCACAAATATGTTTCACAAAATTAATGGAACAACAAACTATTCCAAGTGCAATTTTGTAAAATTCAACAGCAAGTGCCATCTATGTATCACTTATAGTAAACAACTGCAGGGGCTCTGGTTATACTTGTGGGGTTGTTGAATTATGTATATGTTATACCTTTATGTTGTGAAATTTTTAACGTTTTACAGCAAAGGGTTGTCGAATTAGCTGAAACAATTTTATATCATAATTTTTTCACCAATACAATCATAAGTCAGACTGATTTTGTCGTACGGCTCACATGTTACGCTGTTTTTGTGATTGTATTGTGGCATAGAAATTTACCCCTCTGCGCGTATAGATGTTTACACATCAAAATATTTATAATCAAATATGGCTTTATCGATGAGGATCAAAATACATTTGCATGCGTTTGAAACAGTTTTTGCTTTGAAAAACAGTTATCTCGTAATTTATTTGTAATGTACGGTACCAAACAAAAGTCAGGTTTTTACTGAGCAGAATTCGATGTTTTGAGTGTTTAGAAAGTCACTTGTTGGAACCGACTTCTGGTAAGCAAAATATTGTGTACCATTCCGAATTGACTCCCGGTTTTCCTCAGAAATTGGTGACCACTTGCTGCGAACTGCTTCGAGCGCTAACAAATTTTAATCATTCGTCTTCAAAGATAAATACAGTGAGCAACTGTTTACTGTCAACTGTCTCGATCTTACAGACGTCATCCATCACTAAAAGTCGAAACGAGCTGATCGTCACACAGCTCTAGAGCTCATTCCCGTCACAAATTGAATATAATTTTTTTTTCCGAAATGACATCTTTTAAACATTTTCAAAGGAGTGTCGTAAAAACGGCAGTTAGTCCTTATTGTCTGTAAATCAATAGAGGCTCATTGTATTTTGAAATCAATTATGCTTTTACCAATATATATTTTATTAATTATACCCTGACCTGATGTTTGTAACAAGCAAAAATATTTGATCTTTTATTATACTGATTTACTCAGAATCACCTTCTGAGTCGATTTAGCGATGTGCGTCTCTCCTTGTGTCCATCTAAACCTTGTAATCCAACTACAGGTCGCAAATATGAATATATTTTGATAAAATTTAATGTATAAGGTTCTATCGGGCATACGATGAACGCTATTGAAATTGATGAAAATCGGTTCATGTTCAGTCCTAGTCCCCATACAAATGATTCGTAAGAGATCGACTTAAATTGCCATAACATCCAAATTATCAGATAGATCTCGGTCAACTTGGGTTTGCGTGTGTTTATTAAACTTTAGGGATAAAAATTTAAGGGATAAAAAACTAAAAATGCTTATAAACAACAACAATGTTTATAAACATATGTTGTAAGTACAGTTTTGTATTTAAATGAAATTGTATTTAAAAAAATCTTAAAAAAGAAAAAAAATGCTACAAAATAAAAACAACAGTTAAAAAACCCGTATCATGTAGATCAATTTTATATAACTGAAATAAGCAAACGTCTTTGACAATGATAAGCGAAGTATAGTAATTTGATTTGAATAACTTTGAAATAATATTTTTTCTATTAAATATTTAAAGATAATTTAAACTATTATTCCATGCTGCTTTTATATAGAATGTTTACGTTGTAAGCTGTCACATTTTTTTTGATGCTGTTATGCTAAAATAATCTTTTTATATATATTTTTTTTTTTATATATATTTTATTATTTAGCAATATTCTTTTCAAAAAAAAGAAATGACTGCTTCTTACCGCAGCATAATATTATACTTGGCTGGGTGCATGTTCCGTGGAAAACCAAGGTTAGATATATCGGTATTGTTGTTGATACAAAAAAGGTTCTTAAGAAATATCATAGACAAAATAATGTACCCGTTTATTAATTGAAAGTCTAATCTTGGTATTGCAATCAATTTACTAAATTTGAAAGTTATATTTCATGCAATTTTATTTTAGGCTGCTCCTGCATGATACATTAGAGTGTGATATGAAACATTTACAAGTTAGACAGAACAAACTCTTAAAAACGATTCTTAATTTACCAACACATTATTAAAAACCACGTCTTCACACACTTTTTAAAATGTTGCTCGTTAATGAAAAAATTAATATCATGACAGAATTTTTTTTTATATCAGCACCTAAATTGGTTATGTCATTAACCAATTAACTTCAACCATAAACTTTTCCCGTTTTAATTTTAACATTTTTTATTTTCTTCTCATAAAGGAATTTTTCAAAAAAAAGTTTTCCTATGTATATATGTACATATATTTAAGTTGAAAAGTCAAAATTGACTGAACCCTTCATAAAAATTAAAATTATTGTGCAATAAATTATATTAATTTTAAGAATAGACGCATTGAATTGAATTCAATAATTTATGAGAGGTAAAAAACAAATTTTTTTAAATCTTGATAAAATCTAGCCTATTTATCGGTATCACTGGCAGACTTTTCTAACTTGTTCGATATCTATATATATTAATACGTGTAGGAAATTTTTTTCATCCTTTTTCAAAAATAATGCGGGCACGGAGGAGTGTGAAAATTGGCATAGTTATAGCTAGTATGAAGGAGAAGTGTAGAATTTTAAAATATATGTATAATATGTTTTAAAAATATATTAAATTAAATAAAATAAAATATTTATAATAAACTATTAATAATTTAACTCAACTGTGATTGTAGCATTATTAAGAATTATTACTGTGATATTTTTATTTTGTATTTTTACGATTATTTTTATTAAATTATACATATAAGTATTTTGTGTCGTTGATAAAAAATCCGGGATATATTTTATAAAAATAATGTAAATCTGGAAAAGGATTATCTGTTTAATAAAATATTCTCCCTGAGGAAGTTGGAAAAAATACCAACGAAACGTCGGAGTAAAACAATGAAATAAATAATCTATTATTTATATAAGTACTCGACCTTGAAAGCCTGATTTAGAGAACTCTAAAGAAACAAACTAAAATATAAAATAGAAAAAGGTCGATAAATATACAACGAAATCAAATAAATAACTTTATAAGAGACTAAATGTATGCTAATCAATTTTATCCAATTCACAATTCAACGAATTTTATAACAACTGTATATCACATGCCCTGTGTTGAATTGTGAATTACTTAAAATTGATTAGCACACCTTTATGCTCTCATAAAATTATTTATTATCATAAAGTTTATAATTTATAAAAAAATAAAATTTCCAGTCGAATTTCGAGAGCTTGGTTATGCTAGTAGCTAGTTAAAAAGTTAGAGAATTTCAATACAAATCTTTTGAGGAAATCTCCATCTTATAAAATTTTAAGCTCTGAAAGAATCACATATATTGGATCGAATTAGTGATTGCAATATAAATAATCGATAAATCGATAAATTGGATAAAAAAATATCAAGATATTAAGATTATCCATAAATATTTTTTTTTTCTATAATTAGAGGATTAACCTAACTAGTGCTAGCATAAATACAGATATATCTGTTTTTTACAGTCTTCTGAAGTACTGAGGTACCAGATTTTTTCATAAAAACGAATTTTTGAATTAGTTTTGTTAATTTGTTCAATATACTGCCTAATAAAGTCTGAACTTCATCGCAATTATACAACAAATTTTTGATGTAGTTTATTATACGCCCTTATTATGAGTTGCATTCGATCTTCGATCTTCGCTGGCTATCGAACATCGACTATCGAATGTCAAATTCGTATTATGAGCTGGCAGCACGGTCGAAAATTTCGTTGTACAGCGAATTTTCAATCGAAAACAATTTTGCGTTCGATGCTGGATGGCAGTTTGTAAAACATATTGAAAATATAAGTTGTAAATTATTTTAATTTCATGAGATTGATCTGCCTTGTGTGCATTGCCGCAGCAGTTCATCTGTAGTAGACAGCAATTCCATAAACGCCTCCTTGCAGGCGTATGGTACCTTTGTTAAAACCTCGCATATTCACGTAGTGGAATCCATTTCTAAAATGTTGGAAGCATCTCTCATGACGAAGCATTCATCTTCATCAGACGATCATAGAACCACAATTCGATGTTAATAAATAATTAATTATTTTTTTCTTTAATAAATTTATAAACAAACAATGTTTATATATTGTGAATAATCAAATTGAGTGAAATTCACAATAGCGCTATTTTATCGAATGTGCGCCATAATACCAAATGAAACTTCGTTCGATCAGTTAATTCAACCATAATCGAAAATCGAAAGTTGCTCATAATAGGCACTATAATGTTCTCGAAACGTGATAAATGTTATAAATCGAAGAAATTCAGGGCTGATATTATATTAAAACTTATACTATTTATCTGTTTAACTGATCAATTTAAATATTTATATCAAGTAACAGGGAATAGAATTGGCCTATAACTACATTAAATCAGTAGAACCAATAAATGTTGAATTTAAAAAAATATTTTCGGCTTCATGGATACGCTGCATAAAAATATGTACACATTTAAATGATGAAAACCTAAATGAGTTATATTTTTAAGTAAAAATCATAGTTCAGAAAAAAACACACACTGAATACAAAACCAACATTCACATATTTTTATTTTCATATCAATTATGTGAGATTCTAAATTTTCTATGGGGCCCAACACAATCAAGACTGTGTTCGTTTTAATATTTCGTTATTTACACGAACATTTTTGTATCACGTTCTTTTTGTTTCGATCACACATAAACCACACATATTGGAGTGTTGCTTTATTTGAAGTTCGTGTTCTGGTACGTGTACTGAAAAAAAAAACAGAACATGTACAATAAACAGGTTCGAGTTCAGTTATATTTTAAGTCGTGTTGTGGCTCGTGTACTAAGAAAAAATAGAACATGTACAATAAACAGGTTCGAGTTCTGTTATATTTTAAGTCGTATTCAGGCTCGTGTACTAAGAAAAAACAGAACATGTACAATAAACAGGTTCGAGTTCAGTTATATTTTAAATCGTGTTCTGGCTCGTGTACTAAAAAAAAATAGAACATGTACAATTAACAGGTTCGAGTTCAGTTATATTTTAAATTCGTGTTCTGGTTCTTGTATTGCGAAAAATTGAAACATCAATTCGCGATCTGATACACCCCGATTAAAACGACAACAATTGTTTCAACCAAATTTATTAAAATTTTATTGACCCTTTTTTATGACTTACGTTGCAAATTGTTTACAATTGTCAAATATTTTAAAATTTTATTGGCCATTTCTTTGTGATTTACGTTGAAATTATTTACAATTGTTTTTATTGACTGGTTTTTATTTGAATAAAAGATGGTAATAAAATACTTAAGAAACAAAAACTGCACAGTGCACTTAAATCTTTCTTGCAGGTTTCAATCAGACGTGTAAATTTTTTCGTTTCGCTATTAAAAGTTGCGTATTTTTTATAGCAAAACTTATTTCTGTTATTGCTTTAAAATTTTTTTTAATTTTCACAAAATATTTGCAATTTACACAATAACACAGTACACTTATAGATCACGATCTAATGAAAACTGAACCACTTTTAATGAATAAATGACGCACGCACTCGCTATTTATTGCAAAATCAATTGCGTGAAATTGTAACACTTGCAAGCAATTGTAACGTAAGTCATAAAAAAGGGACAATAAAATATGAAAATATTTTTTTGGGTTTTTTTATTGACACTCATTGTGTTTTTATGCAAAAAATCCCAAAAAATCATTGAGAAAAGGATTGTGCATTGACACTAATTGGTTCGCCAATTAAGGGTGGGTGATTGTGTTTTTTATGATGTAAAATTTGTTTGTGTCTAAAGTTATTTGTTACCAAAAAAAAAAAATGTTTGCAAAAGATCCTAACAACCAACAAGTGTGTCTTTTATGCCGCAAAATTGGGTTTTTCGTCTATGACACTAATTGGTTGCGAAAATAGGGGTGGGTAATGCAAAAAACCTAACAACCATATTTTATTAAAATAAAAACCAGTCAATAAAAACAATTGTAAATAATTTCAACGTAAATCACAAAAAAATGGCCAATAAAATTTTAAAATATTTGACAATTGTAAACAATTTGCAACGTAAGTCTTAAAAAAAGGTCAATAAAATTTTAATAAATTTGGTTGAAACAATTGTTGTCGTTTTTATCGGGGTGTATCAGATCGCGAATTGATGTTTAAATTTTTCGCAGTACAAGAACCAGAACACGAATTTAAAATATAACTGAACTCGAACCTGTTTATTGTACATGTTCTATTTTTTTTCAGTACACGTACCAGAACACGAACTTCAAATAAAGCAACACTCCAATTTGTGTGGTTTATGTGTGATCGAAACAAAAAGTACGTGATACAAAAATGTTCGTGTAAATAACGAAATATTAAAACGAACACAGTCATGATTGTGTTGGGTACCGTAGAAAATTTAGAAACGCACATAATTGATATGAAAATAAAGATATGTGTTGGCTGCTTTTGAACAGAACATTGTGTGTTTCGTGTGTGTATTTTCTGAACCTTGGTAAAAATACAAATTTTTTTTAAATTGAATTTGAATTGATTGTTTTTTTAACAATGTGCAGAGGGTATATATAAGTTTGTCATTCCGTTTGTAATAATTTAAAAAAATTTGAGTCCCATAAATATATATATTCGTGATCCCTATAACAAGTGAAGTTGATATAGCTATGTCCGTCTGTCCGTCCGTGAAAATCACAGTCACGACCTCAATAGGTCAGCGTGGTGTTTCATTGTTAGTGAAAATAATTCATTGATATTCTTAGAGGGTTGCTATTCAAAATCATCAAAAACGGTTCTATATGTTCCGAGCTTTCGAAGCAAATGTGACAAAACTCATGATAAAATTAGATTTTTCGATTCTGTTTTTGTTATTGTACGAGTTTTCGTAGTTATTCGAAATTTTGTTTCTGTTTGTGATATCTGTAATTCTTCTTGTAGTTGTGGTCGTTGTATTTGTAGCATTTGCAGTATTGGTGTGCATGTTTGGTTATACCCCACGTCTCAGGAGGTCCAAGACGTGGGGCTTAAAGCCGGCATTGCTCCGCCGCCTAGTCCCAAGAGAAAACAAGTAAGAAAATTATAGTCGGCCTAGACCGACTATAGGATACCCTATACCATGCGTTTAGAGACCCTACCCCATAGGCCCAACTAACTGGACATAGAAAATAAGCATAAACCAAATTTGAGTGGGATTTTTATTAATTTTTTTGGTTGCAGATATGAAAAAGTTCATATCGGATGCTATATCTATATGGGGACTAGGCCCAAAAATGGACCGATCCTGACCATGTTTGGTAAGGTCTCTTGTATTTTGCAAAAATATATACAAACAAAATTTGAGAAGAATCAGTGCAATATTTTTGTTTTTTGATAGATTTAAGTGAAGATCGGGAAGCAGCTCTATATGGGACCTATGACTAAGAGTTGTGCCATAGGGATCATTTTTGGACTACTCATTAATGGATGTAATTAACACATACAAACCCAATTTGACTAAGATTTATATGATAATTTGGATCTTATGGCAATTTAAGTCGATTTCATAGGGGTCTTTTGTATGGGGGCTAGGTCTGAACATGGACCGATTCCCACCCATTTCAATAGCGTTCATCCTATGGCCGATAAAAGCTTATATACCAAATTTCATCACAATATATTCATATTTGCGACCTGCAGTTTGATTACAAGCTTTACATGGACACACAGACGGACGGACGGACGGACGGACGGACATCGTTAAATCGAATCAGATAGTGATTCTGATTCGATCGGTATAATTAAAGATGGGTGTAGGTCAAATATTTTTGGTTGTTACAAACAGCGGCACAAAGTCATTATACCCAAACCACATAGTGGTATAGGGTATAAAAATAATTAACTTTTAATTTAATGGTATAAGAACTTAAGGGTTAAGTAATTGTATTAAAATGGTAAGACACAGGTGGAGGGTTTTAACGATTCGGCGCAACTGAATTTAATGCTTATTTTTTTATATTGAATTATCGATAATATCATATTTATTATATTTTGCAATTACTATATCGAATGAATACAATTTGTAAAAAAATTTCATCTGATTTTTTTCCAATCTATTTAACTCATTAACGACTGACCCCCGAATAATTTTTGTAGAAACTTCATATAGAATTATGAACGGTATTTATAGTATTGAAACTATTAGTTGTGATTTCCTAACATATTTCACACCTTTTTATATCCATCTAACATCAAGTGGTCCCATCCAGTTGAGTAATATCTTGAGGGTTAGAGGACACTTAAGGACATAAGTTATTAATATGGTTTTTCAAACAACCACTTGCACAATATTCCAGAGGCATTTCCGTGCAATGTTTGAGATTTTGTAAATGTGCTGACTTTTTATCAGTTAATTAACATCCAAGGCATGACTCCATTTGTTTGAGTAGCCAGAAAGACAACTCGCGATTCTTTTTGCCTGACTCTAATCATATTAATAAAAATTACTATATTTATTTGTTAACCCTTTCGCTACATTGTATCCATATGGATACACTAAACTTTGGAGTCATCTAGCAATCTCTAAATCTATGAATCGATTTGGATATCGACGTATAATTGTTTCTAAAGTCTTGTGAATAATTTTCATAAAAAAATTTTGGATTTTTACAAAACTAAGAAAAATATAGCAATTTTTAAAAAACATTTGTGTTTTTTTTTAATTTTTATTTTATTTTACAAATTACATATATATAGGACCATATTTTTTTTTTTTCAAAACTGATCAATCATAAAGAGGAATGTTTGTTTTAATAGTTTTTTGTTTTATAAAAACATTGTACGTATACATATGAATACAAACGTAAGTTGTGGTCCCAGTTGGCAAAATCGTCGTAGATGACATTGTCTTTAACGATTTTAAGACATTTTATAATATTTCACGCACGACATTTGTCGATAAAATTTTCTTTAACGACGATATAACGGACATTGTCGTTAACGTCCAGCTGGGAGACAAATTACTCAGATGGTCGTGTATCACATCCCGTTGACGACCAATTCAGCGACAAAAATATATTTGTCGTGTATCAAGGTCCGTTGACGACAATATGAGCGACAACGTCTTGTACTTGTCATACATCGAACTTTATTAACGACAAGTTAAGCGACAATCTCATAGACATTGCAGAGATTTAATAAAAAATTTCATTAACGACCAGCTGGATGACAAATAACTTATATGGTCGTGTATTACATTCTAACGACGACAAATTAGTGACAAAAACAGGTTTCGTCGTGTATGACGTCAAGGTGTTCGTAAATTGAACACCGTTAAAGACAGCATGAGCGACAATGTCTTCAAATTGTTCACGTACTGCATTTATCTCATTGTGTATATGCTTGGCGTGAACAAAAAAAATTTTCTTAAGAAATATAACGGGACTTCAAAAAGGCTACAAGACAAAATAAAATAATAATAGGAATGCAGATTGTAAGTAAAATTATGTGGCTATTGAATTTAATAATGTTTCATTGTATTTTTTACTATTTCAGGCTGGCAGCCTACAAAATATAAGCAGAATTTAGATAAAAATATAATCATGAATTTTAATTACGACGGAACAAAAAACAAAAAATTCCTAAAAACATACGGAAACGTATTAAATGCTTTATATGGTAAGTTAATAAAAAATTTAACATTAATTTAATTAGAGAACTCGTTGTTTAGACTCCACATGAATTAAATCTGTTTTTTTTTCTTTTATAGAAGCCACAAAACAAGATGGCGAAACTTACGAGGAATTCACCAAAGAGCTAAGATTGGTTTTTCGAAAAATTAAAAATACTGCAAATAAAGAAAAATCACGGAAAGAAAATAAAGAAAACAAATAAGTTAAAATTAAAATATTAAGTTATTATTAAGTAATTTTTAAAATTATTATTTTTATCATTTTTGTGTTTTTTTATTATTATCTTTTAATTTTTTAAAATGATTAAATTAAAATTAAATTTAACAAGTAAGAAAATTATAGTCGGTCTAGACCGATTATACGATACCCTATACCATGCGTTTAGAAACCCT
Source organism: Cordilura impudica (assembly GCA_963682025.1). Taxonomy (NCBI): domain Eukaryota; kingdom Metazoa; phylum Arthropoda; class Insecta; order Diptera; family Scathophagidae; genus Cordilura; species Cordilura impudica. The sequence continues at coordinate 42,034,401 of OY821518.1, read as the reverse complement.
ATCTCTTAGGCCCAACTAACTGGACATTGAAAATAAGCAAAAACTAAATTTGAGTGGGATTTTTATTAATTTTTTTGGCTGCAGATATGAAAAAGTTCATATCGGATGCTATATCTATAAAGGGACTAGGTCCAAAAATAGACCGATCCTGATCATGTTTGGTAAAGTCTCTTGTATTTTGCAAAAATATGTACAAACAAAATTTGAGAAGAATCAGTGCAATATTTTTGTTTTTTAATAGATTTAACTGAAGATCGGGAAGCAGCTCTATGTGGGGTCAAAGGGCTCATTTTTGGACTACTCATTAGTGGATGTAATGAACACATACAAACCCAATTTGAGTAAGATCTATATGACAATTTGGATCTTATGGCAATTTATGTCGACTTCATATGGGTAATTTGTATGGGGGCTAGGTCTGAACATGGACCGATTCTCACCAATTTCAATAGCGTTGATCCCATGGCCGATAAAAGCTTATATACCAAATTTCATCAAAATATATTCATATTTAACCTGTAGTTTGATTACAAGCTTTACATGGACACACAGACGGACGGACGGACGGACATTGTTAAATCCACTCAGAAAGTGATTCTGATTCGATCGGTATAATTAAAGATGGGTCTAGGTCAAATATTTTTGGTTGTTACAAACAGCAGCACAAAGTCATTATACCCAAACCACATAGTGGTATAGGGTATAAAAATTTTTAAATGTGTACTTTTACTTTTTTGAGGGTAGTGTTCCTCATACTGTCGTTGACGATAGTATGGGCGAAAGTGTCCCTCATACTGTCGTTGATGTAGTGTGAGGGAATGTGTCTCTTACATTGCCATCAACGACAATATGAAGGATATTGTCGCCGGAATGGTCGTCAACGATCACATCGTAGACTATATCGACTACGTCGTCGTCGACGACAAACATATTGTCGATTATATGGTCGTTAGCGATAATGAGGCACTTTTTTCGCTCATACAATCGTTAACGACCAGATAAGCGACAGTGTCTCTCTTATGGTCTTGTATGATTCCGCGGACATTTGTATGAAAATTTCGTCGACGACTTGTTCGAACTGTCCTCAATTTGTCTTCAACGATTTACTATTGTCTTGTACCCGTCGTTTAAGATGTCTTAAAGACGTGGCCAACTGGGGTTGTAAACATTTAAAAAATTTTGAAAATTAAGTGTGTGTAAGTAGTGTTCAGATGTTAATTTAATCGTAAAAACCAAGTGGACACTATCAAAGATTAAGCATAGCCGAATTTAACACTCTTACTTGTTAAGTAATGTGGTTGGCAGCCAGCCGACTCAATTGTAAACTTAATCAGCAACATAGTGACTGCATCATTTTTTTTTTTGATAAAACAAACAATACACTTATTCCATCTAAACAATATTCACGCAGCAACGCAACAATAACAGAGACATTTAGACAGCCAAGCTGTCTAGCCTCGCGTAATAATTTATCTTAAGATCGTTGGAGAAAAAAAGAAATAATTAAAACAAAACAAAGAAGATGACGAAATGAAACGAAAAAACATCAATAAATAGATATGTGTTTTTTTTTTTTATTATTTTTGTTTTGTTTGTGAATATCAAAGAGGAAGATTGTGCTTTTTTGTGTCAAATGTAAAGATTAAAAGATAAAATCTCAAAAAAAGGGTGGGTAGTATTAAATATTTTAAGATCTTTTTACACAGAGTTGACAAGGGCTTTATGCTGTTAAATCTAATATATAAACAAAAGCTTTTTTTGCTATCATTAAATGACCAACCACTCATAAATACAGTCATAAAAACAAACAAGATTATCATATTTTGGCGGACTCAAATTTGTGTTTTACCCTACTCATCACATAGATTCAGCTGATACTGTGCAGAGAACATAATGAGATATTTGGAGCATTCCCTTGAAGAAGAAAAGTATTTTTAATCTCTAATATTAATAGGCTAGGCGATTTCTTGTGACCGATGTTTTGTTCAACCGTTTTATCCCGATTTTGACCAAAGGTATATTATTTGAAAGGTATTTCTTTTCAGCCGTTTTGCAGATTCACAGATTTTAAAATTTTTTCCTTTTTGAGTAAATTGCATTTAAAGATGCTACTAACACGTACATAAAATTACACATATGCTATGTGTGTTTTATTAAATTTGTTAATGTGTTTGTTAATGAGTTTGTTATCTTCATTCACAATAATAATAAACCAATAAAGTGTTGGTTTGTGAATTGGCTAAGTTGCAAAATAAAGCTGCCTAGAAATTGCAGTCAAATTTCGAGCGCTGGAATCTGCTAGTTTTTATTATTTTGTGAACAAGTAGATATGGTCAAAGTATGTATAAAAAGAGTCAGAATCACTTTTTCTGTGTCGATTTAGTTCGTCCGTCTGTCCGGTTGTCTGTCTGTCCGTCTGTCTGTGTGTCCATGTATACATTGTAATCAAATAACAGATCGCAAATATAGATTCAGCTGGTGTAATAAGCTTTTATCGTCCATAAGACGTACGCTTTTCATATTGGTAAAATCAGAGCATGTTAAGACCCAACCCACACACAAATTACCCCCTATCAGATCGATTAAAATTATCATATATTAGCTGACCCGAAAACGTTATTTTACCATAGTACTGTAACTATATGATGATATGTATTTACGATGTATGGGAGGTGCCATGCCCACTGGTTTGATCCCGCCCATTTTTCACATAACTTCGCACACGCATCACTCGTGAACTCACACCTAGTTTCAAGACTGTCGGGTTTACAGTACTCCAGATAATATTTTTTGTATGGGAGGTGCCACGCCCACTAACTCAATCTCACCCATTTTTGGTGACACTGCTCACGTTAACTAACAATTTACGTGCAGAAAGTTTAAAGACTCTGGCCGTCATAGTACTCTAGATATATGATGATATGTATTTACCATGTATGGGAAGGGCTACGCCCACTAACCTAATCTCGCACATTTTTGGTGAGACTATTTACATTAACAACCAATTGACTGGCAGAAAGTTTCAAGACTCTGGCCATCATGGTACTCTTGACATTTACCATGTGTGGAAGGTGCCACGCCCTCTAGTTTGATAACGCCCATTTTTTCCGAGTACTAACGTTGATAGCTTATGAACTCACACTCAGTCCCAAGACTTTATCGGGCCCATTGGCCCGATCCCGCCCATTTTTTCGCAACTCTTCAAATTAGCTGAATATGTACATTAGGGTGGCCCTTCATTATATGTAGCAAAAAAAGTGTTCAAACACTCGATCACACCCTTTGGAAATATGCGAATAGCACAAACACTGAGAAATTCAAAGTTTTGGGCCAATCAAAAAACATTTAGAATTGGCTCAACGCGATTGAAAATTTCACATATTACGAAAATTTCGTTCTGTAGTTTAATTTAATTTTCCGACAAATTGTGACACAATTCGGGATCGGTATTAAATTATCTTTTCAAAAAGCTATAAAACTTCTAAATCGATTAAAAATTAGCCAAGAAACAGAAAATGCCCCAGACCACATTTGTACCAAAAAAAAAACTAGGTCATGAAATTTGATGGCATTTTTTTCAACGTTGAGAAATTGATTAAAGCCATAACTTCTTTTTGGTCTCTATACTTATAAGAACTCAGATATAAAGTATAGTTTTATTACCACGTTGTTAACCTATTGCGCATTGAGACCGAAAATGTGAAATTTTTTTGGTAAAATTTTGAAAACTCCATTTTCAAGTTTTAAAAAATTTTCTTTAACAAAATTTAAAAAAAGGATCTGGCACTTTAAGGTTTTGGTAAATGCATGTTACAGATTAACTGTGTGAATTTTTAAATAAATAAATAATCTCTATGCCAGAATTTTTTTGATAAGGATTTTATTTTTGCGGATTTCGAGAAAAATTGCAGTTTTGTAAAATATTCTGTAAATGTACTCTTTCTTAATACTTTGTATCAAAAAGTCATCACTTTTCCACTTTTAAATGATACATTTTATCTTAATAGCGTAGGGTTTCGGAAAAAAATAATATGACCCCATTAACCCTTTTGGAATTGGGGTCACATATGACCCCAAGCTAATAAAAGACAATTTATTAAAAAAATTCAAATATTTTGTAAGTGCTGTTGAATTTTTAGATACGACGCTTAAAATATAATAACCAAATGTGTAGAACTTCCGTTCCTAACATTTGAGATAAATCCGAGAACGTTAACCCATTATTTGCCAAGGCCAGCTTTCGATTTTAAAAAATTTTTTTAAATAAAGATGACCCCGAAAACGAGTTTTTGTATTAAACTCGATGAAACCACTATTTAGAATTTAAGAAAAATAATTCGGTTAATTTTTATTTATTTAACCCTTCAGTGCTCCTGGGATCAAAATCATCCATTGTGATATGTCTTTGGTGCAATTATCGGCTTATTGCTCGCAAATATAAACTAAAACAGCTTTTAACAATTTTGTTATAAAATTATTTTATGTATAAAAACTATCTAGAATTTTCTAAATAAAATAAGAAGACCCAAAGCTAATAAAAGACAACTAGCAGATTCCAGCCCTCGAAATTCGAGCGCAAATTCTAGGAAAATATTTTTTTCATTAAATAAATGGGCCAATTCACAAATCAACAGAAAAAACAAACTCATTTTTGTTACAAACACATTAACAAATTTCATAAACACACACATAGAAGAAATACCTTTCAAATAATATACGTTTGGTCAAAATCGGAATAAAACGGTAGAACAAAACATCAGTCACAAGAAATCGCCTAGGCTATTAATATTATAGATATATTCAAAAGAATTTGAAATATAAAATTAATTCTATTTATTTTGGTGTAGGTGAAGATGTAGAAAGTGTGAAACGTGTACTGGTAAAATCCAGCGAAATCGATCAGTTTTTTTTTGCTATTCGCATATTTCTAGGGGGCGCGACCGAGAGTTTGAACATTCTTTTTTTTTATTAAGGGCCACCCTAATGTACATGTGCATAGTTTCAGAGCACTTGCTGTAATAGTGCTCCAGACATTATATGTAAAAATTAGATATTAAAAATTTACTTTATATGGAAGGTGCCACGCCCACTTGAAAAAAACTCAAAAAATTTATATCCTATTTCTCCTTCCGGATAGGCAGTTACCTCTTGTCAAAATTTCAAAACGATCGGTCCAATGGTATAGTCTCCTATAAAGGACAAACAAACAAACAGGAATATAACTTTTGGCATTTTCTGAAAATATAAAAATTTCCCTGGAAACGCTAAATAGTCCATGGACTAATTTACATTTATATGATAATTTCACTTTTTCGCGATCGTTAAAACAATATTATTTTGATACCACTATTTAAAATTAGAATTCATAACCTGAATGAAATTTTTACTTTAATATTTTGGGGCGTATTGCAATGTGATTTATTGAATTTTTATTTTAGGGTAGATTTCTTTAAAACTACGCAACAGCTATTTATACCAAAGTTTTGCGACTTAAAATTTAGTTTGGGTTTATTTCTCAAATATTTTTTTTTCAATATTTAGGTCACATTGTACTTTTTTCAAATTACACATACGACATTTTTCCACACATTTGAAGAGACAATTTTTTTTGTTGACGAAAAACAATATTTACACTATAAATGTGGATCATTTTCAATCTAATGTAGAAAATTGATCTTCTGTGTCATATTAAAAGTCCATTAAATGTTTTTCTCGATATAGCGCGACACAATCGTCAATAATGTGTGTAAATAAAAAATTGCTAATCATGATTAATGCAATGTTTTTTTTGCTTCTTCTTCTCTCATCTGCTATTAAGGTTGTTTGTTTCCCATTAGATTGTGTTTTGTGTCAATTCATTGATGACCATCATCATGTGTGGTCTTTTTTTTGCGCACCCAGCAAAAGCTGTCGTTACCAGGTAATATCGAGTATAAAGCAAACTCTGCTAATTCGTATAAAGTAAACTCTGCTAATTCGTTGGTTTTTTTGGAGGCCCCCCAAAAAGGATGTACACATGCTTATGTACACGCTTACAACTAAAAAAGAAATAAGTGGATCTGGAAGAATAGTGGTGTTAAATAAACATGTAAGAGATTCTAGACCGCCAATACGATACCCTATCCAATGAGACTTAAAAAAGGGTGTTTCACGGAAAAAGTTTTTTAACCTGTGTCAGTGTTGCCATTTTAGCATTTTAGTTGCTAGATTTAGCAACTTTTTTTGTCGTTTAGCATCCAAAATTTATGAAAAGATGCTAGATGCTAACTTAGCATCTTTTATTAATAAAAAGTTGCTTTTAGCATCATATTTTTTGATTTTTTTTCATTATTTTTGAATATACAATTTAAATTTTAATGGTATTGATATGTTTTAATTTCTCAAAGTGTAATACGAGAAATTTGTGTACTACTCTTTTTACCACTCTGCTCGTTTCTTTCAACAAATATAACAACACATTTTGAAATAAAAGAATGTGAACACCAACAACAGATTTTATTGAATTAAAAAGTCGATTGCCAAAAAATATTAATGTATTAAAAAAATGCCAAAATTTTCAATACAAAACACATTAAACCGGGTAAAGAACCGATAACCAATATATTAGAAGAGTTTAAATTTAGATAATCTGAAACAGAAAAAATTTAAATCCAATGGAGTTATATAACAGAACAATATTGGGATACAATACTGAATACAACCTCTTTATGGATTGAAGTTAACAAAAATTCTATTGGCGAATATCCATTTAAAGAGTTATCAATAATTGTATTGTCTTTATTAGTTTTGTCTTTCTCAAAAGCCGAAGTTGAACGTTTGTTTAGTTTAATGGCTTTAGTTAAAAGCAAACTTTGAACAGAATAAAATCCGAGTTGTTATGTTCTGTAATACGTATAAAAGAAGGTTTGAAATTGAAAAATGGGTGCTGTTACACTTACAATATACCGAGCGATGTCATTGATAGAAGTCGATCGTCAGAAAAATATCAGAGCCAAGAAGAACCTGAAGATGAAGACATCACAGAAATATTAGATTCCATAAACCAATTATTGTAATATAATCGTATCTTTTGATACTGTAAATTCAGTTTTTAAAAATTAAAAAAAAAATAAATTTGATGTAAAAAAAAATTGTAGATGAAATCCAAAATAACTTTATTTAAAATTTAAAAAATATAAATCGAAACTTATGTTTTATATTAATTTTTCGATTTAAAAACCAAAGAATTTATTAATAAGTATTTAATTTTTCAATATAAAGGTAATGAAATTTGAAAAAAAAAAATTTAGCTTCTTTTTTTTGACTCCCGTATGTTTTAGCATCTTTTTTTTTTTTTTTTTTTTTGCAATTTAGCATCTTTACCATTTCAAATTATGGCAACACTGTTTATAACTCCAATAAATACGGAAAGCATGAGGAATGTGTAAGTAGCACTACATATAAAATTTTAGAAAAATATATAAATTTAAATATAAAAATATTATAAATATTACGGACGGGCAATATTTCGCTCCATCATGTCTAAAAAAACATTTTTATATATACACGCAATCATTCGCTTTGAATTTATTAATAAGTATTTAATTTTTCAATATAAAAGTAATGAAATTTGAAAAAAAAAATTTAGCATATTTTTTTTGACTCCAGTAAGTTTTAGCATCTTTTTTTTTTTTTTTTTTTTTTTGCAATTTTGCATCTTTACCATTTCAAATTATGGCAACACTGACCTGTCTGGGCAGGTATAATAAGTTTGTGCAGATGTTAAAAATATTTGACCTACATAGATCGACTCAGATCGACTCAGATCGACTCGATTTAGCGATGTCCGTCCGTTCATCCGACCGTGTGTCCATCTGTCTGTGTGTCCATGTAAAACTTGTAATCAAACTGCAGGTCGTAAATATGAATATATTTTGATGAAGTTTACTATATATATAAGTTTTCATTGGCCATAGAAGAAACGCTATTGAAATTGGTCAAAATCGGTGCATGTTCCGACCTAGTACCCATACATATGACCCCTATGAGATTGACTTAAATTTCCATAAGATCAAAATTATAATATAAATTTCGGTAAAATTTGGTTTGTATGCGTTTATTACACCCATTAATGAGTAGTCCAAAAATAAACCCTGTAGGACTATTCTTAGTTATAGCCCTCATATAAAACTGCTTGCCGATCTTCACTTAAATCTATCAAAACGAAAATATGGCACAGGCTTTTCTCTAATTTGTTTGTATATGTTTTTGCTAAAAATAAGTGCTTTTACCAAATATGATCAGGATCGGTTCATTTTCGACCTAGTCCCCATAAATAAAGCATCCGATATAAATTAAAAAAAAAAAAAAAATAATAACAATGCCATTAAAACTTGGTTTATGCTTTCAATTAGTTGTACCTAAAAGATAGAGTCTCTAGACTATGGTATAAGGTATCGTGTTGTCGGTCTAGAACGACTATATTTGTCTTACTTGAAGCGCAGCTCTTTAAGTCTTATGAATCCAAAGTTTTTTGAGATTTTTTTTTAGATTTTTTTGAAGCTGAAATGGATTTTATTCAAAAACTTAAATTTAGAAAAAAGTTTTTTCGAGTGAGTTTCATTAGTTTGATTAGATTTAGATTTTTTGAAGCTGAAATGGATTTTATTCAAAGACTTAAATTAAAAAAAAATTTCCATTAAGTTTGAAATTATTCAGGCTCAAGATCTTTATTAAATCTTTATTTAAAGTAAAAACATCGGCACATTTGTTTTCAAAAAATTGATCTATATTCTGCATGACAGGTTATACATTTGATCTTGAGCCTGAATAATTTCAAACTCAATCATTAAAATGATAAAAATCGAAAATAAGATTTTTTATTTTTATAAAAAATAAAATTAAAATTTTTTTTCTGTATCCTTTCGTCACTAAACCAGATTTATCACCTCTGAAGAGTACCAGCCTAATAAAAACAAAATAACCACCATAAAAAATAATAGTGTAAGGGACACTTTGATAACCTCTAAACTAAATATACATTATGTCCCAAATTCTGGGTCTTTTCAACTTCGGAGAAGCATTGGAAAAATAAAAAAACAAAATTAATACTTTTTCTATCATTTCAAGCAGATTTTTCCCAATAAGTAAATAAATTTCATAAAAATAGTAGGTTACAAATGAAACCTACTGTATGTTATAGCGGATTTAATTTTACGCCCATATTTTAACTATTTTTCGAGTTGTTGAGGTTTGAGCTTGGGAAATACAAAGCTTTTACTTTTAAGGTCATCAAAATGCCATTGAAATCATAATTTGTACACCAGAAAAATAATACAGAAAGGATTTATTTTTTAAACGCTCTTTTTTTTTGAATAAAATCCATTTCAACGATTCCGTAACGACATTACAAAAATTAAATAATCTAATCAATAAAAACAAAGTTTTTATTAAAACTCCTTCTTTTCTTATACATATGAGTTTTGAATCTCTCCGTGGGAGTGCGTAACTTTGCGTGACTATTTTAAAATTAATCATTGATCACAACAAGTGTGTGGACCAAATTTCAGATCATCGGATGAGGAGAAATGGGGTTTAAATCACTCCGTGACTGTGTGTGACTATCTTAAATTAATCTTTGGCCACAACAAGTCTATGGACAAAGTTTCAGCTCGATCGGATGAGGGGAACTGGGGTATTAATCTCTCTGTGCCTGTGCGTGACTATGTCAAAGTTAATATTTTTTCACAGCAAGTCTATCGATCAAGTTTTAGATCGATCGGTTAGGGGTAAGTGGGTTTTAAAGCACTCCGTGACTGTGCGTGACTATGCGCGACTGTGCGCTACTACCCCGAAATTAATATATAGCCAGATCAAGACTATGGGCCAAGTTTCAGATCGATCGGAAGAGTGGGAATGGGGTTGCCCCATGGCAGACAGACAGACAGAGATTAAGAATTAAAAGAAAAAGTTTAAAAAGTTACCAAAACTCGGTTGACTTAATAATTATCAAAAACCTTTACAATGATAAAAAAAACAAGTAAGAAAATTATAGTCGGTCTAGACCGTCTATATGATACCCTATACCATGCGTTTAGAGACCCTATCTCATAGGCCCAACTAACTGGACATAGAAAATAAACATAAACCAAATTTGAGTGGGATTTTTATTAATTTTTTTGGCTGCATATATGAAAAAGTTCATATCGAATGCTATATCTATATGGGGACTAGGCCCAAAAATGGACCGATACTGAATATGTTTGGTAAAGTCTCTTGTATTTTGCAAAAATATATACAAACAAAATTTGAGAAGAATCAGTGCAATATTTTTGTTTTTTGGTAGACTTTAGTGAAGATCGGGAAGCAGCTCTATATGGGGCCTATGACTAAGAGCTGTCCCATAGGGATCATTTTTGGACTACTTATTAATGGATGTAATAAATGCATGCAAACCCAATTTGAGTAAGATCTATATGACAATTTGGATCTAATGGCAATTTATGTCGATTTCATAGGGGTCATTTGTATGGGGGCTAGGTCTGAACATGGACCGATTCTTACCAATTTCAAAAGCGTTCATCCTATGGGCGATAAAAGCTTATATACCAAATTTCGTCAATATATTCATATTTGCGACCTGCAGTTTGTATTACAAGGTTTACATGGACACACAGACGGACGGACATCGTTAAATCGAATCAGTTAGCGATTCTGATTCGATCGGTATAATAAAAGATGGGTCTAGGTCAAATATTTTTGGTAGTTACAAACAGCAGCACAAAGTCATTATACCCAAACCACATAGTGGTATAGGGTATAACAAGTCGGTCTAGACAGACTATGCAAAAATGTGTTTAAGGAAAGAAATGATAAAGTTCATATCGGGTGCTATTTTTCTATCGGAACTTGGCCGAAAAATGGACCGATGATGGCAACGTTTAGTAAAGTCACATATTTTTCTCAAAAACATATATGTATAATCAAAATTGGAGAAAAAAATCTGTATAATATGTTTGGTTTTTAATAGATTTCAGGGGGTTATTTCATAGGGGTTACCTCTATTTGGACTAGGTCAGAACATGCACCGATTTTCACCTATTTCAATACATTCATGATCGACTAAAGCTTATATACAAAATTTCATAAAAATATATTCAGATTGATTACCATGTTTACATGGACACACAAACAGACAGACAGACGGAAAGTCTCCCATCGATTAATGGGCTCAGAAAATGATTCGATCGGTATAATAAAAGGTGGATCTTGAACAGCACGAACTCATTACAGTCTAATCACAGAGTGGTATAGGGCATAAAATCGTTTTTGGTGAGACGCCCTAATACACACGCCTTTGAGTGACTTTCTTTCTTATGACTTTGTTTCCTGACGATATTCGAATGAAATTATTTTATATAAGATCCTATTTTTATATGGGAACTTGGCTGGCCCTTCATTATATGGAGGGGAAAAAAGTGTTCGAATTTAAAGTCTCACCCCCTAGAAATATGCGAATAGCAAAAAAACTGAGAATGAGTTTTGGGTCAATCAAAAAAAAATTAGAGGTGCCTCAACGCGACTGAAAATTTCAAGTGTGTTTATATGGAGAAAATATGACATTTTTTCGACAAGTTGTTATTGTTAATTTTTCTAGTAAACTGGATGAAATCCTTACTATGGGTTGGGAAATAAAATTGTGATATATTTTACGAAAACTTACCCTTATGTGCTCCTAGGGTTAAAATGATTCAAAATTAAGCAGTATTTGCGAAATCTTTTCATTTTTTGACTTAATCGTCCTATACTAGCTTAGGGTCATTTGTGGCGCCTAGTCCAAATGGGTTAATGACGTCAAGTTATGAAATCATTATAATCATCAAATCATAAAAATCGGTAAAATATAACATTATTTTATTTCCCAATTCATGGTAAGGGGTTTCATCTAGTTTACTAGAACAGTTAAACTATAATATTAATAGGCGATTTCTAGGCGATTTCTTGTGACTGATGTTTTGTTATACCGTTTTATCCCAATTTTGATCAAACGTATATTATTTGAAAGGTATTTCTTTTTAGCCGTTTTGCAGATTTACAGATTTTGTAAATTTTCCCTTTATTTTGAAGAAATTGCATTTAAAGTTGCTACTAACACATACGTAAAATTATACAATGCTATGTGTGTGTTTAGTAAATTTGTTAATGTGTTTGTAACAAAATGAGTTTGTTTTTTGTGTTGATTTGTGAATTGGCTATAATTGATTAGAATACCTTTAGGGTCTTTATTTAATGAAAAAATAATATTTCCTAGAATTTGCGCTCGAATTTCGAGGACTGGAATCTGCTGGTTTATTTAAATAGGCCAAGATTCAAGGTTTGGCCACGGCAAGTAATGGGTTAACGTTGTTCGATTTATTGAAATTTTTTAGCATGGAAGACTTGCACATTTGGTTATTATATTTTAAGCGTCACATCTAAAAATTCAACAGCGCTTACAAAACATATAAATTTTTTGAATAAATTGTGTTTTATTAGCTTGGGGTTATATTCGACCCCAAGTCCAAAAGGGTTACTGGGGTCATATTATTTTTTTCAGAAACCCTAGGCTTTTAGGATAAAATAAAACATTTAAAAGTAGAAAACTGAACAATTTTTGATACAAAGTATTTAGAAAGAGTACATTTACAGAATATTTGAAAAAAAACTTATTTTTCTCGAAATCCGCAAAAAAAATTATTTGTAAAAAAAAAATCAGACAGAGGAATTTACTTAAAAATTCACACAGTTAATCTCTAACATATATTTAACAAAACTTAATAGAGCCAGATCCATTTATTGAAATTTTGTTTCAGAAAATTTTTTTAAACTTAAAAAAGGAGTTTTCAAAATTTTATCAAAAAAATTTTTCATCTTTGGTCTCAATGCATAATAGGTTAACAACGTGGTAATAAAACAATACGTCATATCTGAGTACTTATAGGTATAGAGAAAAAAAAAAAAAAATTATGGCTTTAAACAATTTGCTAAAGTTGAAAAAATGTTCATAATATTTCATGACCTAGAGTTTTTTGGTATAAAAGTGATCTGGGGCATTTGTTATTTCTTAGCGAGTTTTTATTCGATTTTGATGATATATAGATTTTTGAAAGGATAATTTAGTACTGATATCGATTCATACAACAACTTGTCAGAAAAATTTAAACGATAGAACGAAATTTTCGTAAAATCTGAATAAATGTCATATTTTGAAATTTTCAGACGCGTTGAAATTTTTTTTGATTGACCCAAAACTTTGTATTGAGTTTTTTTTTTTTTGCTATTCGCATATTTCTAGGGGTGAGACCGAGAATTCGAACACTTCATTTATTAAAATTGGACCGATCACGACGATATTTACTTGAATGTCCCATAAAACATATACAAACAAAAGTATCAGCCAAAATCAATGTAATTTTTTTACCCTCCACACTATTGTGCAGAGGGTATATATAGGTTTGTCATTCCGTTTATAATGCATCGGAATAATAATAACGCCAGATATTAATGTAAATGTAAAACCGATATGGAGGGTACCAAAGATTCGGCCCAGCCGAATTTAACAGCCATATTTTTTTTATTTTTTAATAGATTTAAGTGAAGATTGGGAAGCAGTTTGATATATGTATGGATCATTAATTTTTCAACTGAAAATTTACGTGTGTAATAAACAATAACAAATCAAATTTGGTCAAGATATGAATGATAATCACGATTTTAGGTAATTGTAGACGTAGTCACAGGGGACATTTGCACATTTGCTGAAGATGCACTGATTTTTATTAATTTTAATAGCGATAGTTCCATGGCTGACAAAGTATTATATACCAAATTGCATAGAAATTTTTAATGGACACATTGAAGGGCATTTGGACTTTATGAAAACGACATAGAAAGTGAATATGACACGATCGGTATACTAAAAGGTTGATCTACATCAAGTATTTATGGTAGTCACAAGCATCAACACATTCTCATGATACCCTGACCAAAGCGATATAAAGTATGAAAATCTTTGAAAACAAAGATTTAAATCAACGATCTCTGGAATACCAGTTGCAAGTACTAAGGCCACCGATAATTGGATTATATGAAAGCTAAATAGGCGAATAATTTGATGAGCAAAGAGTAGATCAAATAGTCTCGCATTTTCAATTTAAGTGTAGTCTTTTTAGGCATTACTTATAGTTTCAGTGTAATGCAGAAGAAAATGTCTATAAATTTTTGATTAACAATTGTTTTATTAGAGTGCATAAGAAATACAAATTAAGAGATGAGATTATAATACCAACTTTTTGCTGGGTAGTTTTGATCTTGTATCATTGTTGTGTAGTACGAATATATCTTCGGTTTGTTTTCCTTAGACGTTGTGTGTGTGTGGTTTTTCTTTACGTTCGTTCATTCATTGAAGATTGATCATCACATTTATAGGTTTATCACTCTTGAAACTTGAATGCTTGTGTTTTTTTTTTTTGTAATTTCTTATTCAGTTTAATTCTCATATTTTTTTTTTTATTTTCTCGTCTCGTTTATGTCATAAGGAACTTATTCATGTATTTTCTCGCATTGGTAAAGATTATTAGCAATCGGCGTCGTCGGCATATGGTTTTAGAAGGAATGAGACCACACACATGGTCAGTGGTCAGGAATTTTTTTTATTTTTTTTTGCAATAAATGTTGTTTGTTGGCCGAAGTTGTTACAAGGAAATTGAAATTAAAAGTGAATACTAACACGTATCAAATTTTTTAATCCTATTTAAAAAAAAATAAATAGACAAAAAAACAAATAATGTTAAATTCAGGTGTGCCGAATTTTTGATACCCTCCATCCGTGTTCAAAGCACAATTTATAGCAGATTTTGTCAACACTAAGAGACAAAAAAGGCACATTATAATGGCTAGATTTTTTAGAATGATGATTAAAATTATTAGGATATTTAACAAAAAATTTGGGTGTTTTCGTGCTTTTTTAATTGAAAGCCATTATCAAATACAATGAGCATAAATGTAAATACCTACAATTACATTTTTGTTGCTTTGTTTATTAGCGATACATACATATTTTTTTTCATGTGGACAAAAAACAACAACAACAAGCAAACAAAAATGTGTTTTCAACGCTGATACCCATCTACAATATGCTCATTTTACATTTTCGTACGTTATTCCTCACCTATTTAGTCTTAAGACTCCAAATGCAATACCAAACTGCTGAAGATTATGACGAACATTTTAAGCCTAAGTAGTGAAACCTACTCAACCTACTGCGGACAGGAGAATGTTTTCAATAGACAGACAGACAGACAGATGGACATCGCTAGATCGACTTCTCTTATAAGGATAAGGAATATATTTATTTCGATGAGCTACAAAGGAATTGCCAAACTTCTGCACAGTGGTGTGAAGGGTATAAAAAATGTAGTAGAATATATCTGTAGTTTTCTAGAATAACCGCGTATGTCATAAAATCAAAATGTTCAGGGCAGCCAAAAAACATTATATTTGAAATTATGGGCTCGATATAAAGATTTTATAGCTTTTTATTTAACAGTCCTGTAGATATGGGTAATAAATACTTTATATAAAATTTTGAGTATAAAATCTTCAGAGGAATAGATCCTAGAGAAGGACGAAAAAAAACATTATGTAAATTACACTTAAAGTGTTTGCAGATAAAACAACTTATGTCGACAAACTTCGTTTTGTTTGAAAAAGAAAACTACCATAAGTTGTTGTTGCTTGAAAAATGAATTTTTTTGTTCGTCAACAATAAGTTAACGGGACTTAGGATGAGAATATAACAACGTATCAAGAATAAAACTGACAAAAAATAAGTTTTTACAAGGTGGTTATAAACTGAAAACTAGTCCAAAATTATTATGCACTTTTTTTCATTAATAACAACGTATGTCGCTATGTATCGTTTTCTGAGAAAATAATTTGTCAGCGATCGAACGTAGGTTGACATATGTCGTTAGTGCGGCAAATTAATTTAATAAACATTTAAGTTACATCGTTATTTAAAGAAAAAATTCAGAAATGGTCAATAATTTAAAAAAAAATTTAACACATGTGAAAAGCGTTAAAAATTAATATATTTGGCATCGTTAACTCAAAACTGACAAAAATGGACATACGCGGTTATTCCAGAAAACCATAAATATATCAATATCAACACATTTAAAGGAAAATAGGGATTTACATAATGTCAAAACAAACCGAATGTTTGATTATTTTCAAAATAAAAAATTAAACTCAATTGATTAGGTCCAATTCACAACTTATCCGTGAATAATTAAATGTGTTACTAACAATAGCAACAGAGTTAGAGAATATATGTGTATACTGTTTTAAAGCAAGTGTTGCCACACCTAGTGAGTTTTGTTTTGTGAAGTCTAAGGGAAATAATTTTTTATTTACTTTGTTAGATTGCGGCGATTCCACAGGAAAAATATTAGAATCTGACAAATATTAAAGATCAGTCTTTAATTGTGTTTAAAGGAAATATATTTAAAATGCTTAAAGTTTGAAATCTGAGAGTTTTTCTACAAAACAAATATCATAAATTCATCAAAACATGATAAATTGTATACATAAATTTTAAATAAGTGAGATTGGAAATGTTTTCAAGATGGAAATTTTTCTATAAGTTCAAACTTAAAGTTCTTAAAAATCCTGCTTACATTTAAATTTTTGAAAAAAAAAAAAAAAAAAAATAATAATAATATGATCAATTTTTATTTTTATTAAAATCTATAAAAAGAAATAACTAGGTACTTTTTCAGGAAAATTTAACTTTTTATTAGAATTTTTCTTTCACATTGGTGGTTTGTGGTATTTAGTTTGGGATAACATTAAAAAAACTGTGGCCATACCAGCCTAAACTAATATGAAACGTGGAGTATAACCATACATATAAGCTCATTGAGAAAATGCTACAGACAACAACAACAGCAACAGTTACAGCTACCGCACATAAAAACAAAATTTTGAATAGCAACAAAAATAGAATTAGATTAATCATATTTTTTTAAAAGTTTGAAATCTCGGGACCTATTGAACCGATTTTGATGATTTTAAAAACAAACCTGCTTAGAATGTAAATGAATTATTTTTACTAAAAGTGAGCAATTCAGCTACCCTATTGAGGGCATGATCGTGATTTCCACACACGGACAGACGGACATCGCTATATCAACTCATGTTGTTATAAAGATCAAGAATATATATATTTTATGGGTTTAGATTTTTTTTCTAATTATTAAAAATGGAATGATAAACTGGTGTGGAGGGTACAAAAAAGAGAGATAAGGAAAAAATATATAGTGTTTGGCCTGAGAACGCTCTTTCACCCTAACTTGTTTGGCGATAGTTCATCGCAATAAATCGGAGTTTTTGCGTTGATTCGTAACCATTGATGAGACATGGGTCCATAATTCAAACCTGATTCAAAGTAACAGTCAAAACAGTGGACCGAAATGGAAGAATCGTGTTCAGCACAGCTCCATATGCAGGCAATATTATGGTGTCTGTTTTTTGGGATACACGTGGGATAATTTTTACTGATAATCTTCAAAAAGGAAAAACAAACAAAGAAAGTGTTGTCTTACCAAGACAATGCACCAGTTCACACATCCACTATTGCGATGGCCAAAATCCATTAATTGAAGTTCGAATTGCTTCACCACGCAACTTTTTCGCCAGATTTAGCTCATACGGAATATTTTCTATTTCCAAACTTGAAAAGATTTCCCAGCAATAAAGAGGTGGAGTCTACAGTTGATGACTATTTTAAGGAGCTAGAGAGTTCTTACTATAAACAGGGTATTGAAGTTACTGAATATCGCTAGGAAAAGTGTATCGAGCTCAAAGGAGAAATAAAGAAAAAATATTTCCCAAACTTGTTGTGTTCTCTTTGTCAGGTCGTTTTGTTCTGGCACCGCCCTCGTAAATCAGATTAAAAATTTTTTATTCTTTTTCCTTCAATCTGTAATATTTAAAAATTTTAAATTTTTGAATTTTTTATATTTTCAAATTTGTGTTATAAATTATAATTTTTTAACTTGTTTTGATTAATAGAATTTTATAATATATAATAATAACAATAAAAAAACAACACATAATGAAAAATTTGACGTTTTCTGCAATAATCTACAATAAACCACTGTATACCTAATAATGGAGCCACTGTATGTCGAATAAATCTAAAATATTTCTTGTGACCGATATAAAAATTGTAGCTAATAACCGATTTTGACGAAACATACCTCATTTGAAAGGTAGTTCTTTTTAGCTGTGCACCAGATTTACAGAATTGCACCGTCTGGAACATTTTTTTGGAGTAATGCTCATTTAAAGTTGCTAGTAACACATACATGTGTGTGTCTGTTTATTATAAATATCAAAAGCCCTGTGCTGAAATGTGATTAGCATACCTTTAGGCTCCTTTAAAATTATTTATGAACAAACCCATTTATATATCTTCTGTGTGTTCAACAAATATTTATAATGAAATTTAAATAATTTTATTTAAAAAGTGTTGTATTGTGAATTTGCTAAAATATTATTTATTAAAATTATTTATAAAATTTCCTAGAATTTGCACTCGAATTTCGAGGGCTGGGCTCTGCTAGTAACAATTAGTTCTCTTCTTTAAATATAAAAATAAAATTTTATTACATCTGACATTTGATTAAGACCATCTCATTAAAACTATATTAATAATCTGTATATTTGGTATTAAGGGTCACACTTAAAAAGTATTTCCATTAAATATTTTAATAACATCTTTCGGAAAGGCATGCTATCTCGATCCTGCTTTCTTATTTTTCTTAGGTTCAAAATACTTTTAAAAAGTGATACCGGTTGTTATAAGTTTTGCCCTCACTTCGCGATAGAATAATTGAGTTTGTTAATTCATTATACCCTATACCACTATGTGGTGCTGTTTGTAACTACCAAAAATATTTGCCCCCATACAAATGACCACTATGAAATCGACATAAATTGCCATAAGATCCAAATTTTTATATAGATCTTACTCAAATTGGGTTTGTATGCGTTTATTACATCCATTAATGAGTAGTCAAAAAATGATGCCTGAGGGACAACTCTTAATCATAGGCCCCATAAAGAGCTGCTTCCCGATCTTCGCTTAAATCTATCAAAAAACAAAAATATTGCACTGATTCTTCTCAAATTTTGTTTGTATATATTTTTGCAGAATACAAGAGACTTTACCAAACATAGTCAGGATCGGTCCATTTTTGGGCCTAGTCCCCATATAGATATAGCATCCGATATGAACTTTTTCATATCTGCAACCAAAAAAATTAATAAAAATCCCACTCAAATATGGTTTATGCTTATTTTCTATGTCCAGTTAGTTGGGCCTATGAGATAGGTTCTTTCAACGCATGGTATAGGGTATCATATAGTCGGTCTAGACCGACTATAATTTCCTTACTTGTTTTTGTTTTCAATTTGATTGTTGAAAACTATATTTTTTTAAAACTGTATGAAAACTAATAATTTTTTGATAAGAAATCAATAAACTCATCTTCTTCTTTATTTATCTATTATATATTAGGTCATTTTGATTTGTTTTATCACATCTGATATTTGTTTATGCAAGTTGTTCACATTTATAAACAAAGACTTTTGCGTCAACTTTATGACCACCCATACTCGGAACCCACATTACCACAATCATTTTTAATGAAATCTTTGGATATAATTAATATATTAAATAACTAAGAAACACTCAATCGAATAGATGATGTGTGCCAACAGATTTCAACTTTACATTCCATATCATTGTTGCAGATACTCGTACTTGTGTATACGACGAATGAACAATGTGTTCGTTCGATGTGACCAATGTTGCACATAATGCATGCTTGCACACACCGCACAACAACATCAAACAATTCAACATACCCACTAAAGCTATTGGATTAGTATTAATGTTTATCACAATTTCGATCAGTAACAGCAATAACAACAACAACAACAACACTTTATGACCATGAGTAGTGTTTAATAACTTATTGAAATGAAACACCTCTGCAAATGTTTATTATATAGTTTGTATTTTGATAGAGCGTCTATGAAGCTACGAGTATTCACAAATTCTCTGGACAAAACAAAAATATTTTGTGTGATTCTTATGCAAATTGCTATCACATAAATACCTGCATGAATGATTTGAATGTCAACATGCCTGTAGTCTAATTAGCTCCCACCTGTATTTCATATCTGGATTGTTATTTTGTTTAGCACATTATTTATTGATGATTTGTAATAAATTTTATGCTTATCACTTAAATAAATAGATAAATTTGTTTTTCTTTGTTGTTGTTGAGATTTATTTGGAAATTTGTTTTCAACGTATACTAATTGACATTTTGGATTATAGTTAATAGACGTAATACGGGCAGTTAATAACCTTTCTTGCTTGTAAGTAAATAAAAATAAAAATAAATAATTAACTAAATAAACAATGAATTTGAAATTAAATAGATTAGGAGGAATTATGAGTTTTTATTTTTTACAGTCATGCCAGAAACATCAACACGAAGACGTTCTGGATAAATGGGCATGTCTTTGACATATTTTATCTCGGTATTTATACATGCATCCATAAAATAGACCTATAACAACTTTTACTTTTGACTACCAGCAACGACTAAGTTGGGCATAACGCTTCCTGCATCTAAATACATATGTGAATAACCAAAATATGCGATTTTGGGCTACATCAATCCTCAGAGTTCTTCAGAAGCTCCAATTGCACTCGTTCAAGTGTACAGTACATGGTGTGGAGTGGTATCACAAAGCGTTATAGGGCAGTGAAGGTGAATGTGGACAGGTATCGTACTATATATCTATAATATTAATAGGCTAGGCGATTTTTTGTTACCGATGTTTTGTTCTACGGTTTTATCCCGATTTTTACCAAACGTCTATTATTTGAAAGGTATTTCTTTTTAGCTGTTATTAAAGATATACAAATTTTTTAATTTTTTCCTTTATTTGGAGTAATTTGCGTTTAAAGTTGCTACTAACACATACATAAAATTATACATATGATATGTGTGTATTTATTAAATTTTTTATTGTGTTTATTAACAAGTTTGTTATCTTCATTCACAATAATAATAAATCAAAAAGTGATGGTTTGTGAATTGGCTAAGTTGAAAAATAAAGTTGCCTAGAAATTGCACTCGAATTTCGAGCACTGGAATCTGCTAGTGATTAATTATTTTGTACGCAGCACACATGGGTCGTGCCGCATTTATTCTTCTAAGCAAAATTTTCGATGGCCAAATTTAACTGCATGTACATCAGATGTAACTGCACCTATAGGGTTATCTCAAAGAACAAGTGAATGTGTCGAAACCTGAAATTATAGAGCAGCTAAAGCACATCAATGAAGCTGAGATCCATGCAATATAGGCTGATTGCGTGCTGTTATGGAAAACGAGCGGTTAAGATGAAAATTATATGATTTTTCATAATTAAAATTTAAATCATGCTAAGTAAAAATTATTTTAACCAAAAGAAGAAAAAAAAAATAAAAACAAGCAAAAAGGTTATTAAATTTGTAAGCGCAGGCGTGATTTTGGCTCACGCTGTATTGTTTTTAAACCAATAAATTTCATCATAATTCAGCTATTTATACAATTTAAGAAAATATTCAAAAATATTATGAAACTTTGCATCAATTTTATGAAAACCATTTATTAATTTAATGAATGTGGCATTGGTAGAATTTAAATTAAAATTATATTGTGACCAAATGAAAAGATGTCTTTCATTCACAGCTTAGCTGCTTTATCGATTTAGGCTAATAATTTTTTCAGGTTGGTAGTACTGCTCTTTACATCTGTACTAAATTTTTAAGGACTTAAAGTGAATTTCCCGATTTAAACAATAACTGACTTTGTTGAACAAGGAAGTTCCATTAAATTTTGTTTGTGGAATGAAGTTTCTGTTGCAGAACCATTAAGGATATTGCAAAGGGTCTTCGGTGACAAATGTGTAATCATTTGTACTACAAACCAGGCAGCTTAAGTGTTCATAAAAGTAATCAAATAAATGTTATTTTTCATATTTTATTTTTTCGAGCAAAATAAAAATAAAACATACAAAAAAAAGTGAGAAATCTTCTTTAAAAAAAATTAAATTTTTGTTGGAATTTTTAATTGGCCTTAATATTAAATGCCAAAATATTTTTCAAATGATTATACTTTTATATTTCGTCGGTAAAAGTTTGAAAAAAAAAACATCTGGACGACATAAACTATATGTCCATTTGTCCGTCTTTGGAATGCACGATTACGCCCTCAATAGGTCAGCTGGGTTGCTCATTTTTAGTGAAGATTATTCATTGATGTCCTTGGCAGGTTAGATTTTAATATTATCCAAATCGGTTCATTAGGTCCCGAGATATTAATGAAAATCTAAAAAACCACTCCAAAAAATATGTGTGTCATTCCATGTGTAAAAGCTAAAAAAAAACCTGGGCCCCATAATATATATATATATATTTCATCCTTGGAACAATGGGTGTTAATATAACGATGTCCATCTGTCCGTCTTTGGAAATCACGATTACGCCCTAAATAGGTCAGCTAGGATGCCCATTTTCAGTGAAAATCATTCATTGATGTCCTCAGCAAGCTGGTATTTAATATTATCAAAATCGGTTCAATAGGTTCCGAGATATCAATGTGGGTCATTGCATGTGTAAAAGTTAAAAAAAATCTGGACACCAAAAAATATATATATTTTTGATCCTTGCAACAAGGGGTGTTAATATAACGATGTCCGTCTGTCCGTCTTTGGAAATCACGATTTCGCCCTCAATAGGTCAGCTGGGTTGCTAATTTTTAGTGAAAGTGATTCACTGATATCCTCAGCAGGTTGGTATTTTATATTACCAAAACTGGTTCAATAGGTTCCGAGATATCAATGAAAATCTAAAAAACCACTCGAAAATATAAGTGTGTCATTCCTTGTGTTAAAGCTAAAAAAAATCTGGACCCCATAAAATATACATATAAGCGGAGTTGATATAACGATGTCCGTCTGTCCGTCTATGGAAATCACGATTACGCGCTCAATAGGTCAACTGAGTTGCTAATTTTAGTGAAAATGATTCATTGATATCCTCCGCACATTGGTATTTAATTTTATCAAAATCGGTTCAATAGGTCCCGAGACTTAAATGAAAATCTAAAATAAAAACTCTTAAAAAATCTTATTTTTCTATGTTTATCTTGATATTATTATTTTAAATTTTGTTTTTTTGTGTGTAATAGCTACAATTATTGTTGTTTTTTTTGTTATTGTGTTTTTAGCATTTGCATCATGAGTGTTTATATAAGGTTATACTCCACATATCCAGAGATCCAAGTTGTGCGACTTATCTGTATTTAAGCTGCAGTACGGTTTAGCCGTTGTCTTTTCTAGTTTATGCATGACACAGCAGAACAAAACCTACTCTAATAATGCAATTTTTGAGACAGAAGTTAGTTTTTTTTTATAAAAAAAACAATAAGTAAGAAATAACGATTAACTATATATATGAATTTGATTACAACTTAAAGGTAAAGTAACTGTTTCAAAATTATAAAAGTACCTAAAATTGGTTATAATATTGAGGTTTTTCTTAAATTATTCTAATTTGTTTTGTACTGTTTGATTTTTGCATTTGCTTTAAAAATAAAAATAAAAAGTTCTGTTGAAAAAATAACTATAACAATGACAAAAATCAAATCATTTTTCCTGAATCAGTTTTCCGATATTTACTTCTGTAAGCTTTTTTTTTTTAAATATTTGTTATTTTCGGCCCTTGGTATAAACAGTTCCAAGAAGGCATAGAAAGCTTTGAAGACAAAGAGGTACCCGGACGAGAAAAGCTTCAACTGATGTGGCCACCATATCAAGGATTTGCTAAAAACATGTCGATTCACAATTATAGATCTTGTTGACTCTGCTTACATTTCAACACCTTTTAAAAAAACTGGTTAAATCTATATTGATTGTAAAAAAGAGCGTCAAAGTACTATCACTGAAATAATGCTTTGTGAATACCAGAAAAAATCTTGGATCTCTAAATACGACACCGACTTACCGACCAATCGAGTGAAAGCAAGATCTCAAAGGTAAAGCAAGATCGAAAATATTGCGCAAGTCATACAAAAATGAAGGTCGTGTCAACATTATCGATTATCGTGGTGTGGTGCATTATAAATCCCTTCAGCCGGTCCAAAGAGATAATAAGGAATATTAGTCGAATGTTATGCGTCATTTGCCTGAAAAGAGGTGAGAATTATTGCCAGATACCTCTTGGTTTTTGAGCCACATCATTCAAAAGTCAAGGTCGTGTTAACAGGTTTCTTCAATTGTCGTGGTGTGCTGCATTATGAATTCCTTCCGATGGGACAGGCTATTAACAAGGAATATCCCTTGACTATTTACAAAAAAAAAGGCTTTTGCACCACGAAATTCAAAGTTGAGGTCGTGTAAACAGGTTAATTCGATTACCGTGGTGTGCTGCATTATGAATTCCTTCCTACGGGCCAGGCTACTAACAAGGAATATCACTTGAATATTTACAAAAAAAGGCCATAATTATGGGCAGAAATTCTTGGTGTTTGCTACACGAAATGCACCGTTTCACACCTCTTCATAACTACCGTATTCGTCTGATTACCACCATCTGACTTCTGGCCTTTCAATAAACTCTAAACACCACTTCCGGGACACCTCTTTAAACAGATTGAGGAGAAAGCAACCAAATCCTCTAACACTCTAACTTATAAGAATTTATTCTTGTTGTGTTAGAAGTACAATAAATTAAATTAAAAATTGTTGCGCGCTTTGGACGCGGTTTTGAGGATTTAAAAAAAAATTAACGTAAGTGTATTGTATCGAAGGGGGATTACTTTGAAGACGATGATAGGTACCAACAGTTACCTTTTCCTTTAAATGCAGTAGTTTTTCGAGAATATCGAATCCTGAGCGCAAAAATTGCTTAAGTGCCAAAAAAAAAATTTACAGGAGACGGTTTTTTTTAATAAACTTTGCTTTACTTTTAGTATGTAAACACAACAAGGGGAGTTAATATACCAATGTCCGTCTGTCCGTCTTTGAAAATCACGATTTCGCCCTCAATAGGTCAGCTGGATTGCTCATTTTTGGTGAAAGTGATTCACTGATATCCTCAGCAGGTTGGTATTTTATATTATCAAAAACGGTTCAATAGGTTCTGAGATATCAATGAAAATCTAAAAAACAACTCGAAAAAATAAGTGTGTCATTCCCTGTGTAAAAGCTAAAAAAAATCTGGACCCATAAAATATACATATAAGCGGAGTTGATATAACGATGTCCATCTGTCCATCTTTGGAATTCACGATTACGCCCTCAATAGGTCAGCTGGGTTGCTCATTTTTAGTGAAAGTGATTCACTGATATCCACAGCAGGTTGGCATTTAATATTATCAAAATCGGTTCAATAGGTTCCGAGATATCAATGAAAATCTAAAAAGCCACTCGAAAAATATGTGGCTCATTGCGCGTGTAAAAGTTAAAAAAATCTGGACCCCATAAAATATATATATAAGCGGAGTTGATATAACGATGTCCGATGTCAGGAGACGGTTTTTTTTAATAAACTTTGCTTTACTTTTAGTATGTAAACACAATACGAATGTGCACTGAAGCTGAAACTGCTTTTACTGTAAATTTGTAACTGTATTTCGAATGATCTTAAATTTTCAATTTTCTTAAAAAAAAATCATTTCACTTAAGCTATTTTTGCGGTCATGTTTCGATATTTCACGTGAACTTTAAACTTTAACTGTTGGCTTATACTTTTGTATTTGCCTTTCAAACGAATAAATCTTTAAATCTTTTTCTGTTTTTTTTTTTTTTTTTTTATTGAAGGGATCTAATTTAACAAACTCAGATGTAACATTCTAACGGATTTTTTTTTTTTCTTTATAGGAAAAAATAAATATTTTTGCACATCTCCATAACAAAACTCATACGCAAATAGTTTATTTGTTTTTCTTCTTCTGGTTTTCATAGTAAATGGAATTTTCTATTTTATCTTGCTGGAGCATGTCTAATCTAAATGCAATCATTCACCTTAACAGAGTTGTCAGGAAAATTTGCTATTTCTTGTGCTCTACACGAGGCTTAAAATTCCAAAATCTTTTTAAATTTTGAGTAAATTTTCAAAAAAAAAAAAAAAAACTTCTATTGAGTAGGATTATTGCACACTATTCTTTTATTGCTCAGACTATTAAAAATATTCATTAAAACTACAGTTCAAAATATCTAATTTAATTTATGTGTGATAATGTGTTATAAAACAAAATTGTTCAAAATTTTATTCAGATCCTTTATATAACATTTAATCTCAATTTATTGCAGTTCACTTCAGTTCAAGCAATTCCTTTTAATGGTTGCGGGGTTTTCTTTGAACAGAAACAACTTTTTCGCACGAATAATGTAAAATGACCTGGTAACACTATTCCTCACACAGACACACACACACACACACACAAATACTTATGTACGTGTAACAAAATATCAGCCAGGATTTGTGTTGCAAACGTAATACAACTTGAGAGCTATAAAAAAAAAGAGAACTTTGAAATTGATTGAAGTTGTCAGTTATGCCGACAAAGGCGGCGACTATTAAAAGAAATGTGTGTAGAAACGGTGTGTAATAGAAACAACCAAATGAACAACACAGAAACGAGTACAGAAAAAAAAAATTAACAAAAATTTACTTTGACTATTCTGGCAGTGAATGTAAGCAAAGGTAAATAAAAAACAACAACAAAAATAAAATTAAAAAAGTGCAAAAACAAGCGTCTAAACAATGGTCAGCAAAAAAAAAAAAGGAAAATAAGAAAAACAACAACTAACAAACGACCAAGGTAAAAACTAAATTTTGTTTGAATGGGGTAGTAGATGGAGTGCAATGAAGATGCATGTGCAAACTAAAAGGATTTTCTGAACCGGTTAAACTGCGTTTGTATTAAATGGAGAGTGTGCATAATTTATAGTTAAACTAAATCAAACAAAAAAAAAAAAAAACTTTTTTTTTTGGGGGACTAAGTAGAGCGGGAAATTAAAAAATATTAACCCTTTACTGGATTTTGATAGTAAATGATAATCAGAAAAATACGACTTTAACGTTTTTTTAAATATAATTTCGTAAGAAATTATTTCTTACTACAAATGTCACCAGTAAGCTCTAAAAGTTTAGCATTTATTATTTGGAGCAATAACACAGTGCTCAGCCATTCTTGGGTGTGAGAAAATCCAATTCAGTGTGAAAGTACTAGGCCAGTATAGTAAATCCTAAAAAGGGTTTAGCATGGTCAGACCAAACTTTTTTTATGACATCTTATATTTATTTAGTTTTCCAGCTATAACTTAAGAACATAAGATACATAATCTATAATATTAATAGGCTAGGCGATTTATTGTGACCGATGTTTTGTTCTACCGTTTTATCCCGATTTTGACCAAACGTATATTATTTGAAAGGTATTTATTTTTAGCCGTTTTGCAGATTTACGGATTTTTGTATTTTTTTTTTTTTTATTTTGAGTAAATTGCATTTAAAGTTGCTACTAACACATACATAAAATACGACTTTAACGTTTTTTTAAATATAATTTCGTAAGAAATTATTTCTTACTGCAAATGTCACCAGTAAGCTCTAAAAGTTATAAAAGTTTAGCGTTTATCATTTGGAGCAATAACAATAGAGAGAAATTCCAATTCAGTGTGAAAGAACCAGGCCAGTATAGTAAATCCTAAAAAGGGTTTGGTGTTCTCAGACCAAACTTTTTTTTTATAATATCTTATATTTATTTAGTTTTTCAGCTAACATAAAATATATAATCTATAATATTAATAGGCTAGGCGATTTCTTGTGACCGATGTTTTGTTCTACCGTTTTATCCCAATTTTGACCAAACGTATATTATTTGAAAGGTATTTTATTTCAACTGTTTTCCAGATTTACAGATTTTTAAATTTTGTAATTTATTTAGAGTAAATTGCATTTAAAGTTGCTACTAACACATACATAAAATTATACATATGCTATGTGTGTTTTATTAAATTTGCTAATGTGTTTGTTAATGAGTTTGTTATCTTCATTCACAACAACAATAAACCATAAAAGTGTTGGTTTGTGAATTGGCTAAGTTGAAAAATATAGCTGCTTAGAAATTGCGCTCGAATTTCGAGCGCTGGAATCTGCTAGTTTTTATTAATATATTAACGTAAAATATCAATATTGTAACTTTCCCCCCTTTCTCTAATCAATAAAACAAAAATTTTGGCCATAAAATATAGCCAAAGACAACTCAAAATATTTTTAAGCACGTAGCAATGAAATACGTAATTTTTAAGTCGGAAATATCAATTTCTTTTTGAAAATTAACGTCTTTACTCGGGTCCCGTTTTTCCATTTTTCGCTTCAAATTGAATGTTTCTAACTGAAAAACTAAGTAAATAAAAATAGTTGGCCTAAGCACACCAAATCCTTTGGTGGTTTTATTACGCTGGCCTAGTACTTTCACCCTGAATTGGAATTTCTCACCCCCGACCCCGAAAATATTCCACAGTATAATTTAAAAAGACTTTTAGTCATCTTAAACTAATGAGTGTTAACGAAAAATTTTTACATATTCATATGTTAATAACGCGGTCTCAGCAATCAAACCGAAAAACCCCTTTACTATTGGAATTCTATGAGCTTTTAAGTATATGAAACCAAGTAAGTTTAAAGTTCAAAATGAAGAAGACAACAAAAAAAAAAAAAAAATGGCCGTCCAATATATGGGCAGGAGCTTCGATTTGATTTTAAAGCGCAGAAGACTCAATGTTTGTTTGTTGACCCATAGGGCCATGAATTCAACAATGTCATCTGTATGCATGGGAGGTATAGGTATTAAGGAATTGGATACTCTTGATGTTCAATGTGATGTTCGTGGGAACGAGATGGTTTTTCAAGTGTCGAAAGAAGCATTGAACTGTCTGGGTTTGCTAAAACGGTCCAAAAATTACTTCACTCCTTCCGATCATCTTAAAATCTATACGACTTACATCCGACCGAAAATGAAATACAACTCGCATATATGGGCAGGGGCTTCCGTCTATATTGGAGCTACTGGACCGAGTGCAAAGGAGGGCATTGATGCTCACCAATAACAGTAGGGTATCCAACTCTATTGGCTCATTCGAACATCGTCGGAATGTGGGTTGCGTAGCACTGTTCTAGATACTACCATGGGAAATGTTCTTCTGAGATTAGCGAACTTATTCCAAATGCCCGAGTTTCGGTTCGCTCTACCCGCTTCTCTAGTAGATTACATCCGTTTGTAGTCTATTGTCCAGTTGACCGCACAACGCATTACAAAGAGAATTCGTTTATCAGTCGACTAGCGTTATGTGGAATAAACTTCCCACACTGGTCTTTCCTGACAGTTGCAATCTCATAACATTTTAGTCAAATATCCACAAAAACTACTCCCTCTTTCCTTCTTCCCATAACCTGTTTTCCTGAGATCAACACAATTCACTGCATCCCCTAAGTGTTGGTGAATAATTAAAAAAAATATTTCGACTATAATTTTTTACCCTACACCACAATGTTGTCAGGGTATTCTGCGTCGATTAAGCGATGCCTCTCCGTCTGTCTGCCTGTCCTTCTGTGTGTCCATGTAAACCTTGTAATTAAAGTACAGGTTGCAAATTAGAATATGTTTTAATGAAACTTGGTATATAAGCTGTTATCGCCTATAGGACGGACGCTATTGAAATCGGAGCATTTGCTGACCTAGTCTCCATACCAATAACCTCTTGAGATCGACATATGTTGCCATAAGATCCAAATTATCATATATATCTCGGCTAAATTTGCCTTGTGAATGCTTATTACACCCATTAATCAGTAGTTCAAAAATAAACTCTGTAGGACAATTCCTATTCATAGACCCAATATAAAGCCGCTTCCCGATCTTAACTTAAATCTATAAAAAAAAACAAGAATATTGCAAAAAATATGTAACTTCAACATATATGGTCAGAGTCGGTTCATTTGTCGACCAAGTCCCCATATAGATATAACATCCGAAATGAACATTTTTATATCTGTAGGCATAAAAATTATTAACAATATCAGTAAAATTGGGTTTATGCTCATTTTCTATATCCCATTAGTGGGACCTAAGACCCTTTCTTAAAACACATGCTATAGACGGCCTATAATTTTCTTACTTGCTTAATTTATTTTGTTAAATTTTGACCAACTCTCAAGGGATGCCCCATACAGGTGCAGTGCATTGAGTCGAGATCAGGAAAATAGGTTATGATAAGGAGGAAAGAGAGAGTAGTGTTTGTGGATATTGAACTTAAATTTTATTAGACTGTAACTGTCAGGAAAGACTTGTGCGGCGAGTTTTTTTCCACATACGGCTAGTTCGACTTATAAATGAATTTTTGATGTGTAAACATCTATACGCGCAGGGCGGTAAACTTAAAAACAGCGTAACATGTAAGCGTAACATGTGAGCGTAAGATGTGAGCGTAACATGTGAGTCGTAAGACAAAATGTGATTGTATTGGTGAAAAAATGATGATGTTATGATAACCTGTTTGAAAATTAAAAATGAAAAATAAAAAATGAAAAAAAAAAACAAAAACTAAAAAATTAAAGATGAAAAATTAAAAAAAAAATGACAAACGAAAAATTAAAAATGAAAAATAAAAAATTAAAAATTAAAAATAAAAAATTAAAAAAAAAAATTAAAATTAAAAAATTAAAAATGAAAAATGAAAAATAAAAAATTAAAAATAAAAAATGAAACATGAAAAATAAAAAATGGAAAATGAAAACGAAAAATAAAAAATGAAAAATAAAAAAATGAAAAATAAAAAATGAAAAATTAAAAATAAAAACTGAAAGATGAAAATGAAAAATAAAAAATGAAAAATGAAAAACGAAAAATTAAAAATGATTAATAAAAAATGAAAAATAAAAAATGAAAAATGAAAAAAAAAATTAAATATGATAAAAAAATTAAAAAAAAATAAATAAAAACGAAAAATGAAAAATAAAAAATGAAAAATAAAAAATATAAACTGAAAAATGAAAAATAAAAATGAAAAATAAAAAAATTAAAAATAAAAAACGAAAAATGAAAAATGAAAAATAAGAAATGAAAAATAAAAAATGAATAACGAAAAATAAAAAATGAAAAACGAAAAATGAAAAAAGAAAAATAAAGAATTAAAAAGAAAAAATTAAAATTGAAAAATTAAAAATGAAAAATAAAAAAATTAAACATGAAAAATAAAAAATGAAAAATGAAAAACGAAAAATTAAAAATGAATAATAAAAAATAAAAAAATTAAAAATAAAAAATGAAAAATTAAAAATAAAAAATGAAAAATTAAAAATGAAAAATAAAAAATGAAAGATGAAAAATGAAAAATAAAAAATTAAAAATGAAAAAGGAATAGTAAAAAATAAAAAACGAAAAATGAAAAAAAGTGAAAAATGAAAAATGAAAAAAAAAACGTTAAAAATGAAATATAAAAATTAAAAAAAAAAAAACAAAAACGAAAAATTAAAAGTAATAAATAAAAATGAATAATAAAAAGTTAAAACTAAAAAATTAAAAATAAAAAATAAAACATGAAAAATAAGAAATGAAAAATGAAAAACTAAAATTAAAAATGAAACATGAAAAATAAGAAATGAAAAATGAAAAACTAAAATTAAAAATGAGTAATGAAAAATAAAAAATGATAAATGAAAAATAAAAAATAAAAAATGAAACATGAAAAATAAAAAATGGAAAATGAAAACGAAAAATAAAAAATTAAAAACAAAAAAATGAAAAATAAAAAATGAAAAATTAAAAATGAAAGATGAAAAATGAAAAATAAAAAATGAAAAATTAAAAACGAAAAATTAAAAATGAATAATATAAAATAAAAAATGAAAAATAAAAAATGAAAAATGAAAAATTAAAAATGAAAAAAAAAAAAAAATTAAAAATGATAAAAAAATTAAAAAAAAAAAATTAAAAACGAAAAATGAAAAATAAAAAATGAAAAATAAAAAATATAAAATGAAAAATAAAAAATGAAAAATAAAAAAATTAAAAATAAAAAACGAAAAATAAAAAATGAAAAATAAGAATTGAAAAATAAAAAATGAATAACGAAAAATAAAAAATGAAAAACGAAAAATGAAAAAAGAAAAATTAAAATTGAAAAATTAAAAATGAAAAATAAAAAACAAAAATTAAACATGAAAAATAAAAAATGAAAAATGAAAAACGAAAAATTAAAAATGAATAATAAAAAATAAAAAAATTAAAAATAAAAAATGAAAAATTAAAAATAAAAAATGAAAAATTAAAAATAAAAAATTAAAAATAAAAAATGAAAGATGAAAAATGAAAAATAAAAAAGTAAAAATGAAAAAGGAAAAATGAAAAATAAAAAATGAAAAACGAAAAATGAAAAAAAAAGTGAAAAATGAAAAACGAAAAATGAAAAATGAAAAAAAAAAATGAAATATAAAAATTAAAAAAAAAAAACAAAAAGGAAAAATGAAAAGTAATAAATAAAAATGAATAATAAAAAGTTAAAAGTAAAAAATTAAAAATAAAAAAAAAAAAATGAAAAATAAGAAATGAAAAATAAAAAACTAAAATTAAAAATGAGTAATGAAAAATAAAAAAATGATAAATGAAAAATAAAAAATGAAAAACAAAAAACTAAAATTGAAAATAAAAAATTAAAAAAAAAATAAAAATTGGAAAATGAAATATGGAAAATGAAGAAAAAAATTAAAAATGAAAAATAAAAAATGGAAAATAAAAAATGAAAAATTAAAATTTAAAAATGAAATATTAAAAATAAAAAATGAAAAATAAAAAAAAAAAAAAAAAAATTAAAAATGGAAAATGAAAAACGAAAAATGAAAAATGAAAAACGAAAAATTAAAAATAAAAAACGAAAAATTAAAAATTAACCGGTTAAAATAATAAATAATAATAAATATTTTTATATTAACAGAGCTCCTGCAGTTGATTGCTATAAGTAATACGCTTTCTGTTTGATTTTAAGAAAGTGCTATAAAAAAATCTTTAATTACTAGATGTTTACACATCTCCACTGCGATCGGACTAACATGATTTTTTTTATGTAATTCGTAGTGCAGTCAACTGAACAGTAGACTACAAACGTATGTGATCCACTAGAGAAGTGGGTAGAGCGAACTGAAACTCGAGCATTTGGAATTAGTTCGCTGATCTCAGAAGAACATATCCCATGGTAGTATCTATAGAACAGTGTTACACAACCAACATTCCGAGGATATATCAACAAGTCAAAAGAGTTTGATACCCTATTGTCATTAGTGAGCATCAAGGCCCTCGTTTGCACACGTTACCTTAGCTCCAAAATAGACTTTGAAGCTCCTGCCCATGTATGGGAGTTGTATTCCCTTTTCGGTCGGATGTAAGTGGTATAGATTTTAAGAAGATCAGCAGGAGTGAAGTAATTTTTGCACCGTTTTAGAAAACCAAAACACTTGAGCGCTTCTTTCGACACTTGCAAAACATGCTCGTTCCAGCGAATATCACAATTCTGATGGCCAGAACATCAAGAGTTACCGATTCCTCAATATCGCCCTTATATATAGATAACATTGTTGGATCCATGTCCCTATGTGTCAACAAACAACATTGAGTCTGAACCCCATTCGCTTTACCCCACTCGGAGATTGTTAACAGGCCTTGATTGAGTGTCTTATTCATTGTCAGCCTTTTGCCCCCCAACCTCCAAAAGGCTTGGCTACAATTGAATTGAAAGTTTGACCAAGATGGTCATTCAGAAAGATAAGGAAAAGAGGAGAAAGAACAGTACCTTGGGGTACCCCTGAATTAAGCTGAAACTCATTGGATGAGACCCCATCTATAGCAACACGTATTGGATGGTCTCTGAGAAAACTCGATATAAATCGAGAGAAGTCAATACCGACCCCAAATGCAATAAGCTTTGATGTCAACGCACCGTGCCACACGCGATCGAACGCTTTGGAAATATCTAGGGCAACCACTTTACTTTCACCAATATTGTGAATGGATCGACTCAAGCGCTCAGAAAATAGAGCTAACAGATCTCCCGTAGAACGATTTCTACGGAAACCATACTGTCGATCATTAAGAAGTGAGTTGGCCTCTATGTAGTTGACAAGATGGAAATTGATCATGATCTCCATCACCTTTGAAAGCGCAGAGCAGATTGCAATTGGACGGTGTGGAGATCTGGGAATGCTGTTGATTGAATTAGTTATAGTTATTTTGTAACAGTAGCACTGAACATACGTTAATTGACAAATTGTAGAAGTTTTGTAAATACTAGCAGCTTCCGGCCCTCGAAATTCCAGCGCAAATTCTAGGAAATTTAATTTTTTCATTAAATAAAGACCCTAAAAGTATGCTAATCAATTATAGCCAATTCACAAATCAACACAAAAAACAAACTCAATTTTATTACAAACACATTAAAAAATGTAATAAGCACACACATATGCTATATAGAATTGTATAATTATACCCTATACCACTATGTGGTTTGGGTATAATGACTTTGTGCTGCTGTTTGTAACAACCAAAAATATTTGACCTACACCCATCTTTAATTATACCGATCGAATCAGAATCACTATCTGATTGGGTTTGTTGTATATATTACATCCATTAATCAGTAGTCCAAAAATGATCCCTATTGGACAACTCTTAGTCATAGGCCCCATATAGAGCTGCTTCCCGATCTTCACTTAAATCTATCAAAAAACAAAAATATTGCACTGATTCTTCTCAAATTATGTTTGTATATATTTTTGCAAAATACAAGAGACTTTACCAAACATGGTCAGGATCGGTCCATTTTTGGGCCTAGTCCCCATATAGATATAGCATCCGATATGAACTTTTTCATATCTGCTGCCGAAAAAATTAATAAAAATCCCACTCAAATTTGGTTTATGCTTATTTTCTATATCCAGTTAGTTGGGCCTGAGAGATAGGGCCTCTAAACGCATGGTATAGGGTATCGTATAGTCGGTCTAGACCGACTATAATTTTTTTACTTGTTTTATGTATGTGTTAGTAGCAACTTTAAATGCAATTTACTCAAAATAAAAGAAACAATTTTAAAATCTGTAAATCTGCAAATCGGCTAAAAAGAAATGCCTTTCCAATAATGTACGTTTGGTCAAGATCGGGATAAAACGGTAGAAGAAAAATCAGCACAAGAAGTCGCCTAGCCTATTAATATTATAGATATATTTGACAAAAATACAATTAATTATTTGTTTAATACGTTGTGCTGTTTGCTGATATATTGAGATATTACAGACGGTACAACTAACGGTTGTAACTAAAAAAAATTAAATAATTATTTATAATGATTTAGTTAGTAATTAATTAAGCTAAAGATCAAATGTTTCTACTTTAAATAAAGCATTGGCAAAAATTGATCTATATGCTGCAAGATATGTAGTGTTTATAAATGTGTCGGGTCGAGTCAGCAACATCAGCAGTAATCAATGTGTATGTGCTCAAATACAAACATATTTGTTTCAAAGTTGTTTCGTATTTTAGTTTGTTATATTGACAAAACATTGCTTGGATTCTCAATAGGTTGGTTTCATAGCAAAGGTTTTTGGTTATCGATGAAGATTGGTGACTCGATGCGAAATAGCCGTCTTGCAGAATATCGATCAATTTTTGAGCTTGATTAATTTCCGACGCAATAATGAAATTGATAAATATCGAAAATAAGATTTATTATTTTTATATTTGTAAGAATAGAAAATAATTAACTATTTTATAATCAAAGAAATTTCGTTTAACCTAGAAAATTTATAACATAAATTTAACAATCTATGTCCATACTGAGCAGATAGATACAAATCTACAACAATTAATTCCATGTTTCAGTCATGTTTTTTTTTTTTAAATTTTAATAAATTTATGTTAACAAGAATGATGATTCGTGTAAATACGCCAACTTGCAAAACAACTAAATAATTTTTTTGTTATTTATAAATATCAGGTGTTCTTCGAAGAGAACAACAACACGCAAATTCAAGAATACTTTCAACTTGAAATTTAAGTAACAGCAAAACTCAAGTAGCAAGTAGGTGGTACAGAAATGACTGAATGATTGAAATAAATGTCGTCTTAAGCATTTTTTTTTTATTGCTGTAGCTGTTGCTGCTGTTAAAACCAATTAAAACCAGGGTTTCAAAACCAATTAAAGCCACATTTAATATCTGAAGTTAGCACAATTTTTGCATAAGCGTGCTTTGAATTTCTAATTAATTTTTTTCTTCAAAAAACTTTAGCAAAACAAAGAACAAAAAATTAAGCTTGACTTTAAAAAGGCCGACAAAACTGCGGCTTATAACAAATATGAGCAAAAAATTAAGAGAAAAAAAAATAAACTTAGAACAAACATAGAATTAACTTCTATGGCTCCTACTTAGAATTGTCTACAAAATTGTTAACAGTGGGTGTTAATAGGTAATTTAAAATTACATATGGAGAGATAGAAAAATATGAAAAAAGAATATTAATGTTGAACTACACTCAAAGAAATTTCATGTAGATTTTTTTTCATATTTAAAGTTCTTTTTAGTACAATTATTAACGACGTCTCTTCTCGTTCTTTTTTCCTTATGCAAATTAATTGATTCTTTCTTATGTCGGCTGTCAATTGCCGTTGACATTTCTCACACAGATACAAAGTTTCTTTGACACTGACACTGCTGGCAATTGTTTGAAGTGTAAAAAAAAAACCATTTCATTATGTCTTATCTGTGTCTCTTTACTCATTGATTGATTTTTATTAGGAATCATATTTTATTTCTTATTATTTTCTTTACTTTGTATGTACACTTGCTAGAAAAAGTTTTCGTACATCTAAAATTAAAACTGTCATACAAACAAAATTTTTAAAATATTAATAAGTTTTTTTTTTAAATTATTTAAGATTTATTGCTTTTAACAAATTTTGTATAGTTAAAATAAAAAAAATAATAAAAAAATATACCTACATTTGAAATATTAATAATCTATAATATTAATAGGCTAGGCGATTTCTTGTGACTGATGTTTTGTTCTACCGTTTTATCCCGATTTTGACCAAACGTATATGATTTCTTTTCAGCCGTTTTACAGATTTACAGATTTTTACAGTTTTTCCTTAGTTTTGAGTAAATTGCATTTAAAGTTGCTACTAACACATACATAAAATTATACAATGCTATGTGTGTGTTTATTAAGTTTATTAATGCGTTTGTAATAAAAATGAGTTTGTTTTTTGTTTTGATTTGCGAATTGGCTATAATTTATTAGCATACTTTTAGGGTCTTTATTTAATGAAAAAATAAAATTTCGTTGATAATTTAGATTTTTGTTGACCTGTTATGTTGTTGAAGGGTGAATATAATTCGGCTTAAGGTCGTCGGAGGATTATAATAAATACGGCAACAAATTATATAAAAAGGGTTTTGGACATAAGTGATGAAGAATTTTATAAAGAGAACATTATTATTATCGAAGAAACATTGCGCAAAAACGAATTTCCCAAGAAAACTATTCGAGATCTAATCGAACACATAAAATCTAAGAATAGGATTGTCAGAGAACCGAAACCAACAAAAATATATAAATCGACAACATATATACCGGGGTTGTCTGAGAGAATAAAGAATACCAACATTTACAATCGCGATAAATACGAGTTAGCATTTAAAACAAGCAATACAATTGGAAAATTATTTAGCAAAACCAAAACAAAAGTAGATAAAGATGATAAATATAATCTTATATATGAAATTAGTTGTGACGGCAATGAAAAAGAAATATGCAACATAGTTTATATTGGTATAACAAAAACCAAACTAAAAACTAGATTATCCTCACATCGATCGGATTTAAAAGCTATTAACAGACCAATAGAGCAAAAACCGCACTCGCTGCCCATTGTTCAATAAACAAACATAAACCAAACTTTGATCCTACAAAAATTTTACAAGAGGAAAATAATTATAGGAAAAGATTTATGTTGGAAATGCTTCATATAATGAATGTTCCCAATGACAAAACGTCGCTAAGATCTACAGACATGTGGTTGACAAACACAAACGATTAAAACAAAAGTTAGTTGACAATTACACTGTGTAAGAGAAGGTTATAACTCAAACAAATTAAAAATTTTTTTTTTAAAGTAAATATAATTTTTTTAAATGATTTTTATTGTTTTTTGTTAATGATCAATTCAAAATTATTTGTGTTTTTTAATTTTATTTTTATTGTTATTTATCAGCTTATCCCTGATGATGATCAACAAAGTTGATAGAAATATATTGGAAAGGAATATTGTTATAAATATTGTTTAAAAATTAAAAAAACTTGTTTTTATTTATTTTTAACAAAATGTTATTATAACAAAGAGAATCTTTTAACAACCGATGACCTTAAGCCGAATTATATTCACCCTTCAACAAAATAAAATTTCCTAGAATTTTCGCTTGAATTTCGAGGGCTGGAGTCTGCTAGTATAAAATAAATTTGCATTACTCAACTTAGTAACTTGTAGGATATCCTTTGCGTATTAGAACTTCTTTGAGCTCATTTGGCATCGACTTAATCCACTTTGAAGTACCCTCTTAATTTATTTTACATCGCTCAACCAAAATGATGCTTATTACCATTTCAAATGCTCTATAGGATTAAGTTCGGGTGATTGAGGTGATGATTGATGATTGATTTTTAGTATTATAGAGCAGCTACAACTTGACATTGAGCGTCGCATGTTTTTAATCATTTGTTTTATAATGTTTATGTATCCAATTTGACCGATTATAGACTCAATAAATGCCACCTCCACCATTTTTAACGGTTAGCATAAGATTTTCTTAATTTAATGGAGTTTAAATTTTTTCGCCAAATAAACTTTTTTCCCATAAATTAAATAAAGAATGTTTCGGCAAGATCTCCGATATTTTCTGTTATTTTTGATTTTTTTTTGGCCGTTAAAGTTATTTTAATGCTGAAATTGCAAAACTTGCTTTCATCTGAAAATAAAACATGTTTCCAAAATTTAGGACCTTTGTCAACATACTCATTTGTAAAGTTCATATGTTTTTCTCTAATGACATCGGAAAGGAATGGCTTCGTACCTGCTACATGACCTTTATACTGAGATTCTTGGCATTTTCATGGATGTCCTTGCCGAAGGATTTTTTCATTTTAGAACCAATGTGGAATGCATTAATTCTGGGATTTTGTTTTTTTTTCGATGCCAAAATACTTCACTTTTCGCAGTTAGTTAGGAGGGGCGGCCAGAATGAGGTTTTAACAAAATTTAATTATTGGATTTGTGGCTTCTGCTTATGATCCAAGTAAATACACGAAAAAATTTGCCTTCACTCCTAAGGATAATATTTTAGGACACATCCATATTACTGTGAGTTATAATTGCTGTTGGTGAATTATGTATTTTTGTAATAATTTATGTTTTATTTTTCAAATAGACGACCTTTGATAAAGTCAACATAAAATTGACGAAACGTCAGGAAAAATGGAATAAGCGGTGGTTTTATTTACATTGGAAACGTTAGGCCTAATTAGCTTAAATAAAATAAAAATAAACACATTTTTTCTCGTCACCATCGATTTCTTTGATTTTGCGACTCATCTCAACATATAGTTTCCGAAAGGAATATAATTAAGTCCAATCAGCATTATACAAACAAATCTGTTTTCAACTGAAATAAAATCCATGTAACAGACCAGTGCACAGTGCTTTGTCCCGTAGACAAAAATAAAAATAAATTTTTGTTTCCAATTATGATAAGATATATCTTATTCGACAGATATGAATGTATCTAAGTAAAAATTGATAGAACTATTTTTGTTTGACTCGCTTTGTCGCCACCAGAGGTCGCTAAAGTCAGAGTATTTTACACAAAAATGACGGATCAAAAAATTGGTTTTTTGTGGTTTGAAGGAAATAATTGTCAAAAATTGAGTTTTTTTTTTAAAACTGCTTTAAAGTTTTACTTTTTAATTGCTGTGATACATTTGTAATTAAATAAAAATAAGTTTTTAAAATATATTTTTGAAATGTTTTTTTATTTTGCTTCAAAAAACCTATTTATTTTTGGTAGAAATTCAAAAATAAAAAAGTTCGATGGAGTATATAAAAAATATATATAAAAGTTACCATTTTTTTTCTTAGGTTTTTGTAAGTTTATACTATTATCTAATGGACCATTAAAAAATTAGTGCCTATTTTTTGCCACAATCTTAAAAAAAAACTAAAAAAAAAGGTTTTTAAAAATGTCTAAATTGATGATTTTACTTGAATTTAATCAATTTAATTTAGTCTAATATTCAAACAGAGATCTAAATTAATAACCCCAAATTTAAAAAAAGATAGTAAAACATAAAATAAGGTGATATTAGTGTAATTTACTGAACATTTACAAAAGGGTGCTAAATACAATGTTCTTCACCAAGCATTCAACGAATTGCATCCAAATTGTTTGCCATCTCTGTACGCGTTGAGAATCGAAAAACAAAAATTAATACCACCTGTTATAGCAAATGAAATTTCAACAGAAGTAGATTTAAAAACTATATTGCGTAGAACCGCAGAAAGTGTTTTAAAAATTTGTGAAGTACAAGATTAAACAAGCTCCGGTCATAGCCATTATAAACAAATATTTGAGAATGAAAACCAAGCGAATTATGTTTTGCATAGCATTTGTGCCACTCAAGTAATTTAGCAAGCGTTTTTTTTATATAATAAGTATAAAGAAATAAAATTTTTTAGGAGGGTAAAACTTTGAATCAAAAGAAGAAGTGTGGGTTAATAAAACACCATATTCTACGTTATATTGTTAGCCTATTAAATTTGTTTTAGAAAAAGAGAATCCAGACTTAATAATGAAGGTTTTTAATGAAATGGATGAGAATACGAGAATTAACAAGTTTAGAGTGTGATATTTTTGAAGTAAACGGTTCAATAGTACAAGTTTCGTATGATATGCATTGTATAATGATAGATGGTGCAGTAGCAAATATTTTAAGCAAAACAAATGCAACAAGCAGGTGCATTATTTGCAATGCAAGTCCAACGGAGATGAACAACATAAACATATTGAGAATTGCAAATGTAGACAATTACAAATATAGACTTTCAACTCTTCATTGTGGGATTCGATTTTTCGAATGTTTGCTTCATATTTCTAATCGGCTTCCCTTCAAAACTTGGCGGGTATGTAAAGAAAACAAAAATCAGTTTTCAGTAAATAAAGCAAGAATTCAAAATGAGTTTAAAAAAATAACAGGATTAATAATCGACCAAGTTACGAACGCCGGAAATACTGCTCGTCGATTTTATTTCAAAAGTGAAGAAGTGGCCAAAATAACTGGAATTGATAAGGAACTTATTGATAATTTGGCATTATATTGAGGGTGTTATCTTGTGGATCTTCAATTAATATAAAAACCTTCAAGGAAATACTAATGATAACTAGAAATATGTACCTAATACATTATGGGTGGGGTCTTATATGCCTAGCACTGTCCATAAAATTTTAGTTCATGGATGTCATGTTATTAAATTTTTCAATTTTCTAATAGGTATTTATATATTTGTGTCTACTGATAAAAACTTATAAATTTAAATATAATTAACTTCTTCATTCCAGGGTTTTTATCTGACGAAGCACTGGAAGCTAACTATAAAATTATAAGAAATGCACGGTTGTCTTACACGGGGAAAACATCGTGAGAGGACACAAATAAAGATTTAATGACCCATTTGCTGTTGTCTTCCCATCCAGTGTTAACATCAATGAGGACCATAAAGATTATATATAAATTGGTAGATGAAGAAATTGAAAAATATATACTAAGAGAAAATGTGGATAGAGAAGATGAACAAATAGAAGAAAATGAAATAAGTTCTTTATTAAGTGAAAATTGGTTTTGGGAAGGATCAAGTAGTGATGATGCTTAGTTATCACTTATAAGTATTTATTTTTTGTTATTTAATGTTTAATTTAATTGTTTTTTCTGTTTTTGTAAGTTTTTATGATTGTCTAATACATTACTAAAAAATTATAAACAACATTTTGACAAAGCAAAAATAAAACAAGTAAGAAAATTATAGTCGGTCTAGACCGACTATATGATACCCTATACCATGCGTTTAGAAACCCTATCTCTTAGGCCCAACTAACTGGACAAAGAAAATAAGCAAAAACCAAATTTGAGTGGGATTTTTATTAATTTTTTTTGGCTGCAGATATGAAAAAGTTCATATCGGATGCTATATCTATATGGGGACTAGGTCCAAAAATGGACCAATCCTGATCATGTTTGGTAAGGTCTCTTGTATTTTGCAAAAATATATACAAACAAAATTTGAGATGAATCAGTGCAATATTTTTGTTTTTAATAGATTTAAGTGAAGATCGGGAAGCAGTCTATATGGGGCCAAAGGGATCATTTTTGGACTACTCATTAATGGATGTAATGAACACATACAAACCCAATTTGAGTAAGATCTATATGACAATTTGGATCTTATGGCAATTTATGTCGATTTCATAGGGGTAATTTGTATGGGGGCTAGGTCTGAACATGGACCGATTGTCACCAATTTCAATAGCGTTCATCCCACGATAAAAGCTTATATACCAAATTTCATCAAAATATATTTATATTTGCGACCTGCAGTTTGATTACAAGGTTTACATGGACACACAGACGGACGGACGGACGGACATCGTTAAATCGAATCAGATAGTGATTGTGATTCGATCGGTATAATAAAAGATGGGTCTAGGTCAAATATTTTTGCTAGTTACAAACAGCAGCACAAAGTCATTATACCCAAACCACATAGTGGTATCTTATATATATATATAAAATTGAATGTGTGTTTGTTTATTTGTTTGTTTGTGTGTACCTTATAGGAGACCAAACCTCTGGACCGATCTTCCTGAAATTTTCACAGCATTTAACTGGGACTCTGGCATGATTAATAGGGTACTTTTCTTTTGACCACGCCCACTTTTACGCCCACTTTTACGCCCACTTTTACGCTCACTTTTTTAAAATTATGTAATTGCTCCCATATAGTTTTTAACAGATTTACTTCAAATTGTATACACATTATATATCCAGGCGAGGTAGAAATAAACATTTCTTACACCACGCCCCTTTTCACGCCAAATTTTGTTTGAATGTTTTAAACTTTTTGTTCTCTGTACAAATTTGTTCCTTCCAACGGATTTTTTTTATTTGGTAGTATATTGCTCTTAATACTGTTAATGTCGACATATAACTATGAACCACGCCCACTTCACCGCCCCCCTTTTTTAATTCAGATACTTACTTATACCACTAACAATGTTTCCTATACAAAATACTTTCTTTGTAATATGTTTTTACCTAAAGTTTTATACACTTTTTATCTACAGGTAAGGTAGCCATACATTTTTTTATTACCAAATCCCCCTTTTCGCCCCATTTTACCTTAAATTATAATTAACCTGCTTTCAATATGGTATATATTTGGTGTCTTTAAAAAGTGTTGATGCACAAAAACATTCTGAAACAATTTTTTATTATAATTTTTTTTTAATTATTATCTTAAATTATTAAATTTGAATATTAATATTGCACTACTTTTCCTTCAAGTGTAACATGAGGTGCAATTGCCAACAACACTTTTGGATGGTGGCAGAACAGCGCATTTGGCACTTAAATTACCTCTCAAACCGCAATTCTCTGAGACGCACACATGCAATATTAAAAAAACTCCTCCATGGGTAAAGTCCTGCAAACATGTAAGATCATAGTATGGGATGAATGCACAATGGCCCACAAAAAATCATTAGAGGCCCTTGATCGCACGTTACAGGATTTTAGAAGCAACAAAAGATTATTTGGAGGAGCACTAATAGTGTTAGCCGGTGATTTCCGCCAAACATTGCCTGTACTTCCAAGTGCAACCCCAGCTGACGAGCTTAATGCGTGTCTGAAATCATCTGTTCTTTGGCACCACGTTCGCACACTGAAACTAACAACAAATATGCGAGTGCAGCTGCAACGCGATTCATCAGCTTCTCGATTTTCAAAACAGTTGTTGGAATTTGGAAATGGAAAAATACCAACGGATCCAACTACAAATTGCATTACGTTTCCAGCTGACTTTTGCAAAATGACACAATCCATTGAAGAGTTAATCGATAGTGTATTTCCAAATATCGAACGTAATTTCAAAAACGAGCAATGGTTATCTGAACGAGCGTTACTTGCTGCCAAAAACATTGATGTCAATTCAATAAACAGTGTTATTCTAAATAAAATCAGCGAAACTGCAGCAACATACAAATCCATCGATACCGTTATGAGAGATGACGATGCTGTCAATTATCCTGTTGAGTTATTAAACTCACTTGATGTCCCAGGTTTT
Organism: Cordilura impudica; assembly: GCA_963682025.1. Taxonomy (NCBI): domain Eukaryota; kingdom Metazoa; phylum Arthropoda; class Insecta; order Diptera; family Scathophagidae; genus Cordilura; species Cordilura impudica. The sequence continues at coordinate 41,989,755 of OY821518.1, read as the reverse complement.
CCACCACATTTGCTGAAACTCAAAATAGGAGTTCCCATTATTTTACTGCGGAACATCGACCCACCACGGCTTTGCAATGGCACTCGACTTTCAGTAAAAAAAATGCGAAACAATTTAATCGAAGCGACCATTATAACGGGCAAATATAAAGGAACAAATATACTGTTGCCACGCATTCCTATGATACCAACAGATTTGCCATTTGATTTCAAAAGATTACAGTTTCCTGTTCGGGTAGCGTTTGCGATGACAATAAATAAAGCTCAAGGTCAATCTCTCCAAGTTTGTGGCTTAAATTTGTCAAATCCATGTTTTTCCCATGGACAGCTTTACGTTCCATGCTCCCGTGTTGGAAAACCAAACGATTTGTTTGTTTATGCTCCGAATGGACAAACTAAAAACATTGTATATCCTAGAGCGTTACAATAGTTAATTTATAATAAAATTATTTATTTCTCACTATATAAACACTTTTTATTTCATTTCATAATGATGGGGGTAGCACACCGGGTTCAGCCTTTTATTATAAAAAAATATATATCATTGACACGAAATTTTTACTTAATTTTGTTCTTTTTTTTAATGTATTACAGGGACCGTAAATAATGATTATTGTTCGTTTTTTTAAGTCAAAAAATCAATCACTTAGAACAGACATAAAAAAAAATTAATTGCACCATTATTATTATTTTTTGACAATCTTTGCATATCCGTCATGATTTTTAAATTTCTGATTTTTAAAGGTTTCTTCAATGGTAACGATTATTTTTGAGTAAAAATAAACAAATCAGCCATAATCATTATTTTTGAGCAAAAAAAATAAAACTCCAAAATAATCATTATTTTTGATTTTTATTTTTTTCGCTCAAAATAAAACTCACTCAAACTCCAAAAGTTCGAGGATTTTTGTGAAAGGCATCCTGAAGAAAATCCTTAAAACTCATAATATAATCATTATTGGGTAATTTTTATTATAAAACTCATAATGATTACGGTCCCTGATGTATTACACATTTCAATTATAATTTTTTTAATTTTAAAAACGATCATAAACACACTAAGGCCAACTAACTTATCACAATGTAACCAAAGTTTAGTGATAACCATAGTAATGCATGTTAAATTTATTTGAAAATATCTGTGGTTAATTAAACTCTGCTATTTTTAGAAAAGTTATTAGCCTTAAATAAAATTTTAGGCAGGACAACGTCTGCCGGGTCAGCTAGTAGGGTATAAAAACAAAAAAAAAAAACAAGTAAGAAAATTATAGTCGGTCGAGACCGACTATACGATACCCTATACCATGCGTTTAGAGACCCTATCTCTTAGGCCCAACTAATTGGATATAGAAAATAAGCATAAACCAAATTTGAGTGGCATTTTTATTAATTTTTTTGGCTGCAGATATGAAAAAGTTCATATCGGATGCTATATCTATATGGGGACTAGGTCCAAAAATGGACCGATCCTGACCATGGTTGGTAAAGTCTCTTGTATTTTGCGAAAATATATACAAACAAAATTTGAGATGAATAAGTGCAATATTTTTGTTTTTTGATAGATTTAAATGAAGATCGGGAAGCAGCTCTATATGGGGCCTATGACCAAGAGTTGTCCCATAGGGACTGTTTTTGGACTATTCATTAATGGATGCAATAAACACATACAAACTCAATTTGACTAAGATCTATACGACAATTTGGACCTTATGGCAATTTATGTCTATTTTATAGGGGTCATTTGTATGGGGGCTAGGTCTGAACATGGACCGATTCTCACCAATTTCAAAAGCGTTCATCCCATGGCCAATAACAGCTTATATACCAAATTTCATCAAAATATATTCATATTTGCGACCTGCAGTTTGATTACAAGGTTCACAAGGACACACAAACGGACGGACGGACGGACGGACATAGTTAAATCGATTCAAAAAGTGATTCTGTTTCGATCGGTATAATAAAAGATGGGTTCAGGTTAAATATTTTTGGTTGTTACAAACAGCAGCACAAAGTCATTATACCCAAACCACATAGTAAGACAATTATATTCGGTCTAGGCCGCTATACGATACCATACTTGTTTGCCTTCGGATATGAATATGTTTATATCGGGTGCTATATTTATATGGTGACTAGGCCGAATCGACCGATTCGGATAATATGTGGCAAGGTCACTTATAGGGCTTATTTTTGGAATATTGATAAATGGATACACAAACCCAATTTGACAGAGATCTATATGAGAATTTGGATATTATGGCAATTTAGGTCGATCTCATAGGAGTCATTTTTATGGGGACTAGGTCTGAACATGAACCGATTTTCACCAATTTCAGTGGGTTCATCGTATGGCCGATAGAAGCTTATATACTAAATTACATCTATATATATTCATATTTACGACCTGTACTTTAATTACGTTTAGATGGTCACACAGACGGATGGAAGGACGGACGGACATCACTAAATAGACTCACCACGTGAAATATTTTTGGTAGTTAAAAACATCAACACAAAGTCATTATATCTTGGCCACATAGTGCTATACGGCATAACAATTGAGTAGAAATGTTGCGTTTATTTTTGGAAAAACATGTAAAATTCCCAATATGTCAGTGGTAAAAAGTTCGTAATTCAAAATATTTTATTACAATTTTTATTACTAGCAGATTCCAGCTCTCGAAATTCGAGTGCAATTCGTAGGAAGCTATTTTAACTTAGCCAGTTCACAAAGCAACACTTTTATGGTTTATTATTATTGTGAATGAAGATAACAAACTCATTAACAAACACATTAACAAATTTAATAAAAAACGCATAGCATATGTATAATTTTATGTATGTGTTAGTAGCAACTTTAAATGCAATTTTCTCAAAATAAAGGGTAAAAATTAAAAATCTGTAAATCTGGTGAACAGCTAAAAAGAAATACCTTTCAAATAATATACGTTTAGTCAAAATCGGGATAAAACGGTAGAATAAAACATCGGTAACAAGAAATCGCCTAGCCTATTAATATTATAGATTATTTAAAATTTTCATCTTCAAGTGTACGTTTACTTTTTCCAGCAAGTGCATGTGCCCATATTTATGTTTTCTTAATTTGAATAAATAATAAATTTGCTTAGACGGCGGTTTCTTAACAAATGTAATATTTAGTCATCGCCGTAATTGCTTAACGACTTATTGTTAAATTAGTTTTTGTTTTTGAATTCAATTGCAACAAGTTCATTTATGAAGTTCTTTGAAATTGGGTTATTTTCAAAATAAAATAAATTCATTTATTAGTAGTTAACATCAAAAAGTGACACATTGTAAATAAGAATATTGGAAATTCTAGGCCAACTCACAGTGATTCGAAGCAATACCAAATGGAACTTAAATATAAAGAGCGAATCATCGCACAATTATGAAATTTGGTACATATATGAGGTGGAATCTATCAATTTCAAATACGTAATCAGATGTATTAAATATATAATAAGATTTTCGTATTTTGTTCGTAAAAGGAACAAAAAATCCCAGAATTGGAAATTTTTACATTTAAGATTTTTAATTTTAAAGAAGTCTATCTACTAATTTTTTTTTAAATTGAAACGTTGCTTTAATTACGACAACAAGGCCCCTATAATTACATATTTATTATATGTTAAGGCCTAGTTAGCCACACGTAACCTTAACAAACGCGTCAGCTGTTTTTTTCTGTTACATGAAAAAGCATTTAGAGCAGTTACCGAACTCAACTGTCACGTAACCGCAATGTCCGAATCTGTTGAAAATCTGTTGATAAAGTTTGGATCGGGATAAAACGGTAGAACAAAACATCGGTCACAAGAAATCGCCTAGCCTATTAATATCGTAGATAGTCCCCATATAAAGCTGGTTTCACTTGTATCAAAAAACAAAAATATTACAAAGATTAATTTCTAATTTCGTTTATATACATATGTTTTTGAGAAAATTAAGTGACTTTACTATATGTGGTAATGATTGGTCCCCATATAAAAATAATATCAGATTTTAACTTTTTCACAACTGCACGCTACAGACCTATAATATTAACAGGTAAGGTGATTTCTAGTGACCGATGATCTGTTTCACAGTTTTCTCCCGATTTTGACGAAACGTATCTTATTTCTTTTTAGCTGTCTACCAGATAGAGACTTTTAATTTTTTTTTTTGAGTAAAATACATTTGAAGTTGCTACTAACACATACATAAAATTATACAATGCTATGTATGTGTTTATTAAATTTGTTAATGTGTTTGAGAGTTTGTTTTCTTCATTCACAATAATAATTATGTTGAATTGAAAAATAATTTTGGACATAAACCATTAACGCAATCGATATTTAAAAAGTGTTGAATTGTGAATTGGCTAAAATTGATTAGCATACCTTTAGGGTCATTATTAAATTAAAAAACCTAGAATTTGCACTCGACTTTCGAGCTAATGCATATTTTTTATATGTAGTTATTGACTCAGTAAAATTGGATCAAAGACCCTCTCTCGAAATGCGTGGTATAGGGTATTGTATGGTCGGTCTAGATCAAGTATAATTTTTTTTATTTGTTTTACATAGTATTTTTATATGAAAGTGAAAAAAAAGTTTAAAAATGTTTATTTTTGCCCTTAAAATATATTTAAAAAAACATTGAATGTTTCTTTTTATTTGAAATCGAAGTATACTTTCGTATGTCCATTAAATTAATTTTTTTTTAAACTCAATATTTGGCATACATATCTGTATGGTGCATATTCACATTATTTCATAAAATAACTTCCAATATTATTTTTCTGATAACAAAAGTTGCTCAATATTTAATAAGATAGAGTTAAATAAAATATCCAAAATATCTTTTAATAGCATATAAAATACATATTTTTATCAATTGGCATACATTCCATTATTATCTCCCAAAAGAGATTTTCGTGTATTAAAATATTCACTGTGCAACTACACTTTGTTAGATTCCAAAATTCTAATTTTAATTTTTCTATACCCTGTTCTCTATTATTCGTATTATTGCACCGTCTGCTACATTTAAAAATAATAAAACTGCATTCATATATTTATTTCGTAATCTGATAAAAAACTTGATCATTAAAAGAAACATAAGAGTAATGAGTAAATTATAGATAATATTGTTCTTTTTTTTTTGTTAATTTTTTTTTTTTCATTAATATACGGCGGCATTTTTATCCTATAATTCAGAAAAAATAAACAACATACTTTAATAAAAATACGTGCATACAGTTAATTAAAATTCATACACACATAATTTTCTAATTGCACTCGCAATAATAAATTCAATTTTAATGTGGGTAAATACGTGTAATATACACTTGCGGCCAAGAAAAATTTATACACAAAAAAAAGTAATAAAGTTTCATTTAAACATAGCTTGAAATAATTTAATTGTTAAATTAAATAAAAAAAAAATTTATAATAAGATCAAGATAAATTTGTTTGTTGGGTTACACATGGTTGCATTTTGAAATGTTTCTTTATTTTTGTTTTCTAGAGAAAAAAAATATAACATTGTTTGCTGTACACTTAAAGTAACACAATTGGTATAAAAAAATGGGTTAGAAAGTCAGAATCAGTGTAGGGAGACTATATGTTGCCCTTCAACATGAGTTTCTAAAGAATTTCTTATGTTCAGAAACACTCACAAAACTGTATTGGGTAAATAAAATCAATAATGGATATGGAAAGTAGACAAAACTTGGATTAAATTCTCAAGTGTTTGTTGACTGTTAAATAAAAATCGATCGTATGTGGTTATTATTTATATGGGTCTAAGGACAAAAAATAGTTCGATCAGTGAGTTCATTAATACTTTACAAAAATAAATTTAGAGTGAATATTTGTTACTAAGGCTGGAAGGACACTGGTTAAGTTATAGAAAAGTACCAAATGAAAGAACATTTTTGACTATTTCATTATCCTAGCACAATTCTTTTTTTATTATCCTAAGATTATCCTATTTTGTGAATGAAAGAATTAACTTTAAGTCATTAAAATTTTATTTTTTTTACTGTCACTCGAAAAAAAAATAATCGTTACAGTGAACTTTTTTTAGTTGCGCTATGGGACATTTCATTGTTAACAATTAAGACATGCAAAAGTTTCCTTAACAATTGCTGCAACACCCATTCAACATTGTACATATACTTATTAACTCAAGCAATTAGCTTTTTTTTTTTGGAAATTCATGAACTAACTTCAAAGTTAACAACATAAAACATGTACCGGAAAAATGTCAATAAGTTGAAACATGATAATTGTCAATTAAAACACGCCCCAACAATCATTGCCAATTAGCCATTTAAGCCTTTGGGCCCCAAAACAATTTGACAACTTTGGTAATGAAGGTTGAGTTGGATTGCAAAAAAAAAAAAGTGAAAAGAAAAAATAAAACCAAATAAAAACGATCAGTTATTTGAACAGTGATACATTGTTTTAGAATGTACGGAGTAGGGTGTCCCGACTTTGAGATGCTTTGAGTTGATATTTTTGTTAGCTTGTGAACCTGAGCCGCAAACTGTAATTTACAAATGGTAATGATTAAAACGAATATCAGCTTTCAATCGTTCCCCATTTGTGAATGAATTAAAATTATCAAAATGTTTAATATTATTACACCAATTTTTTTTTAGGTGGAACTAACGAACTGCTGAAAAAATACTGCATAAAAAGTAAGTATAGGGTTTGGTAGCTATGTATCACCGCTTAAAAAAAAGAAAAAAAAATCGCTAAGTGCATTTTCGAGATGTGGCGAATTAAGCGATTTTTTGCTATTATTCTGATTTTTTTTTTTCGATAACAAAAAAAGGAGCTTGAAAGCACTCAGTAAACTCTATTAAAAGAAAAAAAATTTGTTGGTGCAGTTTTCGAGGAACGGCCATTTTTTTTTTTTTTGTATTTTGTTATTTTTTTTGTTTTTTCTCCCTTTATTTTAAATCGTAGTATCTGCTTGTCTTGCCGAAAAAACTTTGAATCGATTTTTAACCCTTTTCCCGTGACACAATCGAGCTGAAACTTTGCGGGCAGACTCGTGGCGACGATAAAGATCAGTAAGTATTTAATATCACATAACTGGAGTACTGTAATAGACAAAGCCTAGGGACTTCTACTGAGTTCATGAGTTATAAATGTAAGTAGTTCGACAAAAACTGGGCGGGATCGGACCGACGCATCGAAAACACTTTGGACCGATTTTTAAACTTTTTTCTGTGATATAATTGAGCTGAAACTCATGGCGATGACGAAAATGATCTAATAAAGTTTCTTTTAAAAAAATTTAATAGTAGATAATTTTTAATTCATCGAAATTTTAACGAATTTGCGATTTTTGACAAAGAACTTTTTCTAGACATGTTTCGTTTTCAGTCAATAAATTATTTAATTATTAAAGTATTTATTTATATTAAAGTATTTATTATTTGTATGGGAGGTGACACAACCATTGGTAGGATCCCTGGTGATTCACGTTATGCGGAAATGTTGAAAAGAGCTGTTTGTGAACACAATTCGGTACACAGTTATACCCTATACCACTATGTGGTTTGGGTATAATGACTTTGTGCTGCTGTTTGTAACTACCAAAAATATTTGACCTAGACCCATCTTTTATTATACCGATCGGCTCAGAATCACTTTCTGGTCGTTTTAGCGATGTCCGTCCGTCTGTGTGTCCATGTAAACCTTGTAATCAAACAACAGGTCGCAAATATGAATATATTTTGATGAAATTTGGTATGTGAGCTTTTGTCGGCCATAGGATGAACGCTATTGAAATTGGTGAAAAGCGGTCCATGTTCAGACCTAGTCCCGATACAACTGACCCCTATGAAATCGATATAAATTGCCATAAGATCCAAATTATCATATAGACCTCAATCCAATTGGGTTTATATGTGTTTATTATATCCATTAATCTGAAGTCCAAAAATAATCCCTTTAGAACATTTCTTAGTCATAGGCCCCATATATAGTTGCTTCCCGATTTTCACTTCAGTCTATCGAAAAACAAAAATATTGCACAGATTTTTCTCAAATTTGGTTCGTATATATTTTTTCAAAATATAAGTGACTTTACCAAATATGGTCGCGATAAGTCCATTTTTCGACCTAGTCCCCATATAAATATAGGACCCGATATGAACTTTTTCATATCTGAAGCCAAAAAAATTAATGACAATGCCACTCAAATTTGGTTTATGCTTATTTTCTCTATCCAGTTAGTTGGACCGAAGAGATAGGGTCTCTTAACCATGGTATCGTATAGTCGGTCTACACTGACTTTAATTTCTTACTTGTTTTGTAATTAAAGTTACCATTTATAAATTATTTTTAATTATTATTAATTTATAATATAAATAGCCAAGGCGATTTCTTGTGACTGACATAAAAACTGTAGTTAATAACCGATCTTGACAAAACATAACCCATTTGAAAGATATTTCTCTTTAGCTGTTCACCATATTTACAGATTTGCACTATATTTACAGATTTACACCGTCTGTAATATTTTCTTTGGAGTAATGCTCATTTAAAGTTGCTACTAGCACATACATAAAACACATCCTGTGTCTATGTTTATTATAAATATCAAAAGCCCTGTGTTGAATTGCGAATTCTCTAAAATTGATTAGCATACCATTGGGCTCCTTTAAAATTATTTATTAACAAACCCATTTATAAATTTTCTGAGTGTTCAGCAAACATTTATAATGAAATTTAATGAATTTTATTTAAAAAGTGTTGAATTATGAATTGGCTAAAATTGATTAGCATACATTTAGGCTCTTATAAAATTATTTATTAAATGACAAAATATAATTTCCTAGAATTTGCACTCGCATTTCCAGGGCTGGGATGTGCGAGTTTATATATAAAATGTTAAGAAAAAATCAACAAAGAAGCATATTATATATAAATAAAATAAAAAATAATGCTATGTAATTAAAAACTAATCAAAAAGAAAAAACAATTACAAATAAACATAAAACCAACAAAATAAAGAAATAAAAAAAAAAACCGCTTCAAAGTTTTTTTTCTTTCAATATTAAGTACTTTCTAGTCCAACTTTTTTTGTTATCGAAAAAAAAAAAAATCCAAAATAAAACGCCAAAAAAGTTAAAAATAATAGCATAAAAAAAGTCAGAAAATTCTATTAAGTCTTCGCGAAAAATCGCTCGTATCGCCATATCTCGAAAATTCCCTTAGAGATTTTTTTTTTGAAGTGAGTATCAAACCCTATTTTCACTTTTTGTGCAGTATTTTTTCAGCAGTTCAATTCCGCCAGGTGTCACTTGATCATGGTTATATATGATTGATATATAATACGATTATTTATTTGTTACGATATCACTTAAAGAGTTCATCTGATTTTTATCAAATTTGGAATAATTGAAAATTTTTGCAGAAAAAATTGGTAAATTTGAATTTTTGTATATAAATTTATCTATAATATTAATAAGCTAAGCGATATTTTGTGACTGATATTTTGTTCTACCGTTTTATCCCGATTTTGTCCAAATGTATATTATTTGAAAGGTATTTCTTTTTAGCCGTTTCGTAGATTTACAGATTTTTAAATTTTTTCCTTTGTTTGGAGTAAATTGCATTTAAAGTTGCTACTAACACATACATAAAATTACACAATGCGTTGTGCGTGTTTATTAAATTTGTTTATGGGTTTGTAATAAAAATGAGTTTGTTTTTGCGTTGATTTATGGGTCTTTATTTAATGAAAAAATAAAATTTCCTAGAATTTGCGCTCGAATTTCGAGGGCTGGATCAGGGATAAGTGATCAGGGTATAATGAATTTGTGCTGATGTTTGTAACTACCAAAAATATTTGACATAGACCTTTTATAATAACGATCGACTCAAAATCACTTTCTGATGTCCGTCCATCTGTTGTCCATGTAAAGACTGTAATCAAAATACAGGTCGCAAATATAAATATATTTTGATGAAATTTGGTATATAAGTTTTATCGGCCATAGGATGAACGTTATTGAAATTGGTGAAAATTGGTTCATGTTCAGACCTAGTTTCCATACAAATGACCCCTATGAGATCGACTTAAATTGTCATCATATCCAAATTATTATAGAGACCTCTATCAAATTGGGTTTGTAAATGTTTATTACATCCGTTTATCAGTAGTCCAAAAATATTTCCTATAGCACAATTCTTGCACATAGCCCTCATATGAAGATTATTGCCGATCTTCACTTAAATCTATCAAAAAACAAAAGTATTGCACAGATTTTTCTCAAATTTGGTTTGAATATGTTCTTGAAAAAAATAAGTGTCGTTACCAAATATGGTCAAGATCGGTTCATTTGTCGACCTAGTCCCCATATAAGTATAGCATCCGATATGAACTTTTTTTATATCCGAAGGCAATGAAATTAATAATAGTGGCATTCAAAATTTGATTTAGACTTATCTTCTATATCTAATTTGTTGGACCTAAGAGATAGGGTCACTAAACGCATGTTATAGGGTATCGTAAGTCAGTCTAGACCCACTATAATTTTCTTACTTGTTTAATTATAGTTTTTATATGATTTAATCCTTGCTTTTATTAACTTTTTTTTATTATTATTTTATTAAATAATGCAAAAAAGCCGGTACTTTTTGTAATTTTCTTTGGCAAAATTTCCAATTACACAGTGGAACATTTTCGGGATCATTTTCTGGGTGGAAAGGGGGGGGGGGGGTGAGAAATTCCACATAAGGCTGAACGTACGAGGCCAGTATAGTAAAACTTTCAAATGTTTTGCCGTTTGTAGGCCAACCTTATTTTATGACCTATTATAAATGTCGATGGCCTGAAAACGCCAAAGCCTTTGAAAGTTTTACTATACTTGGAATTTCTAACCCCGCTCTCCAGCTATTGTACAGTGTTATACCAAATTTGATATTTTACAATATGTAGTGATAATTTTTGTCCTCTGAAAAAAAGCAGATTGACGTATCAACATTTAAATGTTACATATCGGTACAAATCTGATCAAGTAGAATACAATCGTTAAAAATACTTGATTTTATTAAATTTGAAATTTTCAAATTTTTTTTTTAAATTTCGCTGTCTGTGAAGACCGTTAATATGAACTCTGATCACACCAAAAATTTCACAAATTCAGGCCAGAGAGGCCAACATTTTTTTATTGTCGTATTTTATGTTTATGGGGTCGTTAAGTCCGAAAGTATTTTTATAAAAATTGTAAGACAAAACTATAAATAACTTCGGTTAGACAAGCTTTTCTGATATAACTAACATATATAATTTAATTTTTATATTTTTGAGGTCACTGTAACCGAGAACACAGTTTTAAAAAATTGTATGCAATCTTTTTGTAAGTACCGTGGAACCTATATACATAAATCTAAATATATATTTTTTTGGAAATTTCTAAAGTAACAAATAATTTCGAGAAGTTTTTGCTTTTGGGATAGCTTAGCTTTAAACAAATTATTTAAAATTCATTATTAATAATTTTTTAAGTAATTTTTTATACGTAATTTCAAGGCGTGCATGTCGGATTATTATGGCACTGAATCTAAAACTTTAGTGCGCAAAATTTGAGCCAAATCGGACAATGCTTTCTGGACGCGCATTGAGTTCAAAGTTCAAATATGAATTTATTTGTAATATTTATTTTAAAAAAATCGTTTTTCACAAAAACTTTGATATTAATAATTGCGTTTCAATTAAATTAATTAATAAACCATAATCTAAAGTAAATTATCTTTCTAATAAAAAGACAAAATCTACTATCGGTTGAAAAACAGCCAAGTTATATCAAGTTCCCCAAGCAATAAATGTGTCGCATATCAATTGATTAAGAAAATATAGCTCACATTTTTAAAGACATTGAAATAATTTACAACAACAATATTTTTGCATTCTCCTGATCCCAAAATGATCTTATGTAAAGTATTTTGTATCTCGTCTATTGTTGTGCCGTTCTACATTAATGTCAAAACGTTACATATTTTTTAGCACTATTTCAAAATCTCCAATTTTACTTTTTCAAAAATTTTGTTACCGAAATTTTCCGAAATCACGACTGGACTTATTACCAAGATATGTGCGATTAAAAATGACATACATTGTAGGTATCCTGTTCTTAATATTTATAGATTTTCATATAGAGTCAATTTGACATCATGGGTTAATTTCAGAAAATAAGTCCAGAATATTATTTTGTTGGAATTATTAAAATATTATCAACAAGATTTATCGAAATCGTTCCACAAATATATATTATTTCGATATTTCGTTTAAAAAAAAATGTTAATATCGTTAAATTTGACCTTTGGCCTCAAAGGGGGATAATTTATACTATTGCAAATTTAACCTTAATTTGCAAGATTGAGAACTTATATCAAGTAGTATAATATTTTGATAAAACATATTTGAAATATGAAAACACCAAAAAGACGTAACCTAACAATTGAAAAAGTATGAAAAATCACATTTTTCTTCAAATCCGCTGAAATAAAAACGCTGCCCTCGTCAAATTAAGAACAGGATAACTACAATGTTTGGCAATTTTAATCACATATATTTTGTTAATAGGACGATAAAGTCCAATCGTTGATTCCAGAAAATTTCTTGAACAAAATTTTTGAAAAAAGTAAAATTGGAGATTTTGAAATAGTGCTGAAAAATATGTATTGTTTTGACATTAATTTAGAACTACATCAAAATAGACGAATTGCAAAATGCTTTACATAAGATCATCTTGAGATCAGGAGAATGCAAAAATATTGTTGTTGTAAATTATTTCAATGTATTTAAAAATGTGAGCTCGATTTTCTTAATCAAGTGGTCTGCGACGCGTTCATTGCCTGGGGAACTTGATATAACTTGGCTGTTTTTCACCGATAATAGATTTTATTTTTTTATTGGAAAGATAATTTACTTTAGATTATGGTTTATTAATTAATTTAATTGAAACGTAATTATTAATATAAAAATTTTTGTGAAAAACGATTTTTTTTGATAATTTTTACATATAAATTCATATTTGAACTTTGAGCTCAATGCGCGTCCAGAAAGCATTGTCCGATTTGGCTCAAATTTTGCGCACTAAAGTTTTAGATACAGTGTCACAATAATCCGACCCACACGTCTTGAAATTCCGAAAGAAAAATGGCTGTCACCCTAATATACAAAAATCTGTATATGTTTTTTTTTTTGGAAATTTCTAAAGTAACCAATAATTTCGAGAAGTTTTTACTATTGAGATTGCTTAGCTTTAAACAAATTATTTAAAATTCATTATTAATAATTTGTTGGTAATTTTTTGTATGTTTATTTTTGAACAGAACCCACTTAGAGCCGAAGAAAAATGCCCATACAATAGCACTCCACCCTATTATATATGGCTGGCTGTGTATTGCATTAGTGGCGGTCTGACTTTCTAATACTCTTCTTTTAGGTTCTCATATCGTCAGTTTATCGTCAAAATCGAGCCGCTCTAATGCTCAAATAATAACCCCACAGACATACCGACGCTTAAATTGCCACAATAATAATAGTAAAAAAGGCACTTAAAAACAACTCTAACTTTAGAAGCAAAACAAACAATGTATTATTTAAACAAGCGCACGACTTTTAAAACTTTAATTGAGAGAATTGCAGTTTAAAAACAAACAACTTGATATTAATATCTAATTCTTATAGTTCGGTCATAATTTAAACAAAACCCACCCTTTATTTAGGCAATGTTACAGTAAATCTGATTTTCCCACTAATTATGGTTTGAACATGGTTAAACGTTTGTTAACTTATTGTTTATTGAACATTAAACAAACACTATAATCGCTGTTGTTGCTCCGTATCTTTTGAAAAACCAAAACAAAAAAAAGAACTAAAAATTAAACAGGCAAAACATAAATCTTGTCACAAGTACCCCCTACTACCGCTGCTAACTACTTCGTTAGCATATAATCGTATTTACAATATTTTCATTTTCAAAGCTTGTGAGTTCATAGACCATAACTAATATTTAAACTGGCCATGGTTTACAACTTTTCAGTTTTTTTTGTGATTTGAACAGAATAAGAAACGCCTGCCAAAACTTATATTCTTCCACACTTTATCTACGCTTTCATAGCAAAATTGCTATAATCATATAGACGTTTACATATTATGCTTTTTATTTCAGTTTTTTTTTTTGTGGCTTTTCAATACTATTCATAATTATTGGCCACAGTCAATGCCATTTACAAAAATTTCAACAAAAAAATAAATAAATAAATAAAAGTTTAATTTTCGATACACTCAGAAAAAGGCGGCAAGTAGCAAATTCTCGTTTGGAGTATCCATGAAATGTAAGGAAAATAAAAAGTTATTTTTTCTTTGCCCTCCTCTTAATTCGATATAAGTTGAAGTAAAAAAATTAATTATTAATTAATTAATACGCAGAATAAAGAGAAGACCGTTTTTGGAATAACCTGAATTTTTTCATTGTTTGAATTTAAATTATGAAATCTTCTTATACCTTTAAAGTTTAGATTTCAACATTCGATATTTTGCAATGCTCTTTTCTGGCAGTGTAGATGTTCATTTAACAGTAAACGGTTTTATGCTTGAATACATCTTGTAACATTGACTTGCTGAATTTTGTTTATGTTTTTCTTTTTTTGGGTTTGTTGGTTAAGGAGTTTGGTTTATTATGTTTTGGAGTCAATGGGCCAAGTTTGTTTACTATAAGTAGTTGCAAATATTTATTGAAAAGAAGTATTTAATTTTGCATTTATTTTCCTTAAAGATTTCAACTGACTAAAATATTAAACTGAGACTTTAGTTAATTAAAAAAAATTAAATATATTTTCAGTATATTCAGTAGTTTGATTTCCATGAGATTTCAGAATCAATATAATTCAGTATTGATTCAGTATTGCTACTCTAGAAGATTTCTACAAAAACCTACGAGAGCAGTTTGACAATTCTATGGCTTTTTAACCTTCCCCCTTACTTAGTTAACAATCAACATTCCCGTTAACTACCATCTCTTAATAGAGTAGTGTAAAATTGTGAGCAACCTGCGTCATTTAGTGTGTGATTGTTTAGTGTGTGTTTGAAAGTAGACCACTTCGACAATTTTCGCCAAGGTGGTTTTGTCGACCAATAATGCCAGCATAGCGTTTTTCAGACTAAATTTAGTGCTTCTTGACGACCCAAAAAAAGAATTTTTAAAAAAGCGCTAAGTTGGACTAATAATAACAACTAGCAGATTCCAGCCCTCGAAATTCGAGTGCAAAATCTAGGAAATTTTATTTTAATGACCCTTAAGGTATGCTAATCAATTTTAGACAATTCACAATTCAATTCATGAAGAAAAAAACTCATTTTTTTTGCAAACACATTACCAAATTTAATAAACACACACGTAGCAATGTATAATTTTATGTATGTGTTAGTAGCAACTTTAAATTAGCCTAACGCCAAAAAAGTACAAATTTAAAAATCTGTAAATCTGGTGGACAGCTAAAAAGAAATACCTTTCAAATAAGTTACGTTTGGTCAAAATCGGGAGAAAACTGTTTAACAAAACATCGGTCACAAGAAATCGCCTTACCTATCAATATTATAGATAATCTACTTACCAGTTAGTAATTGTGAAAGCTTATAATCAAATTAGTTCTGTTATAAATGGACTAAGTTTAATACGGCGAGTTGTGGACAACGAATTTTAAAAGTTATATCAACAGGTTTCTACAATGGCTAATTAGTTTGGAAGAAGCCCTGAACTTCCCAGAAAAGTAGAAATATAACAAGTAAGAAAATTACAGTCGGTCTAGAACGACCATACGATTCCCTATACCATGCGTTTAGACACCCTTTCTCTTAGGTTCAACTAATTAGATATAGAAAATAAGCATACGAGGGCGGTTCGGAAAGTGTTTAGCCTAGCACAGAAAGCGCGGTATAAACAGAAACGGAATAAGTGTTTTGGAAAGTGCCGTCTCTGCTATGAACACACGTTAAATCTCGTTTCGATCTGGCAACTCCTTCATATAGAAACACGTGTTCAAAAACAAACACATCCGCGATTTTTTTACAATGGATAAATTAGAAATTCGTGGTGTCATTAAATATTTACATAAAAAGGTTTATCGAGGAAAGAAATTTATAATGATATGGTGAATGTGTTAGGTGAAAGTGCTCTTTCATATCCAATAGTAAAAAATTGGATTGCTGAATTTAAACGTGGTCGTACAAGCATTGAAAACGAACCACGTAGTGGACGTCCAAAAACAGAAACAACAACAGAAATCGTAGCCAAAGTGCATGATATGGTATTAGGTGATCGACGAATAAAAGTGCGTGAAATAGCTAATATCATCGGCATCTCAAATGATCGAGCCCATTTAATTTTGCACGAAGAACTACAGATGTACAGTCGACCAAAAACGCATAAAATTAAAATTTCTCAAGCTTGTTTGGATCGTTTTAAGAGAATG
Organism: Cordilura impudica; assembly: GCA_963682025.1. NCBI lineage: Eukaryota > Metazoa > Arthropoda > Insecta > Diptera > Scathophagidae > Cordilura > Cordilura impudica. Next base: position 41,973,248 of record OY821518.1, on the reverse strand, counting down.
TAATGAATTTTAAACGCCGTTTCATAACTGTTAAAGAGACATGGATCCACCACTATACTTCAGGGACAAAAGAACAATCCAAATAATGAACTGAAGCTGGAGGATGAGCTCCAAAGAAGGCAAAAACAATTCAATCGGTTGGTAAGGTTATGGCACGGTTTTTTGGAATTTCAAAGGTATTTTTTTGATCGACTATCTGCAGAAGGGTAAAACAATAAATTCAGAGCACTGTTGCAACATTTTGGATCAATTAAATATAAGAATTCGAGAAAAACCTCCTTGCTTACAAAAGTGTTTTAACAATGTCTAAAATCAACGATCTAAAGTACGAGTTGCTTGACCACCCATCTTATTCCCAAATCTAAAAAAAATCCTTGCTGGCAAGCGTTTTACCTCAAATGAAGATGCAATTACAGCTCTAAACCACTATTTTGAAGACCTTGAGGAAAACTATTTTAATCCATGGATAGAATTGCTATATAAGCGTTGGACTAAGTGTATTGAAGTTTCAAGAGATTATACTGAACAATAAAACTATTTTTGAAAACCCAACTATTCTCTTTCATTGCTAGGCTAAGAACTTTCCGAAACGCCCTCGTACACCAAATTTGAGTGTGATTATTATTAATTTTTTTTTACTTCGGATATGAAAAACTTCATATCGGATGCTATATTTATATGTGGACTAGGTCGACAAATGGACTGATCCTGATCATATTTGCTAAGGTCAGTTACTTTTTGCAAAGATATATACAAACCAAATTTGAGAAAAATCTGTATAATATTTTTGTTTTTTGATAGATTTAAGTGAGAATCGGGAATCAGCTTCATATGAGGGCTATGACTAAGAATTGTCCTATAGGGTTTATTTTTGCACTACAGATAAATGGATGTAATAAACACACACAACCCCAATTGCCCGAGATCTATATGATAATTTGGATCTTAAATCGATTTCATAGGGATCATTTGTATGGGGACTAGGTCTGAACATGCACCTATTTCCACCAATATCGTTCATCCTATGGCCGATAGAAGCTCATATACTAAATTTCATCAAAATATATTAATATTTGCGACCTGCAGTTTGATTACAGGGTATACATGGACACACAGACGGACAGACGGACATCGCTAAATCGACTCAGAAAGTGATTCTGAGTCGATCGGTAAAAGAAAAGGCGGGTTTAGGTTAAATATTTTTGGTAGTTACAAACATCACACATAGTGGTGAAGGGTATAACAATAAAGAGTGTTAGATTGAGCTGTGCCGAATCTTTGTTACCTTCCACCCGAGGTTGACTACACTAAGAGATAAAAAAGGCTAAATTTCACATTATAATAACTACATTATTTACAATTATGTTTAAAATTGATAAGATAATGAGCGAATATTTTAGGTATTGTCGTGCTTTTTTCTAATTCAAAGCAATTGCTAAATGCAATCATAATAAATATAAAGATGTATATACAATCACATAGTTCTTTGCTCAAAGAGAATAAGAGTATAACCGTCTTGGTTATTCTCTTACTTTCATCAACTAAACTTTTTTTCACTACTTTTAGTTTTTTATATGAAATTTTTTTTTGGAGCTTAGAGGTGAATAATATTATCTTCATTTTACCCAGGTAAATGATTTATATTGTGAATAAGCATGATTTCAGTAGACAGACGGACAGACGGAGATCCCTATATCTAATCGAGTTGTAAGGATCAGGAATATGTATATATATTTTCTGGGGTTGCAAATTAATTTTTCGATGCATTACAAATGGAACGACAAACTATGTATATATGGTTTGTTATTTCTGACTTATCTAGATCAAAGCTGGTTATTTATGGCATCGATACAAGATATTGGCCGTTTCCGAAAAACTTCTTTATTCTTTAATCTGACATACAAATTTGTTGAAATTTTATTCTGCATTATAAGCAATATAAAACCAAACTAGAACTTTTTTTAATTTTTAGAAAATCGAAGAAGGCTGTGTTAAATTTTTGGTTAATTATTAAATGGCTAAAGCTTCTCCGTTACAAGGAAACCTTAAACAAGGATCGTTACGTGTCAACAAAATTCTTGATGGTGAAGCCAACGTCAAAGAGAATCATCAGTGAGCCGTGGAGATGTTAAAACAGACAATCGTTTGCTTCCCATTTGATACCGGTTCAACTTTGATTTCTGATAATTATATAAAATAAGAGGGGAATACAATTATAAAAGCCAGCGATACAATACTTCTTTGTTTAGTAATATGCAACATTTGTACTAAGTTTCAAATAAATCTAAAGTGAGTAGGACAGGGACGTAGCAAGAGGGTCCAAAGGAATACTAAAGTGCAACATTAGTTAATCCATATTCAGACGAAATAATTCCTAGTCTAAAAGATTGATTTACCTGTCAGGAAAATATTATAAAATCTCTATAAAACGTAGCTTCCATCCACGTTATATAATTCTCAAGCAGAGATTCTGAAAATCTCAACATTTTTTACAAAAATGATTTGAACGAGCCAATTATTTTAGCTGAACTATCACTTTGAATTGGATTGAGTTATGGAAGGATAACTAAGTAAAACCTAACCCATTAGACACCTTTGGAATGAGCGATGAAAATTTGTTTCCAAATATATTTATTTTGTTAAAAAATTTAATCGACATTTCTGTCACAACAGCTTCCGCATAAAGAAGCTTTTCTACGAAAACATACCTTCGTAATACCATGTGCGAGGAGAGGCTGTCTGTGCTAGCACTAATATCAATATATCAGAAGGAAGTAATAATTGATAAAATTATTGAAATATTTCTAGGAAATTTGATTTTGAAATTTTTCTCATATGAAATATTTTTTAGATTGATCTCAAATAAATAACTTGTCATGAACAATGTATTCGACATTCTACCGAAAAACGAATATTCAATATTGGGTTTAAATCGAAAGTCGAATAATTAATGTGTGATTCGGGTTATTGTGACACCGAATCTAAAACTTTAGTGCTTAAAATTTGAGTCAAATTGGAGAATGTTTTCTGGATGCGCATTGGGTTCAAAGTTCAAATATGCATTTATATGTAAAAATTATCAAAAAAAAAAAAAAAAATAATAATTTTTCAAAAAATTTTTTATATTCATAGGCTAGGCGATTTCTTGTGACCGATGTTTTGTTCTACTGTTTTATCCCGATTTTGACCAAGCGTATATTATTTGAAAGGTATTTCCTTTTAGCCGTTTTGCAGACTTACAGATTTTTAAATGTTTTCCTTTATTTTTAGTAAAATGCTACTAACACATTCATAAAATTATACAATGCTATGTGTGTGTTTATTGAATTTGTTAATGTGTTTGTTATAAAATGAGTTTGTTTTTTGTGTTGATTTGTGAATTGGCTATAATTGATTAGCATACCTTTAGGGTCTTTGTTTAATGAAAAAATAAAATTTCCTAGAATTTGCACTCGAATTTCGAGGGCTGCAATCTGCTAGTATTAATAATTGCGTTTCAATTAAATTAATTAATAAACCATAATCTAGAATAAATTATCTTTCTAATAAAAGAATAAAATCTGTTATCGGTTGAAAAATAGCCAAATTATATCAACTACCCCAAGCAATAAATGCGCCGCAGACCACTTTATTAAGAAAATCGAGCTCACATTTTTAAAGACATTGAAATAATTTACAACAACAACATTTTTGCATTCTCCTGATCCCAAAATGATCTTATGAAAAGTATTTTGCATCTCGTCTATTGTAATGCCGTTCTAAATTAATGTCGGACGGTACATATTTTTTAGCACTATTTCAAAATCTCCAATTTTACTTTTTTAAAAGTTTTGTTGAAGAAATTTACCGAAATCAACACTTTGACTTAAAGGTTTTATTAACAAAATATGTGCGATTAAAAATGTCAAATATTGTTGGTATCGTGTTCTTAATTTGGCGAGGGCAGCGTTTTTATTTCATCGGATTTGAAGAAAAATGTGATTTTTCATACTTTTTCAACCTTTAGGCTACATCTTTTTGGTGTTTTCATATTTCAAATATATTTTATCAAAATATTATACTACTTGATATAAATCCTCAATTTTGTAAATTAAGATTGAATTGAAACACTATAAACTGTTCCCCTTTAAGGTGAAAGGTCGAATTTAGGGAGATTTACATTTTTTTAAAACAAAATATCGAAATAATATATATTTGTGGAAGGATTTCGATAGAACTTGTTGCTAATATTTTAATAATTCTAAAAAATAATATTCTGGACTTATTTTATGAAATTAACCCATGGGGACTCTTGATATCAAATTGACTCTTTATGAAAATCTGTAAATATTTTCTTCATTTTGAAATTGCAAAAAAAAAAAGAAAAATAGCTGTCACCCTAATGGACATACATAAATCAACGCATCTTATTTGTCTTATTTCAATTATAAAAATTGAAGATAATAGCTCAGTTGTGGTTGTTGAAAACAAATTTAAAAAATATTTTCAGACAAACTATAATATTCGTGACATCTCTAGTAAGAAGTAAGATTAAGAACTAAGACAAAAACGGTGTGAGGTATGAGTGTACTCGTGCAAGGATTATGATATGATATTTCAGCTAATTCAACAACCCTCTACTATATCAACGTTAAAAATTTCACAATATAAACGCATAAAATATAATTCAACAAACCCACAAGTATAAGGCTATTACTAATGTAAAAATTATTTCAGCTAATTCAACAACCCTCAATTGTAACGAGCAGTTGAAATATTAAATAATAATAAATAATTTTTATTTAAGCAGAGTCCCTGGAGTTCTTTGATATAAGTGATACATAGATGACGCTTTTTGTTTGAATTTAAGAAATCAATGTGAGTCCGATCACAGAGGAGATGTGTAAACAGCTAGTAATTAAAATTAATTGATTAATTCATTTATTAATAATAACTAAATAATTAATTTATTAATTAATAATAATGAAATAATTAAAAATCTTTAATTACTAGATGTTTACACATCTTCCCTGTGATTGGACTCAAGTTGACTTTTTTTCTTATTCTATTCACAAGGAAGAATACAAAAATAAATTCTTAAATAATTTAACTCTGAAATAATGTACAAATCCCTTTTTTAATGTTAATATATGACGAAAAACAAAGATAGAAAAATTGGTAGGCCCCCCGGCATTAATTTCCTGCATAAGTCCCTGGGTTAGGAAAACCAATAGAAGTTTCCATATGCTTTATGTGGTCTGAGAGTTAGAAACGGAATGACAAACATATACTTATGTATATGCGCAGTAGTGGGAAGCATATGAAAAGTATCGTCAACCAGATGTAAATTAAAGAAAAATCGTATAATTTAATAAAAAAAAATTAATTTTATGAAAATCAAAATAAATCGGTTAACAAATTTACGGACTGTAATATAATACTTAGATACAATCTTATTCAAATCCAGTAATCAACAATTTTGCCTTTCAATTCTGTATTATTGAAAGGTTTGCGTTTAAACTTACAAGCCAATTTAAATTTCACTACACATTGCAAACTGAATGAAACTCATTAATGCTTAACAAATTCATAAGTCTTTGTATTCATAAACTCCTCAGGATCAATAAATTCTGTTTAAACAAAAAAAAAAAAAAGTATGAATTATGTTATGTTATGCACAACAAATAAAGAGTTTTTTTTTTTCAATATATTGCCAACAATAAAGAAAAAACTCATTACATTTTTGCATGCCAACCAATCATGCATTACAGAGACGTATTGAGAATACGAACGAGCGAGCCGGCTTGCCAAATACATTTTTGTACTGTCTACAAAAAAATATTCCCAAAATATTATAGAAAGTCCACAAAAAATCCTTTATGAATTTTATATTAAACCCATAAAGTTTTAAGCAGTTTTTCTTTAAGAACTCCGAAAATTATTTCCTGATTATAAAAAATTATAGGAAGACCATATCTCAGATTATAAGAACATTTTGAGCTTTATGAAACCAATCTGTATTATAAGAGTTATTATTATTATGCAATAAACCACCCAAATTTCTAAATAAATCCCCAACTCTGGCAACTCTTACCAAATAGCATTTGAAAATTTTATCATCCATATAGACAAAGACCGCATACTGTGTTGATGTCTGAACCACATAGACCAACCATAATAAAGTTCAAATACAATAAAAGTCCATAGATGACTCTGCATAAGTTTAACATAGAAATTGCATAAAAATGAATTACAGAGCTTGCAAAAATGTAAAACATAATGAACACAACAAACAACAAATACAAACACAAACCCAAATATAGAAATTAATATTTTTGCGCGAGCTCAAACTGTCAAATGAGCAATTAATAAACTACGTAAGCGTGAACATGGACGATTTTGGCAAATAAATTGAATGTACGAAGTAGCATGCAAAAAATCATTACAAATTTGAAAATAAATAGATAAAGAATTGAAATTTATTTTTTTTTAAGATTTGTATGTAGCTGATGTAGAAATATAAACGCAACAGAGGTTTAAAGGACTTCATTCCCGAATGCGTAAAAAATTGAAAAAAAAAGCTTCATAAATAAATTTTATTGAATTTGTTTTATATTTATTAGTTGAAGCGAAAACTACTGATTTAGTGTCACTTCAAACTAAACTCAAAGTCAATAAACTGTATGCGTATACAAAAAAATATTTTCGGAATTCGCATATTTTATAGTTAAAATATTCCAAGTCCAATATCACTGTCTAAATGATATATTTTATTATTTATATATCTAATACCAGTACATATAATTAAAGCTGATAAAAATATTACTGAACGTTAGCATTTGATCTGCTGTGAGTTGAGGTTTTTGGAATTTCTCTTATACAAGACTTAATTCTTTTTTAATTTCTTCGTAATTGATGCCTTGTCAATCTCGAACTAAAATTTCTATGCCGAATCTTTAATATCATCCACCAGTGTTCTTATGGTTTTGCTCAGTGTTGCCATTTTAGCATTTTAGTTGCTAGATTTAGCAACTTTTTTCGTCGTTTAGCATCCAAAATTTATGAAAAGATGCTAGATGTTAACTTAGCATCTTTTATTAATAAAAAGTTGCTTTTAGCATCTTTTTTTAGATTTTTTTCACTATTTTTGAATATTTGAATTTTATTGGTATTGATATGTTTTAATTTCTCAAGGTGTAATACGAGAATTTTGTGTACTACCCTTTTTACCACTCTGCTCGTTCCTTTCAACAAATATAATAAAATATTTTGAAATAGAAGAATTTAAACACCAACAACAGTTTTTAATGAAATAAAAAGTCGATTGCCAAAAAATATTATTAATCCGGGTAAAAGAACCGATAACCAATATATTAGAAGAGTTTAAATTTAAATCATCTGAAACAGAAAAAATTCAAATCCAATGGAGTTATATCACAGAACAATCTTGGGATACAACACTGAATACAACCTCTTTATAGACTGAAGTTAAAAAAAAATTATATTGGCGAAAATCCATTTAAAGAATTCTGTGGTTTTCTAGAATAACCGCGTATGCAAGGTTCAGAAAATACACACATGAAACACACAATGTTCTGTTCAAAAGCAGCCAACACATATCTTTATTTTCATATCAATTATGTGCGTTTCTAAATTTTCTACGGTGCCCAACACAACCATGACTGTGTTCGTTTTAATATTTCGTTATTTACACGAACATTTTTGTATCACATACTTTTTGTTTCAATCACACATAAAACACACATTTTTGAGTGTTGCTTTATTTGAAGTTCATGTTCTGGTAAGTGTACTGAAAAAAAAAAAAAACACAGAACATGTTCAGTTATATTTTAAACACGGCTTAAAATATAACTGAACTCGAACCTGTTTATTGTACATGTTCTGTTTTTTCTCACTACACGAGCCACAACACGACTTAAAATATAACTTAACTCGAACCTGTTTATTGTACATGTTCTGTGTTTTTTTTCAGTACAGAACCAGAACATGAACTTCAAATAAAGCAACACTCAAAAATGTGTGCTTTATGTGTGATTGAAACAAAAAGTATGTGATACAAAAATGTTCGTGTAAATAACGAAATATTAAAACGAACACAGTCACGGTTGTGTTGGGCACCGAAGAAAATTTAAAAACAAACATAATTGATATGAAAATAAAAATATGTGTGTGTTGGTCTAAGTTATGTTTGTTTACATATATGTACGAGTTTTTTATTCAGTGTGTGTTTTTTTCTGAACTCTGCGCGTATGTCATAAAATCAAAATGTTCAGGGGAGCCAAAAAACGTTTTATTTGAAATTATGGGCTCGATATAAAGTTCTTAGAACATTTTATTTAACAGTCCTGCAGATATGGGCAATAAATACTTTATATAAAATTTTGAGTCAAAAATCTTCAGAGGCATAGATCCTAGAGAAGGACGAAAAAACAATATGTAAATTACACTTAAATTGTGTGAAAAAGAAAACTACCACCATGTAGACATAAGTTGTTGTTGCTTGAAAAATGGATTTTTTTGTTCGTCAACAAAAAGTTTACGGGAATTAGTATGAGAATATAACAACGTATCAAGAATAATAGTGATAAAAAAAAAAAACAGAAATAAACACACAAGTTTTTATAAGTGGTTATACACTGAAAACTAATCCAAAATTATTTTGTATTTTTTTTTTCATTAATAACAACGTATGTCGCTAGGTGTCGTTTTCTGAGAAAATAATTTGTCAGCGATCAAACGTAGGTTGACATACGTTGTTAGTGCTGCAAATTAATTTAATAAACATTTAAGTTACGTCGTTATTTAAAGAAAAAACAGAAATGGTCAACATAAAAAAAAAAATTCAACACATGTAAAGAGCGTTAAAAATTAATATATTTGGCATCATTAACTCAAAACTGAAAAAATGGACATACGTGGTTATTCCAGAAAACCACAGAATTATCAATATTTGTATTGTATTTATTAGTTTTGTCTTTCTCAAAAGTCGAAGTTTAACGTTTGTGTAGTTTAATAGCAACAGAATAAAATTCGAGTTGTTATGTTCTATAATACGGATAAAAGAAGGTTTAAAATTGAAAAATGCATGCTGATACACTTACAATACACCGAGCGATGTCATCATAAAAGTTGATCGTCAGAAAAATATCAGAGCCAAGAGGAACATGAAATCACAGAAATATTAGATTCCATAAACCAATTATTGTAATATAATCGTATCTTTTGATAATGTAAATTCTGTTATATTCGAAATTAGAAAAAAACCCTCTAAAATTAAAAATATTTAATTTAAAATTAAAAAAACTCAATTTGATGTTAAAAAAAATTACAGATAAAATCCAAAATAATTCTAATTAAAATTTAAAAAATATAAATCGATACTTATGTTTTGTATTAATTTTTCGATTTAAAAACCAAAGAATTTATTAATAAGTATTTAATTTTTCAATATAAAGGTAATGAAATTTGAAAAAAAAAATTTAGCTTCTTTTTTTTGACTCCCGTATGTTTTAGCATCTTTTTTTTTTTTTTTTGCAATTTAGTATCTTTACCATTTCAAATTATGGCAACACTGGGTTTGCTAGTTAGTTATACGCGGCAAAATAGCCTAAAATTAAAAAGGTTCTTCTAAAGAAAAAGAAATTTTTTTAAACAAATATTTGCTTTTTTTTTTAACAAAAAGTTACTTTTTTATAAAAAAGAAGATACTTTTTTAAACAAGAAGGTACTTTTTAGCAAAAAGATATTTTTTACCAAAAAAAAAAAATTTTTTTAATAAAAAGGTACTTTTAAACATAAACGTACTTTTTTAAACAAGAAGGTACTTTTTATAAACAAAAAGGTACTTTTTAAAAACAAGAAGGTACTTTTTATAAACAAAACGACTTTTAACAAAAATGTGTTAAAGAGCCTTTTTAAGCAAAATGATACTTTTAAGTAAAAAGGTGTTGAAATGTTTTTTTTTCAACAAAATGATACTCTTATTAACAAGAGGTACTTTTTTTTATAAAGGTACTTCTTTCTAATAAAAAAGTACCTTTTTTTGCAAAAAGTTACTTTGTTTAACAAAACAATATATATTTTTTTAAACAAAAAGGAACTTTTTTTTAACAAGAAGGTACGTTTTTAACAAAAAGGTTTTTTTAACAAGAAGATACTTACATTAACAAAAAGTATTTTTTAACTAAAAAAGTACTTTGTTTTTAATAAAAAGGTACTTGCTTCTAATGCAAGGATAATTATTATAACTAAAAGTACTTTATTTAAAAAAAAGGTATTCCTCTTTAACAAAAAGGTTGTTTTTTTTTTCAAAAAAGGTACTTTAAAAAAGTTATTTTCTTTAAGAAATTTTTGGACATAGAGATATTTTTTTAACAGCAAGGTACTTTTTAACAACAAGGTACTTTTTAACAAAAATGTACTTATCAACAAAAAGCTACTTTTTAACAAGGAGGTACTTTTCAACAAAAATTTACTTTTTAACCAAAGGTATTTTAAAAAAAAAAAGTAATTTTTAAACAAAAAATAGTATGTTTTTAAATAAAAATGCACTCGTTTTTAACCAAAGAGTATTTAAATAATGTTTTTTTTTTTTATAACAAAAAGGTTTTTTTTTATAACAGAAAGGTTTTTTTTTATAACAAAAAGGTTTTATTTTATCAAAAGGTTAATTTTAAGAAATATATATTTTTTAATGCAAAAGGAATTATTTTTTTTTAGTTAAAAGGATTTTTTTAACAAAAAAGAAAATGTTGTTAAAAAACTGCCTGTTATTAAAAAGAAACTTTTAGTTAAAATAACGTTTCCTTCAAAAAGTACCCTTTCTTCAAAAAATAACCTTTTCTTCAAAAAGTACGTCTTTGTTGAAAAAAGTAAATTTTCTTAAAAAATATTTGTTATTGTTTAATAAACAAAAGGTAATTTTTGTTTTTTTTTTTTAACAGAACGTTCTTTTCTCAAAAGGAACTTTTTTTTTACTTTTTGAAGAAAATGTACATTTTTCAAATTTATGCACTTTAAAAGAAAAGGTTTTTTTTAAACAAATTTTTCAGGAAAAGATACTTTTTTAAGAAAACGTATGTTTAAGAAAATTTTACTTTTTAAGAAAATATTTTTTTTTTGTATAAAAAAGTACTTTAAAGGAAAAAATACTTTATAAGAAAAGGTACCTTTTCAGAAAATATCCTTTTTTTAAAGGCACTTTTTTGGAAAATGTAATTTTTTTCAAAATATATTTTTTTCTGAAAAGGTCCTTATTTTGAAATGGAATCTTGCAGGAGAGATACTTTTTTTTGCAAAAGAACTTTTTTAGAGAAGTTTAATTTTTTGAAAGATACTTTTTTTTTGCAAATGTATTTATTTTAGAAATTCACTTTTTTCGATAAGATTCATTTTTTACAATGCTGCTTTTGAGTAAAGGTACTGTTTTTTAAATGGTACTTTTTTAGAAATGACACTTCTTTGAAAATGTATTTTTTAAAGGTACCTTTTTTTTAGGAAAAGCACTTTTTACGAAAGACATATTTTTTGAAAAGGAACTTTTCACGAAAGTTAAATTTTTTAAAGAGATACTTTTTTTTTTTAGAAAATTTACATTTTTGGAAAAGGTTCTTTAGATATGACACTTTTTGAGAAAAAAACATTTTAAAAAAGTAAAATTTTTTAAAAAGGTACTTTTTTTTAGAAAAGGCACTCATTTAGGAAAAATACTTTTTTTTAACGGAACTGTTAAAAAAAGTTAATTTTTTTAAAAGGATAATATTTTCGAAAAGGTACTTATTCATAAAAGACACTTTTTTACTTAAGTTAATATTTACGAAAAGGACATTTTTTAAAAAAGTTACATTTTGGAAAATGTACTTTTTTGGAAAAGGTCCCTTTTTAGAAATGACACTTTTTGAGAAAAGGACTTTTTGAGAAAGGTTAAATTTTTTAATAAGGTACTTTTTTTTAGAAAAGGCACTCATTTAGCAAAAACGCTTTTTTTTTAAAGGAACTGTTTAGAAAAGTTAATTTGTTTAAAAAGATATAACTTTAAAAAAGGTACTTATTTAGAAAAGACACTTTTTTAGAAAAGGTATTTTTTGAAAAGGACCTTTTTTTAGAAAAGTAAAATTTTGTAAAAATTTACTTTTTTAGAAAAGAAACTTTATTTTGAAAATGTACTTTTCTGGAAAATAAAATTTTTTTTAAAAAAGTGCAATTTTTTAAAAAGATGCAATTCTTAGAATATGTACTTTATTAGAATGGGTATTTTTTAGAAAAGGTAATTTTTCAGAAAGGGAATTTTTCTTAAGAAAGGACACTTTTTGAAAAAAGGTAATTTTTTCGAAAATGTACTTTTGAAAAATGTACTTATTTACAAAAGGTACTTTTTTTTTGAAATGCTACTTTTTTAGAATGGGTACTTTTTTAGAAAACGCACTTTTATAGCTAAGGTACTTTTTTAAAACAACCACTTTTTAGAAAAAGCACTTTTTAGAAAAGGTACTTTTTAGAAAAGGTACTTTTTAAAAAAGGTACTTTTTAGAAAAGGCACTTTTTTAGTTAAGTTAATTTTTGAGAAAAGAATTTCTGGAGAAAAGATATTTTGAAGCAAAGAATTATTTTTAATGATTGAGTTAGAATTAAATCAGGCTCAAAGATCAAATGTTTTTACCTTAACTAAAGCAAAAAATATTGTCACATTTGTTTCAAAAATTGATTTATATTCTGCATGGCAACTGTTTCTGGCTGAGTTACCAAGATCGAAAATAAGCGTTTTTATATTTATAAAAAATAATAAAATTAAAAAGAAGTATTTTTTAAAAGTAATTTTATGAAAAGGTATTTTTTAAACAAAATCTTACTTTTCTTAAGAAAATATACTTCTTAATGAAAAAATATTTTTTAAATAAAATTTACTTTTTTATGTAAACGTACTTTATAAAACGGCCCTTTGTTCCAACTCGGAGTTATAGGAATCAATATATATATATATATATATATATATATATATATATACTTTATAAAAGAAGTCACTCTTTAGAAAAGGTACTTTTTTAGGAAGGCACTTTTTAAAAAAAGGTACTTTTTTTAAAACTTTCTTTTTTAGAAAAGATAATTTTTTAGAAAAGCAACTTTAGCGAAGTTAATTTTTAAGAAATTGTATTTTTAAGTGCCAAATTGCTCTAGATGAATTTGTAGTTCACTGTATGAAGTCAGTACTTTTTTAAGAAGGCAGTTTTTAAAAAAGGTACTTTTTTGAAAACTTGCTTTTTAGAAAAGATAATTTTTTAGAAAATTAACTTTAGCGAAGTTAATTTTTATGAAATTATATTTTTAACTCTAGATGAATTTGTAGTTCACTGTATGAAGTCAGTACTTTTTTAAGAAGGCAGTTTTTAAAAAAGGTACTTTTTTGAAAACTTGCTTTTTAGAAAAGATAATTTTTTTAGAAAAGCAACTTTAGCGAAGTTAATTTTTAAGAAAATGTATTTTTAAGTGCCAAATTGCTCTAGATAAATTTTTAGTTCACAGTACGAAGTCAGTACAAAATCCATTCAGTGAAGAATTAACGACTAAATTTATATAATGAATATTTTTTTGAATTGAATTGTTATTCATCGAAGATTATTCGTTTTCTTAAGTTATGAATAATTTCAAAGAATTAATTATGCATTTAATCCGTAAACGAGTTCAGTCTTTCAACATCTGAATACCAGACGGATTCATAGTTTATGTTGCTGCCACATGCTGTTCGCAAAACTGCTCCTGATGACAACTGAAAAATAATCCATACGATACAGTGGTTTCTTTAAGGTATGAGCAAAATTTAATCTATCATAATCAAATTTTCTAAAAGAAATTTTATCGATTTTAGTTAATACTTTTTTAATATAATAAAGGTAACTCTTGATTATCTTCAATATAATAAGATAAATCTAAGTATACATTACATCTTATATCAGCAATTAAGGAAAAATTTCATATCTATTTATTAATAGATGAAGCGATTTTTGGTGACCGATTTTTTGTTCTACTGTTTTCTCCCGATTTTCACCAAACGTATCTCATTTGAAAGGTATTTCTTTTCAGCTGTCCACAAGATTTACAGATTTACAGATTTTTATATTTTTAAATTTTTTTCAAGTAAAATGAATTTAACGTTGCTGCTAACACATACATTAAATTATACAATGCTGTGTGTTCATTAAATTTGTTAATGTGTTTGCAATAACAATATAAATTTGTTTTATTCATTCACAATAATTGTGTTGAATTGAAAAATTATTTTGGACAAAAGCCAATTACGCAATCGATATTTAAAAGTGTTGAATTGAGAATTGGCTAAAATTGATCAACATACTAAAGGGTCTTATAAAATAATTTATTAAATGAAAAAAATAAATTTCATAGAATTTGCACTCGAATTTCGAGGGCTGGGATCTGCTAGTTTTTTATAAACTGTTTCATTATTGTTAAGAGAAGATCACAAATTATATGAATTTTTTTTTATTATGAAACTTTTCAGTATCTTTGACATTATTTATTAAATTTTTTAAACGGAAAGTAATAACATTGTCTAAATTCATTATTTTTATAACATAATTCATTAGAGAAGAACATAATTCTTTCGATGCAGAAATTTACCAAATATATACATATATATATATATATATATATTATAGACTGGGGCCAGTTCCCTCTCAAGTCCTCAATTAGTGTTTAAAACTTTATTTTCAAAAACACCAGTTCACAAACTATAACTTTTTTTAACTATTTATTTAGTTCGACCTATGATAACTTTTTTTGCTGGGTAATTGTGAGAAGTGAAATTGAAAAGTGAGACAAACCACTGTACAGAAATGCACATTTACCATCGAAGGCAGGCAATGTGTGGGGGTGAAAATGCTACATGTCAAATCACAATTCATATGTAGGAATTGCTTCTTCTTGCTTTATAGTTAATTGTTGTTGTTCTTAACATTCTATGAAATTATTGATAAGTAGCTTTAACCAAAAATATTTTCTGGCTTAAGGCCAAAACCTTTAACATTAAGTAAAAACACATATGACCAGAGTAGTCGTGCATGTTGCAGCATCGTAATGTACAGATGAGCACAATGTGCAAGAACAAAGATGCATCTTCTTCTATGCTACATTATTAGTATGTCTTCGATATTTTTTATTTTTTTTTGTTTAACGAGATTAACACAAAAAAAAAAATAATTTTTACTTAGGACTCGTTATACATAAAAAAAAAATCCAAAACTAAGAGACAAAAACTTTTGCACGGAAAATAAATATTCTTAAAAAAAAAGTAAATAATTTAAAAAAAAAATACAGGAAAAAAATTTTTCCCATAAAACTTCTGTAACAAAAAAAATTAAATGTCATTTAAGAATAAATTTTGGTGCTAAGGATTCAGATAAAAAAAAAATATACATCATTGGTCGGCTTATTAAATAGGTAATGCTGAATACTGCTGGGCTCTCAATGAGTAATTGAGCTCATCCACGGTCTGCTTCAAGGTTTTTGAGATATGGTCAGCAGCACGAAATGATAAATACGAACATTATGAGTATATTTATCCATTAAGGTAAAAACTTTATATTTTTATTTGATGTATAAAATAAAATTTTATGATTAAAATACTTCCTCATTTCTTAATAATTCGTTGAATTTAGCTGGCTGGTAGACCCACAATAACAATTACATTGAATGAGACAGTAACATTTTCCTTGCTCGGGCGCCAAAATTTAGTTTTTGTTAAAGGTTTTTATGAAAACTTTTACAAGCAACGTAAAACATAATGTTATTAAAACTAAAACATCATCCAAGCTGATAATTTTGATTAACGAGACATCAGTGTACCATTGGAAACATTTCGTTTCGTTATGTTTCGAAAAATTAAATGAAGTAAAAATACAAATTAAATTGTTTAAGCATGTAGAGCATGAAGATAATATTAAAAGTATAGAAAATGCTGTCGCATGTACAATATGAATACCTAACAACACAAAATCTATGCATCTTTGCAGCAATTGTTGACAGGGCGACATGTACACTATAGAGAAATAAATTAGAGAAATCCACAAAAACTAATATACAATACTAATATTTTTTCAAAAAGTTTTTGCTTCCGTGTTATAAAAATACACTTCAAAATCGAATAAGTGGGATTATAATAAATTTCTGTGCTTTTAAAGTGATTTATAATGATTGTATTTCTTTCATTACAGAACACAATTTTCAATTTACACTTGACCAAATATGGAATTTTAATCATATTTTTTTACATACACACACACACATCCAAACAAACCGCTTCAATTTAAATATTGTTATTGTAAAACTCAAATCATTACCACAGCTGTCAATGTCATAGTAATATTAACAACAACAACAACAAGCAATGAATTTGTGGTCCATGTTTCATAATTGCAATTCTAATATAGCAACAACATTTGCTGCATCAATGAATGCCAAATTGTCTGTGTGCTGTCAGTTGTTGTCGTTGCCTGTCATTGTTGCTGTTGGTTGTTTGCTGGTTTGTTTGTTTGTTTGTTTTCTTGACAATTTGTTTAAACACCCGCAAAACCGCATATTGACAATCTAGTTCAATATTTAATAATAATGACAAATAATAAATATTAATAGTTTCTTTCTTGGGGGGCTCATAATTATTCCTAAGAATTTCAATATTTCATATAATTCATAAACCACAAATATGGTTTGTTTAGCACTTTATGTCGATTGGTTTTTGTTTAATAGAAAATCAAGTTTTAGTTTACAATTTATATTTAAAAGAAGCAAAAGATACAAAAGTAAGTTAGTTTGTCAGAATTTTATCAGCTAACTGGGGGGGTTATCACCGAAAAATTTCTTCAATCAAATTTGGTTTTATTTTAAGATGATAACCCAAATCATAGCCCAGATAGGAAAGAGAATCTTGGTAGCCGGATGTGGTGAGAGGTTGTATTATTACCAGTGGATTGGCATTTTATAGCACGGAAGTTTGTTTTTGTGGTTTCTCGGAAGTACATTTCACTTTCACGTAATTCTAAGTAATTCAGAGGACTTTTACCAATTTTATCGCTTAATTTAAGAAAATAAAGTTTTCTTTTCTATTCGCAATATAGACTTTGATTAGCTTCTATCTTCTTTGATTAACTTCCATCTTCTTTCATTACCTTAATCAAACCTTATCCATTATCTACCCACACCAGAGTGTAGGGGGTATATATGTATAAGTTTCTAATTCTGTTTTTGATAGTAATAAAAAAAAATCTGGACCCCACAAAACATATATATTCTTGATTCTTATAACAAGCATAGTTGATATATCGATGTCCGTCTGTCCGTCTGTGGAAATCATGATCACGTCCTCAATTGGTCAGTTGGGTTGCTCAGTTTTAGTATATATGATGAAGTGATATCTGAGTAGGTTCCTGTAAAAGTTCAACAAAATTGGTTCAATAGTTCCCAAAATTTCAATGAAAATGTAAAACATATCTTGAAAAATATGATTTTTCTAAGCTGTTTTTGTTATTATAAATTTTTTAATTTGTGCATCATTCCTGTGAGTATTGTTATTGTGGTCGTTGTGTTTGTAGCATTTGCTTAATGAGTGTGTATGTTTCGTTATACTCCAAGTGACATATTAGTTTATGCTGGTATTGTCACACTTTTTTTTATCCCGAAATAAATAAAAAAAATCGCCCATATGAAAGAAAATTAATAATAACTGGTATAGGCCAGCACTCGAAATTCGAGTGTAAATTCTAGGAAATACTATTTTTTCATTCATTTTTGTCTTCCAATGTTTTTTAAATCTATATATATATATATATAAATTTATGAATACTTAAATGAGCCTAAAGGTATGTTAATCAATTTTAGCAATTCACAATTAAACACAACACATCTGATATATAATTTAAATCATTCGCATTAACAGGGTGGAACGAATTATTAAAAATATTTTATTTTATTTTATTTAATTTAATATATTTTTAAGACAGATTAAACATAAATTTTATCATTCTCAGCTTCTCCCCCATATGAACTATAACTATGCCAATTTTCAAACTCCACCGTGCCCGCATATTGCTTAAAAAGGCCACTAAAAATTTACCTTCACGTATTAATATATAGATATGTATTAAGAAATTACAATTTCTTAAAAAATTGCATAGTTATTAAAAATAAAATAACTATTAATAGATTTTAATAAAAAAAATCAGTTTTTAATTTCAAAACAATACAAATTTTCCTAGTTTAAAATTGTTTGTATACTAGATATTTGTTTTTTAGAAATCTCGCATTAGGAAGCTAGAAATATTCTTCTTATTAAATACATTTAACTCTTCTGTTTGTGAGTAGGTCCCCGGGGACCTTGTTGATTTTTAAACTCTCGCAACTCCTTAAACTATTAATATGAGTTGAATACCCGAACCGTACATGTATTCGAAGAAAAAAGTGTGCTGAATCGGTTAAAGCTATGAAGCGATACGAGCAATTGTTTACATTTTATTGAGGTTTAACGACGTTTGAAAAGGTTCCAACGGACCTTGCACTATTATTAGAAGAAATCGCTAATGAGTTTTGTTGCATTGGGTTTTTGGTTAGAATAAAGCAGTAATTTTGCTGTCTCTAATGCACTATACTTGCGATGTAGACACAATTGAAAAAAGGAAGCACATGGTTATTTTGGATTACAATAGTAAGAAATTCAGAGTGGATAGAATGGATCAGATGCTTGGCACATATTTTTGCAAATGCTCAATAAGCTGCTGGCCACTTGCAATGTTCTACAATATGGTAGATATTGCTGCATTAGCAGCATTTATGAAATTAAGCCAGTAAAAAAACCGATAAGCGGCGTTCATTTTTGCAATTGCCCACGACACAATTGGCATTGTCTAATATTGAAGATCGAGCCACCAATGGACGTATAACGAGCAATAGGATTCGAAGTGCTATGGAAGCATTCAATATAAAGATAAAATACAATAATTTTGAAACACACAAAAGCGGAAAAACTAAATATTTTTTTTTCCTTATAGGTTGTAGCAAGGTCGACACCAGGAACTGCACCTTATTTACGCCTCGTTCAAATCGGCCGTCATGCCAGTTATGTCGTTTGGAGTACGGACGCCAGCATAAAACCAGAGCGTATTGCTTCACTTGCAACAAAACAGTTTGTGCTGAGCATTCAACATTGCTGCATCGTTGCAACACCTGCACGCTCGTACTGGAAAATCAGCAAGAAGCATCACAACAGTGATTTATATTATTTTAATATTAAATAAAACAGAAATTAGCAAAAAAAAAAAAAACATTTCTCGTCAATTTCTAGGAAATTTTATGTTTTCACTTAATAAAGCCCCTAAAGGTATGCTTCACAATTCAACTCACTTTAAATGAAGAAAAATAACTCAACACATTAACACAAACACATTAACAAATTTAATAAACACACACATAGCATTGTATAATTTTATATATGTGTTACTAGCAACTTTAAACGATAATAACTCCAAAAAAATATTCCAGACGATGTAAATCTGGGTAACAGCTAAAAATAAATACCTTTCAAATGATAAATTTTTTGTCAAAATCGGGGTAAAACTGTGAAACTTACATCGGTCACAAGAAATCGCCTTGCTTATTAATATTATAGATATATAATCTAAAATTAACATTCAGAACTATCAAAACACACTCCATCAAGCAAAATACCATACCATAAATCCCTGCGGACCTTTTCACTATTTTACGGGCACTAATCATAGGGATAAAGGTTGTTCTTTAATAATTGACAGATTCTAAAATGTTTTCTATACAATCAGTGCAAATATAACAAACCTTAAGACAAGTTAAATTATTTCCGGTAAAGTTCACTACTGATGGCAACCCTTGCTTTAAAACAGTATACGCATATATTCTCTAACTCTTATATTATTGTTAGTAACACATTCAATTATATGACAGATAACTTGTGAATCGGCTTTTAAAAATTGCTTTTTTTACAAAATGGATTTGACATAATGTTTAAAGCCATTTGCAAGGTCAATATATCACAAAAATATATATTAATATTGTATAGCCTAGATATAATAAAATTAATATTTTTGGATATCTTTACAATATTTGGTTTTGGAAATAATCCAAAACTCGCTTTGTTTCGACGTTATGTAAATCACCATTTTCCTTTAATTGTTTTGATATTTATTTCTGATAAAAAATTGTTTTATTTATTTACTAGCAGATTCCAGCCCTCGAAATTCGAGCGCAAATTCTAGGAAATTTTATTTTTTCATTAAATAAAGACCCTAAAAGCATGCTTATCAATTATAGCCAATTCACAAATCAACACAAAAAACAGACTCATTTTTATTACAAACACATTAAAAAAATTTAATAAACACACACATAGCATTGTATAATTTTATGTATTTTTTAGTAGCAACTTAAAATGCAATTTATTCAAAATAAAGGAGAAAATTTAAAAATCTTTAAATCTGCAAAACGGCTAAAAAGAAATACCTTTCAAATAATATACGTTTGGTCAAAATCGGGATAAAACGGTAAAACAAAACATCAGCCTAGCCTATTAATATTATAGGTTATTTTTTTTTCTTCTAAAAATAGCATAGACAAATTCGATATCTGATATGTGATCTTAATTTTTTACAAAATTGTTTACTTTTCCAAAACTAAATATTAGAATAGGTTATATTTTTGAGACCGCACAGGCCGACTTTAACTTCTCACATTTATTTATTGTATATTTTATATTAAATTTATATTCGCATCTTTAACATATTTTAAGCTAGCTTAGATAAAAATATTGATTATTTCACTGATATAAGGCTAAAGCAAGATTGCTAAGATTTTTTAGTCAAGACTAATTTGAAACTTTCTGCTGAGATATCTTTTAGTTCTTAAGCTATCAAAACATTGCAAAGTATGATCCCTTACTTTGACTTTGGGTAGTCTAATGCCGGATGCAATAAAAAAGTATTTCTCTTTGGTTTCCTGTGCAGAAGTAAGGGTTCGTAATAGTTTTTCTAATGCAATTTTTTAGATGAAAATTAATTCATTCTTTAACAAACCATCATTGTTTCTATAAAAAAAAATAAGTGCGAAATCTATAATATTAATAGGCTAGGCGATTTCTTGTGACCGATGTATCCTCTAGTTTTATCCCGATTTTGACCAAACGTATACTATTTGAAAGGTATTTCTTTTTCGCCGTTTTGTAGATTTACAGATTTTTTAATTTTGTCCTTTGTTTTAGTAAATTGTGTTTAAAGTTGCTACTAACACATACATAAAATTATGCATATGCTATGTGTGTTTTATTAAATTTGTTAGTGTGTTTGTTAATGAGTTTGTTATCTTCATTCACAATAATAATAAACCATAAAAGTGTTGGTTTGTAAATTGGCTAAGTTGAAGAATAAAGTTGACTAGAAATTGCAGTCAAATTTCGAGTGCTGGAATCTGCTAGTTATAATAAATACTGGACAAAAAAGAAAAACAATTCACTTTAAATTTAAATGGCATTAGAATTTAGAAGTTAGTTACTTGTTTTAATTTTATTTTTTTTTATTTTTATTGGAAATAATTATATTTGAAGTCCGTTTGATATAAAACAGTTTATTCAGTAAAAGTTGAAAAAGAAGAATAACATTATATTTTTAGTTATTGACAAGAAAAACAAATTAAACATAAGAGCGTATAGAGAGTTGTGACGACAAGTAGAACAGAATTCATTTATTTAAGTGTTGCCAATTCACACTCCCTCTCAACACTGTACAATTTCATTAAATTCAAATTTTTCAATATAAATTCATAGCTTTACAAAACTTTAAATGTTTAATTTTACATAAGTTCTTTGTGAAGATATCAGACATCATATCCTCTGTTGGAATATAGGCAATATCAATCTCATGTTTGTTGTAGACATCACGAACATGATGATATTTCAAATCAATATGTTTGCTTCTGGAATGATATGTTGAGTTTTTAACTAAACATTGCGCACTGAGATTGTCCCCGTATAAACATAAGGGTCCCTCTTCATTGAAGCCCAATTCCCCCAGCAAATTTTTTATGTAAATTGCCTCTTTTGCTGCAGATGACAGGGCAATATATTCTGCTTCCGTGCTGCTCAGTGCAACCACATTCTGTTTTTTGGCTTCCCAGGAAAAAACACAATTCGCCTTCACAAATGCATATCCTGAATACGATTTTATATTAGTTGCATCACTGCCCCAATCGGCGTCTGCATATCCAACTGTTGGCTTCTCAGTTTTCTCAAAACGTAACTTGAAGTCTATGGTTTTTTTGAGGTAACGCAACACATGCCTTACGGCTGATAGGTGTTCAACATGTGGATCGCTGTTCCGTTGGGCAAGCTTACACACTGAGTGCAAGATATCTGGACGCGTTGTAATTGCAAGGTACATTAATGCACCGATGCCTGATTGATAGTCCGTGACATTGACCTTTCTGCATTCAATATTTGTACAGGTAACCTGAAAACCAGCCTCTAGTGGCGTAGCTACCTCTTTAGAGTCGTTCATTCTGAAATCATTCAACAAATTTTTAATATACTGTCTCTGACATACCTCAACAGCACCAGTTTCGCCTTTGCGCTCAAACTCCATCCCAAGAAAATGGTTCAGCGGACCTCCATCTACAACATCAAATTCGTTGCTTATGGCTGCTTTAATACTATTTAGTTCTGCCTTTGATGTACTCGCAATTATTAGGTCATCTACATAAACAGCGATGATGTTAAACATCCCATCGTGATTTCTGGTGTACATACACTGCTCGCTGATGCAATTTTTAAATCCCATAGTTTTCAAAACGTTATCTAGCTTGATGTTTCATGCACGCCCACTTTGCTTTAGACCGTACAATGACTTTTTTAATTTAAGGACACGATCTGGTTGCTGCTCATTAACGAAACTCTCAGGTTGTACCATGTAAACCTCATCATCTAATACTCCATTCAAGTAGGCGGACGACACATCCATTTGGTGCATGTAAAGTTTGTGCTCTACGGCCAATGCAATTAGTAACCGAATATTGGCGTACCTTACAACCGGTGAAAAAGTCTCCATATAATTCACTCCATATTTTTGGCTGCAACCTTTTGCAACAAGTCTCGCCTAAAACTTTTTGACATTACCATCTTTGTCTTTTTTCACTGAAAAGACCCATTTACACCTCACAGGTTTCTGGCCTTTCGGCACGTCAGATAACTCCCACGTATTATTTTTTATTAGGGACGTGTACTCATTTTTCATTGCAGTTTTCCATTCCTCAGCATTCGGACCGTTAATTGCTTCATTGACACTGTCCGGAATTTCGACTTTAATCGTGTTCAAAGTATTGTAGACCTTTTTAGGGCGACCCACAGAGCCAGTTCTCATCAATCTAGGGCGTCCAGGACCAATTTTTGTCGGCAGTTCTTCTGGGTTTGCGTTAAGGGTTTCTGCTTCTTCTGCCTGGTCAGCTTCAGAGTCGATGCTATTCTTATTAATTTGTTGAATATCTACGGGCTCAACTTCTGCACTTTGTTGTTCGTCGTTGCTTTTATGATTGGCGTCATTATCCGTCGTATTTAAAAACTCACCAAAAAATACAGCATTCAGGATTTCGTGTTGCTCTACTTCGCTACAATATTTTCCCTCTATGAATATTACGTCACGACTTACGTACACTTTTCTCGATGTTTGATCATATAGTCTGTATGCCTTAGCTTGTTCACTATATCCGATCATAATCATCTCATTGCCCTTAGGTAAAAACTTTTTGTGGTGGGTTTTGTCTAGAACTATGGCCTTCGTACCAAATACCTTTAAATGGGCCACTGATGGTTTATATCCATGCCAAACTTCGAAAGGTGTTTTGTCAATCAAAACTTTTGTTGTTGCCCTATTACGCAAATAGACTGAAGTTAACACGGCTTCAGCCCAAAATTTCTCCTCGAGTCTGGCTTCTAACAACATACTGCGGCTCATCTCAACTAACGTCCTGTTGGCTCTTTCGGCCACACCATTTTGTTGGGGCGTGTAGGGCACAGTAAGTTGCCTTTTTATACCATTATCGATCAAATATTTGTTGAAATCTTTATTTACATATTCTCGGCCATTATCTGTCCGTAAACATTTTATTTGACAACCGGTTTGTTTTTCAACCAGTGTTTTGTACTCTTTGAAGGCGTTAAATACTTGGTCCTTTGTTTTAATAAAAAACACAACTGTATACCGTGACTTATCATCAATAAATGTGGCAAAATATCTGGAGCCAGCAATTGATGGCACATTAACTGGTCCACAAATATCACTATGCACGATTTCGAGCAATTTTCCTGCTCTAGATTCTGATCTTTCAAAAGGTTTCACAGTAATTTTGGATTTACAACATGTTTCGCATACGGGGTCGTTGCCAATATCCTTCAATTTAAGCCCGATAACTATGTTATTTTTAAACATATCTTTTAAGCAAGTAAAATTAACATGTCCATACTTTAAATGCCAGTTCATAAAATTATTTTGCTGCTTTACGTTCATACATCTATTTTGTTTTACTTCATACAGAAAAATTCCATTGTTGTTAAATGCTTTTAATATTGAAAAGTTGTCTTTGTCTTTTACTTCTACAAAATTTTCTTTAAATACAACAATCTTGCCACTGTCTATAATTTTGCTTATTGAAATAAAATTTCCTTTAAGCTCTGGCACATGTAAAACGTTTCTCAGATAAATTTTATTATTATTGTCGTTAATTACAACACTACCACGGCCAATTACTTTCAAACTGTTATTGTTAGGCAAATATACCAACTCGCTGCATTTATCATATTCTTCGAACAAATCATAACTACAACAGAAATGCGACGAAGCGCCACTATCTACACACCACTGTACATTGTTGTTTTTACTTACAGTTTGCATTGCTGCCAATGATACGAAACAATTAAATTCTCTTTTATTTTCGAATTTTTCGCGTTTATCTTTGGCTTTACACTTTGATGCAAAATGTCCTCTGCGGCCACAATTGTAACATTTTTTGTCTTTAGCAGAACTGTTGTTATTTTTGTTGCGATCGTGGTCATATTGTTGTCTCTTTTCGTTATGCGGTTGTTTGTAATTGAAACTTCCATTCGCTCGTGCTTGGTTCAAAACCTCGGCAGGGCTGTTGTTATTGTTATGGTTGGCGTTACCTTCTTGTTGGCGCGCACCCTCTTCCAATAACTTAACCTTCAAAACCGACAAATTAGGTAATGAATCCCTAGACTCCATCGCAATAACGAATCCTTCATATGGTTTTGGCAAGCTGGACAATAACAAAATAACTAGCATCTCGTCTGGTACAACAACTCCTATTTCAGACAACTGGTCTATTAAGCTTGAAAATTCATTTATATGAGCACTCATACTGACACCTTCTTTCATAGATTGGTATAACAATTTTTTAAACAGCATAATTTTTCTCGCCGGTCCCTTGGGTTGATGGACTTCTCGTAGTATTCGCCACGCTTCCGATGCTGACACACAGCTCTTAATGTGGTTAAGCTGAGTTGACTTCACACTCAACAACATTGAAGCTAAAGCTTTTTCATTTTTTGATTCGTATAGAGTTAATGCCGCGGATGCAGTATCCTCTGGTTTTACATCTCGTCCTCATACCACACCCCACAGATCACTGTGGATCAATATGCTTTTCATTTGGATGCTCCATGTTGAGTAATTCGATTCCTCCAATTTGTCAATTTGAAATAATGACGACATCATGAGACTCCCTCTGATTGTGTACGTAAAACAATACAACAAATCTTTCCAGTAAAAATACGCGACACACGCTTTAATTATTATGTAAAAAATACTTTATATTTTATTTATTTTCTGCGGGACCTGGGCCCATAACCTATTGGAAATAATTATATTTGAAGTCCGTTTGATATAAAACAGTTTATTCAGTAAAAGTTGAAAAAGAAGAATAACATTATATTTTTAGTTATTGACAAGAAAAACAAATTAAACATAAGAGCGTATAGAGAGTTGTGACGACAAGTAGAACAGAATTCATTTATTTAAGTGTTGCCAATTCACAATTTTTACTTTCTTATAAAATTATTTTGCTTTTTCGATATAAATTTGTAATTCCCAATATTAATTTGCATAATATCAATATCTGTTTCATATTGTAAAAATTCGAATTTTTTTTTTATAATAACTTTGTATGGAAATTTTTCCACCTTATGTACACATCAAAAGAAGTTGTTTCTTTGAAAAACATATTTGTGAATAATTTCACTTTATTTTTAAATACAGTGTGTGCTTAACAAAATAATGGCCAATTTTATCTTCCTATCCTTCCCTTAGTTTTTGGCTGGGAGAATTACTTTTTTGTAAGTATAAGAAGCAGTACTATTGGGGTCATTTTTAAAACTATGCAAGAAGCTCGAACCAGTTTTTTTATCTAAAAGAAAAATCTAAAAATAAAAGTGCAAACACTTCCCTTAAATTTGTTCATAGCTGAAACATTTTTATAATAATTTGATTTAAAATAAAATTAATTAAATGATCATAGCTACCATCTGAAATCGTTGCATGACATCAGGGAGTACATACCTGAAATGAAGAAATGCAAATGTAGTATTAGTAAAGAAATAATGTTCAAATAGTTATATGCATTTTAAAAAGCAAAAAAAAATTTTTTTGTTAAATGAAGACAAATTTAGAGTAGCCAACAATAACAAATTTTGAAGTAATTTTTACACTCAGTACCACTATGTTGTTTGTAGTTACTATGATGTTTATAACTACAAACAATATTGAATCACTTTCTGAGTCGATTTAGCATGTCCGTCCATCTGTATGTGTGTCTGTCCGTCCGTCCGGCTGTGTGTGTGTAGAAATCTTGTAGTCAAGCTACAGGTCCCAAATATGAATATATTATGATGAAATGTAGTACATAAGTTTTTATCCACCATAGGATGAATGCTATTAAAATTGGGGAAAATCGGCACCCCTCACATATTAAATCCCTATCAGACCGACTAAAATGGTCAACATCATATATTTTTGGATTATGTATCACTTTCAGACCTGAGTATTAAAAGGATTGTAGTCATTTTAAAATCATCAATATAAAAATTCTTTTTAGCAAAGTCTACTTAAAAATACGAGTTATAACTTTTTGTGAGGTCCTTTTTTTTTAAAAAAGACAGCTGGATTATAAGCTGAAACACAATTCTAATGAATTAAGAACACTTTTTATTGCTTCATTGCGTTTATTTAAACTTTTAGTATTACTAAATAACAAAAAAAACTAGTAAGAATGTTAAATTCGGCTGGGTCGAATCTTTAATACCCTCCACCTGCATCTTAAACTCATTTTTTCATATTCTCCATTTTTCATTTTCTATTTTTCATTTTTCATTTTCCATTTTTAATTTTTAATTTTTAATTTTTTAATTTTTCAATTTTCATTTTTCATTTTTCATTTTCCATTTTTCATTTTTCATTTTTCATTTTTCATTTTTTAATTTTTCATTTTTCATTTTTCATTTTCATTTTTCATTTTCCATTTTTCGTTTTTTTTAATTTTTTCTTTCATATTGGCGATTTTTTTTATTATAACGTGATATTGATAAAAAAAATATGTGGCAATACTACCAACATAGCTCATGGTAGTTAAGTTTGTTGGTATGATTGCATCATTGTTTTGGCTTTTTCGAACTATGAATGTTGTTGTACAACTATTATGTTCAACCACTAAAATATTACAACAAACACACTGGGTTTTATGTTTTTTTTTAGAGGCATCTACATATTTTTGCTCTTATCTAAGCACAATGATCAATAATACCAACCTGCTGGGAATTATGGCAAATGATATTATTGTAACCTGCGTGATTTCAACAGACAGACGGACGGACGGACAGACGGACATCGCTTTATCGACTTGAGCTGTGATAAGGATCAAGAATATATATACTTTATGGGGTCGGAAATTAGTTTTTCGATGCTTACAAATGGAATGACAAACCTCTATATAGCCTCTGCCACTGAGGTGTGGAGGGTATAATAATAAGAAAACAAAAAGAATATATTCCTTTACATATTAAGGTACTTCTTTGCATTTTAATACTTAAAAAACAACAAAATGAATGTTTGAGATGAGAAAGTAATATGAAATCATGACTTTTTACCAACTAAAACTAAGTTTATTTTTCATCTTCATTCGTTTGAATGACATAACATTTGAAAGTCTTTGTTTTTCGCGAGACAAAGGCTGATTCGAGATTTTTGGCATCGTCCTCTTGTGCGACTGTAACAATTATTACGACATACTCTTGGTGGACCGTCAGAAAATTCAGGCCAGTGGTCATAGTATTCACATCTGATGTCATCCGGTGCATCATGTGGTCGATATATGGTCCCGTGAAAATTTTCTAGCAGTTTAAATATTTCAACATGGTTGGGGGGTTTTAAAATATGCCGCCAACACAGTTCCTAGCTCCATTTTGAACGTTAAAAAAAGTTTAGTTCTCGGCTTTGGCAGACATATAAGTTTTGCATCCCTTCTGTATTTCATTCATGAATTATAGATAGCGAGATCAAGAAAATTGAAGAAAACTTTAACAATCCATTTTTTTCGTTTTCACTTTAATTTTATAATATTCCATCATTTGGTCGCATACATCAACGCCACCTATAAAAGCGTTGCAATGTTGAATCACAGCAGGTATTTGAACGGGGCAATGACGCTTGAGGTTTCTATTCCATCAACTTCACCCACGGAATCTTTGCCGCACATGCTTGAATAAACTTTACATTTTATGACCGCATCATTATCACCATTCGCCAGTTGATGTTTTTGTCGCCCTTAAAGGAACGTAAATTTTTTTGCGTAATCTGTTTGTCATAATCGTGCCTGTTGCCATGAATCACATTTGGGGCAATCAGGGGTATTGTAGTAGAAAATCGGCTAGAGTGTAAATGGCTGCCTTTTGGTAGGTTTTTAGTGAGTCTTTGTACTATAGACGGCCCATGACCTAATCCACAATCTACAAATATCCCAGCTCCTTGAAAGACACCATTAGACGTAGTACATACACCAAATTTTGGAAATTAATCGGTCTTGGCTTTCAGCGGATTACTTGGAGCGCTGGGCATCTTCCCGTGAAAGTAATCATTTGCTCACCAATTGAATAATTATCAATTTCAGTTGCCAATTGATTTCTTACCATATTGATCACCGATTGTACTCTCCATAATTTATTTAAAGGATCTGGCGCAGAGAAGTCTAAGGAACTCTAGAAACTTGTCCCGTGACATCGAGTAAAAAATTGTGTAAGTCTTGCATTCATTTGACCAACATATTCTTACTGCAGGATATCAAAGACACCGCATTATAATCGCGCATCCATAAAATATTTTTATATCTGCTGCTCCATAACGCAATTCTTATCCATAATTTGCCAATGCATACATTTTCGTATACTTAACTGCATCTTCATTTTGTGATTCCGAAAAATATTGTTTAACAAATTCCAACGTTGTTTGAATGCTTATTAAATTTTTCCACCCAGATGTAATGGGAAGTTGATGGTGAGGAAATGATTAATTTCTCAATAACTCGTTCCAATTTAACTGCGACTACTGTAACTTGATGACTTGTGACTTATATTTAGTAAAATGGGACTTAAGATTGATTGTTGATCTGTTGCACTTGCTCTGGCATCAGTTCCATTTGCCAAAGTAGTTTCCTCGTCGCTCGAAATTTCGTCACTTTCTTTTTCAGGAATTATGATTGCGGGGTCCAAATTTCATCCACCAATTTGTCGCCATCACTAAAGTCAGTATCAGACTGGTCTAAAGTCGCCAGTGCAGCTTTAGCGTCATCGTTGACAAATCAAAGTATTTCACTGAAGGAAAAAATCACACAATCGTGCGCATAGAAGGAAAGGTGATATTATGCCTGAATAGCACAATTGTGATAACTGGTTTTCAATTTAATCATATATTACTCACATGTATGTGGCCGCATGTCAATCCTTACCAAAAGACAATCTAAATTCTAAACCTAAGAACACAATGGAACTCACAATCACTGATTACCGGGGTGTTTGTTTATATTTTAAGCACCTGAAACCAGATCTTACAATCGGTATAGTTAGGTCTGAAAGGGATATGTTCGTTACACCCGTTAATCAACCAAAGTTTTAGTTATAGTCCCCGTATAAAGCTGATTCTCGATATTTACTTAATTCTATCAAAAGATTTGATAGATTTTTTTAAAATTTGGTTTATATACATTTTTGAGAAAAGTGACTGCTAAATATGATCATCGTTTCTTTTTTGTTACCGAAACGCCAAATAAAAATAACATCAGGTTTGAACTTTTTAATATCTGCACGCCACAAATTAAGAATAATTTCTATATCCAATTGTTGCCTCAGCAAAGTTGGATCCAAGACCCTCTCTCGAAACGCTTGGAATAGGGTACTATATTGTCGATATAGATCGTTTATAATATAGAATCAATTTTTAACTAATTCTTAAGAATCATTAATTACACCGCTTTGGAACAGATCCAAGTGTTTAACAACATTCGGTTTACAAATTCTATGTATTTATCAATCATTTATAATCTCTGTAAGTATAAGCAAAAATTAGCATTAATATATGTAGCATAACATAATATATCCAGTATTAGAGTACCATACAACGTACAAACTATAACTTAATCGAGAAACATAAAATGTGCACTACTTATTCTCAAAAATACAAAGACATTCAAGAATAATGCTTTTTTTTTGACTTTTACTAATTACTTATTTAAATGGTTCTAAAGTTGCAGATACGACATTATAAATGGTATCAAATATTTTATCCTCCAGCGATTCAACTGTGGAACGGTCTTTGAAAGTAGTAGAACAAAATCAAGTTAACTACTCATTCTATTCATATAATCTTTCATTTTTTTATTGTTCAGTATAAAACTTAAAATTAACTGAGCTTGGAGAAGAACAAAAAAAAAACGTTTGCAAAGCGAATGAACTGTTATCCTTAATGTAATACTTTCAGTTATAAACAACTTTACATTATCATCATGATTATTATTATTATTATTTTTATTGAACAACAAAAGTGCAGAAAAAAAAATATTAAAAATAAAATAGTAAAACAGCATTATTATTATGATTATTATCAGACCAAAAATACCTTAAGTCATATTGAATAAATAAAGTGGTGTGCAAGTCTTATGGTTGGCAGACAGACGTGTTGTTGTTAAGTTCCGTAAGTTGGTGGCTAAAAACAAAATCAGTAGTAGTAGTAGTAGTAGCCAAACAGCAGTTAAAAACAAGAACAATAACAGCAAACCAACAATATTAAATGCAACATATAATTAGTAACATTACTGCACACGCGTATGCTGGCGAAAGATGAACACACTTAAAAAAAGAAGAATTATAGATGCTCCTTTAACAAATTGAGGGGAAAAAACTGGAAAAAATGGGATATATCTTTTTAAAATTATAGTCCATATCAAATTAACCTATTGAGGACTTTTTCTTAATTACGATCTAACTAACTACCCAGCAAAAAAAGGAAAAATCATTCCAGGAGAATCTCATTTTCATTGCCTACAAAAGAAGAACTTCTTTGTTGTAAAAAACACCTTAAAATTTAAACAACATCAAATATGTAAATATTGAGAATATCCAAAATAATTTGGGGAATTACAAATAAGTAAGGAAAGGATTTTAGTTATATCTAATTGAGCATAGAAAATAAACATAAATCAAATTTGAGTGGCTTTGGTGTTAGTTTTTATTTCTGCCTACAGATATGAGAAAGTTATTATCCGTTGCCAATTTTATATGTCGATCATATTTAAAGAAGTTACGTGTTTTTCAGAAACGTATACGAATTAAATTTGAGAAAAATCTATGCTAAACTTTTTATCTTTTGATATATTTAAGTGGAGATTGGGAAGCTGTATGGGAGATATAACTAAGAATTGTCCTACAGGGTTAATGGTTGGACTACTGACTAATGGGTATAATATACACACACATAAATGAAATTTTGCCGAGATCGATGTGATAATTTGGAACTTATGGCAATTTAAGTCTATGTATATCATAGTTGTCATTGGTATGGAGAATATATCTGAATATGCACCTATTTTCACCAATTTTAATAGTGTTCATCCTATGGTCGATAAAAGTTTATTTTAAATTTCATCAAAACCAATTCATATATGTGACCTGTAGTTTGATTACAATGTTTACGAACCCAGATGGACGGACATCGCTAAATAGACTCAGAAAGTGATTCTGAGTCGATTGGTATAATAAAAGATGTGTCTAGGTCAAATATTTTTGGTAGTTACAAACAGCAGCACATATTCATTATACTCAAACTATATAGTGGTATAGGGTATAAATATGAAAAAAAAAATTGTTTTCTTTATATGGGAAAATGGATAATTGATACTAAAGTGGGAAGAACAGATTTTGAGTAATAAAAGCTTATATTGGGAAAAGAAAAGAAAAAATTGTATTGAAAACAAAAAGTTTAAACTGAAAAAAAGTACCATGAACATTCTTTAAAAAATATTTGTTCAGAAGAAGTGATTTATCATGACTAACGTGACCATACGTCCCGTTTTGAACAGGATCGTCCCGTTTTCAGCTACTTTGTCCCGTTGTCCCCGACAACAACTCGGGGACGCTAAAATGTCCCGTTTTCAGAAATTCGAAAAAAGAGATAGTTGATTTGTTCAAAAATGTAAGAACAAATCTTCAAATTCGTCAAAGATAGTTTTTTTAATATATATATGTTAAAATACATCACAAGTCAGCTGAAAAATAATTTCATCTAAAAAATATTTAAAACGATTTAACTAAATTTCTTATGAATTTGGTTGAATCAATTCATGGTACAAAAATTTAAATTACTGTTCTTAAAAAGCAAAATATAAAAAATTTAACCCCCTCTCAAAATAAGAATATGTTGCGATTTACTTTTACTAATAATCAAAATAAAACAAAAAACAAAAAAAAAAAAATTGCAAAACATAGAAATTGCAGTTCTATAAATTTGCTTGGTTAACCTGAAATGCAGCAATACAAAAATCATCTTCTTTCTTTGTTGCAGAATATGAATAAATCTATAATATTAATAGGCTAGGCGATTTCTTGTGACCGATGTTTTGTTCTATTGTTTTATCCCGACGTATACCAAACGTATAGTTATTATATGAAAGGAATTTCTTCTTAGCCATTTTGTAGATTTATAGATTTATAGATTTTTTAATTTTTTTGCTTTATTTTGAGTAAATTGCATTTAAAGTTGCTACTAATACATACATAAAATTATACATATGCTATGTGTTTTATTAAATTTGTTAATGTGTTTGTTAATGAGTTTGTTATCTTCATTCACAATAATAAAAACCATAAAAGTGTTGGTTTCTGAATTGGCTACGTTGAAAAACAAAGCTGCCTAGAAATTGCACTCGAATTTCGAGCGCTGGAATCTGCTAGTATGAATAAATATATTACGAAACACAAGAGACAAAAGTAGAGTAATTGTTTTTTTTTTTATAATGAAGTTTTTGTACTTAATCAAAGAGTTTTAATATAGAAGAGGCCAAAGTGCAGTACAGAACAAAAACTAACCTACGCAAGGATGGAAAATATGTTTTCTGTTATTGTACCATCCAGACACACAAATTGTACTTTTTAAACTTCACGGTACCAAAATTTTTTCCGCTTTTTTTTTAGACAATTTTATCGAATTGAGTCAGATTTGCTTAGACACTAAAAAGACTTAAAAAAATTTAAATTGGCGGGGTGAAACAAAGTTTATCGTGAATTTTATGTAGTCGTATAATAACCACAAAACTTTGTAAAATTTTACTATAATTTTTATAAATGTCACACCTTTTTTTTCTGTCTGTCCGCCTCCCTTGGATTCTTCAGCTGCTGTAGACATTGTAATATATAAATTGCCAAAAAAATTGAAGCAGCAAGGGAAATTAACAAATTAAAGGGGAATTTGTTTCAGAAAGAGACAACGCACTGTCTTCCATATTCAGTCCGTGGTTTACTTGAAAAATTAAAAGAAGATGGTTACACCGATATTGATGAGAATTTCGTGAAAATTAAGTCTAAAGAATTTTATAAAACTAGTCGAGAGTATTTAGAGCAATGGACTGTTTATAACAATGATTTAGAAAAACTTAATTGGGCAAATTTAACAGAAATACCACAGTGGGATATATTGATCGAAAAAAACATATCGATTGCAATAAAGATACGGAAGTATTCGATGAATATTCACTCGTATCTAAATACGTAACATCGCAGAAAATTGATGAATGGAATCAACAAAATATTTCTACGGAAAATCGTTGGGTGGAAGTATTTAAAAATTTTAAAAGCAATTACCTAAACCATGCATATTTTCAAATTATAGTTGAATATATTTTATGTTTGCCTGGTACAAATGCGCCGGTTGAACGTGTGTTTCCTTTGATGAACAAGTTGTGGACCGAAGATAAAACACAATTAAGGGTATCAGTGCTTAAGGTTATGTTAATTATTAAAGTTAATATTAACAAGTAAGAAAATTATAGTCGGTCCAGACCGACTATACGATACCCTATACCATGCGTTTAGAGTACGTATCTCTCAGGCCCAACTAACTGGACATAGAAAATAAGCAAAAACCAAATTTGAGTGGGATTTTTATTAATTTTTTTGGCTGCAGATAAGAAAAAGGTCATATCGGATGCTATATCTATATAGGGACCAGGTCCAAAAATGGACCGATCCTGATCATGTTTGGCAAAGTTCTCTAGTATTTTGTAAAAATATATACAAACAAAATTTGAGAAGAATCAGTGCAATATTTTTGTTTTTTAATAGATTTAAGTGAAGATCGGGAAGCAGCTCTATATGGGGTCAAAGGGATCATTTTTGGACTACTCATTAATGGATGTAATGAAGGCATACAAACCCAATTTGAGTATGATCTATATGACAATTTGGATCTTATGGCAATTTATGTCGATTTCATATGGGTAATTTGTATGGGGGCTAGGTCTGAATATGGTCCGATTCTCACCAATTTCAATAGCGATCATCCCATGGCCGATAAAAGCTTATATACCAAATTTCATCGAAATATATTCATATTTGCGACCTGCAGTTTGATTACAAGGTTTACATGGACACACAGACGGACGGACGGACGGACATTGTTAAATCAACGCAGAAAGTGATTCTGATTCGATCGGTATAATTAAAGATGGGTCTAGGTCAAATATTTTTGGTTGTTACAAACAGCAGCACAAAGTCATTATACCCAAACCACATAGTGGTATATGGTATAAAAATTCCTGCCATATTTGAAATCGTCATCTAAAATTTTGAAACAAATTTGTGCCTCTGAAAAATATAACAATGTATAAACAATTTTTTTGTAGTGTAACGTAAAATAAATAATGCCACTCACTATGGACAAATAAAATATCTATGCATTTCCATTTCATATAACCGAACCCATCTGAATTATTCGATGTCCCGTTTCCAGGTAAAAAAAATATGGTCACTTTAATCATGACTTCCTATGCACTAGTTAAAATGTAATTCACAAGTGGGATTCATAAAAGTCTACTTTTAGCTTTGACAAGCCAATTAGTTCTGATTGAAATTTTCGCAACTTTCGATTGAAATGATGTCCTTTTGATGACCTTTATGGCGGTCTAACTCATTAACTAACGAAATTTATAGAAGTTTTTGGAAAAAAAACACAGTTTTCTCAAAAATGTTTTTGATTAAAAAATTTTTTTAGATAGTGGATATTTGTGGCAGGGAAAATAGTTTGGAATATTATAAACTCTGATAAGTTTTCATTATAAATGTTGGTGCTGGTGATGGAGGTCACTTATTTACTTTTTTATTTAGTTTATTTAATGGCAGCTTTCAAACGGCTCAAGTTAATTTGCTCCAAAGCTACATGACATATTTTATATATAAAAAGTATATTGGAAACTGAAGATCATTAATTTTCATTCAAATATTTTTAGTAGTTACAGGCATCAGAACAAACTCATTATACCCTGACCGCATGGTGGTATAGGGTATAAAATATATACAAAGAAAATATTATTAGAAACAAATTAAAGTGAATATTGAAAACTGCCTAATATGGAAAGTTAGACTTAAAATAATCCTATTTTATTACCTATGTTCCAAGGCAACTGAAGTGCAAATCACAAGGTAAATATTTAGATGTTTTTAAATGACTACAAAGACAAACGGACGGATGGACGGACAGCTATCTAACAAAAAAAATTCCAAGCACACGTAAGCAGGATAATAATGTTAAACTAGCATATCCCAGCCTTCGAAATTCGAGTGCAAATTCTAGGAAATTTTATTTTTTCATGTAATAAATTATTTTTAAGACCCTAAAGGTATGCTAATCAATTTTAACCAATCCACAATTCAACATTTTTTAAATATCGATTGCGTTATTGGTTTATGTCCAAAATTATTTTTCAATTCAACACAATTGCACTAGCCAACAATGTTTTGGACTGGAGCAACCAAATATCTTTCCTAAGGTAATTTGGTGAGCTGAATTCGAATTTGTGATTGGTTTTTCTCTATCACGTCATGGTTTTGAGATAAAAAAATATTTATATTTGTTTTTCACATAAAAAATCATTAGTTTATTAAAAAATCAATGAATTTTCAAAAGTGAATGACGTTATTTGAACGTCGTTTGTATTTTGTTTGTTCAGTTTCACGTGTTTGAGTCCAGCAATAGTCTTTTCATTAAATCTTGGTGTGCACGCTCGCTTTGTTCATCGCTCCCCCTCACCTAGGTTTTGTTGAAAAAAATTTAAATACGAATGAAGAAAATGTATTTTGAGTTACATTTGTGCACCTGATTCGGTAAAATTTTTCGATAATTCAGCTACAATTTGTCTGTAGTTTCCACTCTTATTGTTTCCAAGAAAACTGTCCACGATGCTCTAGAAAGATTTCCAGGCTGCATATTCATTCTCCAATAAACATTGTGAAAAATTTTCATCATTCAATAACTTCCTGATTTGAGGGCCAACAAATATGGCTTCTTTGATTTTAGCATATGAAATTTTAGGAAAAACCCGCTAAAAATATTTAATTGTGCAACATCTTTGTCCAGAGCCTTGAAAAAGTTCTTAAAAACGCCCAATTTTACTGTCTGTCTGTTGAAATCACTCTCAATCACAAAATAAACCATCTACCTCTGTAAACTTATGATAATATTGTTTAGTTATTATTACGAGAGGTGGTATTTAAAATGGGGTAACTCGGGCATGATTGCACCAAGTGTTTAGTATTAAGTTTATCAAATTGTTTACTTTTAAAAAATATTTTGTTAACATTTGTATTAAATAGTGCAATAAATCCATATATTAATGTAAACGTAAAACCCAGGTGGAGGGTATCAATAATCTTACTTGTTCTGAACATATTTGTTTTAACAACAACACTTTCAAATATACAGTGTAAGTCAACTATGTGATAGGGCAAAAGGGGTTAATACTCTTACATTGTTTTAAGTTTAACAAGAATTTACTGTTTTGCCACATCAAACGGCAGCTATCACTATCAGAAAAAAAAAATAAAAAAAAAACTTCTTAAACTTTTTGTCTGAAAAATTCTTTAATATTTCGTTAATGTTTTCTGGCCCATAAACTACTCATAAAAAGCTTTCAATAATCTATTAAACTATCAAAACTGAAATTCTAAGCCCAGTCGAGAAGTGATTGGGTATTTGTGATATCAGTTGCTAGTTAAACCCAACTGCAGAGCAAGTAGCCAACTACTTATTTATTAGTTGTAACATAGTAGCAACATCAACACAACAAGGAAGTATAAAATACTTAGTTGCACTTAATTTAAAATTACCTTTCCTTTTAACAATTCAATATAACTAATAGAAAATTGATGATGGCCTTTGGAAAACCTTTTATTAAATTTAATATTATTATTTTTTTCACATTTATAGGAAGCAGTTTTATACGCGTTCTAGATTTAATTAATAGTAAATCATTGCAGGTAAAATATTGGCAGCTAGCAACAGTAGCTGTTGTATGAGATATTAATGCTCTTGTACTGTTGTGCAATTGTAAATTGTTGGAAAGTTTTCTTACACTTTTAATTTAGTTTTATGTTTTTACTCTATAATTAAGCATAACATGAATTATTATCACAACATTCTTTTGTTGTTATTTGCTATATGTAGCAGCAAAAAGAAGACAATTTTCTATGATTCGAATAGTGTTGCAAACATATTTAACAGTTATTGATATTCTTATGGGAAAATCTAGAAATTTATAAAAAATATGACCGTAAAAAGTCTCCAATAGTTAAAATTGTTTTGGAGGTTTTGTAATTCAACCGCTGCTATTCATTTGCCTGAAGTCGTTTTATAACATTTTTAGCCTGATCAGAAATAATCAAAGTTCAATTTTTGGTTGCGAATAGAATTATAATTATAAAGTTTGAATGACTTTCAAAAAATGTTTTTTTTTTTTTTTAATTTAGTATTATTTACTTACATTGGCTAAACAATCATGGGAAGGCTTTTCAACTGGCAACTTAAACAATTGCATTCTATTCAATTACGTATGATGATGAGAATGATGAAGATGAAAAGTTAAGTAAATGAATGAGTGCTTCCAGCATTTTTGGCGCCAAGACAGAACAAATTTTCTAGCTAATACCACTCAACTCAGTACTTAATATCGTATAAACGACAAGATCTCGTCTTTATACACAGTTTAGACGACATGCTAAAAAGTACTTGCATCAACAGACACATATAAAAAGCTATTAACGCATTTATGCAACCAACCATCTAAACAATCATGCATGCATTAAATGACTGATGTTAGGCGGCTGGCAAAAAAAAAAATAGAATAGAGAATTTTGAACATCATTTTTTTTTTTTTTTATATTTTAAGGCATTAAACTTGAAATTTTTGCAAAGTATATTTATGGTGGATTTAAGTTGTGCCGCCACACTATTACTCGAATAAGCAATGTAAAGTGTAGAGGTAGAAATATGTTGACGCCGCTCATTATTTAGGCAAATTTATATAGAAGACCCCTTTAGGCAATAGAAATTATGCATTTAAGGATGGCGTCTATACAATAACTGAACTTAGCCGAAAACAGAGAATAGGTTACACCATTTCCAATTTAAATTTAATAAAAATTAATTTGTTAAATTCTAAAATTATTTATTTAGGCTTTGAACTTGTCAAAAGTCAGGGTTATTTTGAAAGTTTTTAAATTGAACTTTAAATGGCAATATATTGTTTTGGTTCAAGTTAAATTTTCACACCACTGCTCGGTGGTGCTAAATCTAGAAATTATAAAAAAAAATTAATAAATTTTGAAAAGCAATCAGAAAAAAATATAATGAAAACAAGTAAAAGTGTTAGATTCGGCTGTGCCGAATCTTTGATACCCTCCACCTGCATCTTAAACTCCATATTACAACCAATATTAGCTACAGTTACCACTTAAAAATTGTTGTCGGTGCTGAAATTTTAATTTCGAATACCATTTAAATTTTAAGTGAATTGCTTTTCTGTTTGCCCTGTTACTATTGTAATTTCTTGTTATAAAAAACAATGATCGCGTCTTCTATAAAAAGAATTAGTTTCTATGGCATTATTTTTCTTTTACTAGACTAGAAAACCGTTAAGGACTTCATAGAACACTAAGGAAATTCATTACTTAACGCAGCCGGCTTATACCACCCAAAGTTTGATCACTATTCGTATGTTTTGACACAGTAGAAGTCTTAGGATAATTAAAAAAAATCAACTGATTCTTGGTTAAAAATTTCCAGATATCAAAATAAGCAAATTTTAACATATTTTCATCTGAATTAGCTAGTAATTTTTAATTTTTAATTTATAATTTTTAATTTTTAAATTTCAATTTTCAATTTTTAATTTTTAATTTTTTAATTTTTAGTTTTTAATTTTTTATTTTTTATTTATAATTTTTAATTTTTAATTTTTAATTTTTAATTTTTAATTTTTAATTTTTAATTTTTAATTTTTAATTTTTAATTTTTAATTTTTAATTTTTAATTTTTAATTTTTAATTTTTAATTTTTAATTTTTAATTTTTAATTTTTAATTTTTAATTTTTAATTTTTAATTTTTAATTTTTAATTTTTAATTTTTAATTTTTAATTTTTAATTTTTAATTTTTAATTTTTAATTTTTAATTTTTAATTTTTAATTTTTAATTTTTAATTTTTAATTTTTAATTTTTAATTTTTAATTTTTAATTTTTAATTTTTAATTTTTAATTTTTAATTTTTAATTTTTAATTTTTAATTTTTAATTTTTAATTTTTAATTTTTAATTTTTAATTTTTAATTTTTAATTTTTAATTTTTAATTTTTAATTTTTAATTTTTAATTTTTAATTTTTAATTTTTAGTTTTTAATTTTTAATTTTTAATTTTTAATTTTTAATTTTTAACTTTTAATTTCAAAATTTTTATTTTTTAATTTTTAATTTCTAATTTCTAATTTTTAATTTTTAATTTTTAATTTTTAATTTTTAATTTTTTAATTTTTAATTTTTAATTTTTAATTTTTAATTTTTAATTTTTAATTTTTTATTTTTAATTTTTAATTTTTAATTTTTAATTTTTATTTTTTAATTTTTAATTTTTAATTTTTAATTTTTAATTTTTAATTTTTAATTTTTAATTTTTAATTTTTAATTTTTAATTTTTAATTTTTAATTTTTAATTTTTAATTTTTAATTTTTAATTTTTAATTTTTAATTTTTAATTTTTAATTTTTAATTTTTAATTTTTAATTTTTAATTTTTAATTTTTAATTTTTAATTTTTAATTTTTAATTTTTAATTTTTAATTTTTTATTTTTTATTTTTAATTTTTAATTTTTAATTTTTAATTTTTAATTTTTAATTTTTAATTTTTAATTTTTAATTTTTAATTTTTAATTTTTAATTTTTAATTTTTAATTTTTAATTTTTAATTTTAAATTTTTAATTTTTAATTTTTAATTTTTAATTTTTAATTTTTAATTTTTAATTTTTAATTTTTAATTTTTAATTTTTAATTTTTA
Organism: Cordilura impudica; assembly: GCA_963682025.1. NCBI lineage: Eukaryota > Metazoa > Arthropoda > Insecta > Diptera > Scathophagidae > Cordilura > Cordilura impudica. The sequence goes on along the minus strand of OY821518.1, from coordinate 41,932,032 downwards.
ATTTTTAATTTTTAATTTTTAATTTTTAATTTTTAATTTTTAATTTTTAATTTTTAATTTTGAATTTTGAATTTTTAATTTTTAATTTTTAATTTTTAATTTTTAAGTTTTAATTTTTAATTTTTAAGTTTTAATTTTTAATTTTTAATTTTTAATTTTTAATTTTTAATTTTTAATTTTTAATTTTTAATTTTTAATTTTTAATTTTTAATTTTTAATTTTTAATTTTTAATTTTTAATTTTTAATTTTTAATTTTTAATTTTTAATTTTTAATTTTTAATTTTTAATTTTTAATTTTTAATTTTTAATTTTTAATTTTTAATTTTTAATTTTTAATTTTTAATTTTTAGTTTTTAATTTTTAATTTTTAATTTTTAATTTTTCTTTTTTCATTTTTAATTTTTAATTTTTAATTTTTAATTTTTAATTTTAAATTTTTAATTTTTAATTTTTAATTTTTAATTTTTAATATTTAATATTTAATATTTAATTTTTCATTTTTAATTTTTAATTTTTAATTTTTAATTTTTAATTTTTAATTTTTAATATTTAATTTTTAATTTTTAATTTTTAATTTTTAATTTTTAATTTTTAATTTTTAATTTTTAATTTTTAATTTTTAATTTTTAATTTTTAATTTTTAATTTTTAATTTTTAATTTTTAATTTTTAATTTTTAATTTTTAATTTTTAATTTTTAATTTTTAATTTTTAATTTTTAATTTTTAATTTTGAATTTTTAATTTTTAATTTTTAATTTTTAATTTTTAATTTTTAATTTTTTATTTTTAATTTTTAATTTTTAATTTTTAATTTTTAATTTTTAATTTTTAATTTTTAATTTTTAATTTTTAATTTTTAATTTTTAATTTTTAATTTTTAATTTTTAATTTTTAATTTTTAATTTTTAATTTTTAATTTTTAATTTTTAATTTTTAATTTTTAATTTTTAATTTTTAATTTTTAATTTTTAATTTTTAATTTTTAATTTTTAATTTTTAATTTTTAATTTTTAATTTTTAATTTTTAATTTTTAATTTTTAATTTTTAATTTTTAATTTTTAATTTTTAATTTTTAATTTTTAATTTTTAATTTTTAATTTTTAATTTTTAATTTTTAATTTTTAATTTTAAATTTTAAATTTTTAATTTTTAATTTTTAATTTTTAATTTTTAATATTTAATTTTTAATTTTTAATTTTTAATTTTTAATTTTTCATAACATAGCTCATGGTAGTTGTGTTTGTTGGTATGATTGCATCATTTTTTTCTGGATTTGTTTGAACTGTGAATGTTGTTGTACAACATTTATGTTCAACCACTAAAATACTACAACAAACAAACTGGATTTTTATTTTTTAGGGGTGTCTACAATTTTTTGCACATATCGTAGAACAATGATGCCCGATTCATCCTATTTTAAATGCCAACCTGCTCGAAATAATGGCAAACAGTATTATCAAAACTTTACCTGTGTATATAGTTTATTTTGTGAATGAGCGTGATTTAAACAGACAGACGGAAATCGGTATATCGACTCTAGCTTTGATAAGGATCAAGAATATATATACTTTACAAACGGAATGAAAAAAAATATATACCCTCATGTTTCCTAAAATGTCCTGCATCACTTAGATATTGTAAAGTTGGCGGTATCAAGTTACAAAGACGCATCCATTGTATATGGAACTGGCACTCAGAGAACAAACTTTTATGCCTTATTTGAATTATAGAATTTTTTCTTCTTGAATTTTAAAAGGATATTCCATTAAAGAGATATGTAGGCTTACGTGTAAATAAAATTTTATTCATCAGTATCAGTGATCGTATCTTCAAGAGATCGCAAAAATTCACAACGTAAAGTTTCCGTGCATGCGGTGTTATTATGAGGGATGATCATTTCAAATTATAGAAGTATCTTAATATAGAATTGAACGTAGCTGTTAATTTCCTATAGCTAATAGAATCACAGCTAGCAGATAGTTCGCATCGGTACAACAAAGTTGGAATTAGATAGGTTTTTGCAAGTAGCACTCATATATGGACTGGTGTAAGATGCTGAGTTTTCCACAGTGATCGAGTCATTGAATGTATATTTCTCGAAGCGACATTCATATGATCAGACCAGATGAGAGTTTTATAGAAAATAATTCCAAGATTTTTGTTTTTTTGTGTAGTTTAAATAATTTGGCGGTTAAGAATAACATGTAATAATGATGCATTTAGACTTTGACGGATTGAGACAGAGCCCATAGCCCATAAATGAATTTGTTTAAAATCCACATTTATTTAGGTTCGCAAGACAGTTATTTAGTCCATCGAAACGACTACAAACGTAAAGTTGCACATCATCAGCATACATATGAAATTTACAATACGAAAGTTGCCTAGGCAAGTCATTTATAAATAATTATAGTAAAAAGAACTGGTCCTAGAATCGAATCTTACTCTACGCCGTTTTTTACTGGAAGCACATTAGACACTTTCTTATTCTATGTATATGACGACTTGCGGGATGACAGAAAAAAGTTCTTAGCTTCATGCCAAGTATTTCATGATTCACAGTATCGAATGCCATCAAACGATCTCAGAGCACCAGAAATGCAATGTTACCATTATCTATATACCCATGAATATCTTCAAAAATATCAATGAGTGCAGTTATGCAGCTATGTTTAGTAAGAAAGCCTGGTTTTTTTGTCTGAGAGTAGACCCTTTTCTCACATATTCTTCACATATTTTCCAATTTGCTAATGCAATAACCTTTCACAACTCAGGGCAGGCATAATTGTTATACCCTATACCACTTTGTGGTCAGGGTATAATGACTTTGTGCTGATGTTTGTAACTACCACATACATTTGATCTACTCAGAATCACTTTCTGATTCGGTTTAGCGATGTTCGTCTGTCCGTTCGTTCGGTTGTGTGCCCATGTAAACCTTGTAATGAAACTACAGGTCGTAAATATGAATATATTTTGATCTAATTTAGTATATAAACTTCTATTGGTTATTGAAATTGGTGAAAATCGGTGCATGTTCATATTTATCCCCATACAAATGACCTCAATGCGATCGAATTTAATTGCCATAATATTACAAATTATCATAGCGATCTCGGTCAATTTGGGTTATGTTAATTACATCCATTTGGTGTATGTTAATTACATCCATTAATCAGTCCACCTAAAAGTTAGCCCCCATATAAAGCTGATTCCCGATCTTCAGTTAAATCTATCAAAAAACAAAACTATTGCACAGATTTTTCTCGAATTTGGTTTGTGTATGTTTTTGCAAAAAATAAGTGACATTACCAAATATGGTCAGGATAGGTCCATTTGTCCATTAATAACTCTGTTACTCGAATTTGGTTTATGCTTATTTTTTATACCTAATTAGTTGGACCTAAGAGATAGGGTTTCTAGACGCATGAGATAGGGTATTGTATTTCCGGTCTAGACCGACAATAATTTTCTTACTTGTTTTATTTTCTTTTTTTAATCTATATTATTAAAAAACATTTCGAAAAAGTATGAAATTTATTTAATTAAAAAAAAAACATTTTTTAAAGATGTTATATTTTATTCTACCTGTCGTTTGCTAATTAAAAAATTATTTCATAGAGCTTCAAGGTCGTATTTTGAAAAATTATTTCTTTATTTTTCTTCCAATATTTTTAAAAATTATTTCTTTATTGGAATAAAAGTAAAAGAAATAATTTTTCAAAATACGACCTTGAGCTCGATGAAACAATTTTTTAATTAAAATTTTTTTTTTTTTTAAATTTAATGAAATTAAGAATTTTAGGGAATTATTTTATATGCGATATAATAAATTTAAATTGAAAAAAAAAAAAAAAAAAATTTTTGAAATGGTGCTTTATGCTGTCCATGAGTTCATGCAGCTACGGCTGCTGCTTCTGGAGGATAATAACACGCCTTGACGTTTAGGGCAGGAGACTTGTGACTAGACAGTCTGTTAAAAGCACCCTAAGGTCTCTTTCACTACAAAATACAAACAAACAAAAAAAAAAAAAAATATTTAAAACTATCAATGAATATCTTACATTAGGAAAAAAAAAAAATAAATAAAACGAAAAAAAAGCAACACAAACATGAAAGAAAGGCATATGAAGAGAAGATAGCAGCTAACAACAAATAAGTTATCATGACATAGAATGAATGTTTTTCCACTTGTATGCCCTAACAACTATCAGGCAACATTAACATCATCTTTAGATGGCTGATTTGTTGTTCTTGGTTACAACATGAACAGATATTTAGCAGAAAGATTTTCCACCACAGATAATAATATGTCGCATCGCATAGTGCGTGCTTGGCATGCGCAACATTCAAGCAGTCAACAAAACAACATCATTTTCAAATGCTTAAAATCCATGCTGCAGACATCGACAGCATTAAAAGCAACAACAACAGCAACAACGGCACAAACATATCAGCCATGCCATCAATTGCAGCAGGTGAATTTAATGTTTAAAATGTTTGCCATTGCTGCAAGCTGCTTTCAATAAATGTTCGTTAGTTTTTGAGAGTTTTTTTTGAGAGATTGTTTAGATAGATCAGATTGTTGCAAAATCACAAGTGCCGACCATTTTTAATGCAATTATCAACATGAGTTTGTAAGTGCAAGTGTGTTAAGTAGCGTAGTAGACATTGGAAAGAATTAATACTTTGCCATAATTTGGACAGATTCAGAAACGGACTTCGCTACACTTAGCGACCTTATGGCTTCTACAGCTCCCTGCTTTGTTCTATCTATTTATAAGAGAATGATGTAGATTATAAACTTTTCCCCAAGGTAGTATTAAATATACAGGGTACCCCATTTTTTTCGTCGATATGTATATATTGAGTAACTTAAAAACACCGATCGATTTCCGTATGTGTGATATTTTTATTTAACTTGGTACTTTCAAATAATTTGGCCTATCTTTTGAAGTAAAGAGCAATCAAATGGCTGCCTCTATTATCCACGTCAAAATTTGCCCTTCTAGCAGCATTTTCCGTAACTTATTCGAGGTTCTCTGGCGGTATAACGATTATTTCGTCCCACATAATCGCACAATAGGGGGGTTATCTGGAGATCTGGATGGTCAGAGCTGGGGATATGGCCGGCTAGTCAATGTCTCCTTTTTTTGACATCACCTGTCGAGGGAATTTTTGTTGCATAAACTGAAATGTTTTGGGTTGCAGTGTGGCATGGAACACCGACTTGCTGAAACCAGTACGGTTACTTGTATTTCATGCATTTTCCCAACGACAGTTTCGCATTCTCTGAATGGTCTAAACGATCGTCTTTCCTGGATCTCATGTGAATTCTCCGTTCCCCAAATGCGGCAATTTTGTTTATTAACGCTGCCACAGTGTGAAATGGACCACGGTGCGGTCCTCAAAATTAACCTCCAAAAGTCAAGTTACGTGTCAAAAATTCTCAGCCACTATTTGGCCATATTGCAAGCGACGTGGGAAGTCCGCCAACAAAATTCTTTGAGTCAATTGCACATTCTTTTGGAAACATCCACTTATACATGTGCAAAACTCTGAAGAAAAATGTCCTAATGAACGTTGTGGTTTAAACGTCGCCCAAAACAGTAATTTTTTGGTCATGCAGTGGCATTTCCTGGGTCTCGTATGAATTCCCCGTTCACCAAATGCAGCAATTTTGCTTTTTAAAGCAGCCACAGGTCGTGAAGTGGGCCTTGGCTGTCATAAAATTTTGTTTCCCAAAGTCTGGTTCTGTGCTAACAGTTCGAGCGACTGTTTCGTTGTATTGCCACCGACGTGGCCAGCAAAATCCTTAGTCAATTGGACTTCGTATGGATACAAGTTCAATCTCCCTCAAATTGCGCCGCGGTGGTTACACTAACGCCAAAACACTGAGCGCGGTGGCGATTTGAATTTTCGGCATCACTCCCTCTTATCGCTTCAAAGACCTCATTGCAACGTCTTGGGTATTGATTAACGGCATCTGGACGACAGATTCGTCCATGAAAAACCTCATCTTCGCACGCAATATTTACGAAAAAGATTAGAGTGGCGTAAAAAAAAAATGAAAACTGGGATTTCAACGATTGGTGCAATGTCCGATGAATCGAAATTTGAAGTGTTCTACTCTAAGAAACGAGTTTTTGTGTGACGCTTCTTAGCTGAAGAAAGTGCCTCCGCTGCATGCCTAGTTCCAACAGTTAAACTCGTGGAAGTTTCTGTTATGGTTTTAGATTACTTAACAAGCACGCTAAGCCCGTTAATAAGCCTCATCGCTGAACACAAGTTTTCGATAAAATATCGGGACAGTTTCCAATTGCGCTAGAGCCCAATCGGCGAAAGAACGACGCATATGATGATCTTGTGGCTTTAAATCCTGAACCAGCTGGATCTTATACGGGGGTAGGCCAAGATCCTTTCACAAATTTTTCCACATAGTGGACGGACAGAGCCCCAATTCCCGCGATCGACGACGAATCGATAAATTTGGATCTTCTTCCATACTTTCGTTTACACCGGCGATATTCTCGTCAGTACGCATATTCCTTCGACGTGTTTTTTTTTTATTATTATTTTTTATTTATTAACCAACACCCAGGGGATGCCCCCTACAGATGCAGTGCATTGTGCTGATCTCAGGAAAATTGGTTATGGGAACGATGAAAGAGGGAGTAGTGTTTGTGGATATTTGACTTAAATTTTATTAGATTATAACTGTCAGGAAAGACCTCTGCGGAGAGTTTATTCCAAATACGGCTAGTTCGACTGATAAACGAATTCTCTCTGTAATGCGTTGTACGGTCAACTGGACAATAAACTACAAACGGATGTGATCTACTAGAGAAGCGGATAGAGCGAACCGAAACTCGGGCACTTGGAATAGGTGCGCTAATCTCAGTAGAACATTTCCCATGGTAGTATCTATAGAACAGTGATACACAACCCACATTCCGACGATGTTCCAATGAGTCAATAGAATTGGATACCCTACTGTCATTGATGAGCATCGTGCTGGTGTTACTGCATCAATTAGGATTTATGTGGTATGAAATCAATCCACAGTTTGAAGGATAGCTTTCTCAGACAGACTATTATGTGCGCCATAAAAATCAAGAAGTCGTCTATAAGTTGCGCGAATCTATGACTGACTTTCAAAGTAAATTTGGATAATTTGGTAGCGTTGTTAAAGCGTGAATCTTATCACGATGATTTACCGGACCATAGTGATCATAAGTGGTAAAAAGTAAGCGCAGTATGAAAGTTTGTTGGACAACTAACCCTTTCGTAAGTTCTATCTAAGTAAAAAAAAAAAAACAACAACCTGTATTAACTTATTCGGAAACAAAAGAGAATCTAACCTCAGAAGAATAAAGAAATGAGTATAGAAAAAACAAGTAAGGATATTAAATTCGGCTGTGCCGAATATTTGATACCCTCCACATGGGCTTTACGTTTTTGTTAATTTTTAATAAAATTTTTTAAAAAGTTAACAATTTGTTAAACTTAATACTAATACTTTTTGAATGATGTCTACATAATTTAGACCATATTTTGGCACAATCACTTACCCCATTTTAAATAGGAACCTGTGCGAAATAATGATAAACTCCATTATCCTTCAGTTTACCCAGGTAAATGGTTCAGTTTGAGAATAAGCGACAGACAGATAGACATCGCTATATCGGCCCGAGTTGTTATAAGGATATCAAGAATATGTATGTTCATTATGGGATCGCAAATTAATGATGAATGACAAACTGGTATATAACCTCTGCACAGTTGTGCGGAGGGTACACGAAATCTCCAACCGAATTGTTCTAAAGTTAAACAACTGAATTTTCGATTGGATCTATATAATTTTTATTTTGAGACAATAGAATTGTAATTCCGTTGCCACTAAATTTGGTATTTTCCCAAATAAAATACTGAGTTAACGAATTATGTCACAGTTAATGACTTATGGCCCCCAGTTAAGAATAAAAGTGAAACCAGATCTGAGGTCTGTCCGAGGTTCTTTAAATAATAAACCGAAGTATGGAATTTAGATTGATTTATCGCCATATCGAATCCTGCTTTAAGCAAAAAGAGGGGAAAGAAGTTTGAGGTATTTTTAAGTAACACACAGTTAAAAAACCTCTAAACTAAACCGTAAAATTAAATTACTTTAAAGACCTGCTTATGTCTTTGTATCAGTAATTTACAAATAAAATAGTTGTTGCCATGTTATCTGCTAGGTGGTGGTGGTGATCCCAAAAGGGAAGTGCATATCTTAGACATCACACTATTTACAAGTAGTGGTAAGTATGTGTTGCAAGTACTTACATATATACATACATACTTATGTAGCAATCTAGGCATGTACGTAGATATGTTGGTATATTTTGCCACTTAAATTGCTTACACTTAACTATTTCACTAAACATGCTGCACTAAAATAACTGCTTAGTTAAAATACACGACAGTCACTATCACTCGTTTATATTCGTGCATTTGAAATGATACAGCTTATTAAGAAACTGAGCAACCAAGAGCAAAATTTTTCTAAAGTGCACTTTACCATATATTTAGTCGTATCAAAGTACGAATAATTTCTAGTTGATACCACTATGTTTGCCGTAAGAGTTCCAAAGTTGTTATTGCTGTGTAATTATGACCACAATTGTTGGCGACAGGGCGCCTTAATTAATTGCTACTGCCATGATGATGTCGTTTCAACTCTTCTGGGTTGCAATGTTATGATTAGACATTGTTTAATTTTCACAAACATAATTATGGTTTCTGTTCGTTCTCTTCACTGGTCGCCGTTCATTTTGGTCGTTTAATTTTTTTCTTTTTTGTTCTTTTTTGATAAAACTGATAGGCCATTATATATAACGAGTGTTAAGTAACGAATTTAAGTTTCTTCTATACTTTATTTTATTAGTGTCATAATTTAAGTTGTGTTTTCTGGAAAATTTATGAATACTTTGAAAAGCTTTATGTTTTTCATAATGTTTCAAGACTGCTGAATAGGAGAAGCACATGAGAAGTTCATAGAAAAGAACGATATAACAGTCCTAGCGGAATTTATAGGATTGCTACCAGTTTTAATATTAGTTTAGAAGTTATGGTAAATATTCTAGGAGGACATTTTGGAAGAGAATGACATGAACGAAACGATTTGCTAATGGGGCAAAAAGGTTACCATATCTTGGATCCTATAACATGTTTCTTAAACAATATCGCCAGTAAATAGTATAAACTGCTCTACGATTCAATGCAATCCCAGAATAAAACAAGTAAGAAAATTGTAGTCATACGATTAATTGCATGCGTTTTGAGAGGATCTTATCCCAAACTAAATGGATATTAGAGTAACTTTATTATAATTTTGTTGACTGTCGATATGAAAAAGTACATACCGGATGCAATTTTTATATGGGGACTAGGTCGTAAAATAAATCGATTACACTGTGGAACATTTTCGGGGTCATTGCCTGGGGGTGAGAAACTCGAAGTCAAGGTAAAAGTACTAAGTTATTACAATGAATCCTCCAAAGGGTTCGACTTCCTCAGGCCAAACTTTTTTGTATGACCTGTTATACATTTTTACTTATCTTGATGTTGGTTTGCCTAGTTTTTCAGTTATACCAAAGAACCATTGATGATTTCTCTTCAGCGAAATTGTAGCGAAGGCTTAAGCAAATAATCTATAATATTAATAGGCTAGGCGATTTCTTGTGACCGATGTTTTGTTCTAACGTTTTTTCCTGATTTTGACCAAACGTATTTTATTTGAAAGGTATTTCTTTTTAGCCGATCTGCAGATTTACAGATTTTTAAATCTTTTTCATTATTTTGAGTAAATCGCATTTAAAGTTGCTACTAACACATACATAAAATTATGCAATGCTATGTGTGTGTTTATTAAATTTGTAAATGTGTTTGTAATAAAAATGAGTTTGTTTTTTTTTGTGTTGAGTGGATTGTGAATTGGCTACAATTGGTTAGCATACCTTTAGGGTCTTTATATCAAGATAAGGAAAAATATGAAAGTCCACAAAAAAAAGTTTGGCCTGAGAATGCCAAAACTTTTGGAGGTTTTACTTACTCACCTAGTACTTTCACCCTGACTTGGAATTTCTTATCCCCAGAATGGCTACTGCACTGTGCTATGACCATATTTGGTAAAGTCCCTTATTTGGTTGCAAAATCATAAATCAAATATGAGATAAATCTGTTCAATATTTTTGTTTGATTTAAATGAAAATTGTGAAGCAGTTTTATTAAGGGTTTTCAAGGGCTTATTTTAGGAGTTCTTATTAGTCGGTATAATAAATATATATAAACCAAATTTGGCCGATATGTATAGAATTGAACCTGCAACGATTTAAACCAGTTCCATTTGCGATCGTCCTATGGACAATAAGAGCTTACATAACAAATTTCGTTTTATTACAAGGTTGATATAGACAGACAGACGGACGGATATAGCTAATTTACCTCAGACAAGTACGAAATTTATAGTCAATGTAGACCAACTATGCGATACCCAATTCCATGGGGTTTGGAGAATTGGTCTTAGGTCCAGCTAATTGGGCATAAAAAATAAGCACAAACCAAATGTGAATGGAATTTTTAGAAATTTTCTTTGGCTTTAGATCTGGGGACTAATTCAAAAAATGGATCGATCCTGTCCATATTTAGTAATGTTATTTATTTTTTTCAAAAACATATACAAACTATATTTGAGAAAAATATGTGCAATATTTTTGTTTTTTGATAGGTTTAAGTGAAGATCCGGAAGCGGCTTTATAAGGGGGCTATGACTAAGAATTTTCTTATAGGGTTTATTTTTGGATTATTGATTAATGGATCTAATAAAAACACACAAATCCGATTTTACCGAGTTTATTTGGATATTATGGCAATTCAATTCCATCTCATAGGTGTCATTTTCAACATGCACCTATTTTCAGCAATTTCACTGGCGATAGTTATGGCCGAAGATAAATTTTAGATCAAATTTAATAAAAATCTATTCATATTTTAATTTTGATTACAAGGTATACATGAACTACCAGACGGACGGACCTCGACCTAGAAAGTGATTCAGCTCTAAGACACATATTTTTACTAGTTACAAATATCATTACAAACTCGTTACATCCTGACAACATAGTGGTATCTATATATTATTACGTGAAGGTAAATATTTAGTTCCCTTTTTAAGCAATATGCGGGCACGGAGGAGTGTGAAAATTGGCATAGTTATAGTTCATATGGAGGAGAAGCTGAGAATGATAAAATTTATGTTTAATCTGTCTTAAAAATATATTAAATTAAATAAAATAAAATATTTATAATAATTCGTTACACCCGGTTAATGCGAATGATTGTGTTGAATTGTGAATTGCTAAAATTGATTAACATACCTTTAGGCTCATTTAAATATTCATAAATTTTTTATATTTATATGTAGATTAAAAAAACATTGGAAGACAAAAACTGAATGAAAAAATAATATTTCCTAGAATTTGCACTCGAATTTCGAATGCTGGGCTATACTAGAATGGTATAAAAACTTCAGTGATTCAATGACTGTCATTGAACTCTGAATTTAAAACAGGATTCACCATATGTATCGAGCATTTCTCCAAGTCAATCCTCGTCACCGGAGAACGGATATGAGATGTTTTAAAAATTTCGAAAACATGGAGGTTTCAAAAGGTGACTTGTAGGTGATTCGGACAAAGAAAGCCAAAAAAGTGAAAGCATCTTACTGCATGAAAGGAAGGTCTTCTCGAGTTCTGTTCAACAAATGGAAGTCATATATTTTTCCCAAAGAGACATATTTAAATTGGGCATTAAATGAAAAGCACTTTAAAGCTGTAAATTTAAGTTGGACCGATAAATTCGGAAGCAGTTTGAGTTGCATCCTCAGAGACGAACCTGTGCATTTCACAGCAATTCGAGCTATTAGTAGGATCCGTTAGATCAAACCGGATTTAAGGGTCAACACTTTTTATACCCTCTACACCACTGTGCAGAGGGTATAGATCACTTTGTCATTCCATTTATAACGCATCGGAAATACATTTGCGACCCCATAAAGTCCTTAAACAACTAGAGTCGATATGGCGATGCCCGTCTGTCCGTCCTGCCGTTTGTCTGTCTGTCTGTTGATATCACGCTCATTCACAAAATAGACCATTCACTTGAATAAGCTTAGAATTATATTCATTTCGAACAATTTGCCGTTTAAAATGGGGCAAATCGTGCATCATTGTGAAAAGATATGGCCTAAGATATGAGACAATTCTAAAAAAATACTACAAATTTATTGTGTTTGTTGTAATAATTTAGTATTAAGTTCATCAAATTGTTTACTTTTTAAAATTTTTCTTAACATTTGTTATAAATACTGCAATAAGTGCAGATATTAATATTAACGTAAAGCCCAGGTGGAGGGTATCAAAGCCCGTGCCTTTAGCACTCCAGCATTTAAAGTTCACTTAAATGGTATGAAAATAAAGTATTTGTAAAAAATCTAGGATTCAGCTGTAATTTGGTTCCGCATTTGATCATATTTGCAATTCCCTATGTACACCAGACTGAAGACTTGTCTTGTTACAAGAGATATCTGCAAACCGAGCAAACAAAGAATGGGAAATAAATAGAAATAAATAAAACTAATAAAGAAGATCACACGAAAAATAATAAGGAAGATCGCAAAAGAGTGACCTGTAGTTTTTTTCGCTGCCAAAATTTATATTTTTGAAGAATTTTCACTTCAGTTTCATAAAAACCGCAAAATAATTGTGCATCGCGTGTTCTATGCACACCAAGCACTTAGGCATATGCAGTGTATTCTAATACACACACACAGCACTCAACACTAAGTAATACAAAATACACGAACAATTTTATTTTTTCGTTTTTTTGCTTATAACAAAGGGCAAAGCAAGAACAATTTCGTATGTTTTGTTGGTACACATTAGCGATTGAGATATTCAATGTAGATTTTGTTATTGTCTAACGTATGATTCCGTTTAAAAAATAGTTTGCAGCTGTGAATTAAAAAGCACATGGAAAAATCAGTGTAAGTCTTAGATTTAAAATTCAATTTATTACTTTACGAAAAAAAAAACAACATGTATTCAGGCAAGATGTGGGAAAGTGACTTTTTTCACTTATATCTTTAAGGCTGAAACAGAATGTTTGATATGCTTTCAAATTATTCAGAAAAGCATTTCAAGACATTTAATTTCAAATAAAATTTTTTCTTTTTTTTTCAGTGTACAGGTAGGGAAAAAATTTGTTTTCTTTATATGTGTTTGCACTTTTATAAGAAGCTTGTGGGCATCCCTGCATTAGATCTTGTACAACAATATACATTAGTTTTGTTAAAAAATAGATATAAAAAACTTCCTTTTCTATGGGAGTATGTCATACTTTTACGAAATTATATATCTATTGGACACATTGGTTATGTATTAAAAAAAAAAAAAAATTAAATAATTGATACCCATGTTGCTTACATTTTATACGCATATAGGAGGTCCCATCGGGAAAAATAGACTAAAACATGAACCAGCCGCTATATATAAAAAAACTGGTCTTTACTAACACAGAATTGCGAGTAATATATGCAAGAAAAACAAATTAAAGGGAATGATCGCATATGTCTTATATTTTATTGGATATCCCTTTCATTAAATGAACAATTTGTATATGGTTCCTTTAGAACAAATGTGAAATATCTAAAAAAAAAAACCGTTTTCGGGTCCTTTCCACTCCCAGAACAACCTAAAAGAAAAACAAATCTGGAAAAATTTTCTTTATTGCCCAATATAATCTTCTTTTAGTTCGATACACTTCTCCCAGCGATATTCAATATCTTCGATACCCTGTTCATAGTAAGAACTGCCGAGGTCCTTAAAATAGGCATTGTTGGTAAATCCTTTACCACCGAGCTATTTTTCCAAGTTTGGAAATAGAAAGGAATTCGAGGGTACTTAATCTAGCATATAAATTCATGGATTTTGGCCATCACAATAGTGAAGGTGTGAACTGGTGCATTGTCTTGATGAAGCAAAGCTTTATTTTTTTGTCAAATGCATTAGTGCATTAGCTATGCACATAAAAACAACTAAACACACAGCTAAATTTGACAATATTGAAATTCTAGATAAAGTAAACAATGAGAGAAAGAGGTACACAGTGGAAAGTCTAAGAATACAGCAAAACATAAACACAACTTTGAATTTGAAGGATGATACGAATAAGATCAGCTCTAGCTACAGCGTTGCCATTCGATGAAATTTACTGCGATATTATATTTTAGGCCGTGTTTATTAAAAAATTTTATGTTAAATGTTTAATGTTTTTGTATTTTGTGTTTAATGTAAAATAGAATTAATCTAAATGTGATTTAAAAATATTTATGTTAATGTAAGTAAATGAAATATAATTTTAGGTGATATTATTGTTTTTAACATATTGTTTTATAATTTTAAATAGACGTCTCTTGAGAAAGTCAACAAATAATTGAGGAAACGTCGAGAAAAAACTTGTAAAATAAATGCATTTTTATTTACATTAAAGAAAACATAGGTCTGACTAGCTTAAAAAAACACAACAAATATTAAAAACCTGACCAAAATTTAACTAAATTGAAGCCCAATTTTCCTTAATTTCGTATCCGCCTTCTTTAGATACGAGTCTCCCAACTGACTGTTCCTTTGTCTCAGATGTGAAGTTGTAAATCCATGTTAGGTTAGGAATCGACGCAAAATTTCGCCGTTATTACGGTGAAACATCGCTAAACACTCTATTCAAACATCTTCACGACGCTGCTATTTTTCTATTATAAGCAAATGCGACACTCATCTTGCGGACAGCTTTCTCATCTCTACCTATCATCTCAGCTAGCTCCAATACCATTTTATGGATTTTCTTAACTGATTCTGGCGTAGTCGACTATTACAACGTTCGCCTTGGCTGCTCGTACGCCCTCATTTAAATTCTGCCACCCAATATTTTATAGGCCCAGAGTAGAATCTAGTCCCGCTTTAACATTGGTTGGACTGAGACCTTTCAAATGAAAGTATTGAATTGCATGACGGTGATCAGTTTTTTCCACGTTGACAAATTCACTAAAATGGTTTACTTTTGATGGCTCAAAAAAAAAAAAAATACTGAACAACGTGGCACCTAGAAACTTAAAAATTATGTTTTATAAGGTTTCCATTTTTCAGACTACTGCCGCCATCTATACGTCATCTCGGATTGTTCTTCAACCGCCCTCGTAGGCCACTTATTTGTCATTGTTATATAAGATATACAAGTTTCATCGTGCCCCCCATGAGACCTTCCTTGTTAGTCATAATAGATATTCTGTTCAACTATTCTGTGAAAATTTTTAAGTTCACATAAAATCGAGGGAATTATTGGCCTTAATTTTAAAATTATTTTCACACATCCATCAATATTATTTTAATAATTGGCATTAAGCAGTTCGGTTAACGTAACATGCAGATCGACTTATTTTGAATTCTGTGACCTTCATAAACACGTGATATGTCCCTGAATACGTGATCTTTGATCATGACCACAGTCCACCAAAAATTTACTAAGTTTAACTACTTCTTAATTGCATCTCAAATGCTGATTGTATACTTTTGAAAATATACAATTGCTCCATCAAGGTTCGATAGCACATCAGCGGAACAGCGTCATAATGTTTAATCAACTGAGTTTTAATGATTTTATTGTACGAAACTGTGTTTTACAGATCATTAGTTCAATTAGTTCTATAGAATATTTATACCTTAGGCTTAGTTTAATAAAGAACATAAATAATTATTTCTGTTTACGGCTATAAACTTTTGTTTTTCTATCTGTTGAGCTCTAAATTACGTTTTGTTGGAAAATAAGTCTAGATTTAATTGTAAACATTAATAAATAACGCATATAACTATCATTTAATATAATTCGATTTATCTAAAGTGGTTTTCTATATTAACCCCTGATGACTGTAATAAATGACGACAACCACACAATGATCGTACGGCTATTGATCATCATTTGCTTCGAAACAACAACAAATTATAAAAATATCATATTGAGTAGGAAGACGTTATAGAAGAATAATAAGGAAACCAACATGGTTCAATTTGAAAAAAAAAAAAAAAAAAATACCCACAACGCACAATGGAATACATTGAAACACAATAAGAGTTTCAAGGAGCGATTGAAAATAATTAATTGGTTGATTTAGCATATCCGAAAAGATGATCGAGTGTTTGATTTTAATGATGTCAATACAGGAAAGGAATTGGAAGAAATGGAAACAATACAATAAGCATAAGGGAAAATTTTATCGCACAGTCTAAATAACTAGTCTAAATAATTTGTTAATTTGTTAAGCGAAGAACCTCATTTAGGCACTTTAATGCAAATTGAAGGCTTTTAGGGAACTATTTACATACCAGACCAATTTTGACGAGGAATGTTTTTGCTAAATTTTCGGTCGTTGAATTAAGTTCGTAAATAACATTCGCTGTTTGAAGAAACTGAGGAAGTCAGTCATTGAACTAACAAAATGTTTAGCACTTCTCAGAGATTCGTTTATAGAGACTTAAGTCGACTTTTATGAATTTTATGACTTTTCTGGAAAATGTTGTAGAACGCAATCTTCGAGTTTAGGTCGTTAAATAAAGTCCTAAAATTTGCCCTTTAAAGGGACATAGGAAATCAGTCATAGGATTAAAAAATTTATTGAATTTCTAAGAGATTATTTTAAAGGGACTTAAGTTGAATTTTATGAATTTCGCAAAGACCTCAATAAGGAAATTCAATTAGCCCTCTCATTTCGAATTTACAAAAATTTTGACAAGGAAAGCCTTAACATAATAACTAACATCTATAATATTAATAGGCAAAGCGAGTTCTTGTGACCGATATAAAAATTTTTAATTACCAACCGACTTTGACCAACAATATCCCATTTGAAAGGTATTTCTTTTTAGCTGTCCACCATATTTACAGATTCGCAACGTCTGGAACATTTTTTTGTGAATAAAATGCATTTAAAGTTGCTACTAACACATACATAAGGCACACATTAAGCTTCATATGAAAAACTATACAATGCTGGCGTGTGTTTATTTTCCTAGAATTTTCAATCGAATTTCGAGGCCTGTAGTGCGATTCTGTAAATTTTAACGATCCGACAATCGCAAAATATATCGACAGCTATTGTTGTTTGTACTAACGATTAAGAACACTTTAACGATAGTCGACAAATCTATTTTTCTATTTATTTAAATTGTAAACACGTGGCATCTCTGTCAAAATAAGTGAAAACACAAAGAAAAATACAAAAAAAAAAAAAAACAAATCACTTTGTGTTTGACAGGATGATTTTAAGTTTATGTTTAATTTCTTTATTTTTTTTTATATTTTTGTTTATTTATTTGAATTTAAAATAATGAATTGAATATGCTATTTAGTTTTTTTATTTATATAAAAAGTTTTTATAATAAAAGAAAAATATTTTCATTATTTTATGATTTTTATTTATGTATGACGGCATTTCAACCTAAAATTTAACTTTTTAACGATTGAATAAACAACACAAAATTTTTTGTCGTTTAGATAACAACAACAGCTGACTTTAACAATAGCGAATATCGTTTAAAAATTTTACTGAATACCAAAATCAATAATTTTGTTGTTTTCTTTTCTTAACGATTCGATAATCGTTAAAAGAAGTTACTGAATTGCGCTACTGGGCTCTGCTAGTTAATATAAAAATAATGAAATAATTCCTTTAACAATCTGCCCAGAAGACAGTGGCAACATTGCGTGTCTGCGGGTGAAGCCTACTAATAGTCAGGGGGTAAAATGTACAAATCGATGAAAATCAAATAAGAAATATCATGGACATAAAGCTACTGTTGCTGCAGCAAATACAACAACAGCTACTTTAACCTATTGCAACGTTGCAGCAAAGAAACACAAGAACCGCTATTTTGGTTTTATGTATATAAACAAGAAGAAATTATTGATCTCATAAATAAAATACGAGCGATAAATTCAGCTTTTCCGAATCTTTTATACGCTGCATCAGTGTTGGAATGTTAAAAAAGTGAACAAAAACAAGAGTTGATAAATTTCGATAGGTGAAAAATTTTGAACGTCATACAAATTTTTTCTTTAACTTAAGTTAAAAATTTTTTTTCACATAATTTTTTTTACATAAAATATTATGTGGAAAAACAATTCTGTACACATTAAAAATTTTATGTGGAAAAAATTATTATGAGTAACAAAAGAATTTCGAGGTCAACAAGTTTTAGGGGAAAATAAACAGTTTTTTTAGGGAAAATCAAATAAGGCAAAAAAAATTTTAATGTAAATAAAACATGGGTACAGGGTCCGTGTTGCAATTAAGAAGTGAATAAAAACAAGATTTAACAAAGTTTTTTTGTTAAAAAAAAACAATACAAAAAGTTCAAAAATTTTTTTTTTGTTTTTTAGGAAAAAATTTCATTATGTTGTTTTGAGGCAAAAAAATTTTTATAGGAAAAAAATTGTTAATGTTGAAAAAAAAATATTTCTTGATAAAAAAAAAAAATAATTTTTTTCATTAGTTTATGGGTAGAATGGTGTTCTAAGAAATTATTTTACACTTAAAAAACAAGAGTTGAAAAATTTTATTAAGTAAAAAAAATATTTTTTGATGGAATTTAAAAAAAATATTTTTAGGAAACAATTTTTATTGAAGGTAAAAAATTTTTTTTTTCACATATCTATAATATTAATAGGCTAGGCGATTTCTTGTGACCGATATTTTGTTCCACCGTTTTATCCCGATTTTGACCAAACGTATATTATTTGAAAGGTATTTGTTTTTAGCCGTTCTGCAGATTTACAGATTTTTAAATTTTTTCCTTTATTTTGAGTAAATTGCATTTAAAGTTGCTACTAACGCATACATAAATTATACAATGCTATGTGTGTGTTTATTAAATTTGTTAATGTGTTTGTAATAAAAATGAGTTTGGTTTTTTGTGTTGATTTGATAATTGGCTATAATTGGTTAGCATACTTTTTGAGTCTTTATTTAATGAAAAACTAAAATTTCCTAGAATTTGCACTCGAATGTCGAGGGCTGGAATCTGCTAGTGTACATATAATTTTTTTTTTTTTCATGAGTAGTATAATTTTTATACCCTATACCACTATGTTGTCAGGGTATAATGTCATTGTGCTGTTGTTTGTAACTATCAAAAATATTTGACCTAGATATCGGTCGACTCAAAATCAATTTCTGAGTCGATTTAACGGTGTCCGTCCGTCCGTCAGTCTGTCTGTGTGTCCATGTAAACCTTGTAATCAAACTACGGGTCGCAAATGTGAACATATTTTGATGAAATTTGGTATGTTAGCTTCTATCGGCCGTAGCATGAACGCTGTTGAAAGTGATGAAAATGGGTGCTCGTTCAGACCTAGCCCCCATACAAAAGACGCCTATGGGTTCGACTTAAAATGACATAATATCCAAACTATGATAGAGATCTCGGTCATATTGGGTTTGTGTATGTTTATTACATCCATTCATCAGTAATCAAAAAATAAACCGTATAGGAAAATTCTTAGTCATAGCCCCCATATGAAGCCGATTTCCGATCTTCACATAAATCTATCAAAAAACACATATATGTATTATACAGATTTTTCTTAAATTTGGTTTGTCTATGTTTTTGCAAAAAAATAGTGACCTTACCAAATATGATCAAGATCGGTCCATTTTTAAACCTAGTCCCCATTTATATGTAGCATCCGATATGAACTTTTTCATATTCAAAGGAAAAAAATTAATTACGACACTGAAATTTGGGTTATGCTTATTTTTTATATTTAATTAGTTGGACCTAAGAGATAGGGGATCCAAACGCATGGAATAGGGTATCGTATAGTCGGTCTTACTATAATTTGTGACTTTTTTTTTTAATTTTTATTTTTTGTACATAAGTATTTAATATTCATACATAATAATGGCCCCAGCGCCCTAAAGGCATTGTTGAGGCAAGCTGGCGAAATTATAATTCAAAAAATGTACAATGATATTAAATTACGATAAAAAAGAATAATATGGTTTGATTAAAATTATCACTTGTTTCACATAATTTTTTTACATAAAATTTTTATGTGTAAAAGCAATTTTTTATACACATTAAAATTTTTTTATGTAAAAAAAATTTGTTTGAGGTAAAGAAGTTTGAGGTAAGAGTTTTTTGAGGGTAAATAAATTTTTTTCAGCAAACTTTTTTTAAAAAAAAAATTTTTTTTAAGAAACTAAAAATATGCAAAATGATCAAAAAGTGAACAAAAAAATTCGACTAATTTTGTTAAGTAACAAAGTTTTTTGAAGGTTTGAAGTTTTTTAACAAAATGTTAAAAAAACCAAAATTAAAAATTCAAAAATATTTTTGGGTTTTTAGGAAAAAAAAGTTTACAGAAAAAATATTTTCATTGATTACATTTTTAACAAAAACTATTTTTTCATATAAAAACTTATTTGTTTTTTGGAAAAAAAAAATCTTGATAAAAAAATTTTGATAAATTTTTTTTTTATGTTTTGTTTTTTTTATACTATCTATGATATTAATAGGCTAGTCGATTTCTTGTGACCGATGTTTTGTTCTACCGTTTTATGCCGATCTTGACCAAACTTATATTATTTGAAAGGTATTTCTTTTTAGCCGTTTTGCAGATTTACAGATTTTTAAATTTTTTCCTTTACATAAAATTATACAATGCTATGTGTGTGTTTATAAAATTTGTTTATGTGTTTGTAATAAAAATGAGTTTGTTCTTTGTATTGATTTGTGAATTGGCTATAATAATATATATATACTTTTAGGGTCTTTATTTAATGAAAAAATTAAATTTCCTAGAATTTGAAATCTGCTAGTTCACAGAAAAAGCAGAAGTTGAAAAATTTTACTAAGTTAAAAAAAAGAAAAATTTGTGATTCACTTAACAAAAAAAAATTGTATTAAGGTACAATTGTATTAAGGTACAAAAATTTTCTTTTGCATTAAAATATTTTTTTTCACATATAGGACACGATTCCATTAATGAACTCAATCAAACAAGTTTTTATCCCTTATCCTGACAGGAAAAATATTTTTATTTATTAATTTTTCACCAAAACCCATTTTTGTCATATACAAATTATTTGTTTTTATAAAAAAAAATGTAAAAAAAAAATTTTGATAAAAACAGTTTAAAAAAATTTTGATAAAATTGTTTTTTTAAGAAAAAATTTATTTTTTTTTTAAATTTTTTTTTTTTAAGAAAAAAATTTTGTTTTTGAAGACAGAAAAATTTTTTTTTTTTTTTCAAAATTTTTTTTAAGAAAGAATAGAATTTTTTTCATTAGTTCTATGAACTAATGGCGTTTTTTATATTATTTTTCACATAAAAATTTAAAGTTGAAAGAGTAAAAAAAAATTTGTGTGATTTACTTAAAAAAAAATTAGAGAAAAAATATTTATAGGAAACAATTTTATTAAGGTAAACAATTATAAATGTTCTTGACATATTTTCATTAATAACTTTTTAAGCCCTGAACCAATTTTGCTAATTTTCAACAAAAAACTACTTATTGATATTATAAAAATATCTAACAAAAATCAAAAATCCCAGAGAGTTTGGCGGACATGGTTTTATCGATAAAGATCCAGAATATATATCCAATATGGTCGATATTTTGAAGCGTTGCCAACAGCAACACAAACTCAAATAAAATCCTAAGAAGGGTTTCGAAAAACAGTTTATGTTCAGCATAAAAATAAAAAACAAAAATTATTCTTAAGCACAACGCTGGGTGGGTACAACTTTAACATAAAACTAAAGACTTAGTTTCTAACCGCGTACAACGACCACAGTTGCTTCTTTCGTAGAAATGAATGCAAAAGGCTGCGTTTGGTGTCTTACATACACCCAACTGATTTTGTGTAGTGATACTGATGATGTGGTTGAATGTGCGCAAATAAACAAATACAAACAACATCTGAAATCTGAACACCGAACAACACAATAATATTAGACTATCGTAAAGTAAAGTTAGTGGTACAAAAAAGAAGAATTGCAACCAAAATATAAACATAATAATCAATTAAATTAGCATCCGCTTAAGATAACGTGCAATGATTATTGGTTAGATGACTGGATGACTGGCTGGTTGGTTGGTTGGCCGGTTGACTGGCTCTGCCTGGTTAGTTTGCTTGATCGCTTTGCTTAGCTTGACTAGTTGCCTAGATAGTTGGTTGCTACTTACTATAGTTAGTTAGTTGGTGGTATTAAAATCTTAAAAAAAACTTCTGTTCGCCAACTGTGTACTTACTGGCTCCTGCTGTATCACACTACAACACATCGATTCATTACGCTGAGGCCTATTTAAATAACATTGACTTAAAAATATTCCTTTATACAATGGTGATCTCCCTTTCTCTGCATTAGACAGTTGTCACACCATTTCAAATGTAACTTAGAGAATTTTCATTAATGTGACGAAATTAAGACAAATAAGAATATTACAAAATTCTAATTTTCGATCTATATCATTTTAATGATTAAGTTAGAAATTGAATCAGGCTCAAGATCAAATGTTTCTACTTTAAATAAAGGAAAAGAAAAAAACATTGGCACATTTATTTCCAATTTGAAATCAATGCGATGAGAATCCATGCAAACGTTATATTATTAAACCTTCTCCTTCTAACAAACTAAAATATAAAACAACTTTGAAGGCGGATCAATAAATCCTTGATTTTTGGAATGAAAAAATATTGCTCAACAGAGCCTCATTCGAACTCAATAAACTTTGTTTAATGGTTTAAATTTTGTTTATTTCTTGCAAATAATAGAATTTCTCGAAACTTCGAAATAATTACTCTTTGATCAATGATTTCATCGTTGGAGTTTAATAACTTTACGTCGAGCTATTTCTCTAGGTTTGGAAATATAAAATAGTAAACGGCTTCTAAATCCGAAGATTATGTTGGTCAATTCACGATATTTTGCATCTTGCGGACAACTTTCTAAAACCCATATGATATGTTTTTAAAAATTTCGCTTACCTTCATTCCCAAATCGGCCGTCTGGAAAATTCGGCTTCATTATTGCTCAAAACTTAAAAAACACTTTTTACCATTGAAATTGATGGTAAGGATAGCCTACCATATTTAATCAGAAATTGACCACTTATTACAGTGACCATTATGGCGTTTCTTTGACGTCACACTATACAATGTACAACCGAATTTGTATAAAATTGTAAATGGTTTAACTTTGGTTGTTGCGGCATTGCTTTTCCATTGTATCCGCTATTTTTCCATCCTACTATTTACTGTTGGTTTAGATATTTTATTTTCTATATTCACTTCATTCTCAACCAACTTAAATTTAATTTATGCCTTGACCAACAAAATTGATAGGCTAACAAAACGAGTTGATAACGGTTTTTATACAGAAGAAGTTTTTATTTCGCTGCGTAACATTAACGAACATGAAAGCAGAGAACCTTCTCAAGGTTGTTTGTTATTATTTTAACCACAATAATTTTTTTGTTCTTTTTTTTGTTTTGGAAAATTAAAAAGCCAAACAATGTTTCGCCAAATTGTGTTTCTACTTTTCATTATAAAAGCTATGATTTATATTATGATTTCAATTGAGTTTTGATTTGTTAGTGGTAAGCATTGGATAAAAGAAATATAAATATAAGAGATGGAAGAGATGATAGTGGCAGTTAAAGACGACTCTGTCCATGAAACTTGTCGGCTTCCTTTCGTAGCTGAAAAAATACGTGTCGCTTAAAAGTGGTTGGCTTTTCAATTTAAACTTCGCGGGTTTATCGATTTAGGGTTGTTACAACTGTTTTTGATATTTGTGCCAAAATTCATGCTTCAATAGAGACGCTTGTATTTTGTAAACAACTGAACGTGAATTTGGCGATTTTTACAATGTCAGAGTTTGTTTAACAAAGAAGTTCCCTTAAAATATGTTTGCGGGGAACGAAATTTCTGCTGAAGGAACCTTAAGGATGTTTTAATATAAAAGCTATGACAGCAATAAAATGACACGTATTCAACAACCATTGAAGGTCTTATAAAGGAAAAAAGAATCTCAGAAGACAATGGCAATAATACCTAAATCATTGCCAAAGAGCCGTATTGGAAGACAAACACTTAGCTCTCAAGATATATCTAGAAGGTCTAGATACATCAAACTCAACGGATTATAGTCTTTAGAATGCCACCAAAACCCTGATTTTTTTTCTTTGTTAACCAACACTTAGGGGATGCCCCCTAAAAATTCAGTGTATTGTGTTGACTTCAGGAAAATAGGTTGTGGAAAGGAGGAGAGAGGGAGTAGTGTTTGTGGATATTTGACTCAAATTTTGTTAGATTATAACTGTCAGGTAAGAGCTCTGCGGGGAGTTTATACCACATACGGCTAGTTCGACTGATAATTCTCTCTGCAATGCGTTGTGCGGTCAACTGGACAATAGACTACAAACGGATGTGATCTATTAGAGAAACTGGTAGAGTGAACCGAAACTCGGGCACTTGGAATAAGTTCGTTAATCTCAGAAGAGCATTTCCATGGTAATATATATAGAACAGTGCTACACAACCCACATTCCGATGATGTTCCAATGAGTCAATAGAATTGGATACCCTACTGTCATTGATGAGCATCAACGCCCTTCTTTGCACACGGTCCAGTAGCTCCAAAATAGACTTTGAAGCTCCTGCCCATATATGGGAGTTGTATTCCATTTTCGATCGGATAAAAGTGGTATAGATTTTAAGGAGATCAGAAGGAGTGAAGTAATTTTGGCACCGTTGTAGAAAAACCAAGATACTTGAATGCTTTTTTTGACACTTGAAAAACATGCTCGTTCCAACGAACATCACATTGAATTATCATGCCCAGAACATCAAGAGTATCCGATCCTCAATAACTACACCACCCATATATGCAGATGAAATTGTTAATTCCATGGTCATATGGGTCAACATACAACATTGAGATTTCAGCGCATTAAAATCAGCCCTATTCTCTTTACCCCTCTCGGAAATTGTTAACAGGTCTTGATTGAGTATATCATTCATTGTCCGCCTTTTTTCCCAACCTCCAAGAGGCTTGACCTACAATTAAAGGAAAATGAATGACAAATCCTGCTGTCATCTGCGAAAGAGTATATAGAATTAAAAGTTTTACAAAGAAGGTCGTTTAGAAAGGTAAGGAAAAGAGAAGGAGAAAGAACGGAATCTTGGGCTAGTTCTCATAAAGACAAAACCGGAATATTTGTCGATCATATCGAAAGAGTGTTCATGCCTTATATTTCTAGTTCAGTCATAACCTTACCAGTGATTGGAGAATTTGCGATTTCAGCAATGAAAATTTAATTTTCGTCCTCAACTACAATAATAAAAGGAGAAATGTAACCCAAAAATCCCCTGATATGGGCAAAATCTCAGAAAAAATGATTTGTGAGTTACCAACAGCTGCCCATAAACTATTTTTCTTCATCTTTACGTCTATCTTGTGAACTGGGGTCTATCCTAACTCATGGAGAACATTAGAAATAATAATGATAAACTAAGCCAGGTGAGGATGCTAGTCAAGTTACATCGCATTGCCCGATAAGTTTACTTTCAATTTTATCAAAGCGAGAAAGTATTCCTAACTACAAACACCCTATATCCTAACGAACATCAAATTATCGCCGTACATCAATTTGGGTTTCGAAAAGATCTAGGAACCAAAGAAACAAGTTCGTCGCATAGTTACTCTCATCATAAAGCCTTTCCAGGATAAACTCTATTGCTCTTCCCTCTTCATGGACATATCTCAAGCCTTTGATAAAGTCTGGCATGATGCCCTATTATATAAAATAGGCTCGTTGTTAACCCGAAATACCCACAAGTAAATGAGAAACTACTTATTTGATAGATCATTTGTAGATAAGTGTAAACATCACATTTCAGAAAGGAGTTCCCCAGGGCAGTATACTAGGTCCGCTAATGTATATACTATATACTACAAATATACCCACAAATCCTCTGATTCACACGTCAACTTTTGCGGATTATACAGCATTTATATCCGGTAATTGCTTCTTGGTGTGTGCAATCTGACACTAATGAATTGGAAAAATGACTCCATAAATGGAAACTTAAAGTAAATCCAACAAAGTGTGCATAGGTTACTTTCACCTTGAGAAAGGGAAACTGTCCTAAACCGAAAATATATAATATAAATATTCCACAACAAAACCATATAAAATATTTTGGTATACACCTCGATCGTTGTCTCGCCTGGACTCAACACACTGAATCCAAATCCATGTAAGTTAAACTCAAAACATCCCAGTTACAGTGGAAAAAAGAAATAAATAAATAAAAGGCAACATAAATTGTAAAAAAAATTATGAAATAAATTAATAAACTAAAACAGTTCCAAGGAGGGAGAGAAATCGATCAACAACTGATGCATATAACGTCGGGAACAGCAATGATTAGGTGCTGAAAAATCATGGATTGACAGTTGGACATCTCTCTGATACTGTTAATTTAAAGCTGTAATCTGACTATTTTATACCTGTACTGGATTTCGAAGGATTGTTTAAGGTCAGTTTCCCTTAAAGAAAAGACTGAAAGACATTACCGGATGCTGCTAGTGTTTTTCAGGTAGGGATTCGGGCGATCAGGGAAGCTTGCCCGATTTTATACGTACATAACGTCGAGGGAAATGTAGACATTTTTGTCGATAGTCAGGTGGAACTTCCCACTCTCAACTCTCATATTACATCTTAAGTTCTGGTAGGACAGTGCAAGGTAGCACTTTCCGTGATTACTCTAGAATGTGTCCCCGGTCATAGAGATTTTTACGGTAATTAACAGTAACTCCACTGGGAACAGGGAGGCATTTTCGTGTACTTACTATGAACAGCCGAAGGAATACGTGACCTGACTATAATCTTAGATGGACTAAATCTCCTCTCAGTAATAGTAGAAGGGACATATCAAGGCTAACGGCCGTTTTAAGGGGTCATCGGCTGTAAACACACAGGAAGATCCGGACTTCAGCTGCGGAATACCTGGATAAGAGGAGACAGTATATCATCTCTTTGGGTTTTATTAGGTTCAGCACACTAGGCAGAAGCGTACTGGACAACCTACCTGAGATATCGGACATAGATCTAACTGATCTTATCCGCTATCTTAATGTCACAGTTGGATCTAATGCATTTGAAATATTCCTTTCGAGTCATGTGGCGTTTCAAAATGGAGTCACTTGACTCTACTTGTTGATTTGACAGACGATTACTTGCCACTTGCACACCAACCAACCCACTAGCTCTGAAACATTGCTTTTTGACTACCACAGCAAAACGAAATATATCATTACGAGTGAAGAGACTTGGATCTCTGCCTACGATTTTGAAACAACCAGCCATTCCAGCGAATATTGTGTAAAATTTTGAGCAAAATACCGAAAAGAACACGCCGAATTTGTTCTAAAAACAAGGGCATGTTAACAGTTTTCTTTGGGTATTGTGATGTGGTCCGATTTAAATTCCTTCCAACAGCACAAACTATGAACCGGAAATATACCAGAATTATGGGCAGGCAACTCTTGGCTATTGTGATGTGGTCCATTTTGAATTCCTTCTAACAGCCTAAACTATGAACCAGAAATATACGCAAAAAGACACCAGAATTATGGGCAGGCAACTCTTGTTTTTTAATGCACCATATCACACTGTATTGGTTCTTGGAAACCATTCTAAGGAACATCTGGTTGATCCGGGTTTGTAACTGGGATAACTGAGCTGTTCCAGGGTCCTCACACTGAACTAATCTATTAATGGGACACACTCACTTATTTATAAATACATATTTATCTATTTTAATTGAGGATTATAAATATGGTTCAATTACAGGCGTCGCGGGTACTGATGGATGTTTTTTCCCTTGCCTATTGCTCCTATGCTCCAGTTTTGAGTTGAATGTAATCCAACAATTTGCTGAATGTAATTCAGCCCTTGATCTGGTGAATTACCTGCCTTCTCTGCTGGGATTGGATGTAGTCTAACCCAAGGAATAACCTAATTCACCTTACTCCGAGCCAGATGTAAGCCAGTTCCTGACTCTACCTCAGCTGGGTCTACTCTTAGTTGATGTGATCCAACAAATTGGATCGATCGATGTAATCTTCCCGTTCTCTGTTGAATTGGTGTTGGCACCAACCAACCTTCTTCCTCTGAGTTTACTCGATTTCCTCTTCTAGAGTTTCACCTACGGAGAACCTACAATTTGGCCTGCTGTCGGAAAAAAGTTTTGTTTCGTTGTCCGCTTCTTTTATATGTTGGCATCCTATAGCAATGCAGCTTTGTAGCAACTACATTCTCTCAAATGTTGTGAGATGCAATGGCGACAGTAAGTTCTCACAGCCATTGTCTATGGTTGTTGCTATCGAACATATTTGATGTCTATTGTTACTGCTTGTGTATGTTTGCCTCCCTCTCTAGTTTTCATCCCCTTTCTCTCCTTTTACATTGTAGATTACTATGAAGATCATGAAATTGATTTTGGAAGAATATAAAAAGATTTGTTATTTTATAAAAGTCAACTTTTCAATTGAGGTTTTCGAAAATCCAGCGATCATTATTTAATATAATGTATTACAATTAGACTAATCAATGATCACTAAAGCGTACCTATTGAAAAGTTCCAGGACTTACAGAACTAGGGCACAATTCTGAATACCTCTTGTGTCTAAAGTAGTTTTAGCAACAATGTTACTTCAAACAAATACATTAAATGTCTTTCATTTCTTTTTTTTTCTATGTGAAAACCTTTTTAAAATCTTGTACGTAAAAGCATTAGAAGACGGCTTAACCTAGTTGCACAAAAACAATTAGTAAAATATTCATATGTGCACGTATATTATTGTTATTGTATTTATGTTTTTTTAACATTGTTTTAGAAAACATCTAAAAAAAAATAAATAAAATGTTAGTCTTTGATTTTTACCCGAGTACTTGCATAATGAAGTAGTTGCCATTAAATTCAAAGGAAATGCGTTAAAATTATAGAAAAATGTGGCATTTTTGAAATAGAAATTTCTTTGTGGTACAAAGGAAGTCACAAAAAAAAACATATTGAAATTAAAAACTGTGTTAACGAATATTCTGTAGAATGAATTAAAGCAAACACAAAACTGCATTTCATGTTATTTGACATTAATGTTAATGATTGTAAGCATAGATTATCCTTTGTGTTTCAGTTTAATGGTACTGACCCATATTGTCGCTGGTTTTTATAATGAAAAATATGTTTTAACAGAGTTATTTATGAAAGATTGATTGAAGCATTAAAATATAAGCAATGATTACAAAAAACAAGCAACGAAAAGTCAAATGACTTCCCAAATCAAGAGTACCAGGAAAACTTATTGATCCGAGAATAATCAAAAATAAATAAAAAAATTTTGTTTAAAAAAATTGTAATGAATAAAAAACTGACCCATAAAAAACAAGTTTTTATTATAATCCCTTTCTTTGTAAATTAATTATCATATAATTAAATAATTGATTGACTGAAAATTAAACGAAAATTTGTTAGATCATTTTTAACCTTCGCCATGAATCTGCCTGCAAAGTTTCAGTGCGATGGGATCATGGGAAATGGGCTCGATCCAAAGTTTTTTTTCGGCAGACAGACAAGCAGACACTACGTGTTAAGATAAAGGGAGTAAAAAAACAATTAAGGGGAAGAACAATTTACGTAAAACTAAAATTTAAGCCAAGGTCCAAATATGTTCTGACGGTAACAAATAATTGCGTATTATTTGTATATAAATTTTTGAAAAATTTTTTCCACTTGGATTTATGTATCACCGAAATATGCATTTTACAAATATCAGCCGATTCTTCAGTTATCGGAAAACGTTGATTAAGCATTTTATTTTTGATGCTCTTTACTATCGGACTCAAACACTCTTACTCTACGATTCTTCACATGTTCCGATATTACAAACATTTTTTGAAACAAGGCGATCAAATTTTTCAATGATTGCTTGCCCCAGTCGTAAAGAACCTTTTTTTGAGCGATGGTAAAAAAATGGGAACAAATCTTTTTCACGGTCAAGTGTTCATGCAATATTGAGTGTACTCTGTAAGAGAACTTGTCGAACCATGACAGCTAAAAGAGCTTAAGTGACAGATATACGATTTTCGCTTTTTAATGAAAATCAGTCATTTAGGATCATTTACATCAGCTATTAAAATTTCAAAGGTGTATGAAGCAATGAAAAATAAATTATAGTACTTGTTAACATGATAAGCAAGAAAATTATAGCCGGTTTAGACCGACTATAGATACCCTATAGTATTAGTTTCGAGAAATGATATTAGATCTAACTTTTCTGAGTTCATAATTGGATAAAGAAATTAATAATAAACCTAGATCCAGTGGCCTTAATCTTAATTTAAGCCTTGCAAATATGAAAAAGTCCATATCGGATTTTATTTTTCTATGGGGATCAGCTCAAAAAATGGACTATATTTAATAAAGTCAGTCATTTTACTGAAAAAATACAAATTCGAGAAAGCTCTATGTATTTTTTTTATTTTTGTTAGATGAATATCGGGAAGGAGCTTTATATAGGAACTATGACTGAAAACGGTCCTACAGGTTTTTTTTTTGACTACTTATTTAGTTGTATACTAAACACGCATAAACCAAACTCTAAATATAAGTATATGATAATCTGTATACTACGTAAATTTAGGTCGAACTCATGTGGGTTATTTGTATGGGGAGTACTTTGGACCAATTTTCACTAATTTCAAAATCGATAGTAGTATGGCCAATAGAGTGTCATCAAAATATATTTATATTTGTGATTTGTAGTTTGATTCCTAGGTTTACATGGGCTCACAGACAGACAGGCGAACGGACGGACATGGCTAAATCAACTGAGAAAGTGATTCTGAATAGATCGGTATTATAAGAGGTGGGTCTAGATCAAATAGGTTAAGTTAGGTTAGAAGTGGCTGCTAATCCAAAGGAAAAGCACACTTAGACTCTGGGGTCCATTGTGATACCACGGGACGAATAGGTGTCCACTCAGTCCCCACCGTAAAACCAGTTTGAAGCCCCTGATATGTGAAATTTCCACATTTGAGAGATCAGAGAGATCGTGAAGAAACGGCGATCCCAATGTTCGGAATCTCGTTCTGGAGAGCGCCGGGCAATAGCAAAGGAAGTGTTCTATGCTCTCCACCTCCTCCACATCCATGCAGCTACGACGGAAGTCATTTGACGAGACCCTGAAGCGTTCAGCGTGTCTCCTTTTGAGGCCCAGTGATAACAGCAAGTACTGTTTAAATCTTCCCACGGGGGAGTGGTAGTAGCGCACTAGTGCGCTTATGATTCAGAGCTGGCCAGATTTGTCTCGTGATCCTACACGTTGATCCATTAGCCTATCTTTTACCCATTATTCCAGCAGTGTGAAGCCGAAGTTCCAGACGTGCGGCAGATAAGGGTGGTTCTTCTTTTCCGGAACATTGATTCCAAGGATTTTACCGCGGCCTAACTACCAGAGTAGATGTTGACTGCGGTTTTAGACAGAATATTCCGGGCCAACCAGTCAGCAACTTCCTTTATTGCCAGTACCTCCGCCTAATATACACTGCAACTTGGGCACACAATTTCGATCCGTCAGTGTAGAAATTTATGAAACGCATGCTACCTGGAATCCTCCCAGACCAAGATTCCCTGGTCGGTATTAGAGTGTTGTAGTGTCGTTCGAACACACTCCTCTAAGTGGTGAAATCCACGTTCAACGGTAAGTTCTTGTCAGTCAGGATCACACCATTTCCACAATTATAACCACGCCATTGTAGTGTGCTTCTTAGTCGAATTGCCGAAGAGGCCGCCGACTGCTTTCCTAATATGTCCAACGGTATTAGGTGTAAGAGGATGTTCAAGCATCCGAAGGTGTAGTACGAAGGGCATCAGTCATACACATGGAAGCTATTCTCTGTACCTTTTCAAGAAGGTTGGTATTGGAGGCCTTCTCTAGAGCAGACCACCAAACGATGACCCCGTACAGCAGTATTGGGCGAACCACCGCTGTGTAGATCCAGTGAGAAATTTTCGGGCTGAAGCCCATTGCCTTCTTCGCCCCTTCCTCCAAGTTACGTCTGAAGTTCAGCTTCCTGTCCAGGAATACGCCAAGATACATGGCTCCATCAGAGAAGGCGATTTCAGTACCGTCAAGAGAAATAGGATCCTCGTGAAAAGAACAAGTTCCATTTTAGTCGGATTTAGCCCCAGACCGCTAGATAGAAGTAGTTACACACATTAGTAGAAACTCATTATAGCCTCACGCCATAATGGTATCTGTAATATTAACAGGTAAGGCGATTTCTTGTGACCGATTTTAAACCTTCAATTATCTACCGATTTGGGCAGAAAGTACCTTATCTGAAAGGTATTTCTTTTTAGCTGTCCACCATATTTACAGATTTGTACCATCTGGAACATTTTTTTTTTTTTTTTTTGAGTAAAATGCTTCTAAAGATCCTACTAACACATATTTAAGATCCAAATAAAAAGCTGTACAATGCTGTATGTGTGTTTATTAAATTTGTGTTGCATTGTGAATTGGCTAAAATTGATTAGCATACCTTTAGGCTCTTATAAAAGTTTTTATTAACAAACCCAGTTATATATGTTCTGTGTGTTCAACAAATATTTATAATTGAATGAAAAAATAAATTTTCCTAGAATTTGCTCTAATTTCGAGGGCTGGGTTCTGCTAGTAGAGTATAAATATTCTCTTGTAAAATTTAAAATTTGGCACTTAACCCATTTTTGCCATGATGGTTCGTTATAACTAGGGATGCCTCAATCTCACGATAAGTCACTTTACGGTTTTGCAATGTTATTTCAAGCACAGCGTTCATATTTCCTGGTAAAACATTTTGCACGAACTCCACGGAAGATCTAACGATAGTCTCTATTGCATTGAGCAAACCAGCAAAAAAAGTCTAAAGTTAATCTGCATTTTATTAATGATTTAATCAACTTGGAAAGTCGCACTCATAGAAAACGGATTTGTTGTTGCATCCAAATTGATGGCCAACCGAATTACGGTGAAGTTCATAACCGAATTTACAATTGATTGCAAATACCATTCTATTGTCTTAAGATTTTATCACAATGGATAATGGTAAGTTGCTATAAAATTTGTGTTGATACAATCGAAAATTCGGTTATTAAACTTTAGAACAATTTGGTTGGCGGATCTTTTTTCTGTGTGTAATAAATCATAAAACACAATTTTTACGATATAATCGGTGTTTTGGCAGAGATTTTTCAAGACACTTCAAACAACCCATATAGAACATGGCTCAATGTCAATAATATTGTCAAACATTACGATTCTGATTTCAGCGTAAAATATAAATTGGAACTTTTGTATCATATACAGATTAAAGAGAATAGCGGGAGGGTACTTTATATAGAAACTATTATTTATTTTACTTTTTTCGCTAACCGAATTGTTCTATAGTTTAACAAATGTTTTTTCGAACGTATCAACAGAAATATTTACTCTTACGACAATAAAATTGTGATCACAATCAACCCGAATCTGTTTTCTCTGTGTAATAATCTGTATCTTAGAGTATTTCAAATTATTGAGGCTATTGCAATCGTCCTTAAGCCGATTTAAGATAACTAGCAGATTCCAGCGTTCGAAATTCGAGTGCAATTCCTAGGCAGTTTTATTCAACTTAGCCAATTCACAAACCAACACTTTTATGGTTTATTATTATTGTGAATGAAGATAGCAAACTCATTCACAAACACATTAACAAATTTAGTAAAACACACATAGCATATGTATAATTTTATGTATGTGTTAGTAACAATTTTAAGTGCAATTTACTCAAAATAAAGGAAAAAATTTAAAAATCTGTAAATCTGCAAAACGGCTAAAGATAAATACCTTTCAAATAATATAAGTTTGATCAAAATCGGGTTAAAACGGTAGAACAAAACATCGGTCACAAGAAATCGCCTAGCCTATTAATATTATAGATATATCATATCGCAGGAACGTGTTTGACATATGTATACTCTACTTTAATATCAATTTAACAGACTTAACAATTCCTTTAATGGCCTGCTTCGACACTTGCTGCAACAGGTATACGTACACTTGATGATGAAAATTTAAAATTTTAATAAAATATTTTGAATCACCAATTTTTTACCATTGACAAATTGGGAATTTTAATTGTTTTTCAAAAAATTGACAGAACGTTTCAACTTTTTGGTTTACAACGCAAAAAACGCAGTATGGCTACTATAAGTGGCACAAAAAGTTTTCGTACATTTACATTATGGGGAATGTCATGAATTATGCAACGACGTACATGTCTGTTACATCGATTTTATTTTAGTAGACAAAGTTTTAATTATAATTTTTTTTCGAATCTACATACTGAGATTAGAGCCAAAATCAAAGATACCGGTCTTGAAGAGAAAAATATTATTGTAAAATTTAGAAATGAAAAAAGAGTACAAATCCGACATCCATGAAGATACCGTTTGCAAAATGTTAAAAAAAAATGACTATCATGGTCGTGTACCATTTAGCCATTCTTTTCCGATCTTATTGGATCCAATTTGATCCGTTATAGACTAAAGCACGTTTCAACATAACGAAAAATGAACTTGCGACCGTCCATCTGTAAGTCCGTCCATATCTCTGTTGAAATTACGCTCACTCACCAAACCATTTTCCTAGATAATCTTAGTGTGACGTTATTTGTTATTATTTCGAGCAGGTTGGTATTTAAAATGGGGTAAATTGTGCATCTTCGTACCCAGACATGACCTAAAATATGGAGATGCCTCTAAAAATTCAGTGTGTTTGAAATAAATTAGTATAATTATTGTGGGTGCCAAATTATTTACTTTTTCAAATGTTTTATTTATACTAGCATAGCCCAGCACTCGAAATTCGAGTGCAAATTCTAGGAAATTTAATTTTTTCATTAAATTTTTTCTTTCAATATTTTTTTTAATTTATATACATAAATAATTTATGAATATTTAAGTAAAATTCATCCTAAAGGTATGCTAATCAATTTTATAAATAACAATTCAACACAAGGCGTGTTATTAAAATTTAAATTAAAATTGATTAGCATACCTTTAGGCTCATATAAAATTATTAATTATAAATACTTTATTTTATTTAATTTAATACATTTTTAACACATATTATACATAAGTTTTATCATTCGGCATTTCTCCTCCGTATGAACTATAACTGTACCTAGTTTCACACTCCTCCGTAACCGCATTTTGCTTAAAAAGCGAACAAAAATTTTTCTTTCACGTATTAATATATGGAATTGTTATAAATAGTGGAATAAGTGCAGATATTAATGTTAACGTAAACCCAGGAGGGTATCAAAGATTCGGTGTAGGCGAATTTAACGCTAACTCGCTTTCTTTATGATTGAGTTAAAAATTTATTTTTTAAAATTGCTTTCTTTATTTTAGGTTTTTTACATGAGT
Source organism: Cordilura impudica (assembly GCA_963682025.1). Classification (NCBI taxonomy): domain Eukaryota; kingdom Metazoa; phylum Arthropoda; class Insecta; order Diptera; family Scathophagidae; genus Cordilura; species Cordilura impudica. The sequence goes on along the minus strand of OY821518.1, from coordinate 41,896,351 downwards.
AAAAGTTATTAAGGGCAATGAATTGTTTAAATAGATTAAAATTTATCAGGAAAAAATTCAACTTACTTAATTTTTTCTTATATTTTTTTTTTTTCGTAATATGACAGTTTTAATTTTAGGTGTACGGATACTTTTTCTAGCAAGTGTATATATTACATATACATATATTGAGAACTGTAAACTTAATGCAAAATATTAATCTATCATGGCAAGTTTTCTATAGAAAACTCAAGTCCATACACACAATCAGACACACAAGGACTTTTTGTGAGTGTTGCTTTTATGGCAAATGTTCAAGTTTTTGTGCGTTTAGTTGGTTAGTGGAAGAAAAAAAATTCTATACTTCAATTCAACTATTATACCAAAAAAAAAAAAAAAAAAAAAAGGATAAAAAAGAATGGGATACACCCACTGTTGAAACATGTATAATGTTTCATTTACACACACATAAAAGAAACTCTAATTTACTAGAATTGAGGTTATACAGTTTTTCATTCTTTACCAAATAAATTTCGGAATCTGTTGCGGTTTACTGGGAAACAAAAATAGTTAAACTAAGGATTTTGAGGTCAGATGTTAAGTTTTGAAAAAAAAAATTAAACATTTTAAGCTTCAACAAAATTTTGAAAAAAAAAATGATTTTAATAAAAAAGTCAAAGTGAAGTCATTACTTAAGAAGCACCAACTTCTTTGAATGTTATTTTAGATAATTTACAAAGAAACACTTTTAAAACTTCACAATATTAAACAGAAATTGAGAATATCCAAATTAATATTTAGAATAACAAAGTCCTAAAGAGAAGTAAAAACATAAAAATGCAAATTTCAAGGAAGAAAAATTTTATATTAAAAACAAGCCTTGTTATCAAATCTACTGCCCACATTAACCCTTTGGCGACTGAAAATTTTTAATTCTTTTGGTGAATTCGTGCTAGTAAACCCAAAATTTCTAAATAAAGTTGTTGTCCAACTCCTAATATGAAAAAATCCATGTGACTTGCTAATATGTTCCACTGGTCGTCAACGATCATTATTTGTGAAAAATTTATTTACTGTGATCATATTGAGCAGAGTGAGTTTTAATTTCATTTTTGCGTTAATAATAATTTTTTTGTTTATTTGTTGTTGTAAATCACCAAATATAGATCACACAGTATCGAGTACTACTCTTTTTGTGTTTTTTGACCCTCTGCCCAGTATGTCATACCGTTTGTAACGCATCGAATAATAAATTTCCTGGCTTTAACTTTAAGATTTATTATAATTTGAATTGTAATAAATATCAAATAAATAAATAAATAAATAAATAATAAAATTTGCGACCCCAGGAAGTATGTATGTATATCTTCGAGTCGATATAGTGGACGGATGTCTGTCTGTCCTTCTGTCTGTCCGTCTGTTTGTTGATGTCATGCTCATTCACAAAATAAACTATTTATCTGGGTAAACTTAAGACAGTATTTTTTGTCATTAAAGTGGGAGTAAATTGGGCACATTGTGCCTAAAAATGGGCTAAAAGTATGGAGACACCTCTAAAAATATTAAAAATTTAGTGTGTTTGCTGTAATAATTTATTTTTGGTATTAAGTTTATAAACTTATTTACTTTTTCAAATATTTTGTTTACTAGATAATATTAATAGGCAAGACGATTTCTTGTGACCGATGTTTTGTTCTACCGATTTATCCCGATTTTGACCAAACGTATATTATTTGAAAGGTATTTCTTTTTAGCTGTTTTGCGGATTTACAGATTTTTAAATTTGTTGCTTTATTTCGAGTAAATTGCATTTAAAGTTGCTACTAGCACTTACATAAAATTATACATATGCTATGTATGTTTTATTAAATTTATTAATGTGTTTGTTAATGAGTTTTTTATCTTCATTCACAATAATAATAAACCATAAAAGTGTTGGTTTGTGAATTGCCTTAGTTGAAAAATAAAGCTGCCTAGAAATTGCACTCGAATTTCGAGCGCTGGAATCTGCTGGTTTGTTATAAACAGTACAATAAGTGCACATATTAATGTAAACGTAAAACCCAGGTGGAGGCTGTCAAAGATTCGGCATAGCCGAATATAATACTCTCACTTGTTTTGTATATATTTCGAATTAATTTCTTGGTTCTTTGTCTTTAAAAGTTTAATTTAGTGAACAATTTTTTTTTTTTAATTATAGTTCTGCGTATTACAGTGTACGTAGGGCTTTTTGGTCAATTTTATTAAATGTAAAATAAAAATTCCTTATTTCATTATTTCCCGACGTTTCGTTGAGTTTTTGTCAACATCTTCAGGGGCATTTTCAGTTCTGCTAAGTTCAGTGAATAATATAAGAAAATAAAAAAGTAAAAATCTTCACCTTTTTTACCTTTGATAACCAATGGGACACCTATGACCCATGTATCTTGGTCTTGATATTTCTGAAAAATTAAAGGATTGAACCAAAACTCACCAAAATTTTGTTCGTGTAGGTCCAATAGTATCCGAGAAAACGTTCTTAAAAATTATTGAAAAGAAGTATTTTTTTTAAATTTGACTCTATATTTTTTTTAGCCTCTCAGATCAGAATGATCCAATTAAGTAGTATAATCTGTAAGGTAGAGCTTTCCTCTGGAATAGAAGTCAATTTTAAAAAAATCGTTTCGAAAATGTAAAAAAAGTGTTAAGAACCAAAAGTTAATTTCAGGTCTTTCATTATGCCACTTGGCTGGTTCTACTAGAACAATCTATATATTAATATGTGAAAATAAATTTTTAGTTCCCCTTTTTCAGCAATATGCGGGCACGGAGGAATGTGAAAATTAGCATAGTTATAGTTCATATGGGGGAGAAGCTGAGAATGATAACATTTATGTTTAATCTGTCTTAATAATATATGAAATTAATTAAAATAATATATTTATAATAATTCGTTACACCCTGTTAATGTGAATGATTTAAATTATATATCAACACCTTGTGTTGAATTGGGAATTGCCAAAATTGATTAGCATACCTTTGGGCGCATTTAAATATTCATAAAAAAAATATTAAAAGAAAAAAATTTAATGAAAACATAATATTTCCTAGAATTTGCAGTCGAATTTCGAGGGCTGGGCTATACTAGTTACAGTAGATACAAATCCACAATGTTTTTCGGAAAAATCCACTTTGAACAAAATTTCTATGGAACAATTCCCTTCGGATAATTTCACTTGGTAAAATTCCTCTGTGAAATAATATTTAATTTATAATTATTTTAATTTTTTCGTAAATACTTAATGTATTTGAAACGCATTTAGAGTTAAAAATCTCGGTGATTTACAAATAATGGGGATATTTTTCCCTAGTGGAATTGACCTAGTGAAATTGTGGAATTGTGCGTAGGGGAATCAGCCAAAAGATTCATGGAATTCAAATAACAGGATTTCTGAAGGTCTTCAAAATTTTCATTACAGGTAGCAACGTTCAGCTGAGCCATTTCTTTAGGTTTAGAAATTGAGAAATAGTCACTGGAGGCTAAATCAGGGGAATATGGCGAATGAGATAGCAATTGGTAGCAAAATTCAAGGAATCTTGCCATTGCAAGATTCATCATTGTCATAATGAAAAACTACTTTCTTCTTAGCCAAATGCAGTTGCCTATCTGAAGTCTTTGTTTAGTTCGTCCAATACGTTGGCATAATATTTACCGTTTGTCAGTAATAAATCTGGATTGTGTCGCGTACATAATTAAAAACTTTCGTCATGATCTTGTTATCCGAGAAATCAATTACTTAGACTGCTTCTTGGTCTCTGGTGTGTTATAATGGATCCATGTTTTATCCACAATTATAAACCGGCGCAAAGCTTCATCCTTATTGCGGTTGCACCATACCAAAAACTCCTGCGAAGTTGGTCAATTGTGAACAGGCGCGTTAGCCATCTATAAGCCAACTGATAATAAAAAATCGTAATGATAAAGCCATATTATATGCCTACAATGCCTCACATTCTCTCTCTCGGATCGGCCAATATTATATCGTAAGATTTTCCAAATTTATTGAGACGCCCGCATTTACTAAATGGAGTGAAAAGTACGTGGCATAACAACGAAAAACCAGTTTTTTGGATTTGAAATTAATTTTATTCTTTAAGGTAATCTCCGTTAAGTGAAATGCACTTCTTTCAATGATCCTCCAACATCTTGATACCCTTGAAAATATAGGATTTGCCAAACTCGTCATATCAGTTTCTGATATGACTTCTTGATTCGTGGAAAATCTCTTTCCCTGAAGTCATTTTTTCAAGTTGGGGAACAAATAATTATGGGTGGGGACCACATCTGGAGAATACGGGGGTGGGGAAGCAATTCATAATGTATAGACTTCAATTTTTGTGAAGCTAAAGTAGATGATTCACCGGTACATTGTCATGATGGTACAAGTTTTTTGGTAGTTTTTTTTTTTAAATTTCTTCATCCAATCTGTCCAATAACTCAACATAGTACTTGGCAGTTATTGTTTTTCCTTTCTCCAAGTAATCAATAAATATTATACCACGTACATCCCAAAAAAATACTGGCCATTAGCTTTCCAGCCCATTGTTGAGTATGTGGCCGCTTTGGTCGGCTCTCGCACGCTTGTAACCACTCCGCAGACTCTCTATTGAACTGCGGTGTATAACAATGAATTCATGTCTCATACATTGTTATAAATCGACGTAAAAGTTCGGTTGAATTTGTTCAAACATATCCAAAGGATACTTTGAATCATGAACACGTTTCAGTTTTTATTCAGATGTTAAAAATTGCGGCACCTTTCGAGCAGAAAGCTTTTTCATATATAAATGATCATGTAATATATGCCGAACTCACTCTGTTGATATCTTTATGATGCCGGCAAACTCACTCAGTTCAATATTTCGATTATCCAATACAAACTTATGCAGTTTTCCTAAGTTTTCTTCGGTAACTGCCTTATTTGGACGACCAGGGCGATCTGCATTATTTGTGCTCGTAAAACCACGTTTAAATTCGGAATACCACCTTTTTATCACTAAATATGATGGCGAAGATTCACCATAATGTTTACTAATGTATACTTCAGCTTGTGTAGTATTTTTTCCCACAAAAAACATGGTTTAATTAAAGCACGGAACTCGTTGCAATCCATTTTTTCTCAAGCTTTAAAAGCAGCATCATTTTTATAACGGTAACTTTTTTTCTAATTATTGAAATGTCATGAAATTTTTAAAACGTTTTTCTAATAGTTGGTCATACTGAATAAACATAAAAAATTGCACTTGTCACGCCATCTATATGTGAGGCATCGTACTTTTCAATCCATATGGTATTTCAAACATATTTGGGAATATAAGGTTCGATGGGCTAAAGAAGGAGCTCTACTTAATCTGAGACATCCACATTTAGATTAAAGTCTCTGATGGCAGCTTGTTTTGCGCTTTTTCGCCTAACTATTGCAAAAACTTCAGTACAGTTAGATTTAAATTAAACCGCAACAGTTTTTTCAAAGAAATGTTCTTAATTCTGCAATTCTGTTTCTTTCTCAGGTATTAATTCCATATTATGTATGTGTATGAAGTATTAAAATCAAGTCACATTTTCGCACAAAAATCAACGGTTTTTTTTTTTTTTGAAAACATAACAGAAAAAGAACATTCTGTGAGTAATATTATTCGTCAAAGCAATTTCAAATCATTTTGAAATACTTTTCATACCTACGTAATTAATAGATTGCATATGCATTCCAATAATTTTTTTTTATAAATATTTTAATGAATTTTCTTTAGACCATATTAAATTACTTTGTTTATACAACAAACTGCAACATTACATTGCACAGAACATAGAAAACCAACAGACTGACACTAATCCATGACGATAGAACGAATACTTTACATGAAATGTCCGTTTAAAAAAATATACATTTTTTCTGTTGCCTATCAAACTGCAAAAATATATTAACCCTTTAACTTTGGAAGAAGGTGAATTCCTAAGGTATTTTTTTTTTAAATCTAATCTTTAAAAAAAAAATCACAAATAAAATAGAACGAAACTAGATTTTTCTATACATGATTTTAAATAAACGAAATATAGAAATATATTTTTAGTTTATTTTTAGTTTAAAATCAACTTTACTGCATTTCTTAAAAAAAAATTCAAACCACCAAAGGGTTAAGGCTTATGGATATGCACTAGTATGTGTGTATTGTAATATTTGTAGTTTAGAGGTCTATTTGTCTCTGTAGTTTTGCTGCATAACCGTAAAGTCTGTTACAATTTACGATATTAAGACTTGTCTCCTATAAAGCTCATCTCAATGTTCAAATTGTATAAAAAACGAATAAAATATTCCATTACAAACATGGGAGTGACATCAACAGCAGTGATTGTCGCAATGCGGTCTGCCACAAACAAGCAGAATAAATTTGTATAGATAAAAACAGCCGTATATGCGGTTGGGTCGATATTTGAAATGCCCTACACTCATTCTAAGAAAAAGAAAGAAGAAATTTATGCATCCAATTCAAAAAATTCAGGTTGAATCGTAAATTAGTAAGGCTGAAATGTTTTTTCTTTCCTCTATCTCATATCCAATTGTAAATCCATTTTTTTTTTATTCCCGAAAAACTCTAAGAGAGTGTTACCATAACCGATGTGATGTATGAAATTTAAGCTTTCAGTTTACCGATAACACATTTTTTTATACCCTATACCACTATGTGGTTTGGGATAATGACTTTGTGCTGCTGTTTGTAACTACCAAAAATATTTGGCCTAGACCCATCTTTTATTATACCGATCGACTCAGAATCACTTTCTGTGTCGATTTAGCAATGTCCCTCCGTCTAAGCTTGTGTCCATGTAAAGCTTGTAATCAAACTACAGGTCGCAAATATGAATATATTTTGATGAAATTTGGAATATAAGCTTTCATCTGCCGTAGGATGAACGCTATTGAAATTGGTGAAATTCGGTCCATGTTCAGACCTAGCCCCCATACAAATGACCCCTATGAAACCGACATGAAGTGCCATAAGATCCAAAATATAATATAGATCTCATTCAAATTGGGTTTGTATGTGTTTATTATATCCATTAATCAGTAGTCCACAAATAGGACAATTCTCAGTCATAGGTCCCATATAAGCTGCTTCCCGATCTTCACTTAAAACTATCAAAAAACAAAAATATTTGCACAGATTTTTCTCAAATTTGGTCAAGATCGGTCCATTTTTCGACCTAGTCCACATATAAATATAGCACCCGATATTAACTTTTTCATATTTGCAGCAAAAAAATTAATAACAATGCCACTCAAATTTGGTTTATGCTTATTTTCTATATCGAATTAATTGGACCGAAAGATAGGGTCTCTAAACCATGGTATAGGGTAACATATGGTCGGTCTAGACCGCCTATAATTTTCTTACTTGTTATATTTGTATTTTATTCTTCCTATCAAAAATAATAATTTGGCATAACTTGAAATAAAAATTGCGAAAACGTATTTCCAAAAAAAAAAAAAAACAAGAAGTAAGAGTATCAAATTCGGATAAGTCCGATCTTTGATACCCTCCACCTGAGTTTTACGTTTACAATCGAATGATCCGAAAAACAGGTAACAAGTATTTCGCAGAATTACAGTTATCGTGTTATTGGGGTTTAAATGAGGGGAATACAGAATTTTTACTTTCAACAAAGTGCTCATTAAACTAATACTCGCAGATTCCAGAGCTCGAAATGCGAGTGTAATTTTTAGGAAGCTTTATTTCGCAACTTAGCCAATTCACAAAACCAACACTTTTATGGATTATTATTATTGTGAATGAAGATAACAAACTCATTTACAAACACATTAACAAATTTAATAAAACACATGCAAAAAGATATATCCTAAAAGTTGAAAAAGTATGACAAATCACATTTTTCTTCAAATCCGCTGAAATTAAAACGCTTCCCTCGCCAAATTAAGAACAGTATACCTACAATATTTGGCATTTTTAATCATATGTATTTTATTAACAAGACTTTAAAGTCCATCGGTCACAAGAAATCACCTAGCATATTAATATTATAGATTGGTTGGCGTGGATAATTTCTTTTTGTAGGATGGCACTCACCAGAAACGTGTTATTTATATGTTCCACACCAGTGTGCAGAGGGTATATAAGATTATGATTGCGTTCGTAAAATATTTACGTATATATATATATATTCTTGATCACTATAATAAGCGGATTTGAAATAGCGATGTCCGTCTGTCCGTCTGTGGATATCACGATCACGACCCCAATAGGTTAACGGGGTGGCTCATTTTTAGTGTAAATGACTCGGGGACATCCTGAGCAGGTTGCTGTTTAAAATCATCAAAATCGTTTAAGTAAGTCCTGAGATTTAAATGAAAATGTAAAAACTATGATTTTTCTATATTGTTATTCTTACAGTTGTTACTCTAGCCTATTAAGATTATAGATTTGACAGTTACGTCAGAGAACAGTTTGATATCAAAGATTAATATTGCTGTCAAATGTAGATATCACTTTTTAATATCGTTTCAATTTAACCTTAATTTACAAGATTGAGAACTTATATCAAGTCGTATAATATTTTGACAAAAGATATTAAAAATATGAAAACATGTAAAAAAAAAAGTATGACAAATCACATTTTTCTTCAAATCCGCTGAAACAAAAACGCTGCCCTCGCCAAACTAAGAACAGTATACCTACACTATTTGACGTTTTTAATCACATACATTTTGTTAATAAGACCTTAAAGCGCAATCGTCGATTTCGGAAAATTTCTTGAACAAAATTTTTGAAAAAGTAAAATTGAAGTTTTTGAAATAGCGTTAAAAAATACGTACCGTTTTGACATTAATTTAGAACGGCATAACAATAGAGAAGATGCAAAATACTTAACATAAGATCATTTTGGGATCAGGAGAATGCAAAAATATTATTGTTGTAAATTATTTGTAACTCTTTTAAAATTTAAGCTCGATTTTCTTAATCAAGTGGTCTGCGGCACATTTATTGCCTGGGAAACTTGATATAACTTGGTTGGTTTTCAACCGATAATAGATTGTTTTATTAGAAAGATAATTTACTCTAGATTATGGTTTATTAATTAATTTAATTGAAACGCAATTATTAATACTAGCAGACTACAGCACTCGAAATTCGAGTGCAAATTCTAGAAAATTTTATTTTTTAATTTAATAGACCCTAAAGGTATGCTTCACAATTCAATTCAATTTAAATGAAGAAAACAAACTCAACATATTAACACACACATTAACAAAAATAACAAACACACACATAGCATTGTATAATTTTATGTATGTGTCAGTGGCAAATTCAAACGTCCATAACTCCATAAAAATATTCCAGACGATGAAAATCTGTAAATCTATGTAACAGCTAAAAAGAAATACTTTCAAATGATAAATTTTTTTACAAAATCGGGGTAAAACTGTGAAACTTATATCGGTCACAAGAAATCGCCTTGCCTTTTAATATTATAGATTAAGATTTTTGTTTAAAAAAGATTTTTTTTTTTTTTTAATAATTTTCACATATAAATGGATATTTGAACTTTAAACTCAATGCGCGTCCAGAAAGCATTGTCCGGTTTGGCTCAAATTTTTCGCACTAAAGTTTTAGATACTGTGTCATAATACCCCGACCCACATGTCTTGAAATTCCAAAAAAAAAAAGAAAATTAAAAAATGCCTGTCACCCTAATATATGTATATGCGAGTATGTACTTATATAATCCTGGCAAAATATACATACATGTTTTCTAACTACAATTTAGCAAAAATTTTTTCAAAGATAAAACCAAATTTCAATAAGATATCGAAAATAAACAGCAAATATTGCTAAAAAGCTTAAATTTTTTCTAGCAAATTCAAGTTTACTAACAAATATTAAATCTACTAATGTGTCATCTCTTCATCACTAACTAAATAATTCTACAAAGCCTATGACAACACTAATGTACCCACCTCGTTTCATGGTGGTTGGTAATAAAACAAAGAAAAATAAATAAAAAAAATAAGGAAAATAAAACTATAAAACGACATGAGTTAGAAAGTGGAAAATGTTGCCTGTTAAGCTCTAATACTGTAAGGATTTTAACTAATATTTTCTTTGGAAGTGTCATATTAGTATAAATTGTGGCATGTTAAAAGTTGTTGTGGGTATTATGTATAGGATTACCAACATACTCGTAAAACCTTTAATAACTAGCGACAACAGAACGTCATGACAATAATGATGCTGATGATGATAATGATATTATTGCATGCTTTATAACAATTCTTTGTAATTAATATAAATTCTTAGTTATGAAATGACAGCGAGGAAAAAAATAAATAAATGACGACAACCACGAAATAAACTCAACAGTGTCGTTAAGTAATGAAGGTCAATCTTTTAATCGTTATACCAGTTCTAATTGTCTATAAATTTATGGCGGATGTATGGTCAAGCAAATAATATGACACTATCTAGATCTAAACATTCACAGCTTAATGTATGAACATTTGACGCAGGCCCAGAGATGGACATTTTAGTGATTTTTTTGCATTTGTGTTGATTTAAAATTATAGGAATTATTTAAGTATTGAAATAAGCAGCTTTAATTTATTAGTTTCCAAAATGCTTTAGCAATTAAACCAAAATTTCTATTAGGAAAAGGTACTTTTTTGATAAACGGCAAATTTTGTGTAAGAAAATTTACATTTTAAGAAAATGTAGTTGAATAAGACAAGCAATTTTCAAGAAGAAAAAATGAAGAAAAAGTATTCTTTTAAGCAAAAGGACTTTTTTTTTAAAAGAAAAGTTACTGTTTCAAGAAAAGGGTCTTTTGTCAGAAAAGGTACTTTTTTTGAAATAGTATTTATTTTTTAAAAAAGGTACCTTTTTTAAAAAAGTTTTTTTAGAAAAAATTAATCTTTGTTTGTTAAGAAAATCTACTTTTTTTGAAAAAATACTTTTTTAGAAAAGGTACCTTTTTTAGAAAAGATAATTGTGTTTGTTTATTAAGAAAAGCACCTTTTCAAGAAGAAAAAAATTAAGAAAAAGTATTTTTTAAGTAAAGGAGTTTTTTTTTTTAAAGAAAAGTTATTGTTTCCAGAAAAGGGACTTTTTCCCGAAAAGGTACTTCTCTAGTAAAGGTACGTTTTTAGAAAGGGTACTTTTTTGAAATGGTTATAGTTTTTAGAAAAGGTACCTTTTTTAAAAAAGGTTTTCTTTTTAGAAAAAATAATTTCTGTTAAGAAAATCTACTTTTTTTTTGAAACAAGTTCTTTTTTTTAGAAAAGGTACCTTTTTTAGAAAATATAATTGTGTTTGTTTATTAAAAAAAGCTACTTTTTAAGAATAGGTATTTTTTTAGAAAAGGTTAGTGTTATAGAAGAGTTACTTTTTTAAGAAAGAAAATACTTTTAAGAAAACTGTTTTAAGAAAAGTTACTTTTATACGAAAGAACTTTTTTAAGAAAAAGTAATATTTGAAAAAAAGTGCTTTCTTTAAGAGAAGGTACTGTTCTAAGAAAAGGTATATTTGTAAGAGACGGTACTATTTTAAGAAAGGTAAGTTTTTTAAGAAAAGTTACCTTTTTAGAAGATTTATTTTTTAAGAAAATTATACTTTTTTTTTAAGAAAAATAACTTTTTAAAGAAAATGTCCGTGTTAAGAAAATATATTCTTTTAGGAAAACGTACGTTTTTTAAGAAAAAGTTCTTTTTGATAAGAAACAACTTTTTAATTAAACTTACTATTTTTAATAAAATGTACTTTTTTTTAAGAAAAAGTACTTTTTTTATAAATTCAACTTTTTAAGAAAAGATACTATTTTAAAGAGAAGATACTTTTTTTTACAAAGTAATAAAAGCACTCAAAAATATTTATGTTAAAGAAATGGTCCATTTTGCAATAGAGATATTATATTTTTTTTGTTTTTTTTTTTTTTAAGAAAAGATACTTTTTTAAGAACAGCTACTTTTTTTAAAGGAATATTTCCACGAAACATAAACAAAACAAATACAGACATAGGAACAGCTAGAAAATAAAAAATTTGAACCACAACAAGCACATGGAAAATTCATAATTTTCAGGAGTAAATTTTAAAAATTAATTTTTTTTTGATATCTCGCAATCCTTGGTACATTAGGGTGGCACTTCATTATACGGAGGGAAAAAAGAATTCAAAGTCGCGGTCCCACCCCCCTAGAAATATGCGATTAACAAAAAAAAAACTGAAAAATACAAAGTTTTGGGCTAATCAAAAAACAACATTGGTTAAAAGTTGTTTTAATTTATATTCGCGAGCAATAAGCATATAATTGCAGCAAAGATATATCACAATGGATTATTTTGATCCCATGAGCACTGCAGGGTTAAATAAATAAAGAATAACCGAATTTTTTTTCTTAAATTCTAAGTAGTGTTTTCATCGCCTCTAATAGAAAAACTCGTTTTCGGTAATTTTTATTTAAAAATATCTTAAAATCCAAAGATAGCCTTGGCAAACAATGGGTTAGCGTTCTCGGATTTATCCCAGAATTTAGGAACGGAAGTTCTACACATTTGGTTATTATATTTTTAGCGTGGCATCTAAAAATTCAACAGCACTTACAAAATATTTGAATTTTTTGAATAAATTGTCTTTTATTAGCTGGGGTCATATGTGACCCCAATTCCAAAAGGGTTAAGGGGGTCATATTATTAATAATATTAAAATATAATATTCAAAAATAGAAAAGTGATGAATTTTTGATATAAAGTAATAAGAAAGAGTACATTTAAAGAATATTTTACTAAAATCCCATTTTCTTCGAAATCCGCAAAAATAAAGCCCTTGTCAAAAAAATTCTGGGCAGGGATTTACTTAAAAATTTACACAGTTAATCTATAGCATGTGCTGAACAAAACGTTAAAGTTTTAGATCCTGTTTTTTAAATTTTGTATAAGAAAATTTTTTAAAACTTGATAAAGGAGTTTTAAAAATTTTATCAAAAAAATTTCCCATTTTCGGGTTAACAACGTGGTAATAAAACAATACTTCATATCTGAGTCCTTACAAGTATGGAGACCAAAAAAAATTTATGGCTTTAAGCAAGTTCTCAAAGTTGAAAAAATGCCATCAAATTTCATGGCCGTTTTTTTTTTTTGCACAAAAGTGGTCTGGGGCATTTGCTATTGCTTGGTGAGGTTTTATTCAATTTTGAAGTTTTATAGCTTTTTGAAAGAATAATTTAATACTGATCCCGAATTATATAACAATTTGTGGGAAAAATTAAACTATAGGACGAAATTTTCGTAAAATCTGAAGAAAGTCATATTTTCCTCATATAGACACACTTGAAATTTTCAATAGCGTTGAGGCACGACTAAATATTTTTTGATTGGCCCAAAACTTTGAATTCCTCAGTTTTTTTTGCTATTGGCATATTTCCAAGGGGGTGAGATCGAGAGTTTGAACACTAGTGTGTACTTTTTTTAAGAAACTATACATTTTTAAGGAGTGATACCTTATTTAGGAAAAATATATTTTTAAGCAGTTTTTTCAGAAAAGGTATCTTTTTAAGGAAATTTATTTTTTTTTTTAAATTATATTTTTTAAAGAAAAGTTTCTTTTTGAAGGAAATTTAATTTTATAAGAAAAGGTAGCTTTTTAAGAAAATTAAGTTTTTTTTAAGAAAAATTAATTTTGTAAGAAAGAGTAATTTTTAAAGTACTTTTTAACAAAGAGTACTTTTCAAGAAAAGATAATTTTTTAAGAAAGATACATTATTTAAGAAAAAGTATTTTTTTTATCACTTTTTGTGTACCTTTTTAAGAAAAGGTAGTTTAAAGAATTGCTTTTTTATTAAATTCTAAAGGAACTTGTTTTTAGAAAACTCCTTTTTCAAGTTTTAAAAAAATTTCTTAAACAAAATTTTAAAAAATTGATCTGGCACTTTAAAGTTTTATTTAATACATATTACAGATTAACTGAGTCAATTTTAAGGTAAATCGCTGTGACAGAATTTTCTTGACAAGGATTTTATTTTTTCGGATTTCGAGAAAAATGGGATTTTTGTAAAATATTCTGTAAATGTACTCTTTCTAAATACTTTGTATCAAATATTCATCACTTTTATATATAAAATTTAAAAGTAGAGAATATTTACAGAATATTTTACAAAAATCCCATTTTCTTCGAAATCCGCACAAATAAAATCCTTGTCAAAAAAATTCTGGCATAGGGATTTACTTAAAATTTCACACTGTTAATCTGTAACATGTATTTAATAAAACCTTAAAGTTTTAGGTCCAGTTTTTTAAATTTTGTTTAAGAAAAAGGAGTTTTCAAAATTTTATCAAAAAAATTTCCCATTTTCGGTCTCAATGCGCAATAGGTTAACAACGTGGTAATAAAACAATACTTCATATCTGAGTCCTTACAAGTATGGAGACCAAAAAAAATTTATGGCTTTAAGCAAGTCCTCAAAGTTGAAAAAATGCCATCAAATTTCATGGCCTAGTTTTTTTTTTGCACAAAAGTGGTCTGGGGCATTTGCTATTGCTTGGCGAGGTTTTATTCGATTTTGAAGTTTTATAGCTTTTTGAAAGGGTAATTTTTTACTGATCCCGAATTATATAACAACTTCTCGGAAGAATTAAACTATACAACGAAATTTTCGTAAAATCTGAAAAAAAAAGTCATATTTTCCCCATATAAACACTCTTGAAATTTTCAATCGAGTTGAGGCACGACTAAATGTTTTTTTGATTGGCCCAAAACTTTGTATTTCTCAGTTTTTTTATGCTATTCGCATATTTCTAGGGGGTGAGACCGAGAGTTTGAACACTTTTTGTGTTAAGGGCCACCCTAATCTAGACAGTTGTTACTATAAACAGGGTATAAAAGCTATTGAATATCGCTGGGAGAGGTGTATCGAGCTAAAAGGAAATGTTGAGAAATATAGAAAATTTTCTTCAGATTTGTTGTGTTTTCCTTGTCAGTTCGTGTCATTTGTTTTGAGACAGCCCTCGTAAGAAATATAGATCTTGTTTTAACTTTTTTACAGATAAATAAGTTTTATTTATTATTACTAGCAGATTCCAGCGCTCAAAATTCGAGTGCAATTTCTAGGCAGCTTTATTTTTCAACTTAGCCAATTCACAAACCAACACTTTTATGGTTTATTATTATTGTGAATGAAGATAACAAACTCATTAACCAACACATTAACAAATTTAATAAAACACGCATAGCATATATATAATTTTATGTATGTGTAAGTAGCAACTTTAAATGCAATTTACTCAAAATAAAGCAAAAAAATTAAAAATCTATAAATCTGCAAAACGGCTAAAAAGAAATACCTTTCAAATAATATACGTTTGGTCAAAATCGGGATAAAACGTTAGAACAAAACATCGGTCACAAGAAATCGCCTAGCCTATTAATATAGATTGTTATTTTATTTATTTTTTTTTTTTTTCAAAAAACCTCTTTTTCTCAGCAAGTCTATTTTTTACTAGATTTTCCTAATGTCTTCAATATAGGCGTTAATTTCAGTGATAATCTCTTCATACGGGCCGCTCGTTTTTTTCATTGTTCTATTTAACTTTCTCTATCTGTTTCTTTGTGGCCGATTTCTTTGAGTAAATTTTCACCAATGTCCCGACTAGCCAGAGCTATGAAACTTTCAGTATTAACATTAAGTGGATGACCACACATAATTTAATCCTTTCCTCCATGATTAGATCATTATTTGTCGGCGTTAATCTGAAGCGTATAAATTCATATCTTCAGTGTCACAGTGGTTATTTAAACTTTTGGTATGGTGACCATTTGTTCACATTTAACCTTTAATATTTAAACCCTCCCCCCTCCCCCCATACACAAAATTTCTCTGCTAAATACTTAAATTCTTATACTTCCGTTTTCGTTTTCCACTGTTTTCTTTGCTGAGCGTGTACATTTTAATAAAATTCTCACGCATACACACACTGACAGACAAACTAACTACTTAGAAAGCTTTCAGTATTGTGTAGACTTAGATGTGTGCATGTATGTGTGTATGTGTGTTTGTTTGTGCCTAAGTTGATAACATTTTAGACATTGTGTTAGCTTTAACATTTATTTCTCTAACCTCCCTCTTCTACGGCCTCCTCATCATCTTGTTGCTGTCGTTAAGTGTGTTTCTTTTACGTTTTGCCCTTCTTCGACCCTATTTGCAATTTTGTTTGGTTGCTTAATATCATTACCATTTATATATCACTCTTTTTTTATATTCTTAATGTCTCGACATTGTCGCGTCTAACGACTTTGCCTTGTCTGCTGCCTTTTCTAATATACATTGTCAGTGTCTGTTTTTTTTTTTTTTTTTCGTTCAAATATCATGTTTTTTTTCGTTTGTTTTGGTTTAAGTATTAGCAGATACTTTGGTTCACTCACACAATCTTTTAGTTAAACTAATATCAAAGCAAATAAATTTATTGGGCTGGTTATGGCTGTGAACATTTGTAGTTAATTTAGGCTCACAATGAAAACGACAGGCGAAAAAATTTTAATAATTTAAACTTTCAGGAAAGTTTGTTAACTTTGACTTTGGAAAGATTCTTTATGAATTTTTTGTCGGCACAAGCAGTGATATTTCTTTAGTTAATTCTATAAATGTATTTAATTTTGGAGTAAATATCTTGTTGAAAGCTTTGCAAAACCGCCGTTAGCGACAGAAACACATCTTTTCGATTGCATTTTCTTTATTAAGAAAATTATCTGTACTTACAAAAATATTGGCGAACATTTATATAAATACCTGAAAAGAAAAGAAAGTTTAAAAATTTAATGTTTTGATAAATTTTAAATAAAAAAAAAAAAAAAATTTTGCGTATATAAAATCTAGTTTCAACTTTTTGCTTACATCAACCAAACCAATTCAACAAATTTCTTACTCAAATATTTGAGCATCCAGTTACAAACTAAAGTGAAAAGTTTTTGTTCGAGAACACGTATTTGTCATCTAGTCTAAGGTGACTTGAGGCAAGTGTCAAAACTAAACTAGGACACTTTTGTTCGGCAAAAACAAATAACAGTATAAACTTAAAAGCAAAACGGTATAAAAAAAAGAACTTATGTTAACAAAATTTCTGTATCGCACCACAAAACAAGTTTTTTTTTGCTTCCGAAACTAAGAAAACCCTCACATGTGTAATCACAAACATGTTTTGTGGTACTGCTGGGAGAATTTCCTAAAAAGAATTATAAAACAACACCTTAGAACTAATAAATAGTGTCAGTAGATATTAGTAGAGTATATGTAAGAAACGAAAGAGGATCTAAACATTATAAGCTGAAGGACATATTTTTTTTAGATTGCAAAAGCATCAGTTTACTGCGAGGGTGAGTCAATAAGTCTTTAAGAATTTTCAACAAAGTTGGTTTCCCAAAAATGTTAAGTAGCAAAAAACTTTTCAGGTAAATCCGTCTTTCAGTGGTTGTGGTTGAGATAAGAAATTTTTTTCACTCACTTCTGCTTGAATGGTAATAAGATGAATTAGACGAAGTCCTCCAGCGTTCAAGATTATTTTCAACTGAGTAAATGAATTAACACTACGATTAGTAGTCTCCCATTGGCCTTAAAATATTGAAAAGGTCAGCAGGGCCCTATAACAAATTGCATGGTATTTTGCTTGATGTGGTTTATTTTGATGGTTTAGATTGTTAATTATAGATTATATAAAGCAACTAGCTGGACCCAGCAAACGATGTTTTGGCCTCAATGAATTTTTTATTTTAGTTAGAATCTGTATATCTATATATATAAAATGCAATGTGTGTTAGTTTATTTGTTTATTTGTTTGTTTGTTTGTACCTTATAGGAGACCAAACCTCTGGACCGATCTTCCTGAAATTTTCACAGCATTTAACTGGGACTCTGGCATGATTTTTCGACCAGGCCCACTTTTACGCCTACATTTTTAAAATTATGTAATTGCTCCCATATAGTTTTTAGCAGATTTACTTCAAATTGTATACACATTATACTTCAGGCGAGGTAGAAATAAACATTTCTTACGCCACGCCCCCTTTCACGCCCCTTTTCACGCCAAATTTTGTTTGAAAGTTTTAAACTTTTTGTTCTCTGTACAAATTTGTTCCTTCCAATGGATTTTTTTTTTGTTTGGTAGTATATTGCTCTTAATACTGTTAACGTCGCCATATAACTATGAACCACACCCACTTCACCGCCCCCTTTTTTTTAATTCAGATACTTACTTATACCACTAACAATGTTTGTTATACAAAATACTTTTTGTGTGATATGTATTTACCTAAAGTTTTATATACTTCCTATCTACAGGTAAGGTAGCCATACATTTTTTTTATTACCAAGTCCCCCCTTTTCGCCCCATTTTACCTTAGATTATAATTAATCTGCTTTCAATCTATATATATAAAAATTAATGTGTGTTTGTTTGTGCTGAACCGATCTTCCTGAAATTTTTACAGCGTGTTACTGTGGCTCTGGAAGGAATAATAGGCTATATAAATTTTTTATTGGACAAAGAGGCGGTGCCACGCCAATATAACCCAAAATTTGAAATCGTCATATCTCGGGAATTTTTTGACCTACGGTGGTCATTTTGGTACATATGGTATTGGCATGAATAGAAATACATAATAGAAGAAAAGTGGGCGGGACCACGCACCTTTTTAGAAAAATAAAAAAATCGTAAAATCTTCTAAACTACTGGAAGGATCGTCATGAAATTCTCACAGAAGGATATTTTTGCGAAATAATAAGTCCTTAACTATATAAAGTTGTTAGTGGGCAAAGGGGCGTGGTCCCGCCCATGTAACCCAAAATTTAAAATCGTCATATTTCGGCCATTTTTTAACCTACGGCGATGATATTTGGTATATATCGTGATTTGCGGAAAATTTCCCGAAAACAATTTCCCGAAAAACAGTTTCCCGAAATTACAATTTCACGAACACAATTTCCCGTAATGACAATTTCCCGAAATTACAATTTCCCAAACACAATTTCTCGAAATACAATTTCCCGAACACAATTTCCCGAAACTACAATTTCCCGAAATTACTATATCTTCAAAGAGCTTGTTGATGGCATTTCCGAAACAATACCATCAGAAATTCCGGCCGAAGCGCGAACAATCAGCTCATGACCACTTGATGTAGTTGTCCGGGCAAGATCTTTCAGCTCGTTAACGATTTTTTCTTTAGCAACGAAAGCCGCTTGGCACTGTGATTGTGAAGAGCCTCTTTTTTTATAGTATCGTTGTTATGACCCTACCGGTACAATGTTTTCCTCGATAAAGGATACAACGCCAATAAACGCTATCAACGGACTGACCGTCGTCATGATACAAGAAACCATTCAAAAGCAACCTCGGTTTACCTTTTTCGCTATCCAGGAATTCGAGTGGCATAGTTACTGAGTATTACAACCCAAATAACTAAAAAACTTCGCTATGCAAGATGGTAACGATTCCGTAGCAGCTACTACATGGGCAGGATGTGATGGAGTGAGCGTTATCCGTCGGGAAGTCTGAATACCGAAGTGTTCAAAGTCACAATGAAAAAATAAGCGTATGACACTCCAATAAATAGGTCCGGATGACGAGGGAGGGTGGAAGAGGAAGGGCGCGGTGCGGGGTGGGGGAATTGTTTTTTCGAGAAGTCGTATACTCGGGAAATTGTTTTTTCAAGAAATTGTATGCAGCAAGTTTTTTTTATGGGGGAAATCAAGAATATATGGGAAGTTGTAAACTAAAAATTGGGAAATTGTAATTTCGGGAAATTTTTTTCGGGAAATCGTAATTTCGGGAAATTGTAATTTCGGGAAATTGTTTTCGGGAAATTGTTTTTTCGGGAAATTGTTTTTTCGGGCAATTGTTTTCGGGAAATTGTTTTTTCGGGGAATTGTTTTTTCGGGCAATTGTTTTCGGGCAATTGTATTTGGGGAATTGTTTCCGGGAAATTGTTTTCGGGAAATATTCCGCAGACGATATATCGTATTGTAATTAATAGAAATAGTACTACAAGAAAACTGGGCGGGACCACGCCCTTTTTAGAAAAATTAAAATCCATAATAACTTCTATTAAGCCCTTGACTATATAAAGTTGTTAGTGGACAAAGGGACGAGGCCCCGCCCATATAACTCATGGATTGATTTACTAAATAATGTGTTTTCTTAAATAGGTATACATTCCATGCTAATGTCGGCGGGCCACGTCCCTTTGTTTCCGATTTGTAGGAAGCCAGACCATTCTTCCTTAACCTTTCACAGTGTGAAACTTTCAAATGCTTTTGCCACGCATTCCAATGATCCCAACTGATTCACCATTCGACTTCAAACGATTACAGTTTCCTGTTCGATTAGCGTTTGCGATGTCTGTTAACAAAGCTCAAGGTCAATCTCTGCAAGTTTGCGGCTTAAATTTAGCAAATCCATGTTTCTCGCATGGAAAGTTTTATGTTGCATGCTCACGCAGGGAAACCCACCGACTTATATGTTTATGCTCCAGATGGACAAACTAAAAATATTGTATATCCTAAAGCATTGCAATAATTAATTCTAAATTCAATAAATAATATTTTGTTAATGTATAAATATTTTTTTATATTTTATTTTATAACGATGAGGGGTATGCGAAGCACACCGGGTTAAGCTAGTACCTATATAAAAAAACGTTTTTGCATTTGTTAATGTTAATTGAAAACTGATAAAGAAAAACCATGTTTTATTTATGAAAATGAAATATTCATTTTATTGTAACAGAATGACCAATATATTTCTATTATTGCAATTCTAAAAAAATGAACAATATTTTTAGCTTCATTGTTCTGGCAGTAAATGAATAAATTTGCTGGCTTTCCGACACGGGAACATGCCACATATAGTTGCTCGTGGGAAAAACAACTGTTTTCGAGGTCCAAACCACATATTTGCATTGATTTCCTTGAGATTTATTAATGGTCATGGCAAAGCCCAATCTGATCGGAAATTGCAATCTTTTGAATGTTATCGATGTGTCGGTAGGAATCATAGAAATTCTTGGCAGCAAAACATGTTCTCCTTTAAATTTTCCTTTGAGAATTGTGGCCTCAATAATATTGGACATTATTATCTCAACAATTAACCTGGTTCCATTGCATAGTCTCGGAGCGTTGAGGTTACGTAACAAAATTATTGGAGAACCAACTTTTAATTTTAATAAATGTGGCGGTAGACCGGGCACATCAAGTGAGTTCAAAAATTCTGTTGGAGAATTGACTGCTTCATTTTCTTCAACAACACTATCCATAGATTTGAAAGAAAACGTTTCGGAATCAATCATGTCCTGAATAACAACATTAATATTATCGACATCAACATTTTTTGCGGCTAAAATAGCTCTTTCACTTAACCAATCATGGTTACGATATTGATTTTGAATGTCGGGGAATACATTTTCAATTAACTCATCGCGTGGCGATATAAATTGACAAAAATCTTGTGGATATTTTAATAGTTTGACTGGTTGGGTTAATATTTATTTTACCATTACCAAGATCATATAGTTGTTTTGAAAATTGATCAGCCGTTGGATCATTTTGAATCGTATTCGCATGTTTGTTGTTAATTTGAACGCTACTCCTTAATATTGATGATTTTCAGCAGGTATTTATTTCGTCAGCATAGGTTGATTTTGGTATGACTGGCAATGTTTGACGAAAATCTCCAGATAATAAAATGAGAGGTCCACCAAAAAGTCTTTCATTGCCGTTCAAATCGTTTAATGTTCTATGTAATGTTTCTAAGGAATATTTGTGAGCCATGGTACATTCATCCCAAATAATAATACTGCATTTTTGCAGAACTTTTGCCATACCGGAATGGTTATTGATATTACATATGGCATTCTCATTCGTTTGTATGTTTAAGGGTGCTTTGAGTGCTAAATGAGTTGTACGACCACCATGCAATAATGTTGCGGCTATTCCGGACGAAGCTATAGCCAATGCAATTTTTCCTTACTTTTTGGTTAGAATATTTATATATAAAAACTTTTGTGAATTTTGTAACTCATAAAATTTAAATAAATTTGACAACTTATTATTTTTCGAACGCCAGCGCCATCTACCGGGTCCAACCAAAATTTTTTTGGCATCATCTTACATACATATACATATGTATGTAAAATCGCACCGTAAATAAGAATATTCGAAATAACCCCAGCGCAACCTATCGGGTCCATTTATACATAAAAAAATTTCTTATGATGAAACATACATACATTCTGAATTGCAGTCAAATAGCACTGAAAATAAGAATTTTGTTAATAACTGGACCCCAACGCCAGCTAGAGGGTTAAAACTAAAAAAAAAAAAAAACACAGAAGAGCTCGAGCCGAACCTATGTATGGTGCGAATCTCAGCTCGACAGCTCTTATGGTTCCGGAGATCATTCGTTACAAACAAATGCACCAACGTTTTTATATATGTGACCTTCTCCGAGAAAGGGACCTATGCCCGTTTTCTCAATAGGCGATTATCTTTTATCCCAACAAGAAAATGCCGATTTAAGAAATTTGGTTTTCTCAAAGTCTGGTTTGCTGCTATTTTGCTCCAAAGGTAACCGGCACTCATCCGCCAATTATTTACTTATCGTACAGATAAATTATTCTCCCAACTTTGATATCTTTTTTGAGAAGCATTGCCAACTGAAAATAATTCTCTCAACTTTCATACGTATTTGGAGAGGCATTGCCAACTGAAAATAATGGTTTTGTCGGTACATTGAGAAAACCAAAATTGTTCACAGGCAGTTTATCGGTACAATAAATTTATGTCCTGGTTATGTAACAGCCAGTTTGACGATACATTGAGAAAACCGGCACTAGTGTGTGAAAATTAAGTTTTGAGAAAAAAAAACGCATTTAAAGTTTCTACACTCTTTTAGGTACCAGAAGAAGATAGAAGAAGATAGATACATGAAAAGGCACAAGAAACATTTTTTGTACAATTTCGTTTTTTGTTTACATCTTAAAATAGATGAGAAAATGAAATAAATCACTGTTGTGACGCTTCCTGCTGATTTTCCAGTTCAAGTGTGCAGATATTGCCATGATGCAGCAAGTCTCGAATGCTCATCACAAACTGCTTTGCAGCACGTATAGCAATACGCTGTGGCTTTGCGCTGCCGTGGGTACTCCACACGACATAATTGGCATGACGGCCGATTTGATCGAGGCCCAAAAGGAGGTGGAGCTTCTGATGTCGGTCTTTATACTGCGCACAAGGACCACAAATATTTAGTTATTTTACCTTTACATTGAATGCTTCCACATCGCTTCGAATCCTGGGACAGCCAATGCTGCTCGTTCTTCAATATTAGGCAGTGCTAATTGTGTCGTGAGTAATTGCAAAATATGAACGTCGCTTATCGGTTTTTTTCTGGCTTAATTTCATAAATGTTGCTAATGCAGCAATATCTACCATATTGTAGAACATTGCAAGCGGCCAGCGGTTTATTGAACGTTTGCAAGAATATGTGCCAAACATCTGATCCATTATTTTGTAATCCCGAATAACCATGGACTTCCTTTTTTTAATTGTGTCTATATCGCAAGTATGGTCCAATGTATACGATCCAAATACCGACTGGGGAAGAGTGGGCCAAAAACTCTGTCATAGACAGGGCTGAGATCTCAGTGTATACCGACGGTTCGGAGAATCCCTGACAAATGTAGCGTTTTTCAGGCCAAGATTCACGCAATTCTCAATGCAATGAAAATAATTCTGGAACGGGATATGGATCCAACGACCATTAATATTTGCGAGGACAGTCTTGCTGTTCTCAAAGCTCTGAAATCGAGGACAGTTAGATCGATGTGTGTGAGGGAATGTATCAGGTCGCTCGAGCGGATCCGGCAGCACACCGTGATGCTGATATGGGTTGCAGGACATAGTGGGGTTAAAGGAAACGAGGTGGCTGATGAGTGTGCGCGGAAAGGCTCAGTTTCTCTGAGCGGGACGGTGGACACTGAATCCCTCTATCAGAGCTGTCTAATCTGATTCAAGAGGCAGCTGATCTTGAATAAAAGGCAAGGTGGACGCAACTGACCTCTTGCAGAATGTCTCAAATCCTATGGCCCTTGCCTAATCCAAGGAGAACGAAATCACTCCTTGGTTTTGGTAAAGGGACAATCTGCCTTTTTATAGGAGTACTCACTGAACATTGTGAAATAGGGCGGATGGCTGAACGCATAGGTGCCCCGAGAGTTGATTTCTGTAGGAGCTGTATGGAAGTGGACGAGGAGGAGTCAGTGCAACATTTGCTGTGTGAATGTGCAGGACTGAAGGAGTGGCGTCTTCGATACCTAGGGCAAAGATTCTTTAATAACCTGGGCTGCATAGTAGACGTTCCAATCGGCGACCTTGCGTACTTCTTGAGGGAATATGGCTGGTTCAGGAAGGACGCATAACGGACGAAAGGCGTCTTTTTCACTTGTTCTTTTCTTTTCTTTTTCATCTTCCATACCCCTTACACTATATACCTGTACTCTTTAATCTCTCATCCTATCTCTACCTTCCGGCACTTTTTAAAGGGTATCACAATGGGCCATATGGCCTCCGAGTGTACCCGCCTTCGGACGGGCGACACATCCAACCTAAACTAAGCTAACCATGGTTCAATGTAGACAGCAAAATTACCGCTTTATTCCTCTTCGGAACCTACAAATATTTTATTTAAGCGTACTGTTCCAACAAATGCAGTTTTCTTCCTCATCAATGTAAGTGCCACATCCAACGTGGAGAAAAAATTGTCAGCATAAATTGTGCGGTCCGCATTCCTATATCTTTCCACTTATATATACATAACATTCTGCCTTTGATTTAGCTCATGCTCTTGACCAGGCCACTTCCTAGAGTAAATCATTCCTTTGAGGGGATAAAACGATTTCGAATCGCACAGCCACCATGCCAGTATTCCGTACTTGACTGGCTTAGACGGAACGTATTGTGTAAACCGCGTGAGGCCTCTATATGGGAATAATTGCTCGTCCACTGTCAGCGAATCGTGCGGGATGTAAGCTGTCGCCAAATAGGCCTGCTGCCTTTGCCAAACTTTGTCAATAGCAGCAGTTTTACTGTTAACTAATCGCTCCCGAGGTCAGAAATTTTGTGCAAAATTTATGAATACAAAAGTTTTCCACTATGTGCTTAGGGTATAATGAGTTTGCCCTGATGTTTGTAACTACCAAAAATATTGCACCTATACTCATCTTTTATTATGCGGATCGACACAAAATCACTTTCTGAGTCGATTTAACGATGTCCATCCGTTGGTCTGTCTGTCCGTCTTTATGTCTGTCTGTCCGCCTGCGCGTCCATGTAAACCTTGTAATTAAACTACAAATCGCAAATGTGAATATATATTGATAAAATTTGTTATATAAGCTTTTATCGGCCGAAGCTCAAACGCATGGAAATCAATGAAAATCGATGCATGTTCAGAACTAGTTCCTCTTTGAAATTATCATATGGATCGTCTGTCGGTATGTTATGAATACAAAAGTTGGTCGTACTGGTGTATTTTTGTTTTCGAGTGAGTTTATTTGTTTTTTATACTGACAGAAAAAGGAAGCGGTAGAGTTGAAGTAAATTTTAAAATGTGTCTCACAATGATTGATGGAAAAGTTGCACAAGCTTTAACCGAAACAAAGTCATCGTCAAGCTGCATTATCAACCAAAAGACATCAAGTCAATTCAGCCAAACCCCACCACAAGACAATGCCAAGGTGAATGTCCCCTCTTCATGATAGAATACGTTTTATGAAGCATATTCTTATGATTTGGAATTTGGTCCGTTAAGCGAAACAGTGAGAAAAAACAAAGAAAATGAAGAAAAAAGTAAGCAAAAAACAAATTCAAGATACATTTTTACAGCTAGGCCTCATAATCGACTAACCAAAACAAGCGGAAGGAAACTCAAATGATGGAAATACTGCAAGATTTTTTTTCCGATCCAGAAACTGCACAGGTGTAGATCATGAATTAATAAAATGAGAAATCATCAACGGTTCTAGAGTTGTAGCGGAAAAACTAAGCAAACAAATATCAAGATAAGGAAAAAATACAAAAGGCCTGATAACGCCAAACCCTTTGGAGGTTTTTCTATACTGGCCTAGTAATTTTACCATAACTTGGAATTTCTAACCCCCCTAGAATGGCCGTTGCACTGTGTCATTTTTGTTTATGATTGAATTCAAATATATTCAAAAGTTAGGAGGTGTCATAAGGTTTTTTGTACGGAAGCGTTTCAGCAAGTCAGCAGTGACTGTGACGTATTACTAAGTAGTTACTGAATATTACAAATATAAACCCCAATTGCTGAATTTAATAATCTTACTTGTTTTTTTTCTGCATATTCCTTAAAAACTTTTAAAAGTTACAATCGTTATATAGAACAAAAAAAAAATAATCTCAAAAAATATAGAATAGAATTTATGGTAGCTGTTTTATGGTGTACAATTTAAACTTATTTCAAAATGGTACCCCAAGCGCCGATTAAGCTTACTTAGAAGAAAAAGTTTCGTTGGTTGTTAATCTTGTTTAATTTTCGACACAATTTCACTTAAGATTAATTTAAATTTCGAAGACAATATATTTGCTAAGAACAACTTTGGTTACAAAGTGTGAAATGCTTTATTGGAAATAAGTTATCTGGAAATTTTATCCATTAGACACAGATAAAAAGTATGCTATTCTACATTTTGGCAAACAATTGCAAGCGTATTCAACTTTAATAAACCAAAACACTAAAGCGAAAGAAATTACTTAAGTAACTATCAACAAAAACTATATGACCTATTTTCCGTCAGCACTTCTGGTCGCAAATGCTATTTTTTCTCTTTTTTTTCAGAAATATATACTCTAGAAATATGCTATAAAAAAAGAATTTTCTACATATACTAGTAGCATACTTAAATCCACAGCCAGAAATTCACAACACAATAGTCAGCATTACAATCAGTTGCAGATGCTTTATTGTGGACCGAGCCACCACCCCTAAAAATACCACAGAGAACAAAATATCAAATGACCCACTACAAAATGGTCCAACAATAACAACAAGTATGAGTATAACAAAGAAACTAGCAGCTAAAAAGTTTCCTTAGTTTATTACATATATTGCTTTTTGAACCAACAACAATCATTATTTATATACATTCATCCGCATATAGAGGTTTGACTGTAGTTTGTTGTGGTAGTTGGTGAGAAATTGGTTTCGGCTGCCTGTTTGGTTGTATGTCGAGTCATTTAGCTGGTTGGCTGGTTGTGGTGCTAAAACCCTATGTACTGTTTTGCCGCCCCATATTGGCGTCAAAAGTTTGGGCTGGTCATGACTACTAACGACGTAACGTTTAAACGTCACAGTCTAACCCATTCCGAGAGTCTCCAAACAAAACAGGCGTCGCTTTCAAAACGACAACGAGGAAAACTTTTTCTACAGCAACAACCAAAAAATAATATATATATATATATATCATATATATATATATATATATCATAAGTTCGTGTCTAAACAGAACAAAATAAAAAAAAAAACAAAAAAGAATTTTATATACACAATAAAGAATAACGAAGAAGTAGAGACGTCGCCATATTCTAATAAAAGTGTTTTGATGGTTGGGCGGCCCAAGAAACACTGAAACAAACTTAGCAAAAAAAAAAAAAAATGTTAACCATCATCAGCTGATGCAACTCAAACCTCTCACAGAAGTTATACACTCACGTACATACATAATATCCTAAAAAAAAAAAAAAAAAAACAAACATAATCATACTAACACAACTTCAAAACTGTTATGAACAGTGGGACTGAAGAGATTAAAATAAAATTTTTTATTGAAATATCTCTATACTTGCGCTTTGAATATAATTTTAAATTAAGCGGAAGGACGGAAGCTATCACTAGATGGAAGTAAATTAATATAAACCCAGTGGTCCTTTGTAATGTTATAGCCAACGATTCCCCAACTTTTTCCCAGAAAAAAAAAAGCGAAACAGTACCTCACAAAAAAACGCCAAATTAGAATGAAACGAAATGCACTAGTTATATGTTTGAAAAAAGGTATGAGTATTAACTAACAGATTCCAGCCCTCGAAATTCGAGCGCAAATTCTAGGAAATTTTATTTTTTCATTAAATAAAGACCCTAAAGGTATGCTAATCAATTATAGCCAATTCACAAATCAACACAAAAAACAGACTCATTTTTATTACTAACACACACATATCATTGCATAATTTTATGTAACTTTAAATGCAATTTACTCAAAATAAAGAAAAAAATATAAAAATCTGTAGATCTGGAAAACAGCTGAAATAAAATACCTTTCAAATAATATACGTTTGATCAAAATTGGTATAAAACGGTAGAACAAAACATCAGTCACAAGAAATCGCGTAGCCTATTAATATTACAGATTTTCAAAAAACTTATATATACGGTGGTGGTCCCAGAACAACCCGACCATGAATATGTTCTGAAAAACTAAGCAAATATCTAAGCGACAAATAAAAAAAGTTTGGCCAGAGACCGCCAAACCCTCTGGAGGTTTTACTATACTGGCTTAGTACTTTCACACTGACTTGTAATTTCTCACTCCCCCACAAAATGGTTGTTGCACTGTGTTATAGACTAAAAACAAACAGTTCAAAATTTTTTTTTATAAATTTATTCCATTTATTTCAACCTATTAACAAACTTTATTTGCTTAACAAAATATATCGCAATCTTCTTCATTTTATGTAGAGATTCTTCAAATATTAAAAACATCGGCAAAAGTTTTGTTTGTTCCTTGGTATTTAAAATCAACACTGATTTATATTGATTATTTAGAGTGAGTTTTTAAGATGTCAATTAAACTTTGTACAGTTAAACGTACAATATTTAAAGCTTTAGTCTGATAGTTTAAGAGTTTTAAGTATTAAAATGTCTGAGTTTAACTAAATTTTACTTACATCTCAAAAATCGCTAATCTGTTAAAAACATGGCACTCTAACTTTTTTTTTTTTTTTAAGTTTTAACTAATAAAACAGTATATTTTTAAAAGGACAATAATACCTCAAAAACCTGATTCAAAACAAGATAAGTCTGTACATATGGTAACGCATGCTATTATTAACCGAATTAACGGTAATATTTAGAAAACTTTTCGATAACTTTTTAAATTTTATTTATGTTCGATTAATTGGTTTATCGACATTGCAATTACTAATTTGCAAAATTTGTGCATACACTTGGCAGCTGGCACTGAAAAGATCTTGCACAATTCCAGTTTGGTTACCTAAGATACCTTAAATCAGAAGCATCCTTATCGTTAAATGCACTTGGCTCTTTGCGAGTATTATCAACGTTATTTATAACCACTGTCTAATGCTAAATTGGGCATAGACAGAAACACAACACACAACTATATATAAAAATTATAAAAAAAAATCATACAGAGAGATAGATAGAGAGAGAGAGTAAAATAAATACTAAAAATAGAGACAATTTAGTAAAAATTGCTATAAAGCGAGGTTGCCAACTTAAGAGGAAAAATGGTCTAGATGTTTGGCACTTAATCCTAGGAACTGAAATGTAAAATATTAGAACTAATTCAAGATCTGCTTTTTAAGTAAAAAATATTAAGAAAATGGGGCAATGTCAAAGAGGAATCATCAGTTCAGAATTCTGTGACATTTTTAGTATAAAAATATGCTCCGACAATAAAGACTTGTGTCAGTGATATATTTTATTTTTTAAGGAAATGTTTTTTCTTATAAAAACACAAAAAAATGAAGAGCTAAACAAAATAAGTACGAAAATTATAGTAAGTCTAGACTGACTTTACGTTACCCTACACCATGCGCTTAAAGAAAGGGTCTTAGGACGAACTAATAGGACATAGAAAATAAGCAAAAACCAAATTTGAGTAGTATTGTTAAAAATTTGTTTGTCTTCGAATATGAAAAAGTTAATAGCGGCTATTACATATTTATATAGGAACTAGGCCGAAAAAATGGACTGATCTTGACCATATTTGGCAAAGTCACTTATTATTGGAAAAACATATGTAAACTTATAAACTTATTTTTTTAAACACGACTTAAAATATAACTGAACTCGAACCTGTTTATTGTACATGTTCTGTTTTTCTTTAAGTACACGTACCAGAACATGAACTTCAAATAAAGCAACACTCAAAAATGTGTGCTTTATGTGTGATTGAAACAAAAAGTACGTGATACAAAAATGTTCGTGTAAATAACGAAATATTAAAACGAACACAGTCATGGTTGTGTTGGGCACCGAAGAAATTTTAAAAACAAACATAATTGATATGAAAATAAAAATATGTGTGTGTTGGTCTAAGTTATGTTTGTTTACATATATGTACGAGTTTTTTATTCAGTGTGTGTTTTTTTCTGAACTCTGACAAATTTTGTATGAAAAACATACAATAAAGTCTAATTGAAGTACACTTTATTTTTTTTGCATACGGCGCTAAGTGAAAATCGGCAAGTAGTTTATGTGGAGGCATTGACTAAGAACTTTTTTTTATTTTTATTTATTTAATTTTTGTAATTCTAACACAACAAGAATAAATTCTTATAAGTTACAGTGTTAGACGATAGTAGGATTTAAGTTACATTTATTACAAATGGGTACAATTTCAATTTATTTTTAATAGTTTATAATTTGAATTTTCAAGAATAAAAGAAAGTACAAAAAAGGAAAACAAATTTAACAATAAACATTGCAATATTAAACTTTAAAACTGAAACTTTAATAATTCCTTTTTAAAACGATGTGTGTTGCTAATTGTCTGTGTTGTATTAGGTAGTTTGTTCCAAAGAGCAATTGTATAGATAAAGAATTGTCTCTTTGAGACGTGATAATTAAAGAATGGATTGACAAGATTCTTTCCACGAGGTGATCTTGCAAAATTTATTAACTTAAATAAATAATCTGGTTCAGCCAAATGAATAATCTTATGCATCAGAGTAAGACATCGGTTTTTTAGTAGGTCATCAAAGCGCACATTATACAGTTTGTATGAATATAACGATATACTATCAGTTCTTTTCTTTCTAAAAACGTATCGACCTATATTATTGTATGCCACATTAAGCTTTCTGGTATCAACACTATTATAGTTTGCAAATATTTCACAGCCATAAAGGAGGACAGGTATAAGATAAGTTTTTGCTAAAAGCATTCTTATCTCAAATGGCGTTGACAATTGGACAGACCAAAGATTCCTTAACATCGCATGTACCTTTCCAACAACCGAACTTTCCTACAAGGTTTATTTTTCGACTACTGATGAATGGGTGTAATACCATACACAGAGAAAATTTGTCCGAGATATATACGATATTTTGAATCTTATGGCAAACCTAGTCGATTTCAAAGAGGGACTAGCTCTGCACATGCACCGATTGTCACCAATTTCAATAACCATCGTGCTTTGGTCGATGAAAGCTTATATACCAAATTTTATTATTATGTATTCATACTTGCGATCTGTAGTTCAATTACCAGGTTTACACAGACGCACTGACAGACGGACGGACATAGGTAAAACCACTCAGCAAGTGATTCTAAATCGATCGGAATAATAAAAGATGGGTATACGTCATATGTTTGTGGTGGTTAGATATATCGACACAAACTTATTATACACTAACCACATAGTGGTATAGGTTATAAATATATCGTGCCATGCCCGTGAAAATGGCTTAAGTGGCAAAATCAAAATTTTACAGAATCTGTTTGCTTTTCTTTTTCTCCTATCTCGTCACGATACTTTTTACATCTACTAAATTTTAACAAATAATGCAGATAATTTTAATATGTCGATTTCCATGTCACTTAAGCTATTTTCGCGCTCATGGCGCGATATATTTAATAAATTTAAGATTGTTTATAAAAGAGAACAACCATCCTATAGATAGGTCACAAATTATGATGCTTCTACCTTTTTTGGACGCCTGTATTCCTTTTCTGCAGGACTAGGATTCGGCTCATCGGCATACCATGCGTTTTACTACGACTTCCGTAATCGGATTCACCACATTTTAAGCACCTGAAGGCAGAAATAGGGCTTATGGGTCTATTATAGATAGCAACCCAACTATAGTTGCGTTGCCAGTTGATAAAATGGTATTACGTATGGCAACTGGCAACTGGGAACTGTCAACTTCAGTTGTCAGATAGTAATCATATTGGCAACTGCATATTTTTGGTTGCTGTTCAGATAGAAGTGATGAATGTCTGCCTTCGGTCCGATGATATGTATGTGTGTCGCACCTGTACAACCAACAACCCCAAGAGACTTATGCCGTTTTCTTTTCTGACAAAAAATGTCGCCCTTTTTTTGCCCTTTTTTGGAAAAGTGTATTTTTTTATATATTCTGAATTAAGAGCAACCTTGAATTATATATCAATCGAAAGGTCTCAAAGTGCTGTGTTCATAAATACAAAAAAAAATTTGATTATTATCCTCTTGGAAGTCATAGGGTGAAAATATTCAAAAAAGGGGAACAATAAGAAATATTCTCCCACTATGACCTGAAAGAAGTCAATGGCTCGAATTTTTTGTGATTTATGAGGGCTCGACTTTGAGATCTTTCGATTGATATATAAGATAAGGTTGTTCTTAATTCAGAATATATAAAAAATACACTTTTCGAAAAAAGGGCAAAAAACGGGCGAAATTTTTTGTCAGAAAAGAAAACGGCATTAGTCTTCGAATAAAAAAGTTCTTATTTTTTGATTTTTTCTCATCTGTCATCATTGATACTATCCACTTACATAGTTTTTGTTTTTGAACGACTTCTTTTAATACCACCGACAACGTTGACTGAGCCATTTCCAGATTGAAGTCGTTGCCGTGACATTTCTGAAAACTACTTTCAGCAAAAAATCTGCAAGCTGCGCAAATTTTTAATGCCGATGACTTTTTTTAAAGTCACTATTTAAGGAATCCACTATATGAACCACTGCATCTTTTGGAAGATGAAAATAAGCTTTGAAACTAAAACAAGTAATGGTTTATTGAAAATTAATTTAAACATTTAAACGGTAATTTCAGAGGATTAAAGTTGTCACTCAAGTGCCGTCTAAATGATGAAATGTCTAAGACCTCCTCATCCTCATCAAAAAATAATTCCACTGAGCTTAACATATTTAATATAATTTTACATAATATAAATTGTTTCACAAATTCACTTTGATTTACAAAAATTCACTTTTGTCAATGCTCTTTATCCTTTGTTTACATTTATTTTCAATTGCTAAACTGTCAAAATAGCATATTCGATAACTTTTGGGCAACTGAAGAAAGTTGCCTTACATAATACGAATTTAAATGTCAGTTGCATTGCCTTTTGACAACACAACTAAAGTTCGGTTGCCATCCATAATACTTCTATTATTATTTTAAAGAAATATGCGATCAGGCAGTCACCAGTTAGCAACCCACTAAATGTACCACAATGTGCTCTTGGGAGTCTTTTTGTTAGGGCTCATTTAATATTGTTTTCTCTTTTTAAACTCTTTCTTTTAACTCATACTCGCTGTCTGTCTGCCATGGGGCAACCTCATTCCCCCTTATCCAATTGATCTGAAACTAGGCCGATAGTCTTGTTGTGACTACATATTAATTTTGGGGTAGTCACGCACAGTCACGCGTGGTCACGCACAGTCACGGAGTGATCTATATGTAATTTCCCCTCATCCGATCGATCTGAAACTTGGTTGATATACTTGCTGTGAAAAAACGATTTACTTTGACTTAGTCAACCACAGTCACGCATGGTCACGCACATTCACAGAGTGATCTAAATGTTATTTCTCCTTATCCGATCGATCTAAAACTTGGTCGGTAAACTTGTCGTGAAAAAGACTAACTTTGACGTAATCATCACAGTCACGGAGTGATTAAGACCTCACTTTCCCTCATCCGATCCATCTGAAACTTTGTCCATAGAGTTGGGCCCAATATTAATTTTAAGATAGTCACGCACAGACACGGAGAGATTCAAAAGTCATATGCATAAGAAAAGAAAGAGTTTTAATTAAAACTTTGTTTTTATGGGTTAGATTATTATTAAAATATCACAACATATTGGAGATTTTTGCGAAACCTCAGAAATATTTTAAATCCAACCAGTATCGTTAAGAGCTTTTACAAGCCAAGCATATTATTATTCCTAAAGAACTAAAGCTCATATTTCGACAACTTTCTTTAAAAAAAATGAAGACTATAGTCGATCTTGAATGACTTTTCAATACCATACATAACAATGCGTTTTGAGAGAGGGTCTTGAATCCTACTTTTCTGAGCCAATAACTGGATATAGAAAATAGCATAAGCCAAATTTTACTGCTAATGTTATTAATTCGTGAGGGGCAGCTAAGAAAAAGTTCATGTTATTTACTTTTATATGGGGAATAGGTCAATATTTTTGTTTTTGGATAGATTTAAGCGAAGATCTGGAATTACCTTTCTATGTGGACAGACTTAAAACAGTTCTCAGTGTTTATTTTTGGACTACTGATTAGTGGGTATAATCTACACATATATACCAAATATTATCGATAAATATATTATAATCTGAATCAAACGACAACTAAAGTCGGTCTGATAGGGGTTATTTGTATAGGGGCTAGGTTCGACCATGCACCGATTTCCACCAGTTCCAATAGCGTCCGCCATAAGGCCGATAAAAGTTTATACACCAATAAATACACAAAAATAAATATTGATTTTTATTTGCGACCTGTAGTTTGATTGCAAGATTTTCATGGACGGACGGACATCGTATAATAAAAGGTGGATGGTACAAACAGCAGCACAAATTCATTATAGCCGGACCACATAATGGTGTAGGGAATAATTAATTGCCTTTCGTATAAAGGTTATCGACTCGCGAACTATTCAACTGGTTTACAGATTTATTTCTAAAATTGTTTTTATGGCCTGTGAAACGTTAGTTCGGTATAGTTCGGTTAGATTTTGATTGGTGGGCGTGGCACCTCCCATACCAAGTATATATTTATCATGTGATATCTAGAGTACTATGATAGTGAGAATCTTGAAACATTGTGCTAGTCCCTACAATATTATTGGGAGCTGTCATACCTAAGCTAGACGGGTAATTTCATGCAAACGGTCAACCTTAGGAACAATTTGAAAATTTTAATTTTAAAAATTTTTATTGATACCATTTCGAAAATATGAAAATCGCATGAAAATATGACAATAGTTTGTTATTTGTATTTTTAGAGCCTCTATTTTTCCTGTAAGAATGGAAAAGTGCAGCTAAGCAAGTTTGAAACTAAAAGCTGTGTCATGTCTGTCTCATTACAAAATATTTCTTTTTACTATAATTTATTTAATCTAATAAACTAGCTCTTATATTAATAAACTAGCTCTTATATTACAAATACCTTCAGAGCTTCTCTGTGTTTTACAAACATCATCTAAAACAAGTAAGAAATTATATTTGGTCTAGAACGATTATAAGATACCCTACACCATGGTTTAGAGGCCCTATTTCTTCGGTCCAACTAATTCGATATAGAAAATAAGCACAAACCAAATTTAAGTGGCACTGTTATTAATTTTTTGGCTGCAGATATGAAAAAGTTCATATCGGATGCTGTATTTATATGGGGACTAGGTCGAAATATGGACCGATCCTGACCATATTTGGTAAAGTTACTTTTATTTTGAAAAAATATGTATACAAACGAAATTTTAGAAAAATCTGTGCAATATTTTTGTTTTTTTTATAGATTTAAGTGAAGATCGGGAAGCAGCTCTATATGGGGCCTATGACTAAAAATTGTCCTATAGGGATTATTTTTGGAGTACTGATTAATGGATATAATAAACACATACGGACCCAATTTGACTGAGATATATAAGATAATTTGGATCATATGGCAATTTATGTTGATTTCATAGGGGTCATTTGTAAGGGGACTAGATCTGAACATGGACCGAATTTCACCATTTTCAATAGCGTTCATCCTATGGCCGGTCGAAGCTTATATAGCAAATTTCATCAGAATATATTCATATTTGCACCTGTTGTTTGATTACGAGGTTTACATGGACACACAGACGGACGGACGCACATCGCTAAATTGACTCAGAAAGTGATTCTTAGTCGACCGGTATAACAAAAGATGGGTCTAGGTCAAATATTTTTGGTAGTTACAAACAGCAGCACAAAGTCATTATACCCAAACCACATGGTGTCATAGGGTATAATGATGTCTGTTTGTTGTCATGTCTGTCACGACTTTCTGACCTTTTCTAAGGGGAAAAATGTTGTTCAGGTCCGTCTGCATAATTTTGTATATTTGGATGAACAATGAAAAACTTTTACTGTATAATATTGGAATGTCATGTCTGTCACTATGGAATTCACCAGACCGGATCGTATGAGGGGGCTTGCCACATGCCTTACAAAGTAAAATATATGAAGTTCTATGATAGTTAGAGCCTGGAAACTGTGTCTAAGCCGAGAGGTTTCTAATGTGAAGAGTAGAGTCAAATTTGAGAATTATCGGACTAATGGGCAGGCTACTATTTATAGTAAGTAAATATATAATACCATCACGTCCAAATAATATTTTATTTTACTGTTAATTTTATTTATAATTATATTTTCACATTATAATTAACGTTATTAACGTCACTCACAAACTATTTAGTAGCAAATGTAGGCTAGGTCGCAACAACGTTCGATGGGAGTCACACGATTTCGATTTCTTGTGACCGATGTTTTGTTCTACCGTTTTATCCCGATTTTGGCCAAACGTATATTATTTGAAAGGTATTTCTTTTTAGCCGTTTTGCAGATTTACAGATTTTTAAAATTTTTCCTTTGTTTTGAGTAAATTGCATTTAAAGTTGCTACTAACACATTCATAAAATTATACAATGCTATGTATATGTTTATTAAATTTGCTTATGTGTTTGTAATAAAAATGAGTTTGTTTTTTTGTGTTGAATTTTGAATTGGCTATAATTGATTAGCATAGATTGAGGGTCTTTATTTAATGAAAAAATAAAATTTTCTAGAATTTGCACTCGAATTTCGAGGGCTGGAATCTGCTAGTTTCAAAAATTGTGCTAAATTTTTCGTACATATACATTCTGGATAGTCTGTGGTTGAATGCTTATTTAGAGCTACAACTTAAATTAGAAAAATAAATTTTTCAAAACCCCTGTGAATCAAACAAAATATCGCCACAATTTTATTTCTAATTGCAAACAAAATCACTACATCTAATCCGAAAATAGCAAAGATGGAAACATTGCCAATATGGTAAGTTTATGGCCCAAACCTAAAAACAAATAGAAAATGATTATAATGTCTCATGCTTACTGACTAACTACCGTCTGCACGAATACATACAACACAGCATAATATGTATTCAGATAAAAGGACTGTAAGACTCTCTCCATCCGTTCATATGGCACAATGTTTTTTTTTTTTTCTTAGTAAATATGTGTTTTGTTGTCTATAAAGGCGATAAGTCATACCGTCGGTTTGCTCAGTCAAGTCGTTTGTTCGAACGTTCGTTCGTTTGGTCGTTAATCCCTTTGGTTTTGCCCAACATGTATGTTCGGTAGTTGGTTGCTTATCTACAAGCAATGCCGGTGCGGCAAATATTCATCAACAGAGACTGTGTGAGTATGGGTTGGATGTGTAATACAATGCCAATATACATGCTTTTTAAATAGTGCGAGTTTTTATTGTTGTTATATTTGCCTGCCAGTCAATAAGTTGGTCATACAAACTGACTGACGGCCTTTCTCTCACTCTCTCACCCGTTGTTCTCGTTTCAGTTCGTCTAACAGTTTAGTTGACTGTTGTTGATATTTTGTGCCAGACAGACTACGACCTAAAATCACAGACACATATTTTTGTGTCATAGTTTGTGAGTGTGTGTGTGTGTGTGAGTCAGTACATAACCAGCATAATGGTGGATGCAGAAGAGCCAACATAAATTGTGTGTACATTTCAGTATACAAGTGTATGTATACGTCAGAATCCTTTAAACTTTTCATGTTCTACTATATACTCCATATAGAATAAGGAGTGTCTGCTCTAGAGACGTTGAGAAAAAAAAGAAATCTAAACTCAAACAAACTTTATATTTGCAATACACGAAACGATAAGTAGTACACAATATGGGTGTGTGATATTCCGGTACCATATTTGGGTGTTCTCTTGTAGGTACAGAAATGCGTAACTATGTCAATGAGGTTTTTCTTCTTTTTTTTTTGGATTTGGTATTAAAAACTTTTTTGTTGTTTTTTTCCTTTTTTTTTTTGGCAAGACGAATTTTTTTTTTGCCAACTTAGCAAAGAACGAGTACGAGTACGATAGACAGTCATTTATGTAGAACGCAGCTTACTTCAACCCGGCAACTAAGTATTACTAAACATTATCAAAAAAATAAAATAAAACTAAGTGGGTGTCTTAAACATGTTACAAGAAAAACAGAATTTATAATAAAAAATGGTTAGTTCAAGTGTTAACATTTGCAAAAGATTTCAAATCGGACAATTGTTTGTGGCTTCAAAAATAATTGCCTAAAAACACTTTAGGGATGTTAAGTGCTTTAAAGAAAAATTCCTGTTTTACTGACTAATTGTCAATTGTAAGGGATTATACAGATATCTCTTTAGTTGAGAAGGGAGTGAGGATGACGGACGGATTAATTTCATACCAGAATTTGCACAAGTTTCTTTAGTTATCTTATTTCTGTAATAAACAGAAAAAAAACAATGGTTTCCCGAATTGTTATAAAACTTAACTGTAGTATTTTTGATTGTAGCAACATAAATTTAACAGCAGCTAACAATTTTCTATAAAATAAAATATTTACGTTTCTGGCAACAGAATTGCGATAACCAAAATTATTCTTTTAAAGAGAATAACTTTAAGGAGAATAATTTTAAAGAGAATAATTTTAAAGCGAATAATTTTAAGTTTCATTAAAAATGCAGAAGTTTTAGCGCATATAAGTAGTTTTGGCCAGAGCTACCAATTGCCTCGAGTATTTAATGAGCTATATTAATACGTGAAGGAACATTTTTTCATCCCTTTTTAAG
The DNA here is from genome assembly GCA_963682025.1 of Cordilura impudica. NCBI lineage: Eukaryota > Metazoa > Arthropoda > Insecta > Diptera > Scathophagidae > Cordilura > Cordilura impudica. The sequence continues at coordinate 41,857,152 of OY821518.1, read as the reverse complement.
CATAATGCAGGCACGCAGGATTTTGAAAATTGACATAATTATAGTTCACTAGTATAGCCCAGCACTCGAAATTCGAGTGCAAATTCTAGGAAACGTTATTTTTCATTCATTTTTGTCTTCCAACGTTTTTTTTTAATCTATATATATACAACAAATTTTTAATATTTAAGTGAGCCTTAAGGTATGTTAATCAATTTTAGCAGTTCACAATTCAACACAGAGCGTTGGATATATAATTTAAATCATTCGCATTAACATGATGTACCGCATTACTAAAGGGTCAGCCATCTAACGTTTTTTTTTTTTCAACTAGTGCTTATTTCGTGAATGGTAACACTTAGCTCATGTCTGATTTGACAGATAATTAGTTTTATCCTTCCGCTGAACGAATATGGTTGTGTATACGCTTGAACAACGCTGGGAAATATTGCGACATTACTTTGAAAATCATGGTAATGTTGCAGAATGTGTGCGAAAATTGCGTACGGATTTTGGAAGAAGAGAAGCACCGTCAGCTCCGTATGTTCGTTATCTTGTGAAAAAAAGTGAAAGAAACTGGCATCCTCATCGATAAACCAAAGCGTGAAAAGCCAAAAACAGTGCGTCCACCCGAGAATATTGCTGCTGTGGCAGAAAGTGTGCGTGAAGCGCCATAATCATCAATTCACCTTCGTTCTCAAGAATTGAACATTTCGGAGGCATCATTGAGACGAATTTTGCATAAAGACCTTGGTATGACGCCATAAAAAGTCCAATTGGTTCATGAGTTGAAGCCAACTGACCATCCAATGCGTTTTCGCTTCGCTAAGTGGGCCTGCGATCGACTTACAGAAGATGCCGATTTTGCCAAAAAATCATCTTTTCAGATGAAGCTCATTTTGATCTTGGCGGGTATGTAAACAAGCAAAATTGTCGCAGTTGGGGCACAGAAAACCCGCACGCATACATTGAAAAGCCGATACACCCAAAACGAGTCACTGTTTGTGGCGGATTTTGGTCCAGAGGCATAATTGGGCCATTTTTCTTCGAAAATGAGTAAGGAGTTTCCGTTACAGTCAATGGTGATCGTTATCGGGCCATGTTGAACGAATTTTTGTTCACAAAAATTGAACAGGAGGATATTGGCAACATTTGGTTTCAACAGGACGACGCTACGTGCCACACAGCCGAAGCTACACTCGATGTTTTGCGCCCTGTTTTTGAAGATCGCATTATCAGCCGCAGAGCTGATGTCATTTGGCCACCTCGGAGCTGCGATTTGACACCGTTGGACTATTATTTGTGGGGTGCCCTCAAAGATAAGTGTTACGCCAAAAAGCCAGAGACAATTGACGCTTTAAAGGACAATATTCGTGAAGCCATTGGTGAAATACAGCTGCACACAATCGATAATGTGCTTAAAAATTGGACCGATCGTGTAGGCTACTGCATGGCCAGCCGAGGCAGCCATTTGAATGAAATTATTTTCCATTATTAACCGGAAGGATTGTACTTTCAAATAAAAAAAGAAATTTGAGATAATATTCAGCAGTTTTTTTTTATAGCATTTTCAAAAAAAACAAGTAAGAAAGTTATAGTCGGTCTAGACCGACTATATGATACCCTATACCATGCGTTTAGAGACCTTATCTCATAGGCCTAACTAACTGGACATCGAAAATAAGCATAAACAAATTTTAATGGGATTTTTATTGTTTTTTTTTTGGCTGCAGATATGAAAAAGTTCATATCGGATGCTATATGTATATGGGGACTAGGCCCAAAAATGGATCGATCCTGACTATGTTTAGTAACGTCTCTCGTATTTTGAAAAAATATATACAAACAAAATTTGAGAAGAATCAGTGCAATATTATTCTTTTTTGATAGATTTAAGTGAAGATCGGGAAGCAGCTCTATGGGGCCTATGACTAAGAGTTGTCCAATAGGGATCATTTTTGGACTACTGATTATTGGATATAATATATACATACAAACCCAATTTGACTAAGATTTGTATGATAATTTGAATCTTATGGCCATATATGTTGGTTTCTTAAGGGTCATTTGTATGGGGGCTAGGTCTGAACAAGGACCGATTCTCACCAATTTCAATAGCGTTCATCCTATGGCCGATAAAAGATCAAATACCAAATTTCGTTAAATATATTCATATTTGTGACCTGCAGTTTGATTACAAGCTTTACATGGACACACAGACGGACGGACGGACATCGTTAAATCGTATCAGATAGTGATTCTGATTCGATCGGTATAATTAAAGATGGGTGTAGGTCAAATATATTTGGTTGTTACAAACAGCAGCACAAAGTCATTATACCCAAACCACATAGTGGTATAGGGTATAAAAAGTTATTTGGCGGACCCTTTATAAATATTTCATTTAATTTAATATATTTTTAAGACATTCATAAACATGAATTTCATCATTCTCAGCTTCTCCTTCATATGAACTATAACTGTACGTAGTTTCACACTCCTCCGTGCCCGCATATTGCTTAAAAAGGGAACTAAAAATTTTCCTTCACGTATTAATATATAGATATGGAGAAGAAGTGCAGAATTTTAAAATTCATGTATAATATATGTTAAAAATATATTAAAATAAATAAAATAAAATATTAAAAATAAATAATTTTATAAGAGCCTAAAGGTATGCTAACCAATTTTAGGCAATTTACAATTCAATGAATTTCATTTTAACTGTATATCGTTATAACTGTATATCACATAAACTTATGCTAATCAATTTTAGGCAATTTACAATTCAACACAGGGCTTGTGATTTACAGTTATAATGAAATTTGATGAATTGTGAATTGCCGCAAATTGATTAGCATACCTTTAAGCGCTTATGAAATTATTATCACAAATTTTTTATTAATAGAGGTTAAAAAAACATGGAAAGAAAAAATTGAAGGAAAATATAAAATTTCCTAGAATTTGCACTCGAATTTTGAGTGCTGGGTTATGCTAGTAAGTATTCGCCACAACAAATATATACTTTTTGCAATTTTACAAGTACAAGAATAGAATCCTTAAAATTTACTTGAATCGAACTGTCCTACGCGGACAAACAACTACTTGAAAAAGCTCACTTCGGATGAAAGGTACGGGGTGGGCGAACTACTACTATAGAAAGTGGATGATCTGTGTCAAGTAGTTAGTTCGCTAACAGCTCAATTATTATCGGAATGTTTTAAATTTGAAGGACGCAATATCCTCGTATTTTCAATTTTAGAATGTATGAATTTATACTATATGTCCCTTGAATATTCCTTGTAAATAGATATTAAACTTTAAATTTTCATATATTTGTATGGAAACTGTGCCAACAGCACAACATTAGTTACAATGGCTTAAAAGTTTAAATGAGTATTTAAGATTCAGTTGCAATTGTTGAAAAAACATAAAAAAAAATTTTTTTTCTTAATTTTTTCTTCTCTGATTTTTTTCGGGTAGTAGTTCACCGACCCCATACTTTTCATCCGAGTGTTTCAATACTTTGGGAAAATAATCTTTTGATATGAGAAACTACAATTTGTATTAGCATTTACCATGTATTTTTGCAGAAATTTCTTATAAAATGATATCAAACTTCCATGAAGTGAATGTTTTCATACATTTGTATGGAAAGTGGTCGAGCTTTTTCGAGTAGTGGCTCGTACAGCCCACAATTATTGTTGGAAAGGTCTGTAATTTAAAAGAAGTACTGTCCTTAACTATATTCTAAACTGTAAAAAATATAACTTTCGCCTAAGACATTATGAAAAATTTTCTGTAAAATTATCCCAAACATGAAATAAGAGCAAAATTTCACGCTTTTATATGAAGTGTCTGATCTTTTTTCTAGGAGTGGATCGTCCGAGCCGCACTTTTGGCCAGATGACTTTGAAGTATGTAATATACTCATATTTCCGAATTTATTAAGTATAAATTTGTACCATGTGTTCTTACAAAATTTTTTGTAAATCGATGCCAAATGTCAATGGAGTGCATATTTTCATACATGTGAAGTTCGCCAACAGCATAATTATTGTCGGAATGCTTTGAAATTTTAAGAAGATTATCTCGATATATTTGCAACTGCAAATAGTAAAAAATCTTAGCAAGCCGTGATGGAAAAATTTTTTTTAACTTACATCAAACTTGAAATAAGAGCAAATTTTCACACATTTGTATAGAAAGTGGCTGATCTTTTTCGAGTAGTTGTTCGCCCAGAGCACAATTTTATTCGGAATGACTTAATTTTTTATACGAGTCATCTGTTAATAAGGTCAATTACGGGCAGTGAAAAAAAGTTATTTTTTTTTTTTTTGGAAAAAAAATTTTTTTAGTTTCTGTTTTTTGTCGAGTTGTAGTTCCTCCAAGCTTAAATTTTTGGCGGAATGCTTTGAAACTTGAAGGAAGTGTTCTCTTTATACACACAGCTCTAACGAATATAATTTTGGTCGGAATGGTTTAAAGTGAAAAAAATAAAAAAAAATTTTTATTATTATTTTTATTTTTTTTACAGTTTTTTGCAAAATTTGCGATCTTGTTCGAGTAGTTGCTCCCAAACGCCAACATTTTTGTCGAAATGCTTGGAAGTTTTTAAAATATATTCTCTACATATATTCAGATTAAAATACTAAGAGCTTTTTCCAAGTGTTCTTGAAAAATATTTTGTAAGTAGGCATCAAACATATACGAAGATCATATTTTCATACATTTGAGTGCAAAGTGGATGATCTGTTTTCGAGTAGTAGTTCGCCCACTCCATAGTTTTTATCAGAATGTTTCAATATTTCAGGAGAGTAATCTATCAGTATAACTAACTTCAAAATATATAAAATCATACCATATATTGGGAATTTTTTTTTTAGATGAAGTCAAACATCTATGAAGTGAATATTTTCGTACATTTGTATGGGAAGTCGTCGGGCTTTTTCGAGTAGTAGTTTGCTCACGCCAGTAGGACAGTCCTATTCAACTGAAATTTAAGGATGATAATCTCGGTACTTGTACGATTCCAACAAGTATATATCTGTTGTACTAAATACTTACATTTTGTCATTTTACATGCTTTCAAGCATTTATCATTTTGCATAGTTTTCGAGCGACTCGTTGAGCTCGAGTAGCTCATTACCTAATTGAGTAGCTCGAGTAGACGAGCTTGAACGTAGGCTCAGGTTTTGGGCACAAATCGTTTTTATATTTTAATAAAATTATTAAAAATCAAATTTTTTTTATCAATTCAGTCTTGTAATAACTATAAGATTAAAAATAAACACATGTAGTCATTTTTCGAAATTTTTGCATATTGCTATTGCTGATTTTGGACTGAAGGAAATGAGTTAAAAGAGAAACAAGTAATGAAGTTTAGTTTCAGTGAGTTAAGGTCTAGCGCAGTCAGACTAGTCAAACATGAAAAAAAAATCATGTGAGTCCGATCGCAGGGGAGATGTTTAAACATCTAGTATTTAAAGATTTTTTTATAGCACTTTCTTAAAATCAAACAGAAAGCGTATCACTTATTATTATTATTATTTATTATTTTAACCGGTTAATTTTTAATTTTTCGTTTTTTATTTTTAATTTTTCGTTTTCATTTTCCATTTTTTTTTTAATTTTTTATTTTTAATTTTTGATTTTTTAATTTTTAATTTTTTATTTTTAATTTTTGATTTTTTAATTTTTCACTTTTAATTTTTTCTTCATTTTTTATTTTTTATTTTTCATTTTTCGATTTCCATTCCTTTTTTTTAATTTTATATTTTATATTTTTCATTTTTATTTTTATTTTTCATTTTTCATTATTCATTTTTTATTTTTCATTTTTATTCTTAATTTTTTATTTTCCATTTTTAATTTTTTTTTTCATTTTTCATTTTTCATTTTTAAATTTTTATTTTTCATTTTTCATTTTTTTTTCTTTTTTCGTTTAGTTTTTAGTTTTTATTTTTAATCTTTAATTTTTAATATTTAATTTTAAATTTTTAAGTTTTAAGTTTTAAGTTTTAAGTTTTAAGTTTTAATTTTTAACTTTTAATTTTTAAATTTTAATTTTTAAATTTTAAGTTTTAATTTTTTATTTTTAATTTTTAATTTCTAATTTTTAATTTTTAATTTTTAATTTTTAATTTTTAATTTTTAATTTTTAATTTTTAATTTTTAATTTTTAATTTTTAATTTTTAATTTTTAATTTTTAATTTTTAATTTTTAATTTTAGTTTTTAATTTTTAATTTTTAAATTTTAAATTTTTAACTTTTAATTTTTAATTTTTATTTTTATTTTTAATTTTAAATTTTAAATTTTAAATTTTGAATTTTAAATTTTGAATTTTTATTTTTAATTTTTAATTTTTAATTTTTAATTTTTAATTTTTAATTTTTAATTTTTAATTTTTAATTTTTAATTTTTAATTTTTAATTTTTAATTTTTAATTTTTAATTTTTAATTTTTAATTTTTAATTTTTAATTTTAATTTATAATATATAATTTTTAATTTTTAATTTTTAATTTTTAATTTTTAATTTTTAATATTTAAATTTTAATTTTAAGTTTTTATTTTTTAATTTTAATTTTTAATTTTTTATTTTAAATTATTGATTTTTAATTTTTAATATTTAATTTTTAATTTCTGATTTTTAATTTTTAATTTTTAATATTAATTTTAATTTTAATTTTAATTTTAATTTTAATTTTAATTTTAATTTTAATTTTAATTTTAATTTTAATTTTAATTTTAATTTTAATTTTAATTTTAATTTTAATTTTAATTTTAATTTTAATTTTAATTTTAATTTTAATTTTAATTTTAATTTTAATTTTAATTTTAATTTTAATTTTAATTTTAATTTTAATTTTAATTTTAATTTTAATTTTAATTTTAATTTTAATTTTAATTTTAATTTTAATTTTAATTTTAATTTTAATTTTAATTTTAATTTTAATTTTAATTTTAATTTTAATTTTAATTTTAATTTTAATTTTAATTTTAATTTTAATTTTAATTTTAATTTTAATTTTAATTTTAATTTTAATTTTAATTTTAATTTTAATTTTAATTTTAATTTTAATTTTAATTTTAATTTTAATTTTAATTTTTAATTTTTAATTTTTAATTATTAATTATTAATTTTTATTTTTTATTTTTTAATTTTTAATTTTTAATTTTTAATTCTTTATTTTGAATTTTTAATTTTTAACATTTAATTTTTAATTTTTAATATTAACTGTAATTTTTAATTTTTAATATTTAATTTTAAATTTTTAATTTTTAAATTTTAATTTTTAATTTTTAACTTTTAATTTTTAAATTTAAATTTTTAATATCTAATTATTAATTTTTAATTTTTAATTTTTAACTTTTAATTTTTAAATTTAAATTTTTAATATCTAATTATTAATTTTTAATTTTTAATTTTTAATTTTTAATTTTTAATTTTTAATTTTTAATTTTTAATTTTTAATTTTTCCTTTTTAATTTTTAATTTTCAATTTTTAATTTTTAATTTTTAATTTTTAATTTTTAATTTTTAATTTTTAATTTTTAATTTTTAATTTTTAATTTTTAATTTTTAATTTTTAATTTTTAATTTTTAATTTTTAATTTTTAATTTTTAATTTTTAATTTTTAATTTTTAATTCTTTATTTTAAATTTTTAATTATTAATTATTAATTTTTAATTTTTAGTTTTTAGTTTTTAATTTTTAATTTTTAATTTTTAATTTTTAATTTTTAATTTTTAATTTTTAATTTTTAATTTTTAATTTTTAATTTTTAATTTTTAATTTTTAATTTTTAATTTTTAATTTTTAATTTTTAATTTTTAATTTTTAATTTTTAATTTTTAATTTTTAATTTTTAATTTTTAATTTTTAATTTTTAATTTTTAATTTTTAATTTTTAATTTTTAATTTTTAATTTTTAATTTTTAATTTTTAATTTTTAATTTTTAATTTTTAATTTTTAATTTTTAATTTTTAATTTTTAATTTTTATTTTTTAATTATTATTTTTTTTTTCATTTTTCATTTTTCATTTTCCAATTTTTATTTTTCATTTTTCATATTTCATTTTTCAATTTTTATTTTTCAGTTTTAATTTTTGATCTTTAATTTTTTATTTTTCATATTATATATTTAATTTTTTATTTTTAATTTTTAATTTTTCATTATTCATTTTTTATTTTTTATTTTTCATTTTTCCATTTCCATTTCCTTTTTTTTTAATTTTTTATTTTTCATTTTTATTTTTATTTTTAATTTTTCATTATTCATTTTTTATTTTTCATTTTTATTCTTAATTTTTTATTTTCCATTTTTAATTTTTTTTTTCATTTTTCATTTTTCGTTTTTCATTTTTCATTTTTTATTTTTCGGTTTTTCATTTCATTTTTTATTTTCCATTTTTCATTTTTCATTTTTTTTTCTTTTTTCTTTTAGTTTATAGTTTTTAGTTTTTAGTTTTTATTTTTAATTTTTAATTTTTAATATTTAATTTTAAATTTTTAAGTTTTAAGTTTTAATTTTTAAATTTAAATTTTTAATTTTTAATTTTTAGGTTTTAATTTTTTATTTTTAATTTTTAATTTTTAATTTTTAATTTTTAAAATTTAATTTTTAATTTTTAATTTTTAATTTTTAATTTTTAATCTTTAATTTTTAATTTTTAATTTTTAATTTTTAATTTTTAATTTTTAATTTTTAATTTTTAATTTTTAATTTTTAATTTTTAATTTTTAATTTTTAATTTTTAATTTTTAATTTTTAATTTTTAATTTTTAATTTTTAATTTTTAATTTTTAATTTTTAATTTTTAATTTTAAATTTTTAATTTTTAATTTTTAATTTTTAATTTTTAATTTTTAATTTTTAATTTTTAATTTTTAATTTTTAATTTTTAATTTTTAATTTTTAATTTTTAATTTTTAATTTTTAATTTTTAATTTTTAATTTTTAATTTTTAATTTTTAATTTTTAATTTTTAATTTTTAATTTTTAATTTTTAATTTTTAATTTTTAATTTTTAATTTTTAATTTTTAATTTTTAATTTTTAATTTTTAATTTTTAGTTTTTAATTTTTAATTTTTAAGTTTTAATTTTTAATTTTTAATTTTTAATTTTTAATTTTTAATTTTTAATTTTTAATTTTTAATTTTTAATTTTTAATTTTTAATTTTTAATTTTTAATTTTTAATTTTTAATTTTTAATTTTTAATTTTTAATTTTTAATTTTTAATTTTTAATTTTTAATTTTTAATTTTTAATTTTTAATTTTTAATTTTTAATTTTTAATTTTTAATTTTTAATTTTTAATTTTTAATTTTTAATTTTTAATTTTTAATTTTTAATTTTTAATTTTTAATTTTTAATTTTTAATTTTTAATTTTTAATTTTTAATTTTTAATTTTTAATTTTTAATTTTTAATTTTTAATTTTTAATTTTTAATTTTTAATTTTTAATTTTTAATTTTTAATTTTTAATTTTTAATTTTTAAATTTTAATTTTTAATTTTTAATTTTTAATTTTTAATTTTTAAGTTTTAATTTTTAATTTTTTATTTTTCATTTTTAATTTTTTATTTTTCATTTTTCATTTTTTTTTAATTTTTTATTTTTCATTTTTAATTTTCAAACAGTTATCATAATATCGTAATTTTTTCACCAATACAATCACATTTTGTCTTACGACTCACATGTTACGCTCACATGTTACGCTGTTTTTGAAATTTACCCCCTGCGCGTATAGATGTTTACACATCAAAAACTCTCCACGCAAGTCTTTCCTGACAGTTTCAATGTAATAAAATTTAAGTCAAATATCCACAAATACTACTCCTTCTCCACATAACCTATTTTCCTCAGATCTACAAAATGCAGTGTAGGTATCCCCTAAGTGTTGGTTAATAACTTAAAAAAAAACTTGTAAGCAACATAAAAGACTCAATGGGGGGAATTCTTTTTTGAAGACATGAATATATACATGTTATAGCATAACATTTGAAGAATCTTTGAAAAAATTTTCTATTAAAAATTTTAATAAAAAAAATCCGTGACAGCGAATCTCCGGAGACGTAGTTGTTTTGCGGTGAACATCATGACTCGTTACCGGATAATGTGAAATAAAAAAAAAATCGAAGTGCGTTTAAAATGTGACATGTTTCCTGAGGTAGTGACGAAGAGTATTTTCAATTTTTATTTATTTATTTTTTTTTTTAAACAGGAAAATAAAATAACTCTTCGTGGTTACCTGACGATTTATGTGTAGAAATAGTGTGTAAAATTTCAAAAGAATCGGTCAAGTAGATTTTTAGTTATGATGTTCAAGGTCTTCGAACATTTATTTGCGAAAAAATCGATTTAAAGTTTTTTAAAAACTGATTTAGATACGATATACCGTATGAGGCCGGTCACCTCAAACGCTGTTTCTTCTTAAGTTTTGCTCCGATTTATTTGAAATTTTGACACAACACTCTCGAAATGTTGTACATCCATAAAGAGAAATGCAGTCCGCCTTCTAAATGTAATCTAAATCTAATTTACTCAAAGTGCTGGGTAAATAAAAAAAACAAGCCATTACTTTAGATCCTTCAAACAAGCAAGCGTTGAATCAAAAAGAGAGTTTTTGGCTACAGGATGCCTAAATGCGTTATGGTTTTAAGGACGTTTTTAGTAAGATAAATAAAATAAATGAAACTTCAATAAAAAATTTAATTATATTTGAGGTGCCTGTATCCTTTATCGATAATTATCGATAAATCCAGTTATCGATTACTTCATTTATAGGATATATGTCAAAAACTTACATGCACAAAAAAGTAAGATCAATATTTTTCTTGAATCTGGCAAATGTTGTTATATGCGAGGAATTAATTTAAATAAATTTCTACTCTTTAGTTTTGTTAACAGTGAAGATACATCAGACCTTTAAAACAAATATTGCAATGAACGCGTATGATAAATATTTAAAAAAAATATTTGTTTGTTACTCATACGCGATGTGACTCCATGATTAGAATGAAAGCTGACAGAAAATTTGCATTTAAATTAGTTTTCTGTGTTTGTTGTTTAAATTTCTCAAATGAGACCATTTTCTACAATATCTCTTATTTAATGAAATGACAATATTTTCATTTTCATTTTAATTTTAATTAATTTTTTTAGTTGTGCGAAAGAAAAACATGAAAACAAAACAAGAAGAGACAAAAAATTACATATTTTTTTCTTCTCGATTAAATGACATGTTAAGGAATAAACAAGTATAAGTAAATAATAGAAAAGAAATTTCGGAAGACATGATTTCAGATAGGCTTAACCGCGAGAAATAATGATGAAATCATGATGAAAATCTGTCTCTACAAACATATAATGGTTTAATTAAGGCGCTCATTCTGTAAGACAAAACCTTTATTTAAAGTTTAAAATTAAAAAAAAAAAAATATCTCAGAAAATATTCGGGGATATATGTATATTCTGAAATTGTGCTTAGAAAAATATTTTTTTTGTATCGGAAATTTTGAATTTTATTGGCTTCAGCAAGCCAATGTTTTCAAGAATAACCCAATTATCAGTCAGTTTAATTGCTCCAAATACTAACAGAAAAATAAACTAGTTAAAGCACCATAACTTTAATATTTCCTCATAAAATTTTAATAATCGTTTGAGATTTAGTCAACTCAGAAGAAATAGAAATTTAGTTCAATTTAGTCATCGTACATTGATATCCGAATGGCGTTAGAATTTAAAGAAAATTATTTGAATTTTATTCATAGATAACTTTTTTTTCAATAGAATATGTTTTATTATAATTGATTATTTGTTTGCAAATTGCTTTTGTATGTAATTGTTATTTTACTTGTTAATTTACATTATAACACCATAAGATTTCTACTTTCTTAGACAAATGTTTTATTGTAGAAGTTACAAAATAAATAAATAAATAAAATAAAATAAAATAAAATAAAATAAAATAAAATAAATAAGTCACAGTACATTATAAATATTATTCTTAGCCCAACACATTAAATTTCAGGTGATACGTATTATTAAAAATTAACTGAATTTAATTATCACAATAATATGGTGACCCTTCCGCCAAATGATGCCAAGTAATAAAACATGACGATAGTTTCCTTTACACGCACGCATATTAAATAACAAGATATATTTAGACAGATAAGTATTCTAATAAAATTAATATGTATTCTTGTCTGTTGGAAATAACAATTCACTCGTTCAACGTCATCACATAAGTAATAATAAGTAACACCCGGCACCATTTAACATGCCAACATACTTGTCTACTTGTATAGTTGCCATACAAATGAATGTTAACCACTAAAATCAGGTTAAAACTACTAAACCCACTAACCAACCAATGTGTGTGTGTCTTTTTGTATGTACTTTAGTGAAATAATAGTAAAACCTCAGTAATTATTAACGGCCAGTGATAGCAGCACACATTCAAACATAAATCTATTATTATACTTATGTACATATAGACAAGGGTTGGTTATGTGTGAGTAATTTCAGTAGAAGCGTTTAAATTTTGATGTCTGGTAAGTTGGTCAGTCGGTCGGTGTCATTTATTGTTCATAAAAATGAATGAATGCATAAATTAATTGATTGCACTGTGGGCTAAAGTTGTTTAAAAATGGTCATAAAGTATAAAATGAGTAAATAATTCATAAGCAGCAAAATGGCTCACGGAGGAATGTGAAATGTGGCATAGCTAGAGTTCATATGGCGGTGAAGTGCAGAATGAAAAACTGTATGTATAATTTGTATTAAAAATATATTAAATTAAATAAAATAAAATATTTATAATAAATAATTTTATAAGAGCCTAAAGGTATGCTAATCAATTTTACGCTATTCACAATTCAATACAGGGCAATTGAAATTTACACTTTTTTGAAACCATTAAAAATAAATGCACAGGCGATGAATTGTGAATTGTCTAAAATTGATAAGCATACCAATTGATTAGCATACCTTTAGGCGCTAATAAAATTATTTATTAACAATCCCATTGATATTTCTTAGGTGTGTTTTTCAAATATTTATAATGAGTTTAATGAATTTTATTAAAAAATTCACAGTTTAATGAATTTTATATAAATATTCATGAATTTTATATTTATATACTAGGGCGGGTCAATTTAGAAATCGCCCAAGTGACAAGGAAACTCATATTCTAGAGATCAAAATAAGAAACTTTGCCCGAGGAACCATACCTGTAAAACGAATTCTGATGTCCCGACTTTTGACCTGTCCGTTTGTCTGTCTCACTTTGACCCATTTAGAGTGCCTCAATCGAGTCCAAATGTATGATCGACCCCCACTTACTTTGGAGGGCTGACCCACCCATGCCAGTTGCACACCCCCTGGAACCCCTGGGGGGTTCCCCATACAAACATTTCAAAAAATCACCATTTTTTGTTTAGAATTGGGCTGACTATATTTGATTTAATATTAATATTAACACTCATACGTATACGTATCTTCTACTCTGCGAATAAATAATAATCATACGTCTTGGCAATTTTTTGTTATTCAAAAGATCGATCGGATGAGGGTAAATAACTTTAAGATCACTCCGTGACTATGCGTGACTCTGAGTGACTACCCCAAAATTAATCTGTAGTCACAACAAGACTATGGGCCAAGTTTCAGATCAAATGCATGTGGGGGAATGAGGTTGCCCCATGGCAGACAGACAGGTCAAAAGTCGGGACATCAGAATTCGTTTTAGAGGTATTGTTCCTTGGGCAAAGTTTCTTATTTTGATCCTTATAATATTATTTTCCTTGTTACTTGAGCGATTTTTTGCCTCTCTACAAATCAATCCGCCCTAATATAGAATTTGCACCTGAATTTCGAGTGCTGGGCTCTGCTAGTAATAATGGATAAGCTTAGGAATTCAATAAAGAATCAAGTTCTGATGTAGAACGGACTGCATTTGGTATAAATAAATATCATAAATGGTACCAATCAAATGGACAGCGACATCACAATATTATTTCTAACATTTTCTCACAGGGGTTCTAGTTCAAACTTCTATTCCAATCAAACGTTGTTCACGGCCGATTGCGGGGTCAATTTTTTTTATATCCAAATGATTTTTAGAAATTTGCATCTCGCAACAACTAAACTGCACTTTATTTGCAACTTAAGTCAAAAAGCGAAATAAAAATGAAAAACATTACTATGGGTTGAGTTCAGACAATATCTATAATATTAATATGCAAGGCTATTTCTTGTGAAATATTCTACACCTTCAATTACCAACCAATTTTGACAAAAAATATACAATTTGAGGGGCATTTCTTTGCAGATGTGCACCATCTGGTACATTTTTATTTTTTATTTATTATAATATTTTTTTTTGAGCAAAATTCATTTGAAGTTTCTACTAACACATACATAAAACAGGTCTTCAAGCTTCAAATAAAAAATAAACAATGATGTATGTGCGTTTAATAAATTTGTGTTGAATTGTGAATTGACTAAAATTGATTAGCATACCTTAAGGCTCTTATAAAATTATATATCAATGAAAAAATAAAATTTCCCAGAATTTGCACTCCAATTTCGAGGACTGGGCTCTGCTAAAGTTGATTAAATTAAAAACATGTTAAAAGCTTCGATGGGATCTGCTCAGAAATCATATTGAAGGCGCGTGAGTGATATAATTTTGGCAATATTATTCATACTCATAAATCCCAAATTACAATGCATTTGTTAGTTGGAAATGGCATAACTTAATACTGAGGCAATATCAAATTAATATACACGCTCGTCACTAAGTCAATGACTCTGTAACGCTGTATGATTAATAGTTATATTATATAATTAGCACTCACACGTCTCAGTATTAATATACCAACTAGCATAGCCTACATTTTACATGCCCAAACTGAAAAAAGTATTTTTTTTTTTCAAAAAGTACCCCTTTTCTTATGTTATAAAAAAGTACCACTTCTTATTTTATTAAAAATTAACTAAATTTTCTTAAAAAAGGACTTTTTCATAGAAAATTTACATTTCTTTAAAGTAAAAATTTTCCTGAAAAAGTAGTTTTTATAAAAAAAAAAATAAATTTTCTTTAAAACTAACATTTTCTAAAAAAAATGCCTTTGATTTAAAAAAAAATATATATTTTCGTAAAAAAGTACGTTTTTTTAAAAGAGTACCTTATCTTAAAAGAGTACATTTTGTTAACAAAAAAACTGCCTTTTCTTAAAAAGCGCCCTTTGCATAAAAATTAACCTTTTAATAAAAAAAAAGTTTTACAAAAAAGTTATCATAAAAAGCAACTTTGTTGAAAAAGTGCATTTTATTTAAAAAATTCCTTTTCCAAAAATTTACATTTTCTTAATAAAATAATTTTTTTAAATGCTTTTCTTAAAAAGTACTTAAAAAAAACACCTTTACTAATAAATTATATTTTCTTTCTTTTAGTTAACCAAAATACAATTTCTGAAATAAAAACATTTTCTTAAAAAAATTACCTTTTACAAAAAATTTAACAAGAGCCACTCTTAAAAAAATAAAATTTAAAAAAAATTAAATTTAATAAAAGAAGCTCATCTTAAAAAAGTTAATTTCCTTAAAAAAAGTAAAGTTTCTTAATAAAGTGCCTTTACTTCAAATAGTATTTTGTCAGGAACTTTTCCTAAAAAATTACCCTTTCTTCAAAAAGTAACTTTTTTTTAAAAAAATATCTTTTATTAAAAAAAAATTTAAAAAGTACCTTTTGTCAAAAAAAAAAACTTTAAAAGAGCACTTTTTCTGAAAAAGTATATTTTGTGAAAAAAGCACATTTTATTAAAAAAAAAAAAAACTTCTTAAAAAAGTATCTTTTCTTAAAAAATTACCTTTTCCTAAAAATATGCTGAAAAAAACTACTTCTTCTTAAACAATATTTTTTATTATAAAAAAAACTTTCCCCAAAAATTACCTTTTCTTAAAAAGGAGCCATTTCTTAAAACAGCACTTTATCTTAAAAAAGGACCTTTTCTTTAAAAAGTATCCTTTCTTAAAATAGCACCCTTTTTAGAAATGTAAACTTTCTAAGAGCACATTTTCTTAAAAGAAAGTATCAATAATTAAAAAAGAAGCTTTTCTAAAAAAAATACCTTTTCGAAAAAAGCACAATTTAATATATAAAGTAAAATATAATATAATATATAAAATATAATATATATAGTACAAAGGTAAATTTTCCTTAAAAAGTACCTATAATTTGAAAAGTTACCATATTTTCAAAAAATATTTCTTCTTAAAAAGTAACTTTTCTAAAAAGTACCCTTTATTTAAAAAATGCAATAAAGTATATAATCTTAAAAAGTACATTTACTTAAAAAAGTACCTTTTCTTAAAAAGTACCATTCCTTAAATAAGTACTTTTTTGAAACAATTGACTTTTAACAAAAAGTACTTTTCTTAAAAAAGTAGCTTTATTAAAAAAATACATTTTATTTAAAAAAAATACCAAATAAGTACATTTTCTTAATAAAGCAAATTTTCTTAACTCTCTGTCTAGCAACACGTCTGGTACCCTTAAATGCATGACAAGGCCCGTAGTGACCTATTTTTGTTGATATGACATTTTCTTTGAAAAAGGCATTTTAAAATTTTTGTTTTGTTATTTTATTATTGTTTATTAATTACAGTGTTGATAAATAAATTAAAATTATATTTTTTTTTTGTACTAACATACATAATTAATTTTTACTGTAACCGCATTTATACCCTTTTCGTTGCCTACTTGTGTTCTAGCTTGAACGTCCGCGTATATCTACAAATAGAGATTAGTATTAGAAGGTAATAAAACAAATATTAAATTCGAAGAACACGTTTAAAATGTGTTTAAACAATAAAATAGCTAAAAAGAAGCCAAAATAAAGTTTATGTCTTAATGATTTCTTGTAATTTCAGTACAAGGCCCCTACGGACCTTGTCATGCGTTCCCGTACTACTCACCTTTAAATCTCAATACTAAACTATTGGGCGTATCACCTTGAATTTTCTTTTAAGAAAGTAAGTTTTGTTCAAAAATTACATTTTCTTAAAAAAGACATATTTTATTTAAAAAATACATTTTCTTTTTCTTCAAAAATTAAAATGTTTAAGGTACATTTCTTTCTACAAGTTAATTTTTCATAAAAAAATAACATTTTCTTAAAATTACCTTTTCCTAAAAAAGCACATTTTCTTAAAAGAGTAATTTTTCTTAAAAAAGCACATTTTCCTAAAAAAACTACCTTTTCTTAAAAATCACCCTTTTCTGATAAAATTGCCTTTTAATAAAAAAAGTGACCTTTCATCATAAAGTAACTTTAGTAAAAAAGTACATTTTATTCAAAAAATACTTTTTCTTAAAATGTGCATTTACTTAATAAAGCAAATTTTCTTAACATTGCCTGTTCTTAAAAAGTATTTTTTCTTCAAAAATAACCTTTAATAAAGAATTAAATTTTCTTAAATAAGAACCTTTAGTTAAAATAAATTGCATTTTCTTTAAAAAAAAAATAGATTTTCTTAAAAAAAGTGCCTTTAAAAAAAATAACATTCAAAAAAATTAAATTTTATTAGAAAAACTCATCTTAAAAAGTGCATTTTCTTAAAAAAGTAAAGTTTCTTAAAAAAGTATTTACATAAAACAATATTTTTTCATGAACTTTTCCTAAAAAAAAAAATACCTTATCAGAAAAAAAGTCCCGTTTTTTTTAAGTACCTTATAATAAAAAAGAAATTTAAAAAAGTACTTTCCTTAAAAACAATTATTTTCTTCAAAATAGTACCTTTTATTTAAAAAAGTAAATTTTCT
Source organism: Cordilura impudica (assembly GCA_963682025.1). Taxonomy (NCBI): domain Eukaryota; kingdom Metazoa; phylum Arthropoda; class Insecta; order Diptera; family Scathophagidae; genus Cordilura; species Cordilura impudica. The sequence continues at coordinate 41,839,329 of OY821518.1, read as the reverse complement.
GAAAAAGCACCTTTTATTTAAAAAAAACTTTTCTTAAAAAGTATCTCTTCTTAAAGAAATTTCCTTTTCTCAAAAAAGATCCTGCAAAAAGTACCTTTTTTTTTTTAATATAAAAATACTTTTCCAAAAAAATGCCTTTTCTCAAAAATGCGCCTTTTCTTAAAATAGTACTTTATCTTAAAAAAGTACCTTCACTTTAAAAAGAGTCGTTTTTAAGAAAAATTACATTACTTTAAAAGCTAAATTTTCCTTAAGATGTAACTTTTCTTTGAAAAGTTACATTGTTTTCAAAAACTATTCCTTAAAAAGTAACTTTTCTAAAAGTTCCATTTATTTAAAATATACTTTGTGTAAAAAAGTAAATTTTCTAGATTAAATACACTTTCTTAAGAAAGTGTACTTTTTAAGTACCTTTTCTTAAAAAGTACATTTTCTTAAAAAAATACCTTTGGGAAAAAATTGCCTTTTAATAAAATATACTCTCTCTTAAAAAAGTAGCTTTAGTAAAAAAGTACATTTTATTTAAAAAGTACATTTTGTAAATAAATCAAATTTTCTTAAAAAGTGTTTTTTTTTTCTTAAAAAATACCTTTATTAAAAAATTAAATTTTCTTAAAAAGGTACCTTTTAGTTAAAATGAAATGCATTGTCTAAAAACGACCTTTTCGTAAAAAAGTGACTCAAAGAAATTACAAAAAAAGATAAAGTTTTAATAAAAAAAAAAACTTAATATAGTAAATTTTCTTAAAACAAGTATCGCTTGTTCTAAAAAGTACAGTTTCTTAAAAAGTTCCTTCTTTTAAAAAATATTTTTTTTAAATACCGTTTCTAAAAAAGTACTTTTCTGAAAAAAGTACCTATTCTAAAAAAGTAAATTTTCTTAAAAAAGTAAATAGCCCTAAAAAGTACCTTTTCTTTAAAAGTACCTTTTCTTAAAAAAGTACCTTTTCTGAAAAAAGTATATTTTCTTAAAAAAGTACCTTTTCTTAAAAAAGTACCTTTTCTTAAAAATTACCATTTTTGAAAAAATTCCTCTTTAAAAGAATTACATATTGTTAATGAAATATATTTGCTTAAAAAGTACCTTTTCTTTAGAATGTACCCTTTCTTAGAAAAGTACCTTTTCTTATAAAAGTACCCTTTTCTGAAAAAAGTAACTTTTCTTTAAAAAAACATTTTGTCTGAAAAAAATACGTTTTCTTACTTAATATATTAAAGTTTCTTTAATAATTACCTGTTTTTAAAAAAAGTAAATTTATTTTAAAAAAAGTACTCTTTCTTAAAAAATTATCTTTAAAAAAAATATGTTATTTAAAAAATACCTTTTCTAAAGAGTACATTTTCTTAAGAAATTTAAAATGGCAATTACTGCTTACTGTATTCCACTTCATCGGATTATTACTTATACGCAAAGTTAAATTCCGGAGTTAAACAAGTTGTTCGCTCATTCTTTCGAAATTTAGGCTATATAGCGCCTAAATTTCGCCTAATAAACGGTACGAAATTCATTTATTTTAGGGCTCTTTCAGCATTATGGTTTTTGTTGTTCAATTGTTATTCACTCAAAACAATGTGTTCTTGTCTTATCACATTAATGCCAGCCTGCGGCTAAATGACATTTGTATTGACTGCTAGGGCCAGTTTAAGCGTTAAATGCACTTGCAACAGTGGAAAAAAATTGCACATAGTTTATCAACTAAAATCTCGAATTTTCGATGCAAAAAACAGCTCGAAAATGTGAAAAAAGCCTATTTCCCAGTATTATAATGCTCTGAGGAATTATGAATTATATTATAAAATGGCGAAAAAAAAGATAGAAAAAATGAAAAATTGTCCACATTTGAGCAATTTTGGGGAACTAGATGCAGTTTTTTTGGGTTAGTTTGGCCATAGAATTTTTTTAATGCTATATTCGAGTTTAGCAGGCCACAATACATAAAAAAATAGTTGGACTTAAATAGCAAATATTTTTAAATTACAATTTCGATCATTTGATTCCATAACGTGGACACTAGAGTGGTCCTTAAAAATGAAAATTCGATATTGGGGATAGGCGGGGTTCAGTTTGTTACCTCGCAATATAAAACTAATAAATGGAAAGTTTGGCGACAATCGGATAAAGAAAAGTCGCGCCGGAAATTGATTGAAAATTTCAAGTGTGTTTATATGGGGTAAATATGACTTTATTAGAGATTCTTCCGACAAATTGTTATATAATTCGGGATCAGTATTAAATTATCTTTCCAAGAAGCTATAAAACTTCAAAATCGAGTAAAAACTCGCCAAGAAATAGCAAATGCCCACCACCACTTTTATGCCAAAAAAAAACTGGGTCATGAAATTTGATGACATTTTTTCCACTTTGAGAAATTAATTAAAGCCATAATTTTTTTTGGTCTCTATACTTGTGAGGACTCAGATATGAAGTATTGGTTTATTACCACGCTGCTAACCTATTGCACATTGAGACCGAAAATAAGACATTTTTGATAATATTTTGAAAACTCCTTTTTCAAGTTTTAAAAAATTTCCTTAAACAAAATTTTAAAAAATGGATCTGGTACTTACAGGTTTTGTTAAGTACATGTTACAGATTAACTTTGTGAATTTTTAAGTAAATCCCTGTGTCACAATTTTTTTGACGAAGATTTTATTTTTGGGGATTTCGAGAAAAATTGGAGATTTGTTCCGTAAATGTACTCTTTCTAAATACTTTATATCAAAAATTCATCACTTTTCTACTTTTTAATGTTATATTTTATCTTAATAGCCTAGGGTTTCGGAACAAAATAATATGACCCCATTAACCCGTTTGGAATTGGGGTCACATATGACCCCAAGCTAATAAAAAACAATTTATTAAAAAAATTCCAATATTTTGTAAGTGCTATTGAATTTTTAGATGCTACGCTTAAAATATTATAATCAAATATGTAGAACTTCCGTTCCGAAAATTTGAGATAAATCCGAGATCGTTAACCCATTATTTGCTAAGGCCAGCTTTGTATTTTAAGATATTTTTAAATAAAAATTACCGAAAACGAGTTTTTCTATTAAACACGATGAAACCACTATTTAAAATTTAAGAAAAATAATTCGGTTAATTTTTATTTATTTAACCCTTCAGTGCTCCTGGGATAAAAAAAAAAAATCCATTTTGATATATCTTTGGTGCAATTATCTACTTATTGCTCGCGAATATAAATTAAAATAACTTTTAACCAATTTTGCTATAAAATTCTTTTATGTATAAAGACTATCTATAATTTTCTACATAAAATAAGCAGACCCGCAAATGACCCAAAGCTAACAAAATACAATTTATTCAAAAGAATATGGAATACTAAATCAATTCAATTTATTTTGGTTTGTTTAAGGATGATTTAGTGTGCGATTCAAATTGTTTTCTGTAATCATTTACGACTTGCAATAAGTATTGCTTTTCTCGTTCTTTCTTTGTTAATACTACTATGTTATTATATTCTTCAATCAATTTAACACTGCTGTATCATTTACTACTTTTATTTGGAAACAATATCACTTCTGCATAAAAAAGTGAACTCTTTAATGAAATTTCAGCATTGTTTTATTTTTAAACAAGATAGAAAGAAACATTTCGAAAATATCCTTAATTGTAACCTAAGCCATGTAAACATCATTATCTTGGTATTCTTCCTGAGTATTATGATTTTGCTGCTGCTATTATTGTTATTGTTGTTGTTGTTCAATCTTGCACATTTGCAGTGAGCAGAGTGATGTTTCCGTTTTGTGGTGTTAACATCGTAACAGCTTTAAGTGAATGACACTGAACACCAAACCATAACAGACCTAAATAATAGGAGCCACCTAACCCAAAAGCAATAAATAGTCTGACAGCAAGACCAACAGACCATCCGTTCCTCCTGCCAACAATGTACATTACAATAAATAACAAGTGACGACATGCGCGAAAACTTTCAGTGATAGTTGTGGTGCAGTGGCTGGTAAAGTAATCAATAATGTGAGTAAGGGAGTGAGTACTTTCCTCTAACTAATATGCATTACCAAAAACTGTTACATCTTATTTGGCACATATAAGCTGATTCTCTGTTGCCAACGCCATTACTATTGAGCATGACTATGCCAAAAGTATGCACAGTTTTTACTGTTTTGTCTTAATTCTGTACGATTTTCTACATCAATTGCGTTTTTGTGTTGTCGATCAATGCCAAAACCATGTTTTTGTTTATTCTATTGAATAGAAATTGAAAACCGGATGAGACTTAACTTTGAATTTTAACCAAGGAAAATAAATACATTACGCACACATATCAAACTTTATTTTAAAACAATATAGATTTTCTATATATTTAAATAAGTGATATACATATATGATATTCTTGGGATCCAGATGTGTTGAAAACTTGCCATATAAGGCACGTATTTTATAAGGATTCTGTGAATTAATTTCCAAAAAGATAAATTTGGATATTCTTATTTCGATTTGAAAGTGAAATTTTTTCATAGTAACTTTATATTTACATTTTTTGAAAAATTGTGAAATCACATCCAAAATATTTCTTCAGTTGGAAGCAATGCAAACAATTCTGATTCTTTTTCACTTCTTTTTCTACTGGGTGTTAGTAAAAGCAATTATTTGCGTTAACGCCGACAATTAAGACGTCAAACAGTATGGTGATTAAAAACACATTATGAGCTTTCATGGGATCTGCTTAGTAGTATAACTTTGGCATCATTATTCATACTCGTATACCATTTACTGGAAATGACATAATATTTAGCAATCTTAATATATATATTTGCGCTCGTCACAAACTCGGTGACTCTGTAACGGTGTAAGATTAATATTTAATTTATAAAAATAACACTCACACATTAATATAATTAATCATAATTATAATTAATATAACAATAAGTATCGCATAAATTGTACATGCTCAAACTACCTTTTCTTAAAAAAAAGTACCAATCCAAATTTTAAAAATATATGTTTTCTTATAAAAAACTTTTCTTTCAGAAGTTCCTTGTCTTAAAAAAGTACCTTTTCTTTAAAACTAAAAATTTTCTCTAAAAAGTGTGTTTAAGTTAAGAAGTAACTTTTCTTAAAAAAACATCTTTTCTTTAAAAATCACTTCTTAAAACAGTACTTTTGCTTAATAAAGTATTAAAAAGTACCTTTTAAAAAACTACTTTTCCTTAAAATAGCACTTTTAAAAAAGTATTTTCTTAGTAAGCATGTACCTTTTCTTTAAAAAGGTAAATTTTCTTGAAAAGTACCTTATATTACAAAGTACGTTATTTTAAAAAATCGCATATTCTTAAAAAATTACATTTCTATTAAGATAGTATCTTTTATTAAAAAATCAGCTTTTATACCAAAAGTACGCGTTCGAAAAAAGTACCATTAAACATAGAAAGCAATTTTTCTTAAAAAACTAACTTTTCTAAAAAAGTATTTTTTAACAAAAGTACATTTTCTTAAAAAAAACCTTTAAAAACTAACTTTTCTAAAAAAGTACTTTTTAACAAAAGTACATTTTCTTAAAAGTATTTAATATTGAAAAGCGATATTTCTTAAAAAAGTACATATTCTTAAAAAAAAATCATGTGAGTCTGATCACAGTCCGATACATATGTAAGCATCTAGTAATTAAAGATTTTTTATGGCACTTTTTTAAAATCAAACCGAAAGTGTCATCTATGTATCACTTATAGCAATCAACTGCAGGGGCTCTGCTAACATAAAAATATTTATTATTATTTATAATTTCAACCGGTTAATTTTTAATTTTTCGTTTTTTTCCTTTTGTCTTTCTTCATTCTTCGTTTTTCATTTTTAATTTCTCTTTGATCTTTCATTTTTCATTTTTCGTTTTCCGTTTTTCATTTTTTATTTTTCATTTTGTATTTCTCATTTTAAATTTTTTACTTTTCATTTTTTATTTTTTATTTTTCATTTTCCATTTTTCATTTTTAATTTTTCATTTTTTATTTTCAATTTTTTATTTTTAATTTTGGTAATTGTATTGTGAAATAGAAATTTTCCCCCCCGCGCGTATAGATGTTTACACATGAAAAGAACGTTTTCTTAAAAAAGTACATATTTTGAAATAAAAGCACATTTTCTTTAAAAATTAACTTTCTTTCAAAAGTAACTTTTCTTAAGAAAAGTAACCTCGTTTAAAAAGTATTTTTTATTAAAAAATTAGCTCTTCTTAAATGAATATAATAAATAAAGTAATTTTTTAAACTACCTTTTCTTAAAATGACACATAAAAAGTGATTTAAAAAACTTTTTCTTAAATAATGTATCTTTCTTAAAAAATGTCTTTATTTAAAAATTACTTTTTTGTTAGAAAAGAATTTCTTATTTAAAAAAGTAGCTTTTAAAAAAAAGTGCTTTTTCTAAAAAAAATCCTTTTAATAAATAAAATACCTTTTTAAGAAAAAATACTTTAAAAAATACTTTTTCTGAAAAAAGTCAGTTTTCTTCAAAAAGTACCTTTTCTTTAAAAAATATCATTTCTGAAAAAAGTTCATTTCCTTAAAAAGATACCTTTTCTGAAAAAAAGTGCTTAAAAATAGCTTTTTCTTATATAAGGTACCTCTCTTAAATGTATAGTTTCTTAAAAAAGTACACACCAATTATACGTAGGCGATATTAAAAACCGTTATCAATAAATATACCATTTCTGAAAGATAACAAGTAAGAAACGTTTAGTCGTTATAGACCGACTATGCGATACCTTATACCATGCGTTTAGAGAACTGGTCTTAGGTCCACCTAATTGGGTATAGAAAATTAGCATAAACCAACTCTGAGTGAAATTTTCGTTAATTTTTTTGCCTGCATATCTGAAAAAGTTCATATCGGATGATATATTTATATGAGGACAAGGTTGAAAAATTACCCGTGCAGAAAAAATATACAAACCAAATTTGAGAAAAATCTGTATAATACTTTTGTTTTTTATAGCTTTAAGTGTAGATCGGAAAGCAGCTTATATATGGCTTATTTTTGGACACACACAAACCAAATTTTACCAAAATCTAAATGATAATTTTGATATTATGGCAACTTAAGTTGAGTTTATATAACAATTTTCATCAAAATATATACATATTTGCGACCTGTAGTTTGATTAAGAAGTTTACATGGACACACAGACGAACAGAAGGACGGACGTACAGTGCTAAATTGGAATCAATTGGTATTATAAGAGGGTCTAGGTCAAATATTTTTGATAGTTGCAAACATCAGCACGAAGTCATTATAACCTGACCTCATAGTGGTATAGATTATAAATACATTTCCCTAAATAAAGTATATTTTCTTAAATAAAGTACTTTTTCTAAAAACAGAATTTTTTCTCAAAAAATAAAATTTTCTTAAAAAAGTAAATTTTCTTTTAAAAAAGAAAGAATTTAAAGTACATTTTCTAAGAAAGTAACTTTTCGTTAAAAGCACTTTTTTTGAAAAAGGTACATTTTCTTAAAAAGTATCTTTTATTAAAAAAGTACCTTTTCTTAAAAAAGTACCTTTTGTTAAAAAGTACATTTTCCTAAAAAAGTACCGGTCCTTAAAAAACACCATTTTCAAAAAAAAAACGCTTAAAAAGTATACTTCCTTAAAAAGTACATACCAATTTTATGTAAGCGATATTAAAAAAAATGTTTATTAAAAAAAGTTACAATTTCTTAAAATATATAAAATACATTTCCGTAAGTAAAGTAAATTTTCTTAAATAAAGTACTTTTTTTAAAGGAAGTTTTTCATAAAAAAGTACCTTATCTTAAAAAGGAAAATTTTCTTCAAAAGATATCTTTGATTTAAACAAAAAAAAAAGAAGATTTGTAAAAAAGTACATTCTCTTAAAAGGTACTTTTTCCGAAAAAAGTGCCTTTTCTTAAATAAATAGTTTTTCTTTTCCTAAGTACCTTTTTTGGTTTTAATGAACTTTTTTCGACCTTTGATAAGTGTATTATATTTAAAAAATAGTCGAGCCTACGGTCGCTTGTTTTTTTTTTTTTGCAATGTAAACTATCATCGCCTTTTTTATTTAAAAAAAGTGCCTTATTTAAAAAGTGCCTTTTCTTGCAAGAGTACATTTTCTTAAAAAAGTAAAATTTTCTTAAAAAGTACCATTTCTTAGAAAAGTACATTTTCTTAAAAAAATACCTTTTCTTAAAACAGTAGTTTTTCTTAAAAAAGTATTTTTCTTAAAAAAATTCCTTTTCTTAAAAAGTAAATTTTCTTAATAAAATGTATTATCTTGCCAGAGTTAATTTTCTTAAAAAGTGACTTTTCTTATAAAAGTATATTTTCCAAAAAGTATCTTTCCTTTTCTTAAAAAAGTGCGTAAAAATAGCTTTTTCTTAAACAAAGTATCTCTTCTTCAAAGCATACTTTCTTCAAAAAGTACATACCTATTGCATGTAAGCGATATTAAAAAGAACGCTTATTAAAAAAAAATTACCATTTCTTAAAATAAAAAATACATTTCCGTAAATAAAGTACATTTTCGTAAATAAAGTACTTTTTTTTTAAAAGAAGTTTTTCTTAAAAAGTACCTTATCTTAAAAAGGCAAATTTTCTTTAAAAATTTCTTTGATTAAAACAAAAAAAAAAGAACATTTGCTTAAAAAGTACCTTTTCTGAAAAAAGTCCATTTTCTTAAAAAAGGAGTTTTCTTAAAAAAAATTACTTTTCTTAAAAAAGTTCATTTTTTTAAAAAGTACATTTTCTTAAAAAAGTACATTTTCTTAAAAAAGTACTTTTTCTTAAAAAAGTGCCTTTTCATAAAAAATTAGTTTTTCTTAAAAAATAAATTTTCTTATGAGTTCCTCTTCTTAAAAAGTACCTTTTCTTAAAAAGTACCTTTTTTTAAAAACTACCTTTTTTAAACGTGTACCTTTTCTTAAAAAAGTTCCTTTTCTTAAAACAGTTCGTTTCTTAAAAAGTACATTTTCTTAGAAAAATATATTTTCTTAAAACAGTATCTTTTCTTAAAAAAATAGTTTTTCTTAAAAAAGTACTCTTTTTTAAAAAGTTCCTTTTCTTTAAAAGTAAATTTTCTTTAAAAAGTACATTTTTTTACAAAAGTGCCTTTTCATAAAAAATTAGTTTTTCTTAAGAAAGAAATTTTCTTATAAGAGTTCCTTTTCAAAAAGTACCTTTTCTAAAAAGTACCTTTTTTAAACGTGCGCCTTTTCTTAAAAAAAGTTCCTTTTCTTAAAAAAGTTCCTTTTCTTAAAAAGTACCTTTTCTTAGAAAAATATATTTTCTTAAAACAGTATATTTTCTTAAAAAAGTAGTTTTTCTTAAAAAAGTACTTTTCTTTAAAAAGTACTTTTCTTTAAAAGGTTCCTTTTCTTAAAAAGTAAATTTTCTTAAAAAAGTACCTTTTCTTCTAAGAGTAAATTTTCTTAAAAAAAGTACATTTTCTTAAAAAGTAAATTTTCTTAAATAAGCGCATTTCCATAAAAAATTTGTCTTTCCTAAAAAAGAAATTTTCTTATTTTCTTAAAAAGTACCTTTTCTTAAAAAGTACTATTTTTAAAAGTGTAGCTTTTCTTTAAAAAGTTCCTTTTCTTAAAAAAAAGTTCCTTTTCTTAAAAAATACTTTTTCTTATGAAAGTATATTTTCTTAAAACAGTATCTTTTCCTAAAAAAGTAGTTTTTCTTAAAAAAGTACTTTTCTTTAAAAAGTTCCTTTTTTTAAAAAGAACATATTCTTAAAAATGCACTTTAACTTAAAAAAATTACATTTTCTTCTAAGAGTAAATTTTCTTGAAAAATTACCTTTTCTTAAAAAAGTATCTTTTCTTAAAAAAGTAAATTTTCTTAAAAAAGTTCCTTTTCTTAAAAAAGTACATTTTCTTAAAAAAGTGCCTTTTCTTAAAAAAGTACCTTTTCTTAAATAAAGTACCTTTTCTTTAATAAAGTACCTTTTCTTAAAAAAGTAAATTTTCTTAAAAAAGTACCTTTTCTTAAAAAAGTACCTTTTCTTAAAAAAGTACATTTTCTTAAAAAAGCACCTTTTCTTAAAAAAGTACATTTTCTTAAAAAAGTAACTTTTCTTATAAAAGTATCTTTCAAAAGTACATACCAATTGCATGTAAGCGATATTAAAAAGAACGTTTATTAAAAAATTTACCATTAGAAAAATACATTTTCATATATAAAGTACATTTTCTTAAATAAAGTACTTTTTCTTAACAAAAAAGCTTTTTCTTAAAATAAGTACTTTTTCCTAAAAAAAATTACAGTTTTATAAAAAAGTATATTTTTTTGTTTTTTTCATAAAATAAAAGGCACCTTGTCCTTTCTCAAAAAGTTCAATTTCTTAAAAAAGTACATTTCCTTCAAACAGTAGATTTTCTTAAAAAGATACATTTCCGTTTAACGGCGATTAAATATAACTTTCTCTTAAAAAAAAGTATACTTCCCTAAAAAATTATACCTTTTTAAAAAAGTACCTGTTCTAAAAAGAAGTCATGTATGTGTGTTATACAGCCATGTCAGTTTCTGTGAGTCTGTGTCAAATCTTGATCAAGGGAGGGAGTTTGTTATTATAACTGAACAAATGTCAATAAGGGGCGAAAATATTAGATAGCCAGTAAGATATTCCATACTAAATAAAAGTTACTAATTTTATATTAAGTAGCGTTGATAGCATATAAAACAGTGGTGTTCAAAAATAAAAATGTAAATGTGTTGGTGAGAATTGCACGGTAAGAAATGTTCATTGAGTTAATAGCAGTGTTAGTCTCTGTGTGAATTTATTTTTTATTGAAAATATGAAACTGTTAATTTTAATGATTTTTGGTAAAGCTTACTTGGTCACCTTTTTAAATAATTAAAACAAATTCTTTTTGTTTTTTCCTCTTTTTGTTGCGACTGTTTTCAACAAAAGACAAAATAAGTAACACATATAATATCATTTTAAAAAACAAAACAAAAAGATGAATAAATAATATATTGACGCTTAAAATCAGAAGTAATATAAGTCGCCCGAAGAGGACACAAATCCAGTGTCGAAACGTTGCGCAACAAAAAGAGGAAAAAACAAAAAGAATTTGTTTTAATTATTTAAAAAGGTGACCAAGTAAGCTTTACCAAAAATCATTATATATAATACACCACTGGTCTTTAGGCAACATATTATGAAACTGTTAACGTTTTGTGTAAAATTGTTGCAAAGAAATAAAAATTAAGTAAAAATTCAATTTTTTAAGGAAAAAAATAAATACATTTATACATTAGACTGGCTTTTTTTTCATTCTATAAAAAACAAGAAGTTGTAGATTTTATCAATCAATATTAATGATTTCATTGCATTTACATATTAAAACCATATCTTTATGTTATCCTGTTAAAAAAATTTAAAAATTCACTTTTTGTATGGAACTTTTATAATAAATAAATTAGTTTTTTTTTTAATAATTCTATTAAGGACTTTTATAGATCTGGTATTATAAATTTTTTAATATTTATTCTTTCGCAGCAATTGCGTATTAGTAAAACATTTATTAAATTTATAGGACTTAATGCATTACATTATTTAGAATAAAAAACAAAAATTTAAATCAGAAAAAATGTTCACAGTTTTTATTTGTCGATCTTGGTTTTTAATTTGATCAACGATTCCTTTAATTTTTCAACAAAAATTTGTTTTTTTTTTAAATCAAACAGCTTTTCTTTATCGTTGTAATTATTTTCCTTAAATGTTTTATAACAAATTACCAAATACATTTATACTCATAAAATATTTTTCGTATGTTACTATTAATTTGTTTTCAGTGCATTAAAAAAAATCAGCATACATACGCTACACGTCTTCAATTCGTCGCTGTTTCAGTGACGACTAAATTCAAGGGCGTAAGAATACATGTGAGTTGAGCAGGGACAATTGTCCTATGAAATGAACAGCACTGATATAAAAACAATTCAATTTGATCGCCAAAATGAACTAAAAGAATTTAAAAACTGGTATCAAAAGCTATAATTCCTTCTCAGCTATAGAAAATGTAAAACAAAATATAACTAGTTCTTGATATTTCTTGTCCTTGATAACATATCGAAGTGAACTGCAATTTTAAGTATATCATTTTATTGAGAGTCATTATATTTATTTTCAAACATAAACATTTTTTACTACCTGGAAAATTGTTTGAAAAATTCTGCATTTAACTATATACCTATTTTTTTTTAATCAGTAGTAAATGCCCCCTTTACTTTTTTCTTAATAATTTTTCGTCTGAAGAAAATAATGATTAAAAAAAATTTTTTACATGAATTTTTTTTTTTCAAAAATACACTTAAAAAATTTATTTTCTAATTTTTGGGATAAAGAAATCCAAATTTTATATTGAAATAAAATTATTAAAATAATTTATAGAGCACATAAAATAATTAAAACATTTTGGGAAACTTATAAAAAAAAAAAAAATTCTATTCGTTTTTCTAACGTTAAACAAAGGCAGTTGTATTGAATACAATTGCGTATTATAAATTATGTCAATTAAATCCAATAAATCCCCTTTTTGCATGAAAAAATCCAAGTACGAGTATTTCAAAAATATGGTTTTGGATTAAACTCACAAAAAATGTGAGCATTAACTGAGTGGAACCACTATGCGTTGAATAGGACCACCGTCACTTATCACTTAGTCTGATGTACATATAAATAGATAGATGTACCCAGCGTATCTCTAAAAACAAAGGAGTGGTGATGTCGGACAGACTGTCTTTCTTCACTTTTTATTCAATCCCTTATATACAAACAAGTAAGAAAATTATAGTCGATTTAGACTGACTATATGATACCCTATACTTTGCGTTTAGAGACCCTACCTCTTAGGTACAACTAATTAGACATAGAAAATAAGCATAAAACAAATTTAAGTGGCATTGACATTAATTTTTTTGTCTACGGATATGATAAAGGCCATATCGGATGCTATAGTTATATGGAGACTAGGCCGAAAAATGAACCGATCCTGGCTATAATTGGTAAGGTAACTTATTTTTTGCAAAAACATATACAAACAAATTTGGGAAAATTCTGTGAAATATATTTTTTTTTTTTTTTGATAGATTTAAGTGAAGATCGGGAATCAGGTTTACATGGGGGCTATGATTAAGAATTGTCTTATAGGGGTTTTTTTGAACTTATAACTGGATCGAATAAACATACACAAAACCAATTTAACCATGATCTATATGATAATTTGGATATTATGACAATTTAAGTTGATCTCATTGGGGTCATTTGTATGGGGACTAGGTCTGAACATTAACCGATTTTCACTAATTTTAATAGCTTTCATCCTATGGCCGATAGAAACGAATATACTAAATTTCATTAAAATATTTTCATATATGCGACCTATACTTTGATTAAAAGGTTTACATGGACACATCGATGGACGGACGGATAGACAGACATCACTAAATCCACTCAGAAAGTGACTCTGAGTCGAACGGTATAATAAAAGTTAGATTTGGGTTTTTGGTAGATACAAACATCAGCATAAAGTCATTATACCCAAACCACATAGTTGCGTAGGGTATAAATATATGTTGATTAGGGTGGCCCTTCACTATATGGAGGGAAAAAAAGTGTTCAAACTGCCGGTCTCACCCCCTAGAAATATGCGAATAGCAAAAAAAACTGAAAAATACAAAGTTTTGGGCCAAACAAAAAACGTTTAGTCGTGGCGCAAAGCGATTGAAAATTTCAAATGTGTTTATATGGGAAAAATATGACTTTTTTCAGATTTCACGAAAATTTCGTTCTATAGTTTAATTTTTCCGACAAGCTGTTGTATAGTTCTGGATCAGTATTAAATTATCCTTTCAAAAGGCTATAAAACTTCAGAATCGAATAAAACCTCGCCAAGAAATAGCAAATGCCCCAGACCACTTTTGTGCCAAAAAAAACTAGGTCATGAAATTTTATGGCATTTTTTTCAACTTTGAGGAATTGATTAAAGCCATCATTCTTTTTTGGTATTTTTACTTATAAGTACTCAGATATGAAGTATTGTTTTATTACCACGTTGTTAACCTATTGCGCATTGAGACCGAAAATTGGAAATTTTTTTGATAAAATTTTTAAAATTCCTTTTTCAAGTTTGAAAAAATTTTCTTAAACAAAATTTAAAAAAATGAATCTATCACTTTAAGGTTGTATTAAATACATGTTGCAGATTAACTGTGTGCATTCTTAAGTAAATCCCTCTGCCAGAATTTTTTTGACAAGGATTTTATTTTTGCGGATTTCGAGAAAAATTTGATTTTTGTGAAATATTCTGTAAATGTACTCTTTCTAAATACTTTGTATCAAAAATTCATCACTTTTCTACTTTTAAATGTTATATTTTATCTTAATAGCCTAGGGTTTCGGAAAAAAATAATATGACTACATTAACCTTTTGGGAATTGGGGTCACGTATGACCCCAAGCTAATAAAAGACAATTTATTCAAAAAATTCAAATATTTTGTAAGTGCTGTTGAATTTTTAGATGCGACGCTTAAAATATAATAACCAAATGTGTAGAAGTTTCGTTCCAAAAATTTGGGATAAATCTGAGAACGTTAACCCATTATTTGCCAAGGCCAGCTTTGGATTTGAAGATATTTTGAAATAAAAATTACCGAAAACAAGTTTTTCTAGTAAACCCGATGAAATTTTATATTATTATATTAATTTTATATTTCATATTCTTTTAAATAAAATGTCATTTATTAGCTTTTGGTCATTTGTGGGTCTTCTTATTTTATTTAAAAAATAGTTTTTATACTTAAAATAATTTTATAACAAAATTGGTTAAAAGTTATTTTAATTTATATTCGCGAGCAATAAGTAGATAATTGCACCAAAGATATATCAAAATGGATTTTTTTTTATCCCAGGAGCACTGAAGGGTTAAATAAATAAAAATTAACCGAATAATTTTTCTTAAATTCTAAATAGTGGTTTCATCGTGTTTAATAGAAAAACTCGTTTTCGGTAATTTTTATTTAAAAATATCTTAAAATCTAAAGCTGGCCTTGGCAAATAATGGGTGAACGTTCTCGGATTTATCCCACATTTTTGGAACGAAACTTCTACACATTTTGTTATTATATTTTAAGCGTCGCAACTAAAAATTGGACAGCACCTACAAAATATTTGAATTTTTTTTTAATAAATGGTCTTTTATTAGCTTGGGGTCATATGTGACCCCAATTCCCAAAGGGTTAATGTAGTCATATTATTTTTTTCCGAAACCCTAGGCTATTAAGATAAAACATAACATTTAGAAGTAGAAAAGTGATGAATTTTTGATACAAAGTATTTAGAAAGAGTACATTTACAGAATATTTCACAAAAATCAAATTTTTCTCGAAATCCGCAAAAATAAAATCCTTGTCAAAAAAATTCTGGTAGAGACATTCACTTAAGAATGCACACAGTTAATCTGCAGCATGTATTTAATTCAACCTTAAATTGATATCTCAATTTTTTTAAATTTTGTTTAAGAAAATTTTTTCAAACTTGAAAAAGGTCTCAATGGCGCAATAGGTTAACAACGTGGTAATAAAACAATACTTCATATCTGAGTACTTATAAGTAAAAAGACCAAAAAAGAATGATGGCTTTAATCAATTCCTCAAAGTTGAAAAAAATGCCATAAAATTCCATGACCTAGTTTGTTTTTAGCACAAAAGTGGTCTGGGACATTTGCTATTCCTTGACGAGGTTTTATTCGATTTTGAAGCTTTATAGCCTTTTGAAAGGATAATTTATTACTGATCCCGAACTATGTAACAGCTTGTCGGAAAAATTAAACTATACAACGAAATTTTCGTAAAATCTGAAAAAAAAGTCATATTTTCCCCATATAAACACACTTAAATTTTCAATCGCTTTGCGCCACGACTAAACATTTTTTGATTGGCTCAAAACTTTGTATTTCTCAGTTATTTTGCTATTCGCATATTTCTAAGGGGTGAGACCGACGGTTTGAGCACTTTTTTTATTAAGGGCCACCTTAATGTTGATATAACGTTATACATATTAGAGTCTTTGGAAATATTCTTTAAACGAAACTTAAACTTTTTTGAAAAAGTATTTCACAAATATATAAAAATGACACGAAAATAAGTTTCAAAGACCTTGAAAAAAATAATAATAATTCTTGAAATTGACCTCTAAAGATCACACGAATTTTGCGGTTTTTTCTTTTCTTTTCTTTTCTTCGCCATAAACAAATTTTTATATGAAATGCATTTTTTTTACTTAATTAAAATTTAATTATTTAAGTTTATTGAAATTTTTGTTCTCCCACTATTTGATACCACAAGTGAAAAGCCATTTGTCATGTACGCTGCATTAACCATCATCGTCATCATCATCGTCAGCTTCTTCAACTTTATTAATGCATAAAATATAGATTTTTTTGTTTGTTTTGTAATAAGAAAAAATTAAAAAAAAATATATATATATTTATAAGCACAACACAAAGTATAATTTTAGTTTTTACGAGTATTAAAATTCTGTTCCCTCTTTACATTTTCTTAATTATACAACACCATTTCCAAAGTTTATTTTTCGAAATTTTTTTGTATGAAAAAACTTTTCTGCTCTCAAAATGATTATATGCAACTTTATTAAGTAATTACTACTGACTAGCAGATTCCAGCGCTCGAAACTCGAGTGTAATTTCTAGGCAACTTTACTTTTCGACTTAGCCTATTCACAAACCAACAATTTTTATACCCTATACCACTATGTGGTTTGGGTATAATGACTTTGTGCTACTGTTTGTAACTACCAAAAATATTTGACCTAGACCCATCTTTTATTATACCGATCGAATCAGAATCACTATCTGATTCGATTTAACGATGTCCGTCCGTCCGTTCGTCCGTCCGTCCGTCTGTGTGTCCATGTAAAGCTTGTAATCAAACTGCAGGTCGCAAATATGAATATATTTTGACGAAATTTGGTATATAAGCTTTTGTCGGCCATAGGATGAACGGTGTTGAAATTGGTGACAATCGGTCCATGTTCAGACCTAGCCCACATACAAATGATCCCTATGAAATCAATATATTTTGCCATAAGATCCACATTATCATATAAATCTTAGTCAAATTGGGTGTGTATGTGTTTATTACATCCATTAATCAGTAGTCCAAAAATGATCGCTATGGGACAATTCTTAGTCATAGGCCCCATATAGAGCTGCTTCCCGATCTTCACTTAAATCTATCAAAAAAACAAAAATATTGCACTGATTCTTTTCAAATTATGTTTGTGTATATTTTTGCAAAATACAAGAGACTTTATCAAACATAGTCAGGATCGGTCCATTTTTGGGCCTAGTCCCCATATAGATATAGCATCCGATATGAACTTTTTCATATCTGCAGCCAAAAAAATTAATAAAAATCCCACTCAAATTTGGTTTATGCTTATTTTCTATATCCAGTTAGTTGGGCCTGAGAGATAGGGCTTCTAAATGCATGGTATGGTCTAGACCGACTATAAATTTCTTACTTGTTTGGTTTATTATTATTGTGAATGAAGATAACAAACTGATTTAC
Source organism: Cordilura impudica (assembly GCA_963682025.1). Taxonomy (NCBI): domain Eukaryota; kingdom Metazoa; phylum Arthropoda; class Insecta; order Diptera; family Scathophagidae; genus Cordilura; species Cordilura impudica. The sequence goes on along the minus strand of OY821518.1, from coordinate 41,821,729 downwards.
AAACACATTAACAAATTTAATAAACACACGCATAGCATATGTAAAATTTTATGTATGTGTTAGTAGCAACTTTAAATGCAATTTCTTCAAAGTACAGGACAAAATTTAAAAATCTGTAAATCTGCAAAACGGCTAAAAAGAAATACCTTTCAAATAATATACGTTTGGTCGAAATCGGGATAAAACGGTAGAACAAAACCTCAGTCACAAGAAATCGCATGCCTATTAATATTATAGATATACAATTTTTACAGATAGGTTTGCCATATAATTGTATTTATTATAATTTTTTATTTTATTTTTAACCCTGGATGCCCAATCATATTTTTTATGCGTTATGACTATGACTATGGAACCGGCTGTGCGCCAAATTTTTAAAAGTTAAAGAAGAAGGAATAGACAATACCTTATCATGTATAAAAATAAAAAAAAAATTATATTTGCTGTGGTTTTTGATTTACTTTTTAATGCAATCACCTTTCTTCTTCGGTCTTAGCTGGGAAAAGGGTTAAAAATGTTTAATAAAAAATATGAGCTTAAAGCAATGACAATTAAATTCTCATAATTTTTAACTCAGGCTTAAATATTACGAATAATAATTTAAAAAAAAAATATTAAGGAAAATATTTAAAAACAAAATATTTCTTTAAAAATTTTTAACGTTTTTTATATGTATGCTAATCGGGAAATGGTGTAAGTACATACATATGTATACTTATTTGTCGGAAATTTTCAAACAAATGATATTCAACTGATTTGAAAATAAACTAACAACAAAAAAAAAAAACAATACTTTGTTCGTGATCAAAATCATTTTAGTGTGTTAGAACACAAATAACAACAAGAACACAAAATAGCTAAAGAGATATAATAGATATGAGTTGGGGTTGTTGTTGTATTTTGTTGCAATTGCTGTCACAGTTGGTGTTTTCAGTGTTGTTGCTGTACGGCTGTTTAGTGCTATTTGTGGTGACTCTAAGTGAATGCATTTTTATTTATTTTTTTGTTTCTTTTTTTTTATGATTCAACAACATGCAGATTTTAATATGAATGTTTTTAGTTTAAACGTGCTATGTTTTCAACTGAACAGTATGAGAATTATAGACAAAACAGACGGACAAATATTTAATTCAAGTTTATTTGATGTTTGCCGTTTTTTTTTTTTATTTTTGTTGCTGTATTTTTATTTATTTTTCCTACATACTTTTATTAGATCGTCTAGATGAAAAGATGTTTAGTTAATAAAAAAGCATATAATAATAAAAAATTATATATGAGCAGAATGATGTTGGAAATAGTAAAAACATCATTTAAATTAGCAAATCACACGTTTTGTTTATTGAAGCAAACAATTAAAATTAACATACACACCTCAATACTTTTCTAAAAACGTGCAAATTATTGCAATAAAAATATTTTGCGAAAATTATTTTTGAAGGAAAAAAAAAATTAATTTAGTTTTATTAAAAAATAATTAAAATATTTCTATCATAAGAATTGCAGAAAAAAATTATATGAAAAAATCAAGAGCGGATGAATTGAATGAATTAAATTCCCAATAAGAATAAAATTATTTTAGAAACATTTACGAGTACAAACCGTCCAGCAATCAAAAGGATAACAAACATATATGAAAGTTGGTGGCAAGCTACCATCCACACATAACGGTAAATTTGGAATTGTTCAAAAAATTCAAGACTGCCTTTATTTTACTTACTCAAAACATGCAAAATTGAGTAAGTAGTGTTGCCATAAGTTTTTGTTTAAATTTATTATGTTTTTGTTTTGTTATCAGTATACTGAATATTACACGTTTTTTGCTAATAGAATAAAAAATTGTTTCTGATAGTTTTATAAAATTTATTTCATTCTTTATCAATTTATGGCACTGTCAGTACAGTACTGTGTGAATTAGTGTGAACACGTGATAATTAGCTCAATTTCACTTAATTTTTTACAGTTGGCAACATGTTTATGTCAAAATAGCTACCATTTTGTGTTTGTGTTCTATCAATCAGTGAGTTACGAGACGCACCAAGCTACAGACACGTTAGGCTTTGGTATTTTTTAGAATTAAAAACTTATTTTTATTATTTTTGAAGATGAAATTGAACGACTCAAATACCGTTTTCTTTTCTGACAAAAAATGTCGCCCTTTTTTGCCCTTTTTTGGAAAAGTGTATTTTTTTTATATATTCTGAATTAAGAGCAACCTTATATTATATATCAACCGAAAGGTACATAAATGCTAAAAAAATTTCATTATTATCCTCTTGGAAGTCAAGGGTTGAAAATATTCAAAAAAGGGGAACAATAGGGAAATATTATCACACTATGACCTGAAAGAAGTCAATGGCTGGAACTTTTTGTGATTTACGAGGGCTTGACTTTGAGACCTTTCGATTGATGTATAAGATAAGGTTGCTCTTAATTCAGAATATATAAAAAAATACATTTTTCGAAAAAAGGGTAAAAAAAGGCGACATTTTTTGTCAGAAGAAAACACTCATCAAGGAGTGTGGTGTGAGTCTGAGAGTTGCCAAACAGATTTTGAAGCAAAGGGGAAATTTAACCCTAGAAAAATCAGCCAAAATCTTCACCAAGATTTAGCGCATGCCGAGGTCGTTGTTCATGACTCCATCGTACAAAAATGCATTATTGAAGGGGGAAGAAAAAAAATAAGACCTCAAAAAGGCAGTTCTTCATGAAAAATCGATATAACTGGTTATAAAAATATGAAGGCTGGACTGTTGAAGACTTTTGAAAAGTGTTGTTCTCAGATGAGAGCCATTTTTTTTATATAAAAGGTGATTTTTTAGCTATTATCTTTTTGGCAACACTGGTTTAAACAGCTGACGAACGTTTCGTGTTTTGTTTCATTGTCAAACATCTTCAGTTTGGTCTATAATTTAACCATGAATCGTCTTACAAACGAACAACGCTTGCAAGTTATTGAATTTTATTATCAAAATGCGTGCTCTGTTAAGAAAGTTCATCGCGCGCTTCTTCCATTTTATGGTCAGTTTAATCGACCCATTGAAGCTGCTATTCGGGCTATTGTGACTAAATTTCGCACCAAATTTACACCAATACGCTTACGTAGAGTGCGAACTGAAGAAAATATCGCAGCTGTTTCGGCAAGTGTTTATGATGACCATCAATTACACAGCCCGACAAAATTAAAAAAAAATTTTGCTTCTTTGAATTTATCAACTGGTTCTAGTTAATTTGGGTGCGCTGAATTCAAATCTGTAATCAGTTTGTCTCTATCAGCTCTAGTTTTCATGATATAGCTTTTTTATACCCTCCACTTATGACCTCCAATTATTACCCAAAACTTTTTTTTCCAAATTTTTTTTTTTCATCAAAATTTTTTATTTACTGTTATAGTTATTGCCAAAAAAAAAAAAAAAAATAATTCCCAAATTTTTTTAAGTATTTAAAAAATAAAACTTTTCCATAGGAATTTAAAAAAAAATAAAAAGAAGTAACACTGTTTCATACAGATTTATTAAAATAAAAAAAATTCTCACAAAGCTTAAAAATATCATATAAATATAATTCTAGTTACAGAATGTAAAGCTTCTTTTAAGATACAATCTGGAATGAACAGCCGGATTAGGGTCTCTTTGCAAATTCCAACAGTAGTCTGCCATCATATGTGTATCCCACCTTCCCTGGTACCGATTCTCCATAATTTTAATATCTTGGTGAAACCTTTCTCCTTGTTCTTCGCTTAAATTACCCAAATTTTCGGAAAATCGGTCCAAGTGACTGTGCAAATAATGGATTTTAATACTCATGTTGCAGCCAAGGTCTCTGAACTTATCCAGCATATTCTCCACTAATTGAACATAATTTGGAGCTTTATTATTTCCCAAGAAATTTTTTATAACTTGCACGAATGATGCCCACGTATTTCGTTCAGTTTCGGTCATTGACTTATCAAAATCGTTGTCATTCATAAACTGCCTTATTTGGGGACCGTCAAAAACTCCTGCTCTAATCTTATCTCTACTTAGATTAGGCATTTTGCTTCAAATATATGCAAAACATTCCCCATCGCGATTCAGAGCCTTAACAAACTGCTTCATGAGTCCTAATTTGATGTGCAATGGTGGTAGGACGATCTTTTCACGTGGAACTAAAGCTTCATTTGCAATATTGTTATCGCCAACAATCATTTTTTCTCTCGTAGGCCAATCTTTTTGCCGCCAATGTTGTTGCTTGGAACTGCTATCCCAGAGACACAAAAAGCAAGGGAACTTAGTATAACCACTCTGTTGTCCAAGAAGAAAATTGACCATTTTAAGATCAACACAAATGATCCATTGGTGGTCTTGGTATTTTATCTTTTTCATCACTAATGCAATGTTGTTGTATTCTTCTTTCATTGTTGTGGAGTGCGCAATTGGATTTGATGCATACACATTGCCATAGTGCAATAAGACGCACTTTAAACTTCTCTTGGAACTGTCCACGAAGAGGCGCCATTCGCTAGGTAGATACTTGGATAGCCCCATTTCCTGCCTAAGACCATTTACATTATTACAAAACACAGATTGTCTTCCTTAGTAAAAAATTTTAAAAAAGCTTTATCCCTAGTGCGGTAATAAGTTATTTTTGTTCCACGTTCTAACAGTTTCTTATCATTTAACCTCGAAGCTAACACTTCAGACGCTTCTTTTGATAAGGCCAAATCTCGAATTAAGTTATTCAACTCGCATTGATTAAAACATTGAGAAATGGTTTCTGTGTCTTCGAAAACACTGTCGCAATCACTTAGATCATTAGCGGTATTAGGTTCAAACTCCGAACTCAGCTCTGAAGAATCATTCAGTTTTGGAATGGGAACATCTTCGGAATGGGGAATTGGACGGCGCGCTGACGGTAAATCGGGATACTGCCATTTATTTCGATTTTTCCTATTAATACCAGCAATACTCACTAAACAGAAGTAACAGTCGTCCAAATGATTTCTGGGCTCTCTCCAAACCATCGGCAAACCAAACTTAAGCCTATTTCGTTTTCCTTGAGTCCACTGTCGCAAATTTACACAGCAAGTATTGCACACAATGTGTGGAGCCCAGCTTTTATCTTGGTCACCAAGATCAACTCCAAAGTAATCTAAATACGATTTTTTAACAAACTCCGAAATAGGTCTTATGTTTTCTTTAAAGGTGTATTCTCCACAAATATAACAAAATGTGTCAGCGTAATTTTTGCACCGTCGTCTATTGGAAGTCATTTCTATTTAGATCAACACTTTTTTAATAAACTTTGCCAACTGCAATAAACCACTTCTTACAAGCAACTAACTTCCAATATGCAGTTGGAGTGCAACAAGAAAAAATAACGTTCTCAATAATATTGTACAAATAAAATTCCCGTTAATCAGCTAGAAATTACACAAACAACAATATTTTCGGAAACTGCTTGTACCGAATTTTATATACCCTCCACTAAATGAAATTTTTTTTTTTTTGGGATTTTTTTTTTCAATAATTATAACAGTAAATAAAAAATTTTGATGAAAAAAAAATTTTTGGAAAAAAAAAATTTTTGCTAAAATTTTTGGTAAAAAATTTTTTTCCGGAAAAAATGTTTTTTTTGGCAACTACCATAACTGTAATTAAGAAATTTTGATGAAAAAAAATTTTTTTGAAAAAACTGACAGACGGCCAGACGGTCATAATTGGAGGTCATAAGGGGAGGGTATAAAAAAGCTATATCATGAAAACTAGAGCTGATAGAGACAAACTGATTACAGATTTGAATTCAGCGCACCCAAATTAACTAGAATCAGTTGATAAATTCAAAGAAACAAATTGAGTGTTGGGCTGTGTTATCGATTCGTCGCCGTTCGCAGCAATTGGGCCTCTGTTACTCAACAACGTGGAAAATTTTGCGGAAGGATTTAGGTGTGAAGCCTTTCAAAATACAGCTGGTGCAAGAATTGAAGCCGAACGACCTACCGCAACGTAGAAGTTTTGGTGAATGGGCTCTTGGAAAGTAGATCCACTTTTTTACCGAAAAATTTTGTTCAGCGACGAAGCTCATTTTTGGCTCAATGGGTACGTAAATAAGCAGAATTGTCGATTTTGGAGTGAATATCAGCCAGAAGCATTGGAAGAGCTACCAATGCATCCAGAAAAAGTCACAGTTTGGTGCGGTTTATGGGCTGGTGGCATCATTGGACCGTACTTCTTCAAAGATGATGCGAATCGTAACGTAACTGTGAATGGTGAGCGCTACCGAGAGATGATATCCAACTTTTTTTTGGCCAAAATGCAAGAGCTTTACTTGGATGACATGTGGATTCAACAAGACTGTGCCACATGCCACACAGCACGCGAAACAATGGACTTATTGAGAGGCGAGTTCGGTGAACATTTTATTTCACGTTCGGGACCGGTCAATTGGCCGCCTAGATCGTGCGATTAACCGCCTTTAGACTATTTTTTGTGGGGCTTTGTTAAAGCTCATGTCTATACAGACAATCCCGCTTCAATTGACGCATTGGAAGGCAACATTGAAGCATTTATTCGTGAGATACCGGCCGAAATTTTGGAAAGAGTATGCCAAAATTGGACTAAGCGGATGGACCATTTGAGGCGCAGTCACGGTCAACATTTGCATGAAATAATCTTTAAACATTAAATTATATGGACCGTACTATCGATTCAAATAAAGATTTCATGCATTTTTCTGAATTTTATGTGTTTTTTTTTTTTTTTTTTGGAAAACTTTCCTATAGCTCTTAAAAAATCACCCTTTATACAGCCCTTCAATATCTTCTGATTGTAATAAGAGTAGCATATTTGAAATCGTTGGACAATTTCCTGTAAAATTGGTTTATTCAATATTTGAACTTTTTGATTTTTGCAACCTAACTTTCTTTTAACTCATACTCTCTGTCTGTCTGTCTGCCATGGGTGGACCCCATTCCCCCTTATCCAACTGATTTGAAACTTGGCCCATAGTCTTGTCGTGACTGCAGATTAATTTTGTGGTAGTCACGCACAGTCACGCATGGTCACCCACGGTCACGGAGTAATCTAAATGTCATTTCCCCTCAGCCGATCGATCTCATACTTGGCCCATACACTTGCTATGAAAAAAAGATTAACCTTGACTTAGTCACGCACAGTCACGCATGGTCACGCACAGTCACGGAGTGATCTAAATGTCATTTCCCATCATCCGATCGATCTCAAACTTGGTCCATACACTTGCTGTGAAAAAAAGATTAACTTTGACTTAGTCACGCGCAGTCACGCATGGTCACGTACAGTCACGGAGTGATCTAAATGTCATTTTCCCTTATCCGATCGATCTGAAACTTGGTCGATATACTTGCTGTAAAGAAAGATCAACTTCGACATAGTCACGCGTAGTCACGCAGAGTCACGCAGAGTCACGCACAGTCACGGAGTGATTTAAAACCCATTTTCTCTTATCCGATCGATCTGAAACTTGGTCGATATATTTGCTGTAAAGAAAGATCAACTTTGACATAGTCACGCGCAGTCACGCAGAGTCACGCACAGTCACGGAGAGATTAAAACCCCACTTCCCCTCATTTGATGGATCTGAAACTTTGTACATAGACTTGTTGTGTCATGCACAGTCACGGAGATATTCAAAACTCATATGCATAAGGAAAGAGAGAGTTTTAATAAAAACTTTGTTTTTATGGGCTAGATTTTTATTGGCTTAATTTCAATACATATGGCAAATGCAGCTAATGCAGCAATATCTACCATGGTCTTCCTTTTTCCAGTTGTGTTTATATCGCAAGTAAAGTGCATTGCATACAGCAAAATTAGTCCATTATTCCTCTTTGGAACATATAAGCATAGTTATATATCGCCAACGTAGAAACAAAAAAATTAGCTGTCACCTGGACGCGCAGGACTTTTCAGGAACTCACGTGGCACAAATGTGTTATTTGAGCGTACTGTTCCAACAAATGCATTTTTCTGCCTCATCAATGTACGCGCTACGTCTAACGTGGAGACGAAGTTGTCAGCATAAATTTTGCCGCCTGTGTTCATAAATTTTTCCACTAATTGATACACATTACTCTACCTTTGATTTACCCTATGCTCTTGGCCTGGCAATTTTCCAGAGTAAATCATTTCTATGAGGGGATAAAATGATTTCGAATCGCACAGCCATCATACCTTCCGTACTTGGCTGGCTTAGGCGGAATGTATTGTATAAACCGTGTGCGAGCTCTATATGGGAATAATTGGAATAATTGCCGTCAAATTGGCCTGCAACATTGCCAAATATTGTCAATAGCAGCAGTTTTACTGTTGATAAACCGCTTCCGTCGCGTATTTGCGTTATCGAAGCGAATGAATTTTTTGATGAGCATAAATCATTCATATGATAATGCGGCTTTACATGGGTTGGAGCCCATTATTCGATTTGGATAGCCCAGCATATAAAACGATAGCAAAAATTCATCGAAAAAAAAAACAATTCAACAACACGCATTACCGATTTCTTCTAATTATAGTACAAGGTTCGTAGGGACCTTTTCACTAATCCACGTACTAAACGTCATTAAACTTCAATAAAATCAAAACTATTGCTCTTATCGCTTCAAAACCAGCTTTAGTCGATTCAGCACACTTTTTCCTTGGTACACGTGTACGGTTCGGGTATGCAAGCCACACAACATTAAGGAGTTGTGAGAGTTTGAAAATCAAAAAGGTCCCCAGGGACCATCTCACAAAGAGAAGAGTTAAGATGCCCGTTAAGCTTTGATTTTGAGTTGATTTTGGATAAGAATTTCAGAAACTTTTTCCCAAGTTTGTATGATCATGTGTTTGAATTTGATAAAAAAAATTTCTCTCATAAAATTCATCAGTGTGAAAGCCAAATATTAACTTCATCGAATTCAGTTATAGTGGTATTTTTTATTAATTTTTTTTTTTGCTGGGTAATAATGAAAAATACCAACATACGAGTACACGAATAAATTAAAAAAAAAAAGTTAACAATGACCACTAAAAAGTATTCACGAAACAACCCTACCAGAAAGAAAATAACAATGTAAAAAAAAAATATATAGTTATAACAATTGGAATAGCTTGAATAATACAACAGCAGCGGCAATAACAACAGCAGCAACAAAAAAATGTAGAATATCATAAAAATACCAAAGTTGACGTCAGCTATTTTCCATTATGTGGAACAGTTTGTAAAATAAAAACAAGAACAGCAACAATAACAATAATGCTGAATATAACAACAGACATCGGACAGACGACATTATACCACTGAATTTGTATAACAAAAGCCCATCGAGCAAGATATTCCTCGTACATACATAACGAATTCAATCAGTATGAATGGGTACATGTCTCTGTATACATATATACTAAATACACATATACATATATATCTACATGAGTGTGAGCTTTAAAAATAAAAAGGACTTTACATATACATACACACAGCCCTACACACACACTCACACACAAATACTGGCACAGACTATAGACAACAACTTGTACAAAGAGAAAGTAGAAATATGTATGAGTTAAGAGAGAGCAAGAAGGGAAGAGGGGTTATTAATAACGTATATTTGATATTGTTGGGACAGGCAAAGTATACACACACTGGCACACACACAGTATATTTATTATTACGGCTTTTTTTTTTTGAAGGCCATACAACGAACTTATGTTTTTTTTTTCTTCATTTTTTGGGAAAAATAACATGAATTTCTGTTCCAAAGTATGCTATTAAAGTAGATCCCCCAAACCATACAAACGCCCACATAAAGACGCACATATACATACCATATATATATATACATATATATTTACAATGAGAGAATATAAAAGGGTCTATATATCACTACATACATATATATATATATAAATAGGCAAGTACGAGTTTAATAAGGACTATACAAGTGTGTAAATTTTTACTTACTTTCATGAAAACTGTATGAAAAACAAAATACATTTATGCCAAAATAAAATCTCAACAACAGAAGTAAGTCCTTTAAATATTTATACGAAATATGTATGTATTCCGTTGTATACGAATTGTTTGTTGTTGTTATTGTAGATACATACATGTACTGGAATGTTTTGCTCATGCTGCTGCTGCTACTGCAGTCAGATGATGATAGTGATGATGATTATGATTATCATGATGTTGCTTGCTGATGGCCCATCAAGGACACACACTATTCACAATGCCTGTACGCTTGTATTTATTTAAGTTTGAAGTATTTTTTGTTTGTTTGTTTGTTTTTTTTTTATATATGTTGAGTGTCCGTTAGTCAAGATCCAAATATTGAGACAAGTTAAGGCTGTGGTGTGTGCGGAAGAGGGAGTATTCAGAGTTCTTATATTGTTACACGTGCCGACATATTTGTTTTAAAAGAAATTTCTATAAAATTGAAAAATAACTTTCAAACAAACAGAAACGAAAGGAATACCAGACGTTGATCAAACAAAATATTGTGTTCCAAATGTTATGGCATACAATAAAAATATATTGTACGTACATAACAACGTAAAATAAATATATTTGGTAGTTTTGCAAAGCTCGTGGCTTTAGGGTTTTCGAGTATAAAGATTACTTAATATTATTCCGACTCGAACCTAAGCTGTATACTATTGCTACACCTTAAATTAAAACTGACATACTACGAAAAAAAAAATAAGAAACAAGTAAGAAACTTATAGTCGGTCTAGACCGACTATATGATACCCTATACCATGCGTCTAGATAAACTATCTCATTACCCCAACTAACTGGATATAGAAAATAAGCTAAACCAAATTTGAGTGGGATTTTTATTAATTTTTTGGGCTGCAGATATGAAAAAGTTCATATCGGATGCTATATCTATATGGGGACTAGGCCCAAAAATGGACCGATCCTGACCATGTTTGGTAAACTCTCTTGTATTTTGCAAAAATATATACAGACAAAATTTGTGAAGAATCAGTGCAATATTTTTGATTTTTGATAGATTTAAGTGAAGATCGGGAAGCAGCTCTATATGGGGCCTATGACTAAGAGTTGTCTAATAGAGATCATTTTTGGACTACTTATTAATGGATATAATATATACATACAGACCCAATTTGACTAAGATTTTTATGATAATTTGGATCTTATGGCAATATATGTTGATTTCATAGGGGTCATTTGTATGGGGGCTAGGTGTGAACATGGACCGATTCTCACCAATTTCAATAGCGTTCATCACATGGCCGATAAAAGATTAAATACCAAATTTCATCAAAATATATTCATATTTGCGACCTGCAGTTTGATTACAAGCTTTACATGGACACACAGACGGACGGACGGACGGACATCGTTCAATCGAATCAGAAAGTGATTCTGATTCGATCGGTATAATTAAAGATGGGTGTAGGTGAAATATTTTTGGTTGTTACAAACAGCAGCACAAAGTCATTATACCCAAACCACATAGTGGTATAGGGTATAAAAATTAACTAACAATGCGTTTACATCTAAGCAAAATCTGGTATATACGAGATTTCCAGCGAAATCTAGCTCATTTTTACTAGATTTCCCATACAAAACAAAAGCTAGCTCGTTACTAGATTTGTGCAAAATCTCATAAAATCTTTTCAAACTTGGACACTAGCAAATGATACTACTGTGTTTCCTTAATATCGTAGTAGAAAATTACAACCCAGTGACCGAAAAATAGACATTTAAAAACAAAAGCAAACAAGTTGAATAAAAAGGAAATAAAATATTAATTATTAACAAAAAAAAAAAAAAAAAATGGATAATCTATAATAAAAAAATATTTAGTAATTGAAAAGTTATAACTTTTTATACTGACAATCTGCTTCATAATAATTGTGGAAAATGAATTTGTTTTCGTTGTTCAAACAATACTTCTAACAAATGCTGATGTTTTTTTTTTCCTAAAAATTTCAATTTCAGTTTGTGCTTTTTGCATTTTTGATGCATAATATAATTATAAAATCTGTTCCTTTTTAGCCCTTTCCATATTTCCATTTTCCTATTGTTTTGTTTATTTTTGGTATTTCTAGTTTATATGTTATATTTTAGTCAGCTGTTTATTGTTGTGGAAACAAAATCTCACAAAATGTCAAAGAAGTTAGATGTAAACGGTATAGATTTTGATATAGATTTCAACTGAAATCTACTAGATTTTCCTCAGATAAGTAATTAAACAAATAAGTCGGTTAAAAAGAGAAAGTAGCAATACATTTATTTATATTTTACCATTATTTTTACACAAAAAAAAAAAAAAAAGCCAGACTTATATCGGGCGTTAGACCGGGAAACCACTGTAATTTATTTTTAATTGCATAAACATTTTTTTTAATAAGATTAATTTTAATGGAATTACTTTGTTTTTTTATAAGGAATAAAAATAACTTGAAATTGAAAAAAAAAAATTATGTGAGTCCGAGATGTGTAAACATCTGGTAATAAATAAAATGCAGAAAACAGCGACAAAAAGGTTATTTCATATAATAATTTTTTCACCAAACAATCATAAGTCATACCGATCTGTCTTAATGGTCACATATTTGACCTAGACCCATCTTTAATTATACCGATCGAATCAGAATCACTTTTTAAATTGATTTAACAATGTCCGTCCGTCCGTCTGTGTGTCCATGTAAACCTTGTAATCAAACTGCAGGTCGCAAATATGAATATATTTGGATGAAATTTGGTACATAAGTTTTCATCGGCCATGGAATGAACGCTATTGAAATTGATGAGAATCGGTCCATGTTCAGACCTAGCCCCCATACAAATGACCCCTATAAAATCGACATAAATTGCCATAAGATCTTAGTCAAATTGGGTTTGTATGTGTTTATTACATCCATTAATGAATAGTCCAAAAAAGTTCCCAATGGGACAACTCTTGGTCATAGGCCCCATATAGAGCTGCTTCCCGATCTTCACTTAAATCTATCAAAAAACAAAAGTATTGCACTGATTCATCTCAAATTTTGTTTGTACATATTTTCGCAAAATACAAGAGACTTTACCAACCATGGTCAGGAGCGGTCCATTTTTGGACCTAGTCCCCATATAGACATAGCACCCGATATGGACTTTTTCATATCTGCAGCCAAAAAAATTTATAAAATTGCCACTCAAATTTGGTTTATGCTTATTTTCTATATCCAATTAGTTGGGCCTAAGAGATAGGTCTCTAAACGCATGGTATGGGGTATCGTATAATCTGTCTAGATCGACTATAATTTTCTTACTTGTTGTGATTTTATTGTGAAATACAACCAAAAATTTTTTTTCTAAGATATATTTTTATCAAAAAATTTCTTTTATAACAGTTATTTTGTGACTTAAAAAAAACATCTAAACAGTTACATTTCAACGTAAAAATTAAAGGTCAGATGAAACTCAATGAAAGACAATTTTATTTTGCCGTCAGAAAATAAAACGCGTTGTCTCTAAATTGACATCCAAATTTTTTATTAAAATGGTGAGATTATTCGGCGAGGAGTATAAAAGCGAGTCTGAATAAACTATCTCTAGCGACCTTCTTCGAGAAATGTTCGTGTTCTAAGTACAATCAATGAAGGGTGCTGCTCATTCTCTGCAACTGGTTGTTAAGGGTTATTGAGATACGATTAACAAAGATTCACTGAAGCGCATTGTGTTCCCGCAACCAAGTAAAGAGCATTTGGTTATTATATTTTAAGCGTCATATCTAAAAATTCGACAGTACTTACAAAATATTTACATTTTTGGAATAAATTGTCTTTTATCAGCTTGGGGTCATATGTGAACCAAGTACAAAAGGGTTAATGGGATCATAATATTTTGTTCTAAAACCCTAGGCTATTAGGAGAAAACATAACATTTAAAAATATACAACTGATTAATTGTTGATACAAACTATTTAGAAAGATTACATTTACTGAATATTTCTCAAAAATCTAATTTTTCTCGTAATCCGCAAAACATAAATCCTTGTTAACAAAATTATAGCAAAGCGATTTACCTAAAAATTCACACAGTTAAACTTTTGCATGAATTTAACAAAACCTTAAGGAGCCAGATCCATTTCTTTAAATTTTATTAAAAAAAAATTTGTAAAACTTGAAAAAGGAGTTTTCAAAATTATATCGAATTAATTACTTATATTCGGTCTCATTGCGGAATAGGTTAACAACGTGGTAATAAAACAATACTTTATATCTGAGTACTTCTAAGTATAGAAACCATAAAAAAAATTATGGCTTTAATCAATTTCTTAAAGCCGAAAAAAGTGCCGTCTAATTTCGTGACCTAGTGTTTTTTGTCACAAAAGTGGTCTGAGGAATTTGCTACTTCCTGGCGAGTTTTTATTTGCTTTTTAAGTGATATAGCTTTTTGAAAAGATAAATTAATACTGAAATCGATTCATGAAACATATGAACAACTTTGCTCCAGAGATGATAATTATAACATGGTACGTATCCTGGCTAATCATAGACAGGGTTTCAGTATTTGTCATTTAAAAGCACAAAGTTTATGTAATAAACTTGACGAGTTTCGTCTTTTATTTGAAAATTCGGGTGTTGACGCTATATGTATTTCAGAGACATGGTTCTGTGATAATGTTAGCGACAATATCTATGAGCTGAAGGGGTACTGTACCTTTCATTCCGACAGAAGTAGTCATGCTGCTGGTGTCGCAATTTATACAAAAAATAATATTTCATGTCAATTAAATTGTACACATAATATAGCTAATGACGTGGAGTATGTTTTTATAGAAGTAAATTGTCGTGGTGTTCAACTTCTTGTTGGATGTGTATACAGTCCACATAAACGGATAAAGTTTGACAGTCTTATCATGAAACTGGAGCTTTCATCAATGATTTTAATAACAATCTTTTCGATGACTCAAATCTTACTACTATAATGTCCATGTTTAACTTGTCAGCTGTCAACACAACGAGACCTACATACTTCACGTCAACAAATAGCACTTTGCTTGATCTTTTCTTTACCAGTAATGAAAGTAAAGTCCTTCATTATGATCAGTTAGCATCACCAACATTTTCGAAGCACGATCTATTCTTCTTATCGTATGATTTTGCAATAGAAACCCAGCCCCAAATATTTACTTATCGTGATTTTAATAATATTGATATCTTGGCTTTGGGATATGATCTTTGTTCTACTCCATGGGATCAAATTGTCTATTTACCGACTGTTGGAGAACAACTGTCATTTCTTAATGGTAAACTTTTAGGAATTTACAACAAACATGTCCTCAACAAAACGAAAACTATTAAAAATAGAGATAGACCTTGGTTTACAATGGAAACCAAGATGCTAATAGAACACCGTGATAATCTGTATCAGAAATGGAAACGTTACAGGATATCAGAATATCACGAAGAATATAAGATGGCTAGGAAAGCGGTTGTTTCCAAAATAAGCCATGATAAGTCGTCCTATTATTTTAACAAATTTAATACGGCTATTGGAAGTAGAAAAAAAAAACTGGAAACAAATACGCGAAATTGGAATAAATAAGACAATTAATCAATCAATGAATGTTGACATTAATGCGCTAAATGAAGCTTTTGGAAATATTCCTCAACCAGCCGTAAATAAAGAATTTAATGATGATTTTCCCTATAATAATTTAAACATTCCCAAATTTAACTTTTAGTGTGTAACACTAACGGAGGTAGTTGAAAGTTTCAATGCTATTAAATCGAATGCAGTGGGCCTGATAATATACACCCCATATTTATAAAAATGATTTTACCATGGATTGTCCGTTTCATAATGTACTTGTTTAACTCCATAATCACTACTAGCATCTTTCCAATGGAGTGGAAACATACCAAAAATATACCAATACCAAAAACGGGCAACGAATACCGCCCGATTGCAATTCTTCCATGTCTCTTAAAAGTTTTCGAGCATCTATTACACAGACAAATCTTAAGGTATTTAAACGACAACAACTTACTTACAGAGCGTCAATCTGGTTTCAGGCCACAACATAGCTGTATAACAGCTTTATCTGATGTAGTTGAGGAGTTAAGAAGTAACATGGGTGATGCAAAAATTTCTTTTTTGGTTTTATTGGATCACTCAGAGGCATTTGACACGGTGCACCACTCAATTTTATGGCTCAAACTGAAGAGGTTTTTTAACTTTTCTACATTAGCAGTTAGACTCATGTTTTCATATCTCACAAACAGATCCCAATCTGTTGCTAATGGTAGCTCCATCTCTCAAACTCACTGCAAGTTATAAGAGGGGTACCACAGGGTTCAATCCTTGGACCACTACTTTATTCGATATATGCCAATGATCACCCACAACAAATTAAATTTTCTAAGGTTCAGATGTAAGCTGATGACATTCAGCTATATTTAAGTAGTACCAAGGATTCAATTATTTCCAAAACTCAAGAACTAAATTATGATCTCAAACGTATTCTAAATTGGGCAACGGCAAATGGTCTACGACTTAATCCAAATAAATCTAAGTGTATTATTTATAAATAGTTGATTGTGTGGCGCCTAGGCGCCCGTTCATTTTGACTTTAACATAGAAATTTTTTTTTCCATTTCAGAATTTTCCTATATTATATATATTTTTGAAAAATTAATTTTAATTTAATTTATTTTTATTTTAATTTAATTTTAATACAAACCAAAAACTTCGATTTTCAAATGAAGTTTTGTGAAAGGTCCTTTTATGTATATTTTCGTAAAAGTTTGCCAGTAGCCAACCTTTGCTTTGTACTTTCTGCTTCTATACATAAGGAGTTTTAAATATTATATGATTTTAAAAAAATATTTTATTTTGATAGAAACTCGGTAATTTTAGTCTTCTTAAGACAAACTATTAATATGCATCTTTTTAATAATTTAATTTATGTTTTATAACTTTTTAAAATGCATCAAAATGAATAAACTTATTCAACTAAAAAAAAGTTTTTAAACTTTTCGGACAAAACAAAAAAATACTACGGTTATAACGAACTTAGTCTAACTAATTTGGCCGGTCCCGCCGAGATCGTTATAACCGAACTCCATTTTAATGGAAAAAAATAGAAAAAAAACGTGTTAGAGCAAGGTTCCTAAAAGTTTCTTAAGGGTGGGTAAGGTTTTAAAATTTATAAAAAGTCGTATTTTCATAATTCTTTTTTAAAGATATGAATTATGTTGGATTATTTATTTCATATATACGTTATAGCATAACATTTGAAGAATCTTTGAAAAAAATGTCAATTAAAAATTTTAATAAAAAAGTCCGTGACAAGGAATCTCCGGAGGCGTTGCAGTTTTGCGGTGAACATCATAACTCGTTACCGGATCATGTGAAATAAAAAAAATCGAAATGCATTTCAAAGGTGACATGTTTCCTGAGGTAGTGCGAAGAGTTTTTTACAATTTTTTTTTTTTTTTTTTTTTGTAGCATTTTGAAGTGAAAAACGATTTTTGCTATACAATTTCGGGAATTTGTTGTTAAAAAATGGGGAAGAAAATGGAATTAAAAAAAAAACTCTTCGTGGTTACCTGATGATTTATGTGTAGATATAGTGTCTCAAATTTCAAAAGAATCGGTCAAGTAGATTTTGAGTTATGATGTTCACGGACTTCGAACATTTATTTGCGAGAAAATCGGTTTAGAGTTTTCTAAAAACTGATTTATATACTATAGATATACCGTATGAGGCCGGTCGCTGGAAACGCTGTATCTTCTTAAGTTTTGCTCTGATTTACTTAAAATTTTGGCACAACACGCTCGACATGTTGCGCACTCAGAAAGAGAAATGCAAAAAAGGTTTTATAACCTACCACCCCTTAAGGAAGTGCAAACACCAATACACCTACACAAAAGAGAAAAAAATATTTCATATTTCATCATACATGTAAACTGAAAAAAGAGAACTACATTCTTTGCAAAGTTATCTATAAATCTAAAAAATAAAAAATAATGGCATATTAGTTTTACTTCAAAAAACAACCTATTATTCTAAATCGCCTTTCATTCTTCCATGATAATTTCAATAAATTATTCAAATTATAATCTTAAATATACCTATTTACGTAATTTATGTTTGTCAAAATTTTTTGAAAGCAAATTATGCAAAAATTAATATTATGAGTGAAAAAAACTTATTTTCCCACCTCTCTTCTGAAATTACAATGTAATTTAATTATGCAAAGTTAGAATAATTTAAATTTTAAACCTAATATTGCACTATTTTTTCAACAACAACAACAAAATCCACATTGAAGATCTCTTTTTTCTCAAATATATCAAAAAAGCATACTCTTTGGTAAGTGCTGGCCATCAGAGAACCTGAGCGAAAGCACTCCTAACAATATAAAATAATTTTGAGATGAAAAACAAAACAGGCAAATGGAAAAGTTTAGTTTGATAAAAGAAGTATGTATACATATCGGACGACGTTAAATGAGAAAAAATAAATGTTTAAAATTTCATTCATTACTTTTTTTGCAGAATTTTTTTATTGACCAACAAACGGAATTTAAATAAGAATTTGAATAGTTATTAGTTTTTTTTATGCATTTTTTGCGTTCAAATTATTCGATATGTAACACGAAATATGCATATGTAGTGCTATTGTCGTTAGCAGTGCTGCCAATTTTGAAAACTTATTGTAATTTCGACGATTTTTCAATTTGTTAAAATTATTTGTTAAATTTGTTAAAATGATGATTGAAGATTTAAAATTTTCAGTAGTATAAAAATTACGATTTCAAGGGTTAACAATTAATGGGTTGTTTGTCGAAAATTGATAGTTTTTGTTCAGTGTAAATGTAAATTACAAAATATGTATAGATTTAATTCTGGGTCAAGTCGTTTCAAAACGGAAATACCTTGAATAGCATCTCCATTTAAGATTTAAGTTTTAATTACGGCGATACTCTAAACCTATATTATATGTTTCAGCTATAGATAAATATCAATAAAATTATTTAGCTAATTGCTGTGTTAAATTTTTTTCGTTGAAATTTCATCACTAATACATTTTTATATATAGAAATAACCAATGCTGTAATAATATTCGTAATATGAATGATATAAATAAATTTTATTGTTTCGAGTTTTATAAGCGGTAAAATTTTCTTGACAATTTCTTGTTTTGAAAATGACGATTTTGGCGATTTAGTTTCCAAAATTGTCGATTTTCAGAAGATTTTATTAGCAGCACTGGTCGGTTACAGAGAAGAGAGAAAATTGTGTGTGGGTTTGTATAAAATGAGAAAGATTAAATTTTGTTTGTGTATTTCGCATAACTTTGTAAGTGCTATGTGTGTGTATTATTTCAGCGTTACAGAATCAGTCAGTCAGTCAGTGAGTCAGGGATCAGCGTAAATATATTTAAAGATAAAGAAGAAAGTGATGCATTTGGAGAATGAGATTAATGTCTTCCTTGGGGGGCTCTAAAACTGACATCGTGGACTCTGTACAAAATCTCGGAGTTGTGTTTAATGGAACTCTGACTTGGTCAGATCATATTAATCAATCCTGTGGCAGAGTTTATAGTATGTTAAGAAGCTTATGGTTAACACAGCACTTTACTCCACCGAAAATAAGATTGCTACTTGCTAAAACATATCTTTTACCAACATTATGCATCTGAGGTTTTCACAGGTTGCAACACTAGGGATAACAGAAAACTAACTGTAACTTTCAACAACATTATTCGCTATATCTTTGGATTAAGAAAATTTGATGATGTATCAGAATACTCGTGTCATGTCTTAAACATGTCATTTGACAATTATATTAAATTCAAGAACACTATATTACTACATAAAATTATTATAACAAAGGCTCCAAGATATCTTTTTGAACGATTATAGTTCGCAAGATCTTCCAGAGGGAATCGAATAATTCAATTTAAATACCGGGACCATGCCTCTGAATGTCAATTTTTTATTCTAACTATTCGTCCCTGGAATCAGCTTGCTAATGTCATAAAAAATACAAGCAACGCAATGGGCTTTAGAAAATTACTATACCAATACTTTAATTGATTTTATTTTTTTTTAATGTTTCTAACTGTAATTTATAATATTATAAATTTAGATTAAGAGGTACTGATGTTAAATATATAGTGAATAACTTATCTGATTCCATTACTGTAAATATAAGATACTGTGTCTTGTTGTAATGGAAAATCGCATTTAATAAATAAATACAAATAAATACAAATACAAACTTGTCGAAAAAATTAAACTATAAAACAAAATGTTTGTAAAATCTGAAAAGAAAACATATTTATATATATATATATATACACTTGAGATATTCAATCGATTTCCGGCGCGACTTTTCTTGATACTTCGCATTTATTAGTTTTATATGGAAAAGAAATAAACTGGACTCCGACACTCCCAATAATTGCATTTTCATTTTTAAGGACCACTCTCTACTGTATAGCTTCGGTCATGGATATAGAAATTTTTTTAAACCTCCGAAGAAATAAGTGAAAAACAGCCAACGGCAAAAATTAAGTAAACAAGAAATTTAACAGATCAAAAATAATATGTTTATTTGAGCTCTATCTGTCATCTTAAGAACTCAGAAACTTCCGTTCAGATACTAACCTGATATAATAAAATACGCCAGTTAGTACTACAATTTAAATAACCGCAATTGTAGGTATTCTTTAAATTACAATCATGCTAATCTCAACAAGCCTGAACTGATTCTGTTCGGCTTAACTAAACTCACAAACGAAAGGGCAAACCTTATCAGCCAATCGAATAACAAACAGTCAAACAATTTACTCATATTAAAAAAAAAAGACAACAGCAAGTTTGTTTAACATTTAGTAGTAAATTGCCGCTTAAATGCAATTTACCAAAAGAAACAACTAATAACAAATATAAACTTTCAATGCAGCAACATCAACAATACGAGTAACAACAAAGGTAATAACAAATATGAACTTTTGAATACACAACAAACACACCAACGCCGCCAACACTATTTGATTTAAAAAAAAACAAAAAAAAAAAAACACACACACACACATAAAAAAAGCAAAACGTCAAAACGTCCGCTACGTGGTTATGGTTGTTGTTACTGTGTTGGTTTAAATAAATTGTATTGTAAAATGTTGTAGTAAAGTGTCAGTTGTTATTGAAACTGATAATGATGATAAAGTTGAAGTTGAATGACGATGGCGATGGCGATGGCGATGACGATGATTACAAATACCACAATGATAATGATGATTATTATGTGCTGTGATGATCATAACACAATGTGCACTTTCGTAGCGTACATCATTGTTGTAGTAGTTTGTTAGCAGTTATGTTTATGTTGTTTGTAAACATCACCAACAACAACAGCAACTACAAATGGTAGCTAAATGATCTGGTAAATATGTTTGTACATACGAGTATATACGAATGTTTACTGTTTCGTTTTTTGTTGTTATTGTAGAAATATGTAAGTAGGAAGAGAAAAAAAAACGTGTAGCTGCCAATTGCAATTGAAATGATTTAGGCTGTATGTGTGTGTGTGTGTGTGTTACTAATGGGTTTGTTGTTGGCGGCATCATACATTGTCTATAAATACCTACAAACTAACCACCAACCAACAGCTAACAACATATAACGAACAACGAACAGCAAACATAAATGAAGGCCGACTGGGTTAAACTTAAGGCGGCATTGGCGGCATGTTGTCTAATTTTCTTACGTTTACATCTGTTGGTAAAAGAAGTGGCCGAAGAAGAGCTGAACATAGAAAAAAAAAACAAATAAATAAAAATGATTGGACATTAACAAATGTTTTTCCTTTAAACATAAACTACCAACTATTATAACAACTAACAACAAATGACTGGAAATACGTACTAGCAAATGTTTGCTTAAATATTCTTGTTGTTGTTATTGTTGTTGTTTGCTTGTGAAATGAGGATTAACTACAGTTGGCAGTAGCAATTTGTTGTTTTGATTCCTAAATTGTGCCGGCAATTTGTTGTTTCTGCTGACTGTGTACGGGATCAACTATGTGAATTGCTAGCCAGAGGAACAACCATGATAAATATGTTGTTGTTTTTGTTGGTGATCATGTTTGGCTATGATGTTAAGTTCATTAAAAGTGACACATTGTTTCCTGTGGCATTCGTAATGAAAGATCAATGCTAACAATTTTGTGTTTAAGGATTTCTTTTAATGTTTTACATCATTATCATAGATATGCCAGCAGTTAGCCGAGGCTACGTTTTAAATCTTGAATAATGAGAATGACTATGATGTGATTCGGGCACACAGACTTTAAAAATTTTTAGAGCAATGTTCTTATTCTTGAAGAAAACTCAAAGATTGATTTGATTGCTATCATTCCTCGAAGACATTGTTAACAGCTCAGTGGTTTCTGTTCTAATTAAATAATAATAGAAAGAAAAAAAAACAGAAAAATAACTCTAAATCTATATTTAACTATATTTAACTACACCGTGCGACAATTTTACATTTTTGATGTGTAAACATTTATACTCTCAAGGGGGTAAAAATCTATTTCACAATACAATCATAAAAAGAGCGTAAGAAGTAAGAAGTACGACAAAAATGGTGTGACCTATGAATGTATTAGTGTATGATATAAATTGTTTTAGCTAATTCAAGAACCCATTTGCTGTAAAACTTTAAAAATTTCACAATATAAACGTATATCATATACGTCATTCAACAACCCCACAAGTATAACCGCAGTTGTTTGCTATAAGTGATACAGAGATGGCACTTGCTGTTGAATTTGAAATAATTTCAATTGGAATAGTTTGTTACTCCATTAGTTTTGCGAAATATACGTGTTAACGTGCAAATGTCAAAAATAGCATCTATAATATTAATAGGCTAGGCGATTTCTTGTGACCGATATTTTGTACTACCGTTTTATCCCGATTATGACCAAACGTATATTATTTGAAAGGTCATTCTTTTTAGCGGTTTTTCAGATTTACGGGTTTTTTAATTTTTTCCTTTATTTTGAGTAAATTGCATTTAAAGTTGCTACTAACACATACATTAAATTATACAATGCTATATGTTTGTTTATTAAATTTGTTAATGTGCTTGTAATAAAAATGAGTTAGTTTTTGTGTTGATTTGTGAATTGACTACAATTGCCTCTGCGGAAAATTTCCCAAAAACAAAATCCCGAACAATTTCCCGAAATTACAATTCCCCGAAAACAATTTCCCGAAATCACAATTTCCCGAAAACAATTTCCCGAAATTACAATTTCCCTATTTTTAGCTTGCAACTTCCCATATATTCGTGATTTACCCCATAAAAAAATAAAAATTACCCGAAAATACAACTTGCTGCATACGATTTCTCGAAAAAACAATTTCCCGAGTATACGACTTCTCGAAAAAACAATTCCCCCACCCCGCACCGCGCCCATCCTCTTCCACCCTCCCTCGTCATCCAGACCTATTTATTGGAGTGTCATACGCTTATTTTTTCATTGTGAATTTGAACACTTCGGTATTCAGACGGATAACGCTCTCTCTCTCCATAACATCCTGCCCATGCAGTAGCTGCTACGGAATTGTTACCACCTTGCATAGCAAAGTTTTTTTTAGTTATTTGGGTTGTAATACACAGTTACTATGCCACTCGAATTCGTGGATAGCGAAAAAGGTAAACCGAGGTTGAATTTGAATGGTTTCTTGTATCATGACGATGGGCAGTCCGTTGATAGCGTTTAATGTCGTTGTATCTATTACCGAGGAAAACACTGTACCGCTAGGGTACATAGGGTCACTACATCAAGTGGTCATGAACTGATTGCTCGCGCTTCGGCCGGAATTTCCGATGGTATTGTTTCGGAAATGTCATCAACAAGCTTTTTGAAGAAATAGTAATTTCGGGAAATTGTGTTCGGGAAATTGTAATTTCGGGAAATTTTAATTTCGGGAAATTGTTTTCGGAATAAATAGGTCGGGATGACGAGGGAGGGTAGAAGAGGATGGGCGCGGTGCGGGGTGGGGGAATTGTTTTTTCGAGAAGTCGTATACTCGGGAAATTGTTTTTTCGAGAAATCGTATGCAGCAAGTTGTATTTTCGGGTAATTTTTATTTCTTTATGGGGTAAATCAAGAATATATGGGAAGTTGTAAACTAAAAATAGGGAAATTGTAATTTCGGGAAATTGTTTTCGGGAAATAGTGATTTCGGGAAATTGTTTTCGGAAAATTGTATTCGGGGAATTGTAATTTCGGAAAATTGTATTCGGGGAATTGTTTTTTCGGGAAATTGTTTTTTCGGGCAATTGTTTTCGGGCAATTGTATTTGGGAAATTGTTTTCGGGAAATTGTTTTTGGGAAATTTTCCGCAGAGGTTATATTATATGTCATTGGTATAACGCTATTACTAAATTATTTTAGCTATAAATACTATAAAAACCAGTTGAAATAATAAAAATCAATGTGAGTCCCATCACAGGGGCAATGCGTAAACATCTAATACTTAAAGATTTTTAATTATTCTTTATTAGTAATTAATTATACTTAATCACTAGATGTCTACACATCTCCCCTGTGATTGGACTCACATTGATTTTTCATTGGACTTGAACAGGAGATCATATACACATGAAAGTAGAGATCATAAATAGCACGATTTACAATTTACAATGTCTCCGAGTAGATTATTATACCCTCCTGCACTGCAACCAATTAGATATATTGTGCACCCTCTTTCAGTTTTGTGTTCTTTCCTGTGTTTTAACTAATCCTTTACCACCACAAATATTCTGTATGTCTCCTCCCGTACTTCAGATTCCACAAATAATTTGGGCCTCATCATTCTCCACGCTATATCTACACGCTTTATTTTCAGCCAAATACATTTTATATAGGATTTAATTGCACGCCTAATGTCGTGTGAGTGCCCCACGTAGAAGTCTTAGATTGGATCTGTTCAATATTAGGGCATCCCTGCTCCTTTTTCTACTTGAGACAAAAATTTTTCCGAGTGATGAAGTAGTGTTTGTCCATTCCAATACTCTACTGACTCACCTTTAATCCACCTGTCGATGTTCTCGGTTATGTATTTTCTGGTTAATCCGAATAGAGAGTTTGGCCCAATGAATAGTCTTTCCGGTCCACGTCTTGCCTGTTCAGCGGCTTTCTCAATTCCTTCACACTATTTGTGACCTGCTACACACATAAGCGGTACTTTATTATTTTCTGCTAGCAAGCAAGGTTTTATGGTGACAGATTGATTTGTCCGGTGCTTTTAGAACAGCTTGGCTATCTGACATTAGATTTATCTTGGTATTTGTCGGGTTTCTTTCCATTAGTTTAGCTGTAACTGCATTTGTTTCCCAATTCAGCTGTAAATATTGTGGATCCATTGTATTGTATTGTATTGTATAAAGAGGTGTTCGAAGTACTGCGACCAAAGTGATCTATTGTACTGCCCTCTGCTAATAGGTTGTCCCTATAAACTCTTATCCAACCCTGAAGCCCTCAGGACTCCGAGGATGTTTGTTGGTTCTAGTAATTTTATGTCGCTACCTAGTATCTGGAAGGAACCCAGATGCTGTTTCCTTTTATGCATTAGCGCTCCACAGTTCCCAAGTATGTGCTCTGGTGATTCGGCTTCCTCATCACAGAATCTGCACATAGGGTTTGCTACAATTCCCAACCTGCTCATATGTTCCTGAGCCTGCAGTGACCAGTTAAAATCCCGGTTAGTATTCTCAGACCGTTCTTTGACAATCCAATGCACCACCCAAATCTCTTCTTGTTGTAGCCACCCAACAACATTTTGTATTGCCTTAAGCCCAAGTGGCTCGAGAAAAATTCCCTTCTAACACAATTTTCATGTTCCCTGAGTACTCCTTCCCATACTCCTTTTCCTATTCCACAAAATGGTTCCGGCCCTATTAATTTTGTGGAAGCTCCCCTTCTGGCGAGTTCATCAGCTGCTCATTGCCCTGAATCCCAACGTATCCCGGGACCCAACAAAGGCTAACCTTGTTGTGTTTACCTAGCTCATTTAGCTTCTGCAGACAGTCCCATACTAGCTTAGAGTCTACTTCATAGGAGCCTAGTGCTCGAATAGCACCTTGACTGTCTGATAGTATGGTTATGTTCCTTCTTTTGTACTTCCTGTGGATCCATTACATGTGGAGTTTTCATCTCAGTCCGTAAATCCCCGCTCCTATTCCTTCTGTTGGTTTGGATCCGTCAATGTACCACTTCTCGGCGTCTTCATGTAGTCAATCGAATCTGCTCGGTATATGAAGATATATTTGGTCACTACAAAAAGTCATATCTTTGATACGTTTGGCTTTAGTAAGGATCTTCAGATGTCCTATATGGTCGTGTTCCTTAAATTTGAATAGTCTGTGAAGGTCAACAGATTGTTTAATCGCTTCTCCTTTAATTAATAAGTGCCTCGAAGTGATATTTAGCATAACCTCCACAGCTGCCTTAGCAGAGGTTCTCATTGCCCCTGTGGTGTTCAAACATGCTGATCTCTGTACCTTGGATAATTTTAAGCGGGCTCCAGTCTGATTTGTCTTCTGCCACTATATAACTGAGCCATATAAAATACCTGAAAGGATCATTTGTTTGTATATCCAAAATGACATTTTAGAGTTTAGCACCCACGTTCCACCTGGGAGTTGTTGGCTAGCCCATATTGATTTTATAGCCTTAATTTTTATTGAATCTAAATGAGAGTTCCACTGAGCGTGGTATCAAGTATGATACCCAGATATTTTACCTACTCGTTTAGTTTCACGTCCATGTTCCTTATATCAAGTGAGCGACCGCTTAGATTCCTTCTTCCAGTGAACGGGATAGTTTTCGTTTTATTGAGTTTAATGGAAAGACCCTCATCTTCGCACGATTCCCAAGTGCAATAACCTGGTCATGTGTTCCACCTACAAATAAAGGGTTTTTCAATAAGAGCGCTACAAAAGTTTTTTCAAATAAAACAAAAACGGTTTTGGATATCAATGAAAATCTTTATTCCTGTGAAAGTACGTTCGATGCCACTATGTATGGAAATCGTTCTCTTTTGCATGGCCACCACGGGCACGCTTGCAGAAGTCCAGACGCTGTACCCAATTTTCGACAGTTTTCAAGCATAAATCGGCCGATACTGCTGCAATTTCACGTTCGATATTCGTACGAAGTTCATTAATCGTCGCTGGCTTGTTGGCATAGACCATAGACTTGACGTAGCCCCACAGGAAATAGTCCAACGGCGTCAAATCGCACGACCGAGGCGGCCAATCGACTGGACCATTTCGTGAGATAACACGTTCACCAAACTTGGTTTCCAATAAATTGATTGTGACATTCGCTGTGTGGCTTGTGGTGCCGTCCTGTTGGAACCACATGTCCTCCAAATCCATGTCATCCAATTGGGGCCAAAAATATTCGGTTATCATTGAACGGTAGCGATTCCCATTCACAGTAACGTGCCGGTCTTGATCATCACGGAAGAAGTACGGCCCAATGACGCCGCCGGCCCATTAACCGCACCAAACCATAATTTTTTCGGGGTGCAATGATGACTCATGGAGTACGTGTGGATTGCTGTCTGACCAAATAACGCATATTTTGTTTATTGACGAAGCCATTCAGCCAGAAATGAGCCTCATCGCTGAAGATGATTTTTCGATGAAAATCCGAATCATTTTCAAGTTGTTGCTCAGCCCAATTCACGAACATACGACGCTTCTGGTGGTCAAGCGGCTTCAGTTCTTGTGTCAATTTGATCTTGTGAGGATGTAGGCCAAGATCTTTTCGCAAAATTCGCCACAACGACGTCACAGAGATGCCCAACGCTTGAGAACGACGTGTGGGAGACACATTTGGGCTTTCTTCAACTGAAGCCTCAGCGGCAGCAATATTCTCGACACTACGGGCACTTCTTTATCTCACTGGCAAGGGAACATTTTGTACTGTGCCTGTGGATTCAAATTTTTCTACTAGACGCTCAATTGTTGATCTGCTAGGACGATTATGACGACCATAAATTGGACGTAGCGCCCTTAACGTTGAGGCCACTGTCTCCGAACTTCGGTAGTAAATTTTAATAATTTCGACTCGTTGTTGGCTCGTATATCTTTCCATCATGAAATGGCAAACCTTACTGAAGAGAAATGTCAAAAGAGCGGCAAGAAATATGGCGTCGTTTGCTGTCCCTGTCTCTCTACTTTTGTAGCGTCCCTGTTGAAAATCCTTTACTGTGAGGTCATCTGCACAACCTACAGTGGTAAAACCAATATCATGTAGTTTTACAATGATACAATTGATATTTTTTGAAATTCATTTGATATTTTCTGAAATACATTTCAAAATTTCTGAAATACATTTGATGTTTTCTGAAATACATTTGGAAATTTCTGAAATACATTTGATAATTTCTGAAATACATTTGATGTTTTCTGAAATACATTTGGAAATTTCTGAAATACATTTGATAATTTCTGAAATACATTTGATGTTTTCTGAAATACATTTGATACTTACTGAAAATCAATTAATGTTCTCTGAAATACAATTGATACTCTCTGAAAATCAATTGATGTTTTCTGAAATACAAATGATGCTTTCTGAAAATCAATTGATGATTTCTGAAATACAATTGATACTTTCTGAAAATAAATTGATGTTTTCTGAAATACAATTGATACTTTTTGGAAATCAATTGATGTTCTCTGAAATACAATTGATACTTTCTGAAATTCAATTTATGTTTTCTGAAATTCAATTTATATTTTCTGAAATACAATTGATACTTTCTGAAATACAATTGATAATTTCTGAAATACAATTGATGCTTTCTGAAAACCAATTGATGTTTTCTGAAATACAATTGGAAAAGGTGTAGATGTTAACACATCTCCCCTGTGGTCGGATCAAATGGTTCTTTTTTTTAATACCCTATGCCTCTATGTGGTCAGGGTAAAATGTGTCTGTGGTGACGTTTGTAAAATATCGTACCGTATCGTATCGTCCGTCCGTCTGTCGTTTTGTCTGTCCGTCTCTATATATTTTATGAAATTTGGTATATATCTATAATATTAATAGGCTAGGCGAATTCTTGTGACTGATGTTTTGTTCTACTGTTTTATTCCGATTTGGACCAAACGTATATTATTTGAAAGGTATTTCTCTTAAGCCGTCTTGCAGATTTTGAGATTTTTAATTTTTTTCCTTTATTTTGAGTAAATTGCATTTAAAGTTGCTACTAACACATACATAAAATTATACATATGCTATGTGTGATTTATTAAATTTGTTAATGTGTTTGTTAATGAGTTTGTTATTTTAATTCACAATAATAATAAACCAAAAAAATTGGTTTGTGAATTGGCTAAGTTAAAAATTAAACCTAGAAATTGCACTCGAATTTTGAGCGCAGCAATCTGCTAGTTATTATTATTATGTATTGCATTATATCCACTAAGCAGTAGTTCAAAAATAAATCCTATTGGATCATTTGTAGTCATAGTAGCGATATACAGATGATTCCAGATCTTCACAGAAATCAATCAAAAATCAAAAATAGAACATTAATTATTCTAAAATTAGGTTTATACATGTTTTAGAGAAAATAAAGTGAATTTGCTAAATATGGTAATGATCGGTCCAAATTTGACCAAGTCTCTCTATAAAAATAACATCAGATATGATCTTTTTCACATCTGCACGCCAAAAATTAAAAATAATACCACTAAAATTAGTTTTACTGGTAGGTTTTTTTTTTTTTTTTTTTTTTTTTTGTGAAAAAATTGAAACGAAAACTGTAAAATAAGAATTTTTAACAGATAATTTGCCCGAGTACAATTAAGATATCTGAAAGAATCGAAGAAGTGATTTGGAGAGGAAACGTTGCACTATGACCAAGAATTGTTGTATAGGGTTTATTTTTGTACTACTGATATATTGATCTAATAAACATACACAAACCTAATTTTGCCAAGATCTATATAATAATCTGGATTTAACTACAGTTTTAGTCGGTCTGATAGAATTTATTTGTGTGGGGCTAGGTCTGAATATATAGCTATTTACAACAATTTAAATAGCGTTCGTCATATGGCCTATAAAAGGTTTATACCAAATTTCATAAAAATATATTCATACTTGTGCCCTCTAATATGATTACAAGGTTTACATGGACACGCAATCAGCCGGACGGACAGACAGGCAGGTATCGCTAAATCGTCCCAGAAAGTCATTCTGAGTCGAGACGTGTAATAGGCAAAATATTTTTGCTAATTACAAAAATCAGCACAAACTAATTATACCCGGATCACATAGCAGCGGTATAGGGAATATAAAGCTGACCGCTTCTCTATTTGTGTCTTTTCAACTACTTCAGTAGTTTTCCTTCACAAATTTAATATAAAATTCCATTAAATATTAAAAATGTTTCTTTAAGTTTATAGATTTTCTGGCAATAATAAATTTATTACATCCAATATATCGAGTATAAGACCTCATTTTTATGCACTGTCAGTAATGCCAAACACGCGCGCCATACAAAAACAACAAATAGAACTAATTCATATACAGTCTTTGTACATAAAATAAACCCACCAACAACAACTAAACAAACCCCTACCGGCATATAGACAATACAGAGGCAGCACTACTTGGAACATGTTACGAGAATACTGTATAGCAATTCCTTCACAAGGAAGGAAGCAAAAAAAAACATTGTTGAGAAAAAAAGCTTGTCGTCAAATATTGTATGTCTGTAAAAGCTTGGCAAGAAGACGACCATAAAATGATGATAGAAATATACGCAAACAAACAAAAAAAAAAAAAAATAAATAAAATAAAAAAAACTTTGTATATAAAGAAAAAGTAAATAAAACAAAAATTTCTTCTGCACGTACATACATACATATTTACATAGCCAGAATATAACAAATGTACTCATGTACTCGTATTTGTTTGCAAGTATAAGAATTTATATTTGAAAATAGTCGTGTAACATTTTCGCAAAAACAACATTCAAGAATTGGTTGACGACGACGACGATGACTACGGTGTTCTAATAAAATTGCTAGACAGGCAGACAGAAAGTAGTTGTGTCAAAAAATACGTGTGTATGTATATGTGTTTATTTGTTTATGTATGTACTTGGATCCATGTGAAAAGTTTTAATGTATGCCACAAAGTTTGGAAATGTTGAGACACAAGTACTTTTGTGGTATTTTTTGTAGTCAAGAGCAGAGCAGGGGCCTTTTCGATCGTCTTCAATGAATTTAAGTCTAATACTTAACGCTTAATAATTTTATAGTTTAGGATCTAGAGAGCATACCATGGTTGCTATTTTCTTTCTAATCTGAAAAAAAAAAACTGAGTTTTAAATGGTGCGTGGTAAAGAAGAAGAAAGCATATATTTCAAAAATTCATAACTGCACTGTATTCTTAATCGGACCGGTTTCTGGCATTTCAACCTTCATTAGCGATTTATTGAACATTGTGATAATTGTTATGTTTTAATTGAATAGATTGTTTCTATATGAAAATTTTTTCTACTTAGGGCGGCCGTGAGGTTTTGAACCATGAACCTTCACATACACTCGTACTTGCACTTTTTGGTCAGCGCTTTAACACACTTACCTAAAGTCAGGCCTACGAGCAGTGTGGTTAGATTCAGTTTTCGTACCATACAGCTTTACTTTGTATTAATTTCAGAAGATACAACTCTGTCCAAACAAACAATCGTTATTTTTGAATTTTGAATATTTTTTGCATTTCTACTTCTAATTTCCACTATTCTCAGTTTTCGTAAGAGTTGTCATATGTGATGTACGGTTTTTGTACATACCTACATATGCACTTTACATATATTTGAGATGACGCTTTGAAGCGAAGAAATTTTTTGTTTGTTAGATGTATCGTCATTTTTCAGACATATTGCAATTACTACTGTAATTAATATGCAATTTTAATTTTGTTTAAATGGTGCGTGTTTTCTTTAAAAAAAAATGGAAGCGGAATATTTTTAAAGGTTCTGTAGCATTCAGACTTTCCCCAATAGCCATCGTAATGAAGATATTTAATACTTTTAATTTTAGAACTTAGAAAGAAGTTAAATCAGGTTTGCTACTTGTGGTTATGTTGGGGTACATTGGCTTTATCCTAGGTCCTTAGGAAAAAGATGAATTTTTTTCAGCTAAAATCCTGTAAAGTGACTTTTATAAATTACCAATAGTCTTCAATGGCCTTAAGTTCCAATGTAGATATTAGGCCGAATCATTAGCTTGCGAACGGCGTGGGTTTTGGGATACGGAGTATCTGTTATACTTTTGGCTGTGTTAAACTCTGGTCACGCAATTTATTAAAAGTTTGGAAAAAAACTGAGTCTCAATAGCCAACGAATATAGGAAACTTCGAACATTTTTTGACGACCTCCTCTTCTCTGGAAATCTCAGGGAATGCCCCCTACAAATGCAGTGCATTGTGTTGATTTCAGGAAAATAGGTTATGGGAAGGAGCAGAGAGGGAGTAGTGTTTATGGATATTTGACTTAAATTTTATTAGGTTATAACTGTCAGGAAATACCTATGCGGGGAGTTTATTCCACATACGGCTAGTTCGACTGATTAACGAATTATCTCTGTAATGTGTTGTGCGGTCAACTGAACAATAGACTACAAACGGATGTGATCTACTAAAAATGCGGGTAGAGCGAACCGAAACTCGGGCACTTGGAATAGGTGCGCTAATCTCAGAAGAACATTTCCCATGGTACTATCTATAGAACAGTGTTACACAACCCACATTCCGACTATGTTCCAATGAATCAATAGAGTTGGATACCCTACTGTCATTGATGAGCGCCAATGCCCTTTGCACACGGTCCAGTAGCTCTAAAATAGACTTTGAAGCTCCTGCCCATATATGGGAGTTGTATTCCATTTTCGGTCGGATGTTAGTGGTATAGATTTTAAGGAGATCAGAAGAAGTGAAGTAATTTTTACACCGTTTTAGAAAACCAAGACACTTGAATGCTCCTTTCGACACTTGAACAACATGCTCGTTCCAACGAACATCACATTCTCATGCCTAGAACATCAAGAGTAACCGATTCCTCAATAACTTTTCTACCCATATATACAGATTACATTGTTGATTCCATGGCCCTATGGGTCAACATACAACGTTGAGTCTTCAGCGCATTAAAATCGACCCTATTCGCTTTACCCCGCTCGGAGATTGTTAGCAGGTCTTGATTGAGTGTGGCATTCATTGTCTGCCTTTGCCCCCAACCTCCAACATTTTGTGGTCTTTTCCTGCAAGCGAATAACAAGATTTTGAAATCTCAGAGGGTGATTCGATAACTCATGTGACTTTTAAATAAAATATATTTGTTGCGGGAAAAAGTATTTCATTTCTTGACCGTTTTACTCCAGCGTTTACCCAAGATCCCTCAAAACAGGCGTGTGACTAAGTGATGCAGCCAAATCCCTTACCACCGAGCTATCTCTTCAAGTTTGAAAACCGTAAATAGATGCAGGGGAATAAATCAGGAGAATAAGTTGGATGGGTTAGGAGTTCTTATACTAATTTATGGATTTTCGCCATGCTGACTACACATGTGTGCGTCGCTGCATTATCATGGCGGAAGAAGACTTTTTCTTCGCCAAATGCGGTCTCCTTTAATTAAATTCAATGTGGAATTTGTTCAACTACTGTGCATAAAATTCAACGGGGATCATTTTCCCTTTTCCAGGAAATCGATAGGAATGACACCGCATGCATACAAAAAACTCTCGCCGTGACTTTGTTGACCGACAACCCCCGTTGGTCTCCTTTGATGTACGTTCCCCCGGATAAGTCCACTTCTATGACCGCTCCTTGGTCTCTTCTGTTTTGCTAGTGATCCACGTTCCATCCATGCTTATGAAACGCCGAAAAACTGTTCAGATTGCGATTGAGCATCGGCAAAAACTTCTATGAAATGGTTACACGGTTGGAATGAAGGCAATTGTGACATCCATATCGCCGCTAGTTTTTTCATTCCCAAATGCACATGTCAAATGTGATAAACCCGCTCAGTTGAAATGCTTACAGCCTCAGCCACCATATGAGCTTTCATTCCCCGATATCACACCAAAAATGTTTTCATAATTTCTGCCGTGACGTTCACTTTTCCGAGACCTCAACGTTTAGCTTCACTTATGCAGGCTAAACCATTGAAGTCGATGATGCGCAATCCCCAGTATTTATTAAGTCCATAGTATTTCCTCGGTTTCGGTAATGAATTTTCTGGAAGAAGTAATGTTTTATGAGTACTCGAAATTCACTTTTCCTGAATATTTTAAGAAAACTTTGAGAAGCTCAATCTTGGATTTTTAGAATGACATGACATATCTTAATAAGGAATTCAATCACATTGTTGAAATGCGATATTGGTAAGTCACTTTGGATGCTTTAACAACACCACTCCTTCATGTTTATGAAAGATCTTAAGAAACCCAGGCCATATTAACACTAAATATTAGTTCCTAGCAACAAATAATGTTATAATGTTGGTTACTGGTTCTAACAAATTTTGCCGGAATGTTATTCGTAACACTGAAAAGGTTACTTCTCAATTGGGAAAATATATTTCTTTTTCCAGGTTCCAGGATGTTTGTGACATTCGTGCCAAAATGTCAATATCTTCGTTGTTGCAATAATGGCACTCGTGAATTTGACGATTTTAACAATGTCTGATTTTATTGAACAAAGAAGTTCTATTAAATTTGGTTTGCGGAATGAAAATTCTTCCGCAGAAACATTAAGAATGTTGCAGGAAACCTTCGGTGGCCAGGCTATGCCGAAAACATTGTTTACAAATGGTACAAACAGTTTCAAGAAGATAGAGAAAGCGTTGAAGAAAAACATCAACTTATGAACAACATTTTTAGGAAATTAAAGATTTGCTGCTGGAAAACTTTCGATTGATAATAAGAGATCTTATCTTGCTGATACCGCAGTGTAACATATAAAATGCGAATTCCTTCTCGTGTGTCGTTTTTGACGTACTTATCTCGAAACTAAAAAACCTCATTTCGGTTTTGCTAGTTTAGCTGCTATTCGGATTTTATGGCCTCATATACTTTGGCTAAAACTTAATTTTTCCGAAGAACATGCAACTTTTCTCACTACCATATCTCGACAACTAATTGGAATTTCATTTCCTGTCTTTGGCACAATGTAGCTATAGAGTAGGGGGATAAAAGTGTAAAACAAAATAACCTGATAAAACTGCATCTAGTTCCTCAAAATTGCCAAGATGTCGAAAAATTTTAATTTTTTCAATCATCTCCATCATTTTATAATATAATTCATAATTCTTCAGAACATAATAATACTGGAAAATGCTTTTTCACTGTTTCCAGCTGCAGTTTCCATCGACAATTCGAGATTTTAGTTTATCAGCTATGTGCATTTTTTCCATAGATGGCGCTGTTTCAACTGTATATATTACAAATGTCATGGAGCCACATGCTGTCATTAATGTGACAAGATAATAACAATTGAACAGCAAAAACATTAATGCTGCAATATGGAAAATAACAATTGCCCAAAAATAAATAAATTTTGCAACGTTCGTGGAAAGTTGGAAAGATGAAGCGAAAAATGTGTTAACTCCGTAATATTGCAACGAGGTGTTGAATATTTCATGCCGAATACAGTATTCAGTAATTGCTATAACACTATTTTGAATTGATTTCATCGACGAAGAGGACACTTGCATTTAGCTAAGCCAGTATCTGGGTAAAAGACCCAAATGCTCATGATAAAACCAGGTGCTACGCTTGCATTAATTATGTTTTTGGAAGAAATAAGAGGAAGTTGAAGACAAAAGCATAAGTATGCAGCTTTTACTACTTCACTAACGTCTTGTCACAGTAATGACAGCATGAGGCTACGTGACATTTGTATTGACCGTTAAAACCAGTTCAAGCTTTATATGCACTTCAAACAACGCCATCTATGGAAAAAAATTGTTCGCAAAAACCCACCAGTCAAGCTAGTAACGTGGAAAAAGTAAAGGAAGACCTTCACAATCACTCCAACTTCGTTCAAAATTTAACGTTTTGTTCTTTTTCTTTAAGAGGTGCATTATGACTTCCTCTCGCCGCGGCAAACTGCTAACAAAAAGTATTAGTTGAATTTTGTGAGTCATTTGCGGAAAGATATTCACAAAATGAAGCCAAAAATATGGTCAAAAATCACTTGATAAAATTGCACCTGCTCATACTTCGGGGCTATTACGCACAAAATCATTTCACAACCACAGTATGGCCAGATCTAACACAGTACGGCTTCTGGCTATTCAATACACTAAAAGGACCTGTCGCGGGATACCGTTTTGAATCGATTGAAGAGACAAAAGCCGAATCGTTGCGCTTTTTAAAGGCAATTCCGGAAATCGGTTTAAACAGCAGTTTTGAGGACTGAGCAAAAAAAGGTTGATATAAGTTTATTGTACCGGAGACGGAATTACTTTAAAGGCAATGAAATTTACTTAGAAGATTGAGCACAAAATACATCAGACTAATATGGAAGCCTTTAGCAAGTAAGAAGTGTTCAACGTACGTCAGAAAGGAAAGGAAAATCCTTGAAAATCTATATAACTCTATTCTTAGTGCCATAAAAGCCACAAAAAGTACATTTTTAAAATTGGGTTACCACAAAATACAATTCGTATTTGTCACCTCAGTTACGAATATACATAAAAATATATAAAACATACACACAAATTCTGAACTTATGCTCCATTCATTTCATTGCTTTGCCCTTATTTTTTAGGAATATGATTAGACATGGCAAAGAAAACCGTTTACTGTATATAAATTGGGTTGTTATTTGTTAAAGCCACCCTCACAGTTTTAACGTCTGCTATGGAATTAGATTTCAGCCAGCCAGCCACCTTCACACCACAACCTACAGCAACAAAATTTGAATGAATTTAGTTTTTTTATTTGTTCATTTTTGTGGATAACAACTTTTTTCTTTTTTTTGTTATTATTTTCATAATATCCTTCGTCGTCGTACTGTTCTTCCCGTCGTACCACTTTTTACTGTTTCTTTGTTAATTTAGCATTTGAATTAGTTTTATACGAAACTTTTTCGTTGTTTCTTACAATTTTCCTCAACATCTCCTTTCGTCTTAGACGTCCTGATTGCATGGTAATATGGTGGCTTTCGAGTGTATTCTATTTGTATGTGTTGTGTGTCGTTCCAAAAAGTTTGCCTTTCAATTTATTAGTTTTTGCTTTCGACGAAAATAAATTTATGAAAAGGAAAAAAAAAAACATTTTTTTTTTGCAAGTCAGTTCTTAACGAGTCTTTTTGTCTCAAGGGTGATTGCGAACTTCTGTACAATTTAGTTGTTTAGTTTTGTTTTAAAAGAATAAATTCTTTAATTTATATTAAGTATAAGCTAAAGTATGTAAGAAGTATGAAAGAATTTCCAGAATTCTTTACTCAGGGCTTGAGGATTTTGAAAACATTCAGGATTAGATTTCTAAGTGTCTTTTGTAGATATTCTGATTCCTGAAAGATTAAACATTAACAATCAGCAGTGCTAAAGAGATATACATAAGACTTATTAGACACCTCGACTTTGAAAAGTTACAGAATTGGATAAATCTTAGCTCATGAAAACTCATAGTATTGGATTTCATAATAACAATTGGTTTTCTAAATGTCAGTTTTAAATAATTGGATTTCGAATACCGCAGGGTACCGCATGACCTTCTATGTCAAACTTCCAATCATATCTACTCTTTTGCTGATGACGGCAATATTGGCCATTCGTATTCATTCGATCAAGGGCCAAGCCTTAGGGAGATTTAGGGTATGAGGCAATATGCGAATGACACACTCAATCAAGACTTTTTGGCGTTCTCTGAGTGTGTTCGAATGAATGGGGTCGGTTGTAATGCTCGTAAGACCTAATGTTGTTTAGTGACCCATAGACGGGCCATGAAGTCATCAATGTCATCTGTTTCTATGGGTCTGTATTGAGAAATCAGACACTATAGATGTTCCGAGCATGAAAATGTAGTGTAATAAATAGTTGAAATAAATACATTTTTTAATTGTCGAAAGAAGCTTTCCAGTGCCCAGGTTTCCTAAATCTTTGTAAGAATTACTTCACTTAGTCGATCTGCTTGCTACGAGTATTTATACCATCTATATCCGATCAAAAAGTGAATACAACCTATATAAAGGGTTTTTCAACAGGACGCGGACAGGGACAGCAAACGACGCCATATTTCTTGCCGCTCTTTTGACATTTCTCTTCAGTAAGGTTTGCCATTTCATGATGGAAAGATATACGAGTCAACAACGAGTCGAAATTATTAAAATTTACTACCGAAATTCGGAGTCAGTGGCCTCAACGTTAAGAGCGCTACATCCAATTTATGGGCGTCATAATCGTCCTATCAGATCAACAATTGAGCGTCTAGTGGAAAAATTTGAATCCACAGGCACAGTACAAAGTGTTCCCATGCCAGTGAGACAAAGAAGTGCCCGTAGTATCGAGAATATTGATATTGCTGCCGCTGAGGCTTCAGTTGAAGAAAGCCCAAATGTGTCTCTAACACGTCGTTCTCAAGCGTTGGGCATGTCTGTGACGTCGTTGTGGCGAATTTTGCGAAAAGATCTTGGCCTACATCCTTACAAGATCAAATTGACGCAAGAACTGAAGCCGCTTGCCCACCAGAAGCGTCGTATGTTCCTGAATTGGGCTGAGCAACAACTTGAAAATGATTCGGATTTTCATCGAAAAATCATCTTCAGCGATGAGGCTCATTTCTGGCTGAATGGCTTCGTCAATAAACAAAATATGCGTTATTGGTCAGACAGAAATCCACACTTACTCCATGAGTCATCATTGCATCCCGAAAAAATTACGGTTTGGTGCGCTTTATGGGCCGGCGGCGTCATTGGGCCGTACTTCTTCCGTGATGATCAAGAACGGCACGTTATTGTGAATGGGAATCGCTACCGTTCAATGATAACCGAATATTTGTGGCCCCAATTGGATGATATGGACTTGGAGGACATGTGGTTCCAACAGGACGGCGCCAAAAGCCACACAGCGAATGTCACAATCAATTTATTGGAAACCAAGTTTGGAGAACGTGTTATCTCACGAAATGGTGCAGTCGATTTGTCGCCTCGGTCGTGCGATTTGACGCCGTTGGACTATTTCCTGTGGGGCTACGTCAAGTCTATGCCAACAAGCCAGCGACGATTGATGAACTTCGTACGAATATCAAACGTGAAATTGCAGCAGTATCGGGCGATTTATGCTTGAAAACCGTCGAAAATTGGGTTCAGCGTCTGAACTTCTGCAAGCGTGCCCGTGGTGGCCAAAGAGATCGATTTCCATACATATTGGCATCGAACGTACTTTCACAGGAATAAAGAATTTTATTGATATCCAAAACCGTTTTTGTTTTATTTTAAAAAAAACTTTTGTAGCGCTCTTATTGAAAAAGCCTTAATATTGGCAGGGGCTTCACAGTCTATTTCTAAGCTTCTGGACCGTGTACAAAGTAGGGCGTTTATCCTTATCAATGACAGTAGGGTAACCAACTCTAACTTCACTCTAACCCAACTGATCTCATCCCTAGAGAACATGTTTTGCTTCATACCACC
The DNA here is from genome assembly GCA_963682025.1 of Cordilura impudica. Lineage (NCBI taxonomy): Eukaryota > Metazoa > Arthropoda > Insecta > Diptera > Scathophagidae > Cordilura > Cordilura impudica. The sequence goes on along the minus strand of OY821518.1, from coordinate 41,782,018 downwards.
CACTCATCTAGTAGATTTAATCCATTTTCAGTCTATCGTCTAGTGAATCACATAACCCATTGCCGCTAAAATTGGTTTATTAGCAGCCCAAGCTGCATGTGAAATAAAATTTTCGCTGAGGTACTTCCTGTCACTTGAAATATAGATAAATTCTAGTTAACTAGCCACAAATACAACTACCTCTTTCCTCCTACCTCTAGCTCACCACAGTGCTCTCAATTAATAGGGGACATCCCCTAAATGTTGATAAATAAAAAAAAACACGGGTGATAACACAAAAGTTAGACTTTTAAAAACGCCATTAAAAAGCTTCTTTTATATTTATAAAAAAGTAATAATTACAAAAATATTTGTAAGCTACAATTAATCTATAATATTAATAGCCAAGGCGATTTCTAATGTTCCCTTCTACGCTTTTAGTTATCAACCGATTTTGACAAATAATATACCATGTGAAAAGTAGTTCTTGCAAATGTGCACCCTCTGGTACACAATCATTTAAAGTTGCTAAAATGCTGAGTGTGTGTTTGTTAAATTTGTTAATGTGTTTGCAAAGATCAAAAGCCCTGTGTTGAATTGTGAATTGACTAAAATTGATTAGCATACCTTTAGGCTCTTTTAAAATTAATTATTAACAAACCCATTTATATAATTTCTGTGTGTTCAACAAATATTTATAATGAAGTTTAATGAATTTTATTGGAAAGAAAAAATTTAATGAAAAAATAAAATTTCCTAGAATTTGCACTCGAATCTCGAATGCTGGGCACTGCTAGAAATAAATTATGTTAATTGGTTGGGATATCCGTGAAGGAATGTTAAGCATGAAGTTTTTTGCTCTCCAATTGTTCTTGTATACTAATGAACTTAATTTTACAATTGAGGCAAGTTTGTTGGATTTCGGTTTTTTGGTAAAAAAAATTCACTGTTTTCTTATTATGGATATCCTGTGCCTTTATGGCGTAATGTTACGATGCCTTGTCAGGCCAGAAGACACAGTTGACATCAGAGTCATGCTTTTTAGGAAAGGAATTAAAATTTTTCAAACATTCCCTCTGATATACTTCTGGGTTCAAATCTGATCATTTTTTTTTTAATTTCATTTCAGTTTTTTTGTTAAGAAGATGGAATTTCAATGACTCAAAGTCACTGAACATTATTTTGGAAACCATTTGAAAATGTTCGGAAAATGCACTATATCGGAAGAAAACTATTTTGTCAACTTTAACCGTTCCTACTTGTTTCTCTGGGGGATGCTTGAAAAAGAGAGTGTCCTTCAAAAAGTCAAGAGCTATATCAAGACTAAACAAAATTTGCAATGAAGTGATGGATAATATATCTGAAATTTTGTGTCGGGTTAAGGAGAAGATGGAGGATATATTATAATTAACACTATGTGGTCAGGATATAATAAGTTTGTGCTGATGTTTGTAACTAGAAAAAATAGTTGGATAATAACGCGATGTCCTTCCGTACCTCCGTCTGTCCGTCGCCGCGTCCATGTAAATCTTGTAATCAAACAACGGGTCGCAAATATGAATTCGTTTTGAAGAAACTTGGTATATAAGCTTCTTTCAGCCGTAGCATTAACGCTATTGAAATTGGTCAAAATCTGAACTTGTTCAGATCTCCATACAAATAACCCCTTAAGATTTATTTAAATTTTCATAAGATCAAAATTATATCATTACTACATATATTAATCAGTTGTCTAAAAATAAAGCCTGTATGACAAGTCTTAGGGATAGCACCCATATAAAGCTGCTTCCCGATCTTCACTGAAATCTATCAGAAAACACGGCTTTTTCTTAAATTTGGTTTGTACATGTTTTTCCAAAAAATATGTGTCTACAAAATATGGTCAGGATCAGTTCATTATTCGACCGAGTACTCATATAAATAAAGCATCCAATTAGTTGGACCTAAAGAAAGGGTCTCGAAATGCTTGGTATAGGGTATCTTATAGTCGGTCTAGACCAAGTACAATTTTCGTGTTTTTTTTTTTTTTTTTTTTTCATTTTGAAATTAATATAGAATCGTGTTGGACAATTTCTTCGGAATCCTCTTGATTTTCGTCATGGGATAAGATAATAGTTCTAGAGAATTATGGTAATTTATTCTGGAATAGATAGTTCAGTATCTTGATTGCTCTTAATCAATAATGAGTATCTTTTTCCAAATTTTTTATTTTTTTTATTTTATTTTTTTCAAAATTATTATCCCTTGCAATTGATATCATACCTATAGAGAACTGTTTTTATTTTTTTTTTTTATTATTTAGAAATGTCTGTTTTTTTTTTTACTAAACATTCACTGCCAGACTTTTAAAGATGCCATGTCATTTACTAGATTTTTGTTTTTACTCAACCCTCTTCCATTCTTCCTTCCATTTTCTATGTATACATATCCTTGGTCGTTTTGTGGGGATTTTTTTTTTTTTTTTTTTTTTTTGTGAAGATTTCATGTTGATGATATAATTTTATTGATTTTTCCCAGTCTTTCTTTTTTTTTTTTAACTTTAGAGCAGGCAACAACAATAACAGCATCCCCATGGTTTGTTTTTATGTGTTTTTGTTTTGTTTTATTTTTTGTTTTTATAAATTTTTTTTATTTATTTATTTTTTTAGCACATCAAACAAAGTGACAGTGTCTGTCACATTTGTTGTGCAAATAATCAACAAACAAATCTGGACTCAGCTGTTGTTTGGTATTGTTTGTTCTTTGGATGGCTGACTCAAGGCATGACTGGTGCTAGTTCGTGACTGACAGTTGTCGTTATTTATTTATTTGTCTTTAAACATTTTCTTTGGCCCCCCCTTTAATTAGGATTTCAATTGACATTTCCATCCATCTCCCTTTGTTGGCAATTCTCCACTGAGGAGAGAATAGTTTACACTAAATTTGCTTTTCTGCTCTTTAATAATAGCACTAACATCATCTTTATGACTGTCATCAACACTGTCAGCGATTGATATGAATATTGTAGCAGTGCCAATATTTTTGGCTATAGAATAATATTTTTATGCATGTTGCGAGTAACTTGTGCCAATGAGATAGTGATGAATTTTTATTAGTTTTTTATATTCTATTTTAATTTCTTAAGCACTTTTATATAAGAGGAGGAAGTTAAAGGGACTTTCAAGATAATCTCAAACAGCTGAGATCCACATAAAGTTAGAAAACCCGTAATTGTAACAACAGCCGATATTAAACAAACTTTTATTATATTTTTTTTTTCTATAAACTAAATGAGAATTATGAAATGTTAATTATACTATTAGGTGTGGACAAAAAAACGTATGTGGCACATACAAAAATTTAAAATTTAAGAGTTCTTAAGCATGTGGCTACAAACCAGTAAGAGAGTTTTATTATATTTAAAGCCCTACAATGATACCCTACACCATGAATTATTGGAAAAGGTCTGAGATTAACAAAATGGTCAGATTCCAACTAATAAAATATAATAAAAACAAAAATCACAAAAAAAAAATATATATTCAAGTGGATTCTACTGTATTTGTTGCATGGAGATATGCAAACATTCATATCGTATTTGATTTTTATGTGGGAACTGGGTCTTAAACAAAGTCAGTTCTAGAAGTCAATCACAGCTAATGTATTCTTAAATATACAAAAAGAAATGTTTCGTTTAATATATTCAACTTGTATGTTTTTAAACAGATTTAATTGAATATCGGGAGGTCTCTATTTATGGGGATTATGAGTAAAAATTGTGCTAAATTCTTTGGTTTCAGACTTAATGATAATTTAACATAAGAGAACATTTGTGCGACGAGAAAAATCGCGCTCGACCTCCTAAATTACTTATAGTGCGTTTACATCTGAGGAAAATCTAGTAGATTTTAGTTGAAATCTACTTCAAAATCTATACCGTTTACATCTAATTTTGACATGTTGTGAGATTTTGTTTCCAAAACAATAAACAGCTGATTAAAATAAAACATATAAAATAGAAATACCAAAAATAAACAAAACAATAGGAAACTGGAAATATGGAAAATTCTAAAAAGGAACAGATTTTATAATTATATTATGCATCAAAAATGAAAAAAAGCACAAACTGAAATATAAATTATGCGAAAAAAAAACAGCATTTGTTAAATGTATTGTTTGAACAGCAAAATTTTCCACAATTATTATTTAGCAGATTGGAATGGGCACATGCCAGTATAAAAAGTTATAACTTTTCAATTACTAAATATTTTTTTATTATAGATTCGTAATTTTTTTGTTAATACATAACTAATATTTTATTTCCTTTTTATTCAACTTGTTTACTTTTGTTTTTTAATGGAAATTTTTCAGTCACTGTGTTGTAATTTTCTACTACAATATTAAAAAGACACAGTAGTATCATTTGGTAGTGCCCAAGTTTGGCAAGATTTTGCGAGATTTTGCACAAATCTAGTAAGAGCTAGATTTTGTTTTGTATGGGAAATCTAGTAAAATTAGGTAGATTTCGCTCGAAATCTCGTATATACCAGATTTTGCTTAGATGTAAACGCACTATTAGAAGCAAAAAAAAAAATATACGCATGGAAAATTGAAATATCAGCAAGCAAAACAACGTTATGTCTTGAAAAGTAATAACCAAAAAGTCTTTCCAACGTCTTTTAATTCAGCAATAATTAATACAAATACAAATATACATTATTCATCAATATGTCATAGATGATGACTTGGACAAAGACATAACTGTAGAGGAATTAAAAAAAGTCCTGCAGGTGACTAAACCTAACAAAGCATAAGGAGCTGATATAGTTCCCTCGGAAATGTTTAAAAACGCAACAGTAGACTTTCTGAATGAATTGGTTAAATCTTTTAACATCATTTTTGAAACAGGCAGAATTGGAGAAGAGTTTATGGAAAGTAGTATTCACAATAAAGCAGATATAAATAATCTCATTTATGAATTGTGTGGCTACGGTACTAAAGGGAAATCTTCATTCGAGATTAATAAATTGGGTCGAAAATCACAATATCTTAAATGAATTCCAAGCTGGGTTCAGACCACTACATCCTACAGTTGATAGCGTATTTAATTCAGCGTCTATAGTTCATTGCAATTTCAAAGAAAAGAAAAAACAAATAAGAAAATTTTAGTCGGTCTAGACCGACCATACGATACCCTATACCATGGTTCAGAAACCCAATCTCTTCGGTCCAGCTAACTGGATATAGAAAATAAGCAAAAACAAAATTTGAGTGGCATTGTTATTAGTTTTTTTGGTTCCAGATATGAAAAAGTTCATATCGGGTGCTATATTTATATGTGGACTAGGTCAAAAAATGGACCGATCCTGACCATATTTGGTAAAGTCACTTATATTTTGAAACAATATACACAAACCAAATTTGAGCAAAATCTGTGCAATGTTTTTGTATTTAAATAGACTTAAGTGAAGATCGGGAAGCAGCTCTATATAGGGCCTATGACTAAGAATTGTCCAATATGGATTTTTTTGAACTACTGATTAATGGATACAATAAACACATACAAACCTAATTTTATTAAGATCTATATGATAATTTGGATCTTATGGCAATTTATGTTGATTTCATAGGGGTCATTTGTATGAGGACTAGGTCTGAACATGGACCGAATTTTACCAATTTCAATAGCGTTCATCCTATGGCCGACAAAAGCTTATATACCAAAGTTTATCAAAATATATTCATATTTGCGACGTGTAGTTTGATTAGAAGGTTTACATGGACACACAGACGGACGGACGGACATCGCTAAATCGACTCAGAAAGTGATTCTGAGCCGATTGGTAAAATAAAAAATGGATCTAGGTCAAATATTTTTGGTAATTACAAACAGCAGCACAAAGTCATTATACCCAAACCACATAGTGGTATAGGGTATAAAAACATGCCTTCTTTGTAGATTTCAAAGCTGCCAGAGTTCCAAGTGCTGCCTTAATATACAAGCTGGTAGCATTAGGAATTTCTACAAAAGTTGCTAATTTGATACGGAATATATGTATATAGTCACACAAAATCAGCTGTTTGGACAGGTAAAGAATTATCAGAATCATTTGAAACGTATACTGGTGTCTTCTGTCGCCTTTATTTACTCTTCATCTGAATGACCTTCAAGTGAATTTAGATGGAGATTTAATTATTGATGGTGTTAATGTGCACTTACTATTATATGCAGACGATATTGCACTAGATGACATAGAAATTATGCAAACTATGTTAAAAAATTTAGATGTATATTGTGACCAGTGGAATATGGAGTATGGAATTTAATTAATTTGAGCTTTCAGCTCATGAAAAAATTAAATATAGAGAATAATTTATAGAAATAGTAAATGAATATAATTGGTGTAATCTTAACACCCCAATTGGTTTTTAAAAAACTCCTGGAAAAAGAAAACAATTCAGCAAAAAAAAAAATGGCATTAATACCACTTGGAGTAGTTTTCTGAACAAAAATGATATAACGTTAGAAGTATTATTTATTTATTTAATTGATATTTATTACAGTTCTAATCTATAATATTTATAGGCTAGGCGATTTCTTGTGACTGATGTTTTGTTCTACCATTTTATCCCGATTTTGACCAAACGTATATTATTTGAAAGGTATTTCTTTTTAGCTGTTCACCAGATTTACAGATTTTAAAATTTGTTCCTTTATTTTGAGTAAATTGCATTTAAAGTTGCTACACACACATACATAAAATTACACAATGCTATGTGTGTGTTTATTAAATTTGTTAATGTTTTTGTAATAACAATGAATTTGTTTTTTGTGTTGATTTGCGAATTGGCTATAACTGATTAGCATACCTTTAGGGTTTTTATTTAATGAAAAAATAAAATTTTCCAGAATTTGCACTCGAATTTCAAGGGCTGGAATCTGCTAGTATAATATTAATAGGCTAGGCGACTTGTTGTGACTGATGTTTTGTTCTACCATTTTATCCCGATTTTGACCAAACGTATATTATTTGAAAGGTATTTCTTTTTAGCTGTTCTCCAGAATTACAGATTTTAAAATTTGTTCCTTTATTTTGAGTAAATTAATTTTGAAGTTGTTACTAACACATACATAAAATTATACAATGCTATCTGTGTGTTTATTAAATTTGTTAATGAGTTTGTACTAAAAATTAGTTTTTTTTTTGTGCTAATTTGTGAATTGGCTATAATTGATTAGCATACCTTTAGGGTTTTTATTTAATGAAAAAATAAAATTTTCTAGAATTTGCACTCGAATTTCGAGGACTGGAATTTGCTAGTTATAATAAATCTTAAAGTTAAAGCACTAACAACATAGGCTATCGGTTTAACATTACAATTAAAATGGAAACTTTTTCAGTCGATATGTAGATCCATACAGTCATGTGCTTTTAAAAATAATTTTAAAACTGCAGGATTTTGCACTGAATTATGCTTTAAACTTGGAAACAAAGGCTGAATTTCGCTATTTATACTGACTTATAATGACTTTGTGCTGCTGTTTGTAACAACCAAAAATATTTGACCTAGACCCATCTTTAATTATACCGATCGAATCAGAATCACTTTCTGAGTTGATTTAACAATGTCCGTCCGTCCGTCCGTCTGTGTGTCCATGTAAAGCTTGTAATCAAACTGCAGGTCGCAAATATGAATATATTTTGATGAAATTTGGTATATGAGCTTCTATCGGCCATGGGATGAACGCTATTGAAATTGGTGAGAATCGGTCCATGTTCAGACCTAGCCCCCATACAAATTACCCCTATGAAATCGACATAAATTGCCATAAGATCCAAATTGTCATATAGATCTTACTCAAATTGGGTTTTGTATGCGTTCATTACGTCCATTAATGAGTAGTTCAAAAATGATCCCTTTGGCCCCATATAGAGCTGCTTCCCGATCTTCACTTAAATCTATTAAAAAACAAAAATATTGCACTGATTCTTCTCAGATTTTGTTTGTATATATTTTTGCAAAATACAAGAGACTTTACCAGACATGATCAGGATCGGTCCATTTTTGGACCTAGTCCCCATATAGATATAGCATCCGATATGAACTTTTTCATATCTGCAGCCAAAAAAATTAATCAAAATCTCACTCAAATTTGGTTTTTGCTTATTTTCTATGTCCAGTTAGTTGGGCCTAAGAGATAGGGCATGGTATAGGGTATCGTATAGTCGGTCTAGACCGACTATAATTTTCTTACTTGTTTTACTCTATTTCTTTGAACTCATACTCTCTGTCTGTCTGTCTGGCATTGGGCAACTCCGTTCCCCCTCATCCAGTTAATCTGAAACTTGGCCCATAGACTTGCTGTGGCCAAAGATTAATTTTAAGATAGCCACACACAGTCACGCATAGTCAAGCATAGTCAAGGAGTGCATTAAAATCCATTTGCCCTTATCCGCTCAATTTAAAACTTGGTCGATAGACTTGCCGCGAAAAAACATTAACTTTGATATAGTCACGCATAGTCACGCACAGCCACGGAGAGATTAAAAACTCACTTCCCTTTATCCGATCGATCTCAAACTATGTCTATAGACTTGTTGTAGCCAAAGATTAATTTTAGGAAAGTCAGGCACAGTCACGGAGAGATTTAAACCCCATTTCCCCTCACCCAATCAATCAGAAACTTGGTTCACAGACTTGTTGTCATCAAATATTAACTTGAAGATAGTCACGCATAGTCACGCACTGTCACGGAGTGATTTAAACCCCAATTCTCCTCATGAAATCAAACTGAAACTTGGTCCATAAACTTGTTGTGACCAAAGATTAATTTTAAAATAGTCACGCAAAGTCACGCACCGTCACGGAGAGATTCAAAACTAATATGCATAAGGAAAGAAAGAGTTTTTATAAAAACTTTGTTTTTATGGGTTAGATTATTATACACTGAACCTTCATATGAACTAGGTATTTTAAACTATTTTTGATTATAGCCAAAACTGACTTTCTCATAAATTATCCTTATTAATACTGAGAAGAAACATATTCTGTGTTTGATACACGTTTTGAAAATGATATTATAATTATTAGAAGAATGGTCCCGGCGAGGTACGTTGCTGCTACAGTAACTAAAACTGAATATGGTTACTCAACTGAACGAAAAAGCTTTCAACAACAAGAGATCGATTTTACAGATATCAGCTGTTAATCTATAATATTAATAGGCAAGGCGATTTCTTGTGGCCGATGTAAGTTTTACAGTTTTACCCCGAATTTAACAAAAAATTTATCATTTGAAAGGTATTTCTTTTTAGATTTTACCCAGATTTGCAGATTTTTATCGTCTGGAATATTTTTTTTGGAGTTATGATCGTTTAAAGTTGCTACTAACACATACATAAAATTATACAATGCTATGTGTGTGTTTATTAAATTTGTTAATATGTTTGTGTTTATGAGTTTGTTTTCTTCATTTAAAATGAGTTGAATTGTGAAAATGAAAAAACGAAATTTCCTAGAATTTGCACTCGAAATTCGAGTGCTGGAATCTGCTAGTTATATTAACAATTTATTGACTTTAGCACAGATCAAAACAATTTTTAAAACCAGGTGTGAAGATGAAACTGTAGTTCACTTTAGGACTAAAAAATCTTTTTAAATCAGAACGAATTTGTAAATATTTTAAACGGTGAAACACCAAATGGATGGAGAAGATTCAAGAACTATGTGAGTAATGCATTAAAGTACAGAAAGATGATACTAAATTAATTTGTGTAAATTATTTTAAAAATACATAAACTGTTAAAAATATGTATACAATTACAGACGACTTTAGGTCATTGTTATTAACTATATCATATTATTTTTTTATATTTATATTATACTAGTATAGCCCAGCACTCGAAATTCGAGTGAAAATTCTAGAAAATATTATTTTTTCATTCAATTTAATAATTTATGAATATTTAAATGAGCCTAAAGGTATGCTAATTAATTTAAGCAATTCACAATTCAACACAGGGCGTGTCATATACAATTTAAATCATTCTCACTAACAGTGTGTAACAAATTATTAGAAATATTTTATTTTATTTAATTTAATATATTTTTAAGACATATTTAACATAAATTTTATTATTCTCAGCTTCTCCTCCATATGAACTATAACTATGACAATTTTCACACTCCACCGTGCCCGCATATTGCTTAAAAAGGGAACTAAAAATTTACCTGCACGTATTAATATGTAGATTTATATATATATTATTATATAATATATAAACGAGTAAAAAATCAATAAAAGACATTTGTGCGAAGCCTAGGTCTGAATATCGATTCGATTACTATACTGATCTAACTTGAGCCAATCCTGGATTACATATAATTAATTAATTTTTTTTTATTACCTTTCCATTAACCGCATAGCTAGAAATTTTTTTCACGTACCTAAAACGAAAAAAAATTAAAGAAAACTTATTAATAAAATTCTCATACATGCGCTAAATAAATTTATAGTTTTAATATGTTTGCAATATAGCAAACAATATATTGTAGAATAAATCAATATTTTCGAATAACGCAACAAATGTTGCCCATTAAGATGTCAATAAAACTCATTAAAAAATTGCACAATGTATGTTAATTGATATTGTTTTTTGAAAACTACTATATAGACAATAATAAACAAAATGCAACAGAGCTATTTAAGAAGAAAAGAAGTGCAGTACCTATGTATGCGAAAACCAATGCACTTTTGATGATGCCAATATTATTTCAAAAGTTTTTGCTAACAATAGAACTAGTAAATAATTATAAGATTAAAACAATATTGATCATTTTATAAACCGTTGAAATTTTTACAGAAAAATAGAAGTGAGTTTCTACAATAATATTGAAATTGTTTATAGAAATATCACAGCTTTATGGCCCAATATTTTTCAGAATTTAAATTAATTTTTTTTTTATCATTAACTAAAAAAAAAAATTTTGTACCATCAAGACAATGCAGTGGCGCATTCATCTGTTTTGGCTTCAGAAAAATTTAAGTCTCTACAATACGAATTGCTTCTCCACCGCCTCCTATTTACCAGAACTGGCCCCAACGATAATTATTTGTCCCCAAACTTGGAAATATGGCCCCCAGGGAAAGAGATTTCGCAGAAATGAAGAAGCCATATCAGAGATTTTGACAAGTCATATTTTTGGAAATATGGCCCCAGGGAAAGAGATTTCGCAGAAATGAAGAAGCCATATCAGAGATTTTGACAAGTCATATTTTTTCAAGGGTCTCAAGATCTTAGAGGATCGTTGGAAGAAGTGAATTTCACTTAACGGAGACAACGTTGAAGAATAAAATTGATTTCAAATCCAAAAAACCTATTTTTCATTGTTAGACCACGGAGTTTTCATTCCATGTAGGACAAACGAATGTAGCTAACAGTTTGTCGATGAAATATTTAAGAGTTAAGTTCCAGTTTATTTTCCCATTTGTTAAATTCCATTTTGCTTTGCAATGACTGAATTTCAATAAATCACAAATGTGTGCATCTGATGGTTTGTAGGATTTTTCCTACTTTTTTTATTTTTTTATTTTTGTGTTGAATGTTTGTGCACTCTAACAAGATTTATGTTGCGAGGCAGGCATCCATTAATTTTCATTACATTCACTGTAAAAATTGCGAATATCCGTTCTGTTGTCAGACACAGAGTTTTTTTTTTTTTTTAATTTTATTTTGGTTTTCACTTTCATTTAAAGAAGTTCTAAAGTGCACAAATTTATATACATTCATGTATTAGATTTTGTCATTAATATGCTAGCAATAACAAAAAAAAATTCGCATTTTTTTTTTTAAATAAATTTAAAATGCATTACATTACAGTTTATATAAAATTTAAGTTAAGAGGAAAAGTTACAATTGAACTTTATTAACTACTGACCACTAAGGCGAATGATAAATAAACATTTATGGTAAAATAAAATAAATGTTGCTGAAGTTTAGAGGACGAGAAATGATCATTAAAATAAAAAATCTTAGTCATTCTGAAATGCGGTTATAACGTTTATACATTCAGCCATATGTAAAAAGAAATAATGTTATCCTTTACCATCAATTTATGAAGATATTTATTCCAGATTCTAAAAACACATGACTACAAAATGAAAATATTTATTGACGACACCAACTCATCTCGCCTTAGCAATCATAAAACTATCGCCTAAATTGGCGACATATTGTCGTCGCCATTTTGACGCTTCAATTGTGTCGCCAGGCAACAATCACAAAAAGGAAATAGTTTTTTTTTTTTAAATACAAATTATATTCAACCAACGAAAGGACAATGCTCGTTTATGTAAAAAAAAATAAAAACAAAAATAAATTAGAAAAAAAAAAAAAAAAAACATATAAAGCTACTCGTGCTCTAACTTATACAATACACACACACACTCATACTCGCAAACACACATAGAAAGTAATTTAGTGCGTACTTTATGGCAACATCATATAGCAAACAACAGCAGCACTATTTAAATGTTGTTGTTATTAGAATATGTTTGTTGTTTCTCAGTATGTATATGTGTAGTTGTTATCTTAATATCCAATATGTCTGTATGTATGTACATATGTATTCATATAGTAAGTAAAGTAAGTTGAGGCTGCCCGACAGTCGGCCTGGCTGTCTGCCTTTGGCTTCAATATTTAGTTGGCGGAAAAATCTTTTGTAAAAAAAAAAAAAAAAAAAAATGTAAACCGCGTTTTCTTAATGTTTCATTGCTGTTGTTTCAAATGTAAATTTATTGTGTTAATTTATTATGTGACACAAGAATTATAGCTGTCTTCTGTATTTTTAATTACAGAGAAATTGTTCAAAACAGCAAATCTGCTGTATGACTTAAAAATTGGAAGAAAATCCAACAATTTTTTTGAGTAAATTAAAGGAGATATTTTAAAATAAAATAAGAGATATTTCAACCCAATAACTAAAGTCATCTTTTGAAGAGATTTGCCATAGTGAAAACTTGAAATTTATACCGCCACAAAATATACCAAGAAGTTTAATTATAACTAGCAGAGCCCAGCCCTCGAAATTTGGGTGCAAATGCTAGGAAATTTATTTTTTCGTTCAATTTATTTCTTTCAATGTTTTATGCTATTCACAATTCATAATTCAACACAGGGCGTGAGATATGCAATTATTATAATGAAATTCAATTGCGTTATTGTCGTTATTGGTTTATGTCCAAAATTATTTTTCAATTCAACACAGGGCATTTCATATACAATTTTTGCAAACACATTAACAATTTTAATAAAGACACAGACAGCATTGTATAATTTTATGTATGTGTTAGTAACAACTTTAAATGCATTTTACTACAAAAAAGGTAAAAACATAAAAATCTGCAAATCTGGTGGACAGCTTAAAAGATATACCTTTCAAATGCAGTATGTTTGGTCAAAGTCGTGGTAAAACTGACACAGTTACATAGGTCACAAGAAATCGCCTTTCGTATTAACATTATAGATTTATTTTTCCGAAAACAAAAATATTAATTATACCCTCCACCTCAAAAATAGCGCGTACATTTTGTTTCATTTGAATAGCACACTTTGTTTTAAACTATATTAAATATTATTTAATTAATTTTAAACAACTTGTTTTGGGTTAATGATATAAATTATTAATTTATAAATCTAATTTAATAATGGGTAGAACCTCCTTTGCTTAGAATAACTTCATAAATCCTATTTGATAAGGAATCATAAAGCTTGTTCGTATAGTCAAGGGAAATTGAAACCCATGCTTCCCGAACAGCATGCATTAGCTCAGCTTTGGTAGAAAACTGTCTCCCTGACTCATAAACTTATATGGCCAACCACCCCCAAGCATTTTCGATAATGTTAAGGTCCGGCGAGTATGGAGCCCAGTCTAAGAGACTGAAATTTTTTTGACTCGATCCATGATTTGACAACTCAGGCTGTATGAATTGGGGTATTGTCCTGTTGAAAAGTCCATAGCAAAATCCCAAAAAGACTTTCAAGTGCGGGAAAAGCCTTTTCCAAAATTCCTTTGTACGTTTGCGTGTTCATCTTGGGAGTCTAAAATTGAAGCTCGCGTGTGCCAAAATAGGACATGGCTGCCCAGACCATAACCCCGCCGGCTCTGCTGTGTAGACGCTCCAATTGATGGGTCTCCTTTCTTAAATTATACACGTCAGGGCGCTCGAAATTAAATTTTTTTTCTCATCAGAGAATACAACGCGCTGCCACTCTATCTTCCATGACATGTAGTTTCTACAGAAACTAAGCCGAGCTTCTTTACGTAGAGGGGTAAGTGGTTGTATTTTTCTTTAATTTGAGATGCTTCAGATGTTTTGGTTTAGAAATCACCCGCCACATAGTAGTTTTACTTGCGTTAACTCCAGCTTTTGCTCTTATTTGGTCAACAGAGTCATGCGAATTGGAAGCCTCGCGCAGTATAGATCGCTTCTCTGCATTGGAGAATACACTATTTACACGACCTTTCATATTTTTTTCCATAACTTCTGTTCTGAATAAAATTGTGTACGACTTTTCTTCTTCTTCCATTTTTTTTGCTATTTCAAACACAGAGAGGTCACATTCCTGATAAGTTTTTATTTTAATTTGCTCCTCGTTCGTTAAGGCTGTACCACGACCCATTATTATTGAATATTATTAAAATATAAGCAGATTCCAGCCCTCGAAATTCGAGTGCAAATTCTAGGAAATTTTTTCATTAACTAAATTATAGACAATTCATAAATCAACGTAAAAAAACAAACTCATTTTATTAAAAATACATTACCAAGTTTAATAAACACACTCATGGCATTGTATAATTTTATGTATGTGTTAGTAGCAACTTTAAATGCAATTTACTCAAAATAAAGGAAGAAATTTAAAAATCAGTAAATCTGCAAAACGGCTAAAAAGAAATACCCTTCAAATAATATACGTTTGGTCAAAATCGGGATATAACGGTAGAACAAAACATCGGTCACAAGAAATCGCTTAGCCTATTAATATTATAGATATTTTAAATATTCAAAATAATGGTTTATTTTATCTTGTCGATGATCTGCACGACGTAAATCAAACTTAAACGCAAATGTGCTATTCAAGTGAAACTGAAAATGCATTAGAATTTGAAGCCAACGAAAATGAATGAATTTTGTCCCAGAGAATGTGGATAGGAAGACGAACAAAACAGTACAAAACAAGTACAGTTCAGTCAATGAATATTAGTAGATAATCAAATAGAAACAAAAAATTGGTGTGTGCTATTCAAGTGAAACGGAGTGTATGTCCAAAAAAGTGAAGACACGTCTAAGAATTTTAAAAATCCAGTGTGTTTGTTGCAATAATTTAGTATTAATTAGTATTAAGTTTACCAAATTGTTGCTTTTTAAAATATTTTGTTTATATTTGTTATAGTAAGTCCAGAAATAAATGGAAATGTAAACGGATGTGGAAGGTACCAAAGATTCGGCACAGCTGAATTTACACTTTCACTTGTTTAATAACAGTTCTGCCCATTCTAACATCAATTATAGTCCTAGAAAAATACATGGTTACTATAACCTCCACATCACTCTGACCCTATAAAGTATATATATATTGATATATATATATATAACTATATATATATATATTGTATATTGATATATATTGATATATTGAGCCTTATAACAACTCGAGTCGATATAACTTTGCACATCTGTCGATCCGTCCGTCTGTCTGTCCGTATGTTCGTCTGTCTATTGAAAAAACGCTCATTCACAAAATAAACCATTTACCTTAGAAAACTTAAGATAGTATTATTTATCATTATTTGGAGCCGGTTGGTATTTAAAATGGAGTTAAATCTAATATGACCTAAAATATGGAGACACCTCTAAAAGATGCTGAAAATTTAGTGTATGTAATAATTTATTTAGTGCTAAGTTTGTCAAATTGCTACCTTTTAAAAATATTTTGTTTAAATTTTTTTATAAATAGAGCAATAAGACACATATCTATAATGTTAAAAGGCAAGGCGAATTCTTGTGACATCTTCTAGACTCTCAGTTACCAACGGATTTTTACAAAAAATATACCATTTGAAAGGTATTTCTTTACAGATGTGCACCATCTGGTATATTTTTTTGGAGTAATAATCATTTAAAGTTTCTACTAACACAAACATAAAACACATATTTAAGCCTCAAATAAATAACTATACAATGATGTGTGTGTGTTTATGAATTGGCTAAAATTGGTAGGCATACCTTTTGATTCTTACAAAATTATTTATTAACAAAACCATTTATATATCTTCCGTGTGTTCAACAAATGTTTATAATGAAATTTGATGAATTTTATTTAAAAATTTACAATTTAGTGAATTTTATTTTAATGTTCATAAAGTTTTTATGTATATATAGATTTTAAAAAAACATTTAAAGAAAAAAATTTAATGAAAATGTAATAATTTAGTATTAAGTTCATCAAATTGTTTACTTTTGAAAATATTTTGTTTATATTTGTTATAAATAGAGCAATAAGTCACATATCTATAATGTTAATAGGCAAGGCGATTTCTTGTGACATCTTCTACTCTCATAGTTACCAACCGATTTTGACAATAAATATATCATTTGAAAGGTATTTCTTTACAGATGTGCACCATCGTTACAGATGTGCCCCATCCGGTACATTTTTTTGGAGTAGTAATCATTTAAAGTTTCTACTAACACATACATATATAGAACACATATTTAAGCCTCAAATAAAGAACTATACAGTGATGTGTGTGTGTGTGTTTATGAACTGGCTAAAATTGGTAAGCATACCTTTAGGCTCTTATAAAATTATTTATTAACAAACCCATTTATATATCTTCCCTGTGTTCAACAAATGTTTATAATGAAATTTGATGAATTTTATTTAAAAATTCATAATTTAATGAATCTTATTTTAATATTAATTAAAAAACATCGAAAGAAACAATTTAATGAAAAAGCAATAATTTAGTACTAAGTTCATCAAATTGTTTACTTCTTAAAATATTTTGTTTATATTTGTTATAATTATAAATAGAGCAATAAGACACATATCTATGTTAGTAGGCAAGGCGATTTCTTGTGACATCTTCTACACTCTCAGTTACCAACGGATTTTAAAAAAAAATATACCATTTGAAAGGTATTTCTTTACAGATGTGCACTATCGTTACAGATGTGCACTATCTGGTACATTTTTTTTTTTTTTTTTTTGAGTAATAATAATTTAAAGTTTCTACTAACACCTACACAAAACACATATTTAAGCCTCAAATAAAGAACTATACAATGATGTGTGTGTGTTTATGAATTGACTAAAAGTGGTAAGTATACCTTTAGGCTCTTATTTTATTTAAAAATTTACAACTTAATAAATTTTATTTTAATATCATAAAGTTTTTATGTATATATAGATTTTTTAAAAAACATTGAAAGAAAAAAATTAAATGAAAAAGTAATCATTTAGCACTAAGTTTATCAAATTGTTTATTTTTTAAAATATTTTGTTTTTATTTATTATAAATAGAGCAATAAGCCACATATCTATACTTTTAATAGGCAAGGCGATTTCTTGTGACATCTTCTACAGTCTCAGTTACCAACCGATTTTGATAAAGAATATACCATTTGAAAGGTATTTTTTTACAGATGTGCCCCATGGTTACAGATGTGCAACATCTGGTACAATTTTGTGAGTAATAATAATTTAAAAATTCTATTAACACATACATAAAACACATATTTAAGCTTCAAATAAAAAACTATACAATGTGTGTATGTGTTTATAAAAATGATAAGCATACCTTTAGGCTCTTATAAAATTATTTATTAAGAAACCCATTTCTATGTGTTTAGCAAATATTTATAATGAAATTTGATGAATTTTATTTAAAAATTAACAACTTAATGAGTTTTATTTAAATATTCAGAAAATTTTTTATATAAAGGATCCGCCAAATAACTTTTTTTTTTTTTGAAAATGCTATAAAAAAAACTACTGAATATTATCTCAAATTTCTTTTTTTATTTGAAAGTACAATCCTTCCGGTTAATAATGGAAAATAATTTCATTCAAATGGCTGCCTCGGCTGGCCATGCAGTAGCCTACTCGATCGGTCCAATTTTTAAGCACATTATCGATTGTGTGCAGCTGTATTTCACCAATGGCTTCACGAATATTGTCCTTTAAAGCATCAATTGTATCTGGCTTGTTGGCGTAACACTTATCTTTGAGGGCACCCCACAAATAATAGTCCAACGGTGTCAAACCACAGCTCCGAGGTGGCCAAACGACATCAGCTCTGCGGCTGATAATGCGATCTTCAAAAACAGAGCGCAAAACATCGAGTGTAGCTTCGGCTGTGTGGCACGTAGCGCCGTCCCGTTGAAACCAAATGTTGCCAATATCCTCCTCTTCAATTTTTGTGAACAAAAATTCGTTCAACATGGCCCGATAACGATCGGCATTGACTGTAACGGCCACTCCTTGCACATTTTCGAAGAAATATGGCCCAATTATGCCTCTGGACCAAAATCCGCAGCAAACAGTGACTCGTTTTGGGTGTATCGGCTTTTCAATGTATGCGTGCTGGTTTTCTGTGCCCCAAATGCGACAATTTTGCTTGTTTACATACCCGCCAAGATCAAAATGAGCTTCATCTGAAGAGATGATTTTTTTTTGGCAAAATCGGCATCTTCTGTAAGTCGATCGCAGGCCAACTTAGCGAAGCGAAAACGCATTGGATGGTCAGTTGGCTTCAACTCCTGAACCAATTGGACTTTGTATGGCGTCATACCAAGGTCTTTATGCAAAATTCGTCTCAATGATGCCTCCAAAATGTTCAATTCCTGAGAGCGACGGTGGATTGATGTTGATGGCGCTTCAAGCACACTTTCTGCCACAGCAGCAATATTCTCGGGTGTACGCACTGTTTTTGGCTTTTCACGCTTTGGTTTATCGATGAGGATGCCAGTTTCTTTCACTTTTTTTCACAAGATGACGAACATACGTAGCTGACGGTGCTTCTCTTCTTCCAAAATCCGTACGAAATTTTCGCACACATTCTACAACATTACCATGATTTTCAAAGTAATGTCGCAATATTTCCCAGCGTTGCTCAAGCGTATACACAACCATATTCGTTCAGCGGAAGGATAAAACTAATTATCTGTCAAATCAGACATGAGCTAAGTGTTACCATTCACGAAATAAGCACTAGTTGAAAAAAAAACTTTAGATGGCGGACCCTTTACTTAGATTTAAAACACACTGAAAGAAAAAAACTTTAATTTAAAAATAAAATTTCCTAGTTTTTGCACTCGCAATTCGAGTGCTGGGTTCTGCTAGTTAATATAAACGTAAAACCCTGGTGGAGTTTATCAAATATGTTTTTTATAATTTTTTTTTTTTTTTTTAGCTTTTCGTCATAAATTAGTATTTCCCAAAATTAGCTTAATATTTTAAAGCGCCGATTTTTCATAATAACTTTATTTTTTCATCTTTGGTAGCTGCTTAAAAACTTCATCGAAAGAAGTTGTTACTTTGGATGCAATGAAAATGTGATTCCTTTGGAAACAAACAAAGCAATTAAATCAAGTCTTTTTTAGAATTAAACAAAAAAAAAAGGAATTTGGAAAATTATATCCGTTGTAGACCAAGTATACAATACCATATCGCACCTCTACCTCTAAAGTGAGTCAACTCAAAATTTTTCAATTTTCACTTTTTGCAGGAAAATGATACACAGTGGTCATATCTATCGACTGTAAAAATCTTACATCGGTTTTTCAGTTTTTCGTAAAAAAAAATACAGTTGTAACCCTCTTTGCGTTATAAGAGTAGCTTCTTTAGAATCCACTAAAAAACACTTATTTCGAGTTGCACCCAAAAAACTTGCTTTTTTTTGATGATCACTGAAAAAATCGCTACTACTGCTATTGTTGCATACTTATTATTCACAATTCTTTACAAAGAAAAAACTGTTTTCAAGTTTTATAGTAAATTTAAAAAAAAAAACGTTTTTTGCCTCTACGGAAAATTTGTAAATTTTGAGTTGACTCACTTTAGAGGTACAGGTGCGATATACTTTACAATCCGAGAGAGAGCTTTAGATCCGATTATCACCAAATTCAATAGCGTTCATTCTATGGTCGACAAAAGCTGATATAAAAAATTTCATCAAAAGAAATACATATCTGCGACCGGTACAAGGACACAGACGGCCGGACAGACGGACGGACATTAATCATTAAATTGCCTCAGAAAGCGATTCTGAATTAATCGTTATACTGAGTGGTATAGTTTGAAACTGGCACCAATTTCTGGTACGCAATACAAAAAAATAAAAAATATTGCTTACCGTTTTAATTTATTACACAAATTAAATGAATTGATTAGCGAACGCTAACTTGCAAAAATTTTAGCTGGACAACCATGTTTACTACTTATATTATTTAAACTAAAATTGACAAATATATTTCTTTTATATATTATTACGTCTACAAGGTTACAAACGACATTTGATTAAAAAAGCAATAGTGGTATAATAGCTTTTGTAATGGAAAGATTTGGATCTAGCATCAACTACTAATTGGCTGTAAAATGCCGGCCATATCTTGCAATAAGATAATAACGAGTCGTGGTCGCGAAAATAGCTTATATGCCAAATTAAAATTTTTCAGAATAACGTTTTTCAATTATCTTTGCTTTATAATTAAAATATAGAAATAAAGCACTTAAGTTAAAATTAAGTTTGCTATAAATTCGTATCGGTAGCTATGAAATTTTGATAGATAATGCAAATAACTTCGAACAACAATCCGAAAATTGTTGAACAGTGTAATGTATTTTTCAGATAATAATCAATTTTTTTCATAAAAAGGCCAATAAATATAAATTGATAATAAATATTGGTCAAAATAGAAAGTCTATTAGATTTAAATTTAAATGGTAGAAGAATTTATAGGTTAATTACACTGTGCAACAATCTGAAAGTTGTTGAATAGTGTAAAAGTTAATTATAAATTTTCATAAAACAAAAAAATAAAAAATAAATAAAATTGAACGTAAGCTATTTTCGCGGTCATGTATCAATTTTTTTGAGAAGTTTTCCCCATCTGAAGTTAAAATTGAATTTAAAATTTTTTATATGATTCACCTAATTGTTTATCTGAACATAAAAACTTCATATGTAAAAAGCCAATAATCTATTATTATACACTTAAAATATTAAAGATTAGAAAAACTATTTTAACACTTATTCCAGTGTTTAAGTTCATTAATAAGTTTCATAGTCAAAAACTTGAGAATTTCAACTACCAAACAGCAGACAATTAACTTTGTACACAAACTTGTTTCACAGACAAACATACTCGAGCATACGTGAAATTTCAAGTGAATTTGTTACACTTTATCAAAGAGATCTCTTATACTCGATCATTAAGCCAAGAGTGAACACAAAGATTTCTAAGAATTAAAAAAAAACTCAATGAACAATAGCAATTATATACATAATCATCAAGTTTATTTTGATAGAAGCTCCACAACACTAATATTTTTTTGTTATTGTTAAACAGTAGGTGCTATTTTGACGTTTATTTCAAAGTTTTTGATTTTTTGAAAAGTCATTGCTGGTGTGCAGATTTTTTATTTTTTTTTTTTTAAATGTGTGACTTTTTGTCCGATATTACCTTCTATGTAGGTTGTTTGTTCAATAAGTAGTAAAACACTGAAGCAAAAATATGGTAGAAGTATAAAAAGTAATAGGGATTGTAACCCAAATGCACTTAAACTTTATAAATTTAAAAAAGAACAAGTAAGAAAATTATAGTCGGTCTAGACCATGCATTTTAGAGACCCTATCTCTTAGAGCCAACTAATTGTATACAGAAAATAAGCATAAACCAAATTTCAGTGGCATTCTTATTAACGATTTTGCATTTGAATATGAAAAGTTCATATCCGATGCTACATTTAGATGGGGACTAAATCGAAAAATAGACCGATGTTGGCCATATTTGGCAAGGTTACCTATTTTTTGCAAAAATATATAAAAACCAAATTTGCGTAAAATCTGTGCAATATTTTTGTTTTTTGATAGATTCAAGTGAAGATCGGGTAGCAGCTTTACATAGGGGCTATGACTAGGAATTGTCCTATAGGGTTTATGTTTGGACTACAGATAAATAGATGTCATAAATGTATAATAAAAGCTCAAATATTTTTGATAGTTACAAACATCAGCAAAAAGTCATTACACCCTGACCACATAATGGTAAAGGGTATAAAAATTGTCTCTTCACGACAACTGAAAAAATAGTATTACATTAATTATTTTCTCATTGAATCTCAGTACTTTACGTATTATAGCATTATTCATAAATCTCCTTAACTGTAATATTGATGTTATTATTAGGTAAGTATAAACGTCCTCTCTGAAATTCAATTCAGAGTTTTTAACCCATAAAATTATCCAGTGTTAAGTAAAAACAAGTATGAAAATTATAGTTGGTCTAGACCGACTATGCAATACCTAATACTATGGTCTAAGGTCCAACTAATTTGGTATAAAAGACAAGCATAACCCAAATCTGAATGAAATTTTTATAAATTTTTTGCCTGCAGATTTGAAAAAGTTCATATCGGATGCTATATTTACATGGGGACTAGGTCGAAAAATGGACCGATCATGAGCATATTTGGTACAGTCACTTCTGTTTGGCAAAATGTATCGAAATTAGAGACAAATTTTGAAAGATTTAAGTGAAGTTCGGGAAGCAGCTTTATATGTGGGCTTTGACTAAAAATTGTGCTATAGGGTTTATTTTTAGACCACTGATTAATGGATGTAATAAACATACACAGAGTTAGATCTACATGATAATTTGTATCTTATGGCAATTTAAGTCGATCTCGTCATTTGTATGGGAACTAGGTCTGAACATACACCAATTTTCACAAATTTCAATAGCATTCGTCCTGTTGCTGATACAAGCCTACATGTCAAGTTTCATCAATATATATCTTCATATTTGCGAGCTGTAGTTGGATTACATGGATAGACAGACGGACGGACGAACGGACGGACATGCTAAAACGAGTCGATCGGTATAATAAAAGATGGATCTAGGTCAAACACTTTTGGTAGTTACACACATCGGCACAGTCATTATACCCTAACCACATAGGGTATAACTAAAACCTTATTAACTGAAAAAAATATTTTTACTACTGGACAAAATTTTTAATTTAAACAAATTTGAAAGATCGTACATTTTCGAAAAAACATTTAAAATCTTAAAAAAAAATGTTTAACAATTAAGAAAATTACGGTCTATATAGATCAACTATAAAATAACCTATACATTAGGTACGGGCACGACTTTTCGATTTCGAAACGCTAGACCCACAAATTTTGTGACGGTCGGTCAAAAAAAGATGAGAGGACTAGGGCAAAGGCAAGTGGCTCTTCATCGGGCCCAAAGTGGAGCAGAAAGGAGAAAACCTTCATCACTGCCACAGAGTCACTCCTAGAGGGGTATAATGATATTGTTGAGGATAATGATATTGTTGAGTCACTCCTAGAGGGGTATAATGATATTGTTGAGGATGATGATGATAGCGAGGATGAAAGGGAAAATGATTTTGAAGGCAACAGAAGCCAATATCATCAAGACAAAGAAGAAAAGAATTCTTGGAGAAAGATTTGAGTCATTACGTCAAGACACAACAACGAAATTTTTTGCACACTTCGGCATATCAATAGATTTCATTGCTACCGATCCAGAAACATGGGAAAATATGACCACTAAAAATACTGCATAAATTACATGTTGCCAACGACGCGTAGTGGACCATATTTTGAGAAGGCGGCCAAAAATCATTTTTTTTTTTTTGTTACCGATTTTAAAGTTATGTTATTCATTTGAAAGTAAATACTAGTAAACCTCGGGAGCCGAAAAATTGCGACTATATCTCAACTATATCACAGCGAACAGGGTCTTCGAAAATGGGCTTTCTCAGTATTTTGCTAAAATTAAAAATTTTTTTGTAAATTTTTATTTTTGAATGACTGTAACTTTTTTGATTTAAAAGATTTTGAAGTGAAATAAATTTTGTATAATTTTGTGGCTTCCATACTATTAATGTTAAAAATGTAAAATCACTGAGTCATTCCGAAATTTAAAAAAAAAAAATTTAAAAAAGGTCCAAATTTTCCGAAAATCTCCTACTTAATAGAGCATAACTCCTGCCAGTCAAAAGCAGTCACAAAAAATCGTGCACTCTTCTATAGTCCGAACCCTCCCCTATACTCCTATACCCCATTATACACCCGCCAGTTTCCGCCCGTGTGCACCAGAACAATTTTTCTGACCCAAGGTTAGATATTTTCTGCAAAATTTATGAATACAAAAGTTGTCCACTATGTGGTTAGGATATATTAAGTTTGAGGTGATGTTTGTAACTGCCAAAATTATTGGACCTTTATCCATCTTTTATTAAACGGATCGACTCAAAAACACTTTCTGAGTCGATTAAACGATGTCCGTCCGTCCGTCTGAGTGTTATGAATACAAAAGTTGGTCGTACCGGTGCACCGCGGTGTATTTTTTTGCGTATCAGTACAGTTGTCAGGAGTTGTTATATAGTTATAAAAAGGGTTGAGATATAATGCGCTTAATTGTTACAGGTACATTCACATAGGTATTTTTCAAAAACATTAATAGTCTGAATTAGAGTTATATAGTTTAAATACCCGACAAAATGGAAAACAATTTAAATAACAGGTAAATGGTAAAAAAAAATATTGCGACATAGCCCTTTAAGATATGAGCAGGTATGCTTCACCTTTTAAAGGGGGTTAGGGTGTGGGTTTTTTATGAAGATAACAATATTTATTTTACATAATTGCAAGAAAGAGTATTTATAATAATGTTTCCACAATTATTATTCATTACAATTTGTGCAATGGCTAAGTACTGTTACAGAGATCTGGCAGATAAATAATGTAGACGATGCAATTTTGCACATAGCGAGCAACGACTTCTTTAAGAATTGTAACCTAGAAGACATTGAAATGCAGATGTAGATCATGAAGGTGTAGATCATGAATTAATAAGACGATTCAAAATCATATTACAAGTTCTAGCATGCAGCAGAAAGATAAATGCAAAAAAATTTGGAGAGTACGCCAATAAAACAGCTATACTTTATAATGAAAAATACTCTTGGAGATATATGCCATCCACAGTTCATAAAATTTTGTACCATGGGGAACAAATACTTCAAAACAATATGCTACCAATAGGAGATCTATCTGAAGAAGCGCAAGAAAAAAGGAACAAAGACTACAGATTCTTTCGCGAGCACAACACAAGGAAAATGTCCAGATGTTGTACTAACGAAGACCTTATCACTATTTTGTTGTGCACTTCAGATCCATATATGTCCAACATTCGTCAAAAATGGAAAACTACCTCTATTGAATTAGACGAAGAAGCTGAACAACTTCTAGAAGATGAAAATCAAGGCTATTTAGAAGAAATTTTTACTAAAATTGGTTGATTTAAAGAACTTTTTCATTACACTAACAATAAGTTACACTTTTTTTTATATAGTTAAAAAATTTTCTTGATTTAAAAATTTATATATTTTGTAAATTTACAATAAAAATTGTTATATTTCATAAATTTACCATAAAAATTGATATAGAAATATTTAAAAAGACAATAAAAAAAAATTTAACTTAAGCAAAAACATAAGAGTTTTTCATTGAAACTTCTCTATCTTGAACCAATATAAGGTAACTTTTACGTTCGCTGCTTAATAAATTATATTTTAACTCGGGATCTTAAAAAAAAAAAAAAAACAACCTTTGGCCCTTGTGCACATTAGAACTAAAAAGTTTACGGGGGCCAAAGTTTGGCATTTTCTGAAAAAATTTACTTAAAAAATTGTTAAAAAGTATTAGTTGTAAAATTAACTGAAAAAATAAGACATTATATTAAAAAAAAAAACCTTTTTTTACCTTTTAACACTTCACTTTTGTACTAAAATTCAACTACAAATGAAAATGTATTTTGAACCCTCCGTAACTTTTTTTATATTCGGTCGAGAATTACGTTTTATAGCAAAACATAAAGGCTAAAGTCTCACCTACTAAACAAAAAAAACCGCATATCAAAATTCCGATGCAATCAAAAGTTATAGATTTTTGACCGCCTTCTCGTCAAATGGTCCACTGTGCGACGTTGCCGAGGACTAACAGAGGACTATAGCAACGTTTGATGTCAGGTCATAGCTGATAATCAGGAAAATGTGCCATGCCATGAAAAAAAAAACACAAATTTATTTGATATATATGGATGACTACTAGGCAGGCATGGGAGTCGGTCATACATTTAACCCGTATGTCCGAGGCATCTTAGGAGTTGTAGGGTCAAATTTTCACAATTTCATAAACTTTGCATCGAAACTCCTTTAAGGAATGGTAGTAGGGTTAGGTATGTTCGGAAAAAATGTCTGGGAAGAAAAATTACAGGGGGCCAGCCCTACATTTTACCACTCTAAGAGTGATACTGTAACAGTTGTGGAGTTTTTTGTGTTTATTTTTCTTTTTGTCCCACTTTGATCTCTATGAAGAGCCACTTGCCAATCCAATTTTTCGAACCTCACAAAATGTGGGGATCTAGCACATCCGAATCTTGTTACTAAGAAACTCCACACAACACTCCCATACCTCATATACAAGTCGTTGCGCTTAATTCATGACTGAATATGGAAAATAAGCATAAACCAAATTTAAATAACATTTTTATGAATTTGTGACCCTCAGATATGAAATAGTCCTTCACTGGTGTTTTTTGATATGGGGACTAAGTCGAAAATGGACCGATCACGACCATATTTAATAAAGTCGTTTTGAGAAAAAAAAACTATGTAATATTTTTGATTTTTTATAGATTCGGATCGCGGGGCAGCTTTATGTGGCAACAACTACTAAAAATAATTCTACAGTGTTTATTTTTGTAGTATTAATTAATGGGTGTAACAACAAACAAATAAACAAATTTTGCCCATGACTAATATGATAATCCGATTTTATATGGAGCCTAGGTCTGAACATGCACCGATTTTTGCCAATTTTTATATATATTTTCATGTTACAGTCGACAAAAGCTTATGTACTAGATTTCATTGAAATCTATGTACATATATGTATGTACATTAGGGTGGTGACAGCGGTTTGTATGAAAAAAATCTTTTGGTTAAATTTTGAGGAGTGCGGATTATTGTGACAATGGACCTAAAATTTTAGTGTGTAAAATTTAAGCCAAATCAGACATTGGCTTTCTGGAAAAAATTAAAAATTATCAAAAAAAAATATTTTTCCCAAAAATTTTGATATTAAGAATTGCGTTTCAATTAAATTAATTTATAAACCATAAACTAGAGTAAATTACCTTTTACAGCCAAGTTATATCAAGTTCCACAGGCAATAAATGCGCCGCAGACCACTTGATTAAGAACAACGAGCTCACATTTTTAAAGACATCGAAATAATTTACAACAATAACATTTTTTCATTCTCCTGATCCCAACTTGATCCTCTGTAAAGTATTTTATATCTCGTCTATTGTTATGCCGTTCTAAATTAATGACAAAACAGTACGTATTTTTTAACACTATTTCCTAAACTCCAATTTTACTTTTTCAAAAATTTTGTTCAAGAAATTTACCGAAATCAACGATTGGACATTAAGGTATTATTAACAAAATTTATGTGATTAAAAATGGCAAATATTGTAGGTATCTTGTTCTTAATTTGGCGAGGGCAGCGTTTTTGTTTCGGTGGATTTGAAGAAAAATGTGTGATTTTTCATACTTTTTCAACTTTTAGGCTGCATATTTTTGGTGTTTTCATATTTCGAACATCTTTTGTCAAAATATCATACTACTCGATATAAGTTTCCAATCTGGTAAATTAAGATTAAATTGAAATACTATAAACTGTCCCTCTTTAAGGTCAAACATCAAATTACAGGAGATTTAAATTTTTTTTTAAATATATAATATAATATAATGTAATATATATTTGTAGAAGAATTTCTATAAAACTTGTTGTTAATATTTTAATAATTCTAAAAAATAATATTTTGGACTTATCTTTTTAAATTAACCCGTGGGGTACTCTTGATGTCAAAATTAATATATATAAAATACGTGTTTGTGCAGGGATTATGGCAAAACTTTTTCTCGTTTCTTTTTTTTTTTTTTTTAAATTATAGGCGACAGTATGTATTCGAAAAATGCAAATTTGCAATTTCTATATAAAGATAACGATTTATTAGATTATTTATTTTTGTTCAATTAAATAATTTATTTCTGAAATAAAAAAGTTTTAAAATTTTTCATATACAATTCGTGTGTCCCAAAATGTGTCCTAGTTTTAACTTTTTTTTTTTCAGAATTATTATATTCATATAAAGGCATATCGAGGGCTTATATTGAAAAAGTGATATCTACATTTGACAGCAATATTAATTTTTGATTTCAAACTGTTCTCTGATATAACGGTCATATATAATATTATTTTTGATATCATACATTATTAGTACGACTATTTCTTAATAGATATTGTAGCAAATTGATAGAGAAATACTTTCAGTTCTTATTAATACATTGGTTTTAAAAATGTGAGCTCGATTTTCTGAAGTGGTCTGCGGCGCATTTATTGCTTAGGGAACTTGATATAATTTGGCTGTTTTTCAATCGATAATGGATTTTGTTTTTTTATTAAGAAGATAACTTACTCTAGATTATGATTCATTAATTAGTTAAATTGAAACGCAATTATTAATATCAAAATTTTTGTGAAAAATTACATTTTTTTTGGTAATTTTTACATACAAATGCATATTTGAAATTTGAACTCAATGCGCGTCCAGAAAGCATTGCCCAATTTGGCTCAAATTGTGCGCACTACAGTTTTAGATCCAGTGTCACAATAATCAGACACGTCTTGATATTCCAGAAAAAATGGCTGTCACCTTAATGTACATATATAACAAAGTCGAGTTAGTTACACCATTTACAACTTAAGAACGGTTTGGCCGATTTTAATGCTTTTTGATTTGCCAAATGGTAAAAATGCATGTCAAAAATGGCAAAATGTTTGCTAAATTTGGGCAAATTTATGGGGAAATGCATGCTAAAAATTGGAATTTTTCTGTTAAAAATGAGAAAAATTTGCATGCTAAATGTAGGGAAATTGCATGCTGAATTAAGAAAAATGATTTTCAAAGCTGCAAATAAAAAAAATTTTTCGAAAAAACAAAAACATGCACATGACATGCATTTTTACCATTTAGCATGAACTTCCTATAGACTTAACAGGCATTTTCCCATAATTTAGCATGCATTTTCCCATTTGTGTACAGTAAAACCAATTTTCTCGATTTATATTATCGAAGTTTGAATAGAAGGTTTACTTGGACACACAAATAATCATACAGGATATCGCTAAATCAACTCAGAAAGTGATTCTGAGTATATCGGAATAATAAAAGGTGGGGCTAGGACAAATATTTTTGGTAGTTATAAATTTCAGCACAAACTTATACCCTGCTCCTAGCTGGTATAGGGTAACTTCATTGCAAAATTTAAAAATTAAAAATTTAAAAAAAAAACCTGCATATATGGGACTAATTATTATGTGGACTAATTAACTGATGATTTTATTGAAATGTAATTGAAATTACTTTTACTTTTATCAATCAATTATGAATTTTATAGGAATCTATTCGTTTTCTTTATAATTGGTTTAAAAATGTAAATTAAAATAAATAATATATCTGCACCAATAAAGGTGAATTTGTTTGGCAATATCATTATTTACGTCGCATGCCAATTTAATCTTAATGCCTCTTAATGCCAATGTTACCTAACCATGATGCAAACCAGTCATTCAAAATCGCATATAAAAAACTACTTCGAAATTTCTGATTTTTTAGTATTTATTAATTATTAATTATTAATTTTTATTATTATTTATTATTTTTTTTTTTTTTTTTTTTGAGTGTACACTTCGAAAACTATTTATTCATTGAGTACACATGTTTAATACTGTTTCAATTCTAATGGAATAACTACGAGTATTTATTTAAAATAATGTTTTGTTGTTTATTTTTCATATTACATAAACAAAATCTGTATTTTTTATTATTTAAATAACATTCTTAATACCTTGTATGTATCACTTGTATGGACAACCGATCATTTTGATTGATTATTTGTGTTCAGTTGATTATTTTAAATATATATTGAGAAAGAAAAAGATAATTAAAATAATAAACATATAAAGTTTATTCACTTTTCAAATGACAAGTTATTATCGCAATTTTTGTTTTTTTTTTTCTTCTATATTGCCATAATGAATGTATTCTCGTATTACATTATAGTATCCCATGTGTTTTGTTTGTTTTTATTGTTTGACTCAACTAATAATTCATGTTAGAGATTTTGAATATGATCAATTATTAATGGAGTAAAATTTTACGTAAATATTTATGTCATATCGACATTTAAATCTGGGATTAGAAGAGACTTACGTAATCAATCAGCTATAAGCTCAAGTATCTATAACAATTTTGATTTTCAATTTGGGAACAGTGGGTTATAGTTATACTTAATCTTCTTACCAAATTTGGTTTCCAACCAGGAGGAGTAATGTAAAAAAAATGTGAAATTTTTTTAAATTATAATTATTAAATGGTCTGATACAGTTAAAGGCTGGCAAGTGGGTTGGCACATTTTTAAAATATATAACGCCGAAATGTTAACTTTTCATCAGTATCGTTATTTTCTAATAAAATAATCTAGTTTTTTAGGATTTAAATTTTGTCTTAATTTTATCTTTCATTGTGAAACTTATGCCCCAATTCAATTAGACGTTTTCAGTCTACAATTTTATTGAGTAGTTTTTCGAATTCCCTATGTCAGTATTCATCAATAATGGTTGTTGTCTTTACTTATAACAGCTAATTACGTAGTACTGTTGATTCAGTAAAATAGAAGAAGTTTTTTTGGCATATCGTTCAGTAGTTATTTTAAAATCGTATTCAATGTTTTTTAATGTTTAGCATCTAGACCTAATCTATGAATGTATTTCTATATAAATATATCTGGATATGGGAATATTTTCCCATAAAAAAATTCTCAGAAGCTGCGATAGCTTTTCTATAGAAAAATTCTCAGAATCTGAGACAGTTTTTCAAATAAAAAAAATTCTTCGAATCAGACTTTTTTTCTATACAATATTTCTCAGAACCTGCGACAGTTCGTCTATAGAAAATTTCTCAGAATCTGAGATAGTTTTTCTATAGAAAAATTCTCATAATCCAAAAAAGTTTTCCCACAGAAAAATTCTCAGTATCTGAGATAGTTTTCCCATATAATCCTAAATGGTTTTTCTGTAAATAACCCTTAGAATTTGAGAAAGTTTTTCCATAGAAAATTTCTAAGAGTCAGAGATAGTCCGAAAATGTTTTTCAGAATCATATATAGCTTTTCTATAGAACAATTCTCAGAATTCAGGATAGTTTTTCTATAGAAAAATTCTCAGAATATGAGATGGTTTTTCCATAGAAAAATTCTACAATCAGACTGTTTTTCTACACAATAATTCTCAGAATCTGCGAGAGTTTTTTTTTATAGAATATCCTCAGAATCTGAAATAGTTTTTCTATACAAAAATTGTCCAAATTCGAAATAGTGTTTCTACAGAAAAATTCTCTAAATTTGAGATTGTTTTCCCATATGATCTTAAATAGTTTTTCTATAAAATAAACCTTGGAAATTTTCAATATAAAATTTCTAAGAGTCTGATATAGTTTTTCTATAGAAAAATTCAAGAATCAGACTGTTTTTCTACACAACAATTCTCAAAATCGGCGACAGTTTGTCTATCTTCAGTTTGTCTTCAGAAACTGAGATAGTTTTTCTATACAAAAATTCTCATAATTCGAAACAGTTTTTCTAGAGAAAAATTCTCAGAATTTGAGATAGTTTTCCTATATAATCATAAAAATTGTTTTTCTATAAAAAATTCCTGGAATCTGAGACAGTTTTTCTATAGAATCTGAAAAAGTTTCTCAGAATCTGAAACAGTTTTTCTATAGAAAGATTCTCAGAATCTGAGATAGTTTCTCTATAGAAAAATAGTCAGAATCTCAAACTCTGTAAAAAAAAAAATACCCAAAATCTGAGATAATTTTTCTGTAGCAAATTTCTCAGCATCTGATATAGTTTTTCGATAGAAAAATTCTCAAAATGTGAGGCAGTTTTCCCATAAAAAAATCATGTGAGTCCGATCACAGGGGAGATGTGTAAACATCCAGTAATTAAATTTTTTTTTATGTCATTTTTTTAAAATCAAACAGAAAGCGTCATCTATGTATCACTTATAGGAAAACTGTTTCAGCTAATTCAACAACCCTTTGCTGTAAAACGTTAAAAATATCCCAATATAAACGTATATAAGTGATACATAGATGACGCTTTTAAAAAAGTGGCATAATAAAACAATTTTATATCATAATTTTTTCACCAATACAATCATAAGTCACACACCGATTTGTGTTACAGCTCTCACCGATTTGTGTTACGCTGTTTTTGTGATTGTATTGTGATATAGAAATTTAGCCCCCTGCGAGTGTAGATGTTTACACATAAAAAATGTTACAGTCTGAGATAGTTTTCTGTAAAAAAAAACTCTCAGAATCTGAGATATTTTTTATATAAATCTGAGATAGTCTTTCTATACAAAAACTCTTCGTAGTTATGACAGTCTTCTTTAAAAAAATTCGCAGAATCAGATACAGCTTTTTGATAACATAATTACCTGAATCTGAGACAGTTTTTCTATAGAAGAATTTTTAGAATCGGATGCGTTTTTACAGAAAAATTTTTGAATCTAACACTTTTCAGTAACTGAGTCGGTTTTTCTATAGAAAAATTCGCAAATATGTTTTCTATACAAAAATTCTGGGAGTCTTCGACAGTGTTTCCTATAGAATCTGAGATAGCTTTTCTATAGGAGTGCCTTTCTATAGGAAATATCTAAAATATTATTTCTAAAGAAAAATTCTGAGAATCTGAGATAGTTTTTCTACAGAAAAATTCTGAGAATCAGATATGTTTTTTCTACTGAAAAATTCCAAGAATTTGCGCAGGAAAAATTCCCAAAATCTGAGACTATTCTCAGAATTTGAGATACTTTTCCGATATAACCATATAAATGGTTTTTCTATAGAAAATTCTCGAAATCTGCGATAGCTTTTATATAGAATCTAAAAAAGTTTCTCAGAATCTGAAAAAGTTTTTCTATAGAAAAATTCTCAGAATCTAAAATAGTTACTCAATAGAAAAATTCTATAAATCTCAATGTCTATAGAAAAATTCTCAAGATCGAAGATAGTTTTTCTGCAACAAATTTCTTAGCATCTGATATGGTTTTTCTATAGAAGTTCTCAGATTCTGAGACAGTTTTCCCTTTTAAAAAAAAATCTTACAGTATGAGACAGTTTTTCTGTAAAAAATTCTCAGAATCTAAGATATTTTTTATATAAATCCGAGGCAGTCTTTCCATACAAAAATTCTCAGAAGTTGCGACAGTTTTTTGTAAAAAAAAAAAAAATTCTCAGATTCTCATATAGTTTTTCGATAACAAAATTCCCAGAATCTAAGAAAGTTTTCCAAGAAAAATTTTCAGAATTCGATCCTTTTTTATAGAAAATTTTTTGATTTTGACACTTTTTCAGCAACTGAGTCAGTTTTTTATAAAAAAATTCACAGAATTGTAGTTTTCCATAGAAAAATTCGCAGAATCTGAGAAAGTTGTTCTATACAAAAAAGGGAAAACACTCACATTCCGAGATAGTTTTTCTATAGAAAATATCTCAGAATCTAAAATATTATTTATATAGAAAAATTCTGAGAATCTGAGATAGTTTTCCTATAGAAAAATTCCAAGAATTTGCGATAGATTTCCCAAAAGAAAAATTCTCAAAATCTGATTTTTTTTTTTTTTTAATAAAAATTCTCATAATTTTAGAAATTTTTTTCTATCAATAGAAAAATTGTGAGAAGTTCAGAAGAAGTTCCATTAATCTGAGACAGTTGGTATAAACAAAAGTTGTCAATAGTTTTTCTATAGAAAAATCTCAGATTCTGAGTTAGTTTTTTTTTAGAAAAATTCTCAAAATCGGAGATAGTTTTTCTATAGAAAAATTCTCAGAAATTGAGGTAGTTTTTCTATAGAAAAATTCTGAGAATCTGAGATAGTTTTTCTATAAAAAAAAATTCTGAGAATCTGAGATAGTTTTTC
Organism: Cordilura impudica; assembly: GCA_963682025.1. Classification (NCBI taxonomy): domain Eukaryota; kingdom Metazoa; phylum Arthropoda; class Insecta; order Diptera; family Scathophagidae; genus Cordilura; species Cordilura impudica. Next base: position 41,747,611 of record OY821518.1, on the reverse strand, counting down.
TATAGAAAAATTCCAAGAATTTTCGATAGTTTTCCCAAAAAAAAAATTCTCAAAATCTGAATTTTTATTAAGAAAAATTCTCATAATTCTCATAGTTTTTTCTATAAAAAAAAATTTTCAGAACCTGAAATAGTTTTTCAATAAAAAATTCTCAGAAGTTGAGATACTTGTTCCATAAATCTGAAAAAAAGTTCGTTGAGTCGTCAATAGTTTTTCTATAGAAAAATCTCAGATTCTGAGTTAGTTTTTTTTTTAGGAAAATTCTCAAAATCGGAGATACTTTTTCTATAGAGGAAATTTTTCTATAGAAAACTTCTGAGAATCTGAGATAGTTTTTCCATAAAAAATTCTGAGAATCTGAGATAGCTTTTCCATAGAAAAATTCCAAGAATTTGCGATAGTTTTCCCAAAATAAAAATTCTCAAAATCTGATTTTTTTTTAAGAAAAATTCTCATAATGTTAGATAGTTTTTTCTATAAAAAAAAAATTCAGAACCTGAAATAGCTTTTCAATAGAAAAATTCGGAGAATCTGAGATAGTTTTTCTATAGAAAAATTCTAAGAATTTGCGATGGTTTTAACAAAAGAAAAATTCTCAAAATCTGAGTTTTTTTAAGAAAAAATTTTATAATTTTAAATAGTTTTTTTTTCTTTAAAACAAATTTTCAGAATCTGAGATGGGTTTTCAATAGAAAAATTCTCTGAAGTTGAGATAATTGTTCCATAAATCTGAGATAGTTGGTATATACAAAAGTCGTCAATAGTTTTTCTATAGAAAAATCTCAGATTCTAAGTTAGTTTTTCTATAGAATAACTCTCAAAATCGGAGACGGATTTTCTATAGAAAAATTCTCAGAAATTGAGGTAGTTTTTCAATAGAAAAATTCTGAGAATGTGAGATGGTTTTTCTAAAGAAAAATTCTTAGAACAGACTGTTTTTCTACACAATAATTCTCAGAATCTGTGACAGTTTTTCTATAGAATATTCCTCAGAATTTGAGATAGTTTTTCTATACAGAAATTCTCAAAATCCGGAAATTTTTTTTCCACAGAAAAATTCTCAGAATCTGAGATAATTTTCCTATATAATCTTAAATGGTTTTACTATATAATAACCCTTAGAATTTGAGAAAGTTTTTCCATAGAAAATTTCTAAGAGCCGGAGATAGTTTTTCTATAGAAAAATTTTCGGAATCTGCGACAGTTTTTCTATAGAATCCGAAATAGTTTTTCAGAATCATATAGAGTTTTTCTATAGAAAAATTCTCTGATCTAAGATAGTTAACCTATAGAATGTTCTCAGAATTACAATCTACATAGAAAAGTTCCCAAATCTGAGATAGTTTTTCTGTAGCAAATTTCTCAGCATCTCAAGTAGTTTTTCTACAGAAAAATTCTCAGAGTGTGAAACAGTTTTCCCATAAAAAAAACCTAAAAGTACGAGAAACTTTTTCTGTAAAAAAATATGATACAGATTTTTGATAATAAAACTCCCAGAATCTGAGACAGTTTTTCGATAGAAAAATTTTCAGAATCGGATGCTTTTTTACAGAAAAATTTTTTAATCTGACACTTTTTCAGTTTTTCTACAGAAACATTCCCGGAATTGAAGATAGTTTTCCATAGAAAAATTCTCAGAATCTGAGATAGGTTTTATACAGAAAAATTATCAGAGTCTGAAAAAGTTTTGCTAGAGAAAAATTCTCAGTCTGAGAATTCTATATAAAAATTCTGGGCGTCTTCGCAGATTCTGAAATAGTTCTACTATAGAAAAACACGCAGAATCTGAGATAGTTTTTCTTTAGGGAATTATCTCAGAATTTGAGATAGTATTTCGATAGAAGCATTCTGAGAATCTGAGATTGTTTTTCTGTAGAAAATTTCCATGAATTTGCGATTGTTTTCCCAAAAGAAAAATTCTCAAAATCGGAGTTTATTTTTTAGAAAAATTCTCATACTTTTAGTAAACTTTTTCTATAAAAAAAATTTTCAGAATGTGAAATAGTTTTTCAGTAGAAAAATTGTCAGATAGTTGTTCCATAAATCTGAGACAGTTTGTCTATACAAAAGTTGTAAGAGTCGTCAATGGTTTTTCTATAGAAAAATCTCAGATTTTGAGTTAGTTTTTCTATAGAATAATTCTTAAAATCGGAGATATTTTTTCTATAGAAAATTTCTCAGAAACTGAGGTAATTCTTCTATAGAAAAATTTTTGAAAATCTGAGATAGTTTTTCTATAGAAATATTCTGATAATCTGCGATAGACTTTTCCATAATTCTGAGACAGTTTTCTCAAAAATAAATTCTAAGAATCTGAGACATCTTTTCATTAAAAAAAAAAATTCTCAGAATCTGATATAATTTTCAGGAAAAACAGTGAAAATACAGTTTTAGATTCTGAACATTTTTCTATAGAAAAGCATTATTATTATTATTATTGAAATTCTTCTGTAGTATCATAAATTTTTTTAGTTAATTTCTTTGAATGTAAGATATTTTTTGATGTGATGTTGTTGCGTTGATGTCAATCCTGGCTAAAAAAAAACTCAAATTGTTGTTATTTTTAATTTTTAATATTAAATAGAAATTCATAGAACAGAAATTTTTAAAAAATAATATAATTTTTACGTCGACTATACCCATTCGAAAATAACGTTAAGCAAAGACTTGAAACTCATGATACAGATTGTAAAATAATCGACAAAAATAATCGCATTTCGACTTCTTCCCTTCTATCCACGTGACGTTATCTGCTTCTTACAACATTGGGGCATTAATGGGCTCTTAAAGTATTAATTAAAAACGTAATTTCAAAATTAAAAAAACTAAAACTAACAAACAGATCATAATAACAAACGTTTGTTACTTTTCAAAATCTTGCATAAATCATTTGTTTACTGGCCTGTATAAAAGTTAGAATTAATTAATTTTTTTTATTTTGTTTATTATTATTGCATAAATATTAAGATGTTTATGTTAGATTTTTGCTCTATAATTTTCTGCATTTAATTTACAACAATAAAATAATATTTATTTGAAGACAAACAATGAGAGTTTTTCGAGTCTACTTCCTGGTTTAGCCACATCTCATCGTAATTATAACAAATATTTCACTTCTAATAAATCCAAACAACGCCTTTCGCTAATTTCTCGTAATTTATGCATAACAACATTTTAATATACATTTTTTTTGTTAATACTACAAATACTTAGATAACGTATTTAAGTAGAAAAAAATATTTCTGTCTGTATGTGCTAAAAAACAAAAAAATTCATTTTACGAAAATGTCATGTCGTGGCTTGTGTAATAAATTCACCTAAAGTCATTGCATTTGTTAACCCACCCAAAGCCCAGACATCTTAAATCAAATTAATCACACGCTCTAAGTAATTGTTAGCGGTTCTTACAGAATTATTTCTACGTTTTCACTCGTATTACATTTTTCACAATTTATATTGCCGACAACAAAGTACGAGAATCTTGTATGTGCAATCTATCTGTGGTGTGCTAGTGAATTCGTGAGAACAAAAAAAAAAAAAAAACAAAACCAAAAACAACAACAACAAGGAAATAAGTACGAAAATAAGGGACAAACACCCATTAATTATACGCAAAAGTCAAGAAGTAAACGGAGAATTTTTGAATGCATTTAAAATGTGTATAATTGCCAACGGTATTTGTCTTTCTTCTCTTCATGTTTTACAACACATAAATTACGAATTACAATCCACAAACAAAAAAAATTTCAATAAACGAAAAAATGTTGCAGTACAAATTTGTTGCCATAAAAAACAGACCACAATTCAAAAAAAAAAAATAAATAAACAAATAAGAAAAGAAAAAATGACAGTCAGCAACTTAAGGGACAATTATGATTAGGAACAACCTGAATAATTAGGATTTCCTACCATAGAAAAACCATCAGCTTTAGAGGAATATTAAGCAAAGAGCAATTTAAGTTACTGGACAATTTTTTTGTTGAAAAATTTTCATATTCTGACACAATTTTGTAATAATTTTTTGTATAAGCCTTCAAGCTCTTAGAAATTTGACCAGCCAATTTTTCTATAGAAAACGCTTAGAAATTGAGCAATATTTCGTGGAAAGACCCTTAAAAAATCCACAGATTTTAAGGAATTTTTTCGAAAGAAAAACTCTCCGATATTTAAGGAAAACTTTCGACATTTGCATAAAAAAAAAACAACAATGAGATTCACACAAATTTTGCTAATGGAAACCTTAAAGATCGTCAGAAACTTTTCGTATAAATGAATATCTGAATCCGAGGAATTTTTCCCATAGAAAATTTCTCATACTCTAAGAAATTTTTCCTATGGAAAACCGCTTATTTTGCTAATGAAGACCTTACAGATCGTGAGAAAGTTTTCGTATAAATGAATATCTGAATCCGAGGAATTTTTCCCATAGAAAATTTCTCATACTATAAAAAAAGTTTCCTATAGAAAAGCTCCCAGATTATGAAGAATTTTTCCTACGGGTAACCGCTTAAGTTTTGAGGAATTTTTCCTACAGAACATTTTAACTCTTAAGAATTTAAGCCAGAGCAAAACTCCATATTTTGAGTAATCTTTACTTTGCAAATTCTCTCAGATTCTGACAATTGTTTTTTATAGAAAAATGTTCAGATTTTAAGATTTTCCCTATAGAAAATCTTTAAGATTTTAGGGAATTTTTCCTTAAGAAAAACTCTGATTCTCAGGAATTTTTTCAATAAAAAACTTTAAAATTTTAAAGAATATTCCATAAAAAAACCTCTACAATTTCCTGTAAAAATAATTCTCTCAAGAAAACTCTGATTCCACGGAATTTTTCACACCAACAGCTCTCAGATTCTGAAGAATCTCACTTTACAACATGCTTGCAGATTCTGAAAATTATCTTCTGTAGAAAAGCTTTCAGATTCCAAGGAATTTTTTTGCAGAAAAGCTCTCAGAGTCTAAGGAAATTTTTTTATAAAAATTATGAGATTCTGAAGATTCTGAGGATTCTAATAATTAATCCTATAGAGACTATCTCTTTTCTTCAGACAAACACTCAGAACTCTAAGAACCTATGGAACTTTTCATACAGAAAAAACTTTTGACTATTAGAAATTGTTTCTACAGAGCAACACTCAGACTCTGAATACTTTTTTCAGATTCTGACGAATTGTTCCTACAAATAAATGTCAGAATCTGCAGATATTTTAAATAGAATTTTTCTGAGTTTTTTTTTTTTTTTTTAAGAAAACTTTTCAGATTCCTAGGAATTTCTCTTATTAAAAAAACGCTCAGATTCTGAAGAATTTTCAAAATCTAAGGATTCTAAGAGATTTTCTCTACAGGGAATCGTGGATTTAAAAGAATTTTTTCTATAAGAAAAACTCAAATTCAAAAAATATTTTTCCATAGAAAAACTCCCAGTTATTCCTAGGAATTTCTCTTATTAAAAAAACGTTCAGATTCTGAAGAATTTTCAAAATCTAAGGATTCTAAGGAATTTTCTCCATAGGGAGTCGTGGATTTAAAAGAATTTTTTTTATAAGAAAAACTCTAATTCAAAAAATATTTTTCCACAGAAAATCTTTCAATTATTTTGGTATTTTTCTCACAGTTTCTGGATATCTTTCTTTTAGAAATCTTCTCAGACTCTGTGAATTATTTCCTATAGAAATACTTTCAGATCTATTCTTACGGAAAGCTCTCAGAGTCTGAGGAATTTTTCGCACAAAAAATATGGAATTGTAAGGAATTGTTCTTATAGGAAAACAGCAAGATTCAATGGAATTTTTCCCATAGAAAATGTCTATTTTCTACGAAATAACACTCTGATTTAGATAAATATTTCCTATAAAAAGGCTCTTAGAATTTATGGAATTTTTCTTATAAATCGATTCTATAGAAAAACACTTATTCTGAGGAACTTTTCATATAGAAAAATACACAGGCTCTGAAAATTTTTTTCTGTAGATAAACTCAGATTCGGAGAAATTTTTCGTGTAAAAAACTCTTATATTCGGAGCAATTTTTCTACAAAATATCTCACAGCTCTTGAGGAATTTCTAAAAAAGAAAACCTCTCAGACTCATAGAAATTTTTCCTATAAAATAACTCTCAGATTGCGAGGAATTTTTCCTATAGAAAAACTCAATTTCTGAAAAATCTTTCCTATATAAAAATTCTCCTAATCTGAGGACTTTTTCATATAGAAAAACTCTCAAATTATGAGGAATTTGCCTGAGGAAATTTTCCTATAAAAACTTTTAATTTCTAAGTTATTTTACCTACCACAAAAAACTGTCAAATAGTCATGGAATTCTCCATGTCCATAAACTTTCAGATTCTGTAGAATTTTTATGGTAGAAAAATTTTGAGATTGTGAGTAATTTGTCATTTAAAAAAACAGTTTGATCCTTAAGAAGTTTTCACATCAAATAACACTCATAACTTCTGAGAAATTTTTCATACAAAAAAAATATTCAGATTCTGAGGAATTATTGCAAAAAAAAAAAATCTGAGATTCTAAAAATTTGTTCCTAAAAAAATTCAGAGATTATGTGCAATTTTTTTTTTCTTTGTTTAATCTAAATTATCTACCTATCAGATAACACTCTGAATCTGAGGTATTTTTCCTATGGAAAATCTCTAAGGTACTGCGGAATTTTTCTTATAGAAATATTCTGATTCTCTAGATCTTTTACTTTTAAGATTTTGAGAAATTTTCCTTCATAAAAAAATCCCAGAATCTGAGGAATATTTCCGTTGAGTTCGTCCCGGATGATGAAAATTGTTTCCTATAGAAAAAGACTCAAAATTTGAGCCATTTTTTTTACAAAAAACTCCCAGATTCTGAGGAATTTTTTCCATAACAAAATTTTAGATTCTGAGAAAACTTTCCATCAGAAGAACCCTAAGATACCGGTCATTTTTGCTGGTGTTTAAATTTCTTTGGAAAAAAAAATTAAATATTTATTTATTTTATGTTAATATGTATTTAAAATGTATAAAGTTTCTGTTCAAAAACCCAACACAACTGAATAAACATTTGTGAATACCAATAAACCACAACATTGCGCACACATGATACGATTTACCAAAACTATAATATTAAGCATAGTTGGTATTTTTTTACAATAAACGGCCATTTATCATGGTATTTAGTGCTTAACAGCTGTTTATGCCTAGAATATGAAAAGCTATTGCGAAATTATAGACACGAATGTTGTTATCTATGAGTAACAGCAAGTACATGTTAAATTTGCAAATATGTAAATCTATTACTTAAAAGATGGGCCATATTTGAGAGATTCGCATTTGGCAATGTTAAGCGGACGAATACAACTTCTGCAGTTAAATGCTGTATGCAATTTGAATGCAAAATGAGACTTTTTGGCAAATTATTTATGAGGTATGTCAATTGGGCGCATTAACTAGTTGTTTTGTGCAATAATAAAAATTACAGAAAAGTATATATACTTATAAACAAATGTGTTGTCACCACCATCATCATCAGTGCCAGTCGTCTTCCAAAAACTGATGAACAGTGGTATGACAAAAAATAAAACGAGATAATACTTATTTTTTATTTAATCTCTAAATTCTGAAACATTTAACACACAATTCAATCCGGTTCGAAGGACCAAAAAACTAGATGTGTTAAAACTGGTCACAGCTAAACATATTTAGTCTCAAATTTTGCTATGTTAGGACAACAACAAAATTCTTGCTTTCTAAAGTCTCTTTCAAATTAGTTTCAGGAAATACTTAATTCGCGTATAAAATTTTTGTTCGCTACACTGTTTAATGGTGTATGCCAGTTCGACGGGCTGGCATACATTAGTAGCAAAAGTAATAACATTTTTATTGATTTGACCATGATGCCATTCATGCTTAAATTGCAATGCATACAAGTCATTTTATTAACAGTACTTTGCAGCAGTACGAGTACTTGTGCTTGTTATGTTGGATTTAAGTTATGCATGTGTCTATGTATATTTAAAAGTGTGCATACTATGCAAAATATGTATTGGCAAATTTTAATGTTAACGATTTGATTTATGTGGTAAAACGGCAACAGCAAAATTAAGTACAAACACTGTGTTTATATTGGAGTCCAAAGTGTTAAGACACATTGATGACAAACCATGTCACGCTTGTTATACAAAAATGTTGCAAAAGAATCAATTCTTCAATGAAATTTAATTAAAATTAAAAAAGTATTTTATTAAGATCTTACAAATGCTAAGTGAATTAGTATACAAATTCACTTAAATTCCGACTTTAACGGTTTTACTATCCTAAAAATATCCTGTTAAAGTTCTCAGATTCAAAAAAAAAAATTTTTTTTCTAAAGCAAAAACCACTCGTTATCTAAGAACTTTTGCTATATTAAAAACCACTTGATCTATTTAGTTTTCACAGAGTCTGTAGTAATATGCCATCACAATCTTGAAAGTTTTCTAGAGGACAAAGTCGCCAGAAAAATATCTCAAAGTCTGAGAGCTTCTACGGAGATAGTCCTGCTAAAGTAAACAATTTTATTTGAGGAAATTTTCACTAGATTCTGATAATTTTTCAATACGACAAGTCTGTATATAAGTACACTTAAAATCAAATATATTTCTGTAAAGAAAAGTCCTTAAAATCTCAGCATTTTATTTAAGTGCACAGAATATAAGAGATTTCCTATTGGAAAATGTAGTCAGAATATAATAAATTTCATTTATAAATCTCTCTAGAACCAAAAATTTTTAGGTTCAGATTTTTTTTTTTTTTTTTTGATTACAGTCCTGTGCTAACGTTTCTAAAGAAAAATGTCAGATGTCCTTAAAAAAGAATGTATTGAAGACTTTTTATATAGAAAAAAGTCCTTTGGATCCGAAAAACCAGAGATTCGTAGAATTTTGTTGTGCTAGCACAATATTGAAGACTTTTTATATAGAATAAAGTCCTTTGGATCCGAAAAACCAGAGATTCGTAGAATTTTGTTGTGCTAACACAATATTTAAATTCTTCTATAAGTTTTCAGAAAAATTCCTTACACTCTCAGAATCGAAGCATTTCTTTAACGAAGAAAATGTTAGAATCTCAGTATTTGCCTTTAAGTTTAATATTAATTAACAAAAGTTTTTAATACTTGAGCAGAAAGTGTTTAAGGGACGGACCGAAAAAGCTAATATTACTACTCTTCAGCGCAATTTCTGCACGATCCCAAAATTTTCCGTTGAAAACTTTTTTCAATTTGGAAAAAAAAAGTATAACATTCTACGAATTTATCGTTTATGTACTTTCCATAGGAGAATGCTTTCCAAATCCGAGATTATTTTTCTTTTTTGAAGAAGTCGTCAGAATTACAAAGATTTTGGAAAAAAGTATTCAGAATCTAAGCACATTTTATGGCAAAAAATTCCTTACATTCTAAGAATTTATCGAAAAAAAAAGTCCTCGAAATTTTACATGAGAAAATAACTTAGAATCTTAGCATTTCTATGGGAAGAATTCCTTATAATTTAGTTCTTGAAAAAGTTCTTCAGATTCTAAAAATTTTCGCAACAAAAAAGTCCACAAATTCCAATCATTTTTTCATAGGAAAAACTCCCCTGAATCTAGGCATTCCTTAAGTGGAAAATTCCTTAGAAGCCAAGCATTATCCATATGAAAAATCTATTAGAAAAATTTCGCAGAATCTAAACATTTTTCTAACAGAAAAATCGCTTATGACTTATTTATTAGAATTTTTCGAAACAAGAGGTCCCCAAATTCTAATAAGTTTTCCATAGGAAAAATTACTCTAAATCGGAGCATTTCTTAAGGGAAGAATTTCTTAGAAGCAAAGCACTATTCCATAGGAAAAAGTCCTTAGAAAATTTCACAGAATCTATACATTTTTCCTCATAATTTATTTACTAGAAAAATTCCTCATATTCAAAGAATTTTGCGAAACAAAAAGTCCTCAAAATTTTATATAAGGAAAAAACTTAGAATCTTAGCACTTCTGTTTAACAAAAATTCCGCAGAACCTAAACACATTTTTATGGGAAGAATTCCTCATAATTAAGTTCTTGAAAAAGTTCTCCAGATTATAAAAATTTTCACAACAAAATTGTCCACAAATTCTAAACATTTTTCCATAGGAAAAACTCCCCTGAATCTAAACATTTCTAAAGTGGAAAATTCCTTAGAAGCGAAGCAATATCCATATGAAAAATCCATTAGAAAAATTTCGCAGAATATAAACATTTTTCTAACCGAAAAATCCTTATGAGTTATTAATTGGAAAAATTCTTCACATTCTAAGAATTTTTCGAAACAAAAAGTCCCCAAATTCTAATAAGTTTTCAATAGGAAAAATTACTCTAAATCGGAAAATTTTTTAAGGGAAGAATTTCGTAGAAACAAAGCACTATTCCATAGGAAAAAGTCCTCAGAAAATTTCACAGGATCTATACATTTTTCTACATAATTTATTTACTGGAAAAATTTCTCATATTCTAAGAACTTTTTGAAACCAAAAGTCCCGAAATTCTAATAAGTTTTCCATAGGAAAAAGTCCTCTAAATCGGAGCACTTTTTAAGGGCGGAATTTCTTAGAAGCAGAGCACTCTTCCATAAGAAAAAGTCCGCAGAAAATTTCGCAGAATCTAAACATTTTACTAACAGAAAAATCATTATGAGTTATTTATTGGAAAAATTCTTCATATTCAAAGAATTTTTCGAAACAAAAAGTCCCCAAATTCCAATAAATTTTCAACAGGAAAAATTACTCTAAATTACTCTTAATCGAAGCATTTTTTAAGGGAACAATTTCTTAGAAGCAAAGCACTATTCCATAGGAAAACGTCTTCAGAAAATTTCACAGGATCTATACATTTTTCCTCAAAATTTAGTAACTAGAAAAATTCCTTATATTCTAAGAATTTTTCGAAACAAGTCAACAAATTCTAATAAGTTTTCCATAGGATAAATTCCCCTAAATCGGAGCACTTTTTAAGGGAGGATTTTCTTAAAAGCAAAGCACTATTCCATACGAAAAATTCCTCGGAAAATTTGACAGGATCTATAAATTCTTCCTCATAATTTATTTACTAGAAAAATTCCTCATATTCAAAGAATTTTTCGAAACACGAAGTCCCCAAATTCCAATTAGTTTTCCATAGGAAAAATTCCTCTAAATCGGAGCACTTTTTAAGGGAGGAATTTCTTAGAAGCAAAGCACTATTCCATAGGAAAAAGTCCTCAGAAAATTTCACAGGACCTATATATTTTTCCTCATAATTTATTCAGTAGAAAAATTCCTCATATTCTAAGAATTTTTCGAAACAAGAAGTTTTCAAATTTTAATAAGTTTTCCATAGGAAAAATTCTTCTAAGTCGGAGCATTTTTTAAGGGAAGAATTTCTTAGAAGCAAAGCACTTTTCCATAGGAAAAATTGCTCGGAAAATTTCACAGGATCTATAAATTTTTCCTCATAATTTATTTACTAGAAATATTCCTCATATTCAAAGAATTTTTCGAAACACGAAGTCCCCAAATTCCAATTAGTTTTCCATAGGGTAAATTCCACTAAATCGGAGCATTTTTTAAGGGAAGAATTTCTTAGAAGCAAAGCACTATTCCATAGAAAAAAGTCCTCAGAAAATTTCGCAGAATCAAAACACTTTTCTAACAGAAAAATTCCTTATGACTTATTTATTTAAAAAATTCTACGAATTTTTTGAAACAAAAAGTCCTTAAATTCTAATAAGTTTTCAATAGGAAAAATTTCACTAAATCGGAGCATTTTTAAGGGAAGAATTTCTTAGAAGTAAAGAACTCTTCTATAGGCAAAAGTCGTCAGAAAATTTCGCAGAACCTAAACATTTTGCTAACAGAAAAATCCTTATGGAGTTATTTATTGGAAAAATTCTTCACATTCTAAGAATTTTTCGAAACAAAAAGTCCTAACGTTCTAATAAATTTTTAATAGGAAAACTTACTCTAAATCGGAGCATTTTTTAAGTGAAGAATTTGTTAGAAGCAAAGCACTATTCCATAGAAAAAAGTCCTCAGAAAATTTCACAGGATCTATACATTTTTCGTCATAATTTTTTTACTAGAAAAATTCCTCATATTCAAAGCATTTTTCGAAACACGAAGTCCCCAAATTCCAATTAGTTTTCCATAGGAAAAATTCTTCTAAATCGGAGCATTTTCTAAAGGAAGAATTTCTTAGAAGCAAAGCACTATTCCATAGGAAAAAGTCTTCAGAAAATTTCACAGGATCTATACATTTTTCCCCAAAATTTAGTAACTAGAAAAATTCCTTACATTCTAAGAATTTTTCGAAACAAAAAGTCAACAAATTCTAATAAGTTTTCCATAGGAAAATTTCCTCTTAATCGGAGCACTTTTTAAGGGAAGAATTTCATAGAAGCAAAGCACTCTTCCATATGACTTATATATTGGAAAAATTCTTCACATTCTAAGAATTTTTCGAAACAAAAAGTCCCCAAATTTTAATAAGTTTTCTATAGGAAAAATTACTCTAAATCGGAGAATTTTTTAAGAGAAGAATTTCTTAGAAGCAAAGCGCTATTCCATAGGAATAAGTCCTCAGAAAATCTCATAATTCATTTACTAGAAAAATTCCTCATATTCTAAGAATTTTTCGAAACAAAAAGTCCCCATATTATGATAAATTTTCCATACGAAAAGTTACTCTAGAAGCCAAGCACTATTCCATAGGAAAACGTCGTCCGAAAATTTCACAGGATCTAAACATTTTTGTAACAGAAAAATCCTTCTGAGTTATTTATTGGAAAAATTCCTCATATTCTAAGAATTTTTCGAAACAAGAAGTCCCTAAATTCTAATAACTTTTCCGAAGGAAAAATTACTCTAAATCGGAGCATTTTTTAAGGCAAGAATTTCTTAGAAGCAAAGCACTATTCCATAGGCAAAAGTCCCCAGAAAATTTCATAGGATGCTTAATTTTTCATCATAAATATTTAGTGGAAAACTTTCTCATATTCGAAGAATTTTTCGATACAAATCATCACCAAATTCTAATAAGTTTTCCATAGAAAAAATCTTAGAAGCAGAGCACTCTTTAATAGGAACGTCTTTTAAACATAAAAATTTTTCTATCGTAAGAAGTCATCAGTATCTAAAAATTTCCGAATGGAAAGAATCTGCACGTTCCCAGAATTGAAGGGAACAGAAAAGTCTCCAAATTCTAATCATTTTTTTTCACATTTTTATCAAAAATTCCCCCTGTTAATATTTTAGGGAAAAAAATCATTAGTCTCTACACATTTTTCTATAGGGAAAAGTGCTCAGAATACTAGGATTTTTCTACTGAAAAAAATATTCAGAATCTAAACATTTTTCTGTAAAAAAAAGTTTCTAAATTTTGAGAATTTATCGAAACAGAACAATTCTCAAAATTTTGCTTAGGAAAAGGTCCACTTTTCCATAGGAAAAAGGATTCCGGATATAAGTTATTTTATTGCAAAAAGTCTTCAGATTCCAAGTATTTTTTTCACTAGTATATAGTGCTTAGGATCTAATAAATCTTCTATTGTAAAAAGAAGAATTTAACGAAAGAAAATGTCATCAGAATTATCCTTAGGAAATAGTTCATCGAATATGAACAATTTGTATAGGAAAAATTCCGTATAATTTCAGCATTCTTCTCAAAAAAGAAGTCCAGAACAAAAGCTGTTTTCTATAGAAAAAGTCCTCATAATCTAAACATATTTCTGTAGTAAAAAGTCCTTACATTCTAAGGATTTTCCCAATACATAAAAAAGACCTTAGAATTTTCATTAGCAAAAAAATGCTTCGAATGTGAGCATTTTTTATGGGAAAAATTTCGATAAATTTAAGAATTTTTATGGAGAAAAAGTCCTTGGCATAGAAACATTTTTCTACTGAGAGGCGTCTTCAGAATAAGAATAATTCTCTCGAATCCAATCATTGTTCTGTAGGAAAGAGTCCTCAGAGTAAGAGCATTTTTCTAACAGAAAAAGTTCTCCGACATTCTTTAAATCAGACGAATGTCTTGAGTTCTTCGTTTTCTGTAATTTCTAAGAAAATGTCCACGAAATTAAAGAATATGTCATTTAAAGTCCAAGTTCTTTTTGGAATCGTAAGAAAATTAATTAAGAAGAAACTACAGAGAATTCAACTTCAGACAAACGTCCCATAAAAACAAAAACTTCTTATATAAGTTTTGAAAACAAATTAATGATATTATTTTCTCAAAATATTATAATATCAAAAATTGCATAAAAATATCAAGATTCTATTCTTTCATTGGCCACCAACTACTTTTATGTAGGACGAATTTAAATACATTTTTTGAAAACTATAATGCTTTTTAAATGGAATCAAGACCGCTGTTATTCCTAGTTTAAAAAGGATATCATCCGATTCGAATGTAACATTTACTATCACACACTATTACCAATTTTCTTAAAAATTTCTTTAACTAACGAATTCCTTTAAATATCTGATGACTAGAAACCCCATAAAACAAATCACAAATAGGCGGTGGTTTGACAACTGCTTAACTATGTGAATTTTTTTTTTCTTTTTTATTTCTTTTCTGGTCAGTTAACATTTGCTAAATTCGCTACTGTTTGGCATTAACAATCATTTAAAGACAGAAAGAAGAAGAAGAAAAATAAAAAACATTTAAAGGCGTTAATCAATTTTGGTTTAAAGATTTGGCAACATGTCAAATTTAGCATAACGACAGGCTGCTGTGGCAAGCTCATAACGATGACAATGCAATTGTTGAGTTTCAACTTAAATGAGGTTTTCAACTGAATGCCAAAACTCTGTTAAACTGATTCTTTAAATAAAATTTTAAATCTTTACAAAACTGTAAAAAAAAATTAAAAATTGATAAAAACTTCTCAAAGTCTGAATGAATATGTCTGCATGTGTACTGATATTTGTGGTAATACATGCGAGGATATATTTTTGTGATGACATGAGACTAGTTTTCACTTTTCTTTGTTTGCATCCGAGCATTCATGGTCGCCTGACTGAATGCACAATGGAGTTGATTTTTAGGAAATCGGACATAGAGAAAATGGTTTTAATAATACGAATTTAACGGACTTTTATTGCAATAAAATTCTCATAGAAATATTCAAGAATGCATTTGATGAACGACTTATATAAAAGCAAAAAATTTTTAATCAACATATACACCTATTCAGAGAACTGTTAAATTCGAACTTTGTAAAACAATAAAATGGATTATCTGTTCAGAACTTATGCTTGCTTCTTTTATAAGGGCCACGTTTTGAATAAAAAAATTTGTTTTTTGAGAAAAATCTGAGCAATATTTTATGGCCAAGAATTGGCCTATAGGGTTTATTTTTGGACTAATAATTAATGAGTGTAATAAACACACACAAATCCAATTTGACTGAGATCTATATTATAATTTGGATCATATGGCAATTTAAGTCGATTTCATAGGTGTCATTTGTATGGGGACTGTGTCTAAACATACAACGATTTTCACCAATTTCAATTTCAAATTTCATCAAATTTGTTCACATTTGCGACCTGAAGTTTGATTAAAAGGTTTACATGGTCACACAGACGATCATATGGACAGACGGACGGACTTCGCTAAATTGACTCCGAAAGTGATTTTGAGTTGATCGGTATAATAAAAGGTGGGTCTAGGTCAAATATTTTTGGTAGTTACAAACATTAGCACAAAGTCATTATACCCTGACCACATAGTGGTATAGGGTATAAACACATGATTTTAAACTAGTTTTAACCTTTTTAAAAATATTTATGCTTTTCTTTGGTCCTTTAAAAAAACCAAAAACACATTTTTAAGTTGTATCATCCATTTAGTTACCTTCAGAAACCCATTAATTCAAAAGGTTTATCACAGATGGATGGAAATTATGGTTCAATAAGGAACCTTTCCTTTTATCAAGGTTCAGAAAATACACACATGAAACACACAATGTTCTGTTCAAAAGCAGCCAACACATATCTTTATTTTCATATCAATTATGTGCGTTTCTAAATTTTCTACGGTGCCCAACACAATCATGACTGTGTTCGTTTTAATATTTCGTTATTTACACGAACATTTTTGTATCACGTACTTTTTATTTCGGTCACACATAAACCACACATATTGGAGTGTTGCTTTATTTGAAGTTCGTGTTCTGGTATGTATATTATATATTAAAATTTTATTGACCTTTTTTATGACTTACGTTGCAAATTGTTTACAATTGTCAAATATTTTAAAATTTTATTGGCCATTTTTTTGTGATTTACGTTGAAATTATTTACAATTGTTTTTATTGACTGGTTTTTATTTTAATAAAATATGGTAATAAAATACAAAGTAAGTCATAAACAAGGGTCAATAAAATTTTAATAAATTTGGTTGAAACAATTGTTGTCGTTTTTATCGGGGTGTATCAGATCGCGAATTGATGTTTCAATTTTTCGTAGTACAAGAACCAGAACGCGAATTTAAAATATAACTGAACTCGAACCTGTTTATTGTACATGTTCTATTTTTTCTTAGTACACGAGCCAGAACACGACTTAAAATATAACTTAACTCGAACCTGTTTATTGTACATGTTCTGTTTTTTCTTAGTACACGAGCCTGAACACGACTTAAAATATAACTGAACTCGAACCTGTTTATTGTACATGTTCTGTTTTTTCTTAGTACACGAGCCACAACACGACTTAAAATATAACTGAACTCGAACCTGTTTATTGTACATGTTCTGTTTTTTTTCAGTACACGTACCAGAACACGAACTTCAAATAAAGCAACACTCCAATATGTGTGGTTTATGTGTGACCGAAATAAAAAGTACGTGATACAAAAATGTTCGTGTAAATAACGAAATATTAAAACGAACACAGTCATGATTGTGTTGGGCACCGTAGAAAATTTAGAAACGCACATAATTGATATGAAGCTAAAAATATGTGTGTGTTGGTCTAAATTATGTTTGTTTACATATATGTACGAGTTTTTTATTCAGTGTGTGTTTTTTTCTGAACTCTGCCTTTTATTGTTTTACAAAATTTAAGGTCGAATCTTGTTTGGGATCACTTTTCAAAAAAAAAAAAAAAAATAAATAAAATCAAAAATGTTTACAAAATTTTAAGGGATTAAATTGATAAGTCGTTTACTCTGTCATAAATTTCTTCCTTGATAATATGTAAGTATCTTAAGAATCAGTTTGTTTGAAATTTAATAACTTAAGAAAATCCAAAATTCGGTCTTAATTTGTGTAAGTCGATTTCGTATTTTAAGAAACCCAGTAGATATACATTAAATAAATAACACTTTTGGAAACGAGAAGAGACGAGACAATTGTACTTTGGGTAACAAGTAAGATATGGCTGGGTCTGATCCGTGACGTAGCAGAGTAGAACGGAATAAATATTTATACTTTTCATAAGGCAAAAATCTTAGCACATTTGTTATGTTAGAGAAGAATTTAAATCAAAATTTATGAAATTTATAACTGTCAAGATTTTTAACAGAGAAGGTTTATGTTAACATTTTCTGTTAAGTACTTAACATGAGCTAACAAAAATTTTTGTTTAAGTAAAAAACGAATATCTAAAACTGTGGTTTTCTGCAATAACCGCGTATGTCCATTTTGTCAGTTTTGAGTTAACGATGCGAAATATCTGTGGTTTTCTGGAATAACCGCGTGTATCCATTTTTGTCAGTTTTGAGTTAACGATGCCAAATATATTAATTTCTAACGCTCTTTACATGTGTTTAATTTTTTTAAAAAAAAATATTGACCATTTCGGAGTTTTTTTCTTTAAATAACGACGTAACTTAAATGTTTATTAAATTAATTTGCAGCACTAACGACGTATGTCAACCTACGTTTGATCGCTGACAAATTATTTTCTCAGAAAACGACACATAGCGACATACGTTGTTATTAATGAAAAAAAAAATTCAAAATAATTTTGGATTATTTTTCAGTTTGTAACCACTTATAAAAACTTGTGTGTTTATTTCTGTTATTTGTTGTCACTATTATTCTTGATACGTTGTTATAGTCCCGTTAACTTTTTGTTAACGAATAAAAAAATTCATTTTTCAAGCAACAACAACTTATGTCTACATGGGTGGTTGCATTGGTAGTTTTCTTTTTCAAAGAAAACGACGTTTTTTTGGAGATAAGTTGTTTTATTTATTGCCCATATCTACAGGACTGTTAAATAAAAAGCTCTAAAAATTTTTTATCGAGCCCATAATTTCAATATAACGTTTTTTGGCTCCTCTCAACATTTTGATTTTATGACATACGCGGTTATTCTAGAAAACCACAGAAATATGCTAACAATTAAATTTAGACTATAAACATATATCTGACAAATAATAAATTTGTTTTATTATTATGTTCTAACTTCATATAAAAAATTATTTATATTCGTATATGACAACATGTAATGTTCAAGTGGCCATGGGTCTTACACCATGGGATAGCGCATACCGGTTGGTGGGAATTTAACATGGTGTAAATCGGGTGCATTGTAACAAAATATGACCCAATATATAGAAACCCCTCTAAAAAATGCTAAAATTCTGTGTGTTTTAGTTTAAAAGATCCAACACATAAAAAACAAGTTTTTATTATACTCCCTTTATTTGTAAATTAATTTACCATCATGTAGTTAAATAATTCATTGACTAAAAATATCTGCCAAAAATCAAAATTTTTTGCAAAAAAATTTGTTAGATCATTTTTGGTCGACTGGATCACGGGAAGAGGGTTAAAAATCTATCCAAAGTTTTTTGGACACGCAAGCAAGCAGACACTATGAGTTAATATAAAGGGAGTAAAAAGTACACATTAGTTCCTATTATTCGTAAAGTTTTAATGTCCCAGCTGGTTGCCCGCAGGGCTCATGTCTATCACCAATACTATACAATTTATATACTTATGATATCCCTCAACTCGAGTATTGTACCACGTTAATTTTTGCTGAATATACAGCTATACTTTGCTCAGAAACTTTAGCTGTGGATAACCAACATTCAAACAGCTTTAGTTGAAGTTTTCTCATATTTTAATAGAAGGAAAATAATGCTGAACAATGACAAAACGCAAGCCATTATTTCACTAGAAACGAAAGCTAAATATTTGGGCGTGCTATAAACCCTAAAATGAAATTTAAAGATGATATACCACCCTATGTTCTAAATAAAATTTGTATATTAAAAATACGAACTCAAGGCTAAACATAAACAAGAAAAAACTTATATTTAAATCAATATTTCAGCCGGTTATGTTTTATGCAGCCCCTGTCTGGTCAAATAGCGCAAAAAGTCATATAAATAAAATACTAATTTCCCAAAACAAATTCCTTAAGTTAATCTATAATCTTTCTAAGTATTTTTCTACTCGCCAACCCCATGCTCTTGCAGATATAAAGTAAGTAGAAATTAATAGACTTTCCCATAGCCTTCATCTCCGTTGTTTAAATGCTAAACATGCCCATATTAACGAACTAGCTTCAGCTTAGGTAGAAAATAAGTTCTTAGTTTAAGTCTTATGCCGGTTTTCTCAATGTATTGTCAAACTGCCTGTTACTTATTTAAAAATTTATTGGACCGATAAACTGCCGGCTAACAATTTTGGTTTTCTCAATGTACCGACAAAAACATTATTTTCAGTTGGCAATGCCTCTCAAAATACGTATGAAAGTTGGGAGAATTATTTTCAGTTGGCAATGCCTCTCAAAATTGATATGAAAGTGGGAGAATAATTTATCTGTACGATAAATAAATAATTGGCAGATGAGTGCAGGTTATCTTTGCGACAAATTAGAAGCAAACCAGACATTGAGAAAACCAAATTTCTTTAATCGTCAGTTTCTCGTTGGGATAAAAAATAATCGCCTATTGAGAAAACGGGCATTATTATAATTCGAATAGGTTGTAGAATAGAAAATTTCTACCTCCAAATTATTTAAATGTATACTGTATATAAAATTAAATAAATTAACAATAATTATCAAGTGAACTCTTGAACTCTTCGTACATAATTATATTAAAACAATGTAAATTATAGTTATTGTTTAAAATTTTTCTTGTCAAATTACTAAGAATTTTATAGAATTTTGAAAAAGAATTTTATATAAATATTAAATAATTGCATTGTCATTAAAAAAACAAAAGTAACGCATACAAATAAATTTCAAAAAAAAATCAATAAAAAATATTTTTTTAATAAACTTTTTTCTTTTGTCAATCTTCGAAAATCTTTTATTTAAGATACGAACTCTTTTTTAGTAAAATAAAATTATTAATTAATATATAATAAATTATAAACTATTTTTTTTTCCTTTTTATCTTGTTGCCTCTAAAAAATACGATTAGGTCTTAGGCTGAGCAATTGTTTGTGGCACAATTACAACACACACTATTGTATAGTTAATTTCATCACTGAACCACTGTTTCGATGTCTTAAAAAATACGATTGGATCACAAATTAAACCATTATTTCTTCGATGTTCGTACAGTCGGTGGTCCAAAATATGGTACATATGGTAACCTACGATTGAAAATCGGGTTGGGTTCTTTTAGTGAATTAGATTAAACTAGCAGATTTCAGCCCTCGAAATTCGAGTGCAAATTCTAGGAAATTTTATTTTTTTCATTATATAAAAACCCTAAAGGTAGGCTAACCAATTATAGCCAATTCACAAATCAACACAAAAATACAAACTTCTTTTTATTAAAAACACATTAACAAATTTAATAAACACACACATAGCATTGTATAATTTTATGTATGTGTTAGTAGCAACTTTAAATGCAATTTACTCAGATTTAAAATCCGTAAATCTGCAAAATGGCCAAAAAGAAATACATTTAAAATAATATATGCTTCGCAAAAGTCGGGACAAAACGGTAGAACAAAACATCGGTCACAAGAAATCGCATAGCCTATTAATATTATAGATTTTCGATGTTGGTTCTTCTGGGTTCGTACGAATGAAATTTGGATTTTGGTACCTATTGAAATCCACCACTGAATATGGGATTTTGGTACAATTTATTGGATTAGATTTTTTACTTAAGGATTGAAGTATCGATTTTAGTGGCTTAAAAATACGAAAAATGGAACTATTATTTCATTTCAAATGTGTCTTCGATTTTGGAACATTTATTCTTTTAAAACCTCCAGGATTTATCTTCAATTTTTTTACCTTTAATAACACTGTACAACAGGCGAAATATCCCGTAGATTCAAGTTGGTTTTTAATGTTTTCGAAGCCGCTGAATCCGAATCTGTAGTTAGTTTTTCGGGTCACTTAAGGTTTTTGTGATACAGGGGGGGGGGGGGGGGGCAAGTTCTAACTTCCTACTGTTAATTAAGTCAATAAGAGGATCGCAGAGGGTTAATAGATATGACCGACCCCTATAACTTTTTCGAGAGGAATGTTTTTTTCCTCCTTAATGGGGCACACTTATAAATTTTATGATTTTTGTATAACTTTATATGTAGAAAAAATATTTTTTTCAGTAGAACATTTTTTTATATTTCTATTATATTTCTGGTTTCACGCTGCAAAAAAAATATTTTTTAAGTTACATGTAGAGAAACTGACAGAAAAGGAAATAAAAGCTGAGATTCGTATTCAACGACTTAGTTAGTTAGTTAGTTAGTTAAATGTTCTTTATTTAATTCATTTCTTTGTGATAACAATTTTTTTTTTTTTTTTTTTTTAAATAATAAATAAAATAATAATAAAATAAAAAAATAAGAACGTACGACTATGACTTAATGTCGTCAGTCGGAAATTCAACGACTTCGAAAACATTATAAACCGCCAATTTTTCTGAAAATTGTTGTACAATGTACCCGAAGAATGGCTTTTTATAGTTCCTTTAAAACAAATAGACTTAATTTTAAAGTTTTGGGCCTTTAGTAATTAACGGTTGAACTAACGGTTTCGGTGCTTCAAAAAACCCAAGATCGAATCGACGATTATTTTCCTCTATTGAATTTTCGATTTTAAACAAAGATTGTATCCGGGATTTTTTTACCTTTTAATACTCGATAATTAAAATAATTAAAACTCCGGAAACGTTTGTAAATAAAAAATATTTACCATAAATAACAAAATTATTCCATATACAATAAAAAAAATCAAAATTTACAAAATTTAAATTTAAAAAAACTGGTTCTGCAAACATAATTTTAGGGAATTGTTGCAATTTGTTTAAATTAAACTAGTTTTTAAAAAAATTTTTCCAGGACTAAATAATCCTCAAATATTAATTGCCATAGATTATACAAAAATAATCCATAATATTAATAGGCTAGGCGATTCCTTGTGACCGATGTTTTGTTGTACCGTTTTATCCCGATTTCGACCCAACGTATATTATTGTTTTCAGATTTACAGATTTTTAAATTTTTCCCTTTATATTGAGTAATTTGCATTTAAAGTTGCTACTAACACATACATAAAATTATAAAATGCTATGTGTGTCTTTAATAAATTTGTTAATGTGTTTGTAATAAAAATAAGTTTGTTTTTTTGTGTTGATTTGTGAATTAGCAATAATTGATTAGCATACCTTTAGGGTCTTTATTTGATGAAAAAATAAAATTTTGTAGAATTTGCACTCGAACTTCGAGGGCTGGAATCTGCTAGTTATTATTAAATTAGTTCAAGCCCTTGCCCATAGTGTTACTTTGTGTGTTTGCTGTGTGTGGCTGGTAGATTGGTTTTGATACTTTGACCACTGCCAGCAATTTTCAGAACATTTCTCAGTTGTTGTACTTGTGCTAAATTTTGTTTAACAAAAGCCTGAAATCATTCATAATCTAAATCATCAACCTCATTTTATATTCCTCCAACCATTACTGCTGCTTGATGCGTTTAGGCAATTGTTCAGTGTGTTTCTACATATACAAATACACCAACATATACCTGTACGAATAATTACATACACACATACAGACACAGTGTAGAAAATGGATTTTACATTCACAAAATGATCTAGGTTATGTTTATCAAAGTTTATATACTCATATACAACTCTACTCTTTTGAAATACACTCAAACAGTAAAACATTTACACACATAAGAGTTAATAGTAAATATGTGTTGCCTCAATGTTTTAATAAATTATGTTATCCTAGACTACGAATATCATGCCATACTTAACAATGCTGTCGTCCTCGTTTACTACTCCAACATTACTATAGAGACCCGCATTATCATCATTGTGTTGTTTGGTACATTTATGTATGTATGTGTGTTTGTTTAACTTATAGTGTCTGCTACAATGTTAGTTGTCATCAAACTTTTAAATGCATGTGTTTGTATGCCTGATGTTTACATACATTTTTATGTATGTGTTGATGTTTATATGTTTATGCTAGTATCAGGGTTGTAATTTGGCATACAATTTGTGGCCTAGTTTCTTTTGTTTGCATCTGAAATATGGCGACAAAAGTTTTGTTGTTGTTGTTGTTGCTGTTTTTTTTTTTTTTTTGCTTTATTCAGTTGTACTCTTTTTTCCATTATCCAAATTATTCAGTTGAAAATAGGTTGTTGGTTTATGTTGGTTTCTATGGCATTATGAGGCTGATATTGTACATCGTTTTGTACAAGTATTCCTATGATAGTTAATTGCACTGCTATGCATTTTTCTAGGAAAATTGTCTGGTAGCAGCTTATCTCCACATTATGGATATTTTGTATTTTGTGTTTTTTGGGAATTTAAAATAGTTTTATACATGCTGATGCTTAAACAACTGCAATAAACTGTTGTTAATTAAAGGTAGAGAATTTTCTATTTGGAGGTGCTTGAACTTTGTATGTCCTCTACCATTAATAACAAATCTATAATATCAATAGGCTAGACGACCGATGTTTTGTTCTACCGTTTAAAACCGAATTTAACCAAACGTATATTATTTGAAAGGTATTTCTTTTTAGCTATTCACCAGATTTACAGAATTTGAAATTTTTTCCATTATTTTGAGTAAATTGCATATAAAATTGTTACTAGCACATACATAAAATTATATATATGTGTGTTTATTAAATTTGTTAATGTGGTTGTAACAAAAATGAGTTTGCTTTTAGGGTCTTTATTTAATGAAAAAATAAAATTTCCTAGAATTTGCACTTGAATTTCGAGGGCTGGAGTCTGCTAGTTTTTTTTTTTTTTTTTTTTTTTGAATATGCAAAAATTTCCATTTTTATGGGTTGAAATAAAAAAAATAAAAACAAAAATGTACTTTTTTCTAAAATTAATTTAAATGAATTAATATTAAGCACCGCAGATTTAAATGTTATCACAAAAACTAGTTAGAAAATTATAGGCGATCTAGACCGACTATACGACCTTTCATGGCATACGTCTAGAGAAAGGGTATTAGGTCCAACTAATTGGATATAGAAAATATGAATTTATTTTATTTTATATTAGTTTTTTGTCTGGACCGATCCTGACCATATTTGGTGAATTCACTTTATTTTTGGAAAAACATATACCATCGAAATTTGAGAAAAATCTGTGCAATTTTTTTGAGTAAGGATCGGGAACCAGCTATGTTTTTATACCCTCCACACCTCAGTGGCAGAGGTTATATATAGGTTTATCATTCCGTTTGTAACGCATCGAAATAAATTCCTGAGACCCCAAAAAAATATTTGTTCTTGATCATTATAACAACGTCCGTCTGTCTGTGGAAATCACGATCACGCCGTCAATATCTAAGCTAGACCGTTCGTTTTTGTAGAAAATCGTTTATTAACATCCCAAAGGAGTTGCAATTTAAAATCGTCAAAATCGGTCAAAGGGTTCACGAGCTATGAATGAAACTTTGAAAAAACTCTTGAAATAATAAAATGTTTCAGTGTGTTTGTTGTTTTTCTTAGGATATGTTGTATATGTTGTAATTCCTCGTATTGTTGAAGTCATTACAGTTGTGTGTGTATTAATACTGCACGTGTCACATTGGCCTAAGCAAGTTTTACCACATATTTTTTATCATTAAAATTAATTATTAAAAATTAATAAAAATTAAAAATGAAAAATGAAAAATGGAAAATGAAAAATGGAAAATGAAAAATAAAAAATGAAAATTGAAAAATGAAAAATGAAAAATGAAAATTGAAAATTGAAAAATGAAAAATGGAAAATGGAAAATGAAAAATGGAAAATGAAAAATTGAAAATCGAAAATAGAAAATGGAAAATGAAAAATGGAAAATGAAAAATGGAAAATGAAAAATGAAAATTGAAGAATGAAAAATGAAAATTGAAAATTGAAAATTGAAAATTGAAAAATGAAAAATGGAAAATGAAAAATGAAAAATTAAAAATTTAAAATCGAGAAACGGAAAATGGAAAATAAAAATGGAAAATGAAAAATGAGAAGTGGAAAATGAAAAATTAAAAACTAAAAAAGGAAAAAGGAAAATGGAAAATGAAAAATGAAAAATTAAAAATGGAAAATGAGAAATGGAAAATGGAAAATAAAAATTAAAATTGAAAAATGCAAAATGGAAAATGAAAAATTAAAAATTAAATATGAAAAATGGAATATGGAAAATGCAAAATAAAAAACGGAAAATGAAAAATTAAAATTGAAAAATGGAAAATTAAAAATGGAAAATTAAAAATGGAAAATTAAAAATGGAAAACGGAAAACGAAAAATTAAAAATAGAAAACGGAAATTAAAAATGAAAAATGGAAAATGAAAAATGAAGAATTATAAATGGAAAATGGAAAATGAAAAATGAAAAATGAAAAACGAAAAATGGAAAATGAAAAATGAAAATTGAGAAATGACAAATGAAAATTGAAAATTGAAAAATGATAAATGAAAAAAGAAAAATGGAAAATGGAAAATAAAAAATGAAAATGGAAAATGGAAAATGAAAAATTAAAATTGAAAAATGCAAAATGGAAAATGAAAAATTAAATATGAAAAATGGAAAATGAAAAATGGAAAATGAAAAATGGAAAATGGAATATGGAAAATGAAAAATAAAAAATGGAAAATGAAAAATTGAAAATGGAAAATTAAAAATGGAAAACGGAAAACGAAAAATTAAAAATAGAAAATGGAAAATAAAAATGAAAAATGAAAATTGGAAAATGGAAAATGAAAAATGTTAAATGTTAAATGAAAAATGAAAAATGAAAAAAATGGAAAATTAAAAATGGAAAACGGAAAACGGAAAATTAAAAATAGAAAATGGAAAATTAAAAATGAAAAATGAAAATTGGAATATGGAAAATGAAAAATGATAAATGGAAAATGGAAAATTAAAAATGAAAAATGAAAATTGGAATATGGAAAATGAAAAATGGAAAATGAAAAATGAAAAGCAAAAATTGAAAGTGAAAAATGGAAAATGAAAAATGAAAAATGAAAAATGGAAAATGAAAAATGAAAAATGAAAATTGAAAAATGAAAAATGAAAATTGGAAAATGAAAAATCGAAAATGGAAAATGAAAAATGAAAAGTGGAAAAGGGAAAATGAAACATGGAAAATGAGAAATGAAAAATGGAAAACGGGAAATGAAAATTGAAAAATTAAAAATGGAAAATGAAAAATGAAAATTGAAAAATGAAAAACGAAAAATGGTAAATGAAAAATGAAAATTGAGAAATGACAATTAAAAATTGAAAAATTATAAATGAAAAATGAAAAATGGAAAACGAAAAATGGAGAATGAAAAATGAAAAATTGACAATCGAAAATGGAAAATGAAAAACGAGAAGTGGAAAATGAAAAATTCAAAAAGAAAATGGAAAATGAAAAATGAAAAACTAAAAATGCAAAATGAGAAATGGAAAATTAAAAATGAAAGATGGAAAATGAAAAATGCAAAATGGAAAATGACAAATTAGAAATGAAAAATGGAAAATAAAAAATGAAAATGGAAAATGAAAAATTAAAATTGAAAAACGGAAAATGAATATGGAAAATGGAATATGGAAAATGAAAAATAAAAATGGAAAATGAAAAATTGAAAATGGAAAATTAAAAATTAAATATGAAAAATGGAAAATGGAAAATGGAATATGGAAAATGAAAAATGAAAAATTGAAAATGGAAAATTAAAAATGGAAAACGGAAAACGAAAAATAAAAAATAGAAAATGGAAAATAAAAATGAAAAATGAAAAATGAAAATTGGAAAATGGAAAATGAAAAATGATAAATGTTAAATGAAAAATGAAAAATGAAAAATGAAAAATTAAAATTGAAAAATGGAAAATGAAAAATTAAAAATGGAAAATTAAAAATGAAAAATGAAAATTGAAGTATGGAAAATGAAATATGATAAATGGAAAATGGAAAATGAAAAATGAAAAGCGGAAATTGAAAGTGAAAAATGGAAAATGAAAAATGAAAAATGAAAAATGAAAAATGGAAAATGGAAAATGAAAAATGAAAATTGAAAAATTAAAAATGAAAATTGAAAAATGAAAAATGGAAAATGAAAAATCGAAAATGGAAAATGGAAAATGAAAAATGAAAAGTGGAAAATGAAACATGGAAAATGAGAAATGAAAAATGAAAAATGATAAATGGAAAACGGGAAACGAAAAATGAAAAACGAAAAATGGAAAATGAAAAATGAAAAATTGAAAATCGAAAATGGAAAATGAAAAATGAGAGGTGGAAAATGAAAAATTAAAAAAGAAAATGGAAAATGAAAAATGAAAAATAAAAATGGAAAATAAAACATGAAAATTGAAAATTGAAAGTTGAAAAATTATAAAAGAGAAATTAAAAATGGAAAATGGAAAACGAAAAATGGAGAATGAAAAATGAAAAATTGCCAATCGAAAATGGAAAATGAAAAACGAGAAGTGGAAAATGAAAAATTCAAAAAGAAAATGGAAAATGAAAAATGAAAAATTAAAAATGCAAAATGAGAAATGGAAAATTAAAAATGAAAGATGGAAAATGAAAAATGAAAAATGCAAAATGGAAAATGACAAATTAGAAATGAAAAATGGAAAATAAAAAATGAAAATGGAAAATGGAAAATGAAAAATTAAAATTGAAAAACGGAAAATGAATATGGAAAATGGAATATGGAAAATGAAAAATAAAAATGGAAAATGAAAAATTGAAAATGGAAAATTAAAAATTAAATATGAAAAACGGAAAATGGAAAATGGAATATGGAAAATGAAAAATAAAAAATGGAAAATGAAAAATTGAAAATGGAAAATTAAAAATGGAAAACGGAAAACGAAAAATTAAAAATAGAAAATGGAAAATAAAAATAAAAAATGAAAATTGGAAAATGGAAAATGAAAAATGATAAATGTTAAATGAAAAATGAAAAATGAAAAATGAAAAATGAAAAATGAAAAATGAAAAATGAAAAATGAAAAATGAAAAATGAAAAATGAAAAATGAAAAATGAAAAATGAAAAATGAAAAATGAAAAATGAAAAATGGAAAATGAAAAATGAAAAGCGGAAATTGAAAGTGAAAAATGGAAAATGAAAAATGAAAAATGAAAAATGGAAAATGAAAAATGAAAATTAAAAAATTAAAAATGAAAATTGAAAAATGAAAAATGGAAAATGAAAAATCGAAAATGGAAAATGGAAAATGGAAAATGAAAAATGAAAAGTGGAAAATGAAACATGGAAAATGAGAAATGAAAAATGAAAAATGGAAAACGGGAAACGAAAAATGAAAAACGAAAAATGGAAAATGAAAAATGAAAATTGGGAAATGACAAATGAAAAATGAAAAACGAAAAATGGAAAATGAAAAATGAAAAATTGAAAATCGAAAATGGAAAATGAAAAATGAGAAGTGGAAAATGAAAAATTAAAAAAGAAAATGGAAAATGCAAAATGAAAAATTAAAAATCCATAATGAGAAATGGAAAATTAAAAATGAAAAATGGAAAATGAAAAATGAAAAATGGAAAATGAAAAATTAGAAATGAAAAATGGAAAATAAAAAATGAAAATGGAAAATGAAAAATTAAAATTGAAAAATGCAAAATGGAAAATGAAAAATTAAAAATTAAATATGAAAAACGGAAAATGAAAAATGGAAAATGGAATATGGAAAATGAAAAATAAAAAATGGAAAATGAAAAATTGAAAATGGAAAATTAAAAATGGAAAACGGAAAACGAAAAATTAAAAATAGAAAATGGAAAATAAAAATGAAAAATGAAAATTGGAAAATGGAAAATGAAAAATGATAAATGTTAAATGAAAAATGAAAAATGAAAAATGAAAAATGAAAAATGGAAAATGGAAAATGAAAAATTAAAATTGAAAAAAGGAAAATGAAAAATTATAAATGGAAAATTAAAAATGGAAAACGGAAAACGGAAAACGAAAAATTAAAAATAGAAAATGGAAAATTAAAAATGAAAAATGAAAATTGGAATATGGAAAATGAAATATGATAAATGGAAAATGAAAAATGAAAAGCGGAAATTGAAAGTGAAAAATGGAAAATGAAAAATGAAAAATAAAAATGGAAAATGAAACATGAAAATTGAAAAATGAAAAATGAAAATTGAAAAATGAAAAATGGAAAATGAAAAATTAAAAATCTAAAATGGAAAATGGAAAATGAAAAATGAGAAGTAGAAAATGGAAAATGAAACATGGAAAATGAGAAATTAAAAATGATCAACTGAAAATTAAAAACGAAAGATGAAAATTATAAACCGAAAAGTGAAAAATGGCCCAGCCGAATTTAACACTAATGATTAACGAGATCTATATAACAATTTGGATCTTATGGCAATATAAGTAGATCTCATAAAGAACTACTATCAGAAGAATTGATAGCATTAACAAAATAGCAACTGTTATTTTTAAATTTTCATATTGAGTTCATTTTAACATATTTTTTATTACAGAAATTTGGTACATACTATATTCCATACAAGGATTTCCATACTATGACTTCAAATTACTTCACATATAAAAATTTTTATAGTTTTTAGAAGCTGTTTGAAATAATTTTATCCTTATTATAAAACAGTATACAGAGTATGAAAATAAATAATGTTAAACACACAGAAAAAAAATCGTCAACTGAATTGTTGTTATTGCCGGTGGGCAATAAATTCGGTAGACATAATGAATCGGTTTTCTGTGTGTTTATTTGAAGGAGGAAAATTTTATTACAACAAATAAATTAAACAGAAAGGGCTTTTAACATACTCAGTGTTTCAGAATGTATACAACGTTACCCTTTGGAATTATTCCGCAAAATTTTGTTTTAAAATTTACCAATTTCGAACAATGCATGATGCCTATTCTTTTAAAATGTGTCAAAAATATATACTTTTATTAACCAGGTTTTGATAAAATGTTGAAGGCAAAATGTTAAGTTTTTAGGATCAGCTGCAGGAAATAGACCTTAGAATCCCCACCTAGCGGTTCGAGACAGTTAAAAAAATTATTCAAAGAATTTTTTAGGAGAGTATTGGGATTACAACATTTTTTCAGAAAAAAATAAAATTTTCTAATAAAACCGAAAAACAGAAATTCCAAAAAAAAGCGATAAAAAATTTTATTTTTGATTTTTTAAGTAAATATTTCCTAAACTATAAGCGATAGAAATGTAGTATATGCATATTTCCTGGTGATCGTTCTAGGTAGTTAAAGTTAAAAAATAAAAAAATGGTTCATATTTAAAAAAGCCATAAGTTCTGAAAACCTTTTTCTTCTCGAGGTAATCAACTTTGGCTGTCTTCAAATTTAAAATTTCGAAAGGTTTATATTTATTACCACTTTTTATTTACTTATTTTATTTTTTAGATCCAATGTATTGCGGTAGTCAGACCTGGTTGCCGCAGTCGAACTTTTGCAACCAAAAGCAGCCGATAACTCAGAATTATATGCTGAGTATATTAAATCTGTTGAAAAAAAGTATTCTTCAATAGCATTTTTTTACTTAAAAACAGGATATTGTTACAGACTGGAGATTGGTCAATTTATTGTAGTTTGTGTACAGTGTTGAATAAACAATTCCTGTTAGAAATCAAAGCTTACCATTTATTCAATCATTACAGAGAAAGAAGGATATAAACTCACCTAAAAAGAGAAGAAGAAAAAACACATAAGTGGATTGAATATTTCAATTATTTAGTAACGGGTGATTTTTTTGAGGTTAGGATTTTCATGCATTAGTATTTGACAGATCACGTGGGATTTCAGACATGGTGTCAAAGAGAAAGATGCTCAGTATGCTTTGACATTTCATCATGAATAGACTTACGATCTGCCACAACGTCTAATTTTCAGTGAATGGGCCCTAGAAAAGTTGGCAGAAAATCCGCTTTTTTATCGACAAATTTTGTTCAGCGATGAGGCTCATTTCTGGTTGAATGGCTTCGTAAATAAGCAAAATTGCCGTATTTGGAGTGAAGAGCAACCAGAAGCCGTTCAAGAACTGCCCATGCATCCCGAAAAATGCACTGTTTGGTGTGGTTTGTACGCTGGTGGAATCATTGGACCGTATTTTTTCAAAGATGCTGTTGGACGCAACGTTACGGTGAATGGCGATCGCTATCGTTCGATGCTAACAAACTTTTTGTTGCCAAAAATGGAAGAACTGAACTTGGTTGACATGTGGTTTCAACAAGATGGCGCTACATGCCACACAGCTCGCGATTCTATGGCCATTTTGAGGGAAAACTTCGGAGAATAATTCATCTCAAGAAATGGACCGGTAAGTTGGCCACCAAGATCATGCGATTTGACGCCTTTAGACTATTTTTTGTGGGGCTACGTCAAGTCTAAAGTCTACAGAAATAAGCCAGCAACTATTCCAGCTTTGGAAGACAACATTTCCGAAGAAATTCGGGCTATTCCGGCCGAAATGCTCGAAAAAGTTGCCCAAAATTGGACTTTCCGAATGGACCACCTAAGACGCAGCCGCGGTCAACATTTAAATGAAATTATCTTCAAAAAGTAAATGTCATGGACCAATCTAACGTTTCAAATAAAGAACCGATGAGATTTTGCAAATTTTATGCGTTTTTTTTTAAAAAAAAGTTATCAAGCTCTTAAAAAATCACCCGTTATAAATAATCTTTAAAACAATAATCATACAAAAAATTAAAATAAATAAAAAATTAAAATAAGAAAAATATATATTTCTGGATATATTTAATGCGGGGATTTTCTATATTTTTTAAGCATGTTTTTTTAAAGTTTTCAAAAAGTATTTTAAAAAAATGCACTTTTCAATTCACCCCAAATCATATTAAACTACAAAATTTTTATTAATACTTTAAAAATAATACTTTATATATGTATACAAATGTGGAGGTCCATAACAAAACGCAATAATTCCACCAGAACAGTTTTTTGGAAAAATGAATAAATTTAATTAAATTCAGTACGATATATATTGGAATTGTTTCATTTTGGTCTAAATCATTATTTTTGGTAATGAAGAATTACAGTATAATTATTGACCTTTGGTATGTTTTATAATAACGAGCACATAGATTTCAATATGTAGAAACGTATTTACTCAAAAAAACTAAAAACTTAATAAGTGCAATTACTGCGTTTTGTTATGGAATTCCTCAAATCATATATAAAATCTAACTAAAAAAAACCTTATCATTGGAAAATGGATAATTGAAAATAAAATATGCTAAACCGATTTATACCCACATAGAAGCTTATACTGGAAAAAGGTTCAAAATATTTAAATTTGTGAATATTTTTATTTTTATATTTAAATTTGTGAAAATTTTAATATTAAGAAGCAAATTCAATGTTTCGACAAAATATTCTTGATACCTTATCAGTCAATTTGCTGTAACTATCTGCTTTAAAAATATTTTTGTTAATGTATTCACTTCACTTCACATCACTTTTAGAAACATATTCACCCCTGTTCTTGAAATCACTATCACAAAAAAAAAAAAAAAAAAAAACTCGTAAATGAAAAAAGTCTTAAATTTACGAATTTTTTGCTATTCTATGATTTCAATAAGAACTTTTTTCTTGTTTTAATTGACATTTGTGTAATCAAAACCAATGCCCGTTTTTCTACTAAACAGGTCTTAAGAGGTAAAAAAAAAACAATTGATATTTAAACTGTAACATGTTTTTTATTGAACCTTGTCATTATATTAAAAAATTAGACATTGATTTTATGAAAAAAATGATTGTAAAAAACGTCTACATTTTGCGCTGATTTTTAAGAAAAACTCGTAATCAGTGGTCGATGTTAATAAAACAACTTTTGGAGATGATGTTGTTCTATAACTACAGTAAAAACTTTTTATTTGCACAATCTATTTTCCATTATAATTTTTTCAATTATAACACAGATTCTTTATGCACTCATGATTACAAATAAAAGAATTTAAAAAAACATTTCACTCAAATCAGAGATTTTTATTTTTTTGCATATGTCAACCACAATTTTATTTATGTTCGAAACAGTAGTGATGCCAGTTAAATCCAATTTATTTGAATATCAAATACTTTTTTCGGTGATGCCTAAATTTTTAAAAATGGAAAAGCCATTTTTAATTGATGAAATTGAAGAACAAAAACAATTAAATGAACTTAAGAAAAACATGTAAAAATTTTTTTGTGAAACTGGCTAAAGAACCATAGGCAAACATATGTTTACATGAAATAAATAAAAAAGTACAAATAAAACAAAAAAACAAAAATTTTAAGAATTTTCAAAAGTTTTTATTTAAGTAAATAACTGCAAAGGATACAACATGTATCCTTCTAAGTCTATATATTTTAATGGAATATTTTAATTTTTGTTATTTGACAATAAAAATACTGATTTCGACAAATACTTCGAAAATATAAAATTTGTGTTTTCAGGAAACACAAAATTTAAATTTCATGTTATTTTAAATTCATTCTTATTCAAATAACAACGTTTCGAGAACACGGCTGATTAAGTTTTAATTTTTTAAATTCCTCCCTCTAAAGTTTCTTTAATCATTTGGCCCCTTATGGGTTATAAATAAAGAATAAATCAATAAATAATTAAGAAAATAATAGTTCGTTTAGACCAACTATTCAATGCACTGTTTTGAATAATCTTTTTCGAGTAGTAGTTCGCGTACCCCCTCATCTTTGTTCCGAGCGTTTCAAAAT
The DNA here is from genome assembly GCA_963682025.1 of Cordilura impudica. Lineage (NCBI taxonomy): Eukaryota > Metazoa > Arthropoda > Insecta > Diptera > Scathophagidae > Cordilura > Cordilura impudica. The sequence continues at coordinate 41,713,444 of OY821518.1, read as the reverse complement.
TTTGAGAAAATAATCTGCTGTTATGAGGGACTACAATTTTGTTAAGTTTTACCATGTATTTTTGGAAATTTTTTTTTTTAAATAAATTATGGCAAACTCCCACGGAGTGACTGTCCCAAAACTTTTGACAAGTAAATTTGTTACCAATGTGAGTAAGCGTGGAAAATATAGGCGGAATCGCCAAATTCAAAAATCGTCAAAACCGAAAATTAGAATAACAAAAATCGCCAAAATCATAAATCACAAAAGAAAGCAAAAATCGTCAAAATTAAAAATCAACAAAAATCAGAAGAAAAAACAAAGTCAAAAAACGGAAATCACGAATAACCAAAATGGCAAAAAAAAAAAAACAAAAGTTGCCAAGTTGAAATATCAAAAAAAAAAAAAAAAAAAAAAAAAAACCAAAGCCAAAGCCAATTAGAAAATCACGAATAACAAAAAACGCCAAAAACCGGAAATCCCGAATATCAAAAATGACCAAAAATCAAAAGTCGCCAAGTTCAAATATCCAAAAAAAAAAAAAATAAAAATCATCAAAGCCAAAAATAGCCAAAACCGAAAATCGCGAATAACAAAAATTGGAAAAAAAAAAAAGAAAAAAAACCGAAAATCGCGAATAACAAAAATCGCAAATAAATAAAAATGGCCAATATCAAAAATCTCAAAAAACAAGAGTCGCGAATGCCAAACATTGCCACAATCAAAAATCTTAAAAAAAAAATCTGTAAGGCCAAAAAACGCCCAAATAAAAATCGCCAAAGCCAAAAAACACCAAAGCCAAAAATCACCAAAACCGAAATTCGCAAATAGCAAAAATCGTCAAAATCAAAAAAAAAAAAAAAAAAACGAAAACCGCAAAGAACAAAACACGTCATAATCCAAAATCGCCAAAACCGATAATCGCGAATAATAAAATCGCCAAAGTCAAAAAATCCTAAAATCAAAAATCCCAAAGAACAAAAATCGTCAAATCAAAAATCGCAAAAAACAATAAACGTCAAAGTCAAAATTCGCCAAATCTTAAATTGCAAAAAAAAAAATATATATATATATATATATATAAAATAGTTTTCTACAAAATGTATTCCGAGTTTTCTATTTTGTTAGGATGGGTGTAGCAGAGTGCCTCTGGTTACGTCTAGTTACTTATAAATTGTGATATATTGTGTTTTCCATAAAGTTCGCAAAATAGATTGAACTTTTCCAGCAGTAGTATTTATATGTTCTTAAAAGGTAAGAGTATTAATAAATACTAGCAGATTCCAGCCCTCGAAATTCGAGTGCCCTCGAATTCTAGGAAATTTAATTTTTTCATTAAATATAGACCCTAAAGGTATGCTAATCAATTATAGCCAATTCACAACTAGTACACTTGCAATGTTCCACAATATGGTAGATATTTCTGCATTAGCCGCATTTATCATTCCAGTTATGTCGTGTGGAGTAGGACGCCAGCGTAAAGCCACGCTTAAAGTTAAGGGGGAAGATGAAATCACCTGCAAACCCTTTGGCGATTTTGCGAAATAACGTAACAAAATCTCAGAAGAAGCTTTTACTCTCTCAAACAATGTTCAACAGTGATACTTGTAATAACATTACTGATCTTTTTCGAGTAGAAGTTCGCCCACCCCATACCTTTCATCATAGTGCTCCAATAATTTAGGAAAATAATCTGTTGATATGAGGGACTACGATTTGTATTAACTTTTACCATGTATTTTTGGAAAATATTTTTTAAAATGATGTCAAACTTCCATGGAGTGAATGTTTTCATACATTTGTATGGAAAGTGGTCGAGCTTTTTCGTGTAGTAGTCCTCCACCCCACAATTATCTTCGGAACCGTTTGAAATTTAAAAGAAATGCTCTCCTTACATTTTCAACGCTAAAAAATATAACATGTCTAAGTCATTCAGCCCAATAACGAATATTCTCAAGGAATTTCTTTCTCACGGAAAATACTTTTCTCGAGAAAAAAATTCTGCAATTATAAATTCCGCGTGAACAAAAAAATTAATAAGCGGCATCATCGAATTTCGAAGCCAGTTGTTTTGCTTATTGACAATCAATTTTCTATTTTTTTTTGTGTGCGCAAACGGAAGTAAATTTATTTTAAAGAACAATTAAATAAAAAATGAATAGCATAGCTATGATGCGAGCATTCGTGGAGGAAATTGGTGTTGTAGAACAACAACAACGAAATAGCTACACGATTGCCAGAAGTCAATTGCGGGATGAATCTATGGAAAACGCAATCAATGCCTGAATTGGCTCTCATTAAAGCTAACAAAAGTTGAAGTTTGGCTTTATATGTGATCTTCAGCCTACAAGATTAATAAAATATTAATTTTTTTATTTAAATTTTCTTTTATCAAAATACTTCTTACATTTTTATGTAAACTTCCGTCTGTTTTGCAAGAGAAATTGTTTGAGGGAAAAAACCAATTTCAAGTGCATTGAGAATAACTACTTTTTTCCCATCGAATTTTTTTCCGAAGGAATTTTTATTCATAATAGGGGAAAAGGGAGAAACGAGATATTTCATGCGGAATTTTTGTTTAGAATTGTGCTGATTATGAAAAATTTTCTGTAAAATTTTCTCAAACATGAAATAAGAACAAATTTTCACTCTTTTATATAGGAAGAGTCTGATCTTTTTCGAGTAGTAGTTCGTCCGAGCCACAATTATGGCCACATTACTTTGAAATTTGTTGTACGTAATTTGCTCATATTTCCAACTTAAAAAAGGCATAAACTTGTACCATGTGTGCCTTAAATATTTTTTGTAAATCGATTTCAAACTTGCATGAAGTGAATTTTTTCATATATTTGTATGAAAAGTGGTCGAGCTATTTCGAGTAGTAGTTCGCCCAGAGCACAATTTTATTCGGAATGACATAATTTTTTTTTTACGAGCCATCTGTGAAAAGGGTCAATTACGGGCAGTGGAAAAAAAAATATTTTTTTTTTTAATTTTTTTTTTTTTTTAGTTTTTGCTTTTTGTCGAGTAATAGTTCCTCCAAGCTTCAATTTTTGGCGGAATGCTTTTAAACTTGAAGGAAGTGTTCTCTTTATATACACACCTCTAACGAATATAATTTTTTGTTACATTATGGAAAATTTTCTGGAAAATATCATCAAACTTCAAATAAGAGCATATTTTCACACATTTGTATAGAAAGTGACCAATATCAGTCCAGTAGTGCTATACCGACGCACAGTGGCGCCCGTAGAGCAAACGAGGTTGCAAAAATCAAAATTTTCATGTGCGCCGACGAAGTTTTGAATAAACCCATGTTATAGGAAACTTTTCAACGATTTCAAATATGCTACTCTTAATAATATCACATTTTTAGTTTAGAAGATATAACCGTTCAAAGTTGACCGACTTTCGGTTTTCAAAAAAGCACATAATTTTTAGTCAATTTGTTGCGATTTCAGGTGTAATATCACGAAAAATAGGTAACGAATCGCCTTATTTTTTGTTTGTATTGATTGATGTATTTATTAAATGTATAATGATAAAAAAAAAATTAACTGTTTGCTTTGTGTTTCTCCTGGTAAATCACTATTTAAAAACTATCCGTTTTTTCACTATTTTTCAACTTTGACGGAAAATAAAAAAAAATCTATATATTTCTATATTTGCCATATTTGCAAAACATGTTCTTTGATTATTTCTTTACATAATTCATAAGGTTTTATCTGCCCGTACGTGCCCGTTTGGCTTCTAGAGGTAAAAAAGTTTAAAAAGACATGGTTGCAGAAATTGTATGGCGTGCATCCTTTACATGTTTTGACTGACAGTAGTTTGATCTAATAGTTTGAATATTGCATTTTAAGTCCGTTGTCTACTTGTGAGCCTCTGCCAAAGTCTACTCCCAATATTCTGTTACAGACACAGGATGTAACATTGAAATTCGCAGGTACGCACCTCACTTAAAAATTACTTTGGAGTACAAATGGTCAAGAACAATATTGACTTATGGTCCCTCCAGGTAGGCACAAATCTTATTTAGACACGAGCATAATATCAAAATTGCATAATTCAGCCTAAATCCATATGTACGCAGGGAACAGGAAAATTTTTAGGCATGGTAGCATAAGCCTATATATTGCAAAATAAGCATAATGCCTGGATTAGTCTACGACTGAAAGTTGGCGCAACAAGTACTGAAACCGTAGTGTTAAACAATTTAAAATTATTTGAACTGCTTAGAAGGTCAACCACACCAAAATTTTTCACGGAAGCTGCTTTAGAAGGACTTGATAGCTTATACGGAAATATTGAGAGAAGCGAAATTATAAAAAATAATTTTTATCTGATATATGCAAATATTAAGGCAAAATAGGTGAAATCTAATCGAACCATTCAGAACTTCAACTCAAAATACGAGGACTGGCAGTAGATAAACCCACCACATCAACCAGAGGAGCAAAAGGAAGGCCAAAAAAAAGTACTGAGGAGTGTTAAATTTTCACAAGAAAGAGGAAACCTGCCGATGCCACCAATGACTTGACCACGAAGCATTTATCGGACGCGCTGTCTATTAAATATACAAAGGATAGTAAAAGAGTTAGGTCGCAGATTACAAAATCTGTTGCTGATGCAAGCCTACTGCGACTAAGAAGGATTAAGGAAAGCATTCGCACGCCCACAAACGCACACATTAAAAAGTATGGTTCCGAAGAAGCCTTGGCCTTGTTTATGGACTTACAACTTTCCAAAGAAAAATATGAGATACTACGGGCATCCTTGATGCGACACGGGGCTGACGTTTTACCAGGATACAAGCATATTACGCAAGCCAAAATAAATTCACGACCACTGCATACGGAGTTTACGGAAGTCTCTGTGAAAGCCAATCTGCAGGATCTCATGGGCCATACAGGAGAGTCTTCCTGGAAATTAGGTGAAAATTCTTCCTGAGAAACTGACATTGATCAGCAAATGGGGCTGCGATGGATCATCCGGACAAAGCGTTTATAAGCAAAGGATATCTTCCGATGACGCTACAATATCGGACGGAAATATGTTTATGGCATCTGTTGTTCCTTTGCGGCTAAAATCTGATGTTTCCCTACACTGGAAAAATCCACGTCCGTCATCAGTGCATTATTGCCGACCAATAATGTTTCAGTTTGCAAGGGAATCGGCAGAACTCATAAGGACCACGGTGAAGGACATTGAAGAACAAATAAGCAAGATTAAGCCTACAAAGCTGCAAATTGGAGAAGGCAAATATATTGAATGCAATTACGAGTTCCACCTGACCATGGTTGACGGAAAAGTCGTAAACGAACTGACAGGAACAACCTCAACATTGTCATGTCCGATTTGCAAAAAGAGTCAGAAGAACTTTGGTAATTTAAACGATTCTACAAACGAGGAGAATTGCGAATATGGAATGTCACCATTGCACGCAAGGATAAGGTGTATGGAGTTCTTGCTAAAACTGGCGTATACCCTACCACAAGAGGAGGAAAACTCAGAAAAAAGATCAGAAAGAAGCAAATACAGGATGCTTTTTTTAAGCAAGTTGGACTAAAAGTAGACTGTCCTAAGCACGGATACGGTAACTCAAACGATGGAAACACTTCTAGGAGATTTTTTGAAAATGATGAGGCAGTAACTAGAATCACTGGAATTGACAATCAAAGATAATGTCAATTCTACAAAATATGGAGAATATGCATCGAAAACTGCATCTCTTTTAGCAGAAATGTATCCACAGAAGAAGTTGACTCCGACCGTCCATAAAATATTGGCGCATGGCAAAGATATAATTGAGTACCAGTCTTTGCCAATTGGAGAGCTTTCTGAAGAAGCACAGGAGTCTCTTAACAAATTTTATAAAAAATATAGATTGCAGAACACATTCAAAGCATCAAGGGTAAGGCAAAATGAGGACCTCTTCAACATGTTGGCAGCATCTTCCGATCCACTTATTTCTTCCCTGAGGCATGTGAAGTCACGAATAGAGTTAGAAAATAATTATAGTTTAGAAATGATTAGTCTTTTAGATATACCTTCTCTTCCAAATTGTGATGAATATTTTACAGAAAATTGAAAAAATAAATTTAAAAAAGAAGTAATTTTTTTTTTTAATTTGTTTGGTAATAATTTAAAACATAAAACCCTAAAGAAAAAAAAATAAAAACAATCTAAAAATGTAAAAATAATTTTTTTAGTTACCATAAAATTGATTTTTCTACAAATTTTAACTTTGATAACCCATAAGTAGGCCCCTACAAAGCGTAGCACCCTTTCCAAACGCTCATTTCATAGGCTGAACAGTTATCTATCATATGCTGTTTAAACTGTTATTATATTATTATTCGGGTCAAAAGATATGATTTTTGCAACGAAAAAACTCAAATGGCGCCACTGTGCGACGCCACAATTTTGGGCGGAATGGTTTAAAATTTTTTATGAGTAATCTATGAATATAGTCAATCACGGACAATGAAAAAAATTAAAAAAAAAAATTTTTTTTTATTTTTTTACACTTTTTGCAAAATTTCCTATCTTTTTCGAGTAGTTGCTCCCACAAGCCAACATTTTTGTCGAAATGCTTTGAAATTTTGAAAACATATTCTCTACATATATTCAGATTAAAATACTAAGAGCTTTTTCCAAGTGTTCTTGAAAAAATTTTTCTAAATAGGCATCAAACATATACGAAGATCATATTTTCATACATTTTCGAGTAGTAGTTAGCCCACTCCATTGTTTTTATCAGAATGTTTTAATATTTCAGAAGGGTAATCTATCAGAGTAATTGACTTCAAAATATATAAAATCGTACCATGTATTTTGGCAAAATTTTTATTTAAATGAAATCAAACATCTATGAAGTGAATATTTTCATACATTTGTATGGAAAGGTGTCGAGCTTTTTCGAGTAGTAGTTTGCCCACGCCAGTATGACAGTCCGATTCAATTTAAGGATTATATTCTTGGTACTTGTACGATTCCAAAATGTATACAGTTGTTACACTAAATACTTATATTTATCGTTTTACATGCTTTCAAACATGAAAAATGTTAATTTTTACTAATCGAGCTACTCGTTGAGCTCGAGTAGCTCGTTCACTAGTCAAGCAGCTCGAGTAGTTCGAAGCTAGAGTAATGGGGGCTCTGGTATTAACCTTAGATCAAAAAATTAAAATTAATATCGAAAAATGAATTTAGATTAATATTGATAATATCTATTTAAGAAAAAATAATAATATTTTAAAAATATTTTTTTTTCACATGAAAAATTTTCTTTTCACCACAAAACAGACTGCCTTTACTTTTTCGCTTTAGATTGGCCTTGTAGCGTGTGTCTTTTATATGACAATTCCCTTCCAATAGAAAATACTTAAACTTAATTTTGCAATATTTTATCAATTCTATTCCAAAAAAAAATAATATATTTTAATAGTTCAATCACGTTTTCATTATTTTTTTTTTATAGAATAGAAATGACATTTTTGTAGCAAATCAAAAAAAAATTCTAGTAACAGTGCGGCCGAATCTGATATACCCTCTGATATATATTTGTCGAAAACAAATACATCTGGCGGCATTTGTGGCCTCCCTAAGAAAAACTTAGTTCATATATACAACAACTACAAAATAATAGCGATGAATGTTTTAATTATTAAAAAAAAAGGAGGGCTGGAGCAACTTTTCTCAATTCATAGCAGAAAAAAAGCTAAACTAATCCCAAAAGAGGCAAACAATGTATGACTTCTGTTTGAAAACAGAAGACTGAACTAAATGTACCACCCCCATGAAGGGCATTTCAAAAAGATTTACATAAAATACAGAAAAATACAAAAAAAAAAAAAAAAATGGCAAATCCAAAAACAATGGAGCCATAAACTTTAATATGAAATTGAATTGAAAAAAAAAACAACAAAAAACACTGAACATCTAGAATGCTTGTTTAATAAAACAGCAACAAAAATAATGATATTGTTGTAAGTCATGTATTTAATATTGTATCTAAACGAGTGATTGCTGTCAAGTTTAATGCAAATGCCAGGGTGCAATGTAACCAGCAACATCGTTACAAACAAATTCACAAAAAAAGAACCGCTCTTACAGGCAAACACACACACACACACACACATATGTATGTAAAGCGTTTGGCTGTTAAGCCAGGCAAAAGCATTTCGTTTTGGTTTGCATATAAGAATATGATGAGGTTGGGTATATGACATGCTTGACTGGTTGACTGACTGACTGGCAGTGCCGTATTGCTGGCACACAGGCGCGTTGGCAATGACAATAAAAATTTATATGTGTGTATTTTTGCATTTTTAAACACATGCTTGGCTTGCAACAGCCAACGAAGTCAAACTTATGCATTAGAGAGACAACAGTTTTTAGATCTTTTCGCTTATTTTAATTTGTTTTTTTTTTCGCTTTATTTGTTCAGTATTTCTTTTACTCTGCTCGCAGTGCTTTGTTTTAAGCTTAATTTCAAACGAATGAGTGATTATTGCCGCAAAAAAATTTATATTACTGAAATATACAATATAAGTACTACATACAACACGTGTGGCCTTGTACTGCATATGGCTGTTTATATTCAATGCAACAATGTACAAAAATTAACCCTCAAAAGGTACAAAATCGAATATGAGAACCACAAAATTGGACAACACTTGGATTCTGAAACATTCATGAAAAATCCTCCGATTTAAATTTTCTTAAAAAGTACAGTGTCTAATGAATGTACATTTTCTTAGAAAGTCCCACTTCTTATAAAAGTGTTTTTTTTTTTTTTTTTTGCAAAAAAGAATCTTTTCTTAAAAAGTATGTTTTTAAAAGAGTGTTCCCAAAAGTAACTTTAGCCTGAAAACTATTTTTCCTTAAGCGAGTACTTTTTATTAAGTACCTTTTCTTAACAAGTACATTTTCCTAAAAAATTACAGTGGACGTCCAATAGTACGAATTATATAATGTCAGGCCTTTTCGTAATGTTGGAAAATTACTATTATTTGACTACAGTTTTTTCCTTCTTTTATGTTAAATAAAACACATGCAGATAATTTAATTTATTTTAGTTTTTTATACAAAACAAAAAAAAAAAAAAACGACGCCATTCTTCGCCATCTCGTAAGGCTGAAAGGGGATGATTATCTTCATCATCAAAACCGCTGTCACTTAAACATTTTTCCAGCATTTTTAGCAAATCAGCACAGAGTGTTTCCAATGACATTGCAACCAAAGATATTGCTTCAAACAAATCTGTCCTTTTGAGACATGTTTCAAAATCTTCAGATAAAGCCGTAATTTTCGACAGCAAGCAGCATGTACTTAACCCATTATTTTCAGTCTTTAGATGCCTTGGAGCATTATCGATAAAAAAAAACATTTTTACGAAAACATCTTGGATTTTGGGAACTTCCAATCACAACAGGTTTAAACTTGTTTGTACCCTCAGCATTCGAACAAATTAAAAACATTATTTTCTCCTTCGAGAGTTTCCTGCCAGGTGTAGAATTTTCACCATGATGTACATATGTTTTGTCCCGCAACATTTTCTAAGAAGGTCCGAATTCATCTGCACTAAAAACTACCTCATGAGTACTTCCTTATTGATGAATAGAGCTACAAGTTCTTTAGAAGACAATAGCTTTTCGCCATTACTGGCTAAAAAGTAGAATCCAAAAAAGTTTTTATGAAATTCCAAAATTTTTTAACTGCGTACTCCTCACTTCCATTTCTATTATGTAACGGGATTTTAGTGCACCTGTTGCAGCTAAAAGTTGCGCCTTCTGTTTTCTTATAGTGGCAATGGTGGACTTATATAATCCATACTGGCTACAAAATTTCATATAGAGATTTTCCGCTTTCACTGTCTTTAATAACTTTAAACTTCTTTTGAAAAGAAATTTGCTTTTTTTAACTTCTTTCACTTTGAATATTTTTATGTATCAAATATAGAACACGCGACACTTGCTATCACTATTAAAATTCGTACCAACTGACTATTTGGCAGTTGACGAGAGAAAAAAAGTAAAAATTTCGAAGTAAAATTTAAAACAAGCATATTCTTCCACAAAATATAGTTATTCGTATTATCGAATAGCAAATTTTTTTTTATTCGTACTACAGAACTGCCAAGCAAAAAATTTGCTTTTCGTACTATTGGAAATTCGTGGAAATGAAAGTACGAACTATTGGACATCCACTGTAATATTCGTTAAAAAAAAAGGTCGTACCCCTTTATAAAAAATAGCTTTTCAAAAAAAGAGTACCTTTTCTAAATGTTATTTGTTTAAAGAAATGATTTTCTTAAAAAAATTCAAATTTTCTATATATAAAAAAAGCAATTTTTCTTAAAAAAAAACCTTTTCTTCAAAAAAATACTTTATGCCTTAAAATGCAATTTCCTTGAAAAATTTATCTTTTGGTAAAAAATGTTTTTCTTAAAAAACTGTCTTGTTCCAAGAAACTACATTTTCCAAAAAAAAAAGTACCTTTTCTGAACAAAAAAAAAAAAAAAAAACACATTTTCTTAAAAAAGTACCTATAATAAAAACACGTAACTTTTCCCAAAAAATAACTTTCTTTACAAAAGTTAAGGTACTTGTTAGGTACAACTAACATTTATTAACAACTTATATTTTCTTGAAAAAGTACAATTTATTAACAAAAATTCCGTCCATAAAAAACATCTTCTTTAAAAAATATCTTTTTTTAAAAGTACCTTCTCTCAAAAAGAGCACATTTTCCTAAAGGATCATCTTTTCTTAAAAGAACATATTTTCTAAAAAACTGTCCTTTTTTAGAAAACATTTTTTTAAAACAAGCATCATTTCTTGAGAAAACAAATTTTCGTAAAAAAGTAAATTTTCTTGTAAAAAAGTACTTTTTTCTTAGTAAAAGTACTTTTTTAGTTAACTAGTTCCTAAAAAGTAACTTTTCTAAAAAAAATTTACATTTTCTAAAGGACTTTTTCTAAAAGCATATAATTTTCTTAAAAAAATAAATTTTCATGAAAATGTATAAATTTTACAAGGCACATTTTCATAAGAAAAACCTTACCTTTTCTTAAAAAACTACATTTTCTTAGGAAAGTAATATCCTAAAGAGTTAATTTTCACAAAAATTGCATTTCCCAAAAAAAGTACCTTTCCTTACAAAAGTTCCCTACCTAAAAAGTATATTTTATTAAAAAAAAGTACATTTTCTTAAAAAAGTTAGTTTTCTTGAATAAGTACGATTTAAAAAAAAAATTTTTTGTAAACAATGTAATAGTGAAACAGTACCTGCTCTTCAAAGAGCAATTTTTCTTAAAAAATTACAATTTCCTGAAAAAGTACCTTTTCTTAAAAAAAGTTATTTTTCTTAAAAAAGTACTTTTTCTTAAAAAAATTTTCTTAAAAGTAATTTTCACAAAAAATTACCTTTCCCTAAAAAAGTACTTTTCCATACAAAAGTTCCCTACGTAAAAAGTATATTTTGTTAAAAAAAAGTACCATTTCTTAAAAAAGTTAATTTTCTTGAATAAGTACAATTTCAACAAAAAAAAAATCTTAAAAAATACCATTTCATAAAAAAGTGCCTGCTCTTCAAAGAGCAATTTTTCCTTAAAAACCACAATTTCTTGAAAAAGTAAATATTCTTAAAAAAGTAATTTTTCTTAAAAAAAAAAGTACTTTTTCTTAAAAAAATTTCTTTAAAAGCGAGTTTTCCAAAAAAGGGAACTGTGCTAAAACAAAAACATTTTTCTAAAAAAAAAAAAGTACTTTTTCTAAAAAAAAACTAGCGTTTTCTCAAAAAGAAAATTTTCCTCCAAACTATTTTTAACTTAATTTTTCTCACTTAATAAACTTTCTTAAAAACTTTTTTCGCTTAAAACATACATTGGTTAAAAAGTACCATTTCTTAGAAAGTATATTTTCTTAAAAATTAAAATTTTTATAAAAAGTCAATTTAAAAAAAATCCTTTTAAGCACTTTGTTTGCAAAAAGTACTTTATACAAAGAGAGCACAATTTCTGAAACGTGACCTTTTCTTTAAAGACTATCTTTCCTTTAACAAGTAAGAGTGTTAAATTCGAATGAATCACCAATTGCAGCCTCTGAATTGGTACAAAATGAGTTAAATCTTGTAGATAATTGGTTAAAAAAATGGAACGTTAAAGTAAATACAGAAAAGTCAATTCATATTACATTTACGTTAAGAAAAAATGATTGTCCACCTGTATACTTAAACGGTGCTATTATACCGATAAGTAACAATGTAAAATACCTGGGTCTTCATCTTGATAGAAAACTTACATGGAAGGAACATGTTAAAAAGAAACGTGAGCACTTAAATATAAAAACGAGACGAATGTATTGGCTGTTGGGTCCAAAATCAGAATTAAGTTTAGAAAACAAAGTAACCTTATACAAAACCATTCTTAAGCCAGTTTGGACCTATGGTGTCCAACTTTGGGGGACAACCAGCAATTCAAACATTGAAATTTTGCAGAGATATCAATCAAAAACATTACGGCTATTAACAAATGCACCTTGGTTTATAACTAATAACAATATACACAAGGACCTTAAAATTCCAAAAGTAAAAGATGAAATTAGCAGTTTTAGCGAAAGATACCTTAATAGACTTAGCAATCACCCAAACATATTAGCTATAAATCTTTTAGATGATAGTGATGAAATAAAACGGTTGCAAAGGTTCCATATACTTGACCTACCCTTTAGAAAATAAAATGTAAATATGTAAATAATAGGAGTTTTTGCTTTTAATTTTTCATTTACTGAGTTCATTGGAATTCAGTACCTCCGTTAATTTTAATTATTATAAGATTTGCTTATTATTTTAATTTTTGAAAAATAGATTGCAAATAAAGATGAATTGAAAAAAAAAAAAAAAAAAAAATTCGACTGTAACAGATTTTTGATCTCCACTACATGGTTTTTACGTTTAAATTAATATATGGCTTTATTGCACTATTTATAACAATTTGATATACTTAGTACTTAATTATTACAACAAGCACACTGAATTTTTTAGAGGTGTCTTCATACTTTTCGACATATCTTGGCACAATTATGCCCGATTTAGCCCATTTTCAACAGAAAACTGCTTGAAATAATGGCAAATAACATTGTCATAACCTTACCTAGGTAAACTATTAATTTTGTAAATGACCGTGATTTCAACAGACGGACAGACAGACGAACGGACAGACGGACGGACGGACATCCCTATATCGACTCGAGTTGTTATATGGATAGAGAATATATATACTCGTACTTTATGGGGTATTTTATTGCAAATTAATTTTTTGATGCGTTACAAACGGAGTGACAAACTGATATATTACCATCTGCACGGTGGTGTGGAGGGTATAAAAACTGCATTTTCAAGAAAAGCTTTTTTTTTTTAAAGCACACTTGTAGGAAAATTGCCATTTTCTTAAAACTTTCTTCAATAAAAAAAAATACAATTTCTAAAAAAAAAATGTATTTCTTTAAAAAGTACTTTTCCTTTAATAGTGCCTTAAATAAAAAAAAAACATTTTCTAAAAAAGTGCCTATCTTTACAAAAGTACCTCTCCTAACAGTAAATTTTCTTTAGAGAAGCTACCGTTTCTTAAAAAAGGACACGTGCTTAAATATTCTCTTAAAAAATTCAATTTCCTATAAAAAAAAAATCCTTCTCTTTTAAGAGCACTTTAAAAAAAAGCAATATTCCGTGAAAAAGTACCTTTTCCGTCAAAAGTGAGTTTGGTTAAAAAAGAACATTTTCTTAAAAAATTAATTCTTAAAAAAAGTATTTTATTTTTCAAAAAAAAAAAAAAAAAAAAATAAAAAAGGCATTGCTAAAACAACTACCTTTTTTACAAAAAAAAAAAAATACTTATACTAAAAAAATTCCATTTGTTAAAAAGAACCTTTTCTAAAAAAGAAACTTTTCTTCCAAAATACTTTGGAAGTATTGTATGGAGTAATGTATTATTTTAGAAATAAGCTTTTTTAAAAACTATTCTCCCTTAAAATATTAAATTTTTTTAGAAAAAGTAAGTACCATTTTTAAAAAGTATTTCTTCTAAAAAAAAAATACCTTTTCTTAAAAAGTAAATTTTCTTAAAACTGAACAAATTTAAAAAAAAATAATTTTTTTAAAAAGTTAAAATCTGAAAAAAAAAAATATTTTTAACTACCTTTTCTTCGAAAAGTGCGTTTCTAAAAAGTAAATTTTCTTTAAAAAAAAAAAAAAAAAAAAAAAAAAAAAAAAAAAAAAAACTTCTTAAAAAAGTATATTTTATGAAAAAAGTATATCTGTACTTTTGTAAGTACCCTTTCCTAAAAACATATTTTCTTAAAAAATTTCAGTTCACATAAAACCTTTTCTCAAAAAAAGTACCTTCTCAAAAAAACAGCAATTTGACTTAAAAAAAAACATTTTATTAAAAAAGTACTTTTTGTTAAGAGAAGTACTACTTCTTAAAAAAAGTATTTTTTTTTTTTTAATTTTTTATAAAATTTTATTAAAAAAGTAATTTCTGTTAAGAAAAGTACTTCTTACAAAAAAAAAAGAATTATTTTTTTTCTAAAATAAATACCTTTTCTAAAGTATTTTATAAAAGAGTAACTTTCTGCAAAAAAAAAAATAAGTACCATTTGTTAATAGCTACTTTTTCTTTATGTAGTTTAAGTATTTAAGTATTTTTTTCTTAAAAAAAAGGTTACTCTTCTTCAGAAGAGCTTCTCTTAAGAAAAAATAAATTTTCTTAAAACAGTACCTTTTCTTATAATTGTACCTTTTCTTATAAAAGCACTTTTTCTTTTTTATAAAATTTTATTAAAAAAGTAATTTTTGTTCAGAGAAGTACTTCTTAAAATAAGTATTTTTTTCTAAATTTTTTATAAAATTTTATTGAAAAAGTACTTTTTGCTAAGAAAAGTTCTTTTTAAAAAAATAAATACCTTTTTCTAAGGTATTTTTGAAAAGAGTATTTTTTCTAAAAAAAAAAAAAGTAAGTACCATTTGTTATTAACTACTTTTCCTTAAAAAAAATATTTTTTCTTAAAACTTAGTATATTTTCTTAATATATTTTTGAAAAATTAAATTTTTTTTAAAAAACACAAATTTAAAAATTGTACCTTTGAAGCACTTTTCTTAAAAAAGTACCTATTTAAAAAGAACATTTTTGTGAAACTTACATTTTTAGAAACCAAACATTTTCTAAAAACAAGTAACTTTTCTTTCAAAAATAGTACATTTTCTTTAAAAAAAAAAGGTAACTTCTTCAGAAGCACTTTTCTTAAAAAAAGTAAATTTTCTTAATATAGTACCTTTTCTTACAATAGTACCTTTTCCTATAAAAGCACTTTTTCTTATTTTTTATAAAATTTTTTTAAAAAAGTAATTTTTGTTAAGAGAAGTACTTCTTCTTAAAAAAAAAAGTATTTTTTTTATAGAATTTTATTAAAAAAGTACCTACTTTTTGTTAAGAAAAGTACTTCTTCTTAAAAAAAAGTATTTTTTTTTATAAAGTATTTTTTAAAGGACCATTTGTTAAAAACTACTTTTTCTTAAAAAAATTATTTTTTCTTAAAACTTAGTATATTTTCTTAATATATTTTCGAAAAATTTAAATTTTTTTAAAAAGTACATATTTAAAAATAGTACCTTTTAAGCACCTTTTCATAAAAAAATAATTTTTAAAAAACTACATTTTCGAAAAAACTTACATTTTTAGAAACCGAACATTTTCTAAAAACAATTAACTTACAAAATAGTACTTTTTCTTAAAAAAAAAAAAGGTTACTCTTCTTCAGAAGAGCTTTTCTTAAAATAAGTAAATTTTTTTAAAATAGTACCTTTTCTTACAATAGTACCTTTTCTTATAAAAGCACTTTTTATTTTTCTTTTTTATAAAAGTATTTTTTTTTCTAAATTTTTTATAAAATTTTATAAAAAAAAATTACTTTTTAAGAAAAGTACTTCTTCTTAAAAAAAGTATTTTTTTTTTTTCCTAAAAAAATACCTTTGCCAAAATAGATACCTTTTTCTAAGATATTTTTAAAGGGGTAAGTTTGTATACTTTCTTAATACATTTTCGAGAAATTTAAATTTTTTTAAAAAGTACAATTTTAAAAAAGTAGCTTCTTAAAAAGTACATTTTCGTAAAATCTTACATTTTTAGAAACCGAACATTTTCTAAAAACAAGTAACTTTTCTTACAAAATAGTACTTTTTCTTAAAAACAAATGTAACTTCTTCGGAAGCGCTTTTCTTAAAAAAAGTAAATTTTCTTAAAATAGTACCTTTTCTTACAATAGTACCTTTTCTTCTAAAAGCACTTTTTCTTTTTCTTTTTTATAAAATTTTATTAAAAAAGAACTTTTTGTTACGAAAAGTACCTCTTCTTAAAAAAAAGTTTTTTTTTTCTAAAAAAAGAAATACCTTTTTCTAAAGTATTTTTTAAAGGAGTAACTTTTCTCAGAAAACAAAAGTAAGTACTATTTGTTAAAAACTACTTTTTCTTACAAAAAAGTACATTTTCTAAAAAATTAGTATATTTACTTAATAAATTTTCAAAAATTTTTTAAAAAAGTACAATTTTAAAAAATTACCTTTAAGTACCTTTTCTTAAAAAAGTACCTTTTTAAAAAGTACATTTGCTCAAAAATTTACAATTTTTAGAAACCGAAAATTTTCTTAAAAAAAGTAACTTTTCTTTAAAAAAAAGTACTTTTTCTTAAAAAAAAAAAAAAAGGTTACTCTTCTTCAGAAGCGCTTTTCTTAAAAAAAGTAAATTTTCTTAAAATAGTACCTTTTCTTACAATAGTACCTTTTCTTATAAAAGCACTTTTTCTACGGAAAAGTACCTTTTTTAAAAAAAATTTCTTAAATGCATAATTTTTCTTTCCAAAAAAAGCAATTGTCCTAACAAACTAAATTTTTCTAAAAAGTACATTTTCTTAAAAAGTACCCTTAAAAAAAAATTTTTTTAGAAGACCATCTTTCCCTAAAAAAGTATTTTTTCTTAATTTCAAAAAAAAAGTACCTTTACAAAAGAAAAGCTCTTTTCTTAGAAAAAGTACATTTTCATAAAAGAAAAACTTTCTAAAAAAGTACATTTTCTTAAAATCAAAAAACTTTCCTTGAAAAAGCGCCATCGATCAAAAAGGCGCAGTTTCTTAAAAGACATTTCTTAAAAAAAAAAAGTTAACAAAATATCTTTTTTAAGATGTAGATATTTCTAAAAGGTACCAAATGTTTATGAAAGGGTTAAATTACAGCTTTATCGTTATGATTACGATTTTTTTTAAACTCCATACTTAAGAATAGCTTCTTGCTAAGTAAATATATAAAAAGTATTCTGCCTTAGCCAGTGGGTGGTTTTTTACGATTTATTTTTCTCTTATTTTAAAAAGAATGGTAAAGTTATAAATTAAAAAAAAATATCGCTTTTATATGTTTTATACAAATCTACTGCTTGTATTTGGATAATCTTGTTTTGTTATAATTTTTTATATTTTTCAGTGATTGCCTTTAAGCGTCTGTTATGTTTGTTGTTTTTGTTACATTTGTGTATGCATTGACATAACTTTAACAACAAACTGTTGTCTGTTTGCTGGTTTTTTTTTTTTTTTTTTTTATATAAAATAGAAGAAATTTAAATAAATTGTTTTAAAAAACGAGTTCAAAATCCTCTAGATAATCATAGAACAGAAGACTTGCATGTACTCGTGTACTTGTACTTAATAAAAAAAAAACACATATGAAAAAATAATAAACCACAGCATTAAAAATTTCAATTTTATCACGCATCAAATAAAGAAGAAAAAAAATTGTGTTGTGCATGTGGTGGAGCAAATTATATTATAAATATCACTTTTTTTCCACAAATGAGACAACGAGTATAGAAAATAAAAATAAAAAAAAAACATTCTTGTATAAAAAAGAACATAAAATTAAACCCATCAGTTAAAAATACAATGTTGCTTTTACACTAGACAGAAGACAACGACATATTGGTTACAGTAGCAGTAACAACTTTGTGGTTATACAAAGAAGAACTTGCAACGTATGCATTCGTTGTGTTGTGTAAATAAACAACATACTTCCTGGTGGTATAATATCAAATCAGTATATCCGCAAAGGCCATAAGAGAGAAATTGAAATTACTGCATTTACTAAAAGATTTTGTCCCTGTAGGACCATAATTTGTACCTTTTTCTATCTTTTTTGCACATGATAGAGAAAGCAACAAGACATTTCACAATTCAAAACGGGGTTTTTGATATACAATTTTTGTAAGCACATTAACAAATTCAATAAACGCACACACAGCAGCATTGTATAGTTTTGTGTGTTTTATGTAGTGTTAATAGCAACATTAAATGATTATTACTTTAAAAAAATGTACCAGTGGATACACATATGTAAAGATGATGCACATCTGCAATGAAATACCTTTCAAATGGTGTATTTTTGGTCAAAATCGGTTCATAACTAAAAGCGCACAAGAGGTCACAAGAAATCGCCTTGCCTGCTAATATTATAGATAATAATAATTATGAAAGGGAACCTTCATACTAAATATTCAATACTATGAAACTTTTTATTTTTATAAATTTTATTAATTTTCTTTAAATATTCATAATTCTGAAACTTTTCTTTTATGTATGCCCCAATGAAACAAGCAATACATGACATAAAAACTCAAAATGTTGCTGGTTATATAAAAGGAACTATTCAATAAAAAATTTATCATTCCTCTAAACAAAATGTCTTTCTTTCGAAAACAAACATTTTATAAATTCTCTTAATGAGCACTTTTTCTTAAAGGATCAATAACAAACAATTTTTGGTTATTAAAAAAGTACTTTTTAAGGAAGAAAGTTTTCTTGAAAAAGCACCCTTTGTCAAAAAGTTCATTTTCATGAAAAATTATAAAAAGATTATAAATGCTGGTTCAATATTAGATGTGCTGAGTCCACAACGCTAACGTATGGACAACAAATATGAAAAAATATAAATAGATAAAAAAGGAATGAAAAAAACAAGCAGTATTGGTTAAATATTTATGACTGATTCACTGAACTGCTAATAAGCTGATCTGCTGATTCTGCAACGCATAAAAAAAAAATTTGAATCATAAAATTTTTAAAAAATAAAATATTTAATTTTAATCATAAAATGTTTAATCATAAAATTTTAATCATAAATTTTTTTTTTAATATTTACGGATATTTGATTAAACACACATACCGTCACAAAGATAGTTAAACATAAGGGCCCTGTAAGTTCTACAAAATCAATCAAAGATTGCTAAGTTCGGCTATGCCTAATTTCGGAAACTTATTTAGACTTATTCCACTATTTATGGAAATTTGATTAACTTATTCCTAAATTATTGTAACAACCACACTGAATTTTTAAAATTTTTTCACAGGTGTCTCCATATTTCGGGTCATATCTTGGCACAATGATGCCTGATTCACGCCATTTTCAATAGCAACCTAATCAAAATAATGACAAACAATATTATTCCAAGTTTGCTCAGGTAAGTGGCTTATTTTTAGAATGGACGGGATTTCAGCAGACAGACAGACGGACGTCGGAACAGACGGACATCGCTATATCGAGTTGTACACTAGGGTGGGCGGCCCTTAATAAACGAAGTATTCAAACTTTCGGTCTCACCCCCTAGAAATATGTGAATAGCAAAAAAACTGAGAAATACAAAGAACAGCAACTGGGTGGGGAAATAAAATTGTGCTATATTTTCGAAAACTTCCCCTTATGTGCTCCTAGGGTAAAAGGGAACCAAAATTCAGCAGTATTTGCAAAATATTTGAATTATTTGACTTAATCGTCGTATACTAGCTTGGGGTCATTTGTGGCGCCAAGTCCAAAAGGGTTAATGACGTCAAATTATAAAATCATAATCATCATATTATAAAAATCGGTAAAATATAGCACAATTGTATTTCCCAACCCACAGAAAGGGTTTCTTCTAGTTTACTAGAATAATTTTTTTTTTTTTAAATATGCCAATATACAAAGTTTGGCCTGGGCAAGGAATGGGTTAACGTTGTTCGATTTATTCCATATTTTAAGCATGAAAGGCTTGCACATCTGGTTATTATATTTTAAGCGTCACATCTAAAAATTCAACAGCACTTAAAAAATATTTGAATTTTTTTAATAAATTGTCTTTTATTAGCTTGGGGTCCAAAAGGAATAATGGGGTCATAATATTTGTTTCCGAAACCCTATGCTACTACAATAAAGTGAAACATTTAAAAATAGAAAACTGATAGATTTTTGATACAAAGTATTTAGAAAAAGTATATTTACTGTATATTTCACAGAAAAATTATTTGTCTCGAAATCCGCAAAAAAAAAAAAATTCTTTATAAAAAAAATTCTAGCACAGGAATTTACTTAAAAATTTACACAGTTAATCTCTGACATATGCTTAAAAAAAACTTTAAAGTGGTAGATCCATTTTTCGAAATTATGTTAAAGAAAATTTTTTAAAACTTAAAAAAGGAGTTTTCAAAATTTTATCAAAACATTTTCCATCTTTAGTCTCATTTCGCAAAAGGTTAACGCAGTGGTAATAAAACAATACTTCATATCTGTGGTTTTCTGGAATAACTGCGTATGTCCATTTTTGTCAGTTTTTAGTTAACGATGCCAAATATATTAATTTTTAACGCTCTTTACATGTGTGAGTTTTTTCTTTAAATAACGACGTAACTTAAATGTTTATTAAATTAATTTGCAGCACTATCGACATATGTCAACCTACGTTTGAGCGCTGACAAATTATTTTCTCAGAAAACGACAAATAGCGACATACGTTGTTATTAATGAAAAAAAATGCAAAATAATTTTGGATTATTTTTCAGTTTATAACCACTTATAAAAACTTGTGTGTTTATTTCTGTTATTTTTTGTCACTATTACTCTTGATACGTTGTTATGCTGCCTACAGACGAGGCAACCGGTTGAAGCAATGGTTGTATCAACAATGATATACACGTAGCAACGATTGCCTCAACCAACGAAAAATATCAAAACTTTTTGATATTTCTGGTTAATTGAGGCAACCGTTGCTACGTGTATATCATTGTTGATACAACCATTGCTTCAACCAGTTACCTCGTGTGTAGGCAGCATTATATTCTCATACTAAGTCCCGTTAACTTTTTGTTGACGAACAAAAAAATTAAATTTTCAAGCAACAACAACTTATGTCTACTTGGGTGGTTGCATTGGTGGTTTTCTTTTTCAAAGAAAACGATGTTTGTCGACATAAGTTGTTTTATCTGCACACACTTTAAGTGTAATTTACACATTGTTTTTTCGTCCTTCTCTAGGATCTATTTTATTTATTTATTTATTTATTTAATTCAGCTACAATAAAGCAACAGCTGAGCAATATTTACAAAAATATTTTATAAAAATAATACCGACTTTAAATACAGTTATAAACATAATCATTAGAGTTCAAATATGTCGTTAATCTTCTTTTAATAACATCAACATCATCTGAAGATTTTTGATTCAAAAATTTATATAAAGTATTTACTGCCCATATCTACAGGACTGTTAAATTAAAAGCTTTAAAAACTTTATATCGAGCCCATAATTTCAAATACAACGTTTTTTGGCTCTCCTGGACATTTTGATTTTATGACATACGCGGTTATTCCAGAAAACACAGATATATGAGTACTTATAGTTATAGAGACCAAAAAAATGAAGTCTTTAATCAATTTGTTAAAGTTGAAAAAAAGTTAATCACATTTCATGACCAAGAGTTATTTGGCACAAAAGTGGTCTGGGGCATTTGTTATTTCTTGGCTAGGTTTTAGCTTTTTAAAGAGATAATTTAGTACTGATATCGATTTATATAACAACTAAACGGAAATAGACGAAATTTTTGTAAAATCTGAAAAAAGTCATATTTTACACATATAAACTCTTTTGAAATTTTAAGTCGCGTTGAGGCACCACAAAATTTTTTTTGAATGACCCAAAACTTTGTATTTCTCAGTTTTTTTTTTTTTTTTTTTTTTTTTTTTTTTTTGCTATTCGCGTATTTCTAGGGGGTGACATTTTAAATTCGAACAGTTTTTTTTTTTTTTTTCCTCCATATAATGAAGGGCCACCCTATTGTACACAGTAGTGTGAAAGACAATGGTACACAGTGGTGTGAAGGATATAAAATAATATATTTTTTCAAAAGTACGTATAAAAATTTTTTAGGAAATTGTGTTTCGAATTTTTATAATTGATGTTAACTATTTTAGGGTAAATAAATATTTTCGATTTTAAAAATATGTTTTTTTAACTCTTGTTGTGTAGTTACGCGTCGTAAAGAAAAATGATTGAATGATACCTGAAATTATATCCCGTCTTTGAAAGACGCCATCCTAATTGGACACTAACTATTCCTAGAAATTCCAGATCGTAGTACGTTAAATTTTGTAAACAACTTTATATTCATAATATTAAAAACATATTAAAATAAAATAGTTATTAATAAGTGTTACGTGTATCTACATTTTTTTACTACTCAAAGGACGCCAACTAAACTACGTTATTTATAGTATAAGGGTTGCCATATTGTCCCCACTTTTTGATATTTATGATCAGTATACTCTGGCAAATCATCGTGAATAGATTCACGCTTGAACAACGCTACCAAATTATCAAAACATACTTTGATAGCACTGGACACACAAAATTCAAAGTCCGTCGCCTTTGCGGTTTTCACGGAACTTATCGTAACTAACAATACCCCATTTGGGTGTTGCTAGTTTAGCTACAGTTCGGATTTTATGGTCTCATGTATATTTTGGCTAAAATTTAATTTTCCGAAAAACATACAAGTTTTCTCACGGCTACATCTCGCAACCAATTGAAATTCTATCTTCGGCACAATTGTTGCAATAGACTAGGAAAAAACAAAGTGTAAAACTAACTAACCCGAAAAAACTGCATCAGTGCATTAACATTACAAAAATGTTTAACAATTTTCATTTCTTCTATCTCTTTTTACTATATTATAAAATGGAGATTGTCAATGATTATGCCCTATAACACTATGTTGTCAGGGTATAATCGCTTTGGGCTGATGTTTGTAACTACAAAAAATATTTGACCTAGACCCATCTTTTATTATACCGAACGAATCAGGCTCACTATCTGTGTCAATCTAGCCATATCCGTCCGATCGACTTAAATTGCTATAATATCCAAATTATCAAATAGATCTCGGTCAAACTGGGTTTGTGTATGTTTACTACATCCATTTATCAAAAGTCTAAAATTAAGCCATATAGAACAATTCTTAGTCATAGCCCCAATATGAAGCTGAATCCCGAACTTCACTTAAAGCCAGAGTACAGAAAAAAACCCACACTGAATAAAAACCCGTACATATATTTAAACAAACAGCTCAGACCAACAAACACATATTTTTATTTTGACATCAATTATGTGTGTTTCTAAATTTTGTACGGTGCCGAACACAATCATGACTGTGTTTCGTTTTAATATTTCGTTATGTACAGGAACATGTTTCTATTACGTATTTTTTTGTTCGATCACTCATAAACCACACAGATTCGAGTTTAGCTTTATTTTTAGTTCGTGTTCTTGCATGTGTACTGCTTAAAAAAAAACACAGAACATGTTCTTGAACGGGTACACCTAAAAATTAGACCATTATCGACTCGCTATCGGAAAAATCTGATGCACCCCTATAATAACGACAACTACTGTTTCAACTAAATTTATTTAAAAAATCTAAAATAATTCATTAGCAGTTATAAAAAAATAAAAATAATAATAATAGACAATAATAAAAAAAAAAATTTATATTTTAAATATTTTTTAAAATAATAAAGATAATAAAAATAAAAAATTTTATTTTTTTATAACTCCTAATGAATTATTTTAGATTTTTTTAATAAATTTGGTTGAAACAGTTGTTGTCGTTATTATAGGGGTGTATCAGATTTTTCCGATAGCGAGTGGATAATGTCTTAATTTTTAGATGTACACTTTCAAGAACATGTTCGAATTTTTTAGCAGTACACGTGCAAGAACACGAACTTGAAAAAAAGCTACACTCGAATCTGTGTGGTTTAACAAGAAGAACACGAACTTAGCTGTAATTTAAGTTCGTGTTCTTGCACTTAGCTTTATTTTAAGTTCGTGTTCTTGCACGTGTACTGCTAAGAAATCAGAACATGTTCTTAGCTTTATTTAAGTTCGTGTCCTTGCACGTGTACTGCTAAAAAATCAGAAAATGTTCTTGAATCTGTGTGGTTTATGTGTCTTCGAAACAAAAAATACGTGATAGAAGCATGTTCGTCTACATACTGAAATATTAAAACGAAACACAGTCATGATTGTGTTCGACACCGTACAAAATTTAGAAACACACATAGTCGATATGAAAATAAAAATATGTTTTGGCTGCTTTAGAACACAACATTGTGTGTTTGTTGTGTGTATTTTCTGAACCTTACTTAAATCTCAAATCTTTCAAAATACAAAAATATTGAAATTTTTTCAAATTTGGTTTGCATATGTTTTTGCAAAAAAAAAAAAGATTTCCTAATCAGATATGGCCAGGATCGGTCCATTTTTCGGCCTAGTCTCCATATAAATATAGCACCCGATATAAACTTTTTCATATCCAAAGGCAAACAAATGAATAAAAATGTCGCTCCAATTCGGTTTATGCCTATTTTCTATATCTAATTAGTTGGACCTAAGAGATACGGTCTTTACGCGCATGGTATAGGGTATTGTACAGTCGGTCGAGACCGACGATAAGTTGGCGATAAGTTGATTTCGAGAAATTAATTGGTCTCCATTGGTATCCACCTTTTGATTTTTTCCTGTGGGGCTACGTGAAGCCACTGGTTCGTGCTGACAACCAGCAACAATTGATGCCTTGTAGACCAACACTGTTCATGTTGTTCGTGGCATACGAGCAGCAACGCTCGAAAAGGTAGCCCAAAAGTGAACGTCAAGAATGCGACTAGTCGAGAACAGTGGCCATATACCCCAAATCATTTGCAAATTTTAACGCCATGTATTAATCTCTCTGAACTTTTTGCGAGACTTCAGCAAAGGACCTATGAATTCCCATTGTATCAATGAATTTAACCTTATTCTTCTTCTTCTTCTTCTTTATTTATGGATTCAATCACTTTATATTTTTTGCATGATAACCTTTTCGCATATATTGCTCTTTAAATTTGCCCAAAATGTTTCAATTGGGCTTAGTTGAGGGAATGATTCCTTCGAGCCAGAAAATAATTTCGTCTTATCAGAGGTATTTTTATATAAATCTGCCAGCTAATCCATGTTCATTAATGTACTTTTGATCAACAACAATAAAACTTTTCCCGGGATCTTAGTCTTAATAATATGTTTGTCTTTTTTTTCGAAAGACTGGAAGACTTACAATAATGTATTGAATACCATTCGTTACCTTCAACGGCAAAGTGTATAAACGCCAAACCCTTTGGAGGTTTTGCTATACTGGCCTCGGACGTTCACCCCTACTTGGAATTCCCCCCCCCCCTCCCCCCCAAAATGGCTGTGCCACTGTGTTATTCATTATATGCCACAAAATTTTCATAATTTTTGTTTTAATTTTAACGTTTTTCAAATATATATTCATATAATCTATAATATGACCGATGTTTTGTTCTACCGTTTTATCCCGATTTTGACCAAATGTATACTATTTGAAAGGTATTTTTTTCTAGCCGTTTTGCAGATTTACAGATTTTTAAATTTTTTCCTTTATTTTAAGTAAATTGCATTTAAAGTTGCTACTAAAGCTGCGTTCACACTACGTGTTTTGCTTGTGTTTTTCTTAGTTTCTTAGCACGTGTAATTTGTACACATAGTGTGAACCCTTTCAAACATTGTTTATGTACAACACATTTTGCAAGACATATGTAAATTTTTCAATTATAGCAGGTTCTATTTTGGCAAGACAAACATATGAAAATACAACACTGCTTGTGGCGAAAGAAAAAAAGAGTAAATTATAAAGATTAATATTGAAAGAAAAATAAATTGTTTAATATTAATTAACAATTTAAAAATATATAAAATATATAACTTTATTTTAAACAATAAATTTTTGTAAATTCACAAATTAAATCAGCTGTTGTTTACATTTAGAGGTTATGTCATATGGAAATACATATGTACGTTTGAACGCAAAAATTGTGAATCGTATGTAAAACGCTAATTTTGACACACACACGGAATTACGTATGGATCGTAAAACTGAATTTACATATGGAAAATACACATAGTGTAAACGCACCTTAACACATACATAAACTTATACAATGCTATATGTGTGTTTATTAAATTTGTTAATGTGTTTCTAATAAAAATGAGTCTGTTTTTTGTATTGATTTGTGAATTGGCTATAATTGATTAGCATGCTTTTAGGGTCTTTATTTAATGAAAAAATAAAATTTCCTAGATTTTGCGCTCGAATTTCGAGGGCTGGAATCTGCTAGTTTATAATAAATAAACGTAGAAAAAAAATAATAATTTTGCACTCGAATTTCGAATTCTGGGAAATTTAATTTTTTCATTAAATTTTATTCTTTCCAATAAAATTCATTAAATTTCATTATAAATATTTGTTGAAAACACAGAAGATATATAAATGGGTTTGTTAATAAATAATTTTAAAAGAGCTTAAAGGTATGCTAATCAATTTTAAGCAATTCACAATTCAAAACGGGGTTTTTGATATACAATTTTTGTAAGCAAACAAATTTAATAAACACATACACATCATTGTATAGTTTTATGTGTTTTATCTAGTGTAAATAACAACTTTAAATGATTATAACTCAAAAAAAAAAAAAAAAATGCACCAGAGGGTACAAATCTGTATATATGATGCGCATCTGCAATGATATGCCTTTCAGGTGGTGTACTTTTTGTCAAAATCGGTTGATAACTAAAAGCGTACAAGAGGTCACAAGAAATCGCCTTGCCTCTTAATTTTATTGATAATAATAATTATGAAAGGGTACCTTCATACTAAATATTCAATACCATGAAACTTTTTATTTTTATAAATTATTTTAATTTTCTTTAAATATTCATAATTCTGAAAATTCACTTTTACTTAGATTTTTTAACATTAGCTTTTATATATTCCGAATCCCAAGCGATGGCAAAGAAGAGCTTCGTAAATGTCTACTGGTACAATCTCTAATGATGGGAATTGATAATAAATCTCTACCTTTAAGTATCTGTCTATTGCTATGCTGTCCTTTAACCCTCCTTGCTTCCAAGTAACATCGTTTTTTTTTTTTTTGTATCTACTATAAACTCTCCTTATGTTTATCTTTTCTGTTCAGCCATTTCTCCCCAGTTTACTGCAACATGCTTAGTTGATTTGTCAGTTTCATTTTACGTTTTCGGTTGCTGCATGGCTGGATGTGTCATATTATGAGGTAAACCCTATGCAAATTAAAATTTATGTTGCTATGTACAGCATTTTAAATGTTAATGCACCACCATCTCCCTGCACCAACATATCCCCATCACTAACACGCTGCCACTAACTGCAGCTTTCCTTCTCTGCGAACATAGAAATACTCGTCGTATAATGATTTTAGTCATTTTGCCCTCGCTATTTTTTTTTTTTTTTGTTATTTTTTTATTCAAGTCATTGTACGTTGCACAATTTAGCATTTATATATTTTATTTTTCCTTTTTTTTTTTTAATATGACTCCCCACTGTTTGTCTATGTGTGGCAAGGGATTCCTTTATTTGAGCAATATATTTATTTACAAAGCAATTGCAATAAGTAAAAATCGGATTAGAAATTAATTAATTAATAGTTATTAATAATTTATAATCAATAATATTATTAATTAATATTAAAAATTAATATCAATTCTAATATTAATTTTAATTAATAATTTTAATATTATTTAATATTAATTTTAGTGCATATTTCATGTGTTTTTAGTCGCGATATATGATAAATTTCATATCGGATGAGCTTTTTATATAGCAAATAGGTCCCATAAAAAATAGAATCCGACCATAACCATATTAAATGTTTTAAAAACAAACCTGAATACTCGTAATTTGTTCCCATTTGTGAATGCCTTTATTGTTGTATGATTCACCCTCTGTTTTTGTTTCTCTTTTTCTCTCTCTCTCTCTCTCTATTGTCGCTTTTTTATGCATTTTTATGTTCATTATTAATTTGGCTCCATGTCCTCAATTTTTTTCTTTTTTTTCTTGCAGTTGTTTTTGCTGTACCATTAATACTGTTTGTATTATGGTGCAGCAATTTTATATATTTCTATGCTGCACCCTAGTTTCATTATTTTTTATATTTTTTCCCCCATTTCGCAGAAATAATTTATTAAATTACAAAGTTAGTTTTAAGTAAGTATATCTTTGTTATATTGATTTTAAAAATATATGTATACAATTTATTTAAATGTGTTAAATAAAATTTTATTAATATTTTTGTATTATTTTTTTGTGCCACCAGTTTCGTTTCAAGAAGGAATATATTAAATGTTTTAATTCATGTATATTTCGCTGAACGAAATCGTTACTGACTAAAGTGTTTGAGAGTTTAACTTTAACTTTTGGTCTTAAGTTATTGTAAAGACCCTGTTTTGGCTTACTTCTCACTAAAAAAATTCTAATTTCCCCAATTTTATCACATTTCTAATTACTAGCAGATTCCAGCGCTCGAAATTCGAGTGCAATTTCTAGGCAGCTTTATTTTTTTAACTTAGCTAATTCACAAACCAACACTTTTATGGTTTATTATTATTTTGAATGAAGATAACAAACTCATTAACAAATTCAATAAAACACACATAGCATTGTATAATTTTATGTATGTGTTAGTAGCAACTTTAAATGCAATTTACTCAAAATAAAGGATATTATTTAAAAATCTGTAAAACTGTAAATCTGCAAAACGGCTAAAAAGAAATATCTTTCAAATAATATACCTTTGGTTAAAAACGGGATCAAACGGTAGAACAAAATATCGGTCACAAGAAATCGCCTAGCCTATTAAATATATATATTCACAATAATTTAATATCTCATAGTAAAGAGATCAATTTAATGTCCATACATTTAATAACTACATCGTTTTGATTAAAGGTATTTTTGAGCTGTATGCTCACCAACAATATCTCAGTGAATGTTAGGATATGATGTTTTTCCACCAACATATTGCAATGGTGGTCAAAAAAAAATTGATTCGAAGTAGTTTTTGAATAACCTAAAAAAGCCATTTTAGTTTCCGGTATTTACACTAGTCGTGTCACAAACTATCATTTTTATGGATTTCCACAAATCAAACCCATCTTTGACACCGTTAAATACATAAAGCGATTTTCCACTATCAATTACAAGAACACCTAACTTTACTTCTTTAAATTCGTTTTTGATAACTATAACCTGCACGTCTTCTTCTTCCAATCATCTTCCCATCGAATTGGAGGCACCAATCTTCGTTTTTCTATGTTTTAGCCAGTTTTTTCTTTTTTTTTTTTTTGGCGAATCTCATCACAGCTTTGTGTATGCCTTTTTGTGTTGGGGTGGCAATGGTTATTCCAGACCCAGCAAATTCTTAGCAAATCTTAGCTGCTTTTTTGCTGCTCACGTTAACATTGTTGACCAAAGTTAGATTGAAAAAGTAGTTTAAAAAAAATCCAGTCACACTGAAAAAATTTTAAACACAAGGTTTCTAAAAATTTGGTAAATATTCCTAAAAAAAAAAATGTATATATCTATACACATTAGGGTCACAGCGATTTGTATGAAAAAAAAAATTTTTGGTCAAATTTTGAGGTGTGATTATTGTGACACTGGATCTAAAACTTTAGTGCACAAATTTTGAGCTAAATCGGACAATGCTTTCTGGGCGCGCATTGAGTTCATAGTTCAAATATGAATTTATTTGTAAAAATTATATATGAATTTAACTTTTTACCAAACAAACTATCTACGGCTTTTGGTTACTGATGAGGGTTGGTGACTCTTCCCGAAACAGCTGTATAACCTGTCATGCAGAATATACATAGATCAATTTTTGAAACAAATATGCTAATGCTTTTGCTTTATTTAAAGTAAAAACATTTGATCTTGAGCCTGAACAATTTCAAACTCAATCATTAAATTGATAAAGATCGAAAATAAGATTTTTGATTTTTATAAAAAATAATAAAATTAAAAAAAAACGTTTTTCACAAAAATTTTGATATTAATAATTGCGTTTCAATTAAATTAATTAATAAACCATAATCTAGAGTAAATTATCTTTCTTATAAAACAAAAAACTCTATTATCGGTTAAAAACCAACCAAGTTATATCAAGTTCCCCAGGCAATAAATGCGCCGCAGACCACTTGATTAAGAAAATCGAGCTCAGATTCTGAAAGACATTGAAATAATTTACAACAACAATATTTTAGCATTCTCCTGATCCCAAAATCATCTTATGTAAAGTATTTTGCATCTCTTCTTTTATTATGCCGTTCTAAATTAATGTCAAAACGGTAAGTATTTTTTAGCACTATTTCAAAATCTCCAATTTTACTTTTTCAAAAATTTTGTTCAAGAAATTTTCCGAAATCAATGACTGGACTTTAAGGTCTTATTAGCAAAATATATATGATTAAAAATGCCAAATATTGTAGGTTTCCTGTTCCTAATTTGGCGAGGGCAGCGTTTTTATTTCAGCACTTTTTGAATATAAGCCCTCGATATACTTTTATATGAATATAATAATTCTGAAAAAAAAAAAAAAAATTAAAACTAAGACACATTTTGAGTACCCCACGGGTTAATTTCAGAAAATAAGTCCAGAATATTATTTTTTGGAATTATTAAAATATTATGAAAAAGTTTTATCGAAATTGATCCACAAATATATATTATTTCGATATTTTGTTTTAAAAAAAATAAATGTCCTTAAATTTGACTTTAACCTTAATTTACAGGATTGAGAACTTATATCAAGTAGTATAATATTTTGATAAAAAATATTTTAAATATGAAAACAGCAAAAAGATGTAGCCTAAAAGTTGAAAATGTATGAAAAATCACATTTTTCTTGAAATCCGCTGAAATAAAAATGCTGCCATCGCCAAATTAAGAAGAGGATACATAAAATATTTGGCATTTTTAATCATATATATTTTGTTAATAAGACCTTAAAGTCCAACCGTTGATTTCCCAAAAATATTTTGAACAACATTTTTGAAAAAGTGAAATTGGAGATTTTGAAATAGTGCTAAAAAATACGTACCGTTTTGACATTAATTTAGAACGCCATAACAATAGACGAGATGCAAAATACTTAACATAAGATCATTTCGGGATCAGGAGAATGCAAAAATGTTGTTGTTGCAAATTATTTCAATGTCTTTAAAAATGTGAGCTCGATTTTCTTAATCAAGTGGTCTGCGGCGCATTTATTGCCTGGGGAACTTAATATAACGGGACTGTTTTTCAACCGATAATAGATGTTGTTGTTTTATTAGAAAGATAATTTACCCTAGATTATGGTCTATTAATAAAGTTAATTTAAACGCATTTATTAATATCAAAATTTTTGTGAAAAACGATTTTTTTTTTTTTTTTTTTTTTTATAATTTTTACAAATAAGTTCATATTTGAACTTTGAACTCAATGCGCGTCCAGAAAGCATTGTCCGATTTGGCTTAAATTTTGAGCACTAAAGTTTTAGATCCAGTGTCACAATAATCCGAACCTCATGTCTTGAATTTCCATCCTAAGTCCCGTTAACTTCTTGTTGACGAACAAAAAATCCATTTTTCAAGCAACAACAACTTATGTCTACATGGGTGGTTGCATTGGTAGTTTTCTTTTTCAAAGAAAACGACGTTTGTCGACATAAGTTATTTTATCTGTACACACTTTAAGTGTAATTTACACATTGTTTTTTTCGTCCTTCTCTAGGATCTATTCCTCTGAAGATTTTTGACTCAAAATTTTATATAAAGTATTCATTGCCCATATCTACAGGAGTGTTAAATTAAAATTTCTAAAAACTTTATATCGAGCCCATAACATTTTGATTTTATGACATACGCGGTTATTCTAGAAATCGTACCGAAAACAAAAAATTTTGCTTTAAAATTTACTAATTTCGAACAATAGTGAACGTGTGTATGTTCAAATATATAAAAAAATTTCGCTGAAAACCATTATTTCAAAATATGTTGGAAAGTTTATACTTTTGGGGGAAAAACCAAAAACATTTTTGGTAAAAATTGCAATTTTGTTAACCGCTTCAAAACTTCGACTATAAGATTTTTACCAGTAAACAGTTTGAGATCTGTATATACTTTTGCGATAGTGGTATCTACTACTACATACATAGTTATTTAGAAAAATAAATAATAAAGCCGTTATTTTCAGAAAACAGAACAAATTTAAGTTTTTAAAAACAAACATCTTCTAAACCATAAGCGATAAAAATATAGTATGAACATGTTCCTTGCGAACCATTTCGTGTAGATTTCCAAAAGTGAAAATAATTAAAAATCCGGTTCATATTTGAAAAGGTTACGAGCTCTGCAGCCTTTTTCATCTCGAGATGGTCAAATTTGGCTCGCTGCAGCTCACCCTGTGTTCTAACGGAGTGTCTTCATGTTTAATATTTTGAAAGCATATATCCTTGACTACAATTGCAATGGCCCAAATTGTAATGTTTCAATCTGATCAACAGTATAGAAATTGAATAGTAATACCACTATGTAGGCAGGGTATAATGACTTTGTGCTGATGTTTTTCTTTTTTTTATTTATTAATTAACATTCAGTGGATGTCCCCTACAGATGCAGTGCATTGTGTTGATCTCAGGAAAATAGGTTATGGGAAGGAGGAAAGAGGAGTAGTGTTTGTGGATATTCAACTTAAATTTTATTAGATTACTAGCTGTTTTTACCCGGTCTTGCCCGGGATAAAAAGGCCTTTGACTTGAAAAATGGTTCACTATGCTTACCAGGCGCTGAGTACTTAGTCCCAATTAACAAAGTCCCCAATAAAATGAACTTTCTGCCCAAAAATTTGTATGGGCAGTAAATTCGTTTTTTATTTCAATTAAAAATTTTTTGATTTTTTAATTTAGAAGTTTTTTATAAGATGCTGCAGCAAAAATGCTTCAAAAATAAGCTGCGAAACCGCTTTAAGTTTTTTTTTTTTTCAGTTTATTTATAAACATCAAATATAACGGAATGGTTCGTAAATTAAAGGAATCGGAACTTTTAAAAATTGAATTACTTCATTCAATAAGTGATCATCATTGAGCAGAGACGTCAAATTCAAATTTCAGAAATGAAAGACTAATGCGACGTTTAATATTGTGTCGCAAGGTTTCTTTAAGCAACTGCTTATAGTATATGTATGGCCTATTTTGATCAAGAGGTAATAATTTTACATACGTAGATAAAATTTATCATACGACATTTCACTAAGCTGAGTTCCGCGAGCGAGTCGCGTTCACTTCCGCGCGTTTGGCAGCCACACCCGTGCTGCCGCGCAGTTGTTAACTTATTTTAATCGCCAAAATATATTTTTCAGATCATTGCGATATTTTAGCTGAGCTGTGTTCCGCGAGCGCATCGCGTCCGAATCCGTCGCGTCCGCGCTCCGCGCGCCTCGAGCCGCTTCCTCGCAGCTACTACTCGTGCTGCCGCTTAGTTCTCGCTAACTTATTTTAATTCCTAAAACATATTTTTTAGAGTATTGCGATATTTTAGCTGAGCTGTGTTCCGAGAGCGCATCGCGCCGCGTCGCGTCCGCGCGCCTCGCGCAGCGCGTTTGGCAGCCACACCCGTGCTGCCCCGCAGTTGTTGTCAACTTATTTTAATCGCCAAAATATATTTTTCAGATCATTGCGATATTTTAGCTGAGCTGCGTTCCGCGAGCGCGCGCCTTGCGCCGCTTCTTCGCAGCTCCTAGCCGTGCCTCTGCTTAGTTCTCGTTAACTTATTTTAATTCCTAAAACATTTTTTTAGAGCATTGCGATATTTTAGCTGAGCTGTGTTCCAAGAGCGCCGCTTCCGCGCGTTTGGCAACCACGCCTGTGCTGCCGCGCAGCTGTTGCCAACTTATTTTAATTCTCAAAACATATTTTTCAAATCATTCCGATATTCTAGCTAAACTGTATTCCGCGTGCGCGTAGCTTCCGCGCAACGAAATGATGCTATTGAAAAGAATGCTCATTTTAAATGCATTTATTGTAGGACATATATTGAGAGCAGTATGCAAATGTTCACTAAAATAAATATTTAAAAAAATTCATTAAATAAAAATATCTAAAAATTTAAGAATGAATTTGGGGAGTAAGTTCATTTTTTCTTTCGATTAAAAAAAAAATGGGGAATTTGTTCATTTCTTTTGGGTACCTTTTTTTAAGTTTTGGGAATTTGTTCACCGTGTAGTTATTTCCGTGTAAACCAAATTTCAGAAAAATCCGTTGAAAAGTACAAATTTGTATAGGGAAGAAATATACCACACAACAAAATATGAATTTTATAAGAAAATTGGGCGTAAAAGTAGGCGTGGTCGGTAAAAATCATATGGCGACCTTCCCTGGAATATGTACTCAATTTCGGAGAAAGCGATTGAAAAATAAAAGTTTGTATAGCAATCTAATAAAGAAACAAATAAAAGGAAAAAATAAGTTTTATATACATAGAAGTTGGCGCAAAGTAGGCATGGTCTGTATAGAGATCGTGTGACCAAATTTTAGACATCCCTTGAAAAATAAAAATTTCAATAGTGAACAAATATACCAAAAAACAGAAAATTAATTTTGTATAAAAAGTGGGCGTAGAAGTAGGCGTGGCCGGCAAGAATCATATGGCGACCTCTCTGGAGTACAGAGATCGTGTGTACCAAATTTCAGAGAAATGCGTTAAAAAATAAAAATTTATATAGCGAACAAATATACCAAAAACAGAAAATGAATTGTATACAAAAAGTGGGCGCAGAAGTAGGCGTGGCCAGTAAGAATCATATGTCGACCTTTCCTGGAGTACGGAGATCATGTGTAGCACTATTCAGAGAAATCCGTTAAAAATAATAATTTGTATAGCGAACAAATATACCAAAAAGCAGAAAATGAATTGTATATAAAAAGTGGGCGTAAAAATAGGCGTGGTCGATAAAAAGTATATGCTGACCTTAGATAGAGTACAGGAATCGTGTATACCGAATTTCAGAGAAATCAGTTAACAAATAAAAATTTGTATAGTGAACAAATATGAATAAAACAGAAAATGAATTTTACATAAAAAGTGGGCGTAAAAGTAGGCGTGGCCAGTAAAAAGTATATGGCGACCTTACCTGGGGTATAGAGATCGTGTGTACAAAATTTCAGGAAAATCCGTTGAAAAATAAAAATTTGTATAGCGGTCAAACAAACAAACAAACAAATAAACAAACAAACAAACAGAAAATGAATTTTATATATATAGATAACTGTGAATAAAGACCTCTGCGGCTGTCAGGAAAGGGCTCTACGGCTAGTTCGACTGATAAGCGAATTCTCTCTGTAATGCGATTAACTGGACACTAGACTACAAACGGATGTCATCTACTAGAGAAGCGGGTAGAGCGAACCGAAACTCGGGCACCCGAAATAAGTTCACCAATCTAAGAAGAATATTTCCCATGGTAGTATCTACAGAACAGTGCTATACAACTCACATTCCGACGATGTTCCAATGAGTCAATAGAGTTGAATATCCTAGTGTCATTGATGAGTATCAACGCCCTCCTTTGCAACGGTCCAGTAGCACTAAAATAGACTTTGAAGCTCCTGCCCATTTATGGGAGTTATATTCCATTTTCGGTCGGATGTTAGCGGTATAAATTTTAAGGAGATCAAAGGGAGTGAAGAAATTTTTGCACCGTTTTGGAAGACCAAGACACTTGACAGCTTCTTTCGACACTTGAAAAACATGCTCGTTTCAACGAACATCACATTGAATTCCCATGCCTAGAATATCAAGAGTATCCGATTCCTCAATATCGATACCACCCATATATACAGATGACATTGTTGAATCCATGGCCCTATGGGTCAACATACAACAATGAGCCTTAAGCACATTAAAATCAACCCTATACGCTCTACCCCACTCGGAGATTGCTGGCAGGTTTTGATAGAGTGTCATCCATTGTCCGCCTTTTGCTCCCAACCTCCAAGAGGCTTGGCCTACAAAGAGAGTATAGAATTAAAAGTTCAACCACGAAGGTCGGTCAGAACGATATGGAAAAGAGAGGGAGAGGGAACCTTGGGGTACCCCTGAATTAAGCTGAAACTCGCTACATGAGACAACATCAA
This sequence comes from Cordilura impudica, assembly GCA_963682025.1. Lineage (NCBI taxonomy): Eukaryota > Metazoa > Arthropoda > Insecta > Diptera > Scathophagidae > Cordilura > Cordilura impudica. The sequence goes on along the minus strand of OY821518.1, from coordinate 41,677,015 downwards.
TAACAACACGTATTGTTCGGTCTCTGAGAAAACTCGATATAAATCGAGAGAAGTCATTACCGGCGCCAAATGTAATAAGCTTTGATATCAATGCACCGTACCACACATGATCGAATGCCTTGGTAATATCCAGAGCAACCACAGTGACGCACAGTCACTCACAGTCACGGAGTGATTTACACCCCATTTCCCCTCATCAATTTGAAACTTGTTCCACAGACTTGTTATGACCAAAAATTAATATTAATGTAGTCACGCAAAGTCACGCACAGTCACGGTGAGATTTAAAACTCATATGCATAAGGAAAGAAAGAGTTTTTTGATTTACATTATTATACAGATCGAAACAGAATCACTTTCTGAGTCGATTTAGCAATGGCCGTCCGTTCGTTTGTCCATCTGGGTGTCCATGTAAACCTTGTAATCAAACTACAGGTCGCAAATTTGAACATATATTTTGATGAAATTTAGTGTATATAGTTATATCGGCCATAGGTTGAATTACAATTGAAATTGGTGAAAATCGGTTCATGTTCAGACCTAGTTTACATATAAATAACCCCTATGAAATCGACTTAAATTGTCATAATATCCAAATTATCATATAGATTTCTGTCAACTTGGGTTTGTGTAAGTTTATTACATCAATTTATCAGTAGTCCTAACATATACCCTATAGGACAATTCCGTAGTCATAACCCCTATATGAAGCTGATTCCCGATCTTTACTTAAATCTATCAAAAAAATAAAAAATAAATATTGTTAGTATATGTTTTTGCAAAAAAAAAAAAAAAACAAAATAAGAGGCCTTACCAAATATAGTCAGGATCGGTCCATTTTTCGGCATAGTCCCGATGCGATGGCAAAAAAATTAATAATGCCACTCAAATTCGGTTTATGCTTATTTTCTATATCTAATTAGTTAGACCTAAGAGATGGGTCTCTAAATGCATCGTATAGAGTATCGTATATAACAAAGTTATTAGCGAAAGAAATTTATTTAAATTAAGGCAAAAACCGAACTCCATTTGTTATGATTATCACAAAATAGTATGAAGGACACTTATTGTAACTAAGAAGATAACATGTGCCAGGAATCGAACCCATCACCAGAATTTTTTATGGGTATGTATTCCATGAGTCTGGTGTATTTTTTTAATTTTTCTAAAATATTAATATTTCTTGGTTAATCTCTTTAAACAATTCCAGACTGCTGGAATTGTTAGTTAGTCTGAAGAAAAAAAATTGAATAATAGATTAGGCGTTTTTAAAATTATACACAGATTTGAAAGTCTTGCACTTTTCTTTAAAAATTTTTCTTTGAATGCAATTTCAAATACGAGATATATAATTTCTTAAAACATCGACAACAATGTTATACAAATTGCACAAAGCTTTGACAGAAACTAATAACAAAATTTTTTTTAATTAACAAAACTATACGACTACTCGTACCTTCTTTGATGTCAAACATAAAATATTTTTGAAAAAAAAAAAAACTTATGTATTCGTTTTTGTAAGTGACAGCACTTTGTGTCAACAACCTCATTTACGAATACACAAACAACCACACCTCCACTTTGTAGCTCTGTGTATAATTTTCTATTTATTTTTTTTTTTTTTATTTTTTTTTTTTAATACACTAAGAGAAATGCAAAAAAAAACAACAAATCCACTCATAAACGCATAATAATTGGCTTTGCTTACAACAAAGTTGGCCTTTTTCTGTGTAAATCACAAAACGGCAAATATTTGTATGTTGGCTTCCGTTATGAAATGAAAATATGAAAAGTCTGCCTTTGGTAATATTATGGAAAAGTAAGGATTGAAATAAAATTTTATTAAATATGTATGTATGTATGTGACTTTAAGGCAAAACAAATAATTTTTGATTGATGTTCGATTGATGCCGACAAATAAATAAATTTTTTGATGCGACTACAAAATTTGGCAAAATTACAAAAAGTTTTTTGAAATAAAATATTTATTGTTCTAAATAAACCCAACAATTGAAAGCGGCTGAAACCTTTTAGGAGGGAAAACGAAAATTAATTTTTTGATCAAATCAATTTTTGAGGTGCAAATAAGCTTTTGGGTTTTTTACACCTTTTACTACAATTGTTCTTCACGTAATAAAATTTAATTTCTTGAAAACAGTTTAGTTTTAAGATGTGACTACAAAATTTTTAATATTATAAAAAAAAATTCGAAATGAAAAAGAAATTGCTACGAAACTTTTTAGAAGAGAACAGAAAATTTTTTAGGTGAAAATAAAAATTTTAGGTGAAAAAATTATTTAGAGGTGAAAAAATATTTTCGACGTATAATCTAAAAATTAAAACATCATCTTTCAAGTGAAAATCTGATCACCTCATTATTATCTTATTTTCACGATGCAAAATTTAGTTTGTCGAACTGATTGGTTTTTTTGTGTAAACATCTATACGCGCAGGGTGGTAAATTTCTACTTCACAATACAACCACAAAAACAGCGTAACAGTCGTAAGACAAAATCGGTGTGACTTATGATTGTATTGGTGAAAAAATGATGATACGTTGTTATAACCTGTTTGAAAATTTAAAAAAAAAAAAATAAATAAATACTGAAAAATAAAAAATAAAAAAATTTAAAATGAAAAATGAAAAATTAAAAAAGAAAAATAAAAATTGAAAAATGAAAAATAAAAACTGAAAAATTAATAATATAAAATGAAAAATAAAAATGAAAAACAAAAAATGGGAAATGAAAAACGAAAAATTAAAAATGAAAAATAAAAAATAAAAAATTAAAAATAAAAAATGAGAAATAAAAACTGAAAAAAGAAAAATTAAAACTAAAAAATTGAATAATGAAAAATAAAAAATGGAAATGAAAAACGAAAAATTAAAAATACAAAATAAAAAATTAATAATATAAAATGAAAAATAAAAAATGGGAAATGAAAAACGAAAAATTAAAAATAGAAAATAAAAAATTAAAATGAAAAATGAAAAATGATAATTAAAAATGAAAAATAAAACTGAAAAAATAAAATGAAAAATCAAAACTGAATAATGAAAAATAAAAAGTGAAAAACGAAAAACGAAAAATAAAAAATAAAAATGAGAAATAAAAAATAAAAAATCAAAAATGAAAAACGAAAAATTAAAAATGAAAAATAAAAAAAGAAAAATAAAAAATAAAAAATGAAAAATTAAAACTGAAAAATGATATATGAAATATAAAAAAAAATTAAAAAGGAAATATGAAAAATAAAAATAAAAAACGAAAAATAAAAAACTTAAAAATTAAAAATGAAAAATCAAAGTGAAAAATTAAAGAAAAAATGAGATATGAAAAACGACAAATTAAAAATAAAAAGTATAAAAAGAAAAATGAAAAATTAAAATTAAAAATGATAAATAAAAATAGAAAAATAAAAAATGTAAATGAAAAACGAAAAATGAGAAATAAAAACCGGAAAATGAAAAAATTAAATATAAAAAAGAAAAATAAAAAATTAAAATCAACTACGAAAAACGAAAAATTAAAAATGAAAAAAGAAAAAATGAAAAATGAAAAATAAACACTGGAAAATGTAAAATAAAATATAAAAAATGAAAAAAAAATGAAAAATAAAAAATTAAATATTAAAAATGAAAAATAAAAATTGAAAAATTAAAAATGAAAAAAGAAAAATAAAAAATAAAAAACTAAATATGGAAACTGAAAAAATGAAAAATAAAAACTGAAAAATAAAAAATTTAAAATTAAGAATAAAAACCGGAAAATTAAAAAAATTAAAAATAAAAAACAAAAATGAAAATTAAAAATTAAAAATGAAAAAATATAAGCTGAAAAATAAAAAATAAAATATAAAAAATAAAGAAATTAAAAATGAAAAATATAAAATTAAAAATTAAAAATAAAAAAGAAAAAGAAAAAACGAAACACGAAAAATGAAAAACGAAAAATAAAAAATGAAAAATTAAAAATGAAAATTTAAAAATTAAAATGAAAAATTAAAAATAAAAAATGAAAAATGAAAATTAAAAAATAAGAAATGAAAATTTAAAAATTAAAAATAAAAAAATAAAAATAAAAACAGAAAAATTAAATATTAAAAATAAAAACTGAAAAATGAAAAATAAAAACTGAAAAATGAAAAATGAAAAATATAAAATGAAATATGAGAAATAAAAATGAAAAATGAAAAATAAAATAAGAAAAATAAAAAATGAAAAACGAAAAATAAAAAATGAAAAACCAAATGAAAAATATAAAATGAGAAAAGAAAAACGAAAAACTAAAAATTAAAAATAAAAAATTAAAAATAAAAAATACAAAAAGAAAAATAAAAAATTAAAAATGATAAATAAAAAAAGAGAAATAAAAAACGAAAAACGAAAAAATAAAAATGAAAATATAAAGAATAAACTCTGAGAAATGAAAAAAATAAGGAAAAATTAAAAATAAAATATTAAAAATAAAAAAAAGAAAAATCAAAAATGAAAAATGAAAAATGAAAAACGATAATCAAAATGAAAAATAAAAATAAAAACGAAAAATGAAAAATAAAAAATGAGAAATGAAAAACGAAAAATTAAAAATGAAAATTAAAAATGAAAAATAAAAAATGGAAAAAATTAAAAATGAAAAGTAAAAAACACAAAATGTAAAATGAAAAATTAAAAATGATAAATAAAAAAAGAAAAATAAAAAATTAGAAATGAAAAACGAAAAACGAAAAATAAAGACTGAAAAATTAAAAAATAAAAAAATGAAAAATGAAACATAAAAAATAAAAAAAGAAAAATAAAAAATTAAAAATTAAAAACGAAAAATTAAAAATGAAAAATGAAAAATAAAAAATTAAAAATGAAAAAGAAAAAAAAAGAAAAAATTAAAATTAAAACTTGAAAAATAAAAACTGAAAAATGAAAAATAAAAATGAAAAATAAAAACGAAAAATGAAATATGAAAAATAAAAAATAAAAAATGAAAAATGAAAAATTAAAAAAGAAAAATAAATAATAAAAAATTAAAAATGAAAAATGAAAAAAGAAAAATAAAAAATTAAAAATACAATATAAAAAATGAAAAATAAAAAATAAAAAACGAAAAATGAAAATTGAAAAATAAAAATGAAAAATAAAAAATGGAAAACGAAAAACGAAAAACGTCTTAGATGACGCTTTCTGTTTGATTTTAAAAAAGTGTTATAAAAAATGAAAAATTAAAAGTAAAAAACACAAAATATAAAATGAAAAATTAAAAATGATAAATAAAAAAAGAAAAATAAAAAATTAAAAACGAAAAACGAAAAACGAAAAATAAAGACTGAAAAATTAAAAAATAAAAAAATGAAAAATGAAACATAAAAAATAAAAAAAGAAAAATTAAAAATTAAAAACGAAAAATTAAAAATGAAAAATGAAAAATAAACAATGAAAAATAAAAAATTAAAAATTAAAATTCAAAAAATAAAAATACAAAATGAAAAATGAAAAACGAAAAATAAAAAATGAAAAATAAAAAGAAAAAAAAATAAAAAATTAAAATTAAAACTTGAAAAATAAAAACTGAAAAATGAAAAATAAAAATGAAAAATAAAAACGAAAAATGTAAAATTAAAAAAGAAAAATAAATAATAAAAAATGAAAAATAAAAAATACAATATAAAAAATGAAAAATAAAAAATAAAAAACGAAAAATGAAAATTGAAAAATAAAAATGAAATATAAAAAATGGAAAACGAAAAACGAAAAACGTCATAGATGACGCTTTCTGTTTGATTTTAAAAAGGTGTTATAAAAAAATCTTTAATTTCTAGATGTTTACTTACACATCTCCCCTGTGATCGGATTCACATAATTTTTTTAAGTTTTCTTATTTGAGGGAAAAAAAAATTTTTCACGCATAAATTTTATTCACTTTTGGAGATGAAAAAATTTTTTGAAGGTGATTATATCGTTAATTTTTGTTTTTGGTTTGTCATTTTTGTTGATAATGAATTATTTCATATTTTTTGCTAGATGCTTCTGATTTATTGATTTATTTATTTTATTTTTTTTTTTTTTTTATCTAGAAATCTCTATATATTTTCATTTATAACTTTTGAGTCAAAAGACCATTTTTTCTAATTTTTAATACTCCACTGCTCAGGACATATAGAAACTGAAAATTCCTCTAACTAAAAATTGTTGATCGTAAACTCTTTTCCCCGGTTTCACTATCTGGACAAAATTCAAAAATTTTTGCTTATTTCAAACTCTTTCTTTTAACTCATACGCTCTGTCTATCTGTATGCCATGGGGCAACCTCATTCCTCCTATCCAATTGATCTGAAACTTGGCCCATAGTCTTGCTGTGATTATAGATTAATTTTGGGGTAGTCAACCACAGTCACTCATAATCGTCACGCAGATTCACGGAGTGCTTTAAAACTTATTTTCCATCATCCGACCGATCTGAAACTTGGTCTATAAACTTGCCGTGAAAAAATATTATCTTTGACATAGTCACGCACAGTCACGGAGAGATTAAAACCTCACTTCTCGCCATCCGACCGATCTGAAGCTTTGTCCATAGAATTGTTATCGCCAAAGATTAATTTTAAGATAGTCACACACAGTGACGCATATTCACGCACAGTCACGGAATGATTTAAACTCCATTTCCCCTCGTCTAATCAATCTGAAACTTGGTCCATAGACATGTTTTGACCAAAGATTAATTTTAAAATAGTCACGCAAAGTCACGCACAGTCACGGAGAGATTCAAAACTCATATGCATAAGGAAAGAAAAAGTTTTAATAAAAACTTAGTTTTTATGGGATAGATTATTTAGAGTTTTCTTAACAACAAAATTTTTCAAATTATTGCCAGGCATAATAAATTTTAAACGGAGGAAATCATCATCACTTTAATGTTTGAATAACCTGTTTTTATTTTTTGTAACTAATCATAGACCAGACATAAAAATAATTAAGTTTGAAAAAATATTACATGCAAAAATGATTTTGGCTGTTACCAAGTACATATTCACTGCGTTATTAAAAAAAAATAAAATTAAAACCTAAGCGTAGTCATTAAACTCTGATGTCTGCTGACTAAGTCAATATAGTTTTAACAAAAACTAAGCGACTACACAGTTAAACAAATAACTCATTTATATAAAAAAAAAAATATATAATTTATTTATATTTTAAGTATGAACGAAAAACTAGTTTTAAAAATAAGTTAGACTGCAGCTAGTCAGATGTGACCACACATCACAGTACAACATATTTAAAGAACAATTAATGATGTCAGATATTTAATTTACTTCTATTATAAAAAGCATAAGTGTTTTATTTATTTTTAAATTGCGGTGTTCCTTAGTCACAAATTAGATATATTTCAGCCAAGCAACTAACACTATCTCTATAGTGAGTATAGTGTATTTTGCTTAACATATCTGAAGCCAGATTTAAAAAAAAAATCAGAACGAAACTCAGTATGGTTCAAAGTAGCAAGGCACGGAACGGCTTAAAACCCGAAAGAATCAGAAGTCTTACAAATGCAAAATAAAGTCTTAAAAACTAGATCCAGAAAGTTGTAAAAACTTTTGTGGAAGAAAAATGTTTGTGTTGTTATGGAAGACGGAACGTATTTCTAAGCAGACTTCCGCATGCTTCGTGGTTCTCAATATTCTACTGCTTTTGAAGGAGAAATAGTTTCAGATTGGGATATTTCTATAGGCATTGAAAAGTTTAAATTAAAAAAGATATTGGTCTCAAATGTAAGCACAATTCAAGAAGAGTACGCAGACTCCAATAATATAGGAGATTCTGAAAGGCAACGGAGCAACGCTTGCAAGGCGATTTTTTGTGATCAATATAAAAATTGTAGTTACTAACCGATTTTGACCAAACATAACTCATTTGAACGATATTTCTTCTTAGCTTTCCATCAGATTTATCGATTTGCACAGTCTGGAATATTTTTTTGGAGTGATGCTCATTTAAAGTTGCTACTAACAGATATACAATACACATACTGTGTGTGGATTTATTATATATATCAAAAGCCCTGTGTTGAACCGTGAATTAGTTAAAATTGATAAGTATACTTTTAGGCTTATTTAAAATTATTAATTAACGAACCCAATTGTATATAAATAGCAGATTCCAGCGCTCGAAATTCGAGTGCAATTTCTAGGCAACTTTAAACTTAGCCAATTCACAAACCAACACGTTTTTGATTTATTATTATTGTGAATGAAGATAACAAACTCATTAACAAATTTAATAAAACACACATAGCATATGTGTAATTTTATGTATGTGTTAGTAGCAACTTTAAATGCAATTTACTCAGAATAAAGGAAAAAATTTAAAAATCTGTAAATCTGCAAAACGGCTAAAAATAAATACCTTTCAAATAATGTACGTTTGTTCAAAATCGGGATAAAACGATAGAACAAAACATTGGTCACAAGAAATCGCCTGGCCTATTAATATTATAGATTCTGTGTGTTCAACAAATAATTATAATGACATTTAATAAATTTTACTTAAATTGGCTAAAATTGAATAGCATAGCCTTAGGGTCTTATAAAATTATTATATGAAAAAATAGTTAGCTAGTTTAAAATAATATCTGGACTTATTGCAACATATGTAAACAAAATATATGAAAAAGTAAACAATTTGATAAACTTAATACTAAATGATTACAACAAACATACTGAATTTTTAGCATTTTCTATAGGTGTCCCCATATTTTATGTCATATCTTAGTACAATGATGTCCGATTTACGACAGTTTTGATACCGACCTGCTCGAAATATCGGCAAACAATATTATCCTAACTGTGCCCAGGAAAATTGTTTATTTTGTGAATGAGCGTGATTTCAACAGACAGACAGACGGACATTGCTATATCGACTCGATTTTTTACAAGGATCAAGACTATATATATAATTTATGGGGTCCTAAATCAATTTTCGATGAGTTACAGACGGAATGATAAACTGATATATACCTTCTGCACAGTGGTATGGAAGGTATAATAACAATATCAAAAAAAACATTCGACAAAAGTTGAGAGCTGAGAATATAAACACGAGAATATAATTGATAGTATTTTTGTATAGATATATTTTATGATTTCGTTTTAGGAAATTACGTAAAAAAAAAATTATATGATATTTAAAATTCTACGAATTTGAAACAAAACATTTCTTATAAGTCGTTTGTTATTGAAAATAAGAATAATCAGTCAACGGATTTAAAATTTCGTGTGAATATGTCAACAGACATAAAATATAAACTATTCAATTGGATGTCATTTTATGGAATAAAATTTTTTTTTGTCATATTTCCTAACAGAAGGGTGGATTAATCCTAAAAATTTAACCTCCCTCACAAATTTTTTTTCTCCCAAAAAAATTTTTTTGTTCAAATTCTGTTTTCAATTATATCTTTTAACAAAAAAATTTTTTAGCTCAATTTCTTTAAGACAAAATTTTCAATATGCTACACGCACTGAGTTGATTTATTTCCCCATATATACGAAAATTTGTGTTCGCCGATAGTCTGTGTCTAGCAGAAGGGTCACTGAAAGTACTATAAAAGCGCTTATGGCAAGTATTCCTGAAAAGTTTTAAGTTTTCATTCAAAAAATTAATTTTTTTAAAATAATATAAATATGCGGATCTTACTTAGATTCTAGATCTAAATAGATTCTAGATCTTACTAAGATTGGCATTACTTTTTGCATTTTTTTTTTTTCAAATCCGTAATTTCGTGTAAAATAATTTAAAATAAATTCAGACACTGTGTCACAAGTTCTGGGTCCTGGTGGTGGGGATGGATGACTTTTTTACTGAGAGTTAGAGTAGTAAAACCCTCAAAACATTTGTCACAGGGTGGGTGTAGTCTTATTTGATGGCATTCTTTTGGCCAAGACCTTATGTGAAACAACATATTAACTCTATATCTGACATTCCATTTTATAAGAAAACTAGGCGTAACCCGATGCGCTTCATTATACGTATCGTAATGAAATAAAAAATTGGGAATACATTTTGTAGAAAACTATTTTATTTGTTTTTGACGATTTTTGATTTTGTCGATTTTTGTTTTTTGCGATTTTCGATTTTAGCGATTTTTTTAATTCGTGATTTACGGTTTTTTCGATCACATCTATAATATTAATAGGAAAGGCGATTTCTTGTGGCCGCTGATTTGTTCCATAGTTTTCTCCCTATTTTGAGAAAACGTATCTTATTTGAAATGTATTTCTTCTTAGCTGTCCTCCAGATTTACAGATTTTAAAATTTTAAAATTTTTTGGAAGCAAAATGCATTTAAAGTTGCTACTAACACATACAAAAATTCTCCAATGCTATATGTGTGTTTGTTAATTTCCTAAAATTTGCACCCGAATTCCGAGAGCTGGGATCTGCTAGTTGTTAATTAATGTACTCGTCAAAAGTTTCAACACTGCTATTTTCATAGCACATCATATATTTTGTATAGGAGGTGCCACGTCTATTTGTCCATTTTTGCAAGCAAAGTCCCAAGGCTTTTTGTACAATAGTACTCCAGTTACATGATATTATATGGACACAAAGTCCCAAGGCTTTCATTATTATACTACTCCAATTACATGATATTAAATACTTACTTTTTATGGTGGGCACCACGCCTATTCGTCAGATCCCGCTCATTTTTTCGCTACTCTTCAAATAAGTTTAATATGTACATGTACAATAGGGTGGCCCTTAATTGAAAAAAGTGTTCAAAATCTTGGTCTCACCCACCTAGAGATATGCGAATAGTAAAAAACTAAGAAAAACAAAGTTTTGGGTAAATCAAAAAAAAAATTTAGGGGTGCCTCAAAGCGACTGAAAATTACAAGTGTGTTTATATGGGGATAATATGACTTTTTTCAGATTTTTCGAAAATTTCGTTCTATAGTTTAACTTTTTCGACAAGTTGTTATATGAATCGATTTCAGTACTAAGTTATCTCTTCAAAGAGCTATATAACTTTAAAATCGAATAAAACCTAGCCAAGAAATAACAAATGCCCCAGATCACTTTTATGCCAAAAAAAAACTCTTGGTCATGGAATCTGATGAACATTTTTTCAACTTTAACAAATTGATTAAAGACATAAATTTTTTTTGTCTCCATACTTATAAGTACTCAGATGTGAAGTATTGTTTTATTACCACGTTGCTAATCTCTTGCGAAATGAGACCAAAGATGCACAATTTTTTTGATAAAATTTTGAAAACTCGTTTTTTAAGTTTAGAAAAATTTTCTTTCACAAAATTTCAAAAAATGGATCTAGCACTTCAAAGTTTTGATTCATATCTGTTAGAGATTAACTGTGTGAATTTTAAATTAAATTCCTCTCCCAGAATTTTTTTATAAAGAATTCTTTTTGGCGGATTTCGAGAAAAAGAATTTTTCTGTGAAATATTCATTAAATGCACTCTTTCCAAATACTTTGTATCAAAAATTTATCAGTTTTCTACTTTTAAATGTTATATTTTACCTTAATAGCCTAGGGTTTCGGACAAAAATTATATGACCCAATTATCCCTTTTGAACTTCGGGTCTCATATGACCCCAAGGTAAAAAAAGACAATTTATACAAAAAAAATCAAATATTTTGTGAGTGCTGTTGAATTTTTAGATGTGGCGCTTAGAATATAATAACCAAATGTCTTCCATAATAAAAATTTGGAAGAAATCGAACAACGTTAACCCATTTCTTGCCGAGGCCAAGCTATGAATTTTGGCATATTTAAATAAATTAATTGTTCTAGTAAATTAGATGAAACAGTTACTATGGATTGGGAAATAAAATTGTGCTATATTTTACCGATTTTTATAATTTGATGATTATGATTATTATTTGGACTTGTCGGCACAAATGACCCCAAGCTAGTATAGGACGATTACGTCAAAAAATTCAAGTATTTTGCGATTACTTCTAAATTTTTGATCATTTTAATCCTAGGAGCACATAATGGTAAGTTTTCGTAAAACATAGCATAAATTTATTTCCCAACCCATAGTACGGGTTTCATCTAGTTTACTGGAACAATTAATTTTTTTTTATTATGCCAAAATACAAAGTATGGCCTCGGCAAGTAATGGGTTAACGTTATTCCATTTATTCCAAACTTTTAGCATGTAAGATCTGCTTATTTGGTTATTATATTTTAAGCGTCACATCTAAAAATTCAGCAGCACCTACAAAATATTTGAATATTTTGAATAAATTGACTTTATTACCTTGGGGTTATATGAGACCCCACGTCCAAAAGGGATAATGTGGTCAAATAATTTTTTTCCGAAACCCTTGGCTACTAAGATAAAATATAACATTTAAAAGTAGAAAACTGATAAATTTTTGATACAAGGTATTTAGAAAGAGTACATCTACTGAATATTTCACAAAAAACTCTTTTTTCCCGAAATCCGCAAAAAAAAAAATAACTTGTAAAAAAAATTCTAGCACAGGAATTTACTAAAAAACTTACACCGTTAATCTCTAACATATGCTTAACAAAACTTTAAAGTGGTAAATCCATTTTTTTAAACTATGTTAAAGAAAATTTTTTAAAACTTAAAAAAGGAGTTTTCAAAATTTTATCAAAAAAATTTTCCATCTTTGGTCTCATTTCGCAATAGGTAAAAAACGTGGTAATGAAACAATACTTTATGTCTCAATGCTCCTAGGTATAGAGACCACTAACAAAATTATGGCTTTAATTAGTTTGTTAAGTTGAAAAAATTTCTGTCAAATATCGCGACGTAGTTTTTTTTTTTGGCACAAAAGTGGTCTGGCATTTGCTATTTCTTGGCGAGCTTTTATTCGATTTTGAAGTTATATAGCTATTTAAAGCGATAAGTTAGTATTGATATCGATTCATGTAACAAATTGTCAAAAAAAATTAAACAATAGAACGAAATTTTCGTAAAATCTGAAAAAAAGTCATATTTTCCCCCATATTTCAGTCGTGTTGAGGCATCTCTAAATTTTTTTTATTTACATAAAACTTTGTATTACTCAGTTTTTTTTTTTTTTTTTTTTTTGCTATATATTTCTATTGGGTGAGACCGAGAGTTTGAACGCTTTTTTTTATTAAAGGCCACCCTAATATACATGTACATAGTTTCAGAACTCTGGCTGTCGTAGAACTCCAAATATAATATGTTAAAATTATATAAAAAACCAAAAAAAAAAATATATATAGCCTATTGTTCCTTCCGGATATTAAGTGACCTACAGTGGTGTACCCTCCTATAAACGGCAAACAAACAAATAGACAAAACTCCATTTTTATATATAAGATTAAAAAAGTTTACTAACTCGAGTGTTTCTCGGGCCAAAATATGGCTTTTGAACGAATAACAATTCACAACGGGCATTCTAGGGAGTGAGAAAAAATTCAATTCAGGACGAAAGTACAAGGCCAGTATAGGAAAACCTCCAAGGGTTGGCGTTCTCAGGACAAACTTTTTTTTTAGGATTTTATGTAGTTTTCAGCTATAATTTGAGAACCATTGATGATATCTCATTTCATTTTTCAGAAAATCAAGTTGGACTAATTTAATATAATGAAATCTTCAAAATATTATTATTTTCCACCTCTTCAAAAATAATTTTTTTTTTTTTTTTTTTTTTTTTTTTTTTTTTTTGATTAACGTAACATAACATACGAGTATTCAGGGCGCATGATTATTATTTATTAGTAGAGTAGAAGCGATGTATACGTATCAGTGATATTATTAATATTAAATCAAATTGGTTTATCTTCATAAATTTTAGGTTTTTTAAAAAGTGTGTATGAAAACACAAAATCAGCAGTATGGACTAGAACTGAATTATCAGATTACTTTGATACACATTCTGGAGTCAAACAAGGATGTTTAATGTTAACAGTTTTGTTGGCATTTCATTTTAAAGACATGTATCACTGTCTAAAAGGTGGTACTTTTTTAAATGATATAAATATACGTGTATGTGGACGATATAGTGATTCTATCAGGAGACAATAAATTGCTACAATATATGATTAACAACTGAGAACTCTATTAAAATAGCAAAACTTCTTCTGATTAAAATTGATTTTATTTCTAACGATTTGTGTGAAACCATTTTTCTACCAAAAATGAAAACTTTTATAGAAGATCAAGGTGTTTTATTTTTTCGAATAAATTTAGAAAAATTTATACGTTAACACCATGCAAAATCTACACAAGTACCATGCGATTGAACTTACTAAATATGATCATGATGCTGCCAACTACTTAATGTAAATCTCACTTTAGATCCATTAATTACTTCATCAAATATGATTGACAAAATGTACATTTTTTAAATCGAAACCCTATACCAATCTTGTAGGGTATCGTATAGTATATCTATACCAACTATACCATTTATGCTAGCTACTAAATAAACTATTAACAACCAGTGTCAGTATGTTTCTTTTTTTTTTTGGACAGATATGCTTTATAGGTTATTTTAAAAAAAAAGTAAATTTTATGTTTATTCATCATGCAATATTCATTGAAATGTTTATGTTAGCAACACACACACACATATGGTATATGCCATTTACATTCACATGCATATATACTTGTGTGCAAGCAACATGCATTTCATGTCTAGACACATTGACCATCATAATATTATGAGATAATTACAAACTTATAAATAATTTTGCATGCATATTTATTAATTGCGTTAAATGTACTTTAAATTAATTTTAAACACAACACAAATGTTTTGTTTGAATAAATAAATATTTATTTATCTTTACAGCGTATGAGTTATTTAAATGTTAATATAATAATCATACGCCTAAGTGGTCACATATAAATTTAAATTCGTTAAGTAAACAATTTAATTAAATTCCAAAAAATAATATTGCAAATAGAATAATATGAAGTATTTAATAAATTTATTATATAAAACATTTGATAAAATTGGGATAATAAATTTGGTTGAAAAATATGAGAATCTCATAACATTGTAGGAGAACAAAATGTTTAAGGTTTAAGAATTAAAAAAAAATTATTAATATCATATATATTTAAGCCCTCCACTCACACCAATGTGCAGAGGGTATATGTGAGTTTGTCAGTCTGATTGTAATAATTTAAAAAAAAATCTGAAATCTACAAAATACATATAATCTTTATCTTATAACAACAGGAATTGATATAGCTTTGTCCGTCTGTCCGTCTGTGGAAATCACAATTACGCCCTAAATACGTGAGGTGGACTTCTCATTTTCAGTAAAGCTGATTTATTGGCATCTGAACAGGTTGCTGTTTAAAATCATCAAAATTTGTTCAGTGCATCCCGAGATTTCAATGAAAATGTAAAATAAAACTCTTTGAAAAATATGATTTTTCTATGATGTTGTTGTTATTGTTGCTATTCAAAAACAGCGTAAGATGTAAGACGTAAGACTATATCGGTGTGACTTAAGATTGTATTGGTGAAAATATTATGACGTGTAATAACTTTTTGTATCTGTGTTCTGCAGTATATTTCTTCACCTTTTATAAACATTTATAATTAATTTCCTCAATCATTTAGAAGTATTCTTAACGTTTTAATTTATTCCATATAAATAACACAATTATCACTGCATTTAATATTAATGCTAATCAAACATAAATAAAAAATAAATAGAAATAAAAAATAAACGAATTACAGTAAAAAGGAAGTGTTTGGAGATAAAATGGAGGGACAATTCATTGCAAAGTGTTGGGAAAAAAAATGAAGGCACGATTTCATGGAGGTAAAATGAGGGAGCGAATAGCGTTATAAAAACGTTTTGAAATTTGAAAAATTAAAAATGAAAACTAAAAAATGGAAAATGAGAAATAAAAAATGAAAAATGAGAAATAAAAAATGAAAAATGAGAAATGAAAAATAAAAAATGAAATATCAAAAATGAAAAATGAAAAATTAAAAATGGAAAATGAAAAATAAAAAATGAAAATAAAAATGAGAAATAAAAACTGAAAAATAAAAAATCAAAAATAGAAAATGAAAAATAAACAAGTAAGAAAATTCTAGTCGGTCTAGACCGACTATACGATACCCTATACCATTCGTTTAGAAACCCTATCTCTTAGGCCCAACTAACTGGACATAGAAAATAAGCAAAAACCAAATTTGAGTGGGATTTTTATTAATTTTTTTGGCTGCAGATATAAAAAAGTTCATATCGGATGCTATATCTATAAAGGGGCTAGGTCCAAAAATGGATCGATCCTGATCATGTTTGGTAAAGTCTCTTGTATTTTGCAAAAATATGTACAAACAAAATTTGAGAAGAATCAGTGCAATATTTTTGTTTTTAAATAGATTTAACTGAAGATCGGGAAGCAGCTCTATATGGGGTCAAAGGGATCATTTTTGAACTACTCATTAGTGGATGTAATGAACGCATACAAACCCAATTTGAGTAAGATCTATATGACAATTTGGATCTTATGGCAATTTATGTCGATTTCATATGGGTAAGGTGTATGGGGGCTAGGTCTGAACATGGACCGATTCTCACCAATTTCAATAGCGTTCATCCCATGGCCGATAAAACCTTATATACCAAATTTCATCAAAATATATTCATATTTGCGACCTGCAGTTTGATTACAAGCTTTACATGGACACACAGACGGACGGACGGATTGATTTTGTTAAATCAACTCAGAAAGTGATTCTGATTCGATCGGTATAATTAAAGATGGGTCTAGGTCAAATATTTTTGGTTGTTACAAACAGCAGCACAAAGTCATTATACCCAAACCACATAGTGGTATAGGGTATAAAAATAAAAAATGAAAAATTAAAAATTAAAAATAAAAAATGAAAAATTAAAAATTTTAAATAAAAAACAAAAAATGAGAAATAAAAAATGGAAAATGAAAAATAAAAAATGAAAAATGAAAAATGAGAAATGACAAATGAAAAACAAAAAATGAGAAATAAAAAATGGAAAATGAAAAATAAAAAATGAAAAATGAAAAATGAAAAATGAAAAATGAAATATGAAAAATGAAAATGAAAATTGAAACAATATATGTATATATATTATAAAACAATGAAAAATTAAAAATAAAAAATGGAAAATAAAAAATGAAAAATGAAAAACGAAAAATAGAAAATTAAAATTTAACCAGTTGAAATAATAATAAATATTTTTATATTAGCAGAGCCCCTGCAGCTCTTACATAGATGATGCTTTCTGTTTAATTTTAAAAAAGTGCCACAAAAGCATCTTTAATTACTAGATGTTTACACATCTACCCTGTGATCGGACTCACATGATATTTTTTTTTATGTGTCATGGCTGAAACTGTTATTGTTGTTGTGGTCGTTGTATTTTGTAGCATTTGCTTAAGAACTGTGTCATATTTACCTAAGCCGATATTTCGACACTTTTTTTTTTGTATGTTATCCCGAAATAAATACAAAAAATCGCCAATATAAAAGAAAAATAATAATAAAAAAATACATTTTCTTGAAAAAAAAAATTCCAAAATATTTATATAAAAATTAACTATTAAATAAATATGAATAACAATTAATCATATTTTTTTTAAGGAGTCTAAATTTGAACCTATACAAAAATTCGGAAATTGATATAGCAATGTCCGTCTGTCCGTCTATGGAAACCACGATCACGCCCTCATTAGGTCAGCTCGGTTACTCACTCTTAGGGAAAATGATTTATTATCACCCTGAGAAGGTTTCTGCATAAAATTATTAAAATCGGTACAATAGGTCGCGAGATTTCAATGAAAATGTAAAGAAACTTTTGAAAAAATATGATGTTCTACGTTTTTTTATTGTTATTCCTAGTTTTGTTTCTAGTGCGTGATAGCTGTAATTGCTTAATGTATCGTCATACTCCACGTGTGTATTAGATGGGGCTGGTATTGCCACACTCTTTTTCATTATCCCGAAATAAATACGAAATATAGCCAATATGAAAGAAAACTAATAAAAAAAAAATATATTTTCTTAACAAGTACCTAGTTAATCGTATTTATAGCAAATAAAATAATTAGTCATAGATTTTCATAAAAAAAAAATATTAATATTAATTAATTTTCATAATTTTATAGCAACACTTCGGATGTGTTGTGTTTTTCTTTAAAGAACTCTATCTTAGAACTTATAGCAAAATTTCCATATTACAATTTTTCTTATTTGAAATCATTTCCAATTTTCCTAGTTTAAAAATGTTTGCATACATGTTTTGATGAATTTAGGATGTATATATTTTCATCCATAAGTAATTATAACAAAGTATTAATTATTTACTTAAGTTATTATTAAATTAATAAAATATTTTTTATCGTTTATTTTGTTAATCTATAATCTAAACGTGAAGGTAAATTTTTAGTTCCCTTTTTAAGCAATATGCGGGCACGGAGGAGTGTAAAAAATGGCATAGTAACAGTTCATATGGAGGAGAAGCTGAGAATGATAAAATTTATGTTTAATCTGTCTTAAAAATATTAAATAAAATAAACCAAATCAAATATTTATAATAATTCGTTACACCCTGTTAATGCGAATTATTTAAATTATATATCAGACGCTCTGTGTTGAATTGTGAATTGATAAAATTGATTAGCATACCTTTAGCTCATTTAAATATACATAAATTTTATATATATGTATGTAGATTAAAAAACATTGGAAGACAAAAATTGAATGAAAAAATAATATTTCATAGAATTTGCACGAGTGCTGGGCTATACTAGTATTCTATTAAAGGTTGTTCTTTAATTTTTATCAGATTATAACAATTTTCCTATGGAAGCACTGCAAATCTTACAAAGGTCAAGATAAGTTAAAAATTTTTTTATTCATATAGAAATTAAATATTTCTATAAAAACCATCATAGTTTTTATATAAAAAAAAAACAGTCAACTTTAAATTTAAATAGCATGAAAATTTAAAGGATAAGAATTGGCAAATGTATTAAAATGGTAACCATTATTTTTATTATATCAAGTGTAACACACAGGTGGAGGGCAAAAAAAAAATATTATTTTTTGGCGCCCGAGCCAGGTATATATCTATGATCTTTAGATGGCTGATTTAACGCCTAACCTAGAATATCAACAGCACTCTCAAAATCAATATACAGCTATATTAATATGGTAACCTTATACAATATTTTTATTACATCAAGTGTAACAAATAGGTGGAGGGCAAACTAATAAAATAGTATTTTTGGCGCCCGAGTCTAGTGTATATCTGAGATTTTTAGATGGCTGATTTGAGGGCTAAGCTACAGTACTCTCAAAATCAGTATACAGCTATAAGTAAAACATCATTATAGCAGAGAATTTTCTAAGAAACTGTTATGGAAAATGTATTTTTTTTTTCAAACATGACTTTCATGCAAATATTTAATAAATTGAAGATAAATAATGTACACATAATCAAATATGCATGCACACAACATTCTGTTTGGTTAACTTTCAGCCAAGTTCTGTTGTAATTTATTATTATTGTTGGCAAACGTTTCAGGCTGCTGTCTACAATGTGTCAACTGCAGTAGTTGTAGGTATAGAAACAATATTTTACAACAGAAATGCTAACATGAACACTGCTGCACATTTACTTTATATAAAATACCCTACAAACATTTTTAAGAAAAACTATGAATATGATTTTAATCATAAATTTAAGAATGATTAAGTACGAAACAACTTTTATTGAAAATTTCATTGATCACGACTTGAAATAATTTCTCAAATTTAAGATTTAAAATATTTGGGCATATTAAAACCATTTTCTAACAGTACTTTAATTTTTTGCTAAATCTTTTATAAAACTTAACATGACGAAATTAAGCAAATCGTCGCCATGTTAAGAAAATTTTAAATATTCAAGATAATCGTAATTTTTCGTAAAATTGTGATTTCAAAAATAATTTTATTTTAATTTTTTTAATGCGAATAAACGATAAAAACCTATAAACTATAATATATCTCAAAATGACTTAAGCTGTTATGACTTGTTATGGCTGAATACTATACGAGTAGTAAAACTAAACAAACAAAACAATTTTACAAAGATTTTGCGTTGTTTATTTTTATTATTTTATTTTTGTTTAGTGACAAAAATAAATTGATGACATATTAGATGGCATAGAGTAATGATAGCAACGTTGCATGCAGCTGAGCATCATCATCATAGGGTAGGCTGAATAGTTCTATTAACAACATTAATTCAACCTATAACTGCTTAACCCATTTTGGATTAGCTTCTAAATTTCAATCTCAAATGAAAGAAATAAAGTAGAGGGACTTATTCATTATACTTAAATAGTCATCAAATTATATTTTCCATAAAATTTAGTATTGAACCCATAACAGAAACTCGTTAGTTAGATGTTTTTTTCTCTTGAACTACTTAACTAATTTAAAGCAATTATAGTTTCGAGCTTAAGACGCCATCCATATGAGTGGTTTGCTGTAGAGCTCCAGTAACCAGGAGACTAACAAAGCTCCAATAGAAATTGATGACATACCACAAGTGAAAATCATCAGCAAAAGTTGTAAATCAAGAAGAAGCAAAAAATTAAGAGTATTAAATTCGGTTGGGCCGAATCTTTGATACCCTCAATTCGAATTCTAAACACATTATTGTCAACCCAAAGAGACAAAACAGACTAGATTTCACATTATAATGGTTAGATCAATTACAATGATGTTTAAAATTATAATATATTCAACAATAATTTTAGGTATTTTCGTGCTTTTTTTAATTGAAAGCAATTATTAAATGCAATCCGCATAAATTAAAATTCATACAATTACATAAAAAATATGCACATGAAGTGTTACATATA
Source organism: Cordilura impudica (assembly GCA_963682025.1). NCBI lineage: Eukaryota > Metazoa > Arthropoda > Insecta > Diptera > Scathophagidae > Cordilura > Cordilura impudica. The sequence continues at coordinate 41,656,123 of OY821518.1, read as the reverse complement.
AATATTTTCGACTATTTTCAGCTATTCAAAATCGTTTGTAAATAATTTATGTAAATAATGTTTATCAACAATGTTTACAAACAATGTTTGTCAATAATGTTTATAAACAATATTTACAAACAATGTTTGTAAGATAATCAACAACAATTTTAGGTATTTTCGTGTTTTTTTTTTTTATTGAAAAGAATTATTAAATGCGATCAGCATAAATGTAAATGTATAAAATTACATCAAAAAATGTGCACATAAAGTGTTACGTATAAATATTTTTGACTATTTTCCGCTATTTAAAATTGTAAATTTAATTTATGTAAATAATGTTTATAAACAATGTTTACAAACAATGTTTTTAAAAAATGTTTATAAACAATATTTACAAACAATGTTACAATGGCTTACAATCACTGCTTGTGTATAGTGTTTGTAGATATTGTTTATAAACAATGTTTATAATCAATGTTTTTGAACAATGGTTGTAAATATTGTTTACAAACAACCTTTACGATCAATGTCACAATGATGCCCAAATATTGGAAAACAATATTATCCTAACTTAACCCAAGAAAATGGTTTATTTTGCGAATGAGCGTGAGTCCAACAGGCAGACGACAGATATACATCGTTATATCGTCCTGAGTTGTTATAAAGATTAAGAATTTATATCCTTTATAGATCCCTCCGTACAGTGGAGTGGAAGTTATAAAAAGAAGAAAGAATGAATTTAACATTCCCAAGATTTTAAATGACTTTCACAAATATTTTTCGCAATATATATAATAATCAAGATCATAGAGCAATATTGATCATAACGATATGGGACGCTCGTATAGGGGCTAGGAATCTTCATCAATTTCAATAGCCATGGTATTGCTGATTAAAATATAAAACAAATAAAATATAAAATAAATAAAAATAAAAATTTTTTTGGTACTTTGAACTGACTGTTAATAACTTTAAAATGAATCCATAGATCTTCTTTTGTAATATCCTGATCTTGTTGCTGTGATGCAAGCTTTTTTCCCCTATTTTCAAAATTTGATTTTTGGTCGAAAAAGCTAATTTCTTTACACATTTCTATTCATTGAACATAAACTATTAACTTGATTTAAGAACAATATTTATATGATTCATATTATCTGTGATAAATCGAGATATAGTCTAAATATAAAAAATTAAAAAAAAAAAAATTTCATAAAAAATTATTACAATAAATAAAAACACGTAAGAAAATATAGTCGGTTTAGACTGGCTGTACGATATACTACACAATTCGATTCGTGAGAGGACGTTGGATTCAACTTTGCTGAGACAATAACTGGACGTAGAAAATCAGCATAAACAAATTTTAGTACTATCGCTATTAATTTGTGGCATGCTGATAGAAAAATGTCATATCTGATGTTATTTTCATGTGGGAACTAGGTCAAAAAATGGATCGATCATGACCTTATTTAGTAAAGTCTAAGTGACTTTTTCACAAAAACGGATATAAAGCAAATTTCAAAAAAATTCATGCAATAGTTTTTTTTTTTTTTTTTTTTTTTTTTTTTTAATAAACTTAAGTGAAGACGGGGAAACACCTTTATATGGGGACTGTGATTAACAATGGTCACACAGTATTTATTTTTGGACTACTGCTTAGTTGATATTTTAAGCACAGGATAGGCCTGAACATGCATCGAAGTTCAACTATTGTTAAAGCGTTCGTCCTATGAACGACAAAAGCTAAATTTCATCAAAATATATTTATATTTCCCACCTGTGTTTGATTAAAAGGCTTACATGGACATACAGACAGTAGGACAGACAGACAAATGGTCGGACGGACATCACTAAATCGACTCGTGATTCTGGATCAATAGTGGTGGGTCTAGGTCAAATATTTTTAGTAGGTACAAACATCAGCACAATCTCTTTATCCTCACTACATAGTGGTATATGCTACAAAAATAGGACCACTTCAAATGCAGACATTTTTTAATTTTGTGTTGCCTTATGTTAAATAAGTTTTCATACAATTACAATCAAAACCTGCAACTCAGCATGATTTCACCCGACAAACAAATAACTCGATATCCAGAATTAATTCTCTATTAATGAATTTTTCATTACACATAAAGAAGTGCTCTTAAAGCAGATTCTACCATATGGAAAATAGTGGCGGGGAAATCAATAATTGAAAATGGGTTTTATGAAACAAAGTGCACGATATTTGAGAGAGCTACATTCCTTACACATTACATAAAAACAAATTGTTTCTACAGGCTTTTGTTAGCTCACTAATGGCATTCAAAGTTAAAAAGGAGAAACATCCTTTTTTAAGACTTAATTTTAACATTAAAAAAAAAAAAAATTAATAAATGAGGAAACTGTGTATTTTTGTACTTATTTATTATTTATTTATCTATTTATTTATTTATTTATTTATTTATTTATTTAATCTTTTATTTATTTATTATTACTAGCAGATTCCAGCACTCGAAATTCGAGTGCAAATTCGAGGAAATTTTATTTTTTCATTTACTAAAGACCCTAAAGGTATGCTTCACAATTCAAATCATTTTAAATGAAGAAAACAAACTCAGCACAATAACACAAACACATTAACAAATTTAATAAACACAGACATAGCATTGTATAATTTTATGTATGTGTTAGTGGCACGTTTAAACGATCATAACTCCAAAAAAATATTTCAGACGATGAAAATCTGTAAATCTGGGTACAAGTTAAAAAGAAATACATTTCAAATGATAATTTTTTTGTCAAAATGGGAGTAAAACTGTGAAACTTACATCGGTCACAAGAAATCGCATTGCCTATTAATATTATAGATTTGTTTTTTTTTTTATTACAATGTTCTGTTTTCTATAGATTTGATGAATATGAAATTTTTTTTAAAACTATGTGCACTACGTGGTTAGGTTTGCAATTATACGAAATCATAATTAATTTTTGTTTTTTTTTTTTTTAGTTAAGTTCGAAGTGCGAAAAGAAAGAAACCCCCAGAAACCCCCCCCCCCCCACACAAAATATATTGAATACACATATTAAAGAACGGAATTGCATATCCTGAAATATATTTCAGCTGTACTTATATAAACTTTAAACGTTCGTTGTTTATTAACATTGTTTTCAAGCATTGTTCATAGAAATTGCTTATAAACATTGTCAGCATTGTTCATATAAACATTGCTTCTAAACATTTTTTTTAGAAACATTGCATAAAAACATTATTTATAAACATTGTGTGCAAACATAGTTTCCTAATATTGTTTGTAAACATTGTTTCTAAACATTGTTTGTAAAAACTGATTGTAAAAATTTTTTATAAACAATGTTTATAAGCAATAAATACACATATTAAAGAATGGAATTGCCTATCCTGAAATATATTTCAGCTGTACTTATATAAACTTTAAACGTTCGTTGTTTATAAACATTTTTTTTAAGCATTGTTCATGGAAATTGCATACAAACATTATCAGCATTGTTCATTCAAACATTGCTATTAAAGATTCTTTAGAAACATTGTATAAATACATTGTTTATCACCATTGTGTACAAACATAGTTTCATAACTTTATTTGTAAATATTGTTTCTAAACACTGTTTGTAAATACAATTGTAAATATTTTTTATAAACAATGTTTAGCAGCAATGAGTACACATACTAAAGAACGGAATTGCATATCCTGAAATATATTACAGCTGTACTTATATAAACTTTAAACGTTCGTTGTTTATAAACATTGTTTTTAAGCATTGTTCATGGAAATTGCATATAAACATTATCAGCATTGTTCATATAAACATTGCTCTTAAACATTCTTTAGAAAAATTGTATAAATACATTGTTTATAAACATTGTGTACAAACATAGTTTAATATCATTATTTGTAAACATTGTTTCTAAACATTGCTTGTAAATACTAATTGTAAATGTTTGTAAGCATTGTTCAGACATTGTTCATAAACATTGTTTATAAACAATATTTACAAACATTGTTCAAAAACATTGATTATAGACATTCTTTATAAACAATATTCACAAATACTGTTCATAAACATTAATAATAAACATTGTTTATAAATATTATTTACAAACATTTTTTGTAAACATTGTTTATAAACACTATTTACATTGTTTGTAAACATTGTTTATAAACATTATTATTATTATTATTATTTATAGACATTGTTTGTAATCATTGTTTATAAACGTTATTGACACACAATGTTTGTAAACATTGTTTATAAACATTATTTAAAAAATTTGCTTGTAAACATTGTTTATAAACATTGTTTACATAAATTGTTTACAAACATTTTTTTATAAACATTGTCAAACACAATTTCTTTTTTTTACAATATTTATAAACATCATATTTTCATACACAGGAAACCCTATAAATATCGAAAAATTAAACTGATAATATGTGTATTCCACAGATAATATGTGAGAATATTCTTAACAGTTTTATTTTAAAATTATTTCAACTACGGGTGGGCTGATTGTGCAGTAAACAAATGAGAGTTTAATTAAACAATAACAAGTAGAGCCAATTAATTTTAAAACGAAGCATTAATTATTAAATTCTGTTCAATTCTTTCTATAATAACAGACATTCGGTTTAACTCGGAATTACTCATGTATCACAAGTGCTAAATAATAACTGCAAGAATTAACAAATTTTTTTAATATCTTCATATCATATCAAATAGAAAATTAAAATGAAACTAGCAAATTCCAGCCCTCGAAATTCGAGTGCAAATTCTAGGAAATTTAATTTTTTCACTAAATAAAGACCTTAAAGGTATGCTCATCAATTATAGACAATTTGCAAATCAACACAAAAACACAAACTCATTTTTATTACAAACACATTAATAAATTTAATAAACACACACATCGCATTGTATAATTTTTTGTATGTGTTAGTAGCAACTTTAAATGCAATTTACTCAAAATAAAGGAAAAAATGTAAAAATCTGTAAATCTGCAAAACGGCTAAAAATAAATACATTTCAAATAATATACGTTTGGTTAAAATCGGAATAAAACGGTAGAACAAAACATCGGTCACAAGAAATCGCCTAACCTATTAATATTATAGATATGATCAGCGTTTAAATAAATTTAATATATTTTAGCGATCGGCTCAGAATCACTTTTAAGTTTATCTGACTACCTGTATATTCCAACGTATTAATATATTTGGATGAAATTTTGTACATTAATTGGTGAATCGACAATGGAAATTGAAAAAAAAAAATAGTCGGTACATGTTCAGATATGGTGTCGAAACGTGGAATTCGTTATCGAAATAGTTCGATCGAAATTATTTTCTAATTTTCCAAAATAAAATACTAACGAATAATGGTCCATAGTTAATAGTAGAAGTGAAACTAGGTCTATAGATTGTCCGTCTTCTTTAAATAATAAACCAAAATATGGATTTTCGATTGATTTTCTCGATATCGAATACGATGATTTATCCCCTGGGCTCCATATCTAAAACCCCTCTGATTTGGACTTAAATTGCCTTCAGACCCAGGAAATCAAATGTATCTTGATACAATTTCTTCATTTAATCATATGGCTTAAACAGACCCTTTAAACTTCTTTTTGAAATTGACAATTTTTAATGGGTTAACTGATAATTTTGCCGCACTTTTCTTTTTTGCTATTCTGATTGTTGTTGCTTGTCATTTTTTCATCTTATAATGTTGTGGTTCCACGTTGTTGCTAATGCTGCTGTGGTTGTTGTTTTCATATTAGGCATTTCTTGTGCAACTAATTGCTATAATTTCCCTTAATATGTTGCATGCACCACAGAGTGTTTTTGTCATGTTTACTTTTTTTCTATAGCATGTTTTATTTTATTTTTTTTTTTTTTTTTATTATATTTATGTGTTGTTTATCTTTTTCATTTGATTCTTTGCCACTAAAGAAGAGATAAATCTTAAATAATGACTCATTAAATTGTGAATAATACAAAGTTGTTTTTTCATTTTTTTGCTTTTGAAAACATTAAAGGGATTTTTACATTTATTCGTCTTTTTTTAATGATTGTTTTGAAGCTAATTTTAAGAATGAAGCAGAAGAAGTTTTATAATTAGAAAAAGTCATTGCAATAAGGTTTATGCCGTTGAATAAATTTCAAAAAATTATTTTATGAATAGGAAATCTTTTGAACCATTATTCGCTTTTAAGATTAATGCCGCATAAGCAGTAAAAAGTTTATTTGAAAAATGAGTAATTATTATTCTGTGAGATATGAATCAACGAGAATGGCATGAAAATAAAGCAAAAAAGAATAATACTAATCGAAAGGATGATCTAGTTATGTCTTTATACAGGCCTTACATATAAAACGCCATTCTACCTGTTCGTTAAAACGAAAAAGGGGTCAAATGCTCATAACTTGATATTTCCAAATTTAAAATCAAACATTGCTTAATTTTATTGATATTATTTTGATATGTGAATTCACCTAATTGTGTTATCAGAAAGAATATTGAAAACGTCTTAAAATATCTATAAAAACATACCGTTGACATAAATATTTTGATTAAACGAATGTTGATCGCCAAATTGCAAACACCAAACAAACTGATTAAAAGTTATAATCGAAAAAAATTATAATTTAATAAAAAAAAATTTCCTCAATGAATCCAAGTAGTAGTTCAGAACACTAGCCCAAAAAAAAATCCATGGAAAATAACTTGATATAATAGTGAAATGCTAAAATACTGACAATGGCAACACTTTATAAATAAATAAAAAAAAATACCTAATAAGTGCTAAATATACTCTAATTTTTAGCAAAACAAACACAATTGTGCCAAAATATATATCTAAGGTTGTTCAATAAAATGCTGTACAAATAGTTTAAAAGTATTTGAAAAACAAATAAATAAAAGTTAATTTGAAAAATAAAATAACAAAGTGCTTTAAAAAAAATTTTAACATTGGTGTTGTTGGATTCGTATTGAAATAGATCACGTGAATCTTAAAGATAATTTTAGATTCAACTCCATGAATTGTAAAACCCGGTTCAATACAATCGGTATAGGAAAATATTTTTTATTTAACTTTACAAAAATAATTGTCAAAATTTCAATTTTCTAAAACGGTAGATGTTATCCCAATGATTCGTTCCCAACACATGAAGTTGGCATTAGTTGAAGAAAAGTTTTTTTTTTATGTCATGGCAGAGCTTGTGAAAATCAAAGGGAATTTAAGATTGAAGAAAGAGACTGGTCCCATTTTGACCATAACATATTTCCATATAAACTGTTTTTAAATAACTAAAATCACTGCATATAAAATTTTGAATTTCATTGTTTTTCTTGTTTTTTCATTCTGTATTTCCACAGTGCTATTCAGTAATGTAATAAAAAATATAAATTTTAGTTTTTCGAAAAATTTATAATTAATAAATAGACTTTAAAATATGTGTTATTTCATTACTGTTGTCATGAAAATAATCAAAAAGGAATAAAATATTTAAAAAAATATATATTTTTTGTTTAAGTTGTAACTTGTTTTCGCCATAAAAAAACAGAACCACCAAAACAACAAACAACAAAACGTTTCATGTTTTCTTATATTATTATCGCTTATGGTTTAGAAGATATTTAATTTCAAAATTTCTAAATATTAATTTTCCACCAAAACATTAATTTTTGTTTTCTGCAAATAACGGCTTTATTAAAAAAATTAAAATTTGTTTTATATTTTTTTTTTTTTTTTAATTATCTCAAATCGTTTAGTAAGGAATAAAGTCTTAAAAAGGAGTTGGCCATTTTTAATATGAACTTATATCTATGATAACAATTTCATAAAAATCAATATATATTAAACAAATTATATTAATCAATAGGAATGGGAAATAAGTTTATAGTTCCCTTGTTAACAGACTATGGTACAGTTTTACGAAAATATACTTTTTAAGCAATTATACTCTTTTTTAGGTACTTTAATAAGTAATAAAAGGTACTTTTAAGTAATAAAAGGTAATTTTTTTAATAAAACCTACATTTTAATTAAAGGGTACTTTTTTAAGAAATTTAATTTCTTAACTTTTTTAATAAAAGGAACTTTTTTAATAAAAGAAACTTTTTTAATAAAAGGACCATTTTTAATAAAAGGATCATTTTTAAACAAAGGTACGTATTTTTTAAGAAAAGGCGCCTTTTAGTAAAAGATTTTTTTTTTTTTTTTTAATAAAATGTACTTTTTTAATACAAGGTATTTAATGAAAGGTACTTTTTCAACAAGAGGTTCTTTTTTAATAAAAAGTACTTTTTTAACTGGAGGTGTTTTATTAAAAAAAACTTTTAAAAAAAGTTACTTTAGTAATATTTTTTTTTTTTATAAAATATACTTTTTTATAAAAATTACTTTTTAAACAAATTTTAAAAAATTTTAATAAAAATTTACTTTTTTAATAAAAGGCACTTCTTCAATAAAAGGTTGTTATCTAATACAAGGTTCTTTTTTAGCAATTTAAATTTTTTAATAACAGGTATTCTTTTAGCAAAAGTTACTTTCAAATAAAAGGTATGTTTTCCTTAAACGTAATTTTTTAATAATTAGTACTTTTTTAATGAATGGTACCTTTTTTTAAAGAAAATTTACTTTTTTAATAAAAGCTAATTTTTTACCAAAAGGTACTTTTAATAAATAATATTTTTTTTAATAAATGGTACTTTTAAGTAAATAGTGATATTTTTAGTAAAAGGTACTTTTTAATCAAAGGTGCATTTTGAATTAAAGGTACGTTTTAAAAAAAGTTGATTTTCTATTAAAACTTTCTTTTTTTAACAAAAATACTTTAATAAAAGGTTCTTGTCTAATAAAAGTTACTTTTTTAATTTTTTTTTTTTTTTGTAATTCATCTTTATTTATTGAATCTTCACATAAGTTTGTGAACTAACAATAAGTTATTCAAATCTTAAAAGTAAAACTTGAATATTAAATCCAGCCAGTGCCAGACAAAATTTCATTTATTCTATATACATATGTAATCTAATGATAAAAAAAAAGTAATAAAATTTCATTTTTTAATAAAAGGTGCTTTTTTAAGAAAAGTTAAATTTCTAATAAAAGGATTTTTTTTTTTTACGTAATTTTTTTACGTAATTTTTTAATAATTGATACTTTTTTAATGAAAGGCACTTTTTTTAATGAGAGGGACTTTTTAAATACAAGGTAGTTTTTTAATGAAAGGTACTTTTTCAACAAACAGTTCGTTTTTAATAACTAGTACTTTTTTAATTAGAGTTGTTTTTTTAATAAATTGTACCTTTTTTTAATAAAATGTATTTGTAATAATTTTTTTTTTTTTATAAAATGTACTTTTTTAATAAAAAAAAGTTTTTTAATAAAAGTTACTTTTTTAATAAAATGTTCGTTTTAATAAAATATGATTGTTTTTTTTTTTTTTTTTTAATTTACTTTTTTAATAAAAGGCACTTCTTTAATAAAAGCTTGTTATCTAATACAAGGTACTTCTTTAAGAAAATTTAATTTTTTAATAAAAGGAACATTTTTAACGAAAGTTACTTTTCAAATAAAAGCTATTTTTGAATTAAATGTAATTTAATTTAACGAAAGGTACTTTTTTAATACAATATACTTTTTTAATGAAAGGTACTTTTTCAACAAAAGGTTCTTTTCTAACAAAATAATTATAGAGTTGTTTTAATAATAAATTGTACCTTTTTTTAATAAAAGGTATTTGTAATAATTTTTTTTTTTATAAAATGTACTTTTTTAATCAAAAGCCTTTTTTTAATAAAATGTACTTTTTTTAATCAAAGTTACTTTTTTAATAAAACGTTGGTTTTAATAAAGGTTGATTTTCTAATAAAATTTACTTTTTTAATAAAAGTCACTTCTTTAATAAAAGGTTCTTATCTAATATAAGGTGCTTCTTTAAGAAAATTTAATTTTTTAATAAAAGGTACTTTTTTAACAAAGTGACTTTTCAAATAAAATATTTTTTTTTCTTAAACGTAATTCTTTAATAATAGACACTTTTTTTTAATGAAAAGTACTTTTTTTAAGAAAATGTACTGTTTTAAGAATGGGTACTTTTTAATAAACGTCCATTTTCTAAGAAAATTTAATTTTTTAATTTTCTAATAAAATTTACTTTTTCAATAAAAGGTACTTCTTTAATAAAAGCCTCTTATCTAACAAAAGATACTTTTTTAAGAAAATTTTATTTTTTAATAACAAGTACTTTTTTAATAAGAGGTACTTTTTAAGCAAAATTAAATTTCTAATAAAAGTTATTGTTTACTTAAACGTAATATTTTAATAATTGGTACTTTTTTAATGAAAGTTACTTTTTTTAAGAAAACGTACTTATTTAAGAAAGGGTACTTTTTTAGCACAAGTACTTTTTTAAGAAAATTTGTTTTTTTAATAAAGGCAAAATGTACTTTTAATCAATAATACTTTTTTAATAAATGGTATTTAAAGTAAAAAGTGTATTTTTAATAAAAGGTGCATTTACAATAAGAGCTACGTTTTAATAAAAGTTAATTTTCTAAGAAAATTTAATTTTTTGTTTTTTTAATGAAAGGAACTTCTTTAATAAACAGCTCTTATCTAATAAAGATACTATTTTAAGAAAATTTTGTTTTTTTAATAAAAAGAACTTTTTTAATAAGAGGTACTTTTTTAACAAAAGTAATTTTTAAATAAATGTAATTTTTTAATAATTGGTACTTTTTTGAATGAAATTAACCTTTTTTAATTAAAGGTACTTTTTAAGAAAGCGTACTTTCTTAAGAAAGCGTACTTTCTTAAGAAAGTGTACTTTTTTAAGAAAATTTACTTTTTTAAGAAAAGGTACACTTTAAGGAAAATGTGTTTCTTTTTTTTTTTAATAAAAGAAAATTTGTTAGCAAAAGGTACTTTTAATCAATAATACTTTTTTAATCAATGGTTTTTAAAGTAAAAAGTGCTTTTTAAGTAAAAGGTACTTGTTAATCAAAGGTGCATTTTTGATAAAAGGTACGTTTTAATACAAGCTAATTTTCAAAGAAAATTAAATATTTTAATTTTCTAATATAATTATCTTTTTTAAAAGATACTTTTTAACAAAAGATACATTTTTAATAAAAGGTGCATTTTTAAGAAAAGTTAAATTTCTAATAAAAGGTTTTTTTTTTAATTAAATTTAATTATTTAATAATAGGTATTTTTAATAAAAGGTGCTTTTTTAGTGAAGGGTAATTTTTTTAACGAAAGGTATTTTTTAAGAAAAGGTACTTTTTAAGAAATGGTACTTTTTAAGAAAAGGTACTTTTTGAGAAAAGGTACTTTTTTATGAAAAGATACTTTTTTATGAAAAGATACATTTTCAATAAAAACAAATTTTTTTAACAAAAGGTACTTTTAATAAACCATAATTTTTTAATAAATGGTATTTTAAGTAAAGAGTGCTTTTTTAGTAAAAGGTACTTTTTAATTAAAGTTGATTTTTTAATAAAAGGTATTTTTAATAAAAGTAAATTTTCTAATAATTAGTTTACTAATAAAATTTACTTTCTAATAAAATTTACGTTTTTACTTTTCTAATAAAATTTATTTTTTAATAAAAGGTACTTCTTTTATGAAAGGTTCTTGTCTTACAAAAGGAAAATTTATTTTTTTTAATAAAAAGTACTTTTTTAACAGAAGTTAATTTTGTAATAAAAGGTATTTTTTAATTAAATGTAATTTTTTATAATTGGTACTTTCTGGTACTGATAGGTACTTTCTTTACTAAAAGGTACTTTTTAAATAAAGAGTTCTTTTAAGAAAGTGTAATATTTTAATAAAAGCTATTTTTTTAGCAAAAGGAACTTTTTATAAATAATACTATTTTATTAAATGATACTTTTAAGTAAAAAGTGATTTGTTACTAAAAAGTACTTTTTAATTAAAGGTGCATTTTTAATAAAAGGTACTTTTAATGAAAGTAAATTTTCTAATAAAATTTACTTTTTTTAATTTTTTAATAAAATTTACTTTTTTTTAAAGGTACTTTTTAAATAAAAGTTACATTTTAATAAAGTTACTTTTCTAATAAAAGTAATTTTTAACTAAAGGTAATTTTTTAATAATTGGTACCTTTTTAAAATGTGAATGTACTTTTTTTAATAAAAGGCACTTTTCTAAGAAAGCATTCTTTATTAAGAAAATGTATTTTTTAAGAAAGCGTACTTTTTTAAGAAAATTTACTTTTTTAAGAAAAGATACTCCTCTAAGAAAAGGTATTTTTTTAAGAAAAGGTACTCTTTTAAGAAAATGTACTCTTTTAAGAAAAGGTACTCTTTTAAGAAAAGCTACATTTTTAAGAAAAGGTATATTTTTAAGATAAGGCACTTTTTTAATAAAAGCTAATATTTTAGTAAAAGGTACTTTTGATAAATAATACGTTTGTAGTGTAACCAAGAATATTAACCATTTGCATTAATATATGACAACATGTAACCTAAACTGACACCTATAATTTAATTTACTTTTTTTGTTATTTTTAATAAAATATTGAGTGATTTGGGAAATCACTCAATACTAGACAACTAAGTTAATTTTCATAAGTAGTATATAAGACAGAACAATTATTAAATAAAATCAGACTATTATTAACAACTGATCGGTAATAATATTCTCAAATCTTTTGGCAGTTCCTTTGAACGCCTAATAATAAGTTGAAACCCTTTCAGCTGGATAAATATAATTAAGGGCTATAGGGAACATTAACTTTTGAGAATTACGAGTAAGGATATATAAAACAATATCCTCCACACTTTTTAGAAATTGCACTTTTTAAGAAAAGCTTATTTTTGAAGAAAAGGTTTTTTTAACGAAACATAATTTTTTAAGAACATGTAATTTTGTAATAAAATTAACTTTTTTAATAAAATGTATTTTTTGATACAAGATACTTTTTTAATAAAAGATACTTTTTAAGAAAAGGGGTGTACACGATTTTATATTTCCAAGTACCTACAAGTGATAGTTATATGAAGAAATATGGTGTTACAGAATTAGAATATCAGCATATCGGTAAGACAGTGATGATCGTTTTGAATAACTTTGTTTAGTATACCCTCCAAACCACTGAGCAGAGGGTATATCAGTTTGCCAATCCGTTTGTAACTCATAGAAATAAATTTCGGAGACCTTATAATTAAAAATAGATATTCTTGATCCTTATAAAAGGAGAAGTCGATCTAGCGATGTCAGTCTATCCGTCTGTCAGCTGTCTGTTGAAAAGATTCTTCTGATCTCATTAGGTCGAGTGGGTCGCACCAATGAGGGTTAAAATGTTACTCATAATCTGCAGCAGTTTGGCATTGAACTTGGAGCCTCTAGTTTTCATATAAAAAACTAAAAAAGAACAAGTAAAAAAATTATAGTCGCTTTAAACCGATTATCCAATACCCTATTCCATGCGTTTAGAAACCCTTTCTCTTAGGCCCAAATAATTGGATAAAGAAAATAAGCATAAACCAAATTTGAGTGGCACCGTTACTAATTTTGGTGCATTTGAATATGAAGAAGTTCATATCGGATGCTATATTTATAAGTGAATGAGGTCGAAAAATGTACCGATCCTAACCAGATTTGGTAAGGTCACTTATTTTTTGCAAAAATATATAAATACCAAATTTGAGAAAAATCTGTGCAATATTTTTGTTGTTTTTTTTTTAATAGATTTAGATTTTTGAAGATCAGGAAGCACTTTCATATGGGGGCTATGACTAAGAATTATCTTATAGGGTTCATTTTTGGACTACTGATTAAAGGGAGTAATAAACTTACCCAAACCCAATTTGACCGAGATCTATAAGATAATTTGGATATGGAGACAATTTAATACGATTTCATAGGGGTCATTTGTATGGGGACTAGATGTGAACATTAGGGTGGCCCTCCATTATATGGAGGGAAAAAAAGAGTTCAAACTATCGATCTCATCCCCTAGAAATATGCGAATAGCAAAAAAACTGAGAAATACAAAGTTTTGGGCCAATCAACAAACATTTAGTCCTGCCTCAACGCAATTGAAAATTTCAAGTGTGTTTATATGGGGAAAATATGACTTTTTTCATATTTTACGAAAATTTCGTTCTAGAGTTTAATTTTTCCGACAAGCTGTTATATAATTCGGGATCAGCATTACCTTATTACATAAAGTAATTTTATAACAAAATTGGTTAAAAGTAGTTTTAATTTATATTCGCGAGCAATATGCAGATAATTGCAGCAAAGATATATCACAATGGATTATTTTGATCCCAGGAGCACTGTGGCCTTAAATAAATAAAAATTAACCGAATTATTTTTCTTTAATTCTAAAAACTGGTTTCATCGAGTTTAATAGAAAAACTCGTTTTCGGTAATTTTTATTTAAAAATATCTTAAAATCCAAAGATAGCCTTGGCAAGTAATGGGTTGACGTTCTCGGATTTATCCCAAATTTTAGGAACGGAAGTTCTACACATTTGGTTATTATATTTTGAGCGTCTCATCTAAAAATTCGATAGCACTTACAAAATATTTGAATTTTTTTTAATAAATTGTATTTTATTAGCTTGGGGTCATATGTGACCCCAATTCCAAAAGGGTTAACGGGGTCCTATTAATTTTTTCCGAAACCCTAGGCTATTAAGATAAAATATAACATTGAAAAGTAGAAAAGTGATGAATTTTTGATACAAAGTATTTAGAAAGAGTACATTTACAGAATATTTTACAAAAATCCCATTTTTCTCGAAATCCGCAAAAATAAACTCCTTGTCAAAAAAATTCTGGCACAGGGATTTACTAAAACATTCACACAGTTAATAAATAATATGCATTTAACTAGACCTTAAGGAGCCACATCCATATTTTTAAATTTTGTTTCAGAAAATTTTTCAAAACTTGAAAAAGGAGTTTTCAAAATTTTATCAAAAAAATTTTCCATTTTCGGTCTCAATGCTTAATAGGTTAACAAGGTGGTAATAAAACAATACTTCACATCTAAGTCTTTACAAGAATAGAGACCAAAAAAAAATATTATGGCTTTAATCAATTTCACAAAGTTGAAAAAACGCCATCAAATTTCTTGAACTAGTTTTTTTTGGCACTAAAGTGGTCTGGGGCATTTGCTATTTCTTGGCGAGTTTTTATTCGATTTTAAAGTTTTATAGCTTTTTGAAAAAATAATTTCCTATTGATCCCGAATTATATAACAACTTGTGGGAAGAATTAAACTTTAGAGCGCAATTTTCGTAAAATCTGAAAAAAAAAAAGTCATATTTTCCCCATATAAACACACTTGAAATTTTCAATCGCGTTGAGGCACGACTAAATGTTTTTTGATTGGCCCATAACTTTGTATTTCTCCGTTTTTTTTTTTTTGCTATTCGCATATTTCTAGGTGGTGTGACGGAGAGTTTGAACACTTTTTTATAAAGGGCCACCCTAGTGAACATGCACCGATTTTCATCAATTTCAACAGCGTCCGTCCGGACGGACATCGCTAAATCGACTCAGAAAGTGATCCTGTGTCGATCGGTATTATAAAAGATGATCAAATATTTTTTGGTCGTTACAAATATCAGCATAAAGTCATTATACCCTGACCACATAGTGTTATAGGGTATAAAAATAGTGAAAAATGTTTATACGTAGCAGAACATGAGCAAATAGACATGTAGCAGTGACGCATACACATTTTTGTTTGCTTGTCTTTTTTTTTTTGTACATGTGAACAAAAATGTGTATCATCGTTGATAAAGAAATAAACAGAGATGTAACTGTACCATAACCATAAGAATACCTAAATTTTTTGTTAATTACTTCATAAATCTTAAACATTAATGTAAAAAATTTAGCTATTATAATTTGAAATCCAACCTCTTCTTGTCTGTTAGGGATGACAACCTTGCACATAATATTATGTTTAGAACACAGGTGGAGGGTATCAATGATTCAGTCGATCTGCAATCTTATTGTAAGATTGTTCTGGTTTCAGGTGGTATGATTTAATCATTTCGTCTTTCAACAACTTTAATAACGTGGGAAAAAATATTCTCAAATTGCTTTATTAGTCCAGCTTTTCAGCTAGTGTTCTCAATTTGTCTAGGATTAAATATAATTATAACAACTATTTAGATTTTAACTTAAATCATTGCAGTGAATACATATAATTATGTAAATTTTTTTACTTTGTTTCTTTATAATTTCCAACTTAAATATCTGTTTTATATTTATATGAATGTTAGATAATCGCTTAAAGTACAACACCATTCAACAGACAGCTGTCGATTATAATCAATTGTTGTGTGTTGGTGGCTACTAATTATTTCAATTCAAGTACTCGTATTTCTGAGCAATTTTAGTTTTTAAAGCAATTTTGTATCGTGTGTTATTTCTTATTTATTTATTTATTTTTTTTTTTATTTATATAAACTAAGTACTCCTTGTATTTGCCAAATACTCGTGCTTACTTAAGTATTCTAAACAACTCTTGTATTGTCTGTCAATTATTTCGAATGTATAAAACAAAAAATTGTGTTTAAATAATATTAACTTAATAATATTATACCATATGCAAATTTTTCAAGCATTTATTCATTTTTTTTTTTTTAGCTGTACAAATTTTAAAATCTAAGTTATTTTTGATAAGACAGCTACAAATTGCAAAAAAATTTTGTTTTTCTTTTAATTTATTTTTTTTTTTTTTTTGTACATTATATTTCATGATCATTTGTACACGCAAACTTAAAGTTCTAATAGTTAATTATCTATTTAGTTTTGAGACAACTCAAAGTGACGACGAAATTAAAATTCTAATGCATTATTTAGTGTTCAAAACACCACACACACATAATTAGAATGGAGGAATTTTTTTAAATCTTGATTGACATTTGTAATTGTACGTAAATTAAAGTGACTTGGAATTTATTTATTTTTCAATTCAATCATATGAAATTTGTGATAATTATATACATTCGAATATTGAATATCACAAAGATCAAATGGTGGGTGTTAAAAATTTATTACAGTCCGATCTTTTGTTTGTTGATTAACAATGGGATGCATGCACCGCCTTCTTGACATTAAAAGATCAAGTCCGATTAATGGAATAAGCTCAATAATATCATGTGATCAGGTTATAAAAAGTTTGTGTAGATGTTTTAGAGTAATAGACTCAGAGCAAAAAAAATTTCTTTTTAAATTCACTTATGTCCGTCCTTCCGTTAGTCTGTGTTTTTCTTGTTTTAATTTTCTAACTAATTTGAAAATTCAACTAGAATCTCTTACTAAAGTGATTCTTTATTAATCGCTTTAGCTTGTAGCAGACCAACATTTTGTTTTCCATAAATCATTCGTGGCCTCAACGCTAGAAGTCAATCAAAAATTTTACTACTTTCAAAAAATTTGCTGAAATATATACAAATACAAGAATTCTGAAAATTTATAACCCAAACAAAATGATTGTTTAATTTTAAGTATATTCTTATTCTAAGCTTTTAAATTGCGTTTATTTGAAAATGCTATATTTTTTTTTGTATTTTTTTTAATGGTAACAAAACTTATATAAACACATATTCAGTCAGATGCCAGTATGAGTTCGAAATCACTCATACATCTACAATCGTAAAAGAATGAAATCGTAATGGCAAAATAATAAAACACACTGCATCGAATATTAAAGAATTAAACCAAGCGATTTTATTAATCATTTTGTTACTAAAATTTTTGAGTAAAACAAAACATTTATAAAACTGATATATATGTTTTATTAAACCATAAATCTTCCGTGATATGCCGTGAACTTTTCATGACGAAGACAAAAGTTGATTACCTTGAAAAAAGACACACCTTTAATGACAAATATTATGACAAGTTTTTGGATGATTTCAACAACAGGGGAAATGTCTACATTTCACACACAAACAATTTCTCTTTCATCAAGATAATGCGTAAAATTATGCCCTGAAATGGGGTATGAATTGCTTTCTCATTCCTCACATTCGCCAGATATAATAAAATGTGCATTTTAACAAAAGATATTTTTCAAAAAAATTTAAATTTTTAAGAAGTAGTTTTTTAAGAAAATTTACTCTTTAAAGAAAAAGTACTTTTATAACAAATGGTAATTTTTCTACAATGACACTTTAAAAAGATTTACAGAGTTAAATAAAAAGTATTTTCTAGAAAATGGCACTTTAAAAAAACATAAAAGTATTTTTAAGAATAAGTAGAATCCGCAGATTTAAAAAAGGGACATATCTGTATGAATAGACACAATTTAACATAAAGGCCCTTTTTGAAGAAAACATACCTTAAAAATAAGGTTATTTTTAAGAAAATCTATTTTTTAAGAACAGGTACATTGTTAATACGAGGTATTTTTCTAAGAAGACGAACTTTTCTAAGAAAAAGTTCTTAAAAAAATAAGTATGTATTTTTTTAACAATAGGTGCTTTATTTAATTTAAATTTTTTTAAGAAAAGGTAATTTTTTTAAGAAAATATGCTTTTTGAAAAGGAACTTTTTTAAGAAAAGGCGCTTTTTTAAGAAAAAGTGATTTTTAAGAAAATATACTTTTTTAAGAAAATGTACTTTTTTAAGAAAGGGTACTTTTTTAAGAAAAGGTAATTTTTTAAGAAAAGGTACTTTTATTTATGAAAATAAATTTTCTTAAAATAACGTACTTTTTGAAGAAGATGTACTTTTTGAAAAACGGCACTTTGTCAAACAAAGATACTTTTCTAAGAAAAGATAATTTTGTAACAAAAGGTCCTTTTTTTAGAAAATGTACTTTTTTAAGAAAAGGCACTTTGTTAAGAATATATACCTTTGAAAAAAAAAATACTTTTTTATATAAATCACATTTTTTTTAAATAGGTACTTTTTTAAGAAAAGATACTTTGTTTAAGAAAAGGTACTTTTCTAAGAAAAGTTTACTTTCTAAGAAAAACTACATTATTAGGAAAAGGTACTTTTTTATTTACGAAAATTAACTTTCTTAGGAAAAGGTACCTTTTTAAGAAGATGTACTTTTTTAAGAAAAAGTACTTTTTAAGAAAATATGATTTTAAAAAATAAATACTAAAAAAAAAATACTTTTTTAAGACAACATGACAGTTCAAATATGACAGTTCAAACAAGTACTTTTTTGAGAAAATGGGCTTTTTTTAACAAACGGTACTTTTTATGAAAAGACACTTTTGTAAGAAAATTACATTTCGTAGAAAACTTACTTTTTTAAGAAAAAGTACTTTTTAAGAAAATATGATTTTTAAAAATATGAACTTTTTTAAAAATATTAACTTTTTTAAAAAAATGTGACTTTTAAAAATATGTACTTTTTTAAGAAAAGTTGCTTTTTTAACAAAAGGTACTTCTTATGAAAGGGTTCTTTTTTAAAAAATTTACTTTTTTAAGAAAATTACATTTTGTACAAAACTTACTTTTTTAAGAAAAGGTAGTTTTTAAGAAACGGTTATTTTTCAACAAAAAAGGTACTTTTTTCAGAACACGTACTTTTAAAATAAACGTACTATTTTAGGAAAAGCCATTTTTTTTAAATATGTACTTTCTTAAAAAAATGTCCTTTTTATGAAAAGAAAATTTTTGAAGAAATGGTTATTTTCTAAGAAAAGCGACTTTCTAAAAAAAGGTACTTTTTTCGAAAATGTACTTTTTTAAGAAATTTACTTTTTTAAGAAAAGCTACTTTTTCAGGAAAAGGTACTTTTTTATCTTATGAAAATAAACTTTCTTAAGAAAACGTTCTATTCTAAGATGTAGTTTTTTTTAAGAAAAAGTACTTTTTAAGAAAATGTGATTTTTTAAAATAAGTATTTTTTAAGAAGATGTACTTTTTGAAAAATGGTACTTTGCTAATCAAAGTTACTTTTCTAAGAAAATATAATATTGCAACTTTTTTATGAAAAGGCACTTTTTTAAGAAAATATACTTTTTTAAGAAAGGATACTTTCTTAAGAAACGGTAATTTTGTAAAAAGGTTACTTTTTTAGGACAAGGTACTTTTTGTTTATGAAAATAAATTTTCTTAAAATAAGGTACTTTTTGAAGAAGATGTACTTTTTGAAAAAAGACACTTAGTTAATCAAATGTACTTTTCTAAGAAAAAATTATTTTGAAACAAAAGGTAATTTTTTAAGAAAAGCACCTTTTGATAAAAGGTATTTGTTTAATAACAGGTTCTTTTCAGAAGAGGTACTTCTTACAGAAAAGATACTTTTTTTAAGAAAAGGTAATTTTCTGAAAAAAAGATTATTTTCTAAGAAAAGCTTCTTTTTAAGGAAAAGGTACTTTTTTAAGAAGATGCACCTTTTTTAAGAAAAAGTACTTTTTAAGAAAATATGATTTTTAAAAATACTTTTTGAAAAAAAAAAATACTTTTTTAAGACAACGTACTTTTCAAGAAAATGTGACTTTTAAAAAAAAGTACTTTTTTAACAAAAGGTACTTTTAACGAAAAAGTACTTTTTTAAGAAAATTAGTTTTTTAAGATAATTACATTTTGAAGAAAATCTACTTTTTTTAAGAAACTGTTATTTTTCAACAAGAAGTACCTTTTTTAATAATCGGACTTTTTTTAAAAAATATAGTTTTAAAAAAAGGTATTTTTTTAAGAATACTTACTTTTAAAATAAAGGTCTTATTTAAGAAAAGCAACTTTTTAAGAAAATGTACTTTCTTAAGAAAATGTCCTTTTTTTGAAAAGGCAATTTTTTAAGAAATGGTTATTTTCTAAGAAAAGGGACTTTATAAAAAAAGATATTTTTTTAGAAAATGTACTTTTTTAAAGAAAATGTACTTATTTAGAGAAGGTACTTTTGTAAGAAAAGCTACTTTTTTAGGAAAAGATACCTTTTTATTTATAAAAATAAACTTTCTTAAGAAAAGGTTCTACTTTAAGAAGATGTAGTTATTTTAAGAAAAAGTACTTATTAAGAAAATATGGTTTTTAAAAATAAGTACTTTTTTAAGAAGATGTACAAAAGGTACTTTTTATGAAAACGTACTTTATAAGAAAATTTACTTTTTTAAGAATATTACATTTTCTAGAAAATTTACTTTTCTAAGAAAGAGTACTTATTACGAAACGGTTATTTTTAAACAAAAAGTACTTTTTTAAACAAACGAACTTTTTTAAAAAAATTTACTTATTAAAAAAAAAGTACTTTTTTTTAAGAATATGTACTTTAAAAATAAAGGTACTTTTTTAAGAAAATACACTTTTTAAGAAAATGTACTTTCTTAAGAAAAGGTCCTTTTTATGAAAATAACTTTTTTAAAAAATGATTATTTTCTAAGAAAGGGGACTTTTTAAAAAATGGTCCTTTTTTTCGAAAACGTACTTTTTTGAAGAAACTGTAGTTTTTTAAGAAAAGGTACTTTTTTAAGAAAATGTACTTTTTTAAGAAAAGCAACTTTTTTAGGAAAAGGTACTTTTTTATTAATGAAAATAAACTTTCTTAAGAAATGGTTCTATTTTAAGAACATGTAGTTTTTTTAAGGAAAAGTAACTTTTAAGAAAATATGATTTTTAAAAATAAGTACTTTTTTAAGAAGCACTTTGTTAATCAAAGGTATTTTTCTAAGAAAAGATAATTTTGTAATATAAGTTCCTTTTTTAAGAATAGGTACTTTTGTTAAGAAAAGGCACTTTTTTAAGAAAAGATACATTTCTAAGAAAAGGTTCTTTTTTAAGAAAATGTACTTTTTAAAGAAAATATATTTTTTAAGAAAAAGTAATATTGTGAAAAGGTTACTTTTTAAGAAAAAATACGTTTTAATAAAAAGCACCTTTTCGATAAAAGGAATTTTTATTTTTTAATAGCAGGTCCTTTTTTATAAAAGGTACTTTTTTAATAAAACATACTTATTTTAAACAAGTAAGAGTGTTAAATTCGGCTGTGCCGAATCTTTGATACCCTCCACCTCGGTTTGAGTATTGATAATAAATGTAAACAAAATATTGGAAAAAGTAAACAATTTGTTAAACTTAATACCAAATTATTTCAGAAAATTCTTTGGGTTGGTTTTCGTCTTTTCTATTATTTCGGATTTATTTCGGTGTTTGCTTTTTGGTCATCGTAGTTGCTGATCGGCATGCATTTAGGTTATATACCTATATGCATGCGTTTCCGGTTATATGACATAACTTCTCGTTTAATTTAGTTTTTGCTAATTAAATAGCTCGCCCTAACCTCCATTGTAAAGGTAATGGTTGTGTAGAGTGGCTATATGCATTAAATCGTGCTAATTGGAGATGGCTGTATAGTTTCTTTTAACTGGCCAAATATTTCTTCATTGTGGCCATATAGGTCGGATGGAGTAACAAAATAATAACCAAAAAAAAAGCTCTCTCAACTTTTTTTAAAATATTGCCATATTTTGAAAACATAGAGAATAAATTTATAATAATAAATAATCAAATTAGGGATGAAAAACGCAAAAAACGAAAAGTCCCAAACATTTTAAATAAAGTAATTTAATGTTATCTTTATTTTCTGAAAAACTTCAAATTTTCATCCAAAAAAAATTGTGAAAATTTATATATAAAAAATAACATTCTCATAAAATTACGTTTACTTATGTAACAATTTTTATGTTAGCAATTCTTAAATATCATTTGAGGTTTTCTTAAATTCATTGAATTTAAATTAATATCGACAAATCTGTTTTTCTATTTATTTAAATTGTAAAGAAGTGGCATCTCTGTCAAAATAAGCGAAAAACACAAAGAATAGAAAAAAAAAATTACTTCGATGATTTTATGTTTATGTCTAATATCTTTATTTTTTTTACTAATATTTCTGTTTATTTATTTGAAAATGAAATAATGAATTGAAATGCTATTTAATTTTTTTATTTATATAAAAAAGTTTTTTAATTAAAGCAAAATATTTTCACTATTTCATGATTTTTATTTCTGTATGACGACATTTCAACCTAAAAATTTAAGTTTTTATCGATTGAATAAACAACACAAAAATGGTTGTCGTTTAGATAACAACAACAGCTGACTTTAACAATAGCGAATATCATTTAAAAATTTTACTGATAATTTTGCAATTTTCTTTTTTTTTTACGATTCGACTATCGTTAAAAGAAGTTACTGAATCGCGGTATTGAAAAGTTATTAATATCTCCTGAATGGCAATATTTTTTTTAAATGTAAACATTTTTTAAGTGTAAATATATTTCTAAATTTAAAATTATTATTTCCCACGTTTTGATATGATTTTCTGAAATTCAATTAATATTTTTTAATTTATAATTGGGAATTTTATTTTCAGTTTTTATTATAATTGATATTTTCTTAAATTTGAATGGAAAATTTAAAATGTGAAATTTTGTATTTATGTGAATAATAATGCTTTATTAATTATAAACAATTTTTAAAAATTAGATGTAATCGCAATCAGATATTTTATAGGTAAAGCAGAATAATAATTATATATAACTATGTAGAACTGTTTTGTAAGCAAAAAACTCATTGACGAACTCGGTAACTCTATTTTGTAAAGACAACAAAAAGTTAATATGCCAAACTTATGTTCATATTTGTAAAAGAATAATGAAAAAACGTATGAAATAAAAGACCAGCCCGTGTATACTCTTAACATTGTTCTGTATGATATCTAGTTGAAAATATTAACATTCATGTAAAAATAGAAATAACTATTGCAAAGCTAATTAGAACAAACAAAATTATGGCGCCATCTACTGTGGCATAGTCACGCTGAGCAAAATGAAGTGACACTATGTTAATGCAAAAGAAATGTATTTTCCCCACAACAAAATACTGCAGAATTTTATGTAAATAAAATAACCGATTTATTTCTAACAGGCAGTTACTATGAATATACATACATACATGCATATATATAATATATGTATATTATTTGTATTATTTAATATGTGTATGTATGTATATTTAAATATTACACACAAAAAATACAACATCAAACGTTATTTTTGTGTTTTTCTCTTTAAATAAATTAATACATAAATTTTTTTGCTAAATTTACATTTGGGCAATTCACAACAGGTGTTGTATATTGTATGTTGTATTGAAATACACAATACAATCATTTGTTGTGAACTCTCAGTTGTATTTTCATATTGTAAAACGCTTTCTTTAGTAATTTTCGATCCAACGAGGAAAGATCGCTTCGTTGCTTCTGCTATTTTGTATAAGAGAAAACACTTGTCAGTGTTTGCTTTTTGGTCGTGAGATATACCCTGGAGTTTTAGTTACGTACCTCTTGCATTTTAATTTATAATGGAAAAAAAATGTTAAATGTTTTGGTTGGTACTGAAAGAGAAAATACATACTAAAAAAATATAAACATTAATTTTGATATAAATAAACTTATCGATGTATTTGCGTTATTTGCATTATTTGCCATATTTTATTTTATAATTATTTATGCTGATAAAATTCTATGTATTTGTTTTTTCTTTTTCATAAAAACTGGCATTCACTTGGAACTGATATGTTATGATACAATATACAACATTTACTAAACATAGCAAATGAAGTTGGATCGTGTATCAGATTTTTCAGTGAAAATTACCAACAACAATTTTACACTATTGTAAAGTGATACACGATACAACAGATACAACGATACATTACCCATTGTGAATTGGCCAATTGTTTTTTTTGTTAACAACTAGGTATTTTAGCATTATTTGCTTTAGATGTTGGTGAATTTTTACTCTCTTTATATTAACTCGTGTCTGCTTGTCGAAAAATTTTGGATCGATTTTAACCACTTTCCCGTGAACCAATCGATCTGAAATTTTGCAGGCAGGCTCGTGGCAATGACAGAAATGATCTAACATATTTTTTTTAAAGTGATGCCAAAACAATGGAAACTTTTAAATTTTTCTACCTGAGTTGATAAAAAATGTACAAAGGGTTTTTTTTTTTGTTATATTATTACCATAACAACCACAAAAACAACAAGTCCAGCTATGAAAACAATGCAACATTTAGAATAACAACAAGAACAATATAGAAATATCATGTTTTTCATTTTTTTTTTCACTTTTTCAGAGATTTCCCTGGACCTTTTCCACCGATTTTAACGATTTTTGAAGTAGAAATCTTTCCATGAATTTGGTGAATCATTCTCACTAAAAATGATCACTGTAGCTGTACTATTGAGGGCGTGATCGTGACAAGAACAACATAGAAAATTATTTTTTTTTTTTCAAGACTTTTTTTAGTTCTTCATTCAAATCTCGGGCCCTAATCGACCGATTTGGACGATTTTAAATAGCAAACTTTTCAGGATGTTAGTGAATCATTTTTTATGCCAACGAGCACCCTAGCTGCCCGATTGTTGCCGTCATCGTGATTTCCACAGACGGACAGACGGACAGACGGACATCGCTATATCAACTCCGGTTGTTATAAGGATCACAAATATATAAATTTTATGGGGTCCAAAATTTTTTTTCTAATTATTACAAACGGAATGACAAACTTATATATACCCTCTGCACACTGGCGTGGAGGGTATAAAAACGTACTTTTCTAAGAAAAGGATATTTTCTGAGAAAAGCTACTTTTTCGGGAAAAGGTGCTTTTTTATTTATGAAAATAAAATTTCTTAAGAAAAGGTACTTTTTTAAAAATATGTACTTTTTTTAAGAAAAAGACTTTTTAAGAAAATATGATTTTTGAAAATAAGTTATTTTTTAAGAAAACGGGCTTTTTTAAGACAACGTTCTTTTCAATAAAATATTACATTTAAAAATAAGTACTTTGTTAAGAAAAGGTGCCTTTTAACAAAAGGTATTTTTTATGAAAAGGTACTTTTTAAGAAAATTTACTTTTTTAAGAACATTACATTTTCTAGAAAATTTAACTTTTTAAAACAATGCACTTTTAAAGAAACGCTTATTTCTCAACAAAAGGTACTTGTTTTAAAAAAAAAAATTTACTTTTTTAAGAAAATTTACTTTTTAAAAACAGGTACTTTTTAAGAAAAGCGACTTTTAAAGAAAATGTACTTTCTTCAGAAAAGCTCCTTTTTATGAAAAGAAAATTTCTTAAATTATTATTTTTTAAGAAAAGGTACTTTTGTTAAGAAAAGGCACTTTTTTACGAAAAGATACATTTTTAAGAAAATGTTCTTTTTAAAGAAAATATATTTTTTAAGAAAAGGTAATTTTGTGAAAAGGTACGTTTAAGAAAAAATACGTTTTAATAAAAAGCACCTTTTCGATAAAAGGAATTTCTATTTTTTAATAACAGGTCCAACATAATAACAGGTAAAACATACTTATTTTAAAAAACGTACTTTTCTAGGAAAAGGATATTTTCTGAGAAAAGCTACTTTTTCGGGAAAAGGTGCTTTTTTATTTATGAAAATAAAATTTCTTAAGAAAAGGTACTTTTTTAAAAATATGTACTTTTTTTAAGAAAAAGACTTTTTAAGAAAATATGATTTTTGAAAATAAGTTCTTTTTTAAGAAAACGGTCTTTTTGAAGACAACGTACTTTTCAATAAAATATGACATTTGAAAAAAAGTACTTTTTTAAGAAAAGGTGATGCCTTTTACCAAAACGTATTTTTTATGAAAAGGTACTTTTTAAGGAAATTTACATTTTTAAGAACATTACATTTTATAGAAAATTTAACTTTTTAAAAAAATTCATTTTAAAGAAACGGTTATATCTCAACAAAAAGGTATTATTTAAAAAAAAAATTATTTTTTAAGAAAATTTAAATTTAAAAAAAATCCTTTTTTGAGAATATGTACTTTTTAAAAAAATTTACTTTTTTAAGAAAAGCGACTTTTAAGAAAATTTACTTTCTTCAGAAAAGGTCCTTTTTATGACTCTAACTTTTCTTAAGAAATTGTAATTTTCTAAGAAAAGGCACTTTTTAAAAAAGTACTTTTTTTCGAATATGTTCTTTTTTGAAGAAAATTTACTTTTTTAAGAAAAGGTACTTTTCTAAGAAAAGCTACTTTTTTAGGAAAAGGTAGTTTTTTATTTATAAAAATAAACTTTGTTCAGAAAAGGTTCTA
This sequence comes from Cordilura impudica, assembly GCA_963682025.1. Classification (NCBI taxonomy): domain Eukaryota; kingdom Metazoa; phylum Arthropoda; class Insecta; order Diptera; family Scathophagidae; genus Cordilura; species Cordilura impudica. Next base: position 41,629,024 of record OY821518.1, on the reverse strand, counting down.
TTTTAAGAAGATGTAGTTATTTTAAGAAAAAGTACTTTTTAAGAATATATTATTTTTTAAAATAAGTACTTTTTTAAGAAAATGTACTTTTTGGAAAACAGCACATTGTTAATCAAAGGTACTTTTCTAGGAAAAGATAATTTTGTAACAGAAGGTCCTTTTTAAGAATAGGAACTTTTGTTAAGAAAAGGCACTTTTTTAAGAAAAGATACATTTTAAGAAAAGATCATTTTTTAAGAAAATGCACTTTTTAAAGAAAAAATATTTTTTTAAGAAAAGGTAATTTTGTGAAAAGGTTACTTTTTTAAGAAAATATACTTTTTAATAAAAAAACACCTTTTCGATAAAACGCCATTTTTTTTTTAATAACATTTCCTTTTTTATAAAAGGTACTTTTTTAAAAACACATACTTATTTTAAAAAACGTACTTTTTCTAAGAAAAGGATATTTTCTAAGAAAAGCTACTTTTTTAGGAAAAGGTACTTTTTTATCTACGAAAATAAAATTTCTAAAGAAAATGTACTTTTTCAATAAGATGTACTTTTTTAAGAAAAAGTACTTTTTAAGAAAATGTGTTTTTTGAAAATAAGTTCTTTTTTAAGAAAACGGTCTTTTTTAAGGCAACGTACTTTTCAATAAAATATGACTTTTAAAATTAAGTACTTTTTTAAGAAAAGGTTCCATTTTAACAAAAGGTTGTACTTTTTATGGAAAGGTACTTTTTAAGAAAATTTACTTTTTTAAGAACATTATATTTTATAGAAAATTTAATTTATTAAAAAAATTCACTTTTAAAGAAACGGTTATTTCTCAACAAAAGGTACTTTTTTTAACAAAATTTACTTTTTTAAGATAATTTACTTTTTAAAAACAGGTACTTTTTTAAGAAAAGCGACTTTTAAAGAAAATGTACTTTCTTCAGAAAAGCTCCTTTTTATGAAAAGAAAATTTCTTAAGATATTTTTTAAGAAAAGGGACTTTTTTAAGAAAAGGGACTTTTTTAAGAAAAGGGACTTTTTAAGAAAAGGGACTCTTTTAAGAAAAGAGACTTTTTTAAGAAAAGGGACTTTTTTAAGAAAATTGACTTTTTTAAGAAAATGGACTTTTTTAAGAAAATGGACTTTTTTAAGAATAGGTACTTTTGTTAGAAAATGTACTTTTTTAAGAAAATGTACTTATTAAGAAAAGGTACTTCTTTAAGAATATATGATTTTTTTAATAAGTGCTTTATTACGAAAATGTACTTTTTTGGAAAATTTACTTTTTAAGAAAAGGTAATTTTTTTAAGAAAAGGTAGTTTTGAAAAAAATAGTTTTTTATGAAAAGATGCTTTTTTTAATGAAGTGAACTTTTTAATAAAAGGAAACTTTTTAGGAAATGTACTTTTTTTTTTAGTAAAATTCACTTTTTTAAGGAAGGGAAATTTTTTGAGAAAATTTACTTTTCCGGAAAACGTACTTTTTTTAAGGTAAAGTACTTTTTTAAGAAAGGTATTTTTTTAAATAAAATTAACTTATTTAAGAAAAGGTAATTTTTTAGGATAATTTACTTTTAGAAAATTTAGTAAAAAACAAACCTATATATACCCTCTGCCACTGACGTGTGGAGGGTATAAAAATGTTTTTTAAGACAAGGTACTTTTTATTTTCATATCTTAAAACTCTTATGTAAATAATTAAAAAAAAAGTTTAAATAAAGAGTAGATTTTGTACACAAAAACCAGTAAGAAAAGTATAGTCAGTCTAGACCGATTATACGATATCATATACGATGCGTTTAGAGAATGGGTCTTAGATTCAACTAATTGGATATAGAAAATAAGCTTAAACCAAATTTGAGTGGCATTGTTATTAATTTTTTTGCCTTCGGATATGAAAAAGTTCATATCTTATATGGAGACTAGGTCGAATAATGTACTGATCCAGATCATATTTGGAAAAGTCACTTATTTTTAGCAAAAGTATATACAAACAAAATTTGAAACAAATTTGTTCAATATATTTTTTTTATATTTAAGTAAAGATCGGAAAGCAGTTTTATAAGAATGTTCGTCCAGGCTTTATTTCTGGACTAAATTTTACCGAAAATATTGTAACAAAAATATAATGAAATATTTGATTTCGTAAATTTGTAAAATTTGATTTTGTAAAACTCAAAGACGAATAATAACTTCAGTGCTGCACTCCGAAAAAAGAATAAATTCTTCAAAAGTTCTGGCATGTTTATTTAAAACATTATGCATCATTATCATTAAATAACAAGAATAGACTTTCTCAATTATTTATTTATTTTTTTTTTTTTTTCAAAAACATTTCTGATATAATTTATGTGTTTATCTAATTTAACAAATTTTTGATAACTCATCAAACAGCATGTTCGATGTAGTACGAGTACGTTCTTTGCTGTTTTCCATTGTTAATTTCATGTGTCTGCTGGGTTAAAAATAAAAAATTTTAGAAAAAAAAAACTAAACTAAAGTATGTGTATTTGTTTAGGATTATTGAAGTTTTTTTTTTTTGTAGTTGTTGTTGTTGTTAATTTTTCTACAATATTTATTTAAGTTTTTAATTTATTTGTTATTTTTTTCTTGTTAATTTTATGTTGTTATGTGTACTTTTGGGATATTTTTTGCAAAACAACGAATAACAACAACAATAGCAACAAGAACGCATACTTTTTATTTTAATTGTTTTTTTATTATTTTATTTTAAACTAAAATTCGTTGTGAATGGATGAACGACTTAGACATAGACATGGATAGATGGGCGGGCAGACAGACGGCCGAACGGACAGACAGACAGACAGAGCAGACGCAAAGATAGATAGACCAAATAGACGATTGAATGGACAGATATGGGCCACAAAATACACTTAAATCTTTCAAGCATAACGTATTGCCACAGTGTTAAAATGTCGATGTTGCTCTTCTCGTTATCTGTTGTACGAGCATGTTTGACATGTTGTTTATCTTTCGCTTAAGATTGGTGGAAGATTTGTAGCTTTTTCTACTCGATGATGGAATGAATTGATGATTTTCTTTCTTTTTTTTAACTTTTTTTTTTAATTTCTCAAAGAAATTAAAAACCAAATGAATAAAATTTATTTCAAACGAAATATTTTGAATGAGGAAATAAAATTGTTTGATAAACAAAACAAAAAAATTGTATTTTAAACAAAATTACTAAACAATTTATTACAGAAGATGTTGAAAATCAAACTTGAAATCCAAAATCAATAACTTGGCTAATACATAATACATAAATGACAATCGACAAAAAAATAAACAGCAAAATCGTTTGAATAACCACATGTTTACTTCCTTTGTCAAAGCACAGAGAATTTTTAACTAAAGGGGCAATGTCTGGGCAATGACAGTTTCACGCATTTAACCCTTAATAATTATATGGCAATGTACCATCATTTTAACGTTTTCAATATGCCTCACTGACATTTGTCACAGAGACTCAATACGTAAATGCAAAAATAAAAAAAATTAAAATAAAATAAATAAAGGGGGAACAAAAACTAACGATATAATTGTCATGAATTATTTACATATTGTTAGTTGGACAGACAGACAGACAGACAGACAGAGAGATATACATATAGATAGTTAAAATAAAGCAAGTAGTAAAAAAAAAGTTAACTGGTTACTTTGCAACGCCTGGTTGCGCATTGAACATTTGTTGACATGTGTAACCATAATGCGCATGCGTGAATGCTTTGTGAGTTACAGCCTATAAAATCAACATATGCAACAGGTTTCTTTTAAGTTCCTTTATTTTTTTTATTTGCACATTGTACAATGTAGTAATTTGAATGTCAATGTACGTTAGTTTTTCTGTTTTATAATTCAATGGCTATTTATGATACTCTTTTGATAACACGCCATACCAGTGAGTCTACCATTAAGTCAGCCAAAGACTTACTTGACGGTTTGATGATGTTTCATTTGTTTTGTTTTTCTCTTTTTTAAGAATTCATGCCGGCTCTTGTCTATACGAAATTTATTTGATGCGAACTATGGACTGTTGTTTTTATAAAATTAATCAAAAATTTACTTTTACGTATCGCCAAATATTCAAAAACGTTCTTCGTTGAAAGAAAATCTCTTGAGGTAAAAAAAAAACATTTTGGTGAAAAAAATTTTTTAAATTTTTAAAAAAAATCTGCTTTTTTACTGATGTAAAAAATTTTTGATGTAAAATTTTTAATTGCAAAAAAAAATTTTATGTAAAAAGTTTTTTTGGTGTAAAAAATTTTTTTGATATAAAAAATTTTTGTGATCAAAAATCTCTTGAGGTAAAAAAAAAACATTTTGGTGAAAAAAATTTTTGATGCAAAAATTTTTTTTTTTTCATGTAAAATTTTTTTTTTTTTAATATTTTCAAAAAAAAATCGACTTCTTTATTGATGCAAAAAATTTTTGTTGTAAAATTTTTAATTGTAAAAAAAATTAGATGTAAAAAGATTTTTCGATGTAAAAAAATTTGTTGATATTAAAAAAATTTTTTGATATTAAAAACAATTTTTTGATGTTAAAAATTTTTTTGATCAGATTTTTTATGTAAAAAAAAATTATTGAGGCAAAAAAAACACATAAAAAAAAATTTTTTTTTTTTACTTTTAATTTATTTCTATGAAAAATTTATTATTATATTGTAGAGTAAAACTTTTTTATTTCTTTCATCCAAAATACTATATATTTTTTAATTTGGTTTGGTGAAAAAAATTTTTGATGTAAAATTTTTTTTTTTCATGTAAAATTTTTTTTTTTAATATTTTCAAAAAAAAAATCGACTTCTTTATTGATGCAAAAAATTTTTGTTGTAAAATTTTTAGTTGTAAAAAAAATTTGATGTAAAAAGATATTTCGATGTAAAAAAATTTTTTGATATTAAAAAATTTTTTGATATTAAAAAAATTTTTTGATATTAAAAAAATTTTTTGATGTTAAAAATTTTTTTGATCAGATTTTTTATGTAAAAAAAAATTATTGAGGCAAAAAAAATACATAAAAAAAAATTTTTTTTTTTTTACTTTTAATTTATTTCTATGAAAAATTTATTATTATATTGTAGAGTAAAACTTTTTTATTTCTTTCATCCAAAATACTATATATTTTTTAATTTGGTTTGATGATATTTCATTTGTTTAGTTTTTCTCTTTTTTAAGAATTCATGCCGACTCTTCTCTATACGGAATTTATTTGATGGGAACTATGGACTGTTGTTTTTATAAAATTAATCATAAATTTATTTTTACGTATCGCCAAATATTCAAAAACGTTTTTCGTTGAAAGAAAATCTCTTGAGGTAAAAAAAAAACATTTTGGTGTAAAAAATTTTCTTTGATGTAAACATTTTTTTTTTTTTATGTAAAAAAAAAAAAAATTTTTTTTTAAATTTAAAAAAAATCGACTTTTTTATTGATGTAAAAAATTTTTTATGTAAAAAAAACTTTTAATTGTAAAAAAAAAATTATGTAAAAAAATGTTTTTGAACAATTTTTTAATGCAAAAAAAAATTTTTTTTTGAAAAAAAAATTGTGGTAATAAAAAATTATTGAGACAAAAAAAAAATTACATTAAAAAAAATTATTTTAATTAAAATTTATTTCTATGAAAAATTGATGATTATATTGTAGAGTAAAACTTTTTTATTTCTTTCATCCAAAATACTATATATTTTTTAATTTGGTTTGATAATATTTCATTTGTTTCGTTTTTCTCTTTTTTAAGAATTCATGCTAGCTCTTGTCTATACCGAATTTATTTCATGCGAACTACGGACTGTTGTTTTTTTAAAATAAAACAAAAATTTACTTTTTCGCATCTGTAATTATTCAAAAACGTTTGTCGTTGAAAGAAAATCTCTTGAGGTAAAAAAAAACATTTTGGTGAAAAAATTTTCTTTGATGTAAAAATTTGTACAAAAAAAAATTTTTTTGATGTAAAAAATTTTTTTGATGTAAAATTTTTTTGATGTAAAAAATTTTTTAAGTAAAAAAATTTTTGATGAAAAAAAAAATTTTGATGTAAAAAAAAATTTTTTTATTGTAAAAAAATTTTATGTAAAAAAAATTTATGTAAAAAAAATTTTTTTTATCAAAAAAAAAATTAAGTTGTAAAAAAAATTTTTGTGTTGAGAACAAATTATTGAGACAAAAAAAATTCCATAAAAAAAATTTTTTACTTCAAATTTATTTTTATGAAAAATTTTATTATATTGTAAAAAAAAAAAAATGCTTATTCCTTTCACCCGAAATACTATATATTTTTTAATTTGGATATTTTTTAGGACTACTTAGAAAAACAAAATTTACTTTTTTAGGAAGAAGGCATTTCGTAAGAAAATGTATATTATAAATAAAGGGTACTCCTTTAACAAAGGGTACTTTGTTAAGAAAAGGTACTTTTTTAAGAAAAAATAAATTTTTTTAAGAAAAGGTACTTTTCAAGATAAAGTATTTTATTAAGAAAAGTTACTTCTTCAATAAGAATAGCAGGTACTTTTTTAAAAACATGTACTTTTTTATGAAAAGGTACTTTTTTAGAAAAAGATGCTCTGCTAATAATATATAGTGATGATAGGTCCATTTTTTGACCTATGCCCCATATGAAAACAGCAGCCGGCATAGATATTTTTTTTAAATCAGCAAATATTCAAAAACGTTTTTCGTGGAAAGAAAATCGCTTGAGGTAAAAAAAACATTTATGGTAAAAGAAAATGTTTTTGTTGCAAAAATTTTATTGCAAAATTGTAAAAAATTGTTTGTTGGAAAATTTATGCAAAGGGCGTAGGACAGATTTTTGTTTTTTGTATTTTGTTTGTTTTTATTTGGTTTATCAACAAAATTAAATATCCCTGATGATGACTAACGATGTTAGTCGAAATATGATGACTAACGATGTTAGTCGAATATTTTATTAATTCAATTCGTCTTTGGAACTGGCTACCTTCAAACATTCAGTTCATAAGCAACGCAATGCAATTTAAAACGGCCCTCTTTAATTTCTATAATTAAACTTTTTTATAATTATTTTATTTTGTTATTATATTTTTTATTTTTTTTAATTGTTATTATACACAATGTTAAATTTCCTTACTACTATGTACCTAGTACTAATCCTGTACTTTAATTATAAGATTTTATGTCTTGTTGTATGGGAATTCGAAATAAATAAATAATAATAATAATAATAATAAAAAGGAAAATAAAAATCAAAAAATAAAAATCAAAATTTTATTGATTTAACAAAAATTCAGTTGTAAAAAAAAATTTTGTAGTAATAAAAAAGTATTGAGGCAAAAAAAAATTGTTTTACTTTAATTTTATTTTAATGAAAAATTGATTATTAAATTGTAGAACAAAAATGTTTATTATTCCTTTCATCCAGAATACTACATATTTTTTATTTGGATATTTTTTACGACTACTTAGAAAAATAAAATTTACTTTTTTAGGAAAAAGAATTTTTGTAAGAAAATGTGTATTTTAATGAAAGAGTATACCTTTAACAAAGGGTACTTTGATAAGAAAAGGTATTTTCTTAAGAAAAAACAATTTTTTTAAGAAAATATACTTTTCGAGATAAGATACTTTATTAAGAAAATCTACTTTTTTAATAAGAATAGGAGGTAATTTTTTAAAAACAGGTACTTTTTTATGAAAAGGTACTTTATTAGAAAAAGATACTCTGCTAATAATATATAGTCATGATAGGTCCATTTTTTGACCTATGCCCATATGAAAACAGCAGCCGGCATAGATATTTTATTTAAATCAGCAAATATTCAAAAAAGTTTTTCTTGGAAAGAAAATTGAGGTAAAAAAAAACATTTATGGTAAAAGAAAATGTTTTTGTTGCAAAAATTTTATTTCAAAATTGTAAAAATTGTTTGTTGGAAAATTTATGCAAAGGGCGTAGGACAGATTTTTGTTTTTTGTATTTTTATTGTTTTTATTTGGTTTATCAACAAAATTAAATATCCCTGATGATGACTAACGACGTTAGTCGAAATATTGGATATAATAAAAAGGAAAATAAAAATCAAAAATAAGTTTCGCTTATTATTTTTATTAATCTTCTTGGACCTCAAGCCGAATTGAATTCTCAAAACGGAAAATTTTTTGTTCTAAAAAATTTTTTGTTGTAAAAAATTATTGGGCAAAAAAATTGTTTTACTTTAATTTTATTTTAATGAAAAATTGATTATTAAATTGTAGAAAAAAAAATGTTTATTATTCCTTTCATCCAGAATACTACATATTTTTTATTTGGATATTTTTTACGACTACTTAGAAAAATAAAATTTACTTTTTTAGGAAAAAGAATTTTTGTAAGAAAATGTGTATTTTAATGAAAGAGTACACTTTTAACAAAGGGTACTTTGATAAGAAAAGGTACTTTCTTAAGAAAAAACATTTTTTTTAAGAAAATATACTTTTCGAGATAAGATATTTTATTAAGAAAATCTACTTTTTTAATAAGAACAGGTACTTTTTAAAAAAAAAGGTACTTTTTAATGAAGAGGTACTTTTTTAGAAAAAGATACTCTGCTCATAAATTTTAAGAAAATGTACTTAAGGTACTTTATTAAGCAAAGTTACTTTTTTAATAAGAGCAGGTACTATTTTAAAACGAGGTACTTTTTTATGAGAGGTACTTTTTTATGAAGAGGTACTTTTTTAGGAAAAGATACTCTGCTAATAAAAATTAGTGTTAATAAAATGTACGTTTTTAAGAAAAGGTAATTTTTTCAGAGAACGTACGTTTTTAAGAAAAGGAAATTTTTAAGCAAAATTTACTTTTCTAACAAGTATTTTTGTAATAAAATCCTGATTTTAATGAAATGGTACTTCAAATTTGTTCTATTTATTTATGGAACTAATCCTTGCAGACTAATTATAAAGAAAAACATATTAAAATTAATTTCAGTAATTTTACTATAAAGGCACTTTGTAACGAAAAGGTAAAAAAATCATTAAGGTAAAAAAAAAAATTAAATAAAAAAAATTTTGGATGAGCCTAATTCCACAGTGACAGATGTGATAATCAGAGATCGTTCTAATCGAATATTACACAGTAAAAGTTCTTCATTGTTCATAAAAACATATACAATTATACAGACGGACCTGAAGAACATATTAAACATTAAAAAAAAGTGCGAAAGTATTGTTGTTATTAATATTTGGGGGGAAAAAGCGGTACAGACATGATAACAAACAGATACCATTTTAGAGGATGTGTGTAAAATGCAGAGAAGCTCTGACGTTATTTTTATGACAAATAAGTAGAAGTTGTTTTTTGATAATATAAGAGCTAGTTTATTAATAAACCATTAAAAAATTAGAATTCTAAAATAAATTATAGTAAAAAAAAGTATTATGTAATGTGACACACATGACACTGCTTTTAGTTTCAAAATTACTTCTACACTTTTCCTTTCTTACTGGAAAAATAGTGGCTATAAAAATATTCAAAAATACATACATATAACAAACTAGTCATATTTTTATTTGAACGCTTTTCTTTGAAATTGTATCAATAAAAATTATTAAAATTAAAATTTCAATTGGACCTAGGGCTGAACTTTGCATGGAATTACCCTTGAAATAAAAATTTTAGATGAAAAAATAATTTTTATTCGAAAATTTATTTTTTATCAAAAATAAGTTATTAAATTTCATTGTTTTAAATTTTTTTAAAAAAAATTTTTATTTTATATTAAAAAAATTTTTTTATATTATTTTTTTATATTATTTTTTTATATTATAATATTTTACATCCAAAATTTTTTCACCCAAAATATGTTTTTTAAATTTGCATTTCTTACGACTATTTCGAACAATTTAAAAAAAAAAACATTTTTTACATTAAAAAAAAATTTATTTACATTATAAACTTTTACATTAAAAATTTTTTTTCATTAAAAATTTTTTTTTACATTAAATCTTTTTTTTTTACATTAAAACATTTTTTGCATTATAAAATTTTTTTCATTCAAAATGTTTTCACCCAAAATATGCTTATTAAATTTGCATTTTTTTATGACTATTTAGAACAATTTAACAATATAACAAACAATCGGCAGTAATAGATATGCAGGCAGTCGGACAGAAGAATATATCGCACCAAAACCACCAAAAAGATATGAGGGTCAAAATCAAAACTTTACCGAAGAAGATTTTTATAACAAATCTTTAGAACCTATCACAAAAAAATGGAAGTCATTGTAAAAGAATAACTTTTTCATTGCTACTTAAGGAATAACAACATTGAATGTGGCTTCAAACAACTTCTTAAGATGTCAATATCACAATATCAAATATAAACTAGTTTTAGTATTAAAAAAAGGTAGGAAAAAAACAAAAAAAAATATGTGTTGAAAATTAAAATTTTAAATTCATAAAAAGTGGCAAGAATATTTATTTATTAAAATTCTTTGAACTGAACATGGCTTCGGATCCATAGAAGAGAGAATCTTCTTTGGACGAGACTATGTTTAATATGATCCGACTTTGCACAACGTGACGCTCACAAGTTCTGATTTTCATTGGGTATTTAAGTACTATGACTGGACTCTAGTATTAACGGTTAAACTTTTCCGACAAATTGTTATTAAATTCGGGACCAGTTTTAAATTATCTTTCCAAAAAGCTATAAAACTTCAAAATCGAATAAAAACTCGCCAAGAAATAGCAAATGCCCCAGACCATTTTTGATGGAATTTTTTTCAACTTTAAGGAATTAAAGCCAACATTTTGTTTTCGTCTCTATACCCATAAGTACTCAGATATGAAGTATTGTTTTATTAGCACCTTGTTAACCTATTGCGCATTGAGACCGAAAATGGAAAATTTTTTTGATAAAATTTTGAAAACTATTTTTTCAAGTTTTAAAAAATTTTCTTAAACAAAATTTAAAAAACTTGATCTGGCTCCTTAAGGTCTAGTTAAATGCATATTAGAGATTAACTGTGTGATTTGACAAGGATTTTATTTTTGCGGATTTCGAGAAAAATGGGATTTTATTAAAATATTCTGTAAATGTACTATTTTAAATACTTTATATCAAAAATTATCACTTTTCTACTTTTAAATGTTATATTTTATCTTAATAGCCTAGGGTTTTGGAAAAAAAATAATATGACCCCATTAACCCTTTTGGAATTTGGGTCATATATGACCCCAACTAAATAAAAGACAATTTATTCAAAAAATTCAAATATTTTGTAAGTGCTGTTGAATTTTTAGATGCGACGCTTAAACTATAATAACCAAATGTGTGGAACTTCCGTTCCTAAAATTTGGCCAGCTTTGGATTTTAAGATATTTTTAACTAAAAATTACCGAAAACGAGTTTTTCTATTAAAAACGATGAAAACACTATTTAGAATTTAAGAAAAATAGTTCGGTTAATTTTTATTTTTTTAACCCTTCAATGCTCTTGGGATCAAAATAATCCATTGTGATATATTTTTGGTGCAATTATCTGCTTATTGCTCGCGTATATAAATTAAAACTACTTTTAAACAATTTTGTTATAAAATTATTTTATGTATAAAAACTATCTATATTTTTCTAAATAAAATAAGAAGACTTTTGAACTATTTAAAAGTATAATAACATAGTAACAAACAACGAACAAGTAAAGCAATACTTATTGCAAGTCGTAAGTGATTACAGAAAACAATTTGAATCGCACACAAAATCATCCTTAAATATACCAAAATAAATAAAATTAATTTTATATTTCATATTCTTAACCCAATATTTAACAATGTTGCGTTACAGTTCAACATAACATATCGTCTTGCCAGTGCAATACTGTAATAACTCAAAATATATAGTTTTATCGATGTTTTTACTGAAAGCAGTAAAATTTTGAGATGTTATAATATTCCTCTGATTCTTTGAGTTCCTTCTAGCCCAATAGAGCAGTTTTCGAAAACAATAAAATTTTGAGTTGTTACAATATTTCACTGGCAAGACAATATGTATGTGGCGTATACTTTTTTATAATTACAATTCGTAGAACTCGAATTACGACGTCATTTTTCAAAGAAATATTTTTTTTTTTTTAATAAAAATTCATTTTTCAGGCGTTTATGGTCAAAAATTTCGAAATATCGACGACTTATTGGCGAAAATTAATTTAAAAAAGGGGGGACGAGCAATTTTTTGAAGATTTAATTCGTTAAAATTATTCCAATTTGATTTTTTACATGGTTACATTAATTATTTATTTAAGCAATAGCTATCATTTTGCTGAAGAATGAAGCGATAAATCATCATTGGTCCTTGAATTATAGATGAAAAACTAACCGAGCAAACATTGAAATAAAGAAAAAAAAAATATAAAAGATCTTAGAAAAAGTTTAGCCTGAGCAGGCCAAACCCTTTGGAGGTTTTACTATACTAGCCTATCGAATTTTTTGCATCCAGAATGGCTGTTACCATGTGTTATCATTCATTCAAAAAAGATGTGTTCGCATTAGAACCAATATAATTTGTTGTTCAAAAAAAAAATCTCGAGTCGGAGAATACTTCAGAATTCTTCAAACGACGTCGTAGCAGTAAAGCTAACAATTATGTGGCTCTTCTAAGATGAGCCTTATCTAAATAAAAGTTATTCGCGTAAGAAACACTTTGATGAAAATTGTCGCGTATTTTCCTGAATCCGCGGGCAAGGGTCAACTGGTACAAACAACACCGTATAGCAATATTGTATACAACCATTTGTTTTCCAGAAGTCTTCGAAGAGAAAAGCAAAACTAAAAACTGAAGAAGCATTTGTACAGTTTGGAGTTATGTCAGAGTTGAACAAGTGGTTTGGAAATCGGTCCAAATGCATGCTGAAGTATATTATGACTGAGATTATTTGTTAATTTTTTTTTTCAATCCTTAAACAATTCAAATTCAATTGTAGAGTGGAGACGTCAAAATTAAGTGATGCCAACTATTGCGGGAAGAAACGCGCCATGTTATACTTAAAACGGTTAACTTTTAAAACTAAAATTATGAAATAAAATATATAATAAAATATATATTTAATAAATATATATATAATAAATATATATATACATATAAATAAGGCGGCCCTTAATAAAAAAAAAATGTTCCAACTCTCTGTCTCACCCCCTAAAAATATGCGAATAGCAAAGAAAACTGAGAAATACAAAGTTTTGGGGTCAATCAAAAAAAAATTTAGAGGTGCCTCAACGCAACTGAAAATATTAAGTGTGTTTATATGGGGAAAATACGACTTTTTTTTTCAGATTTTACCAAAATTTCGTTCTATAGTTTAATTTTTTCGACAAGTTGTTATATGAATCGATTTCAGTGCTAAATTATCTCTTTAAAAAGCTATATATCTTCAAAATCGAATAAAAACTTGCCAAGAAATAACAAATGCCCCAGACCAATTTTGTGCCAAAAAAACTAGGTCGTGAAATTTGAGGGAAATTTTTCTACTTTAAGAAATTAATTAAAGCCAAAAGTTTGTTTATCTCTATACCTATGAGCACTCAGACATGAAGTATGGTTTTATTACCACGTTTTTAACCTATTGCGCTTGGGGTCGTATGTGACCCGAAGTCCAAAAGGGATAATGGGAAACCCTAGGCTATTATAATAAAAATATAACATTCAAAAGTAGAAAACTGATAAATTTTTGATACTTAGAAAGAGTACACTTACATATTTAGTACATATTTAGAAACGGTACATTTGTTGAATATGTCACAAAAAACTCATTTTTCTCGAAATCCGCCACAAAAAAAATCATTGTAAAAAAAATTCTCGCAAAGGAATTTACAAAGTTAATCACACAGTTAATCTCTAACATATATTTTACAAAACTTTAAAGTGACAGATCCATTTTTCGAAATTTTTTTTAAAAAAAAATTTTTAAAACTCAAAAAAGGAGTTTCAAAATTTTATCAAAAAAATTTTCCATCTTTGGTCTCATTACGCAATAGTTTAAACGTGGTAAGTTTGTAGGAGGCTAACCCATTGGGCAGATCTTCCTGAAATTTTCAAGGAGTCTCACTGCCCATCTTGAAGGAACTATAGGCTATAAATATTTTGATATTTTCAGTGGGCGTGGCACCTCCCATACAAAGGGAATTTTTAATATCATATCTATTGAGTACTATGACATGAAGAGCTTTGCAAATTTGTGCGACGTCGCCTATTATTAATGTTAGTAGCCATGCCGAAAATGGAGCAGATCGGATAAGGGGGCGAGGCAGCTCCCATACCAAGTAGTTATTCAATTCATATATCTCGAGTACCATGGCAGCGACAGCTTTACAAATTTGTCTGAAGTCATCTAATATTAATGGACGAGATATGAGCAATGGGCATGTCATCTCCCATACAATGCCAATATTAAATGGCAAATATCTAAAGTACTGTAATAGTAAGATCTTTGGTTATTCAGGTGATCAGGTGAACCAAAAGGGGCATGATCTCAGAAGTGGGCGTGGCGCAGCCCATACAAAGTAAATATATAATATGATATAACTAGAGAACTATATAAGAGAAGCCTTGACACTTTTTACGAGTCTTTTGGATATTAATGTGAGTAGTCAGATAAAAAGAGTGCGGGATATGATTAGTGGGCGTAGCACCTCCTATACAAAAAATATGAAAAACTATGAAAGCGACAGTCTTGAAACTTATGATAAGTACATTTATTACCAGTGTGAGTAATCGTGGCAAATATGTGCGGAATCGCCAAATTCAAAAATCGCCAAAAACCAAAAATCGCCAAAATCAAAAATCGCTAAAATAAAAAATTGCCATAAGATATTCAAAATTCAAGGCCTATCGCTACTTGTTGCCGGATTTAATTTGGAAAATTCGTGTTTTTCTCACGGGCAGCTATATGTAGCTTGCTTCAGAGAAGGAACTTCGACAAATTTAATAAATTTTTGCACCGAATAAAAAAACAACAAATATTGTATATCAGCTAGCATTGAAATAAAAAATATATAATTTAAATAAAATAAAAAAAAAAAACTTCAGAGGAAAAATTTATTATGAAAACATACAGGTCAATAAGTCTCGGTGAATCGTAACGAAGCACGACAGGCTATACTAGTCTTGAAAAGAAAGAAAAATATTGCATAGATCTCTCTTAAATTTGGTTAGTATATGATTTTGAGTAAAATAAGTGACTTTACTAAATATGTTAATGATCGGTCCATTTTAAAATAACATCAGATATGAACTTTTCCAAGTGTGCATGCCACAAATTAATAACACTGCCACTAAAATTTCGAAACTTCCGCTTAATAAAACGAGAAACCTATCTGGCGTTCTCAAACATTTTAATAGATTTGGTATATTACGTTTGTGAAACAGTTATTCGATTTTTAAAGTCACTTGTAAAACGCGTGATATCAATTAAATTGGAATAAACGCCCTCAACTAGCGCTTTGAATGGTCATGTTGACCAGCAACGATATTTGAGCTGATAACTTAGAATGGCTTTTTAGTGAATCGAGAATACCAACCTCGAAAAATATTTCTAAAGAAAGGTTCTTGCTAAGTTCATTTTTATACCCTATACCACTATGTGGTTTGGGTATAATGACATTGTGCTGCTGTTTGTAACTACCAAAATTTTTTGGCCTAGACCCATCTTTTATTATACCGATCGACTCAGAATCACTTTCTGAGTCGATTTAGCGATGTTCGTCCGTCCGTCCGTCCGTCTGTGTGTCCAAACCTTGCAATCGAACTACAGGTCGCAAATATAAATATATTTTGATGAAATTTTGTATATCATAGGATGAACGCTATTGAAATTGACCTATGACCCTATGAAATCGACATAAATTGCCATAAGATCCAAATTATCATATAGAACTCAGTCAAATTGGGTTTGTGTTATTATAATATATCATTAATCAGTAGTCCAAAAATAATCCCCGTAGAACAATTCTTAGTCATAGGCCCCATAAAGAGCTGCTTCCCGATCTTCACTTAAATCTATCGAAAAACAAAAATATTGCACAGATTTTTCTCAAATTTGGTTTGTATAAGTTTTTGCAAAAAATAAGTGACCTTACCAAATATGGTCAGGACCGGTCCATTTTTCGACCTAGTCCCCATATAAATATAGCACCCGATATGAACTTTTTCATATCTGCAGCCCAAAAAATTAATAACAATGCCCCTCAATTTTGGTTTATGCTTATTTTCCATATCGAATTAGTTGGACCGAAGAGATAGGGTCTCTAAACCATAGTATAGGGTATCGTATAGTCGGTCTAGACCGACTATTATTTCTTATTTGTTTTAATTACCTTTTCCTGTGTTTCCCGAGATGTTCGTAAAGTGTGTTTCAATATTTAAAATATTATTTTGATTTAGAATTTTCACCTTTCGTCAAGCAAATATAAAAATTCTCTTCCCATAGTTTTATTCTTTGCAATAACAGATATAGTATATATATATATATATATATATATATATATATATATATAACTATATATGTTTGTGTCTGTGTTTGTGTCGAAGTCATCAAATTCCTTTTGAAGTAATGATGATGATTGAGTGACTTTATAGCTAAATGTGTATGGTTTTGCATTTTTAATTCATAATACATTGTAATGATACGAGTACAAGCACAAGAAACAAACACACACACACACATAAACAAAACAAATCCAAACCACAGACCACAGACGTTCTTATTATGATTGTATATATAGTGGAATAAACAAACAGCAAAAAAAAAAATTGATTGTTAAGTCTATTCCGTCTTCGGCTATGGATTATTGAAACTTTTTTGTCGTTTATTTTTCCTCTATTATTTTTCTTTTCTTTTGTGTATTTTCTTGGAATACCAAATGCCTGCATGCTATCGGCTATTTACACGTATGCAAAAAAAAAACATTTGTCTTTATATTTTACAAACTTATTTCCTTCGACTTTGTCTTTTAAGTTTCAAACTATGGGAAAAAGGGCTTGGTTAGCAGTTAGAAGTTATGAAAAACCACCGACTACAAACAACCACACCAGTTTCCAGCTTATGATTTTCAAGAAAAGTACGTTATGTTAAACAATGTGTAGGAAAATTTTCTGAAACTTCCTAGTAAAACTCTTTATTAATATTTGTTTTATTCCCCTTCTTGAACTTACGGTTTTCCACCGGATTTAATTTTATTATACAGACATCAATACGTTATTCCAAATAACTAATTTCATAATTTTGCGCATATATTAAATTTTGAAATTACCTGCAAATAGAAAGAAAAAATATGATTATTAAACGTTATTATAATAATAAAATAAACAATTTAATAATTATTTGTTTACATTCCTAATATTGTTTAAATAAACACTTTAGTTTATATCTCTATCAAAGGTTATTCGACAATAAAAATCTTTGAGGTTCTCTATTCAACCACCAGTCCATAAATAGCACGTGCCAATAACATGACTTGGAAGAATTTTGTATAAAACGAAAGTTCAGTTTGAAAGGAATTTTTTCTATAAATCTAATCTATTTTTTTCTATAATCTAACCCATAAAAACAAAATTTTTATTAAAACTCTTTCTTTCCTTATGCATATGAGTTATGAATATCTCCGTGACTGTGCGTAACGGTGTTTGACTATCTTAAAATTAATCTTTGGCCACCACAAGTCTATCGACCAAGTTTCAGATCGATCGGATAAAGGGAAATGAGGTTTAAAGCACTCCGTGACTGTGCGTGACTATGCGTGACTACCCCAAAATTAATCACAACAAGTCTATGGATAAAGTTTCAGATCCATCGAATGAGGGAAGTGGGGTTTTAATCTCTCCGTGACTGTGCGTGAATTTGTCAAACTTAATGTTTTTCACAGCAAGTCTATCGACAAAGTTTTAGATCGATCGAAAAAGGGAAAATGGGTTTTAAATCACTCCGTGACTGTGCGTGACTATGCGTGACTGCGCGTAACTATGTCGAAGTTGATCTTTCTTTACAGCAAGTATATCGACCAAGTTTCAGATCGGTCGGATGAGGATGAATAACATTTAGATCACTCCGTGACTGTGCGTGACCATGCGTGACTGTGCGTGACTGAGTCAAAGTTAATCTTTTTTTCACAGCAAGTGTATGGACCAAGTTTCTGATCGATCGGTTGAGGGGAAATGACATTTAGATCACTCCGTGACTGTGCGTGACCACGCGTGACTGTGCGTGACTAAATCAAAATTAATCTTTTTTTCACAGCAAGTGTATGGACCAAGTTTGAGACCGATCGGATGAGGGGAAATGACATTCAGATCACACCGTAACTGTGCGTGACCATGCGTGACCATACGTGACTGCGCGTGACTAAGTCAAAGTTAATCTTTTTTCACAGCAAATGTATGGACCAAGCTTGAGATAGATCGGATGAGGGGAAATGACATTTAGATCTCTCCGCGACTGTGCGTGACCACGCGTGACCACGCGTGACTGTGCGTGACTATACCGAAATTAGTCTGTAGTCACGACAAGACTATGGGCCAAGTTTCAAATCAATTGGATAAGGGGAATGGGGTCCACCCATGGCAGACAGACAGACAGAGAGACAGACAATATGAGTTAAAAGAAAGAGTTTAAAACCGTCAGATTATGAGAAATGCCTCAGACTCTGAGATATTTTTCCTAAAGAAAAAGCTTTAGATTCCGTGGGATTTTTCGTCATTAGATTCTGAGGCATTTTTCCTACAGAAAAACTCTCACATGCTAAGGTTTTTTTTTTTTTTTTCTTATAGAAAAGCCCTCAGATTCTGAAGCCTTTTCTTTCCTACAGAAAAAGCCTAAATTTCTGATGCATTGTTTCTTTAGAAAACCCTCAGAGTGAGAGGCTTGTTTCCTATAAAAGAACCCTAATGATCTGAGTCTTTCTTTCTATAGAACACCATCTGATTATGAGACAGTTTTCCTATAAAAAAGCCATCAGATGCTGAGTTTTTTATAGGAAAGTCTCAGATTCTGAGGCAATTTTTCTAGAGAAAACACTCAGACGCTTCACAATTCGTCATATAGAAAACCTCTATGATTCACTGTCATTTTTTATATAGCAATCTTCAGAGTCTAAAGCATTTCCCCATAAAAATCCGACAGGCTTGTTTTCAATAGAAAAATCCTAATATCACGAAGCTTGTTTCCTCTAGAAAAACGTCAGATTCTGTGACCTGTTTCACAAATAAAAACCTTGAGATTCTGAGACATTTTCCTTTACAAAAACCTTCAGAAACTTAGGCATTTTTTCCTAAGAAATTAAATTCTGAGGTATTTTTCCTATAAAAAAAAAATGCGAAATTTTGAGTCGCATTTCCAATTGAAAAATGCTAAAATTCGCACTATTTGGCATTTTTCTATAGGAAAAACCTCAGATTCTGAGACTGGTTTCCTATAGGAAAAACCTCAGATTCTGAAGCTTGCGGCCTGTTTCACACGTATAAACTCTGAGATTCTGAGACATTTTTACGCTACAAAAACCGTCAGATACTTGGCATTTTTCCTATAGAATTTCCCGCAGATTCTGAGGCTTGTTTTCTATAGAAAGATCCTATTATGATGCTTTTTTCTTATAGAAAAACCATGAAATTCTATGGTTTTTTTTTTCCTAAAAAAAACCCCACGAAATTCTGAGTCGTAAAAAATGCTAAAATTCGGCGGTATTTTTTCTATAGGAAAATCTTCTTCCTATCTTTCTATAGGAAAACCCGCAAATTCTGAGACTGATTTCCCATAGAAAAACCCTTAGATTCTGAACCTTGTGGTCTGTTTCACACATAAAAACAATGAGATTCTGAGACATTTTTTCTCTACAAAAACCTTCAGATGCTTAGGCATTTTTCCTATAGAAAAACCCGCATATTCTGAGGATTGTTGTGTATAGAAAGATCATATCACGATGCTTTTTTCCTACAGAATAACCATTAAATTCTAAGGTGTTTTTCCTATAAAAAAAACATGATATTCTGAGTCGTCTTTCCAATTCAAAAATGCCAAAATTCTGAGGTATTTTTTATAGGAAAACCCTCACACTATTTGGTATTTTTCTATAGGAAAACCCTCAGACTCTGAACTATGTTTCTTATAAAAAAAACCGACAGATTCCCAGACTTGTTTCCTGTATAAAAATCCGAATATCATGAAGACTGTTTCCTATAAACAAACCGCCAAGGACATTTTCCTATAGAGAAACCCTCAGATTCCGAGGCATTTTTCTTATAGAAAAATCCTCAGGCTCCGAGGCATTTTTCTCTCCGAAAATAGAATAGAAAAATCCACATATTCTGAGCCTTGATTGCCGTAGAAGAACCATTAGAAGCTGACGGTTTTTCCTATAGAAAACATGCAGATTCTGAGCCTTGTTTCCTACAGAAAGATCCTATCACGATGGTTGTTTCCTACAGAATAACTGTTAAATTCTAAAAAAAACACAAAACTCGTATTTCCAATTGAAAAACGCTAAAATTCTGAGGAATTTTTTATGGGAAAACCCTCAGATTCTGAAGCTTGTTTTATATAAAAAACCGAAGGATTCTCAGACTTGTTTCCTATATAAAAATCCTAATATCATGCAGATGTTTCCTATAGAAAAACTACCAGATTCTAAGGCATTTTTCCTATAGAAAAACCCTAAGATGCTAAGGCGTTTTTATTATTGAAAAACCTCCAGATTCTAAGACGTTTTTGCTATAGAAAAACCCTCAGATTGTCAGTTATTTCTCTTTTCTTATAGAAAAACCCTCAGATTCTGAGGCATTTTTCCTATAGAAAAACTTTTAGATTCTGCGGCCCGTTTCCTATACAAAAACTCTCAGAATCTGAAGCGTAATAGAAAAATTCTAATATCACGAAGCTTGTTTCCTATAGAAAACCCACATATTCTGAGACTTTATTGTTATAAAAGAACCATAAGAATCTTACGTTCTTTTCCTATAGAAAATCGCCAGAGTCTGAGGCGTTTTCCTATCAAAAATTCCCCGATCTTAAGGCAATTTTAATACAGAAAAAGTCTTGGAGACTGACACATTTTTTTTCACAGAAGAACTCTTAGATTCTAAGGTTTGTTTGTTTTAGAAAATTGTCAGATTTTCATGGACGTTTTCCATAAGAAAACACCTAGATTGTAGGGCATTCCTCCTAAACAAAAACCCTCAAATTCTAAGTCATTTTTCTGAGGCTTGATTCCCACCGAAAAACACTCAGATTTCGAAGAACTTTTCCTCTACAAAAACCCTCAGATTCTCATGCATTTTCCTAAGAAAGATCCACAAATTTTGTGGCATTTTTCCTATAGAAAAATCCGTCTGCGGAAAATTTCGCGAAAACAATTTCCCAAATACAATTGCCCGAAAACAATTGCCCGAAAAACAATTCCCCGAAAAACAATTTTCCGAAATTACAATTTCCCGAAAACAATTTCCCGAAAATAATTTCCCGAAAACAATTTCCCGAAAACAATTTCCCGAAAACAATTTCCCGAAAACAATTTCCCGAAAACAATTTCCCGAAAACAATTTCCCGAAATTACAATTTCCCGAAATTACGATTTCCCGAATATATTTCCCGAAATTACAATTTCCCTATTTTTAGTTTACAACTGCCCATATATTCTTGATTTCCCCCATAAAAAAAACTTGTTGCATACGATTTCTTGAAAAAACAATTTCCCCACCCCGCATCGCGCCCTTCCTCTTCCACCCTCCCTCGTCATCCGGACCTATTTATTGGAGTGTCATACGCTTATTTTTTCATTGTGACTTTGAACACTTCGGTATTCAGACTTCCCGACGGATAACGTTCACTCCATCACATCCTGCCCATGCAGTAGCTGCTACGGAATCGCTACCATCTTGCATAGCGAAGTTTTTTTAGTTATTTGGGTTGTAATACTCACTTACTATGCCACTCGAATTCCTGGATAGCGAAAAAGGTAAACCGAGGTTGCTTTTGAATGGTTTCTTGTATCATGACGACGGTCAGTCCGTTGATAGCGTTTATTGGCGTTGCATCCTTTATCGAGGAAAACATTGTACCGGTATGGTCATAACAACGATACTATAAAAAAAGAGGCTCTTCACAATCACAGTGCCGAAGCGGCTTTCATTGCTAAAGAAAAAAATCGTTAATGAGCTGAAAAATCTTGCCCGGACAACTACATCAAGTGGTCATGAGCTGATTGCTCGTGCTTCGGCCGTAATTTCTGATGGTATTGTTTCGGAAATGCCATCAACAAGCTCTTTGAAGAAATAGTAATTTCGGGAAATTGTAGTTTCGGGAAATTGTATTCGGGAAATTGTGTTCGGGAAATTGTATTTCGGGAAATTGTAATTTAGGGAAATTGTAATTTCGGGAAATTGTGTTCGGGAAATTGCAATTTCGGGAAATTGTTTTCGGGAAATTGTTTTCGGGAAATTTTCCGCAAATCAGAAAACACATCAGATTCTGAGGCTTGTTTTATACAGAAAAATTCACAGATTCTGCGCACTTTTCCTGTAGATTACGAGGCTTGTTTCCTATAAAAAAAATAAAATCTGAGATTCTGAGGTTTGTTTCCTATAAAAAAAAACATGTGAGTCCGATCACAGGGGAGATGTGTAAGCATCTATTAATTAAAGATTTTTTACGTCTTTTTTTTTTAATCAAACAGAAAGCGTCATCTATGTACCACTTATAGCAAACAACTGCAAGGACTCTGGTCATACTTGTGGAGTTGTTGAATTATGAATATGTTATACGTTTATATTGTGAAATTTTTGTCGTTTTACAGCAATGGGTTGTTGAATTAGCTGAATCTATTTTATATCATAATTTTTTCACCAATACAATCATAAGTCACACCGATTTGTCTTAAGGCTCACATGTTTTTGTGATTGTATTGTGAATTAGAAATTTATACGCCTGTGCGGGTAAATACGTAAGATTCTGAGGTTTGTATCCTACAGTATTCCTAAATAAAATTCCTCAGATCCTGAGGCCAGTTTCGTATAGAAAAACCTTGAAATTGATAATTATTATTGTTCGTAAAGATAAACTCAGAATTTTAAAATTATTAGAACTTCTGTTCAAACTGTTTCTATTCAAACTCTTTCAAATTGTTTGTTGTTGTATTACGGTAATTCACCTACATTCACAGTTGGAGTCCATGAATATTAATTTTCACCTACAAACATTTAAAAAAGAAAATTCTTTGGGTTTTCCCACAAATAAAATTTTTTAATAAAAACAACATCGCTAGGAAAGAAATAAATTATTTTTTTAAATGTTTTATATTTGTTGTTTTTTTTTGTCTTTTTTTCTTTTGTTTGTCCCCCTCGTCATTAATTTTTTTTTTTCGAAAAAGTTTAGCTTTTAACCAAATTACTTTGTTAAACAAAAAACACTAATTTGTTTGTTGTGTTCACTGATCATGTCATTTATTGTAAATGACTGTATCCCTCCCCACTCAGCCCCATTTATGCTTCCACATTTTGTAGTTTATATTGATCTCGCTTATTAATTGTTATTGAGTTGTCAATATATGTGAAATGTATTCGATAATGGAACTTGTCGTTATAAGTCTTTAAGAAGATTATTTTTTGTATTAAATATTTTAAGACATATGCATATGTTTCATATATTTTTATTAAACGCTGGGGTCAAAAATGTCATTGGAAGTGTTTATTTGTGGCAATCGGTAGCGAGTATACATTTTATGAATGCCACTTTATAGTAAATATGCGTAAGAGTATGTTTATTAAAAGAGTAATTAATTAATGTTAATGTTATTTATGTTATTTATATAATTGATTAATATGTTTTTTTTTATTTATTTATTTTTTTTTTTTGTGATTAATAACCCAGCAACGAATTAGTGAAGCACGTTCCGAGCATCTTTCTTGCCATTGGTTCATATTAATGTTGTCCGCCTTAACTGATTTCAATTGAAACTTTATTTTGTGAATGGTTTGTCTACAATATTAATAGGCTAGCCGATTTTCTGTGACCGATCTTTTGTTCTACCGTTTTATCCCGATTTTGATCGAACGTCTATTATTTGAAAGGTATTTCTTTTTAGCCGCTTTGCAGATTTACAGATTTTTAAATTTTTCCCTTATTTTGAGTAAATTACATTTAAAGTTTCTTCTAACACATACATACAATTTTACATATGCTATATGTGTTTTATTAAATTTGTTAATGTGTTTGTTAATGAGTTTGTTATCTTCATTCACAATAATAATAAACCATAAAAGTGTTGGTTTGTGAATTAGCTAAGTTTAAAAATAAAGCTGCCTAGAAATTGCACTCGAATTTCGGGTGCTGGAATCTGCTAGTAAGTATAATTACATTCGGAATAAAATGCTATTGATCCTTCTAACAAGCGGAACCGATATGGCCATTTTTTTTTCAACCCAAAAAAAAATTTATTTTTTAAAATCAATAATCTAAAATGCATTTATTACTTTCTGAAATAGATTTGCTAATTTCTGTAAACCAATTAACGTTTTCTGTAGTATATTTGATAGTTTTTGAATATGAAGTATCTTTTCTGAAATACAATTGCAAATGGTGTAGAAATATTCTGCTCCTATTGTAAAAACGTCTTCATTAATAAAAGAAATGCAAATGATTAAAAAATAAATCATTTAAAATATGTAATATTATTTAAAAAAATATCTCTCTCCTCTATTTTTACTTTTTTACAGCTGAAATTATCATATATTTTTTGCTTAAAAAAAAATTTTTTTTTTTGGACTTTAGCCAAAAAACATAAATTATTATAATTATTTTATTAATTTTTTGAAAATAAGTTTTGAAACCACATCTTTAGTTTTTATTTCCATAAATTTAACAACCAATAGTCTTGTTTGTTGTTTTTGCAATCAATTTATAGATTATGTGTTGTGGTTATTTTTTAATTTGTATACGAGTGCTAGACTCGTCCAAATGAATTGATCACTACTTTTTTCATTTGACTTTTATTGATTTGTATTTATGTTGTGTTTAATCATTATCATTAATTAAATAAGAAATTTTTGTTTTCAAAGCTGAATTTATTTCGTTTTTGCTATTTTTTGTTAAGATTTCTAAGATTTTATGCAAACATAGACGTCAAAACATGTTATTGTTTGGTCTACTGATGAAAATTTATATACATTATTTGTACAACAGTCGGTCGTAAAAATCAGTCTCACGTCTACAATTGCTAGGCTGGGCCATTGATTTTACTCAACAAAATTGTTGTTGTCCTGAACAGCAGTTTGCTATTGAAAATTAGCTAATCGGTCTATTGAATGAAAATTTATGATTACAAATTGAAAGAGACATCCAAAAATTTCAATACAAACCGGTACATTCCTAAATAATTTTTTGTGTAGTGAATAAATATAAATTGCACATGAATTTCAGTAGGCGCCATAGAAAGAGGTTTGAAATATATAAAAAAAAATTTTTTTTGTTCTTTATCTAAAAATACTTTGCCAAGGACACTTCCCAAAAATTATCGCTTTCTAACTGGTTAAATTAGTATGAAGTGTGAAGTGAAGTGTGAAATGTGATTCAAGTAAATATATTTTAGTATATTGTTCCTAACCAAAAAAAACCGTCCACACATACATAGCATTCATGTGAAAGGAGAAATTGTTGAAGCATTATAAGACCGGAATATATGTATGTACCGTTTTGTAGGAGTCCTATTATGGATGCGAATAACATTTTTTTTTATTTCTTTCGGTTTTTTTTTTTTTTTTTTTTTTTTTTTTTTTTTTTTTTTTTTTTTAGGCATTCTTAGAATGATGAGTTTTGATTCTAAATGTGTACCAATATAACATATCCAAGTTTCGCGATCTTCGAGTGCCAGCCAAAAGACTTTCTTTGTTAGTAAGTGATTTTTACGAGACTTACTCGTTTTTTCTCATTTTTCGGCAATCTATCTACCTTTCACCGAGTTCGTTTTTATCCAAATTTTTTTTAGCGAAGTACGGAACGTTCCAGGTGTAAATTATTATCTATAATATTAATAGGCTAGGCGATTTCTTGTAACTGATGTTTTGTTCTAACGTTTTATCCCGATTTTTACCAAACGTATAATATTTGAAAGGTATTTCTTTTTAGCTGTTCACAAGATTTAAAGATATTTAAATTTTTTCCTTTATTATACATATGCTAAATTTCAGCCTGCTTGAAATAATGGCCAATAATCTTATCCAGGAAAATGGTTTATTTTGTGAATGTTCGTGATTTCAACAGACAGACAGACGGAAGGACGGACGGACATCGCTCAACTGACTTCAGTTGTTATATGTATCAGGAGTATATATACATAATGTAGCCGCAAATTATAAAAAACTAAAACAAAATAAATTATTTTTCTCTCTCCCAGTTTAATGACACTTGTTTAAGAAGTATGTAAATTTCATAAAATGTGAATTGAAATGAAAGGTATCTTCATGACCGTATATTGCTTATTTATTGCCTGACTGAATTTCGAATATACAGAATTTTTCTACCCTACACCAGTCTGTGGTAGAATAACTTTCTAAGACGATTAATCTATGTTCGTTCTCTGTGTGACCATGTAATCCATGTAATCAACAACAGGTCGCATATATAAATCTACTAGCTGACCCGCCAAACGTTATTTTGCCATATAACTTATTTCTATGCATCTCTGTATGGGAGGTTCTACGCCCACTGGTTTGATCCCGCCAATTTTTCACATAACTTCTCACACTCATCATTCATGAACTCACACGGAGTTTCAAGACTGTCGCGTTTATAGTACTCCAGATAATTTTTTTTTGTATGAGAGGTGCCACGCCCACTAACCCAATCCTTCCCATTTTTGCAACGACTACTCACATTAACAACCGATTGACATGCAGAAAGTTTCAAGATTCTGGTCACCATAGTACTGTAGATATATGATGATATATATTTACCATGTATGGGAAAAGCCACGCCCACTGGTTTTATCATGCCCATTTTTAGCCCGACTTCTCAATTACTAATTTATGTACTACTACAAAGTTTCAGGAATCAGGACTTGCTAGCATAGAGCTCCAGATATGTGATATTAAAAATTTTTTATATATGGGAGGTGCTACGCCCACTTCATATATTAAAAATATAGCCTATTTTGCTTTCCTGATACAAAATTTACACACTGTGAACGTTTTAAAAAGATCGGTCCTATGGTTTAGCCACCCATTAATGTCAAACAAACTCACAAACAAACAAATTTTATATATATACTAGTATGGCCCAGCACTCGAAATCTGTGGTTTTCTGTAATAACCGCGTATGTCCATTTTTGTCAGTTTTGAGTTAACGATGCCAATTATATTAATTTTTAACGCTCTTTACGTGTGTTCAATTTTTTTTTTAAATATTGACCATTTCTGAGTTTTTTCTTTATATCACGACGTAACTTAAATGTTTATTAAATTAATTTGCAGCACAAACGACGTATGTCAACCTACGTTTGATCGCTGACAAATAATTTTCTCAGAAAACGACACATAGCCAAATACGTTGTTATTAATGAAAGAAAATGCAAAACAATTTTGGATTTGTTTTCAGTTTATAAGCGCTTATAAAAACTTGTGTGCTTATTTCTGTTATTTTTTGTCATTATTATTCTTGATACGTTGTTATAATATCATCCTAAGTCCCGTTCATTTTTCAAGCAACAACAACTTATATCTACATGGGTGGTAGCATTGGTAGTTTTCTTTTTCAAAGAAAACGACGTTTGTGGACATAAGTTAATTTACA
Organism: Cordilura impudica; assembly: GCA_963682025.1. Lineage (NCBI taxonomy): Eukaryota > Metazoa > Arthropoda > Insecta > Diptera > Scathophagidae > Cordilura > Cordilura impudica. Next base: position 41,601,248 of record OY821518.1, on the reverse strand, counting down.
TATTGTTTTTTCGTCCTTCTCCAGGATCCATTCCTCTGAAGATTTTTGACTCAAAATTTTATATAAAGTATTTATTGCCCATACCTACAGGACTGTTAAATAAAAAGCTCTAAAATCTTTATATCGAGCCCATAATTTCAAATATAACGTTTTTTGGCTCCCCTGAACATTTTGATTTTATGACATACTCGGTTTTTCTAGAAAACCACAGAAATTAGAGTTACAATTCTAGAAAATATTATTTTTTCATTCAATCTAAAAATTTATGAATATTTAAATGAGCCTAAAGGTATGCTAATCAATTTAAGCAATTCACAATTCAACACAGGGCGTGTCATCTATAATATTAATAGACTAGACGATTTCTTGTGACTGATGTTTTGTTCCTACCGTTTTATCCCGATTTTGACCAAACGTATATTATTTCAAAGGCATTTCTTTTTAGCCGTTTTTTTAGATTTACAGATTTTAAAATTTTTTCCTTCATTTTGAGTAAATTGCATTTAAAATAATACAATGCTATGTGTGTGTTTATTAAATTTGTTAATGTGTTTGTAATCAAAATGAGTTTGTTTTTTGTGTTGTTTTGTGAATTGGCTATAATTGATTAGCATACCGTTAGGGTCTTTATTTAATGAAAAAATAAAATTTCCTAGAATTTTCACTCAAAGTTCGAGGGCCGGAATCTGCTAGTATGCAATTTAAATCATTCCCATTAACAGGGCGTAACGAAATATTAAAAATATTCTATTATATTTTATTTAATTTAACATATTTTTAAGACAGATTAAACATAAATTTTATCATTCTCAGCTTCTCTTCCATATGAGCTATAACTATGCCAATTTTCACACTCCTAAGTGCCCGCATATGGCTTAAAAAGGGAACTAAAAATTTACCTTCACGTATTAATATATAGACTTAGACTAGTATGCCCTGTCGGGCAATTTTTCCCACAAAGTTTGCATTGTGCAATTAACTCATTTTATTTTATTTATTTCATATTTTTCTAATTTCAATGTTTGCTTATATACAATATTTTTTGTTTTTCATTCGGTGCAAAAATTATCAAATTTGTCAGCGTTCCTACTCTGGAGCAAGCTACATATACATAGCTGTCCATGAGAAAAACATTGATTTCACAAATTAAATCCGGCAACTCTTAAACATTGGCATTGAATTTAGAATATCATTTGACCATTTTTTTTTTTTTTTTCTAATTTGAGCGATTTTTGTTTTTGGCGATTTTTTTTTTTTTTTTTTTGGCAATTTTTGTTTTTGCCGATTTTTGACTTTGAAAATTGTTGCTTTTCGTAATATTTGTTTATCGAAATTTTCGGTTTAGACTATTTTTTGCCTATTTTGGACTATGGCGATTTTTGATTTGGCGATTCTTGATTTTAACGATTTTTGAATTTGCCGATTCCGTCCATATTTTGCACGTCTACCCACACTGATAATTTAGGTACTTGTCAAAAGTCTTTTTTTTTTTTTTTTTCAGTGCATTGTGTTGATCTTAGGAAAGATATAGATATAGGAAGGAGGAAAGAGGGAGTAGTGTGTTCAATTTTTTTTTTTTTTTTTTTGCAGCGACAGATCAAAGCCTCTTGTCAAAAGTTTTAAGACTGTTGCTTTCATAGTACTTCATATTTTTTGTATAGGATGTGCCACGCCCACTAATCCTATCCTGCTCATTTTTATCCCAGTACCCACGTTAATATGTGATGAACTCGTACAAAGTTTCAAGGCTTTCGCTTTTATAATACTCCAGTTATATTTACTTTATATAAGCTGTGCCACACCCACTGCCCCTATCACGCCCATTTTTTGTTCAACTAATCATATGAATAACTTATGGGCTCAAGCCAAGTCTTTTTATGGGAGCCGCCACGCCCATTGATCTGATCGCGCCCACTTTTTGTCGGCCTACTAACATTAATAATAAATGATCTTTGAAAAGCTGTCCCTGTCATGCTACTCGAGATATATAATGTTAAAAAATCATTTTGTATGGAAGGTGCTACGCCCACTTATCCGATCCCGCCCCCTTTTGGCATGATACTACTAACATTAATAATAGGTCACCTCACAAAAAATTTTCAGAGCTCTCCCTGTCATAGTACTCAATATATATGATATGAAATGTTCATTTTGTATGGGAGATGCCACGCCCACTAAAAAATATCACAAAAATTTATAGCTAATATTCTTCCAGATATACAGTAAGATTGTACAAATTTCAGGAAGATGATTTAGCCTCCTATTAATTACCAATAAACAAACATAAATACTTTCGCTTTTGTATATATAAATTTCAATGAAATTCTGTATGTTTGTTACTTTCAAGGTCATCAAAGGTCCTTTAAACAATTTCTATTAGTTATCGGATTGTTTTTGAAATATTTTTTGGCACCTTTTTTCACCGTATAAATATCGTTCACCTCGAAATATCTTTCAACTAAATCTAAATCTAAATCTAAGTCATGTCTTCAAACTATGGCAAAATAATAAATGCTGCTCATTGGTTAGATTTAAAAAGCGCCTAAAGGACAATTTTTAAATTTTTTAAATCAGCAAACTTGGCATATCCTAAATAGACAGTTCCGGTATGCAAGTTCAGTAAAGGTAGACAAAGATCCATAAATCTCTAAAAAAAAGTTACACTTTTCAAAGTTTATTTACGCTATATCTCGAAAACTAGAGTTGCCCCATAAAAAAGGTAACCAGATTTGAAATTTCAATTATCAAGAACCAGTTCATAGATCCTCAGCAAACCAATCAGTGTTCCTCTGTATAGTTCATGATTCTGTCATATTTCATACCGCTTGCATTTCTTGTCCAACTTTCAAATCTATTTTGTGTTATTAATCTTTGTTTAAGTAAAACAATTAGGTTTTATATTCGATGAAAGATTTTATTTTTCACATAACCTCTTATTAGCAAATTTTAAGATGGAGATTAATAACATTTTTGCATATAAAAGTAATAATAAGAGAATACAAAAAAAAAGGAGTTAATGCAATTCAGTCACTCAAATGATCAAATTCATTAATTTGAAGATGATTAAATTCAATTATTTACAACATTTTGTAACCTTCAATGCCAAGAAGGTCCGAAAGTGTTGCCTCTCTATTTGTATCCCTTTCATATCGTCATTTTAGCGAGTTGTTACGGTAAACTGAATTTTATTTGATTTCTTTTTTTTTTTTTTCATAAAAAGATTAAACTGATACGAAATAAATTCTATTTTGAAACAATGACCAGCTTTTTGTTGACCAATTTATAATTTATGAAGAAAGCTGCTTTGAGCAATTTCCCCTCTATGCGAAACACGGCACAAACATGTTTATGTTGATATAATAAATACAGTTATTAAGACAAGGATCTAAGCTCAAAGGATAAACAAATGTTACAGTAAAAGTTATTAAAAGAAAATACGCATTTTCCTTACTTTTGGTCCCCCCCATTTATTTTTATTTTTTCTGCACTTTGTGTTACAAAACTCTTAACGCACAATGTTAAAGAAGAACGAAAAAAAAGAAGAGTAATTAAAAATGTATTATTTTGATTAGAGGGAAATAAACACCAGTTCAAAAACAGAAACACACTTGGAAAACACAAACAAAACAGTTAATTATTACTGCAGAATTGAGAATTTATTTAAATGGAACTTATGTATTTATGTTGACTTTGATGTTGAGATATAGAAAATAATACAAAATGGGGGTTATTTGAAGACAAAACAAAACAAAAAAAGCTAAACTTCAAGAAAAACCTTAACTAGAACAAAAAGGAATTGTTTGTGCAAAACGAACTAACTTAGGGGACCATAACAAAGACGTAGTTAAAATATAGTTAAGTATAAAATTGCATATACTTTTTTAGAAAATAACAACAACAAAAACTCTATGCTACATTTTCTATTTTCCTGAATGCTGTCAAGTCCCCTTAAAAATTACGGCACGCAACTTTTTATATTTCACAAAAAAAAAAACTTCTGATTTTCTTAAACTATCTAGCAAATAATCGAGCAAATATATTTCGTTTTTCTCAAACTCTTAAAAAAAATCCCATAATTTTGACCACAATCAATAAAAAGAAAAAATATGACAACAAATATCAGGAATTTTGTATTTAAAAAGTAAAGAAAGCATAATTTAAAATAAAATATAAAATGTCTGCCATAAAATCGAAAAATAAAAAAAGAAATTGTTTTAAATCATCTTCATTTTAATGAAAGCAAAACAAGAAAAAAAAGCAACAACTTTGCATATTAACTTGAAACTGTCATGTCCAATAAGTTATGGTTAATGAGTGGGCGTGTTAAAAATGTCAGCATTGCTAAAAACCAACTAATTTAAAATTTTTGTTAAAATTTCTAAAAATCCAAAAACTAGAAGAAAAAAATTAAAAATATAAATTTATTAAAACAACATGTTAAAGTGTGAACATTTTTAATATATGTTTAACTAAATTAAAATCTTTGTTAAGACACACGTAAATGTTTTCAAATAATTTGTAAGATTTTTTTTTTTTTTTTTAATTATTAATTTTTTTTTTTTTTTTTTTTTTTTTTTTTTGCTAGTTGCTGTATTTTATAAAAAGCCAAAGGCGTGTGTTTGTTTTTCAAATAAAATTATGATCTCTCAAAATTAAGGTAGACATTTTTATGAGTTTTTGGTTGGTTTTTACAAATTTTGGCTAGCACGCTGCCAGACAAGTTTTTTTTTTTTTTTTTTTCAAAATTGGAAAAAAAAATATGTAATCCTGATATCTTGTGTTCATAAATAAAATACTATAATTTCTAAAACAAGAATACTTTGCCCCAGAAAATATTTGAGTGGAAAAAAAATTAAGTACGAGGGCTGGTTGGACATTACGTTATTGGTTATTTTACTAATTATACCCTCCACACCATTGCATAATGGGTATTTATAAGTTTGTCATTCCGTTTGTAATAATCAGGAAAGACATCTGAACCCCATAAATATTAATCTATATATCTGTTGTCACAAGCGATAACCGCCTAAGTCGACTTAAGAACGATTTGAGTTATGTATTCTGTCATATTTTACAAGCAACGCTTTATATTTGCGTGAAATCCACATTTCTCTAACACAATTTATTAAAAAGATATTAATAAAAATATACTGACCTAAGTCGTAACGAAGCACCATTACATTTATATAAAACAAGTAAGAAAATTATAGTCGGTCTAGACCGACTATACGATACCCTATACCATTTGTTTAGAGACCCTATCTCTCAGGCCCAACTAACTGGATATAGAAAATAAGCATAAACCAAATTTGAGTGGGATTTTTATTAATTTTTTCGGCTGCAGATATGAAAAAATTCATATCGGATGCTATATCTATATGGGGACTAGGCCCAAAAATGGACTGATCCTGACCATATTTGGTAAAGTCTCTTGTATTTTGCAAAAATATATACAAACAAAATTTGAGAAGAATCAGTGCAATATTTTTCTTTTTTGATAGATTTAAGTGAAGATCGGGAAGCAGCTCTATATGGGGCCTATGACTAAGAGTTGTCCAATAGGGATCATTTTTGGACTACTGATTAAGGGATGTAATATATACATACAGACCCAATTTGACTAAGATAATTGGATCTTATGGCAATATATGTTGATTTCATTTGTATGGGGGCTATGTCTGAACATGGACCGATTCTCACCAATTTCAATAGCATTCATCCCATGGCCGATAAAAGATTAAATACCAAATTTCATCAAAATATATTCATATTTGCGACCTGCAGTTTGATTACAAACTTTACATTGACACACAGACGGACGGACGGACATCGTTAAATCGAAGCAGATAGTGATTCTGATTCGATCGGTATAATTAAAGATGGGTGTAGGTCAAATATTTTTGGTTGTTACAAACAGCAGCACAAAGTCATAATACCCAAACCACATAGTGGTATAGGGTATAACAAGCAGATTCCAGCCCTCGAAATTCGAGTGCAATTTCTAGGAAATTTTATTTTTTTATTAAATAAAGACAAATCAGTTATAGCCAATTCACAAATCAACACAAAAAACAAACTCATTTTTATTACAATCACATTAACAAATTTAATAAACACACACATAGCATTGTATAATTTTATGTATGTGTTAGTAGCAACTTTAAATACAATTTACTCAAAATAAAGGAAAAAATTTTAAAATCTGTAAATCTGCAAAACGGCTTAAAAGAAATACCTTTCAAATAATATATGTTTGCTCAAAATCGGGATAAAACGGTAGAACAAAACATCGGTCACAAGAAATCGCCTAGCCTATTAATATTATAGATGTTATTTTTCTCGAAAGCATGATTTTCGACTTAGGCGGTTAATGCTTGTGACCACAGCTATATAAAATTCATTTTCTGTTTGTTTTCTTGTTTGACCGCTATACAAATTTTTATTTTTTAACGGATTTTTCTGAAATTTGGTATGCACGATCTCTGTACTCCAGGAAAGGTCGCCATATGATTCATACCGGCCACGCCCACTTTCACTACCTCTTTTTATATACATTTTCTGTTTTTTTGGTATATTTGTTTGCTATAGAAATTTTTATTTTTCAACGGATTTCTCTAAAATTTGGTAAGCACGATCTCTATACTCCGGGAAAGGTATGGTGACCTGATTCTTACCGGCCACACCTGTTTGTACGCCTACTTTTTGTATACAGTTTGTATATTTGTTCGCTATACAAATTTATATTTTTCAAAGGATGTCTCTGAAATTTGGTACACATGATCTCCGTACTCCATGAAAGGTCGCCATATGATTCTTACCAGCCATGCCTACTTTTACGCCCACTTTTTTATACAATTAATTTTTTGTTTTTTGGTATATTTGTTTGCTATAAAAATTTTATTTTTTAACGCATTTCTCTAAAATTTGGTACGCACGAGCTCTGTACTTCGGGAATGGTCGCCATATAATTACTACCGGTCACGCCTACTTTTTGTATACGGTTCATTTTCTGTTTTTTGGTATATTTGTTCGCTATACAAATTTTTATTTTTCAACGGATTTCTCTGAAATTTGTTACACGTGATCTCTGTACTCCAGCGAAGGTCAGATTATATATCTTTCTGGCCACGCCCGCCCTCACGCCCATTTTTTTATAAAACTCATTTTCTGTTTTTTGGTACATTTGTTTGCTATACAAATTTGTATTTTTCAACGAATTTCCCTGAAATTTGGTTCACACGGGAATAACTTTACAAATTCCCCAAATTTATAAAAAGGTCCCCAAAAGAAATGAACAAATTCTCCATTTTTTTTTTATTTTAACGAAATAAAATAATGAACTTACTCCCCAAATTCGTTCTTAAATTTTTACATATTTTTATTTAATGAATTTTGTTAAATATTTATTTAAGTGAAAATTTGCATACTGATCTCAATATCTGTCCTGCAATATACGCATATAAAATCTGTATTATTTTCAATGGCATCATTTCGACGCGCTCGCTGAACACACCTCAGCAAGCTTTGTTAAGAGAAGCGGAAATGCCTGAATCTACTCAAGTGCGTCTAAAGAACCAGCTGCTAAAACAAGCTGAATCCAGTGAATCTGAAACTCCTTAAACGACTGTTTTTCTCATAGAAAATTTTATGTCGCCTGCTCCAGAGTATAATATTTTCGTATACGCACCGGAAGGAAAAACCAGAAATTTTGTATATCACAAAGCCCTAGAAAAACTAAAATTTGTAACTTTTAGACATCATACACTCAAAATACTCCATGCATAGTTGTAATAGTAAGCAGGCGCCGAGTACTTAGCCCCACTGAATAAATTCCCAAAACAATGAACCTATTCCCCAAAAATTGGGGAATAACTTCACGATGAACAAATTCCCCAAATTATAAAAAAAATGTCCCAGAAAGAAACGAACAAATTCCGCATACTACTCTCAATATCTGTCCTACAACAAATTTATTTAATGTCTGTATTTTTTCAAAAGCATCATTTCGGTGCGCGGAATTGGGGCGCCGACGCGGACGCGGAGCGGCTCGGAGAACAGAGCTTAGCTAAAATATCGGAATAATCTGAAAAATATAATTTCGCAATTACAATAAGTTGACAAAAACTGCGCGGCAGCACTGGTGTGGCTGCCAAACGCGCGGAAGCGACTCGCTCGCGGAACACAGCTCAGTGAAAAGTCTTACAATAAATTTTATCTACGTTTTTGCAATAATTACCTGTTAATCAAAATAGGCCAAACATATACTATAAGCAGTTGCTTAAAGCAACTTTGCGGCACAATTTTAATCATCGCATTCATTTTCCATTTTTGAAACTTCTATAAATTTGACGTCTCTGATCATTTATTGAATGAATTAATTCAATTTTTAAAACTTCTGATTCCTTTAATTTGCAAACGATTCCGTTATATTTGATGTTTGCAAAATATATAAACTTCAAGCGGCTTCGCAGCTTTTTTTGTAGTAATTTTTTTGCTGTAGCATCTTTTAAAAAAAACTTATAAATTAGAAAATCAAAAATTTTAAATTGAAATAAAAAATGAATTTACTCCCCAAAAAAACGTAAACATTGGAGAATTTTTTTCATCATGAACAAATTCCCCAATCCCATTCAAATTTTTGGGGCAAACGTTAATTTTTTTTTGGAATTCGTTCATTGGGAACTTTTTACTCAGCGCCTGGTAAGCATAGTGAACAATTTTTCAAGTCAAAGGCATTTGGATCCGGGTAAAAACAGCTAGTTTATAATATAAAAAAGTTGCAACAAATATTTTATACTCCATGTATTTTAAAGAAAATTAAAATAACTCTATTCGAAAAATTTTTCACGTTGTTACAAAAATTGAAATATTAAGTTATTTAATTGTTTGTTCACAATCCTTTGGCATACTCTCTACCAAATGCTTGATAGTTTGGTCTGGGATATCTCCTCATTCTTCTTTAATTTGCAGCCAAAACACATCCATGTTCTTTGGGGCTCTTTCATATACAGCCAATCTTTTCCTTAAAAGAGCCCACAAATTTTCAATTGCATTAAGGTCCAGGTTTTGTGTTGGCCACTGATTTAATTAAAATTTCTGATTTATCAACCGATTTTAAACAATTTTGGAGGTATGTTTCGGATCCACATCTTGTTGAAACAATAATTCTTCCTCGAAATAAGCGCTTCTCTCTACAAATTCAGGCAAATAGTTCTCAAGTATAGTGTTCCATTTTCATAATACCCTTTGTTTTAACTAATGGACTAACGTTCCACCATGTGAAACATCGCCACACCAACAAGTTTCCACCTCCATGTTTTACAGTTTACTTAACCTGATGCCGTTGAAGTTTTTCACATGGTCAGTGCCAATATTATTCTTTTCTATCTGTCTGAAATCGATTAATTTTCGTTTCATTAGAACAGATTACTCCATTCTTCAAATTTCCTTTTTCCATATTTTTTACAAAAATGTAGACGAGCTTTAACGTTTTCATTTGAAAGCGCTGGTTTCTTTTTGATTATTGTTAAAACCGATTTTACGTAGGGCTCTACGAATGGTCCACTCGCTAACGTTTTTTTTTTTTTTTTATTGCCTTACCAGCTAACTTTGGTGTTTTAGTATCATCATTTCTCATTAAGCGTTCAATATGACGTTCTTTTGCGTCCTTAAGGAGCCTTGGACTACCATCTGTAACAGAATTGTGTGCTAAATTTCGTCTTTTTCGGACACAATGCACAGTAGTGGATGCAATATTACTTGACTTAGCTATTTTTCTGCATGACTGTCCTATTACCATTAAATTCACTATCCGGTTTTCTATTTCCATACTTATTTTCTTCATTTTATTAATTTTTGTTTAAATAATAAGATTATCGATAGAAATTTATATTAAATTCCTTGCAATGTTTAGAAAATAGTACTTAAATTTACTAAATAAAAAGAAAGATATCAAGGAAGAATTCATTAAAAAAAAGTGTGCGGAAGTGTTCGAATAGACATATGTTGCGTTCATACAAGGTAACTAAAATTTGTTATTGTTTTTCTTTTTTCTTTTTGCAGAGTTGTATAATACAATAAATTTGAAACAAACACGGAAATTTTCTTTGAATTATCTCTACAAATAATAATTTTATTGGTATTTTTTTTTTTACCAACTTTTAAGCACATGTGCTCGCCACTGTATCTTCATAACAAGCAAAGTTGTTATAGCGACGTCCGTCTGTCCGTCTATGGAAATCAAAATCACGCCCTCAATGTATCTGCTGGATGGCTACCTTTCAGTGAAAATGATTCATTAATATCTTTAGCATTTCCGTATTGAAAATCAGCAAAATCGGTTCAATAAGTTTCGAGATTTGAATGAAAATCTAAAAAAACTCTTGAAATATTTTTTTTATGTTGTTCTTGTTATTGTTGTTATTCTATTTTTTTTTTTTTTTTTTTTTTTTTTTTTTTTTTTGTTTTACGTGAACCAGTTGTAACTGTTTTGTTGTTGTGGTCGTTGTGTTTGCAACATTTGCTAAATACTAAATCGAGTGAAAAGTATGTGGTTTCTTATAGAGATGGGGTCAAAAGTGCCAATTTTTTTTTTTTGTTTATTCAGTAGGGCCAACTATTTCAAAAATTGTATCAAAATTATATGAAATTTCATTAATTTAAAAAAAAAGATACCGTTATAAAAATGATACTGCTCTAAAAGTTTGAGAAAAAATGGATTGCAAAGAGTTTCGTGTTTTGATTAAACATTGTTTTTGGTGGGAAAAAATACTGTCCAAGACAAAGAATGGATTGATAAACATTATGGTGAAGCTTCACCGTCATATTCAATGCTTAAAAGTTGGTATTCCGAATTTAAATGTGGTCGTACGAGCATAAATGATGCAGATCGTCCTGGTCGTCCAGGTGAGGCAGTTACTGAAGAAAACCCAAATGTGCATCAGGTTGTATTGGATGATCGAAAGAATAAAGTGAGTGAGGGTGCTGGCATCATCAAGATATTAACAGAGTGAGTTTGGCATATATTACATGATCATTTAAATTTTGAAAAGCCTTCTGATCGATGGGTGCCGTGATTTTTAACAACTGAACAAAAACTGAAACGTATTTATGATTTGAAGTGTTTTGTTGATGTTCGAAGTACATTCAACTGAATTTTCAGATCGATTTATAACAATGGATTCATTATTATACATTATTATACAAACAGTCTGTGGAGTGGTTACAAGTTTGCGAAAGTCGACCAATGCGGACAATGACTCAACAATCGGCTCGACAGGTACTGGCCAGTGTTTTTTGGGATGCACTTGGAATAATATTTATTGATTACTTGGAGAAAGGAAACACAATAACTGCCAAGTACTATGTTGAGTTATTGGACAGATTGAATGAAAAAATAAAAAAAAGCGACCCCACTTAAATCTATAACATTAATAGGCTAGACGATTTCTTGTGATCGATGTTTTGTTCTACCGTTTTACCCCAATTTTGACCAAACGTATATTACTTGAAAGGTATTTCTATTTAGCCGTTTTGCAGATTTACAGATTTTTAAATTTTTTCCTTTATTTTGAGTAAATTGCATTTAAAGTTGCTACTAACACATACATAAAATTATACAATGCTATGTATGTGTTAATGTTGTTGTTAATGTGTTTGTAATAGAAATGAGTTTGTTTTTTGTGCTGAGCTGCCAATTGGATATAATTGATTATCATACCTTTAGGATCTTTATATAATGAAAAAAATAAAATTTTCTAGAATTTGCACTCGAATTTCGAGGGCTGGAATCTGCTAGTAAGATATAAATCTTGTACTATCATGTTAATGCACTGGCGCATTCATCTGCGTTGGCTTCAGAAAAAATGAGGTCTTTACATTACGAATTGCTTTCCAACTCCCCCGTATTCTCCAGATCTGACCCTCAGCGATTATTATATGTTGCCAAACTTGAAAAGATGGCTCCAGGAAAAGTGATTTTCCACAAATTATGAAATCATATCAAAATAGTCTTTGAAGAGTTCGACAAAACGTATTTTTTCAAAATGTTAGAGGAATAAAATTGATTTCAAATCCAAAAAAAAAATGATTTTTCATTGTTAGGCCACGGAGTTTTCACTCCATGTCGTAAGAGTGTATGTATGGTTATACTCCACATGTCTAGAGGTCCAAGTCGTGCGGCTTAAAGCCGACCTGGCGTGGCCGCCAACTCTTCCTTTAGTGTTGCAGCCGCCGCCGCAGAAGATAACAGAGTCCGTCTAATATCTATTTGCCAAATAAACCACTTTAGCCAGTTTTTGATTTTGAAATATTAGTATAAAAAAAATGGTTAGAAAACAAAAGAAAATTTATTTAAAATAAAACATTGAAATCAACTAATTGTCATAGACGAATGTGTTTTTTATTTTTTTTATTTATTTTTTTTATTTATTTTTTTTATTTATTTTTTATTTATTTTTTATTTATTTATTTTTTTACAGAAATAGACTGCAAATTTTCAGACAGAAGTTAATTCTCTCTATGAAAAAAACATTATGTCTATATGTATAAAATAAGATATCTGATAATATTAATAGGTAAGGCGATTTCTTGTAACCGATGATTTGTTCCACAGTTTTCTTCCGATTTTGACAAAACGTATCTTATTTGAAAGGTACTTTATTTTAGCTGTCCACCAGATTTACAGTTTTTTAAAATTTTACTTTGTTTTGGAGTAAATTGCATTTAAAGTTGCTACTGACACATACATAAAATTATGCAATGCTGTGTGTGTGTTTATTAAATTTTTTAATGTGTTTGTAAAAAAAGTAGTATGTTTGTTATTGCGTTGGCTATAATTGATTGATAATTTAGGGTTTTTATTTAATAAAAAAAATAAAATTTCCTAGAATTTGCACTCGAATTGCGAGGGCTGGAATCTGCTAGTTATAATAAATACTGTTCGAAGAAGAGAAACATTGAACTCTGAATTTAAATAGCGTTACAACTTAATGGTAATCATACCCAAGTACAACATTGCGTCTAAAACACAGCTGGAGGGTATCAAAGATTCTCGATCCCTTTAAAATAAACATTTTTCATGTGCAGACCTCATAGCTGTAGTCAAACCGCTTTCTCACTACAAGACAAATATTTACGTGCTTCATTATTTTTGAAATCACAAGTTTAAAATTTTAATTTCTACAATTCTCGATGCACTCATCACGTAGTATTGATTACAATCTAAGTATTTTTCCATAGCAAAATTCCTCAGAATATAATCATATTTCTACCTAAAAGAGTCTTTGCAGTATACGCCTTTTTCTATAGTAAATTGTCCCCACATTCTAAGAGTTTATCAAAACAAAAATGTCCTCTGAATCTAAGCAATTTTCAGAAAGAAAAAGTCCTTCAAATCTAAGCATTTTTTTATAGAAATAATTCTCTAAAATCTAATCATTGTTCTATAGAAAAAGTCCTCAGAGTATGAACATTTATCTAATTAAAAAAGTTCTTAGACTTTTTCTTTAGAAAAAGATCACTAAATCAGATGAATGTCATGAACTTTTCGCAAGATTTTTTTTTTTTTGTTATTTCTAAGAAAATGTCTACGTAGTTAAGGAATATGTGTTCTAGAGTGAAATCGATCTTTCATATCCTAGGTTTTGTTGGAATTTTAAGAAAATTAATTAAGAAGAAACTACAGAGAATATAATTTAGCTTGTTCGATAAAAAACAAAAAAATTCCGATATAAGTTTTGAAAGCAGATTACTGATTTCTTTTTTTTTTTTTTTTTTTTTAATATATGATAAAACAAATCAAAAATAGGCAGTGGTTTGCCAACTACTTTTCTTATTCTTTTTTGTCAGTTAACATTTGCTAAATTCGCTACTGTTGGGCATCAACAATCATTTACAGACAAAAAGAAGGAATAGAAGAAAATTTGAAAAGACGTTAATCAATTTTGGTTTAAATATTTGGCACCAAGTTAAATTTAGCATAACGAAAGAAAATTTTTCCCAAATTTGTTGTGTTTTCTTTGTCACGTATTGAAGTCTGTGAAAATCGGTGAAAACTGGTGCTTGATCAAACAACACGTATGAGATCGATTTAAATTGCCGTAAGATCCAGATATCGTATAAATATTGCTCAAAATTAGTTCATGTATATTTATTATGCCCATTAATCTGGAGTCGAAAAAAACTCATAGTCCCAACATTAAGCTGATCACTGATCTTCACTTAAATCTATAAAAAAAAAAAAAAATATTGCAAAAATTTTTCTTCTCATATTTGGTTTATTTCAGTTTTAGAGAAAACTAAGCACCTTTACCACATGCGGTCCTGATCGCTTAAATTTTTGACCTTGTCCCCATATAAAAATGACATCAGATATGAATAAATAATAATGACTTTCACTTTTTGTTTACACTTATTTTCTATATCCAATTATGACCTCAGATCAAGACCATCTCTCGTAACTGAGGGTATAGGGTATCGCATTGTCGGTCTAGACTAACTATAATTTTTTTACTTGTTTTCTTATAAACATATATTTAATCACATATACTTATTTTATACATTTATACAAAACTACAACAGTTGTTCACTTAAAATGACTGCCAAGCACGAACCGGATGACGCAGTAGCCTGTCAATATGACAGGCTTATTAAAAAAATAAAAGAGTAGAAAATTTATTTAGTAACACCATCACCTACACAGGGCAGATACTAATCATAAACTTAATTAATTGATTTCTTATCCTAATCGAGTTGAGCCACGCCACGGTCGGAATACTTTGAGATTTTAAGGAAATTATCTCACATATATTCCCATAATACTTTATATATTATTTTTCATATATGTATCTATATATGTTAGGGTTCGTCATATTGTAGGGGGCCGAAAAAATGTCCATGGGTTCATCACGATTCTCGTACTATGGGCCATAATAAGTATAATTGGCCAAGGAACCATACCTCGAAAATCATTTTTGAGTCTGCCAAAATTTCGATGAAGATATTTTCATGAGTCAAGAAAATCGTTTTTTATATTTGTTCATTCAAAGAGTAAATTAAAAAAAACGAATTTTTTTACTTAAATTGAATGAAATCTACATAGGTCGTGTATGGGTACCCCACATAATTTTCAGCACTGAATATTTTGGGCTAAAGTCAAAGATCGTCGATTTGTGCAATAATTTCTTCAATTTTCCCTAAAATGGTAAAAAAAAATACACAAAAAAATGCACGAAAACGCCCCCTACCGGCTGCTAAAAATAAAAATATATGTGAAAAATGGATTTCCCGACCCAAAAAATTCCGATATATACATTTTCAATATTTTTTTTTTACATTTGAATGAGTATTATGGAAAATATCATGAAAATATTTTCATCGAAATTTTGGCAGGCTCAAAAATGATTTTAGAGGTATGGTTCCTTCAGCAAATATACCTGTTATTGCCCATAGTACCAGAATCGCGATGAAGCGATGGAGATTTATTCGGCCCCCTGACAATTTGACCAACCCTAATAAATATATAGATTAAAAAAACATTGAAAGAAAACAATTTAAAGGAAAATAAATTTTCCTAGAATTTGCACTCCAATTCCGAGGTCTGGGGTATGCTATTTTTTATAAAAACATATAAATTTGCATTTGAAAATTAACAGTTGTAATAAAAATTTTCACGTACTTCATATTTTTTATTGATATACACCTAAAAAGTAGTATCAAATACCAGCTATTTAAGAGCTTCCATTTCATTCTTTGATGTCTACTTAATGTCCTTGCCTGAAAAATGTTGGCATCGCTGGATATACACCTTAAGAGTGACATCAAATCAAGCGCATTTTAGCACTTTTTGTAGTACTTTTTTTTCGCTTTTTGCTTAGAAAAAGCTGGCATCGTTGCTAAAGAGAGTGTGTTGAAAAACCAGAAGGTCACATGTTTCTAAATAAGGCAAATACGGAGATTGTGGAATGATAATTCAAATTTCATGCGAATATAAGGTGCGTTATTCTGATGCAAAAACAAATATTTGTCTGCCTATGATTAGTTTTTGGAACCAATCAAGATTCAAGGCGTTTTAGGGCTAAAATCTATACATCTATAATATTAATAGGGAAGACGATATCTTGTGACCGATGTAACTTTGTCAATATTAAACCGATTTGGTTCGAACATAACTCATTTGAAAGGTTTATCTTTTTAGCTGTCCACCAGATTTACAGATTTGCACCGTCTGGAATATGTTTTTTGAGTAAAATTAATTTAAAGCTCCTACTAACACATACATAAAATTATACAATGAAACACAGCATTGTGTTTGCGAAAATTGTGTTAAATTGAAAAATTATTTTGGACATAAACCAATAACGACAGTAACGATAATAACGCAATCGAATTTCATTATAATAATTGCATATCACACGCCCTGTGTTGAATTGTGAATTGCCTAAAATTAGCATACATTTAGGTGGCATACAAGATGGTTCAAATACTACAAATATACTATGATATAATTATATATATAGTCTTACCAGTGCAATACTGTAACAACACAAAATAGATAGTTCTGAGATATAACGGTTTAAAGTTTTAGCGTTCAGCACAATTTGTTCAGTGTAATATAAGAATATGTATTATAATTTCACTGATAACAGTAAAATTTCGAGATGTTATAATATTCTTCTGAATCTCTGAGTCTCTTCTAGCCTGATAGAGCAGTTTTCGGAAAAAAGTAACATTTTGAGTTGTTCCAGTATTGCACTGGTAAGACGATATATACTAAGCATATTTTCCAGAAAAAAATAAAATCACAGAAAAATACATTTAGGCTCTTATTTCTGCGTGTTCGACAAATATTTATAATGAAATAAATTTAATGAATTAAATAGATTTAAAAAAAAATTAAATAAACTGAATGAAAAATTAAAATTTCCTAGAATTTTCACTCGAATTTCAAGGGCTGGGCTCTGCTAGTATATATAAAAGCGAAAGTATTTATGTTTATTTGTTTGTAATTTATAGGCTCACACATTGTACCGATCTTCCCAAAATTTTTAGAAAGCCCTACTGTGTAGCTGGAAGCCACTTAAGCTATAAATGGTTTATATATTTTTAGTAGGTGTGGCACCTCCCATATAAAATGAATTTTTAACATCATATTTATTTACTACAATGACAGGGAGAGATTTGCAAATTTATATGAAGTCACCTATTATTAATGTTAGTATGCCAATAATGGGCGTGATTGGATAAATGGGCGTGGCACCTCCCATACAAAGTGAATTTTTAACATCACATTTCTCGAGCACTATGCAAATTCAAATTCGTCTGCGGTCTATTATTCATATGAATCCATTATTAATATGAATAGTTAGACAAAAAGTGGGCGGGATTGAATCAATGGGCGTGGCACCCCTCATACAAAGCAAATGTCATATACATATCTGGAGTACTGTAATAGTGAGAGCCTTGCGACTTCGACTGAACTCATAAGTTATTCATGTGATTAATCGAATTGCTAAATAGCTAAATTCAAAAATCGACAAAACCGAAAATCGCAAAAAAACAAAAATCATCAAAAATAAAAATCACCAAAAACAAAAATAATTAAAATTAAAAATCGGCAAAAATTGCCTAAATAGAAAATCGCTAAACTACAAAATTGTTAAATGATATTCAAATTTTGAGGGTTGCCGCATTTCGGAAAATCAATGATTTTCTCATGGGCTATACAACACGAAAAACTACTGAAAAACTACTTTTTTGGATTTGAAATCAATTTTATTCTTCAACTTAATCTCCGTTTGAACTTATGCACTTCTTCCAATTAGGCTCTTGATACCCTTGAAAAATTACGATTTGTCAAACCCTTCAAAATAGGCGTCCGTCTCTAATATGACTTATTAATTTGCGGAAAATCTCTTTGCGTGGAGCCATCTTTTCGATTTGGGTACAAATAATAATCGCTGGGGGCCAGATCTGGAGAATACAGGGGGTGTGGAAGCAATTCGTAATGTAAAGACTTCAATTATTCTGAAGCCAAAGCAGATGAATGCACCAGTGCACTACATGATAGTACAAGATTTTTATACCCTATACCACTATGTGGTTTGGGTATAATGACTTTGTGCTGCTGTTTGTAACTACCAAAAATATTTGACCTAGACCCATCTTTTATTATACTGATCGAATCAGAATCACTTACTGATTCGATTTAACGATGTCCGTCCGTCTGTCTGTGTGTCCATGTAAACCTTGTAATCAAACTGCAGGTCGCAAATATGAAAAGATTTTGATGAAATTTGGTATATAAGCTTCTATCGGCCGTGGGATGAACCCTATTGAAATTGGTGAAAATCGGTCCATGTTCAGACCTATCCCCATACAAATGACCCATATGAAATCGACATAAATTGCCATAAGATCCAAATTATCATATAGATCTCAGTCAAATTGGGTTTGTATGTGTTTATTCTATCAATTAATCAATAGTCCAAAACTAATCCTTATAGGGCAATTCTTAGTCATAGCCCCCATATAAAGCTGCTTCCCGATCTTCTCTTAAATCTATGAAAAAAACAAAAATATTGCACAGATTTTTCTCAAATTTGGTTTGTATAAATTTTTTCAATATATAAGTGACTTTACCCAATATCGTCACGATCGGTCCATTTTTCGACCTAGTCCCCATATAAATATAGCACCCGATATGACCTTTTTCATATCTGCAGCCAAAAAAAATTAATAATAATGCCATTAAAATTTGGTTTATGCTTATTTTCTACAACCAATTAGTTGGACCGAAGAGTTAAAGTCTCTAAACCATGGTATAGGGTATCATGTAGTCGGTGAAGACCGACTATAATTTTCTTACTTGTTTTTTCTTATTTAAGTGGGGTTGTTTTTTTTTCTTAATTTCTTCATCCAATCTGTCCAATAACTCAATATTATAGTTGGCATTTATTGTTTTTCCTTTCTCCAAGTAATCAATAATTATTATACCACGTACATCCCAAAAAAAAACATTGGCCGATTGTTGAGTCATTGGCCGCTTTAGTCGGCTTTCGCACGCTTGTAACCACTCCGCAGTCTGTCTATTGGACTCCGGCGTATAATAATGAATCCACATCTCATCCATTGTTATAAATCGACGTAAAAATTCAATTGAATTTACTTCAAAAATCTCTAAAGCATACTTTGAAACATGAACACGTTTTAGTTTTAGATCATGATATATATGCCGAACTCGCTCTGTTGATATCTTAATGATATCCAATACAACCTGATGCACTTTTCCTACGTTTTCTTCGGTAACCGTCTCATTTGGACGACGAGGACGATCTGCATTATTTTTGCTCGTATGACCACGTTTAAATTTGGAACACCACCTTTTAACCATTGAATATGACGGCGAAGGGCACCATAATGTTTGGCAACCCATTCTTTGGCTTGGACAGTGTTTTTTTTTTTTTTTTTTCATAACAAAGAATCCGTTTTTTCCTCAAACTTTAAAGGCAGCATCATTATACCCTATACCACTATGTGGTTTGGGTATAATGACTTTGTGCTGCTGTTTGTAACTACCAAAAATATTTGACCTAGACCCATCTTTTATTATACCGATCGAATCAGAATCACTTACTGATTCGATTTAACGATGTCCGTCCGTCCGTCTGTGTGTCCATGTAAACCTTGTAATCAAACTGCAGGTCGCACATATGAATATATTTTGATGAAATTTGGTATTTAATCTTTTATCGGCCATGGGATGAACGCTATTGAAATTGGTGAGAATCGATCCATGTTCAGACCTAGCCCCCATACAAATTACCCCTATGAAATCAACATATATTGCCATAAGATCCAAATTATCATACAAATCTTAGTCAAATTGGGTTTGTGTGTATATATTGCATCCATTAATCAGTAGTCCAAAAATGATCGCTATTGGACAACTCTTAGTCGTAGGCCCCATATAGAGTTGCTTCCCGATCTTCACTTCAATCTATCAAAAAACAAAAATATTGCACTGATTTTTCTCAAAGTGTGTTTGTATATATTTCTGCAAAATACAAGAGACTTTACTAAACATGGTCAGGATCGGTCCATTTTTGGGTCTAGTCCCCATATAGATATAGCATCCGATATGAACTTTTTCATATCTGCAGCCGAAAAAATTAATAAAAATCCCACTCAAATTTGGTTTATGCTTATTTTCTGTATCCAGTTAGTTGGGCCTGAGAGATAGGGTCTCTAAACGCATGGTATAGGGTATCGAATAGTCGGTCTAGACCGACTATAATTTTCTTACTTGTTTTTACTTACCAATATGAAAAAAAATTTTTTTAACTAAATCGATAAACCCACGATGTTTAAATTGAAAAGTCACATTTGCATTTGATCACAAGATAACCAAATTGTTATACAGTATAACCCGTTTAATTACCCCACGCTTAATTACCCTTCACGCTGATTTACCTCAAATTCTAAATCGCCGTTTTTTTTTTTTTTGCTCACTTTTCTTAACAAAATCCCACGGTTAATTAACTTTCGCTTTATTACCCAATTCGGATAATTACCATAAATATTTAATCCAGAAACTAAAATTTCCATTAAATTTTCTTGGTTTAATTAACCAAAGCGTTTATTGGCTGACGATATGGTTTAACCAGATGCGCCTGAATAATTCTGTAATTTCTAGAAAATTGGTAATGAATAAAAGGAGTTTGCTATAAAAATTAACTCAGATTTTGATCCGAACTGTGATTGGTTTTGGAGGTGGCAGAGGAGAGAAAACTTAAAATTCACAAAGATACATGGAGAAAGTAATGAAAATGTTCGTGAATGTGCCCGAAATTTTCTAGAAAGTAGCAATTTTTTCTCAATGCTGCAAAATTATACTCCTAAAAATATATTTAATGCTGATGAGAGTGGCCTTTTTTATAAAAGTGTGCCAAGTGGAATATTGCATCGAAAAGGGGATAAATCTCAAAAACAAAAGCTAATATTATTATTTTTATGTAACTCTGTGGGAACATACCAAAAAGTGTTTACAATTTACTTGTTTATGTGATACATATGAATTATTTTTATTTAATAAAATGTTTAAGTTATTTTAATAACCCTGTTTTACATATTTTCGGATAATTGCCTTTTTCATGTATTTAAAAGTATTCGTCTAATTGCCTCTTATGAGGTAATTAAACGTGTTCGTTTAAATACTTCCCCCCTAATTATACCAAAAATCTTCTAGATTTTGACGAGGCAATTAACTGAGGATTACTGTAGTGATACTATTGAACATGGGGTCAGACCAATTTTTATTGTCATTTTTTAGTGTCAATTAGCTGGTTCCTTGCTTCATTCCAACCAGAGTCTACGGTCAAGCTCGAGTACTCGAGCTACTCGATCTACTCGAGTAGTAAATGAGCTACTCGAGCTCAATGTGTAGCTCGAGTACTAAAAATTAACATTTTTCATGTTTGAAACCATGTACAACAATAAATATAAGTATTTAGTATAACAACTGTATACTTTTTGGAATCGTACAAGTAGCAAGAATATCAGCCTTAAATTTCACTTGAATCGGACTGTCCTACTGGCGTGGGCAAACTACTACTCGAAAAAGATCATCCACTTTCCACTCAAATGTATGAAAATATGATCTTCGTATATGTTCGATGCCTAGTCATTACTGATCTTTTTCGAGTAGTAGTTCGCCTACCCCATACCTTTCATCCTGGTGCTCCAATATTTTAGGAAAATAATCTGTTGGTATGACGGACTACGATATGTATTAACTTTTACCATGTATTTTTCGAAAATATCTTTTAAAATGATGTCAAACTTCCATGGAGCGAATGTTTTCATACTTTTGTATGGAAAGTGGTCGAGCTTTTTCGAGTAGTAGTTCGTCCACCCGTTTGAAACGTTTGAAATTTAAATGAAATACTCTCCTTACATTTTCAAATCCAAAAAATATAACATTTGCCTAAGTCATTATAAAAAATTTTCTGTAAAATTATCTCAAACATGAAATAAGAGCAAATTTTCACTCTTTTGTATAGGAAGAGTCTGATCTTTTTCGAATAGTAGTTCGTCCGAGCCACAATTATGGACAGATTACTTTGTAATTTGGTGTACACAATTTACTGATATCTCCAACTTTAAGAAGCATAAATTTGTACCATGTGTGCCTTAAATATTTTTTTTTGTAAATCGATGTCAAACTTGCATGAAGTGAATTTTTTCATATATTTGTATGGAAAGTGGTCGAGCTATTTCGAGTAGTAGTTCGCCAACAGCACAATTACTGTTGAAATATTTTGAAATTTTAAGAGGATTATCTCGATATATTTGCAACTGCAAATAGAAAAAAATTTTAGCAAGTCGTGATGGAAATTTTTTTTTTAACTTACATCAAACATGAAATAAGAGCAAATTTTCACACATTTGTATAGAAAGTGGCTGATCTCTTTCGAGTAGTTGTTCGCCCAGAACACAATTTTATTCGGAATGACTTAATTTTTTACATGAGTCATCTGTGAATAAGGTCAATTACGAGCAGTGAAAAAAAAAAATATTTTTTTTTTTTTTTTTTTTTTTGGAAAAAAAAATTTTTTTTTAGTCTCTGTTTTTGTCGAGTTGTAGATCCTCCTAGCTTCAATTTTTGGCGGAATGCTCTGAAACTTGAAGGAAGTGTTCTCTTTATATACACAGCTCTAACCAATATAATTTTTTGTTACATCATTGTGGAAAGTTTTCTGGAAAATATCATCAAACTTCAAATAAGAGCATATTTTCACAGATTTGTATAGAAAGTGACCAATATCAGTCCAGAGTGCTATACCGACGCCACAATTTTGGTCGGAATGGTTTAACATTTTTTATGAGTAATCTATCAATATAGCTAATCACAGACAGTAAAAAAATTAAAAAAAAAAATTTTTTATTTTTTTTACACTTTTTGCAGTTTCCGATCTTATTCGAGTACTTGCTCCCACAAGCCAACATTTTTGTCGAAATGTTTTAAAATTTTGAAAATATATTCTCTACATATATTCAGACTAAAATACTAAGAGCTTTTTCCAAGTGTTCTTGAAAATTTTTTTGTAAATAGGCATCAAACATATACGAAGATCATATTTTCATACATTTGAGTGGAAAGTGGATGATTTTTTCGAGTAGTAGTTAGCCCACTCCATAGTTTTTATCAGAATGCTTTAATATTTCAGGAGGGTAATCTATAAGTGTAACTGACTTCAAAATATATTAAATCATACCATATATTTTGGGAAATTTTTTTTTTAAATGAAGTCAAACATCTATGAAATGTATATGTTCATACATTTGTATGGAAAGATGTCGAGCTTTTTCGAGTAGTAGTTGGCCCACGCCAGTAGGACAGTCCGATTCAAGTGAAATTTAAGGATGATATTCTTGGTACTTGTACGATTCCAATAAGTATACAGTTGCTATCTAAATACTTATATTTATAGTTTTACATGATTTCAAACATGAACAATGTTGATTTTTACTACTCGAGCTGCTAGTTGAGCTCGAGTAGCTCGAAGCTCGAGTAATGGGGGGCTCTGGTTCCAACATCAAACTATTTTTAAAATTTTTTACTATAGCGTGTAAAATTCAAAAATTATTAAACTTTCGAGCAGCTTTCCGAATCTAAATGTTCATTTGCTTTGTAAAACATTATTATGGTGTTAAACCCTCTTTTGCGTAATAAAAGAAATTCAAAATAATAGAAAAAGGAAATGTCTTTTATATCAAAGCTAACAAAGCAAAGCAAAGGCAAACGCAAAGAGCAAACAAAAAAATAGGGATATGTGATGCATGTTTATGAGAATTTTACCCTCAGTTTCTTGTGTTCTTTGAAAAAAAAAAAAAAAACAAAAAAAAAACAATAATAATAAAGTACCGCTTTTGCAGCAACAACAAAAATGCACAAAGGTTCTTTAAACCGCTAAAAAAGTGTAATTGAACTTAAGAAAGTTTGAAAAAAAAATCACACAGAACTAGAGAGAAACCGAAAAAAACAATAAAAATAAAATCATCAGGAGAATGAAGACAAAAAAGCGAATAATACCCCAGTCAGCATTTTATGAAATTAATGATCATATTAAAGCCCTTTCGACTGTTCTACGCGATAAAAACAATCATACTCGTAAATGAGCTCATAAAAGATGCTTTTGTCGGGAGTAAATGGTACCCTACCCTCGACTCCTCTTGATCAATTTGCGTTTGCTTGGACATTTTGTTATTGAATTTGCCATAAATCAGTAAACGCGTAAGCGCGAATCAGAAGACTCAGTCTTCCAAATGCTGACTGGGACATACATATGTATGTATGTGTGTCTGTGTACATACAATAAAAAAGGATGAGTGGCATAAACATAAAAATTTCCAATGAACGCTTTTGTGGCACAACTTTGTACGCATATTAAATACCATCATCACAGAATAGAGCCTTTGAAACCACTGAACTACAGAAGCCTACCGGGTCATCAATTGCAAATACCGAGATTAGGGCTTTTTTTTTTTAAAAAAAGATCAAGGATTTGTCAGGAAGCTGGTATTTTTCGTCATCTCTCGATTAGTTTTTCATAATTTTTTCAACATAAATTTTTTTGATCTGTAATTTTTTTATGTACAAATCGTCATCAAATTCCAATCACCTCATCCCATATGAAAATGTTATGCGACAGTAAAAATCGTCAAAAAAAAAATTTTTTTTTTTAATGTGAGATAAATATTTTTGATTCATCAAGTTCTCATAAGATCAGAATTATTGTATGGACTTGAAATAAATTTAAAAAAAATAATTCAAAATTTCGGAAACTCGGGATCCGGAAGAAAAATTCTCAGCTTTGGGGACTGTAAATATCATTTGCCATAAAAATCAGATTTAATATGTCACTTTTTTGCGAAGAATGCTCTCGCAGTATGAGGTAGGGCATGGAAAACTATCAAGAACTGCAAGTTTAGTTTTTGGAAATGGCGAAAAAACCTTCCCGTAAAATGCATTTACTTTTGCTAAAAACCTTTTTTTTTTTCAATTTTTTGTGATTTCTAGCAAAAGTCAATGCATTTTACGGGGAAGGTTTTTTTACCATTTCAAAAAAATAAACATGCAGTTCTTCATGGTTTTCCATACCCTACATCATATTGCGATAGCAATTCGATATTCGACAAAAGTTAAAAAAGTGACTAAAAATAAAATAAATAAAAAAAATATTATCTTTAATATTGGGAATGCGGAATCCCACAAGAAAAATTTTCGGGAATCTGGATTGAAAATATAAAATTTTCAAAAAAATTTGATTTAATATTTGGATTTTAAAAAAAAATTCAATAAACAAAAAATTATCTTCAAATATCGGGAACTCGGGAGCCGAAAGAAATATTTTCGGAAATCGGGATTGAAAACATCATCAATATCAAAATAATGGGAAAAATGATCTCAGGATTAGGGATTGAAAATAACATCAAGTTGTCATAAAAATCAGACCAAATATTTTTCTTTTTTTTTTAATTAAAATAAATAAATGTTTTTAAATTTCGTGAAAGCTGAATCCAGGAAGATAAATTCTAGGGATTTGGAATAGAAAATATCATTAAATTGTTATATAAATCAGATTTAAGATTTGTTTTTTGTTTTTTTAATTAAAATAGAAAAAAAAATATTTTTAAGTTTCAGCAACCCGGAAAAATTCTCGGGAAACGGGATTAAAAATATCATAAAATTTTCATAAGAATCTGTGTTAATATTTAAAATTTTAAAATTTTTATTAAAATAAAAACATAAAAATATATAATTCGGAAACCTGGAACCGGAAGAAAAATTATCTGGATTCGGGACTGAAAATATCATCAAATTTTCCTAAAAATCGGATTTAAGATTTGGATCTTTTTTTTTTTTTGTTTCAATTAAAATGAAAAAAATTATTTTTAAATTTTGGGAATCGGAATTGAAAACATCATAAAATTTTATAAAAATCAGATTTAAGATTTGGTTAAAAAAAATTAATTAACAAAGAATTATCTTGATATTCTGAACTCGGGATCCCGGAAAAAATTTTCGAAAATCGACATTGAAAATATCATTAAACTGCCATAAAAATCAGATTTAATATTTGGTTTTTTTTTTTTTTTATTAAAATAAGAAAAATATTTTTATACTTCGGAAGCCTGGAACCGGAAGAAAAACTATCGATTTTAAGATTTCGATTTTTTTAATTAAAATAGAAAAAAATTATTTATAAATTTCAGAATCTCGAGATCCGGGATCCGGAAGAAATATGTTCATAAAAATCGGATTTAATATACAGACTTACAATTTCGGTAATTCGGCATCCTACAAGAAAAATTTTCGGAAACCTGGATTCAAAATATTACAAAATTTTCATAAAAATAGTTGCATTTAAAAAAAAAGGAAATAAACAAAAAAAAATTATCTTGAAATATCAGGAACTCGAAATCCATAAGAAAAATTCTCGGGAAGTGGGATTGAAAATTTCATCAATATCAAAATATCGGAAGATCTCAGGATTAGGGATTGAATACAACATCAAATTGTCATAAAAATCAGATCTAATATGTGGATTTAAAAAAAAAAAACTAAAATAACAAATTCTTTTAAATTTCGGGAAAACTGAATCTGGGAAGATAAATTCTAGCGATTCGGAATAGGAAATATCATAAAATTGTCATATAAATCAGATTTAAGATTTATTTTTTTCTAACCAAAATAGAAAAAAAATAATTTTTAAATTTGAAGAACCCGGGAAACCGCAAGAAAAATTCTCGGTTTTCGGATCGAAAATATCACAAAATTTTCATAAAAATCAGTTTTAAATCGGAAACCTGGGACCGTAAGAAAAATTATCGGGATTCGGGATTGAAAATATCATCAAATTTT
This sequence comes from Cordilura impudica, assembly GCA_963682025.1. Taxonomy (NCBI): domain Eukaryota; kingdom Metazoa; phylum Arthropoda; class Insecta; order Diptera; family Scathophagidae; genus Cordilura; species Cordilura impudica. The sequence goes on along the minus strand of OY821518.1, from coordinate 41,574,325 downwards.
CCTAAAAATCGGATTTAAGATTTGGATTTTTTTTTGTTTTAATTAAAAGAAAAAAATCGGGATTGAAAATATCATAAAATTTTTATAAAAATCATATTTAAGATTTGGTTTAAAAAAAAAATTAATTAACAGAAAACTATATTGAAATATCGGGACCACAGGATCCCGGCAAAAATTCGCGGAAATAGGGACTGAAATTTTCATCAAGCTGCCATAAAAACCAGATTTAATGTTTGGATTTTTTTATTAAAATAAAAGCGCTCACCAAAAAGTGCAAGTACGAGTGTATGTGAAGGTTCATGGTTCGAAACCTCACGGCCGCCCTAAGTAGAAAAAATTTTCATATAGAAACAATCTATTCAATTAAAAACATAACAATTATCACAATGTTCAATAAATCGCTGATGAAGGCTGAAATGCCAGAAACCGGTCCGATTTAGAATACAGTGCAGTTATGAATTTTTGAAATATATGCTTTCTTCTTCTTTACCACGCACCATTTAAACAAAATTAAAAAATTGCATATTAATTACAGTAGTATTTGCAATATGTCTGAAAAATGACGATAAATCTAACAAATAAAAATAAAATATTTTTATACTTCGGAAGCCTGGAACGGGAAGAAAAATTATCGGGTTTAAGATTTGGATTTTCTTAATTAAAATAGAAAAAATTTGTTTATAAATTCCAAAATCTCGGGTTCCGGGATCCGGAAAAAAAATGTCATAAAAATCGGATTTAATATAGAGACTTAAAATTTCGGTAATTCGGGATACCACAAGAAAAATTCTCGGGAATCTGAATTCAAATTATTACAAATTTTTCATAAAAAGTAGATTTAATGCTTGGATTTAAAAAAAAGGAAATAAACAAAAAAAATTATCTTGAAATATAGGGAACTCGAAATCCGGAAGAAAAAATATCGGAAGATCTCAGGATTAGGGATTGAAAATAACATCAAATTATCATAAAAAACAGATCTAATATGTGGATTTAAAATAAAAACCTAAAATAAAAAAAGGTTTTTAAATTTCGGGAAACCTGAATCTGGGAAAATAAATTCTAGAGATGCGGGATTGAAAATATTATCAATTTGTTATAACAATCAGATTTTAGATTTGTGTTTTTTTTTTTTTCTAATTAAAATAGAAAAAAAATTTTTTTTTTTAATTTCAGCAACCCGGAATCGCGCAAGAAAAATTCTCGGGAAACGGGATTGAAAATATCATCAAATTTTCATAAAAATCAGTTTTAATATTTCAACTTTTTTAAATTTTTATTAAAATAAAAAAAAAAAAAATTATAATTCGGAAACCTGGGACCGGAAAAAAATTTATCGGGATTCGGGATTGAAAAATTGAAAATATCATCAAATTGGCATAAAAATAGATTTTAAGATTTGGATTTTTTTTTTTTTTTTTATTAAAATAGAAAAAAAATATTTTTAAATTTCGGGATCCCGGGATCCCGCAAGAAAAATACTCGGTAATAGGGATTGGAATTATCATCGAATTATTAGGATTTTTAAAAAATAATTAAATAAAAAAAATTATCCTGAAATATCGGGAACTCGGGTGAGAAGTTCTCTGGATTCGGGATTAAAAATATTATCAAACTATCATAAAAATTAAATTTAAATTTTGATTTAAAAAAAAAATACTTTCAATTTTCAGTACCCGGAATCCCGGAAGAAAAGTTGCCAGGTTGCGCAACTGACAAATTGGGATTTTTCGTTTGACTACTATCTCAGATTACACATACCTATACATAGCAGATTTATTGCAACTCGAGAATATATTGCCAACTGAATTGTGACGAATATCGTTTAAGAACAATTCTTTTAAACTTTCTAGTCTTGGAATATAAGTTTGTTAGTTCGATTTGTAGGTCCCAAAGACACAGATTTAATTTCAGAATAAGCGTATATACCCTCTACACCATCGTGTAGTTTGTCATTTCGTTTGTAACACATTGAAAAATGAATTTGCCACCCCATAAATTATGTATTCTTGATCCTTATAACAACTCAAGTCGATATAGCTATAACCGTCTATGTGTCCGTCCATCTATCTATTGAAATCACGTTCATTCAAAAAATAAACCATTTACCTGGCTAACCTTTAAATAATATTGTTTGTCATCATTTCGAACACACTGATATTTAAAATGGTATATATCGGGTATCATTGAGCAAATTTATGGCTTAAAATATGGCCAGTGTGTTTGTTGTAATAATTTAGTATTATGTTTATAAAATTGTTTACTTTTCCAAATATTTTTCTTACATTTGTTATAAATACAGCAACAAGTCAAGATATTTATGTAAAAGGAGAACCCAGGTGGAGGGTGTTACCGCCGCGACTGTAAAAATTTGACAATTCCTTATCCAGTCATTTATCCTTACGTCTTTATTTATGTTTCATTTCATAAATTCCAATAACTCTCTAATTTAAAAATAGTTATAATAATGACATTTTTTGAAGGTCAAAACCGTAATAAAAGCGTAGAAAAATTGATCAAACACGCGGAAAATTACAAATTGTTTTAAAGTTTTTCAATTTACTTAAATAAATTGCATTGAATAATCAATACATAATTACTCTTAAAAGTTGTGTTTTTTTAAATTTTCATTTAACTCAGACCCATTCTGTTGCTTTGCCTATCGGCTGCAACAGAGGGTATCAAAGATTCGAAATTTAGCACTTGTACATTAGGGGTATAACTTTTCTAAATTTTTTGCAAATATCAAAATAGCCCTAGCATAGTCGAATAGGCCATTGAAAATTATATAAAAAAAATGCTATTACTTTTTCGCAGTTGTCAAAAAAGTTCACCCACCAAACGCGGTAAAGTTTTTAAATGATTTTTTTTTTATTTATTTACCTAAAAGGCGCAAAAAAGTTTTTTTTATCAATATATCAACCTGCATTTAACATTTGTGTAAATATTTAGGAAGCTGAATGTATGTCATTGAAAATTACGTTATGTACTTTAATTGTTTTTATTATTCAAAGAAAATTATTAATGTGTTTCAAATATTCCGAGTTTGTGTTTAATACTTAAAATCAATGGATTTTAAAAGAAGTCGTTTAAGCGTTTTGAAAAATGCAAAAGTTTGGACAAAGGCTTTGACCAAATTTAAAGATAGCACAACAATGTCGAGAAACATTCCAGATATCGTCATTCCATTACATGAGTTGAGCAAAATGCCAACCCAACAAATCTCAAATATATGTAAAAGTACATATGTAGGTATGTACAAAACCGTACATCACATATGACAACTCTTACGAAAACTGAGAATAGTGGAAATTAGATGTATAAATGCAAAATATATTCAAAATTCAAAAATAACGATTGTTTGTTTGGACAGAGTTGTATCTTCTGAAATTAATACAAAGTAAAGCTGTATGGTACGAAAACTGAATCTAACCACACTGCTCGTAGGCCTGACTTTAGGTGAGTGTGTTAAAGCGCTGACCAAAAAGTGCAAGTACGAGTGTATGTGAAGGTTCATGGTTCAAAACCTCACCGCCGCCATAAGTAGAAAAAATTTTCATATACAAACAATCTATTCAATTAAAACATAACAATTATCACAATGTTCAATAAATCGCTGATGAAGGCTGAAATGCCAGAAACCGGTCCGATTAAGAATACAGTGCAGTTATGAATTTTTGAAATATATGCTTTCTTCTTCTTTACCACGCACCATTTAAACAAAAAATTATAATTGGAAGATTTCATGCTTTAGCTGCTTCAGAAAAATCAAAAACAAAGAGGTATAAAGTTATCTCAAAAGAACTTTGCGATTTGTGGAGTAAGATGAAACTACCAAAAATTCAAACTAAATCAGTAAACAGAAAACTTGAAAAATTAATTCAAATATATGATAAAAATTTAAAAAAAAAACGTGGTTATAATTTTGAAAATGTTTTCAATATTTCAAATGAAAATACAGATATTCAGTCCGAATTAAGTAGCTTGAAAGACGCTATGTCTGATAAAAATTCAGTATCAGAGTATGAGTGTGAGAAACAATACTCGTCTGACGATTGTGATTACAAGCCCCCGGAAAGGATGAAATTAAATAAATCATTAACAAATCCATCCATTAGTTACTAATGCCAAAGTCAGTACTAAAAAAGCAGCTAAAATCTGTAAGAAATTAGAAGAGTGTGGTATTCAAAATGCAACTCCATCACAGCCAGGTGTTTATAAAGCTGTAATCAAGTCGGCCGAGCGTAAAGAAAAAATGTTAAAGGAAACTTTGAAAAATGAAAACTGGTGCTTGCATTTCGACGGCAAAAAAATTGGCAATAAAGAACTGCAGGTAATGGTTTTAAAAAATGAATATATAAATTAATTTAGCAGTGCTTGTTTTGGAAAATGGAAAAGCCCTCACAATTTTTAATGGTATTAAAGAAACATTACACAAATTTGATTTATGGCAATCCATAAAAATGATAATTTCTGATACAACAGGTGTAAATACTGGTCACAAAAACGGCGTTGTTAAGCTATTAAAGGACTATTATAAATCAATTGATCTTCCTCCACCACAATACGTCGGCTGCCAACACCATATTTTAGACCTGATCCTAAGGCATGTTATGGATGAGTTATTGGATGGAAAAACATCATCTCCTAATATCTCTTATAATTTTGTCCCGGAACTAATAAATAACTACGTGGATCTGAAAGCCAACTACATACAGAATAATGAATACTTAAAAGTAAAAAACATTAAATGGCGCGACGATATGCAATACTTGTACGAGCTTGGTTCTGCATTTAAATACTACCAAAGAAATAAAAAAATCCCTTATATAAAATTTAAAGCCATACCACCATTAAGCAACGCTCGATGGAACTCAAGGGCAATTCTTCCCATTTTAGCATTTGTGCTTATCCCGAAATACCGAGACCAGCTTACCCCAATATGTGAATTCATATGTGGACCATGGTATAATATATGGTTTTCCAATCATTGTTTTAATAAAGACAACTTCGCAGCTTTAGATCAATCCATAGCACGATTTAAGAACGGTCAAGCATGTCTTAAAAGACACTGGGTTAGAGAAGCTTCAATAATCCCAAAGCAACAGCGAAGCAACATATGCGCAGAACGCGGTATTAAAGTAATACAGGACATTTATCCATTATGCAAAACAACGCGCACGTTAAATTTGAAGTTTATGTCTTTTAATAATTAAACAAAATTTTTCAGTGTACTATTTTACTTTATTAATAAAATATTTAAAATTTTTTATTTAAAATTAATGTTTTTTTTTTTTTTTTGAGATTTTAGAAAATCGATTTCGTGGGTGAGGTTTTTTATCCGAAATGACCCCAAAATTATTTTTTTGTAAATAACACAACCTTCGCCATCGCGTGGTGCTAGGGCCAAAAATTGGTTATACCCCTATTGTACATGTTTTTTTTTTTTTTTTTTTTTTTAAACATATAGAATAATTTTTTTTTTTTGTCAGCCCTTTCTTTGAAACCGAAATGGTAAGTTGAGCCATAACTAGTTGCAGAACAGGGTTTTTAATAAACTATTTCTTGTTTAGAGTAAATGAAACGGTATTTGAACCAAAAATCGGTATTGGTGTTGTTAGATTCTGTTAAATAGAAGACAAATTGGTTCGACCTATTCTTTAGAACCGAAAATTTTGCTAGATTATTGTTTTCATTTGTTAATGCTGTTTAGAATAGGCAGAAAAGTTCAGCATTAAAGGCAAACAACAGCTCGTGAAGTTTTAAAATCTCTTTATTAAGAAAAAATATATCTAAGCTATAAATGAGTAGCTGTCGCCGTTCTCATGCCCCAACAATAAAGCCATCCTTGATATGGTTTGTGTGTATTTGTATACAAAAGTTCTTTGCTCTTAACCGACAAGTCCTGATAAAGACAAAAACAAAAACTAACTACAACATAGCACATACATACATACATATACATCTGTACATATAAACATACATACAAACATACATATATATAAATATATATATGGAGTCTTTAACCTTTCAAGGATTTGTATTTCTTGGTTATTGTTGTTATTGCCACTTAGTTAGGGTAAAAGCAAAATATATGTGGACGTTGGTACTAACAGTGTGTTGCTGTTTGTTTTTCTTTGTGCTATAGATTTCAAAACGGAGCAGCAGGAGCATTTGGAGTATGTTGTTATGGTATTTGGTTTAATAGTTTTATACGTTACTTGTTTGGCTTGTTAAAATGGTCGTATTATTTAATTGATTTGTTTTATAAGTAGAGCACAATATATACCAATATCTTACTTCTCTGTCGCTCTTTTGATGTCCTTTCCAAAGACCATTTGGTAACATTAGCTATAAAGTCAAGGAAACTACTAAAATGTCAAAGACTTTCAATAAATATTAAATACGTTTATGTTATGACAATATCATATATTATCAGCATTAGTAGTTGAGGGAAAATGTCATAAATTTGATCCCAGCAAAATGTTTTAGAATCGTTCCATCAATACCGGGTACATAAAAGTGGCTTAAGAACTTATACCTATGAACTAATATGTAAGGTTATGTCCATAGAAATCTAGCTAAAGGAGCTAAATTTAGAGAAAGACTTTAGGTTTTGAGATATAGAACAGGTTCAGTATGTCTAGCAACATAAAAGTGAAGCGCGTTGAAGAGTGTCATACTTAATCCCTGAGACAGCTAAAGGACACTGTTTTTATTGGTTAATATAACTTCTTAACAGAATATTATTGACTAATGAGAAATGTGCCTTTTCATAGTAAGAGAGAGTAAAATGTAGTTCGCGTCACTTATTTATTTTTCTATTTATTTCTTTTGCGTTTTAAAGTTATTCAAAAGTGAACTCATTATTTGTGAAAACTAGATAAATTGTTAATTTTTTAACAACAAATAATTTTTAAAAATAAAAATAAATATTTTCAGGCATCCTATTGTGTTCATTATCACCCCTGTTCTTGAAACCACTATCACAAAAAAAAACTCGTAAATGAAAAAATTCTTAAATCTACGAGTTTTTTTGCTGTTCTCTAATTTCAATAAGAATATTTTTTCTCGTTTTAATTCTCACAGAAAAGGCTTTGTGAAATCAAAACAAATGCCCTTTTTTTCTACTAAGCAGGTCTTAAGAGATAAAAAAAACTAATTTATATTTAAACTCTAACATGTTTTTTATTGAACCTTGTCATTATTTTAAAAAATTAGACATTAACTTTATGAAAAAAAAAACGATTTTAAAAAACGTCTACATTTTGCGCTGATTTAAAAAAAAAAACTCGTAATAAGTGGTCGATGTTAATAAAACACTTTTTGCGATGATGCTGTTCTATAACTATAATAACAAATTTTTATTTACACAATCTATTTTCCATTATAATTTTTTCAATTATAACATAGATTCTTTATGCACTAATTATTGCAAATAAAGGAATTAAAAAATTTTTTTCATCAAATCACATATTTTTATTTTTTTGCATATGTTCGAAACAGTAGTGATGCCAGTCAAATCCAATTTATTTGAATATCGAAATTTTTTTTGGTGATGCCTAACTTTTTAAAAATAGAAAAGTCATTTTAATTGAATGAATCTGAAGAACAAAAACAATTAAATGAACAAATAAGTTGTTATTTTAAAAGAATATATTTTTCTTTATACTTTTTCTATAAACTTAAGAAAAAAACATGCACAAAATACTTAAAAGTTTTTTGTGAAACTGAATAAAGAACCATATGGCACCTCAGTTTCTAGATAACATATGTTCTTAACTCAAACATATGGTTCTTAACTCAAACATATGGTTCTTAACTCAAACATATGTTTCCATTAAATAAATAAAAAAAGTGGTTTCAAGAAACCCAAAATTTCAATTTCATGTGATTTTAAATTCACTCTTATTCAAATAACAACGTTTCAAGAACAGGACTGAAAATCAATTTACATGGGTAAAGACTTTTCCTACTAATCACAGAAATTAATGTCTAATTTTTTAAAATAATGACAAGGTTCAATAAAAAACATGTTACGAGTTTAAATAGCAATTAGTTTTTTTATCTCTTAAGACCTGCTTAGGGCATTTGTTTTGATTTCACAAAGCCTTTTCTATGTGAATTAAAACGAGAAAAAATATTCTTATTGAAATTAGAGAACAGCAAAAAACTCGTAGATTTAAGAATTTTCTCATTTACGAGTTTTTTTTTTTGTGATTGTGGTTTCAAGAACAGGGGTGTTTATAGTTTAAGCTACATAAATATCTGATTTATCAAATTTATATCGGATGCTAAATGGCAGCCTCGTAATAGCGGAAGTGAAGATAAAACCAACGACGATATGGAGGATCTGTTATTATATTATCCATTGAAATTGAAATTAATCGTAGATGATTCAAAAATAAGTTATGCCGACAATCACGGTAATTTAGAAAAAAACTGTGCTTTTCGAAATGTACTTTTTTTTAAATTTACTTTTTAGATACTTTTTATACCCTATACCATATATGTGGTTTGGGTATAATGACTTTGTGCTGCTATTTGTAACTACCAAAAATATTTGACCTAGACCCATCTTTTATTATACAGATCGAATCAGAATCCGTCCGTCCGTCTGTGTGTCCATGTAAAGCTTGTAATCAAAATGCAGGACGCAAATATGAATATATTTTGATGAAATTTGGTATAAAAGCTTTTATCGGCTAAAGGATGAACGCTATTGGTGAGAATCGGTCCATTTTCAGACCTAGCCCCCATACAAATGATCCCTATGAAATCGACTTAAATTGCCACAAGATCCAAATTATCATATAAATCTTAGTCAAATTGGGGTTGTATGTGTTTATTATATCCATTAATCAATAGTCCAAAAATTATCCCTATGGGACAACTCTTAGTCATAGGCCCCATATAGTGCTGCTTCCCGATCTTCACTTAAATCTATCAAAACACAAAAATATTGCACTGATTCTTCTCAAATTTTGTTTGTATATATTTTTCCAAAATACAAGAGACCTTACCAAACACGGTCAGGATCGGTCCATTTTTGGGCCTCGTCCCCATATAGATATAGCATCCGATATGAACTTTTTCATATCTGCAGCCAAAAAAATTAATAAAAATCTCACTCAAATTTGGTTTATGTTTATTTTTTATATCCAGTTAGTTAGGCCTGAGAGATAGGGTCACTAAACGCATGGTATAGGGTATCGTATAGTCGGTCTAGACCGACTATAATTTTCTTACTTGTTTAAAAAAAAATACGTACCCTTTAATAAAAAATAAATAAAAATTACCTTTTCAAGAAAAGGTAATCTTCAAGAAAAATGTGCTTTTTAAGAAATGTACCTTTTTAAGAAAATGTACTTTCTTAAGAAAAGGTATTTTTTTAAGAAAAGGTACTTTAAGAAAATGTACTTTTTTAAGAAAAGGTTCTTTTTTAAGAAAAAGAAAAGGTACTATTTTTAAAAAGCTACTTTTTTAAGAAGAGCAACTTTTTTAAGAAAAGGTACTTTTTTAAGAAAAGGTACTTTTTTAAGAAAACGTAATTTTTTAAGAAAAGGTACTTTTTGAAAAAGGTACTTCTTTAGGGAAAGGTACTTCTTTAGGGAAAGGTACTTTTTTAAGAAAATTTACTTTCTTAAAAAAGGTTATTTTTTAAGAAAAGGTACTATTTTTAAAAAGCTACTTTTTTAAGAAGAGCTACTTTTTTAAGAAAAGGTACTTTTTTAAGAAAAGGTACTTTTTTAAGAAAACGTAATTTTTTAAGAAAAGGTACTTTTTGAGAAAAGGTACTTCTTTAGGCAAAGGTACTTCTTTAGGGAAAGGTACTTTTTTAAGAAAATTTACTTTCTAAAAAAGGTTATTTTTTAAGAAAAGGCACTTTTTGAAGAAAATGTACTTTTTTAAGAAGAGGTACCTTTTTTAAATAAAAGTACTTTTCTAAGAAAAGGTACTTTTTAAGAAAAAGTACTCTTTTTAAGAAGCTACTTTTTCAAGAAGAGCTACTTATTTAGGAAGAGGTACTTTATTAAGAAATGTTCTATTTAAAGAAAATGTACTTTTTAAGAAGAGCTGCTTGTTAAGAAAAGATACTTTTTAAGAAAAGGTTCTTTTTAAGAAAAGTTACTTTTTTAGAAAAGTTACTTTTTTAGAAAAAGTACTTTTTTTAGAAAATTTAATTTTTTAAGAAAAAGTACTTTTTTAAGAAGAGGTAGTTTTTAAATGTACTTTCTTAAAAACGGTTACTTTTTAAGAATAGGCACTTTTTCAAGAAAATTTACCTTTTTAAAACAAGGTATCTTTTTAACAAAAAGTACTTTTTTAAGAAATGGTACTTTTTTAAGAAAAAGTACTTTTTTAAAAAGCTGCTTTTTTAAGAAGAGCTACTTATTTAGGAAAAAGTACTTTATTAAGAAATGTTCTATTTAAAGAAAATGTACTTTTTAAGGAGAAGTACTTTTTTATGAAAAGGTATTTTTTAAGGAAAAGGTACTTTTTTTTAGAAAATATACTTTCTTAAAAAAAGGTTCTTTTTTAAGAAAAGGCACTTTTTGAAGAAAATGTACTTTTTTAAGAAAAAGTGCTTGTTTTAAAAGCTACTTTATTAAGAAGACTACTTATTTAAGAAAAGGTATTTCTTCGGATATGTTCCATTTAAAGAAAATGTACTTTTTAAGAAGAGGTGCAGCCATTTAAAGTGCAAAACTTTTATAGGAGTATTCCACGGTCGCATAAGGACAAATTTTTCTATTTATATGGAAGAGCAGAATTTTTGTAATTTTAAAATAAAAGTATGTATTTCAACATATCAATACAAAGGTCCTTTCTAAACTTTATCCTTCAATATCCTGTGAAAATTTCAATTAATTATATCGAAAAAAAAATTAAGTTTATAACTAAAAAAAATTAATATTTATAAAATGGTTGAAAGTTATACTTTTCTTGGAATGCTGCTGCTGTAGTTCAGCATAAATAGATCAAATTGAATTAGAAATATAAGAAAAATTTTAAGCGGAAATTTATAGGGACTCTGCGTTACAGGTATCAAACTATCGATGGTACTATCGATAGTATCAATAGTTTCATTTTGAAGGATATATCGATAAATTTTTTTCGACTAAAAACATCACCTACAAATCGAATTACCACTTGTTGAATAATTAATCATATGGTTTGTTACTTTAAGCAACACTAATCAATTCATGTAAGACAATAAAGCAAAATTAAAATATTTTAATTAATGCCCTTTCTATTTTACAATTATGCGGATATTATTGGAGTTGGCAAATTATGGAAAAATATCTGCAAACAGTAAGTAAATGTAAATTTCTTAAATTTGTATACCCATTTATTCTTATACATACATACATATGCACGTGCGTATGTATCTTGTTAAAAGATACCAACAAAGATGTTGAAGAAGTAGTGGCAGTAGTGATTGTGAGCAGGATAATATTCCATTGAAAAAAGCACGAAAAGGCGCTTCGGAGGTATGGAATTTTTTTGAGAAGACAAGAGATATAAAACATGCTAAATTCCGTTCATGTGGAAAAATATACAAAACCAGCGGCAACATATCGGGCCTTCCTGACCTCCCTCGTAGCAAGACATTCCTAAGGCATCAAATACAATAAAACACTTCTTTAAAAAATTCAGACACCTACGTATCTAATAATGAATGTAAAAAAAGCTCTAATTACTATGATTGCTACCGACATTCAACTATTAAATATCGTGGAAGATAGACGTTTTCGTGATTTTGTGAAATGTCAGGATCTTCGGTATAATTTACCATCTCGAAACACACTGGAAAATGTGATGGCAGTCGATTTGTACAACAATATCAAAACCAGTGTCGGCCACATCTCCACCAGCGAGCCGAAATCACAGCGGCTTCCTTTATGTATACAACCGAACGAAAACAAAAATACTCACCAAAGAGTAAAGGCCTACTTAGCAACGCGTAACGGTAACGGTGCGAATCAGCTGATTCAACCTGGCGTAGGAAAAACACATGCAAGTGTTTATCTAACTTGAGCCAAACGTATAGTATCGTTAGTTTCTGTTGATCTTAGATTTTCGTTACGTTTGTCCATAACATTTGTGAACAGCTGAAAAAGTTTTGTTAATTTTACACAGTAAAATGCTGGTTCGTTTTTTAAGTTCTATAATTGCACTAAATGTCAACGTTACGATACGATACGGTTACATTTTAACAACGTGTGGCTAACTAGCCCTTTAAAGTAAACAACATTTCAATCAGTCTTATGAATAAAGTGGGTCTATGTCGCATTGTTTTTGTAATAGGTACACAGAGAATATTTACAGCAACGCACAATTTATTTATTTTATTAAAGCTTATATTTTATAAATAGATTTTTAATAAAAATAAAGGAATCATGTGGGATGAAGAATGGGAAATTTCATATCTTTTTAAGTTTTGATATTTTTGTTTTTGTTTTTTAAAGAAATGAATTACTTATTTGATTTAATAAATTTCAAGTTTATGGAAAAAATAACCAACCCATAAAAACAAAGTTTTTATTAAAACTCTTTCTTTCCTTGTGTATATGAGTTTTGAATCTCTCCGTGCCTGTGCATGACTTTGTGCGACAACTTTAAAATTATTCTTTGATCACAACAAGTCTATGGACCAAGTGCCAGATTGATTGGATGAGGGAAAATGGTTTTTAAATAACTCCATGACTATGCGTGACTGTGAGTGACTATGTCAGAATTATGGGTCTATTATCGATAGCAACCAAACTGTAGTTGCGTTGTCAGTTACCAAAATGATATTACGTATGGCAACTGGCAACTGAGAATGGCAATTTCAGTTGCCAAATAGTAATCATATTGGCAACCACAAATTTGTGGTTGCTGTTAATATTTTTATAAAGTAGGAAGGCGGTAAAACTGAAAGGGAAGTAAATTTTTTGTTTACTTTTAATAAATAACAAGTTTTTTAGTTCCTCAATATTAAAAACTTTTTTATTTACAATTAAAATTAAATTCTGAAAAATATATATATGTCTAGGAATGATAAAAGGTTAGTAATATAAGCATTGCATTTTTCTATTCCTTATATCTGCCAAAATATTGTTTTCCAGACCAAACCCAGGTCCACGGAACTAATTTCATTTTATTTATTTTTTTATTCACCTTAAATAACCTTTTTTTGCTTGTTTGTATAAAATTGTTAGATTCATTACATTTATTTTCAGCTGTTAAACTGTCAAAATAGCATATTCGATAACTTTTTGGCAACTGAAAAAAGTTGCCTTACATAATACCAATTCATATGCCAGTTGCGTTGCTTATTGACAACCCAACTAAAGTTCGGTTGCCATCCATAATCGACCTATTTATCTTTTTTCACGGCAAGTCTATCGACCAAGTTTCAGATCGATCGAATAAGGAGAACTGGGTTTAAAGCACTTCGTGACTGTGTGAGTGTGCGTGACTACCATAAACAAGACTATGTGCCAAGTTTCAGATCAATTGGATGAATGGGAATGGGGTTGCCCCATGGCAGACAGTTAGAGAGTATGAGTTAAAGAAAGAATTTAAAAAGTTTAAATTTTCTTTACATGTTGTATTAAATTTTCAAAATGTAAGATTTAAAATTTTAAAACAACAAAATATTTTTAAAAATATTCCCATATTCATCTTGAACTCAACTATTTTTCCTTTTAGTCATTTATATTAACATTCATACCAAACCTACACAAACCAATTCAATATCGGCATTGTGTTACGTCCATGGATTTCGATCAGTGTAATACAACTAACACAAGCTCATAAACATTACTACTAACTCATTTCTCTCGATGGCCATTACTGATCAAAACAAATTTGTCACTAATTCTTATTTATTTATTTGTTTTTTATTAACTTAAATTAGCAGATTCCAGCCCTCGAAATTCGAGTGCAAATTGTAGGAAATTTAATTTTTTCATTAAATAAAGACCCTAAAGGTATGCTTATCAATTATAGCCAATTTGCAAATCAACACAAAATAACAAACTCATTTTTATTACAAACACATTAACAAATTTAATAAACACACACATAGCATTGTATAATTTTAAGTATGTGTTAGTGGCAACTTTAAATGCAATTTATTCAAAATAAAAGAAAAAATTTAAAAATCTGTAAATCTGCAAAACGGCTAA